>OX352773.1:33907203-36307203 GCA_947095535.1 Poecilobothrus nobilitatus | reverse complement strand
GTTTTATTATATACATAATAATTCATCTGTGTACATATCTTCTATATGTATCTGTAACAATCCAATTAGAAAAATGTTTCCAAAAAATTAGCATATAAATTAGTTACCTATTTTTTTTTTGTTTTTTTTTTTTTTTGTTTTATTTTGGTTTCATTTTTGTATTTTATTTGTTGTATTTTATCACTATTACATTCTTATTATTATGTTAATTGGAATAAATATATTTTTTTTTTTTCTTTCTAATGGTATAATGTTTTTAATTTTTATAAAGAATTTGAAAATAAAAACAAAATTAATAAAAAAAACAAAACTATATAGGTATGTATGTATGTATCAGATAAAATGCTTAAAGTTATTATTAAATTGATTCAAAATCATCATATAATTCATTTTTTACCTTTTTCATAATAATTAAATTACCTTTTGTTTTATGCAGTAAAAGAATTTAATTTTTCATAAAAGAAAAATCTTATAAAATAATTTCAGTAGAGTTAAAATCAGATTTTCTTAGCCAATCTTTTTTTTTTTTGTTTTTTTGGAAAATTTAAATTTTTAAATTTATTTTTTTTTTTATTTTTTCAAACAAAAAAAGAAAAAAAAGGAGCCTCGGTGGCCTAGTGGGTAAGAGCGTATTAAATATGCTGTAAACACCGAGGTAGTGCTGGTTCGAAACCCACACACGTCGTAAGATTTATTCCCCCTTACGACATTTACAGTCACTCCTGAACAGGAAAGGCTGTGTAATTTTTTTTTAGGTTTATTCTCCCGGCACATAACTGAGACAAGGAAATTACACAGCGTTTCCTTTTCATACATGACTATAAATGTCGTAAATGGATAATTTTCTCAATTTGAGCAACTCCTATAATCTGACATAATACAGAACTAGTCAAACATTGTTTCCAATCTCAATTGTACTCAAATTTCATTTTTTTATTTTATATTTTCATATTTTAAAATTTCATATTGTCATTATGGTCATATAAAATTAAAGTGGTCGAATAATTTAAAATATGATTTTTCAGAACACTGTACTAAGATATTTAATCCTAAAAAAGAAAAATTATCTATAACTTTATATGAAAGATGAAATAGCAAAGAGAAATAATACATTATGTCTTAAGCAAAATTAATATATTCATTTGTGTCAATTTATTAATAAATAGTTTTTCAAGATTTTTTTTTGCAAATGGAAATTTTTAAAGAATGTAAAAAATTTTTTTTTTAAATTTTTTTTTTCTCCAAAGAAAATTTCTAATATATAAAAAAGTTATAATAAATTTAAAAGAAGTTAATAATAAAACCATAAAATATATTTTGTAAAACCTTGAAAGATTTTAAACTTTTTTTATTTATTTATTTTTTTTTTTTATTATATAACTTTATTAAACAGATACATACATTTAACGCATAAGATTCAATTTATTTGATTAATTTAAGCAAATTTTTCAATATTTTATTTTTGATGAATTTTTTTTTCTTCTTTTTCTTAACTTTTTATTTTTGTTAAAATTAGTTTTATTCTTTTTTTTGTAACATATTCTATTAAAATTATTACATTATAATTAAATTAATTAACAATATATTTTAAAGTAAGAATCTTTGTTCTTGTATATTAGATACACATAACATATGTATACCATGAAAAAGTGTTGAGAGATACTATTATGTATTACGACAGAGTGTATCATTTGTTTGCATATAGATAATTTTTTATTGATTACATCTATTTAAATACTTTAAAGTTTGTTACTTAAGTGTTTTTCAGTTATTCCATAATAAGCATCTGCCTTTAATAGAATAATGGGTTATTTATGAATATAATTTTGGTGTTATAAGTAAATAATACTTATTTGAAAAAAAATAATGTTTAACTTTACAACATATTTACAGATTTTGCTTTACAAAAAAATTAAACAAATTTAAATCCTTAAAATTTCCTTAAAATTAAATTAAAATTAAATTTCTTTCTTTAAAATTCTAATAAATAATATTTTTAATTCAATGTCCTTAACAAAAATGTAATTTCAATAGAATCTTAATTCAATCTGACATGATTTATAGTTAGAAAGTAGATTAAACAAATAAAAAATAATATCGAACTATGGTAATTTATTAATAACATTTTACCATTATTGCATTAATAATAAAATTTTAACCCTCATGTTGTTTTCAAAAAAAAAGTCCTATAGTAAAATTAATCGGTTAAATTTTTACGCAATAAAAAATTGAAACAAAACTTGGGTTAAATTTTACTCGATTAATTGCATTTACAAATTCTTATATTTGTACTTGTAATGTCCATCTTCAAGGCGCATATTTTTCAGAATTAAAATATTTAATAATATATTCCACAGAAAATGTAGGATATCTGTCAAAGTTTCAGTAAAAACAAAAATGTTGATAAAGCCAAATGTTAAAATTGGATAAAAATTCACCCAACAATAATATGAATCCATGATAGTATAGCAATTTATTATTTAGTTTTATTAATTTTTATCAGATAACAAAATTTATATAGATATAATTTTAATTTCAGACATTCATAAAAAATATTGATTCTTATTACTACAATATGTACAACAAAATTTTAAATGAACTTCTTAAATTACACTTCTTCTGAATGTTTCATTTGTTTTAATTTATTATATCACCCTTTTTTTGTTATAATCTACAAGCAATCACTCTGTCTAAGAATAAATATTGCAGATGTATATGGGCGTGTGTATATATGATGAGAATATATTAAAATAATGGCTTTTTTTTTAAGTATTACTAATTTTAAATTAATTATATCGCATTTTACTCTTTATCGTATACCACTCTTTCAATATTACCTATTAATTTCCCAACAAAAATTATTTTCTTTTTTTATAAAAACATTCTTAAATTACAAAAACAAAAAATCCAAATATTATATGTATATGTGTGCATACATTACTCACATCATCACCGCGGTTATAATCAATATACAATTATTATTACCTACAATAAAACATTACATAAATTTTCTTATTTTTTTTTTTTTTGATTAATTTTTAAAATGTCAACTCCTCCAATACCAGTAAATTCTTTAAATTAAATATAATTGTAAACAAGGAGTATAAAAATAAAATCCCTCTATCGGTGAAATAATAAATTTAAAATGTAAGTTTTATAATAATTTTAATCAAAATTCATTGAAACGAAAAAAAAAACAAAAAAAAAAAAAACGGGTGGATTGAAAAGGTATTTTGTTGTAAAAGGGCATACATATAATGATAAGTTTTCAGTTGATTAGTTAATAATAAAAATTAAAAAAAAAAAAAATAAAACAAAAGAACAGAACAAAAAATATCTTTTTAATACAATTAAAGAAACAAATTGATTTTATATTACACATATAATATATCCTTGCTACTGTTTTTTTTTTTTTGTATTAGTTGATTCTAGTTTGTAAATTATGCGCTCATTTTTTTGTGCTTTAAAATTAAACAGTTTCTGTTACTATTATCATCATTTTACTTATTAATATTATTTTACCGTTAACTTTATCATTACAACTTAATTCAGTAGTAATTTTACTATATACAGTTAATAGTACATCTTTTTTTTTATACAGTTAATAGTACATCTTAATTTTTATTTTTGATTTAGTAAAACTGAAATTATAGTATTCAGGTTCATTAACTATAAAAATTTCTAAATGATTCAACATTTTTCTTTCTTTTTTTCATTATCTGTCTTATTTTTTTCTTTTTTTTTGAATATTACTTTTTTTGGTAGATATGAATTTAATGTCGTAATAGTGTAATAGTAAATTGACAAACCTATGGGTAAATTGACAAACAAATCCTTTTGACGAAATGGCTTGTCAAATCAAATAACATATATTTAGATATACAAATCTTTAATAATAGTTGAAACTTGAAACTATCCTCAATTTCAAATTTTAAGGAGGCGTTTTGTGACTTAAAAGAAAAAAAGTCCAAAAACAGTTAATAATAACTTTCAATTTAAGAAACGCATGATCAGTAGTTCAATTTAAGAAAGATATGATCATATTAGTTATTATGGTCAGTTATTATAATATATTTTTATGATACAATGTATATATAGTATGATATTGTGAATCACTTTGATGATGTATGCAACTTGAGTTATAGAAAAAATTTAATATTGTAATGTAAATTACAACAGGAAAACTAAACTTAATTTTAAGTGAAGACAATTGTGAAGAATAATATAACATTGTAAGACTAAAAACAATTAACAACACTAGAAATTAACCCTTTCATATACATGGTTTATATTTAAATCCCAAATAATTTTGAATTTCATTATGTATTGATTAAAAGCGCTCTATTAAATAAAATTAACTACAATATAATATGTAAAATATTATAAATATTATTTTTTACTGATTTTTCTGGATTTTTAGACAGTGTATAATTGTGGACATTCTAAGAGTAGCAAATTAGGATACTAAAATCAGTGTAATCAGGAGTGGTGCCACTTTTTTTTTAGATGAATTTAAAATTTATGTGCATAATATGCACCAAAAGTCTGAAAAATAAAAAATAAGGTATAAAACAGTGCGCGAGTTTAGTGTAAACGGTACTCTTCTTGTTAAATGTTTCAAGAAGAGTACCGTTTAAAAATATTACATTAAATGGAACAAACTCTTATTAATGTTATTGTTACATACAACATAATAAGTAAACAAAGTTGTAAATTCTTTACTAACCTTATTTTTTAATTAGATCGTTTGATTTGTGAGCGGAATTTAAGTGCAACAATATTATTCTATATTAAAAAGTTTTTAAACTATTGTTTTTGCTTCTAAAATATTTAATTTTCATTAAAAATTGAAAATTATTTTGATAAGGAGTCACACAGTTTAATTTGATCAATTTTGCCAATAATAATATCAAGAAAAATAACCATTACTTCCTTTATGTATATCAATATATACATACGTATATTACATAATAATATACATATACATATTCATTATCCTTTTTTTTTTTTTTTTATAATATACTGCAATAAATTTATTCATGGTAAAATGTATGATATGAGCATGAATGGTAAATTGATGTATGTATGTATATGTGTATATGTACTTATAATTCATGACATACAATAATCGTACAGATTCATTTTATTCAAACAAAATCCATAGTGCGAACAAAAATATCAACTTGTTATAATTTAGCAGCAATCGATATACCGTCTAGTATGAAATTTTTTTTTTTTTAACTTTGTTGGGGTTATTGTTTTTTTTTTTTTTTGTAAATTATAGAAAATAAAAAAGGAGCAATAAGCTTGTATCAGTGAATATATTTATATATATAATACTTTTAAGATTGCTTTTAAAGTTCATATAGAGCATAACTGTTCCACTAATAAAATGTATTAATTTGTAAATTGGTATAAGTTTTCGAATATTGATTGGGTAAATTCAGACTGATGAAAATTAATTCAGTTTTTATTTATTTTTTTTTTTTTTTATTACTTTTTTTATTATTATTAATACACATATAAATAAATACATATATAAGATATAATATAGTTTGTTGTTATGTATATGTACTTTTATACTATTTGTGTGTAAAAGCCATAACCGCACAATAACGGTTTCACGCCATCAACATCATCAATTTATAATAATGACAACATAAAAGGAAAATTCAAAAAATAAAAAAAGAACAAAAACAAACAAAAAATAAGTAAAAGAAAAAACTTTTCAAATTTGATGAATATAAAAAAAATTTTATTTAAAAAATTATTTTTTTAAATAAAATAATAAACGTTTGTAAAGTTGCCTAAAATTTCTGTTATTATTTTAATTAATTGAAATTCAATATGTACAGATTAGATTTAAATCTTTGATTGATCCCATCATTTAATTCTTGTTATAAATAAGAATTTGAAACGGATAAACATTATCTTAAGGTGACTAACGGAAATGGTTCGGAAATATAATGAGAAACTATCTGATTATAAATTTAAAGAAAAATTTTACTTTAGAAAAATGGACTTAACCACGGACGGTAGAAATTTACTAGAAGAGTAAAATTTTGAAAATTAAGAACTAAAGGAATTTTTGATATATTGAAGTAGGTAATGCTTTAATTTTCCCTAATTTTTGTTATTAATATTTAATAATATTTAGTGTATACTCTCTAAAGAGTAAAAAGTAAGAAGCTTCAAACTTTACAACTCTTTTCAAAATGATAAATATAAAAGGAATTTAATTTCTTTTTAACCAATCTTAACACAGAAATGAACAAAAGAACAGATACCTATTTCAATAATTCTAAAAAATATGAAATCAGAAATGTTTACTCTATAATTTGAATTATATACCATGATTTATCCATTCCTAACAAATAGACAAACTATTACATCACATAACTTCAATTATAATATCTATCAAATATTTGGTCATTTTCACCTGTTGATACTCGATTTTTACATCTAACAATTAAATTTTAGACTAATAAATGAAATTTTAATAAAAACCACAACTAACTGACATAATTTTAAATATTTTTAAATATTATAAAAAACGTTGTAAAATTTTTAGACACCCAAAAAGAAAAATATAAAAAAAAAAAAACAAAGATTGTAAAAACAAAAAAATTCCAATGAATTATAATTTGTTAAATTATTCAAAGGGAATTAAATTGAAAATTGATAGCTTGAAGCTTTTCAATGTTAAATTAAGCTTTACATGAAAATTCACCAATGAAATAATAAGTAAAAAAAATGTTTTATTTTATTTTCTCCTCTTACTGTCTTTCATTCCTTTTATTTTATTATTACATTACTATATACTTTAAAATTAATATATGTACTATATATATATATATATATTGTAATATGTATATCTATATCTACAACATACTTATGTTTCAAATTGTGTCCATGACATTTCAGTTCAAATATCAATTTTTCATTCCAAATTCCAATAATTTTACATTGTTCAGTTCAAATTGTTTTCCTTTTTTTTTTTTTCGTTGCAAATTTTAAATTTTCCTCCTTTGAATTACGAATTGGTATTCGAATTGCATTTACCAGAATTACATTCCAAACTGTATTAAATATGTAATTTTTAAATATAAAATATGTACATATATGTATATGTACTTGAGTTTTTTACAAACACAGAAATGTAAAAAAAATTCATATAATTGGTCGTTTAAAACAAAAAAATCCTTATAGAAAGAAAGCTGAAAATCTTTTTTTATGTCCTCGCGGAAATCATTCTATCAATTTTTTCCTGTAATGTACAATAACGAATCTAGGATAACATTAAACACCTTAGCTTCTTTTTATTAAATAAATTTCGTAAAATGTACTAAAACTGCAATTGTGTTACTAAAACTGTTCAAACAGATATTTTTGAGTCAAATTTTATCAAATATTATTTTACATCAAAATATTATAAGAATTTTCTTTGCATATAGTTTACAAGTTTACAGAATTCAGATTAATTGATAATACACAGTTTAAGTGGTTAAGTCGATTTATACAGTTAATACTTATTGTAAGCAAATTAGAAAACCTTACAAAATTTTTAAAACAACAAAACATTCGTTTAAAATTTTATGGAAGATTCACAAAAACAACCAGATTTAAAAATTTTAACTAATGATTTAATTTTTTGTGTAAAAGACAAACATTTATGTCTAAAGAAGCCCATTTTCTGGTCTTCCAATTATTTATTTCTACTTGAAAATGCATTTTGAAATTACTAAATCTTTAAAGTCAATTTTGAGGCACTTCCTGACATTTTTCGACTATTTTAATCATTTTTTGCGATCACTAATTTTATTTTTTATTAATTAAATTATTTTAACTAAAAATAAGAATTGAAAATGCATTTTGAAATTATTAAATCTTTAAAGTGGATTTTGAGGCACTTCCCAATGTTTCTCAACGATTTTAATCATTTTTTGTGTTTATTTTTTTAATTGTTTCACTAAAAATAAAAATTCTAACTAAATATGTAATTAATTTTTTGTGTAAGAGATAACAATCTTAAACTCTAAAACCCACCTTCTTTACAGTTAAAATGAAATTATATCTTAAATTATGCAATTTTCGTTAATTTAACAATATATATACATTATTTTTTAATATTTAAACATTTTTTATTTCTTGTGTGGTTTAACTTAGTTATAAACTTATAATTCTTTCGTCAGTAAAACTAACACGTACTTAAATAAAATAAAATTTTAAAAGAAGGAAATTTGATAAAAAAAAAAAATAGATATCTATTTAAAAAATTAACTAGAAATGTTTCTATAGAAGTAAAAAAAAATTTCCCAAAATCATATTTTAATAATTTTTATAATACGCGCATTAAAAATAATCAAAATAGTCACGTTTTATTGAAAAATTAAAAATACAAATTAATTTATTATTTTGCAATAATTTTTTATTATTGTATTCAGGAAATTTATATTTAGATACAGTAACATTTAAGATTAAGATTTAAGAAAAACCATAGCTTTTCTCATTAACAAATGTGTAAGGTTTGAAGCTGTATAAATATGGTTCTGCGAAATAACGCTCTACAAAATAAAACCCCCAAAAAAAAAATTAAATAAAACACTAAAATTTGAACCCACAGCCTCAGATAAGTGAAAAACAAACAAAACAAAAATGAATTAACACCACAATTTTTCATTATTTGGGAACTTTATTTTATACTGAAATAACAGCACAAAATAAAAATGAAATAACGTCCAAAATTACTTATATAATTTGAATTACATATTTTTTCTGAAATTTCTGCAAAAGCATTTAACTTTCACGGATATAAGTTCCATGGAACTTATGTCCATTTAGAAGGACATCGTTTAAACATTGAAACATTGAAACTAAATTTACTATTTTAGAAAAGTGAAATAAAGCACCAATACTTAATTTTCGGGTTTTATTTCAATGAATTTATTTGGGTAATAATATTCATGTTATAAAGACCCAAAAATTTAAATGAAATAAAGTCTCTATTCATGAAATAAGGCCCCAAATTGGATCTTATTTCATTAGAAATAAAACCCGAAGTTTCATACAAATTTTGGAGCTTTATTTAATTTTTTTTTGGGGCGTTACTTCGCGGATTATATATGAATTTACGTAAGTTCATGTGTTTTTAGTTAGAGCTGTGAACAATTTTAAGAAAGGAGTTAAAAATTAAAATTATTTCCCAAAATCGAAATGTGCTAGGCAAATAGAGACAAAAAATCTTAATCGAATCTCTTAATCCTCTTTCGCAAAAATTATAACAATGCACTCAAAGTACTCACATTTATCTTTTTTTTCACCTTATAAATAAAATAATTTTTTTTGTTGCTTTAAACTAGCAATTATTAAGCTAAAACTATAATCGAGAATTCACTGTATTTTAAAATTATCCTTTTATTCTTTATATTAAGCTAATCAAAATTTACTTATGAAATTTTCGATGGTTGTTTTTCTATGTTTTTGTTTTTTTTTTTTTTGTCTAATAGAAATTGATTTAAAAAATTGGTTTGAAAATAGATGAAAATCTAATATACAAAAAAAAAAGAAAAAAAATATTTGAATTAGATTTTAACTTAATGGCGGTATATATACATATATTTATATATATTATATATGTACATATAATTTAAGTATATATAGTTAAATGTAATTTTAACTAGTTTAAAATAAAAATTATTTTTCTATTACGAAAAGTTTTTTTTTTTCGTTTTTGTTTCTGTTGTTGGTTTATATTTTATTATTCTTTTTAAAAGATTCAAAACTCCTTCAAAACTAAAATCAAAGTGAAATTGTCTTGTTTTTTTTTTTTTTTTTACTATTTTCAAAAATTTTTTTTTTTGTTTTTGGAATTTCAAGTCAATACGATAATAAAAATTACTAACAATATAAATGTAAAGTATAAAAAAACAGATATTCAGTTTTGAAGGACAAAACCAAGGACAACCGGAAAATTTAAGAGGTGTAAAATCAATTTATTTGAAATTTATACAATTTGATATTGTGAATGTTATAAGGATGTATGTGTTGGACGTTATATGTTATGTGTTATGTTATAAAGATGTATGTCATGGACTTGGACTGTTCAATATGTATGTATGTCCTGGACCTGAACTGAAGATAAAATGCAAAATTATTTTATTTATTAAAATAAAAGACAACAATTCAGGTTGAAAAACAGAATCGAATAAAGAACTCCACCATAACTATACTTTGGAAGATATATACAAACATATTTCTATTACACAAAAATTCTTAAATTGTATAATATCTTAAAGTTAATAGTAACAACTATTTTATTGTTTTAATTTTTTTTTTTTTTTTTTTTAAATTCTAAACACGAAAAAATTCTTTGAATCAAAATATCGGTTGTAATTGAACTTTTGTCATTTCATTTTATTAGAAAATTTTCAAAAAGAATAACACAAAAAAAAATTAAACTGGAAAACTTTTGATTTTCCAATGTTTTTGATTTTTTTTTTTTTTTGTTTTACTATTATTATTACATTTTTTTTTTTTTACTCTCAGTTTAACTCCTACAAAAATGTACAGTCAAAAACAAAAAATATAAATAAAATTGGAAACAAAAGGTATTAAATATCCTGTCTTGTCTCTGTATTTGTTTTTATTTTATTTAATTTTATTTTATAACTGAAAAACAAAAATTACAAATAAAATATTATAAATTTCATTTGTGTTTTTTTTTTTTTTTTGTAATTTTCCAATTTTATTCAGAGTTTTCTATTAATATTAGCTTTTCATTTTATTTTTTTTTTTTTTGTATTTCTCTAAGAAAAAGTTGTGTTTGAAAGGAAAACAAAATAAACGTAACTTAAACCAAAAGAAAGAGTGGGTTAAAAAGAAAATGAAATGTGTTACAATTACAGGATTCAGTGACGATCCTTGTTTTTTATAGAGAATATAATTAAATAAATCATGTAGGTTTGGATTTGTAAGCATTTATCATTAAACTTCAATTACTCAATTAATCTCATATCAATTAAATATTCTAATCTAAAATAAGAAAATTATCTATAAAAAAAATAAATCAACAATTTTCACTATCTTAATTATAAAAATAAAATTTAAAATTTTACAAAATATAAAAATAAATAGTATCTATACTCGTAGATTAGATTGAAATTTCCCTATTCCCTACTGTCCTATCATAAGAATTAATTGAGATAAATTCTAATAATAAAAAATATATTTAAAACATATTTTTCCAAATTCCTTACATTATCCATTTTAGCCCAACTTTCCTATCATATCTCTGCTCTTCTACCAATATATATATACCTTTTTTTACTTTAATATGAAGGATTTCCATTTCAATTGCAAATGTTTCCTTTTCAAATATAAGTTCTCCTTTTTGAAAGCAAGTACTTCCTACTCGAATGCAAGTTTTGAAATGATTTACAAAGCTACTCACAGCTTTGTAAATAAAAAAAAAAAACTTATGATAATTTCATATAATCTTAGTTTTTGATTTTAGATTTTTTATTTTAATTTATTTATTAATTTATTTATTTATATATTTACTAGAACATAGAAATTTATTGTAAAAGAGCTTTTATTATACATACGTATTATCATCATTACGTAAACTATCAGTAATTAATTACAAATGTTTTGTTTATTTTTTTACTAAAAAACCTAATATATTTTTGTATTCTTTTATTATTTTATGACGGACAGAAAAGCTATGTACCAACTTTTTAACCTAAAATCCAAAAACTAAATACAAAACCTGAAAAAAAAAACAAATAACCTTAAAAAAAATAAAAAAAAAATGTTAAACTTTGCTACCTAAAAAAATAAAAAAAAATTTAAACAAAAAAAAAAAAACATAAAAACCCTACTTTGCAGTTTGTTTGAAAGATCATTGAATAATAATTAATTAATTACTTAAAAACAAATTACATAAATACAAGAACTTGCATTTAAGAAAGAAATACTTCCTATTAAAAAGAGAAATTTACATTTAAAAAAGAAAATACTTGCATTCAAAAAGAAAATACTTGCAATTGAAATGGAAATCCTTCTTAATTAAGTAAAAAAGATATATCTGTTGCGAAGACTGGATTATCAGTCTAACAATTGGACAATTGGCAAACAAAATTAGATCTTAAAATCACGATTCAATAATATGGTAAATTTTAAAGTTGGTGATCTTATATATTGTAAAAGTTATTTTTATTACTTAATATCTTTTTATTTAAATGTTGTAAGTTAAAACTTAAAGTTATTTAATAAATGTTTAATAATTTTTATTAGTTTACTATATTGGTATTAGAAAATACTAGGAGTATGAATGATAAATCACTAAATCACCATTCATTCAAAGGATTTTACTTAAAAAATTTGTTTTTACAAACAGAAAAATTTCAAATAATACACTTTGCAGATGAAACTTCTCAACATCAGGCCATATTACAAAAAGCTATTCTTCACTTTAAATTTCACTTTCACTTCTTTTTAAATTTCATTCATTAAAAATTTTGATAAAATGGCAGCAGTCATGGTTGGTTGGTTGGTTTACGTGGCTGGTGCTGTCAACCATGACAAGACTACAATTAGTGCGTTAGCACCGTTTTGCTACCACCTCCGTGACCACAAGGCTTAAATTTAGGCTATAACGGATTTAGTTTCAGATCCATTTGGCGGCATTCAGGAACCTTACCATATCTGCAGGTTGCTTAGCCGTTAGAACGCTGAGATCGTTAAATTCATGGCTACCCAGAGCCGCTCTTCTGGCCCTGGCCAGCGCCGGGCATTTACATAGGCAGCAGTCATACCCACTGTTTTAATTTTTTTGAAGAAGAAGTTATTTTAAGAGTTAGATCCAAATCAAAATTTCAATGATTTCTTTATCAGGAGTTTAGTGGTGTAAGTCCCAATATATATATATATATATATATATATATATATATATATATATATATATATATATATATATATATACATATATGTTATATATACTTCTTGTTAAACCACTTTTTACGAAATGTTCAATTTTGAAAAATGGGAGGTATTCGAAAAAAAATTTGAATCGAAAATTAAACAAAGTTTCTTTTTGGAAAAACGGAAAATTTTCAAAGTATTTTTTTTATGAGACCACAAAATTTGCGAGTTGGTTTTTTGCAAAAAAAAAAACCTTTGATGGAAGATATCTTTGCAAAATTGCACTACACGATATGATTGTATGTTTCATAGAATTTTTCACAAAAATTTAACACTTAATTATTATTATTAATTATATTAGAAATGTCCTTAACACGTCTATACATATACAATTTCTTGAATTACAATCAATATATTATGCAATTTTGTTTAATTGTATTTTTTATGATTTATATAAGATGAGTTATAACGTATAAATTAAAATTATATGTTTATTTTGTTCTATATACCTAATTGTTATATACTGATATTCTTCTATTATAATACTAACATATATATTATTTGTTGTAAACAATGGTAGAATTTTAGAAATTATTGACTAAAAACCTAAAAATGAAATAAAAAATATTTCATTATTATTATATTCATATTTTTAAATTATTTATTTACAAAATATTTAATATTTTAAGTTAATTCAAAATTGATCTCATATATACAGCAAACTTGAAATTGTTTCTAAAATTATTCCCAAAACTGATTTTTTTAAAAATTATTCTCAAAACTTATTCACTAAAGTCTTTCACGCAGATTTGGTGTTTGGATAATATCGCATAATATTTGATTTGATAGACTTCTGGTGTGTTATTTACATCCCTGTTATTTTGCACTGATATGCTAAAAACAGAAAAAAAAAAATTTTTTTACTATTTTAAAGCGAAAAAGTTTTATTTTTGCTTTTTTTTAAAAAGTTTATCTATTTTCACTTTGGCACACTTGATTCACTTTTTAAGAAAACTTTTTGTTTTTTCCAATTCTACTTATATGTTTTTACATTCTTCTCCATCTTTTAGTATATTGTTTCATCCTGTCATTTTCAAATATTCTGTATTCTGTTCTAATACTTTTTTTTTCACATTATTAAAGTTTAAGAGTTTACAAAAACAAAAAAAAAAAACAGGAGTTACCGAAAAAGACTTTTTTTTAAATTGAAAATTGATTGTAAAAACAAACGTATGGTATTTACTTTTAAATTTTCTCCATAAATAAATAGATCATAGGATATTAAAGGTAAGAAAAAATAAAACTTTTTAAATGTGTACATATATGTTTAATGTTTTTTTTTTTGATTGAGAAAAGAAAAGTACCCTTTCCATGATTGAACTTGAAATAATGATTTCTTTTTAATAGCATTTATATAGACTATTAGGAATTGTGTATTAATATTATGTATGTACATCTAATGTTTACTAATTTTGAAATAAATCAAAACAAAATAAACTTTTTAAAATGTTGTAAAAAAAAGGATTATGAAATTTGTTTCCTCATTACTTCAAAATAGCTATGTTTTCATTTAAAGACTAATTATAAATGTCTATAATATTATATTATATTTAAGTTTTTATCATTTTTATAAAGTTGAAAACTCCCGCTTCTTCTCCTGAATTTATATGTATAGTCATACAATTATTTTTATTTTTATTTTTACAAAAATATTGACTGAATACAATAATGTCTGATTTACTTGACTGAATTAATAGTTTTAAATAATTTAAATTAGTTTACATAGGAAGACATTGAATATAGAGTTTTTCTGACTATAGACTTTCAAAATATACATTCAAATTATACGTTTAATCAAAGTTTTCATGACGTGTTCTCACAAAATAACACCTCTATAATATAAAAAGTTCAGCCGAATATTAAACCAGCATTATGAAACCAACCACAATGATTTTTTGATTTTTTTAAAACTAAAAAAAATTGTTTTTTGCGATCTTTTGTTACAACACATCCATTTTTGTGTTGTTTCCATGTACATTTTAAAAAATTATTGATATTTTTTTAAATTTTCTATTCTTTTTTTTTTTTTGTTATCTTAAATTGTATATATACATAATTGAATGTTTATTGATAGATAAAATTAAAGTCACTATGCTGCTCATGTATTATTTGTATTAAATTTAATATACAAATTTATGTTGAAAATCATTTTAAGGTTTAGATCTAATGAAAAAGATTAAAAATCTTAACAACCTACAAAAGATTAATCTGACACGACATAATTTTTTTTTTTTTATTTTTGTTTATTGAACTTTATTTTTTTGGTATTCGATATGAAAGACCCGGAATAATAAGATCATTTTACAAAACAAAATCCCCTACGACAAAAGATCCTATATAAAATCGCCTAACACAAGAGACCCTACGACAAAACTTAAGTTCCTCCACTAAGCCCCACCTAACTATTTAGTTTACACATATATTTAAACATATAATAAACCCTCTCTAAAAGAAATTATTGGAACCCTGATTTTGAATCCAACCCTAAAATCTCTTCTTAATCAGATACTCGCGTATAAATATATATATATAAATATTCTGGAAAAAGGAGAAACTCTAATTTTGATTCTAACTCTAAAATCCTTGCTAATTCAGAATCTCGCATATACATATATATAAATCAAAATATATATACATATTCTGGAAAAAATGGAACACACTGATTTTGAAGCAACTCTAAAAACTTAAAAATCAAACGTAGAACGTATTCAAATTTACAGTTATTAAAAGAATAATAATCTTTGTTTCATTAATAAAATCTAAATATCTAATTAAGGAACCAAAATTTATATTAAATTGAAAAAGTCAAAGTTTTTTTCTAGAAATCTTTAGCCTTAAATCTTAGGAGCAGAAAAAAAAATTATAATTTCTTTGTATATATCACTTTTATTGCATCACAAAATTTAATGAAAATGTCATATGTATCCTTTTATTTTATTTTTTTCCCCCTTATTACTTTACATTTTTGATTATAACAAATTTTCTTTTAAGTAAACCTTTTTTTTTTTTTTCATTTTATTTATTATTTTTTTTTTTTTTAATCACAAAAATTTTAAATGAAAATTCTTTCGGAAAACTCATTCTTAAAAGTTTCATATTTACTTTTAAGTCTCTAAGTGAACATTCAGTGACTTGAATGTTCATATCACTTACCCAGTTGTGCACATTCTATTTTACAGTATTTTTTTTTTCCACAAAAATAAAAAAAAACATAAAAAAAATGTTTCAGTTTTTCTTTGTACCTTAACTGGATAGAAAATTACTTATTCCTGAGGAAAAAAAAAACGAAAATGCAGATAAATATAATTTTCCGAAGAGTTGAGAAGTAAAAGATAATATGTAGTTGTATAATATAGAAAAACAGAAAATGTAACTATATAGAAACAAAAAAAAAAAAAACGAAGTGTATCTAAGTTGAAAAAAAATGTACTCATGTATCTTGAAAAGTGAATGCATATTATGTACCTATATATAAAAACCAAAGTTGTCAAGATTAATTTCACTTAGGTGTGGAAAAAATGCTAAAAGCTTGACATAAAATTATCCACATTAATATTCAAAGTAATAAAAATAATAAAATAACAAAAAAAGAATGAAAATTTCATTAAAATCATGTTGATTTGATTTTTACTTCAAGTTTTATGTTGACATAGGTTTAATTTTTGCGGCTTCTTTTTAATTTTTTTATTTTATTTTTTTATTTTATTTTTTTATTTTTCTTTTTATTTATTTTAATTTAATATTTTTTCACTTTTAAATATGTAATATTATGTAATTTTCAAAGGACCTTTTAGAATTTTCACATCACGAATGTACCTTAGATAAAATATACTCCATGTTTATAAGTGACCGTAGGATTTTACAGAATAAAACAAAATTACGTTCTATTTTTAATGTCAATAGGGAAATTTATTTGAAAATGATTTCTTAAGGTGCACAACAAAAAATTCTTTTGTCTATTACGAATTATAATATTGTAAATGACTTTTGTAGTTATGAAAAAAAAAATATTAAAAAGACTTTTTATAATAATAAAAATCAAATGCAGACAAGTTGACTGAAAATCATCCTTTAAATTATGAATAATGATAAATGTATAGAAAAAAGAGTTAAAAAATTCATAAAATAATCTAAGTCAAAAAGTTAAAAGACTATATCTGTGTATTTTTGATCAGTTTTTAATTTATTTCTTAAAAAGTAATTAGTAATCAAATTAACATAAACTTTATTTTATATTATGTTTGATCTACATATAGACATTTCATTTAAGATATAGTCTATACAATTTAGATAGTACTAATATATAGTCAATAGATACTAGTCTATAAATAATAAGGTTATCATTAAGCTACAGTTGAAAACTATGCTCAAAAATATACAAAAGTTACAATTATTTCTTACACTTATATGGTATAAATTTAAATTTATTGTGACTTATTCTCCGCCTATACAAATAAATGTAGGTGCCCTGAAATAGTCCCGGAAGAAATAAGGCCAAATGAGCTTTGTTTCCCTTTTAACAATAAAATAAAGCCGAAATCATCATTTTCTCAAATTCGGTTTTATTACCATTTTCAAAATGAAATAACGCCTAAATCGAAAAGGAAATAAAGTATTTATTTTTATTATAAAAAAAATTCTTGTGTTTATAATTCAACATATAGGTACTGCAATACCTAATAATACATTGTTTCAATACTCAAAAGTATTAAAGCTAGATAATTTTTATTATTATATCTATTATATGGTTATTTTAATAAAAATATATTCTTAAAATAGTTTGAACCAGACTGATTTAAAATTCCTCAAAACAAATTATTAAATTATTTGATTTTGTGACCAATTATAAAATCTATTCTAATTAAGAATCTCACATATATATTTATATATATATATATAATATGTATCTAAATATTCTGGAAAAAATGTATATTCATGGTTTTGTAACTTATCATAAAATCTCGCCTAACATATTTTATAAATATTTTAAGTATTTCAGGAGAATTTAAAGAAAAGGAGATATAATACCGTTTTTTCCAGAAAGTTTACTTTAAAATATTTTGAGTGTACTACAATTTGCTTTACTTAAACCTTCTAAAAAAAAAGAAAGTATATCCCTATGCAAACATATCCCCAACTCCAAACATATATTTTTAACAACCTCCAAAAAACGAAGAAAATTGTCTGGAATAAGTAACAACATAATTCTGAATACAAAACGGAAAAAAGGTAAAATAAATATAATATTTGGAAAATGTAAATAAGAGCGATGGAACTTTATTTTTTCACCGAAGACTATATGTAAGAACTCGCTATTTCGACTTTATTGCCGCTTTAAAAAGAAATGTTAATAAAGTCGAGCCTGTACGGCTTTATTTCTTGTGACATTTCAGCGCACAATTTTTTTATCTTTTGATTGTTTTTGCAGATATTGCTGGGTTTTAAACCGTAAACAAACTATATAGGTCTATATAGGTATATATGTATCTTTATTTTAAAAGACAGTTTTTAATTATTATTTTTACATTTCATATTTAGTGAAACTATGAATTTAAATTCTTTAATCTTAATTATCTCTAGAACCAATACATTCAATTATTCACCTCTTTCACCTTTTTGCAAAATAATAAATAGTAATAAAATTATCACGTAATCCTTACAAAAAAAAAAAACTCATAACATAAAATTTAAATAGTAAAGAAAATTGCATGTTCCATTTTCATTTTAATTTTTCTTTCTTTTTTTTAAAAAATGCCATAAATATCAATTAAAATAACGCTATTAGAAGAGTATATTACATACAAATATACATGCATTAAATTTTTTTTTAACATTTAATTATAAACATTTTATCATAATTATTTAATTTCATATTCCTATTATAATTTTCTAATCTGTCATGCCAAGCATAGATTCATAAGCATATATGCATGTATTATAGGATAAAATTATTATCACTTTTTAAAATTAGTTTTTTTTTTTTTTGTTTTTAATTCTACAAATTTTTAGGCTTATAATGTAATAAGTACTTTACTAGAGAACATTTTACACTTAATAATTATTTTCAAAATGAAAAAGATCAAAATCCTTTATATATTGCTAGCCCCTTAACTTAAAAAAGCCAGCAAAAACACTAGAAAATCATTTACGATTAATGTTCACAGATTTTCATTAAAAAAAATGCATTCTATTCATGCAGTAATTTATGCTATTCATGCATTTGTAAGAACGTGTATGAATTCAATGACATGTAAATATGTATTATATAATATGATAACTATTCAAGCTCAACAAGGATCCTTTTTTGATTTATTCTGATATCCTACGTTTTATTTTTTCTATACACTTATTAGTATTACTGACTTCCTTCTGTATATAATTTATTATCAGAGAGAGAAAAAAAAAAATCTATCATGTAACAGTTTTTCTTATTTGAAATCCTTGATATCACATATACCACCATGTATGGATGATATACCTATATATAGATATACGTTTAGGTACATATTAAATATATGAAATTTTGTTTCTCATTGTTCGCGGCTAAGGTGATCATAATATTGTAGTCATGACGTGTATTACAGTGAAAAAGTGTTAGCGATATTTTGCTTTTTACAGAGTGTTTTTTAGTTGAATTTAGAAAATTTGAATGTGCAAGGATATAATAAAGATATAGAAATTAATTTCCTTCATATATATAAAATGAAATTTAAAAATTTTTAAAATTTTTTTTTTTTTTAAAACAGTGGAAATGATGCAAATATAAAAAATATAATTTATTAAAGCAGAATAAATACGGAATCCTTCCGTTTCATGTTATTAGCTGAATTTACTGGCTGGCTTGATTGGAAATTTTAAGGAAAATGTGGCTCCCTCTAAGGTAACAAAAGTACATGCACCTCTCTTAAAAGAAGAAACTTTTTATTTTTTATAATAAATATTTCAGTTTAATTTTTCTTCGAATTAAGCCAGTGAACTTTCTTTTGTAATAGCTTTAGATTACAATACGTATTTGATCACCCTATAACATAAAAAAAAAAAAAAAATTATTAATATCACCCATCATCAAGGACAATAGAGTTGTCTTGTTTGAAAAAAAAAAAAAAGAAAAATTAAAAACCGAAACAAAATAGAAAAAAGTTCATTTAATGCTTGTAAATATTCAAAAGTGCACATCCGGTATATTAATGTTGTAATTTTGTTGAGTTTATAATATTTTTTTTTTCCATTATTTTAATTTTTTTTTTTTTTTTTAATATTTTTAATTAAAAACTATACAGAAAAGAATAGCGTAAAATAAAGTAATATTCTACATATTTCTTTTATTTTAATCTTACGAGTTTTTTCCAATTCATACATACAAAAAAAAAATTTAAACTAAAATATTTAAAAAGTATGAACATAGTGAGAAAAAAAAATTTATTATTTTATATTTCTGGTTAAAGGATTTTAAAATAAAATTATTGGTATTATGTGTAGATATAATGTATTTTATAGTATAGTAGTATGTAATTGTACATACTTGCTTATAGAAATGTGGATATATGTTTGGGTAATGGGTAAAATAAAAAAAAATATTTTGTATTTTTTCCATTTCTACTTTTTGTTGATAGTTTCTAGGTAAAGAGAGCAACCCTGATATAAATATACTGGAAAAAGCGTATAACCATTTTTTTTAATGCAATTCTAAAATTCCTCCTAATTCAGAATCTCGCATATAAAATATAGATATTTTGGAAAAGCGAATACTCTAATTACAACTTTGATACAACTCTAAAATCCTCCTAATTGTATATTTTACATACATATTTTAGAATAAACTTAAAAATAGTGGGGGCTTCCGTCCGCAAATAGGAACAAATTATTGAAATCATGATTTTGTAACTAACTATATATAAAATCCGTCCTAATCATTTTTTTACAAGGATAAGGCGTTTAATATAGCTACCGCCCCTAAACCTTCGCTAAACATATTATCAGAATCCAAATTTAGTATCCGATTTTAAAATTTTACGTAATTTCATACATACTACATGCATATTTTATAATTGATAAAAGCTGATTTTGTAACTAAATCAAAAATATTCTTAAAAAAAAAAATGTTAGTTTTTTATAAAATACTAAAACAATAATAAAATAATTATTTTTAATAATAATATACAACAAAAAAAAAAGACTTTTTTTCGATATTTTATATTAAATTTTTTTTGGATATTCGACATTTTTTTTCAACAATAATCCCAATAATTCTTGTATTTTTTCAATTTCTACTTTATCAAAACGCGAGATTTTGAGGCATCATATTTTAATTCGTGAGATTTCAATACGGTCCCCAACTTTTTTGAAAATGGCAAATTTTGAAAGTCAATTAGATTTTTTTCGTTACTTCATTTTTATATTCACTTGATACTCTTCTTAAATGAATTGTCTTTAGATTGTTTTTGAACAATTTGTTGTTGTTTTTAAAATATTTTTAAAATGAACCTAAATTAATAAATTAATTTACACCATACACCCTTTTAGACTTTTTTTGGTTGTAGTGAAAAGTCAATTTCAATCAAATAGAATTTATATGTGCGACAATACCTTCAGAAAGTTTCTTTTTAGAATAGAATACAGTACGTTTAGATAATAGACAATATAGTTATAATTGCCTAAAAAAATTGTCTTAATAAATAAAATACATAAAATATTTGTGTTTTTATAATTTTCAATTTATTTTAAAATAAAATTAAAATAAGCATTTCTTAATAACTACAGTACCCACAAATAGTAGGTTTATAAAGTTGTATTTTTTTTTTTTTTGTTATATAGATATTTGTTTTTTAATATTTCAAATAAAACTTTTAATTTTTTTTTTTTTTGTTTTTTTTTTTTTAATTTTTAATCATTTTAAAATTATATTTCTTATGAACAATAATAATAGTAGTAAATTATTTATATAACATTGAATTTTAATATTCAAAACATTATTTTTTTTGAACTAAAAAAGAAAAGTGTTATGTATTTTGTATGGATTCATTATTTTTAAAATATATTGAAATTTAAAATAATTTTGTTTAAATTAAAAATATTAATTTTTTTATGAAAAGAAGCAACTATTTAATTTTCTACTTTTTCAATCCGATGAAGAAGTATATCTCATTTACTGAACGCCGAAAAAGATAGATTATATTTTAATTAATACAAATTTCCTGTAAAATTTAAATATGCATATATGCAAGAAATTATCACTGATTTTTAATATACACTGATTAAACTAATAAAATTTAAAAAAAAAAAAAAAAATATTGGCTTATATAAAAACCCAGTATGTATCTTTAAAAGCTATTTGTCAGACACACTTATTATTTTGCGTTTATGAACTAAATATTGATTAATTGAACTTATATTTATTATTAATTGCGTTCTTATGAACTAAATGATTTTCCAGAAACAATAAATTGTAGATTATCTTACAATTTTATATTTAATATGGGGCTGGCAAAAAAAAAAAACAAAAAACTTCATCTAATCAGAGTTGCTTAAGTCTAATTAAAGTTGCTTAAATCTATTTAAACAGAGTTGCTTATGTGGGATTATTTTATATATAAAACAAAAAAAAAAAAATTATTTAAATTTGCGAAGATAGAAAACGTGTTATAGTTGCTTTTTTTTGCTTTGTGTAAATCCCATACAAATAATTCATTGTACATATATGGAATTTGCATATCTGGGTATTAATATAATAAATACAATATTAAAATTATAAATATATTAAATGATAAATGAAATAATTAATTATAAAATGAAATTTGAAAAAAATAAAAATAAAAAAATTAAAAATTGTTAATAGTTATAAAAACCTTAATTTTATTTTTTATTAGTATATAATAATGTAATAAAATAATTATTGAAGCTCAAAATTATCAAATATTTTTAATTGAAGTTCAAAATAAGTTTTTTTTTTGTTTTAAATTATTTCAAAGAATAAAAATTTATTGTAGTCCTTCTAATAATTAAAAAAATATTCTTGTTTTTGTTATTAATAGGTTAATCCAGGATTAAGTTATTAAACTAAATTTGGTTTTTTTTTTTCTACAAAAAAAGTTTTTTTAAATAAAATTTTAAATTTCAAATTTTGAAAAAAAATTTAATTATGACAAATTTTTTGTTTGTTTGGTATAAGCAAATATCATTTATATAATAATAAACTTTTTAATATCCTTTTTTTTTTTTCTTAATTATTTAATATTAGTAAAATTCAAGGTACCCTGTTAAGCTTTTTTTTTTGTTTTCTTTTTTCTTTTTATAATTAATTAATTATTAATTATATCATTACTTATTATTAAATGTTTAAATGTATATAATATATTATAATAATATATAAAATATATTTTGATAGATATTCATTGTTGAATAAATTTTATTTTCTATCAAAAAACTTCACATTTTTTTTCTGTATTTTTGCGATTACTTTGTACAGATTTTCAATAATTATTTAGGTCAAAATTTTCTGAAATTTTTACTTAACAAAAATAAAAAAAATAAAAATAAAAAAAATAAAATTAAGTGGCACAAATTTAATTAAAACTTAATTATCCTATATATTGAATGTTAATTTTTATTTTAAAACGTATACATAAGTTATAATAACTATATTTTATTTAAGGTTGAAATCAAGCATTAAATCTTCGGAAATCATAATTTCAACATTTTACTAAAAAATTTGACATTATATAAAGGTTTTTTTTTTAAAAAAAAAAGGCACATTTTTTGTAATTATTTGTTTATCCTGAAATAACTGAAGAATTATTTAAGGTTTACCAAGGAAGGTTTAAGGTACATAACCAAGGAAATTAAATTTTAATTGGAAAATTTCCTTTCAGGTTAATTTCCATTTTTTAGTGCAAAAAATTTTAGTATTAAGGTTCGAAAAGTTTTGAATCTGATATGAAATAAAAATTTTAAATATTTATCTATATGAATTTTTGTATGTATGTAATGATAAATTTTATGATTTTTTATATTTTAAATTTCAAAAAATCTAAATTAGGTTATTAAGAAAACTACTTAATTTATTACTTGTATATTAAATGTTCATTTTAGTTTTCAATAAAAACAAAAAAAAAAAATAAACAGAAAATTAATTTTCAACAAAGAAATCCATTTTCAAAATAATTTAAAATAATATCGTAGCTTATCTTAAAATATTTTTAATTAAAATGAATAAAGAAATTAATATAAATATATGCAATTTTTTTTTTTTAATTAGAACTAACTTTTTTTTTGATTCAAATTTTTGTTTTTCTTTTTTTTTTCAATATTAACTAAAAATGTAAAATGAATCTTATCTATAAAACGAATAAAAATATAGAAAAAGTTTTTTTTTTAATATATTTTTCTCTTATATTAAAAGTTAAAAAAAAAAAATCACCAATTAATTAATTTATGTATTAAATATAAAACAAATTTTATCCAAATAAATAAAATTTCATTTCATTTGAATAAAATAATAATAATAATAGTAAATTATTTTTTAGTTCAAAATGAAGTATAAATTTAATTTAAAAAGGATCAAAGTTGTTTTTTTTTTAATAAAATAAAAAAAAACAAATAATTTTTATTATAAACGTCGATTTTTTGTTATTATTTCTATACAATTAATTATGTCATCACTAGACATTTTTTCATAATGTAATAATTTCATAAAATAATCATGACGATCTAAATTAAAACGATCTGTTGTTAAAATATTTGAAATTTTATCTAAAATCATTTTTCTAGAATCGGCATTATTTTTAAATGTTTCACATATATAATCAATAACAGAATTTGTATTTAAACGATCACAAACAACAGATGATAAATTCTCTTGTATTGCATGATCTAAAAATTCTTTCGGATGTTTTTCTGATAACATTTCTAATACATTAGTTTTAATACGTACATCTTTTTCCATAACAATTGCTAAATCTTTAAATATTGTACGAACCAATTTATTTGTAAGAAATTCTTTATTTTCACGTTTATCAGTATATTTTTCATAGATTTCATCAAAACTATATTTTTCAGTAACATATTTGAGTACAGCTGCTTCATCTGTAAAATATATTGATGGTGAGGGTGTTATTAAACGTTCATCATCATCTACATTAATTCGATTACATTGATGTTCAGAAATATGTTGTGGATTTGTTGTACTATCAGCAGTTGCATTTAATTTAAGCGAATCCATTTCAACAGATATTTGTGGTATACCAACATTATTAGGTTCATCTGTAATAATATGTTTTGATGAATCACATTCTTGAAGTTCTGTTGTTATTGTTGATGTATTAGATGGTGAAGCTGGTAAAATTTGTTCATTATCATTTGTAACAGCAATGTTTACATTTTCAAGAGATTTTCTTGATATTTCAATCATTCTTATATTAGATTGATGATGAATTGGTGAATCATTAAATCTAGCCAATTCAAGCATACTATCTATACGATTTTTACGTTTAAGAGAATGTTTCATTGAATTATTTGTTGGGGTGCTGGTACGTTCTTGTAACATTCTAAATAGAAAAAAGAAAAATATAATACATACAGTTTAAATATTTTGAAAAAATTAAATTTTAATTGTAATTTTACTTACTTATTAAGTCGAGTCTGGGTATGTTGTTTTTCTTCTTCAACATGTTTAACGTATTCTTTTGTAACAGAAACTGGTGGATCATGAAAACTGACACGTTTTCTTTTATTTGCAGGTGATTCAAAATCATCTAAACTTTCTTTTCGTAACTTTCTTTTTAATATGCTGGCTGAAGGACTTGCATGTGGGGATGGTAAAACCTTGGAAAATATTAAGAGATCACGAACTGGTTGTGGTGGTTGTACAGAAGATGGCGAACATGAAATTGCATCGTTATTATCAGTTGATTTTTTTGGTGGACTTGGAGGATTTTGTTGTTGTAGTTGCTGTTCCTGTGAACTTGATAATTCTTCTTGTTTAGAAGATCTGAATGGGGATGATGTAAAACGATTTACCGGATCAATTTTACGATTTCTTATCATATTAATTAATTGTGCACCACGTCCAGTTAAACCTGATTGAGTTTTAGGTTTTGGTGCTGGACTCGAAGAATTATTAGTGTTTTTACGATCCGGTGGAGAATTTAAAGAAGCCGATCTAGTTGGTTTTCTTGTAGGAGAAACTTGTGTATCATCTTCAATAGACTTTTTCTCATTTTCTAATGTAGTTTTTAAATTATCAAATAGTTTATCTACGGCAGTTGCACTATTGTTGTTTTTTGCATTTTTTCCATTTTGTTCAAGTTCTTCTTCAACGGGAATTGGAGATATATTAAGGGTGTCATTCATGAATTCGGCATTCTTCTCATCTGTATTTTTACATATAGGTGATGCGATAATACTTTGATTTAATGATTTTTTACTAGAATTTGTTAATGGTTTTATTGGGGAATATGCTGGTGATTCTATACCTCTATCTTCAATATATTTATAAATATCACCCTCTCGTTTTGGTGTTGAAGGACTTGCCGGAGCATTTAATTTACGTTCAATTGAAATATTTAAAACTTCTGTATTTGGTTCAGTATCCACTTCGCTAATTTTTTTCTTAGCCCACATTGGAAGTTTTCTTGGACTTCTTGTTCGTACTTCAGTTTGTGTTATAGTTTTTTCCGTATCTATAACATTTTCTGTATTTAGTTCTGTTTCCATTTCTGATATAATTATTTGCTGCTTTTGAACGTTTGCTGATTTTCTTGGACTTGATCTTGTTGTTCTGGGATTTTCTTCATTTAAAACATCATTTAATAATTGTTGTTCTTTTAAAGATAATTCTAAATTTTCTGCAATATTTCGGGATTTTTTCTCTAGACCTAGTGGTGACTGAACCAAAGAAGGGAAAATTATTGAATCAGTACTGCTAGTATCTGGTTCTAAGTCTTTACGAAGATTTCGTGAAAATTTCGAATTACGATTGGAAAAGCTATCTTCTTCTAAATTATATTGTAAACGTTTTCTTGGAGATTTATTTGAAAAATCAGAGTTTTGGAAATTATCAATATCGGGTAGTAAATTATTTCTTAATTCCGTATTTACTTGACTTTGCATTTCCACAATATTTTGTATTTTTTCAGGACTTTTTTTAGTTTGTCGTAGCATATTTTCATTTTGATTTTCTTTCTGTGTTTCTGGATCACATATTTTTTGAATTAAACTTGTATTATTTCGTAAAGATCGGGCTTTAGTTGATAATTGAAGAACAGATCTTTCGGTTTGTAAAAATTCCGTATTTAAGTCAGTATCCATTTCAGAGATTTTTTTAGCTTGTACCACAGAGTTTAATTTTTCACTTAAAGTAGTTTTATTATTTTTATTATCATTGTCTTCTACCATTGGAGAAATTGAAGCACTCCTTAGTGTCCTTACTTTACCTAATTTTAATTTATATTTAATTTAGTAATATTTTATACAAATGTGTTAAAAAACAATTTCTTACCTTCAAAGCTATTGTTATTTGAGGAGTTTTTTATAGATGGGTTTTCAATAACATCTGATTCTCTTGAACTTCTTAAGGGTGTTTTTGTGGGACTTTTAATTATGTTTGATTTTTTGTTGTCATCTTGTAAAGCAGTTGTCAAATTTATCGAAGATTTTCTTTGTCGACGTGCAAGTATTGATTCAGATTTCTGCGAGGATTCAATAACTTCATCTTCTGAATTTAAACTTGTTGTTGATGTTTGTAACTTTTCTACAAATGATTTTTTTGGTGGTTGCATTATTTTATCATCATCATTAATTTGATCTTTACTTCTGTTCAATAATTTTTGATCACTTTCTTTATTTAATTTTTCATCTTTATTTTCCTTATCTTTATTATCTATTGCGTTGTTTCTTTCCATTTTAAAATTAAGAGACTTTCGAATTTTCTTATTTTGTTTCGAACTTTCTTTATCGTCATTTATTTTTTTCCTTTTGATTTCGCCAGAAATTCTTTTTGGGATACTGGATTTTCTTGTTCTAATACCTTTTTCACTTGATTGAAATTGTGATAGTAAATTTTTGCCTTCAACTGTATCAATTTGTAAAGCTTTTAGATTGTGCAAAATAATAGATTTCTTTTTCTCATCTTGTACCTCAATATTCATTGACTTTAAAAATTTTTCATCCTCTTTACTAATTTTGATACTTTGTTTTACTTTTCTATTTTTATTTTTGGAATCATTATCTCTTTCTTTTTTATTAGAGTTTTTTTCTGTATTCTCTATTCTTTCTTTTACAGAAATATTTAAATCTTCAGATTTATTTTTATTAGTTTGTGGTGATTCAATTGGAGTTTTCTGCTTCTTTTGTGGACTTTTTTGAATAGGCGATTCTTTCGGTTTCTTAAATGGACTTTTATTTCCAACTGATGTTTCAGAAATTTTCTCATTTGCAGCCACATTTTGTTCTACGGTGGTTTTTGGACTACTAATAATTAATTGTTCTTTACCTCTATGAATAACAATTTTATTAGGAGTCCATGGTTTTATAGAAGCAGAATCCTGTGAATGAGAGTCATTGTTCATCATATCATTATAGAGAGCAGGAATATGATCTTTCTTCTCTTTCATTTTTTCTTTTTGGTGTTCTGTTAAACGTTCTGGGTTCAAAGCCCAAACAGATGGAATTATTACAAATTCATCCGATTTTAATGCATTACGAAATTCTTTTAAGAATTTTTTATCTAGTGGCTCTCTTTTCAAGAAATCCGTAATAGATTTTTTATATATTTCAAAACAATTCTTAGTAATATGTTTTTGTTTATCAGCTTGTACTAGAGTTGTTGTTAATGATTTTAATTCCTCAAATATCAGACAAATTTGAGTGTCATTAAGACTACAAATATAATTTGAAAATTTTTCAACAGTTTTATTATAACTTGTATTCCTTGATGGTGTTTTGGACAGAATTAATTTAATGAGATCTAATGACTCCGATGGTTTTGAAGTTTTATCTAAAAAAAAACAAAAAACAAATCATTAAGGAACTACGTATTACAAAAAAAATTAATGTACACTAACCAAACGCTTTATCCATACAATCAATATAGCAAGCAATAATATCATCAAAATTAAGAATTTTTTCTCTTTTGTCACAAAGCATTTTAATTGAAGGAATCATTAAATTAACAAAGTTACTTTTTCCTTCTGCATTAGAACTTGAATGCATTAATCGTTTCCATATTGTGAAAAATGAATTATCGAGATATTTATGTGCTGTTGGAACCTTTGATTCTTCTAACCATCCACATTTTTTAATTGGCCAAATAATCCATTTATTAACAACTTCAGATTTACTTTGTAATCTAAATTCAAATAATTTAGAATCCATATAATTTCGTAATACCATTGATAAAGTTTTCCAAATTGAAATTTTTATAGAAAAATTTGTAAAATCATTTAATTGGTCTGTTGTAAGTATATATTCAATTAAATCTTTTTGTAATTCCCAAAATTTGGTTAAACTATTATATTTTTCTAAATCATATATATTTTTTGCAATTGTTTCATAAATTTCTGAAGAAAAATATTGATCATCACTTAAAATTAAAATATCAGTTAAAGAAGTAATTATTTCAAAAATTTGTACATAATTTGCAGTGTTGCTGTTTATTTCGTATAAATATTTATAATGCGAACCAAATATTTGTACAATTTGTTGTATATTTTCTTTTATTAAGAATTCAGGATTTTCTTTATCAGTTTGAATTAATTGTTTGATAATTATACAAATTTCTTTATAAATTTCAGAATTTTTTGATTGTATAACCTGATGAATTAAACCACGCCAAAGTAATTCTAAAAGCTTCTTACGTGCGGTACATTGTTCAACTTTAATTTAACAGATGTTTATTATTTATTAAATTACATTAGTATTAAAAATATCATTAAAAATAAGCTTACCAATTATTAAGGATGCCTCAAAACAAGATCGAATTATGGATTTCCAGTTGCTCTTCATTATAATTTCTGAAATTATAGCCTCTTTTGGTTTTTCCAAATTATAATTTTGTAATTGTACATCAATTTCTTTATTATTTGGATTTAACATTGATATTAAAACAAAAACAGTCATTTCTTTCATTCTTGGAAATTGTTTTAATGTTGATACTCCACCTTTTACTGAACTTCCAAAACAAAATTGTAAAAATGATCCAAATACTAAGTCATGATGTAATTCTAAGCTATTTCTAATATTTTTATCACCATTATTTACTGGACTTTCACTTAATTTAACCAAAAAATACCAATATGCTTCCAATTTTTTCTCAGCCCCAAATAAATTTTTGGCTTGTGATGAACGAAATGGTATACTAACCAATTTAACACGTTTAGCAGGTATTAATTCATTATATTTAAAAAAAATTTCAACTAAAGTTTTCCAGCAAACAAATGCTTGAGCCCTGACTTCTAAGTCAGGTGATTTAAAACTTTGCTCAACTATGGCTAAAAATTTATTTATAATAAGAACACTTCGGATAATATCTTGATCTAAAACATGTATTAAAAGACACCATATTTTATACCAATTTGCATTATTTGATGAATCACGAACTTTACTAATATATTTTGTATAATCTTCAACAATACGATCGCGTAAAATTTGCCATTCAGGATTATTTTGATATGATGTTGGTTTTAAATTAGATAAAAAATGTTCTATAGCTTTAATAGCTTCAGCTTGTATAGTTGAATCATTATCAATAACTAATGATAGAATATCTCCAAAGAAAAATCTTACTTGATCATTTGTTAATGTTGTAATAACAGTCTCTTGTGGTAATGATATATATTTTAAACGTTCTAAGACCTAATCACAAAATAAATAAAATTTGTTTTACAAATAATATAAAATTCAAGACCATTATTTTATTTCATCTTAATTATTTCTAAGTTAAGCTTTTCAATAAATTAATAAAAATCTTGTAATACACACATATACAAATATTTAACTATTACAAAACTGATAAGAAATATTAGTTAGCAATTACGTTGTATATTTCAAAACTTTTATTGAAATTGAATTTTTAATCTTTTTATGAATCTGTGATTTTTTGTTAAACTTTGAAATCCATTTCAAGAATTCTTAATTCTTTTTAATAATTTAATGCACGAATCATAACTTACATCTTTTAACAAATGTCTTTGTTTCAGTCTTACAACATCCTTAGATGTTTCATAAAGATCCTGATATTCCTTTGGTAACCAAACCATTATTTCTTAAAACTGTCTCACCTAGTTCTTCAACTTGGTGTATATAATTAAAATATGTCAACACAAGGCCTTTAAACTTTCCTGTTCTTCGTAATGCCCTAAATTCTTTTTTATAACCTTAAATTATTTAAAGGTAATTGATAAGTGTGTTACATTCATATATACATTAATGAACTAATAACGTTAATTCAATATTAATTACCTCATTAATATTAATATGATTTCCCAATCACACTTTTATCGAAAAGAAAATTTGGTACCTACGTTACCCTTAATAAAAATTTATTTTTGTTACTGTCAATATAATCCGTAATAAGAATTTATTAAAATTATTTAATACTTTTATTGATGACGATAATTTAAATTATAGTTGTTCAATTTACTAACAAATATTAAATTAAATATATTAAAAAATATTTTATCTTAGCAATACTATGCTATTTAACAAAAAGCGCCATAAATACTTTGAGCGCGAAAATTATTCTTAGTTGTCATTTTTTATTTTACATTACAAAAACAAAATCTAAAATCCTAACAAAAATAACAGGGATAGGTAATATTCTAAAATTAGGTAATGTTCTTCTTTTTTGATGTCAGCGACGTTGTGGCAGATAAAAGAAATAATATTTTTAAAAAAATCGAGACTCTAAATTCTTCTGATTTTTAATATTATTTTTGTTAATATTATATTTCACAGGAAAATACGGAAAATATTGATCTTTTCATTTCAAGAACCAAGTAATTATTATCAGCTTCGTTCATGTTTCATTTCTACAATTTTATTTTCTTTTCAGAATTTTTGCTCAATTGCTGTACTCTATGTAACTCACTTACAATTAAAAACTCCAAACAATCAAACGAGCCTCGAATTAGAGAATTAAAAAATTAAAAACTACAAAAACAAAACAGATGAAATTAAATATTCTTTTCTTTGTAAAAAAATTAAAAACAAGAGTAAATAAATAAATAAAATAAAAATTATTGTTTAATAATTTTTTAATTATAAATACATATCAAGACCTAAGTAATCGGTTTTGTATTTTTATAAACAAAATTTCACAATACTAACCTGAAGAGTCGAAACATTTCATTTCAAATATGTACAGCATTTTCAATTAAAATATCAATTAATGTAGTTTTACTTAACATAACTACTAAATTTAAATAAATTTTTTGCGTTTTAGTTTTTTTTTAGGTTATTCCTTTACCACATAAATGTGACAAGGAAATTACACAGCCTTTCTTTTTCAGGCGTGATTGTAATTATCTTAAGGGAAATTATTCTTCTCGTGAAGCGACCTAATATAAATTTTATTTTGGTATTGGCTATTTCCATTCAAATTTAGAAAATTAAGTAAAAATATTTTGAATCAAATTAATACAGTATTTAAAAGATTTCCAAGCAAAGAATACTGCTGTAGTGCAATTAAGCGTAAAAGAAGATCTGTTATCAGAACAAAATACATTAGACAAAAAAAAAGTACAGTAAGTGTAAAACGCCCCAACAAATTCTAAAGAACGCAACATACACAAATGTTGCTAAGACTCACCTGATCTTTACTTTACAAATTACAATGCTTAAGAAAAATTATTGTATTCAAATCATAATATTAACGAAATTGTTATAAACATATCTGATATTATGATATATTTTACTCAAATTTTGAGTATAGCATAAAAGAAAAATGAAATTTATCTCATTTTTTCAGCAGTTTTCGAAAATCACATATGTATACATATAATATTATACACTTTCGAAAATTAACGTACATATTTTGTAGTTCTTGTTATATTTTACATGATTTTACTCATCTACAAATTTTTAACAATAAAAATGTCTGTTTGTTTTAATCATTGTTTCTCGAACTTTTATTTTATTTAAATTTCGGATTCTAGAACTTCTTTCTATATTCGAAATTTTGTTATAAAAATATATGTTTATTTATTTAATAAATTTATGTTTGAGGATCATTTACACTTTGAAGATTTCCATGTTTTCGTATTTCAAATTTTAAATTTGTTCGGTATTTTTTTGTTTTTTTTTTTTAAATATCACAATCTTTAAAAAAAAAAAAAAAAAACTATATTTAAAAACAAAGTAGGTATATAAGATGTAATTACTTGATCAATTACTATTTTGATTTTTTTTTTAAATTCATAGATTGGTTTTCTTGATTCTCTTATACGCTTAGGAAGGATATTACAAAAAACAAAAAATAAAATCATAACGAAATTCAACGTAACAAAAATTGAATTGAATCGTATATATATTTTTTTAAATTTATAATTTAAATTATTTTATTAATTAATAATTATTTTAAAATTAAAAATGATTTATTGTAGATTTTATATGTGTATAGATACATATATGTAGATTAGATTATATGTATATGTTAAATTGGTGTACAAAACAAAAGTGTTAATTTTTGTTTCAAGCTTTTTTAATGGTTAAGTAAATGGGTTAAAATTTCATTTTATTTGTTATTTATGATAAATTGCTAATTCAAAGTATAAATTAAAAAGTGCTTATATGTCAACTACAGTTCAACGATTATATATATATTGTAATATATATATATTGTAATTATTACTACCTACGAATGCCCCTGAATATAGTGTCGGACAAAAAATTCTTCTAACCATATTAATTAGTTTTTTTTTAGATATTCCAATAAATTTATTAAAAAAAAAAAAAGCATATGAAATTAAGATTACAAATAGTAAGTACGTCCTTATAAAATTAACATTTGTTTTACAACACTTAAAATTAACATTATTTAATAACTTTCGGTTCATTATAGAATATTTCTCCATATATACATATGCATATATTTTACTTTTGTGTGATAGTTATCTAACATACTACATGGTATCGGAAAAATCTTCAATCGGAATCGATATTCTTCAAATAACCAATTATATACAAGCTGAAAATCTTTCAGAAAAGAAAGCCGAGGATCAATTATTATTATATACCATTTCTTACATAAGAAAAATCGAAAATGTTTTCCGAAAAAATTAGAAGAAAACAAACCAAGAAAAATATCAGAAGTAATGGAAGAACGTCTACAGAAGAACACAAAAAAGAGAAGGCAAATATCCGAAATCATTATTGTGTACAAAAATTTATAAAACAAATTAAAAAGTCATAGGAATATGTGTAAATTATAGATTACAAATTAGTAAATTTGTTTTTTCAATTCTAAGAATTTTTATTTTTTATATACTATTCATATGGCTAAAATGACTATAGAAAAACCAATTAAATTAAAACCAAATCAAAAAGGTTTAAAATTGAAATCAAAAAGAGTAGCTGTTAAAAAGATTAAACTATCTATGTACATATATATGCTATAGTACATAATATTATTGTTGTTTCACATCCACCATAATTGATAATTAGTCAATTTGAGAAAGTTATGATGACATTTTAACAAAATCATTTTATTTAAATGAAAATAGTACATATATGTATATATGTAGCTGGAAATATGTAAAACTTCCAAATTTATCACTTCATCTGAAAAAAATTATGTTGGTGGCCAATATATTAAAAGTGCAGTTGGATGGACTAGGGTGAACACATTTTTTTACTATACTGTCAAACTATACTGATGAAAATCGTTATCAATTATCTGGATTACATGTACCACAGAATTCTAGAATAATATATTGTACGAGCAGCATTAGAATGGATTAGAATTCATCCAACGAAAATAAATAAGTTTTTATATTTAGATCAAAATTAAAAACAATTTATCAATTTTAAAAAAAAACTGTTTTTATTTTCTTATTTTCTATATATATTTTCTGAAGAAAGAAAAAATTCAAAGTTTTGATGGATATGGTTGATATAGTATTTAATAATAAAAAAAAAAACTAAACAAACTCCAAATGAATAAAAAAGAGTTATTTGTTCAAAACAAAAAATAAACAAAAAAAAAATCATTTTACATGATAATGCAATTTAGTTTTTTGGTTTAAACTTTTAAACTGTACAAAACATCTTAATTTTTTTTTCTTTTATTTGTTTGAATATGCTTTAGAATAAACATAAATACAAATTTCATTAAACACTAAAAACTTAATTTTGTATTTACTCAACGTAGGTATATTTTATCTGATGTAACATTAATAGGATTTTAAAAATTTTTTCTCGCCTAAATTTATGCAAAATTTGTATAAAAAGAAAATTTATTTCAGTTCCAGTTTCTCTTCTAAGTTATTTGTTTTGTATCTTTAAGTAAATTTGGATTTATTTTGATCAAATGGGTATTATAATTTATAAAAGAACCATAATTAAAATTATTTTTAATGTAAAATTGCTATAATAAATATAATTTAACACAATTTCTTAGCTGTATTAGAGATGTAAAATCTCTTTTGTTTTAAAATTAATTCAAATTTCAAAAAACATAAATTTTAATTTAGAAAAGGTGTCCCTAGGCTTAGTGATTCAAAAAAAAAAAGAAAATAAATTAATTAGTTAAATTATTCTTCTCAAAGAATTTAATAATAGCTAAATACTGTTACATTTAGTGCCTCCTATATCCTATAAAGTTCCATACCAGACATTTTTCATTTTATTTTATTGATATTGTGTTGCATAGTCTCTATTTGACAACCCTTTTTATAAATATTCGTCTGTTCTACTCTTTCTATTTTTGCAAAATATATCATTCTCATTAGGTGGTCCGTTTCAATGATTAGGTTTAAAAAAAAAAAAACATCTAAAGCAACTTAATTGAAAAACTTTGATGGTTTAATGAATAATCTTAAAGCATCCTTTTAATTTTGGCTTATTTAATTTTTTTTTTTATGACTTTTGAGTGATTAATTTTAATAAAACAAAAAAAAAATAATAATTAAAACAATTTTATTAGGATTTTAATTTAAGTATTTAACAATTTTGGTTATTCAAATCTTTAGTTACTGAATCGTGATCATAAATGAGCGCGTATATAATATTTCGATAAGAACAAAAACAGGTAATTTTAATATATATATATAAATGATTTATGAAGAGTAATAAATTTTATTTTTAATATGGACAAACACCTTTATTTTGAATTAATGATTTATTTTAACTAGATATCCTCTTTTATTGACTTGTTCAATTAAATTAATAGTAAAATTTTTTTTTTTTATTTGTAAGTATTATTAATCAAATTAGATCATTAGAACATTAGAACATAAGGAAATAGGTATATATGTACATATATAAGACATAAATAAAACAGGTCTGGTTGTTGGGAAAAAAAAGTTTGAAAAGAATTTGAAAAAAAAAATTTTTGTAAACAAAAATTTAAAAAATACTTTGGAATAAAAATAGTTTGTAGTAAAAAATAGTTAGAGATAACATACGAAGAGGGGGTAATAAGGGAGCTTAATAGACTTAATAACATCTCATTAAATTTATAAAGAATTCAATATAGAAAATCTTAAAAAACTTTTAAGTTTTTGTTTTCATGATTTTATATAAAAAGTGAACAAACTAAAAATCATTTTTAATTTAATTTCTTAATAGGCCTAGTAGACACAGCTTTTTGCAAACAGAAACAGAGCAGAAGTTGAAAAGAAATAAGTTTTTCTGAAGTAAAAATCAAAAATGTATACAAACAATTTTTTAATCTTTCTAAAATTAATTGCGTTTGGATTGATTGATGAGTATTCATTCGTAATATGTTCAATTCTTACTCACAATATAGGGACAAATGTTTAATACTCCACTTAAATTTGTAAGTTTCGTTTCAGATTTCAAGCTCAGTTTTATGTATTTGATCTGTCGTAGCCTTCTTATTTTTCAATTTAATTAAAAATCTTAAGTTGATTGCATATTTAAAACTTATCAAAATCTATTAAAATCTAAGAAATTTTCTCATTTAAGTTCCATATTTTTCTAGAAATTCTATGATTTTGACCTGAGAACACCCAAGATATTGAACCGAAAAAACATACCTCATCATTTTATCTTATGTTTTAAAATTCATTAACAAAAATTTTAGACTTTTGCAGATTTTTACCATTACTACCATAAATAAAATTGATTGCATAAAATATCAAACATTTTGTTATAATTAGGTAACATATGCGACCAAATTTTTAATTTCTTTTTATGGTTTAAAAAGAAAAAAACAAAATTTAAATAAGAAATTAAGAGTCTTAGTGTTCTTTTTTTATGAATGAGAATTCCAAATATTTAATTTGGTTATAGAAGATACAAAAAAAAACAAAAATGTATTTCCTGTTTTATAAAGTTAAATATTTTTTGTTTTTTTGTTTATTTGTTGAAGTGATATATATAGTGATATTTTTTTAAATTGTCTTTTATAATTCAGTATGTGAATTTGTCCATCAATCATTGTTTTTTTTAGCGACCTTTGCATTTCTTGTACAGTTTCTTTCATTATTATATTTATTTCCGTTTTTTATTTTTTTTTAGCATTCTTTTCAGCAAATAATTATTCATTTTTTCTGTTTTTTTTTTTTTTAAATTAAACATAAAATATTTTGTAAATCTAAACAATGTTTAATTATTTATCTATTAGATTAATCCATCAGGTGTATTATGTATGTATAGTTAACTAGTTCAACATCATCATAAATAATTTTTTATAAGAAATAAAACATTTTAAATGATTTTTGTGTTATAATAAATAAATTTTTTAAAGTTTTTTTTTTTTTTATATTTTTCTAATTTTTTTATTTTTTTTTTATTTTTATAATTAAAATATTATATATATATTTTGTTTTAGAATGGTAGTTTTTCTGAAGCTTTTTTAGTGCAATAAATTTCTAATTAAAAATTTCAAAAAAAAAAAAAAAAAATGTAATAAAAATTATAAGCGTTACCTATTGATAATTATACTGTATACATTGATAATTGGTTTCGTTTTAAATATATATTTTTTTTTTTTTTTATTTTAATATTTTTTTTAATAACACAAAATTTCCTAAATAAATTTTGATTATATCAAATTATTTTAATATATATTATAACTTTTTTCTAATAGTTTTGATATTCAGGATTTGGATGAGTTCTGATATATTCTAATGCACGTACAATATATTCTGGAATTTGTGGTACATGTGATCCAGATGGTTGATAACCATTTTCATCAGCAGTATATTGTAAAACAATATGTTCACCTTCAGGACTAGTCCATTCAGCTGCACCTTTAGCATATTGTCCACCAACACCATTTTCAGATGCACTAATACCATTTGATGTTTCATATTCCCAACCATATGAACCGTCTGGATTTAAATCAAATGATTTTGATAAAATACCACCATCATCATCATTTGATGCAGCTACACTAGCAGCAACTCTTGATGATAAAGGTGATGCTGGAGCACGTTTTGGTGCTTGTACAGGACGAGCTTGTTGACGTGCTTGTGGTTGTTGATAACGTGATTGTTGTTGTTGTTGACGTCCAGCTGGTTGTCTAGCAGCAGTTACAGCAACAGCAAATAAAGCAAAAAGTACAATCTAAATTGTTTTTTTTTTTTTTTTTTAAAGAAAAATAAAAGGTATAAATTTTAATAAAAAAAAATCTAAATGTTTTTTAAACAGATATATAAAGTGTTTTTTTTTTTTATAACAAAAAATATACGAGTTTTTCGATTACGTTTTTGTGATTGAAAGTAATTATTTTAAAAGTTGATTCAATACTTTTTTTTTTAAAAGATGTTCAAAATCAAAAATTAAATTTTTACAATAAAAATTCTCATTTTGAAAGGTAATAATTAAACTTTGTATACAAATTAAAATAAGTTTTATTTCGTATTCAGTTTATAAAAGAAAAATAAAGAAAACTAAAAGATTTAATTGCGATTAAATTTCTACTGCAACGGTAGAGCAATGGTACTGCAATTGTACTGCAATAGTATTTGTACTTGCATAATTTCCCATCAAATTTTAAATAAATTTCAAAAAATAAAAGTTTGAATGTAAAATCTTTCAAGAATCTGAAGTACTTCAGATTATATTCAATTTTTAAAATTGGAATTAGATGGAAATTTTTCTATCAGATCTCCACTAGATCAATTTTTTTGGTCCTGGAAAAAATTTTGTTAGTTAATTTAACAAAAATCAGTATACCAGTGATAATAATCTTAAAAGAGAATCTTAATCTTAAAAGAATCTTAATCTTAAAAGAATTACGATACGATATCAATAAATTTTATGAAAGTGTAAAGTAAAAAGAAAAAATGATTTCGTGACTTAAATTTGTCAAATTCCTAGGTAAATTCCGTTATAATTGAAATAAGAATCAAACCTGTTAAAATAGAATATGATCAGCTACAGAGTTAAATTAATATATTCTATAAAAACAAGAAATTCGGTATGTATTTTGTAAGGCTTGTAGGGTTGCTTTTTTTTTTAGGTTATTTACAACATTTCACTGATTCAGCGTTATATAGCTTTATTATTTTAGTTTAAATTAAAATTGTAGATTGAAAAGTAATAATTCCAGTTGGACCAGATGCATAAAATGCAATCGATCCGGAACATTATTAATAATTAATTCAAATCACTTTAAATTATACAAATTTAGGCGAAAAATAATCCATTTTTATTCATTTTGATTATACAAAAAAAAAAAAAAAATCAAAATTAATAATTTTTAATTCACAAAACAATTTTTAATCCAATGCAATTTGAATGTAAGCTCGTATAAGCATCGTAAGCATGTAGAAAATAGCTTTATTAATATTATTAATTTTTTTTTTTTTTTTACACTTTAAAATTTTTAGTATTTTTTTTTTCTAAATATATTATGTTTAACACTTCTTTTTTTTTTTTTGTAAATTAAATAAAATTTAATTGTATATCCTTACAAAATATTTCATTTTATATGTTGTTTATATATATATTTTTTTCTTGTTTTCTAATTTAAATCCTTGTCAGTTACAAGTGATCTTTATGATTCGTAAACGGTTTATGATATTTTTGTATTTTAAAAAATTCTATTTATACAAAAAAAAAAAAAGAGTATTTTAAAAATGGTCTAAAATAGAATAAAAAAAAAAATAATTAAAAAAAAAATGAAAACAAAAGTTGAACTTTAAAAAAATTTGAATGAATAAACAATGGCAATAATTTCCATCATCATTTATTTTGTATTGAATAGGTACACTAATCAAGTAAACCCATTTTAATTTTACTTAATTTGGTTCAAATTTTTATTTTAGTTTTTTTTATTTATTTTTGTTTTTTTTTTTTTTTTTTCAAAAATATATTTTATGGTGATAATTTATGAGATCGCAACATTCTTATATAGATACATATACAAAAATAAATATCAACAAAAGAATATCAATATACAAAATGATGAAAACGTTTAAAACGTTCAAATGAAGGTTAAAAAATTCTTTTGTTTTGCACCCCACATACTAGGCAAACTGTACAATATATTTTTCATTTTTTTAAATTCTATTGGTTGCTAATTGGAGATCAAACTGTTACTGCTTCCTAACCAATCTTTTTACTTTATAATATTATATTTAATATAAGAAAAGTATTGTAATCATGACTGAAAAAAACAAAAAATGTGTTTCATTATTTTAATGAATTTTAAAGTTTTAAATCTTTCTTATAATAGTTATATCAAACTGACATCTTTAGTCTTCTTAGTTATAAGTCACTACTTACAAGTGGAATGCAAGGTGTTGCAATAGGTATATGTTTCTGCAAAAGAAAATCGAAATCCCTATAGGGTGTGTTGACAAAGAATATTTTCGATATTTATATCATTTTTAAATTCGGGTTTCTTTTTAATTTTTTTTTTCTTCTCACTCCTATAAGGAACATAGGGCATCCACTAAGTCATTTATTTTTAATATTTGATTAGGCTTCAGTTTTGGGAATTATTAATTTCACTAAGTCGTTGATTACTCCGCTGTAGCTATTATACAATACTATGAGACGAAAATATTTCTTTTATTTCTACGCCATCTATTATCTTTTACAAGAATTATTTTATTATATATTAAAATATGATATTAGTTAAAAGATATATATATATATTTACTTATTTTTAATTTAATTATATATTATATATTATTTTTTTATTATATAATAAAATAATAAAATAATTTTATAATATTTTTTTATTATTATTTTTTACAACCGGGGTTTGAACCCGAGACCTTAAACACTACACCACTAGCTTAACCATATCTTTTAGATTTTAGTATAGGCATCTAGAATCTTTTAGGTTTAACAAAAAACTTAATTCTTTCGTATATATTTTTTGTTCATAAATTATCAGATTAAAATTTAGAACTTTGATATTCTGTTTAAATGAAATCGACCATCATTTAAACTATAAAATTTTGAACTACTTGAAAAATCGAATTATTGAATTAAATGTGAATTGAAAGTGTAAGTGATTCCTTACATTATCATATATTTAAATTTATTTTATACATATTTAATTTATATCTGAGTATACGAGAAAATCAATTGGTAAACACTTTTTATATATTTTATAATTATATGTAAATAGTTCTTGATTATTATATGATATTTTGCAGATGATTTAATTTAAAAACTATGAAATGATTTTTCTTTTTATTTTCATTTTCTTTAATAGCCATTGTATTTAAATATATTATGGTCATAAATTTTTGTACATACATACAAATGTATGTTAATCGCTGAACCACCGAAATTACCAAAAATGTGCATATGGTCAAAAATAAAAAAAAAAATAAAAAAATCAAAAAATAAATATTATGAACATTTAAAAGCGTTATTATATCTGTTGTTATTGTTCATTGAAATTAAAAGTAAAATAATTTATCAAGTGATCTTATGAAGTGATTTAAAAATTTCTATTAAATATTAAATATAAGTTTATAATATATTATAGGAAATAAATTTAGTAGAAATATTTTTCCGATACATCTATATATTACTATTTTTGTTTCGAAGGTTATATACAAATCTATATTCATTTACATATCAAGATCCCTGTAGCCATGTTCAAATATACTACAAAGGTTCTGTTAAAATAATTTGCATTTAAACAATGAGATCGATAGAATGTCAAGAGAAGCCTTATGTTTAAATTGCTTTCAAGACTCTAATGATATATGCTTATAAACTTGATTAGTTGATAAACTTTTTTAATTTTTCAATGTGAAGGACTTTTAACCATATGAATATAATTGATAATGACATGATAATGATATAATGATGAAAATTAAACAATTTTCACATATAAAGTTCAAAAATATACTTGATGTTGCTATTAAAATGTGATATAACAGCTTAGAGCTTATAATCAAATTCTGTATAATCCTGATTTGTTTCTTATTTCTGAAGGGGTTTAATCATAATATCGCAAATTTTATAAAAAATTTAAGCTACCGAATTTTAGCAAGAATTTTTGGCAAAATTAGTTCTCAAAAACCATATAAGACAAATACTATATCAAAATCCAAACCAAAATTAAATTTTTAAAATATTATATATTATTACCATATTAACATGTTAACTTAACATGGCTAGGAACAACTTTTAAAATATACATATGTCTATAAAAAATATTATTTGATTATTAAACACATAATAATTTAAATTTAATCAAAACTCTTTTCTTTTTTTTTTAAGATTCAATTGTTAAATAAATGATTTCGTCTTTTATTTTAATTATATTCATATTAAAAAAAAAAAAAAAAAACAAAACAACAAAAAAAAAAAAATAAAATATACTAAAAATTATATTTAAACATTTGAAAATTATAATTATAACTTCCTTTACAATATGGTCATCAAATTTAATAAAAAAAAAATTAAAACAAGGAAAGAAACATTAACTCTTAACACTTTGTAATCTTCTCTTTTAAATCCCCACCCTCCAAAAATCCAAAATAAAATAAGAACTTACCATTATTTAATGGTTTTTATTGTTTTTTTTTTTTTTTAATTTAATTTATTATCTAATTTAAATTTTTTCCTAAAATTAAAACTTATCAAAGTAAGATCAATAAAAAGATTATTTTAATATGAATTAGCATATTATCATAAAATGATAATGACCCAATAATAATAATAATAATTAATGAACGTATAGATTGAGAATCACTGAATCATTACTTTAACTTTGGTTTGATTTTAGTTTTAGTTTTATTTTATTTTTTTTTTTGATATTTTTTTTTACCGTGAGAAATTTTTTTTTTTTTTTAGTTTTTGCAAATTTTATGCTAATGATTTGTTAAGTGTTTAATACCTACATTTATAGACCAGTAGACCATAAGTTTATTGGTAGGTGTATAATGTGTTGATTCATCGTTAAACAAATAATATGTAGAAAAGAAAAAAATATTAGATTGAAATAAATGTAAAAAGGAAAAAAATGTGAATCGGTAAGTAGAAATATAAATATTATTTCATTTAGTTTTAGTTCGATTTCAATCATCTGATTATCAGTTTATAAACTTAAAATATATGCAGTCTTAGTTTGAAATAAGATATGTAATATAAATTCAATGCTTAATAGTTTTTAAAAATAGATGTGAAATGAAGACAGGTTAGAAATAAGACACATTTGGATCCAATAGAGATTAATTAAATTAAAATAAAAATTTAAAATTTTACGAAAATTTATTAAAAAAGTATTCGTATGTAGATGGTAAAACAAAGTAAAATTCACCACAGAAGAAAGTATTTTTATAAGAATATAAAAAAACTTACAATTTACAAAAAATAAAAAGTAATAAATTAATCTTATGTTTATGTTAAAACAAAGTATATACTCATACCAATTCTTCAAGACACATCATACCAAGCATATTTCTGACACAATAATTTGTTATTCTTTTAGACGCAAAAGATATGTTTTTAAATTGACGCGGTGATAACTGCCAAAATCATCAGGTCTAGTATTTCTGCAAAATTTTTCGTATGAAGTGATAACCATTTTATATCACTTTTGTTTTTAAGTTTTAATAGATTGCATTTAAATATTAAAGAAAGTAAATAAAATAGAAAAGTAAGAAAAAAAAAAATTATTTCATATTTTAGTATTTTTAGGTTTATTCATTTTGGAAAAAAATATTAAATGGAAGTCAATTTATTTTTCGACAAATGTGTTGTCTTTTACTGTATACTTTTACAAAAAAATCTGTATACTGTACTTTTGTATTTATATTTGTATCTGTATACTTTTACAAAAAAAAAAGCATTACTAAAATTTTTAAAAAATCTATATTTTTTCTTTTATGCGCTTTCCAAAAAAAAAATCCAAATTTAATTTTGAATGTAAAAAAAAATATTTAACAGTAACTAGTAGCTAACATTACGAATTTTTAAGTAGACGTAGCGCGATACATTTGTCACCTCGGTGATTTGAGAGTATAAGAGAATAATATGAGACAATGATAGTAATCGTCTTCTATTAGAAATCATCATTATTGATTAAGCTAAATATTAAATAAGTTCAAGGGGCCTCAGTGACCTAGTGGGTAAGAGCGTATAAAATACTCTGTAAACACACACGTCGTAAGAGTTATTCCCTCTTATAACATTTACAGCTATACATGAAAAGGAAAGGCTGTGTAATTTTCCTGTTCACATTTATATGTGGCAGAGAAATGCACTAAAAAATAAGTTCAGATTCAATAATTTTATAACATACGTACGGTCTAAAACATTATATGAAACATGCAGTTAATTAAGAAATTTGACGTAATATTCTTTCAATGCGTTTTTTTGAATCAATTTAAATAAAAATTAAATGAATCCATGTTTTGTTCTTTTTTTATGTTTTTATTTAAATACTCGTAAATAATTTATTATATATTTATATATTTATGATTTTGCATTTTATATTTTCTATTAATTTATATTATATTTAATTAAAATTATATGAATATATTCTAATATCGGAGAATATAAAAACTTTAAATAATAAAATATTAAAGTTATAAGAATTTTTTTTTAAAAATCTTGAAAATAATTCTATGCTATATACTTTGTTTTTTGTTTAAATTATAAATTTTCAATATTTTTTGTGCAAAATTAAATTTTTTATAAAAATATTTAACATAAGCAAAACATAATAAAAAAAAATATAAAAATGTCAAATTTAATGGCTTTCTATTTTGTTTTTTATTCAAATGTTTTAATAATTTGAACCAGTTAATATAAATTAAGACTCTTTTTAAATTTTTGTTTGTTTTAATTTATTTTATTTTTAATTAATAATAAATATCTACTAAATAATAGTAGATGATCGAGTTTTAATAGATGATCTAGTTTTTTTTAAAAAATTTTTTTTTCCACGTTTTAACCCTACAAAAACCTAAAGAGAAAAATATAAGATGTACTCGTATATAACGGAATTAAATAAATAATTATAAGCTCCAAAAGAATAGATTAGTTATTTTTAAAATTTTATATATTATACAAACAATTAATTAATAATTAAATCGATTTTGTGGATAAGCTGCCTCTGTTTTAACCTTTTGAGTCGTTAATATTTTTTCGCAGTTTTTTTAAGATCTTCTAGAGTTACGTGGACAGCGAGTGTCAGATTTTTTTAAGAGCGATTTTTATACGATTTCGATGACCGAAAAAATTGCAATTCAATTTTATTTTAGCTGTTGTACTGGAAAAGTTTTTTCCGAATATAAAAATGTATTTGAACAATTTTTGTTTAATAAATAATACGAATGAAACTGAACTTTATTAATTTATAAATGTTAATTACTGTTTTTAATAAATTGTGTTTTTTTTTTGTTTTTATAAAAATCGTCCGAAATGTATGATTCATTCTCTAGATTTGCCTCTCAAAATACAAAACTAATTTTAAATGTAAAATATTGCTTACTTATCACAAAAAGAGTTAAAGAGTTAATTCGGCCACTTGACATTTTTCTGAATGGCCATTTATTTGAGGGTCAAAACTTTTGAAATTTTTTTCAAAAATTGATCGCATAACTATATTTGTGTGACCAAATTCTAAGTATGATTATCATACATATAGTGATAATTATTTAAAACTATTTTCCAATGTTGAAAATATAATAGTTACTTACATAATATATCAGTTGGCGATTTTTAAAACATATGTAGCCATAATAGGTACCTAATGTAATTTATATTTCTAGTTTATATATAAATCCCAAAATGTAAAAGGTGTTAATTGAACTCATCTGTTATTTTAAGAGTTAAAAAATAAGAAGAAAAAAGAAGTTTTTCTATCCTTATAGCAATTGATTTAATGTTTTTTATAGATTTATTGATTTTGGTTCCTAAATTAGAATCGAGTATCAAATTATTAACAAGTTTTAAAATTTTAAATCAAATTGGAATAAAAAATAAACAGGTTTTTATGCGCTAGTTTTTTTTTTTACATTAAATTAAAGCGTTAAAGAATTATGTATAATTAACTGCATAATAAATTTAAAATTTAAGTTCTTTTTGACATTATAGTAACATTGTTCATATACTAGCCCCATAAGCTATCATAAATAACGGAAGTAAAAAAGTCTCAGTTTTGTTTTCTAGTTTCGTTAGATTTTTTATTCTGAATTAAAAAAAGACTAATTTATTTTTTTTTATTATTGCTTTATTAACAGTTTATTTGAAGTATTTTTTGAAGTTTTATTAAACATGCATGAGCTTCGTTTTTTTTAGCATATTTCCAAAAATATTTTGAAAAAGTGTGGTTATTAGTTTCACTCTGACCGTCCGTCCGTCTGTTTACAAAACTTCTACATCGTTAAAGATAGAGAACAAAAAATTAAACCGAGAGTAGGTCTCATAAAAAACTTTCTTTTGTGGAACAAGTTTTTTATGTAGCCCCATCCATCAGGGAACTACAGCCCCTCAAACTTTAAAAAGTCCTATTTTTAGCATTAACATTTAACATTTTTTCAATATAAAAACGCTATTAGACAGGTATTCTTTTTACCTTTGTATATCAATATTAAAATTATATATATATTTTTTAAATTTAGTATTTAAATTAACCGTTATGTGAAACCAAATTTAGCTTGATATGTCTTTTTTCATAACTCCGGTACGCTTTGAGATAGCAAATTGACATTTTTAGACAAGAAAAAACTTTTAGAATTAGTATAAGTTTTCTCAGAAAATTTTTTTGTACCGCCTCCCTGTTTAAGGCCTATTAAGCTATATGCTAAAAATACCATATACAAATTATAAATTGAAAATATGCTATTTTTAGACACCTGTAACTTAGGCTCCTGTACAAATTTTTCTTTGGCAAGATATAAAAATTAAAGCTCCAGTAATATATTTTTACGTATATTAACGGTTTTTCTTGGTAACATAGAGTTCCGGATTTACAGCCCCCCAAAATTGCAATAAAGTTCTAATTTCACATTTTTTCTTATTCGACATTATTAGATTAAGTTATAAGTTATAAGTTTTATATTATCTTTTATTATTATTACTATAATTTTTTTTTTTAAATTTTGCCATGAATTTTAAAAAAACTTACAATAGTAAAATGTAATTTGTAAATGTCAAAATCGCTATGGTTTCTGTCTTTAACAGACTTTACTAAAAATTGGTAAAAAGAAATTTGAAGAAATTGATGTTTTTTGAAAAATAAATCTTTGATGGTTTTTCCCAAATAAAATATTGAATCTTTCTTGATTTTAACTGTAAATTGATTTATGGAATCAAACTAATTTTCCTAGCTTAAAATAAAATTTCGAACACTGATAGCTTTTTCGTATTATAGTTGTCTGGTATGGTGTTTTTCTTTAAATTGTTATTAATCGTTGTATCTTTATTTTTAAGTATTTTCTTCGTTTTATAATTGACCGATTACTTGCAGAATTATATTCTAATTAATTTTTTTTATTAAATTTTCTAAGAGTAAGGTTTTTTTGTAACCATTTACTTGATACTTTTATAAGTTTTTTACATCCATTTTGCTTAAATTCAATATATCGTAAAAGTCAATTTCTATTCTTTTAAATATCAACAGTAACCCTTAATGCATTAAATTTAAGGAACTCTTCATGCATTAAACGTTTTAAAGCCTTCCAAAAAAAAAAAAAAAATATTTTGAAAAATGAAGTATAAAGGTTAATTTTTAATTTTTATGAGATTTTGTAAATAAAAAACTGTTTTATTTATGTACGTATGTATATATAAAATAAATAATTTATTTTCTGATTGTTGGTTTTAAAACTTTTTTCTTGATTTTTTTTTTTCGTTACATATATAAGTTGCACACACACATTAATAACTATTAAACTTATTAATCTAAACTTATAATATTATATGGGAAATAAATTATCTTTTGTCTGTTTTAAAAATTTTGAAAATAAATTCATAATTTAAAATTTTTATTGTTCAGCTGATGGATGAGTTCTGATCCATTCTAATGCACGTGTAATATATTCTGGAATTTGTGGTACATGTGATCCAGATGGTTGATAACCATTTTCATCAGCAGTATATTGTAAAACAATATGTTCACCTTCAGGACTAGTCCATTCAGCTGCACCTTTAGCATATTGTCCACCAACACCATTTTCAGATGCACTGATACCATTTGAAGTTTCATATTCCCAACCATATGAACCATCTTCATGTAAATCAAATGATTTTGATAAAATACCACCATCATCATCATTTGATGCAGCTGCACTAGCGGCAACTCTTGATGATAAAGGTGATGCTGGAGCACGTGCAGCAGCAATAGCAATACAAGCACATAATACAATCTAAAGAAGTGTGTATAAAATTATAAAATAAAAATTTATTAGAAGATAATTTTAAAAGTTAAGAAATATAATGAATATTTTAAAAATTGCGTATCCTTACAAAGAATTTCATTTTAAATATTTGGTTTTTTTTTTTTTTTTAGTTTATATTTGGTTGTTATGTAATCCAAGATGATTGAACTGCGTCTGATGAGTAACTAAATAAAAAAATCGATATTTATACACAAAAAATACAAAACAAATTATTTCTAATTTGAACATTTTGCTCTTTTGTTTATTTTTACTTTTTTTTTTTTTTTTTTTTTGAAACACGAAAATCATAGCAGTTTTGTAATTTTTTCTCATCAATTATTAAAAAAAAAAAAAACTTTTATTTCTTATTTCCTATATCGTGAAGAATTTTTTTTTCTTGTGAGTTTTATGAACAAGTTTTAATTCATAAAAATCGAATTAAAAAAGCGTCAAAAAAAAAAAAAAAAAACACCCAAAACGTAAAGCACAAATATTTAAATATTTTAGTGGGCTTAATTTATTAACTAATGGAATAATTTAGATACAGATAGAGTTACACATTTAAAATATTTTTAGTGTATTTTGATGTTTTTTTTTTTTCTTCTCTTTTGATTCACTGAGAATTTTTCGCCGATCAAATTTGTTATTATTTTCTTTTAAATGATAACTTGATTTAAGGTTTAATTAATTTTACGGTATTGTTTGTAAATGATACAATGTGAAAATAAAATAATTAATAATTTATATAATATGTATAGTTTAAATACATATATGTATATATAAATTATATTTAAATGTATAAATAAAAATTATTTTTCTTTTATCTGATATGATCCTTGTTTAATTTAACATTATCCTTGATTCAATAGATTCAATAATAAATGGATTATCACACTTTTGTAAACACGGGCTGGGAAAATTATCAACTGTTTAACATTTCCAGTATATAAAGTGTATTATAGTGTGAAGCACCTAACAAACAGGAAGAGAAACTTTAATTTAAACGAATTTTAGACATTAGTGAAGTAGAGTTTTGTTACCCCTATATATCTGTTATAAATTTGTAGTGACAAAATTTTGATAAAAATATTTGAAACTAAAATTATTTTTTTGATCTAGATAAACTTGGGATTTCTTTTTTATCTATATTATGTAAAACAAAAATTATATCTGTATGTTTTTTTTTTTATTGATTTTGTCTACTTTGTCTACATTATTCTAAGATGTACACAAATTTTGCAGGAATGTTGTTTTCCCTTATGTCTAAAAAAATCATGTCCTACTTTTTCTTACCATACGTTAATGCATTTACTTGAGATTAATCGATGTCGAAAAAAAAACGTTTTTAAGTTGCAAATTTTATTTTTAGAAACTTGCAGTGCTGTTGATATTTTAGAAATTTTTCGCTCATATTTAATTGATTTTTCGATTATCTTCAAATATTCTAAAACCCATGTTCCTTCTTAAAAAAAAAAATTCATAAATCGTAATACTATAGTTTGTTACAAACCGTATACTAAACCGTTCCGTTCCGTTCCGTTCCGCATAAAACTTTACTTAAATAATTATATTAAATTGTCAGCGTTTTTGATGTCATTTGAGAGGTATATGTCAAAATTTACATTTAGTTTCATTAACTATAATAACTCTTCCATGAAAAATTTCTAAATATTATTCGTATTTTCGAAGTTTTACAAAAATTTTTGTTTTATTCAAAGAAATGTTCTGTGGTGTACATATATACATATATTTAATATCAGTATTGTTTTAAATGTAAAAAAAATTAACAAATGTTGATAATTTTTATTTCATAAAACGAACCAAATACTAAAAAGGCATAAAAAAAAAACAAAATATTTCAAAAAGTGAGATTGAAGAGACTTAGCACAATCTAAAAGAGCCGGAAAGAAAAGGTTAAATTAGAAAATTTAAATTAGAAAACAAAAAAAAATACTAAATTAATAAAGCTCATTAAGTTGCATTAAGTTGGCTACAATAAAACAGCATTAAATTGACATATCAAACATTTTGAAATAATGTAATTAATTTGTATAGGTATAATTGTGAAATGAGAACTATTTATGTAATGATTAATAAAAATAAAAAATTGAAAAAATACAATGGATTATAAAGAAACGTATGTTGTTGTATCTTATAGGGACGACAGACAATTATCATTACACATATGATGCACCTGCGCGACTCTTTGTGCAAGAACGTACGTAAATAATGAAATGAAAAGATGTAATTGAAAATGAAGAGAGCGTAATTGGAGGCATAATATTAGATCCTTGAATAGCAATTTTTACTTTGTCGTTTTTAATCGTCATATAATTTATGTTTTAAATATTTTATAATTTTAGCAATTTTTTTTTTTGCAATTATTTTACTTACAAAAGGATAAAAAAAAAATACTGCGTAAATTTTCAAAAAAAGCTTGATTTCTAAATTTTTTTTTTTTTTTACACGTTTATTTGCCATTTTTTATAATACTGTATAATATAATCATAAATAAATAATAATAAAACATAATTTTTATTAGTTAAATATTATTTTATTTTTCTATTTTTAATATACCTACATACATACAAAATAAAAATTCTTAATTGACATCTATTCAAATAACATTATTTCTTTTTTTTTTTAATTCAAATTAATGATAATGAATTCAAAGAAAAAATTTAACTGTTAATAAAGAAAAATTAAAATTTAGAATTTTTAAATTATTATGAATTCATTTATTTGATTTATTTTAATAGTTAAAATAATTAATTTCTATCGAAATATTCAAAAATAAATTTCAAAAAAAAAAAAAAAACGAAAGTGTGGAAATTATTCAAGGTTGTTAATTTCACAAAGATCGTCATCTATTAACTTAATAAGATTATTTTTAGTCTTAGTATATTAATTGCAATTGATCTATCAAATCAATAGTCATAAAACATAATGTTTTATAGTTTTGATTGTCTAATATTATAATATTAAATATAAAATCTATAGATTTTTAAAGTAAATAAACGTAGTTTAAAGTAGAAATAACTGCTTATGTTTCTAATAGAATTATTTGATATGTATTTTGGATTATTGATTATATATTACTCTAAATCCATTATGGCCAATCTAAATTGGCTAATTAAATGTGATTTGTATTTGATTTTTGTATTTGATTGATTGATGTTCAAGAAAATATTGAATATTTCCTTATTGTACAATTGCAGATAAAGCGAATCTTTTTTTGAATTCTTTCATAAACTTTGTCGTCATTATATTACAACAATTTAATAAAGAAAATTGAGTGGCGCCAAATTGGGTGGGTGGAAAATTATTTTATATTTATTTTATTATATATATTATCATAATAAAATATATGCTTATATATAAATGATATTAATTATATGAATCTATTCCATTTTTTTCTTATTCTATATGTGAAAGCCGAAACCTTTCAAATGAAAGGCCGGTGACTTAACCATTAACCATAACTAACTGAATACACTATTGGCTACATCTGGTGCATAATTAACTGTTCATATATATTTATACAACTTATCAGATGGTAAATTTTAAACTTTCAATTATATGAAATATTCCAATTTTTAAAAAGACCTTCAGTTCAATTTAATTGCGGGTGAGATTTGGAAATAGGTGGAACAACAAATATTGCTAAAAAATTACTTGCTTATATTGTTATCTTCCTCTCAGTTTCTTTAATCGGAAAGGTTTATAAATACATCGAGAAATTTATTTTATCTAATATTTTCTTTATCTATATTTGTTATTCTTTTTGGCTTTGGAACATTTTAATCTTATATGTTCAAGGAAAAAAATTCCTTACATTAATTTTTTTATATTACATACCGAAGATAATGCACAGTATCCAACATAACATTAGCGTTCATAAATTAAAATGGTTTTCATTTATTTAAATGTTTATTGTTAAACAATGTATTTACGGTATAAAATAAGGAATAATTCATTATAATTTTAAATTTCTTTCGTTTTTTTTTTTAATGAAATGTATTATACCTTTGATAAAGTTTGTATTTCTATTTTTTATATTATAATTTTAGATATAGGTTATAAAGAAGGGAAAGGGAAAATGTACATTTAGGCCAGTTTAGACTCTCTGTGGTATCCAAATTAGCTTCTCTTAATTAAGATATTAATTTGATATTTATATCAAAGCGCTGTAAATTTATTATTTCCCTATATATACAATGGTTTACTATATATTAACATAAGCATATTTATGTCATGATAATAGTATTACAATTTAAAAGCTTTAAATAAAGATAAAATTTACAGAAACTTTAAAGATTAAACAAAAAAAAATTTCAAAGAAGAAAATCTTGTTCTTTGGGTTTTATATTTATTAGTTTTTAATTAAAAATCTAATTTTAACTGACCAGTCAACACTATGTCAAAAGTGATGTTTTGCATTAAAATACAGATATAGTGTTAAATTTAATATTTGATCATTTTTTATATATATACTCAATTATATTTTATGTTCTTTTTTGTCGAAATATTATATTTCAAAGTTTATAGTTAAAAACTTATAAAAGTATATGAACGGATTCTTTTTTGCAACTATATTTAGAATATTTTTTTTTTTTATATTATTTATTAATTATATTTTAACTAACTTAAAGCATTCAGATGGTTAATAAAAGTAACATTTATTGTTATTTAAGTGCCCATTTATACCGCCTTTTAAATGTCACAAAGTGTCATCTCATCGATTAAACTAAAATTGTTAATTCATAAACTTTTTTTTTGCTTTTTTTTTTATTGTTTTTTTATTTTTTTATTATCAATAAAAACAGCAAAAATCGATTGAAAAAAAAATTTATATTAAAAAAAAGTTCAACAATAGTTTTTAAAAATTTTATTGAACCCGAATAATAATGATTATAAAAATTTCAAAATAAGTAATAAAAAAAATACTAGGTTAACAGCTGAACTAACTTCCTATATTCTACTCTTAATAATTAAAAATGGAAAAAAAAATATTTTATTTGAATTGCAGATTTTTTAATTTAAAATTGATTTTTTTTTTTTTTTTTGAATTCCTGTCTTATACGTTTTTGTGCTTTAAGAGGAGTTCTATTCACAATAGATAATCGGAATTAGAAATATTTTATTGTTTTCTTAGTTAATTTTCTTAGTATCTTAAAGTATATGATGTTGTAAGGAGGATTGTGATGAATTATGGAAGAATTTGTAATTAATAGGGGAATTTAAGATGAAACAATTTTCGGTTGATTCTTAAAAGTTTGGTTTGGTTCGGTTGATTCTTAAAAATTTGGTTTGGTTGGTTTTAAATCGAATAAATTGAAAAGGTGGTAATTAGAACCGGAAACGAAACAATTAATCTAATTAAAATCTTTAAGAGAAGAAGAAAAGATAAAAAATAAAAGAGAAATAATTAATTATGTATTAAAAGAAAGTATTTCCTCTTAATCTTTTCTAAGAGAAAAGAAGAGTAAGTATTTTAAAATTAAAGGAAAATAAACAATACCAAGCAAGTAATACAATTAAATAATTAATAAAAAAAATTATTTTTACTTTTTGACGACCTTACTGGAGAATTATATTAGTGTTTCACTAATATCACTTAGTGTTTTTTTAACATAACATTAAAAAGTTTCTGTTGAAAAATTATTAACAGATATCTGATCCTTAATAATATCATAATATAACATTACCATTTGAATAAATTAAGTTTTAAATTCTGTACTCTGTAGGTAACGGAAAATTGTAATTGTTATATAAAAATGAATTCTGTAAAACTTTTATCAAATTAAATAATGAAAATTTAAATAATTCACTAAAAAACAATTTTAAGAACTATTCGATTTTGAAAATATATTTAATTTTAACAAGTTCGCTTTAGTAATAGTCAAAAGTGGTATTTCAATTATAAAATAAAATGTAGTCTGTACTTATATATGAATCCAGTTATAATGGTCTATTAGTTAAGAAATCGGCCTTTCATTCGAAAGATCTGGGGTTGAAACCCTGGATGATCCATACAGATTACAAAAAATAATATAGATTTTTCTCGTAATATATAATTAGTATATAATTATATAAAAAAATAGGTATATATATATATTTATAATTAATATTATAATATCGTAATAATATCTATGTATAATAAAATAAAAAAAAATAAATAATAATTCTTGTGTAAGATAATAGATGGCGCGGAAAGAAAAAAAAAATATTTCATAGTCTTATATAATAATAGTTGAGTAATCAACGATTTAGTGAAATTAATGATTCCAGAAACTGAAAATCAAATATGAATGATAAACAATGCACATTATATAATTAAATATTCTCCTTATAGAAGTGGAAAGAAGAAAACAAAAAAAAGGAAATTTATTTTATTACTTCGATTATTATTGGGAACTGCAAAATAGCATTTAAACATAAAAAAAATAAGAACTAAGAGTAAAAAATGAAATATCTAACATTTAAAAAAAATCAAAATTTTCCTTAGAATTAAAATAAAATTTCCTTATGAATTTTAGAGCTGATTATAAAATTAGGGTTGTAACCATTTCTTTAGCGGGAGTTTGGGGGTGATTATTTCATTCATAATTAGATTTAATTTCACCGAAATTTTCAAATATTTTTTTCATTGAAAAATATGACCTAAAAAAATGGAAAATTTTAGATGTTATTTCATTTTTTATTTTAAGTTCTTATTTTTTTTTATAGAAGCTATTTTTTAGCTATTATCGACATATTATTATGACTTTTTTTTACTTCAATTTACGCCAATTATTTTATATATATCATACCTATGATATTATCTATTTTTTACTTATATATATAGGTATAAAATAGATAATACTTTAATTATTGCTTAGTATAATTAATACCAAATAAAAAAAAAGAAATTAAACTAATATAGTGATTGACTATAGACCACATTTGATGTTATAATTAGTTAAATTTGACGCACCCAAAAAATTTTTAAAAATATTATTAAAATCTAGTTTAATTTTATTGCTGTTCTATAAAAATAATTTACTAGTTTTAAAAATAATACTTCATTATTTTCTTTCTTTAATATTTATTTAGTCATTATTATATTTTACATTCGTTTTTGATTTCATTAAAAAAAAATGCAATAAAATTGTTTATTTCAATAATAAAAACTAAAATAAAAAACCATACGATTAATTAATTTTAAAAGAGTCATTCATTCACATAAAACATTTATTTATTTTTATATAATTTTCTTATCTTATTGTGTAGCATATTATAATAACTAAGTTTTATGGAAATCAAATTTTTATTATATATATATACTAAACTTGTATATTTTTATTATAATGTGTTAATTGTAAAATGAAAAGTGTTAAATATGACATCATTTTTATGTTATATTTTTATTTTATCTTTTTTTTAAGTTTTAATTTTCATAGAACATTAAATTAAAAAGTTATGCTAAATTTTATCTGAATAAAAAACTACAAGTGTAGATAAAGAAGAGTGGTGATATGTTCAAAATGGGTATAGCGCAGTTGACCTAAACTTACATGCAAATATCACATTGCAAAAAATCACTTGGCTTTAACTCGTTTCGCAAAAACGCAATTGTCCGAAAGGGTGTAAAATTTTTACTTTGCAAAGCATTCCTTTCGCAAATTTTCAAATAATATTAAATAGATTAAGTATATGTATATGGGGCATATTTAGTTACACATATTCTTAAAAAAAACCGTATAACTCTGATTATGTATAAACAACTACAAGACACTTCTAATTATTCTTTTTGTATACATATTTTCATTAATAAATGTTCTGGAAAAAGAGAATACCTTGATTTCGATTCCAACTTTAAAATCGCTTCTAACATTTTTTTAGATACATACATATTTCAACAACAAGACATTTAAAATAGTGAGCGCTACTACACTCAAACCCCCGCTAAACAAATTATTTGAAACCTTGGTTTTGAAACCAACTATAAAATCTCTCCGAATTAAGAATCTCACATATACATACATAAAAATATTCTGGAAAAAGCGTATAACTCTCATTTTGAATTCAACTTTAAAATCCCTCGTAATTCAGAATCTCAAGTATAAATATGTATAAAAATTGTGAAAAAGAGCAGCTCTAATTTTGTAGTCAACAATAAAATCTCTCCAAATTAGCTAAAGATACATTTTTTTAATAGATATTTGTTAAGTGAGAAATTTCCTAATTGATTTTTTGCATTGTGAGTTTTTGGATAAGTGGACTTAGGCGAAATAGATGTTTCTCATCCGGGTTTTTCTAAGTCTTACGCCCCCGTTGAAAATACCAATATTTCTTCTCAATAAGTTGACAAATTATTTAACACTACATAAATTGAACTGTTGAAATACTGCTGCTGAAAATTTGGCCTGAGGTAAATAGTTATAGTACTAAGAATTTAAAATTTGAATGTGCTGCTTGTTATTAATTAAGGCAGTTATTTACTAAGGGTAGAACGTGTTACAAATACCAATAATATACTAATAATATGAAAACATAAATGACAAAAAAAAATGTTAAAATCTTCATTTAATTCACATAAGTTTTAAATTAAAAACTATATTTGATCATAATGATTTAGTGATTAAATATAGAGAATATTTTAGACCAAAAGTTTTAGGTTCCTAATTCCAATTTCCCCTATCATCCTTCTCACATTCCTATCCGTAAAATCAAACTGTACATTTATTTTAAAGGTCTCATCCTAAAGTTTGGTTTTAACAAAAGGGTGGTTTTGATTGATTAAATTCCAACACTACCCCACGTGAGTTCCTCTTGATCCTCAGAAACCACGTGTAGTTCCTCTTCATCATCTTCGAGTTTTCCACCAATTCTCTTAAAAAAAAATAGAAAACATCGGCCATATCAAATCCAAATAAATAATGCAACAATATAAAAATAATTAGTATAAATTAAAATTATTAATATTTAGTAGCTGTCCTTCATGTCTAACAGGTAAAGGATCCATAATATTCCCAGAGTAATTATGTTGTTGATACTAATTTAGTACAAACTGAATAAAATTCATAATATTTAATAGATACAATATCTATTTTATGCAAAGGATAGTTAACAATGTTAATATTAAAAGTTTAGGTTTTAATATAGATGAACTGTTGACAAGAAGCATCACACACTGTTTTTTTAAATTATAACTTCTTTTGTAACTTAAAAGTGTATTAAAGCATAGTACTTTTTATTCATTTTATATTATACTGGTAGTAGTTACTGAATTGATCAATCAAATGTACTAAATTCTACTAACAATTAAAAACAAACAAACCGTGGTCGCTTTGCACATTGCAAGTTCTTCCATTCACATTCTTCTGATTCTGAAAAAAATTAAATCAAAAATTTGGATTAAATATGGAAATCTTCAATTTTTTTTAAGAAATTCCGGTATACATTATTTATTTAATTTTATTTTTATAATTAATAATTAACATAAAAGAAAAAATAAAATAAAAATTTTTATTTAATTGTTAACAAGTCTTTTCTTTTTTTTTAAGTTTTCATTGATTTTAATTAATTACAAATTTCCATTTTCTTTTTTATTTACACAGTTTTAATTAATTAGTTAGAGCTAAAATAATTTTAATCGCATTAATATGATTCTAAAAATGAAATTCCGTTTTGGCAATCCACCTTTATACTAAATAAAAAAAAAAAAAAAAATACATTTTAAATATTATTTAAAAGAATAACCTTTGAATGTGATTTAAAAAAAAAAATGGTACAATATTTTTTTAATAATAGAATTATATAATTTACAAAAATAGAAGCGATCATAAACAATTCAAATTTCATGCTGTGTCAAACAAAAACAAAAATTATGACTTTTTTTTTTTATATATAATTTTTGAAACCAGTAATTTAATAAATTATAAATTCATTCTTTTAAATTTTGATAGTTATTCAAAATTTTTTGCATATTAATAATAGATCATATTACTCGCATATTAATGTCATATTGTAAATGTACAAATATTTTTAATGTGTACATCCCTGTCGGTAAAATTATATAATTGTCAAATTTTTAAATATAAAATGGAGATAAAAGTTTTTTAATCAATTGTTAGTGTTTTTTTTTTTTCTTTTGATCCAAATTTAAATCGAAATGAAATGGCTAAATGTTTTTTAAAGATTTTTAACATGTAAAATCAACATAAAATCATTTTGATAGTTCTAATTTTAACGCCCTCTATTACTTATTTTTTCTTTTTTTAAGAATTAACGATTAACCAAAAATTGGGATTATCAAAGAATTAAATTTCTTAATTTTTTATAATCCCAGCGTGTTGAAATTTATTAAAATAAAAATATAATAATTCATAATAAAGCAAAAAAAGAAAAAAATAATAATAAAAAAAATTTATGATAAACAGTTTTGGTAGTTGACAGTTAATCTTTTATTATATTTTATCCAAAATTAATACTTAAATATTTGTTTTTTTATTGTGTTATTAGTTTTTTTTCTTTTGTAAAAATGAAACTTGGTGAAGTTTTTAAAAGACTGACCGACAACTCTGACCAATATATCGAAATATCGAATATTTAAATTATTAGCGTATTGAAAATTAAATTATGGGTTGGTTTTTTTTAGCTCAAAACATTCTTGTTTTTATTATTTTATTAAGTCAGAGCATCCTTTATTGAGCACAATTGTATATATATATTTTTAAAAAGGCGATAGATATGGTAGGATTAGAAGAGAATTATGTATAATGAAAAGCTTTCATTGATTGATTACTAAAAACAGTAATTTCACAATAATTATAGCATGATGATAACAATCTATGATTGTAGAATTAGATTATTATAAATTCTAAATTATTTGCTAAACTAATTAAAAAAACTATAGTTAAAATTTTTACAATCAAACCATTTTTAATTAATATTACAAAAGTTATTTTAAAGTAACAATACTTTGTACCATGTATATAGATTGATAGGCTTTCAGATTGTTAAGGTGTAAAAATAAATTTATTACTTGTTTTTTTGTTTTTTTTTTTTTAGTTTTTAATTTGAAAAGATTAAAATTTTTATTTTATTTTAAATTTATTTCAAATTTTAATACAAATCTGATCCGGAATAGATAAAATCGCAAAAAAAGACTTTACAATTCAAAAAAAAAAAAAAAAAATACAAATAAAAAAAAAACGATGAGAAAGCAAAGCTCAAACAAAACAAAAAAAATTTTTAATATGACAAAATATTATTATTAGAACAATAAAACAAACTAAAAAACAAAATAAAAAAAAAAAATGAAAAATAAAAATTTTTAAAAACTATAATTTAAAAAAAAAAACATCTAAAATGAAAATATGGTAAAGAACATCCAATAAATAAATCAAAATATTTAATAGCTTGTTTATGCAAACTAAGATCTTAATATAGGAACAGTTTATTTCTATTATGGTAAAAAAAAAGCTGAAAGAACGACCAGTTCTAGAAATTCAAGTTGTCACAAAATACTTTAAAAAATTAGTTTACACCTTTAAATTTTTGGTTATAAATACATTTTATTTCATATTATTTATGTTTTAATATTAAAAATTTAGATCAAAAATTTCGATATTTTTATTAACCCTATATGATGCCTTTATTTATTTTAATATAAATCAACTTGATATCCACTTAAGTCCACTTAATAGTCCACTTTTTTGTTATTAATATTAAATTAATATTAAATTAAAATTTAATAATGAAATGCTTAAATAATTTTAAAAAAAATTAAAGAAAACATTTAAAATTTATTAAGAAAGTATTATGATTCGTGATCCACCATTGTGTTTTATTTCATTGAATCAATTGATAAAGTTCTCATTATGATTTACCACCAAATTATAAAAGGTATACTGAAATGAAAACTATTTTTATGAAACTATAAAGATTCGGTTCTATTAAGTATTTATAAATTGAACCTAACTGGTATACAGTTAAATAAATTGAAAATGAATCTATTAATTTAAAGCCAAATATTTAATAGTGAACCAAAATGCATCAAACAAAATGAACAAAAATGCATCGAATCAATATGCAAATTGATTAAATTCAAGCAAATCCTTTTCAAAATTATTATAGTGAACGATTGTTGTTAAACTAATTACTCCATTTAATTAGGTATAATAGGTATATTAGGGTTAAAAATTGTATTTAAAATTTAGAAGTAATTTATGATAAAAAATTTTTCTTCTATTACATAATTTTAATAATAAATGTGGTTTATTTTTTGTTTTAATTTTCAAAGGTTAACATGATTTGATTATTTTTCTTTTTTTTTTTAATTTATGTTTTTTTCATTGTAAAAGAAAATTGTCCATTTACAGTCTAGACTTAATTATAAGTTTTAAAATAAAGAGTATAAATAAGTTCTGATTAGAATATTTCATATTTGTTTGTGAATTGTCGATTTGTGTATCAAAATGTACGAAAAAGTTTCATTTTCTATTGAAATTTTTCATTTATTTCATTTAAATTTAAACAATTTAAAAGTAAAATATTAAAAATAATCAGAAATTATGAGAAAATTTAAATTTTATTGCAATGAATATAAGTTATTTTTATTAATATTATATAATATATGTATATTAATTATAAATTTTATTTTCTCAAAATCTAAATAAATGGGCAAAATTTTAGAGTTTTTTTCCGCTTTGATGTGGTTCATAATACTTGTAATACTATTAATTAATATATAGTTATATTTATTGTCAGAAAGAAAATGTTAAATTGAAAATTACTTTTTCACTAATTTTTCTTTTCTTATAAAAATTTTACTAACTGTCAGGATTTAACCAGCGCTTCCTTGGTTAATCGTTATGTAATTAATCACTCGGTTCCCGGATCCCCATTAATCAATTTTACAACAAGTTTAATATTTTTTTTTTTTAATTTACTTAGTGGAGTTAGATATACATATATTGTTTTATATTTTGTATTTTATTCATTAATTCAAGTAATAAGTTATTTTTTAAAAGATTAATTATAGCCTACCTATTGGGGCTTGGATAGCACCCTTTATATTTTAAATGCATGGTTTAAGATTTGAATAAATTGTTTAGTGTGGGTTTGGAAGTCCCTAAAATGTTAAATGCTTTTAGTTTCGAAACATTAAAACATAGGTGGTAATAAAAGTAACTAAGAGAGATTTTAATGTTGATTATAAAATTAGGGCTCTATACACTTTTCCGAGAATATGCATATATTATAAATAAAAGTTTTCAAAATTCAATATTGATCAGCACTAATATATTATTTTTTGTTTTGATTTTGATTTGCTACTTTGTTATATTTTGAAGATAAACTAATTAAATGTAAAAAATTCAAATTCAATTTTTTTCGTGAATTTTTTGGATTTCATGAGTTTTTTGATGGATTTTAAGATTTTGTCTCAAAAAAATTGTCATTTTTCAATATTTTCCAAAACAGATTTTGATTTTCAAATTTTTTTTTCAAGATATTGGGGGTGATCAGATAAAGCAATGCATTTGTAACCATATATAGATCTTATTAAAAAAAATTTTTTGTATAACAGAATATTTTTGTGTAATGTTAGGAAACTATAAACCTTCAAAATTATAAATTCAATTGCTGAATTTAAGTCAAATTTTACTGAATATTTTTGCAATCTGAAAATTTCAAACATCAAGATATTTCTCCAAGTAAATATAATATTTTTTTTAACAAGTTGGTATTTAAATTTTAAGTTAATCCGAAAATTTGCCAAATTTTAAGACAGCCTCTATCTATCTAAATGCTCAAAGTTAAAAATTTTTTGAAAGCATAAGAAATTACAGAACAAATTTTTGTATTCCCTTTCTAAAGATTAGGGCTCAAAAATTGAACTCAACATAATTATGCAAATTTTAAATTTTAAAGATTTAATTGGAAAGTTGTTCATAACATTTTATTTTATTCGTGATATGTTATATTACGTTATGATGTTATTTTATATATGGTATGTTATTTTTTTTGTTTTTAAAGTGTATATTAACATATTTGGCCAATTATAAATTTTGATTTTAAAATATATTTATATTTTAATTATGTAATTAATCCATATTTTTGTTAAAGTTTATTAATGAAGTAAAAAAAGAAGCAGCCTATTTGTATTTTTTTTTTGTATGAATTTTAGTGCAGTCATTCCCTATTAGATGAATTATTTAATATTATAAGTAGTTGAAATATGTTTTTATCTATGATAATTTTATTATAAGAATCGATAAAAAGTAACTTCTTATAAGTATAAGTCAGGACTGATTATAGGGCCGTCATTTTAATACATTTGTTTATATTATCTATTTTTTTGCTAGTCTGATATTTAAAAGTAAGTATATATGAACAAGATAGATGATTAGATATTTTACAATTTGTTTTCAAATCGGTACAACAGCATTTATTTAGCATTTAAAATTAATTTGTTTTGAAATTTAGAACATTTTAAACATTTTCGGCCAAAATACGTGTAAAAACCTTTTGTTTTTTAAATTTTTATATGAATTTTCGATTTAGTGCAATATTAATTTAATATAAACCATGCATTTTTTAGCTTATTTTCCATTTGTTTACTTAATCTACCACAGTGTAGGTGTTTTACAATTTGTTATTTGTTTTTTATACATTTTAGAATTATTTTATCAGAAAGGTAACTAAAAATTTATACTAATTTTCTTTATAAAGTTTTTACATTTTACTTTGTAATGAAATAAAGCCTTATATGTATGCAATAATCGTAAACAAAGAACAATGATAGTTCAATATCCAAATACTTCTTTGGGTATTGAACTATCATTGTTGCGATTGCAGTTTCAATAAAGTAAATATTACTTTACTATTACTGTTATAATTAAATCAATCATTCAATAAATAAATCAAAAGATTTAATAGATTTTTATAATATAAGCCCTATGTTTAATCATTAAGTATAATCATCATTAGTATTATATAGAACTTAATTAGATTAGTTCAATAATGTTCAATAACATTCTCCAAAAAAAAAAACAAAAAAAAATTAAAGTGGTTGAACTTGAGAAGTTATATTTTAAATCGATTTATAATAGACCAAAAATTTTGCAATATTAGAAATGTATTTTTTATTCACCTAAGCATATTGAAAAAAAAAACAAAAACAAAACACAATAAAATTATTTTGATTTACAAATTTGACCGCAATTATTTTGAAAAAATAAAAAACCAAAAAAACAAAAAAAAAAAAATAGTAACAATAAAATTTTAAATTAATTCCACCACCAAATATATTAAGACTTAATTTTTAGATCATCTAAGCTTTCATGAAATTGAAACTCTTTTATGTGAAAATTTTCTGTTTTTGATTATTTTTCATGGTATCAAAAACTGGTTCAAAAAAAATTTACAAAAATCATTTATTCGGAATAGGAAGTGAAAAAATTTTGAATAGTCAAAAAATTAAAAACATTACAAAAATCTATTTCTTTTTTTGAACATTGAAATAATTTATTTGTATTTTTTGTATAAATATCGATTTTTTTCTTAAGTTACTCATCAGACGCAGTTCAATCATCTTGGATTACATAACAATCAAAACTCAACTAAAAAAAAAAAAATTAAAAAAATTTATTCAAAATGAAATTCTTTGTAAGGATACGCAATTTTAAAAAATATTCACAATATATACATCTTATATTATTTTGTAACATTTATCATCTAATTATTTTGTTTATAATTTTACATTTATTTAGATTGTATTATGTGCTTGTATTGCTATTGCTGCTGCTCGTGGTCCAGCATCACCTTTATCATCAAGAGTTGCTGCTAGTGCAGCTGCATCAAATGATGATGATGGTGGTATTTTATCAAAATCATTTGATTTAAATCCAGATGGTTCATATGGTTGGGAATATGAAACTTCAAATGGTATCAGTGCATCTGAAAATGGTGTTGGTGGACAATATGCTAAAGGTGCAGCTGAATGGACTAGTCCTGAAGGTGAACATATTGTTTTACAATATACTGCTGATGAAAATGGTTATCAACCATCTGGATCACATGTGCCACAAATCCCAGAATATATTACACGTGCATTGGAATGGATCAGAACTCATCCATCAGCTGAACAATAAAAAAAATATATTTTGAATTAATTTTTCGAAAGCATTTTTTTTTTCTTGTTTTAGTTTTTTTTTCTTTTTTTTAAAGAAAGTTAATGTAAAATCATAAAAAACAAAAAAAAAAAAAAAATAAATTATTTATTTCATAAAAAGAATTTTAATTGAGTTTTTTTAATCTTATTTTTTTATTGTTCTGCTGCCATTTCAGATGAATCATAATTCTGTTAATCTGTAATTAATTTTAGTCTACAATAATTTTAAATTCAGGTTTTAGAACAAATTAATTAAATAAACTTTATGTAAATAATATAAAAGTGGTTGATAAATTACAAAAGTTTAAATCTTATAGTGATTCATTTGATTCATTTAAATATTTTTGTGTGATTTTAAATTTAAAAAGTAAAAATTTTAATAGACAAGTAAATTCATATTGAAAAGAATTCGTTTAATCTGAGGAAATGATAATAAAGTTGCAAATTGATTAAGAACGGAAAAACATAATATAAAACAAGGAATGTAAAGTGAATCATATTGCCAATTGAAAACAAAAAACAAATTGAACATCATACCAACAAATTATGAACTGTTTTAAATATAAATAAAAAAAGAGAAACATTAAAAAATAGTGAACATAAATAAAGGTATTTCCAGTATTTAAAAATTTTCTTTTATGGAATTTCATGTAAATTTGGATTTATGCATCTAGTGATTCTAATTTAAAATTAATTTAATAAGGATTATGTTCTGATTTAAAAGAAAAACTTGTAAAAATTAATAGAAAGCTTCGACTGTTTATTTGGTTTTGCCATTATCAATTCTTTAAATTTGTTTTTGGTAGTAAATAATTTAATTGGAATAAAAAGAAAAAGTGAAGAGTGTTAATATGCATGAAATTATATGGAAAGAATGAAATAAAGAAAATGTCAGCTTAAAGAAAATATCAGTTCTAAAAATTTTAACTCTTAAAAAGTCAAAGGTTGTAAAATTTAATGCTGATTAAAGGAAATTGTTATCTCTATATTAAAAAAAAAAATTAAAGTGTAGTGATTTAATGCTTTTAATATTAAATTTGAAATAATTTTAAAAAAGAATAACAGAAAAAAAAAATTAAATACAAATCTATTATTATTATTTGACCTTTAAAATTAGTTAAAAAAAAATGTTTTAATTTTTTATATAGTAATTTTCCGGTGAACAAAACAAAAAAAAATCAAGCGGTTTTTGTATTGTTTCTTTTTTATATTACTTGTCACATTTTTACTGTTAACTTAAAAAAGATCCATCTACATGTCAAGTTTTTAATAATTTTTTTTTTTTTTTGATTCTTGACTGATGTGCTAATAGAAAAAACATAAATTTTATTAAAACAAATATGTGTATTTTGTGTATATATATGTATATAAGATAATTATTTTACAAGGTAATTTCATTGATAAAAAATTTTTTTTTATTAATTATTATTAATTTGAATGACAGTAACTAAATGTTTTAACTTAAATAAAAAAAAAAATGCCTTTTAACAGATAACATATAATATAATAAAATCAGAAAAGTTGAAATAAAACTGGTCTAAAATCACTATTAACCACCATTGTAATTTTTAGTACAGTGTATATAATATGTTATTTTAATTTTTTTTTTGTGTCGTTATTAAACAAATTTAAATTGTTATGTATATGAATAATATGGATATTTTTTTTATTCTATATTGCTAATGTATTTGTAATTTGTACCTGTATAATATTATTTAATAGATTAGATGATAGCTTGTTTGATTGCCATCTAAAATTTTGTAACAAGCTTTATTTTTTTTTTGTTTAAAATTCACTTGACTTTAATCATAAATTTGATACTCATCTCATTCTTTTCTTTCTCTTTCTTCTTCACCCTTTTTAATATTTTTATTTTATTAATTTTTAATGAAAAGATTTTGACTAGTTGTTAGAATCTTCTTTTTTAATAAATAAAATTTTCATTTTGCAAAAATTATTAATACAGTTAAAGAATCATAACAATAAAAATAAAAGTTTAAAACTTGTTCGATTTTACTAATAGGAAACAGAAATTAATAATAGTTATAAAATACTGGTAAAAGAAGAAAAATAAAAAGAAGTTAAAAAAAAAAATTTCTAGATTTATTATTTTGGTTGTTTTTTTTTTTTGGTTTTTGCTTTATATTCTATAAATCCTAAAAAAAAATTCGTATAAATATCGAATTTTTTCTCAAAAAATTATCAGATTCAATTTTGAAGATCTAAAGAGATCATTACATAGGACTTTTTTATTAATTTGTTATTAATTTTTAATTAAAAAAAAAAAAAACCAAAATGAAATTCTTAGTAAGATAAAAAAATGTTTAATATAATATTATTTAAATAAAATAATAATTTTGTTTTTATTGTGTTGTGCTAATTAATTTATATAGATTGTATTATGTGCTTTCGTTGCTATTGCTGCTGCACGTGCTCCAGCATCACCTTTAGCATCAAGAGTAGCTGCTACTGCTGCTTCAGCAGGTACAGATGATTCTGGTATTTTATCAAAATCATTTGATTTACATGATGATGGTTCATATGGATGGGAATTTGAAGCATCAAATGGTATTTCACAATCAGAAAATGGTAAAGGTGGTGAATTTGCTAAAGGTGCTGCCGAATGGACAAGCCCAGAAGGCGAACATATTGTTTTACAATATACCGCCGATGAAAATGGTTATCAACCATCTGGATCACATGTACCTCAAGTTCCAGAATATATTGTTCGTGCATTAGAATGGATTAGAACTCATCCTTCAGCTGAACAATAAACTAAATAATTTTTTTTTTGAATTTATAATTGTATAATTATGTTTGTCTATCATAATTGTTATAATTTATTAAGTCTCAAATGAGAAAAAAAAAACTAGTCTATTCTTAATTATGTTTAATTAAAAAAGAAAAAAAAATAGAAAAAAAAACTTACAAATAAAAGAATAATTATTTATATGGCGTACCAAATATAAAATTGTTTTAAATTATTTATTTAATATTTATTAATATTTATGTATAATATTATTTTATATTTAAATATAAAATTTTATTAATTTCGTATTTTTGGATAGTTAGTTCTTTCAACTGACGTTTACTATTTTTGATAGTTTTAAAGATTCTAAACATTACTAACATCAAAATTTTTATTAGGTATAAAAGATTTGATTTCAAAAGAATTTCGATGTAAAACGTTTTTTACTAAATATTAAAATTTACTAAAATAATATATGTAATATTGTAATTCCATAATTTAAATCCAGGTTTAGGTTAAACAATTTAATTATCTGTATTATAAAACAAGACACTAAAAATAAACAAAAGACTTAGGAGGGAAGCTTTTAAAAAAAATTTCTTTTAACCAATATTTGCATAAAAAACATAAATAAAACATGAATGTAAGATTGAAATTTAATTAAAAATTAAAATTTAATTAGAATAATTTAGATTCAATTTAATTATATCAAAAAAGCTTTAAAATTATGTAAGTATTTGTGCTACTAAACAACAATATTTTTTTTTTCTTCTTTTACCTGTTTCTTTTTTTGACAGTTGGAAATCATCTTGTTTATCCATATGATAATGGAAATTAGAACACTTTAGGACATTATTTATTAAAATAATTAAAAAATTTAATAATAAATTTTTTGAAATTATTCCATTTAGTTTTGTACATAGAATTTATTACATTTACATAGAATTTGCTGGAAATTGCTAGCTTAGAACCTAATACTTTAGCTTAAAACCCAATTTTATGCCTAGTATTTTTCTTATCACCCATATAAAATCTTATACGAGTTCCCATGTGAATAAAATTACTTATTTGCATTTGAATTTTTAATAATTGAAGCTAGTATAAATACTATTTTTCATTCTATACTTCTTCAACTTTTTTTTTTTGTTTTGAATTTTTAAATTTCTTATTTGCACATTTTATAAATAAAAACTATAATATTCATGCTTTAAAAAGATCAAGTCATAAAATAATTTCGATCTTAAAATAAAGCTCATGGTCACATTGATTAAACTTGAAAAAATTCTTTAAGCTTTTGTTTTCTTTTTATCTAAATCTGTTATTTTTATTTTTTATTTTTTGCACATTAATTTTATTTTAAATTAAAGATGATCATAACAGATATTTTAACACCAAATTTAGAGATATAACAAATAAAAAAGAATTTAATTTGCATAATTGCATTTTAAATCAAATCGATAAAGAATCATTTGACTCTGAAAATCTTATTATACTATATATATATAATATGATATTTAGATATCAAACTAATATGTAGATATGTAGATTATGTAGATTGTATTATATAAAGTTTTTTTTTCTATGGATTATTTTAGTACTTTTTTTAAGTTGGTTCAGTATGTAAAATTTTTTATTTCAATTTTTTGTATTTTTCTACAATTTTTTGTCTTTCTTACATGTTTATGAAACTGTAATACATTTCTTTGCCTTAGTTGATACTACCAATTTTATTAATTTATGTTTAATTCCAGTATAATTTATATTTTTATACTTTTTAAGTAATTGCGAAAATATTGAATTTGCTTACAATTCGTAAGTATAATTCCATTAAAGAGTATACTATGGTTGCTAGATATAATTTAAAAAAGCCTAAGACTTGATGACTATAATTTATCATCTATACTCTATATAGCATGATAGCCGTTTTATAATATTTTAATGAAAAAATTTAAATAATAATTAAATAAATTATTAAGCGTAGTTTAATGAACAGATTATATGTATAGTTTAGTTAGCATATAATACAAAGGAAAAGGGACGAATCTTTTCACAATTAAATAGTAAGTAAATAGAGTATTTGCATATAATAAGCAGATAAACATTTTAAAAATTATTTGTAAGAATAGATTGGAATAACATATCCTTACAACGATCAAAAGAGAATATCTGATCGAAGGTTAAAGAGGCGAAATTAAGATGGGTAAGCAAAATTTGTACGTAAAACTTTAAAAATAAAAATACCTAAGGATAAACGAAATTATTGAATTTTTCGAATTTCTAATTTAAAATTAGTTGTGTCAAAATTTCGTAGACTCTATATACGTCGAAAATTTCATTTAGGCTGTGCAGATGCTGATAATTAAAAATATTATTTTAATATTTTATAGTAACTTATCGGACTCATGGCGCAGTAGTTAAGTCGCCAACCTTTCAATCGGAGGGTCCTGATTTCAAACCCCGCTCAGCGCATATAAAAAAAAATATGTAATAATTTTATATAGTATTAATGTATATCGTATAATTAATAATGATAATATTAATAATAATAATAATAATTATAATAGCTGCTACAATGGAGCTGTCCTTGTTTATATGATGCAGGAAAGTGTTATATACTACTGCACGTCGTATTCCACTGACTATGGCCCTGACTATGTAGTAAATAATATAATATTAAAAACTAATTAATCAAATCAATTCATGCAGAAAGGTGTTATATACTACTGCATGTTGTAACTGTTGATAGCTATAGTCACTATTAGTAAAATAATAATAACAGGCGGATGTATTGCTCTCTTAAAGTCCCACTACCAATTAAATGTTTCCGCATCTTTCTCCTATCCCGACTACCTAGCCAATATATTGCATTAGCAGTTAGGGGCTTAATCCCACTATATTGTCTAAAGGGGGAGGTGAGTTTAGTCAGTAAGAATCTGACACTTTCAAGGGGAAATTCATGGTGTCTTTGGAAAATTCCAACTCCCTTAAAAAAAAAAAATTGAGAAATAATAAGACATTTACAAAATATATTTTTTATAATTTAAAGCAGGATATATAGTTCAGTGATAATTATCTTAATAATATATTAATGAGATGAACGCCATTTTCAGACACAAATAACTTTAAGTTTTAATTTTTATTCTCCATCTTTTATCTGCGGTAGTAGTGTATCTGTGTAGAAGTGTATATATGTATATATTTTTTAATAATTAGCTATTATAATATCTCTGCATAGTTTAATAGAATTCTTTTTTTTTTTTTTTTAAATAAAAATTAATTTTGATTTATTAATTCTATTTTTTTGACGAATAATTTTTTTCTCTATGTTATATACCTACCATTTAATATTTGTTAATTGTTTATTTAAAAAAAAAAAAAAAACAGAACTTGTTTTTATTATAATTATTATTTTGCTTTACATTATTTCATATTTTTCTTTTTTTCTTAAATTAAAATAATCTGATAATAAAATTTATAGATTTTCAATGAAAATTAATATGCATGAGAAAGAGACAAGTTTTTTTTTTCTTAAAGCTGTGATGAGTATTGGTTTTAAATATCGTTTCTGTTATAAGTCTTTTAGTGATCTAATTCAAATAATCTGTATAGCTTTTATGGTTATTTTTCATCTATTTTAAATTTTTTCTTGGTTTTTGTTTTTCTTGTATAAATTTTAAATAATAATAAATTTATTGATCCGGATTTACCGCTTTGGAAACTTAAATAAAATAAATTTTACGAATAATTAATTAAAGGTTTTTAAAATAATATTAATTTTTTCTTTTTTTTTTTTGATATTTTTTTTTTTTGTTTTATTTTCTTTTGTCTAATATTATGGTAATTTATTTTAGAATTTTAAATTTTTAAATATTCTAAAGTGGCTAACAGGTTTTTCTTCATTATATGTATTTTGAATTTGGTATAACTCTTTTAAAAATTGTCGAAAAAAAGTCAAATAGTTTGATGTATTAGGTCAAAGTGTGCTGAATATATTATGGAATTAATATTTAAAGTTAAGCGGAAAATTATAAAAAAGATTCTTTTTTTTAAATATTAATTTAATATTTATATTTAAAATTAATTAATTGATTTTTTTCTTCTAAGAATCAAAAAACAAAATTGTTTAATTTTAAAACTTCGCTACTAGAGATAGATAGAATTTTCTTCTCATAGAAATATATATAGAGTTTATTGATAGGTTTGGATTTTAAATATCAAATTCTGTTTACTAAATATTGGTCATAAATTTAATAATCTTATCAGCACAGCTACTAAATCGGTGCACATTTTCAAATTTTAGGACAATATAGAGCTACTACAAATTAAAAATAACAAATAAAAATAATATTAATTTTTATTTTAATACTAAATATTAACCCATGCTGAACTATAAATCGTAAATAGATTTATTGATTTATAAGTTGACTAAAGCAATAAATTCTCATTAAAGACTTTCAAATGCCTTTAAATAAAATTGGTTTATATAAATGCCTAATAATTGTCAATCAACAGAAGAGTTTTTAAACCTAGATAAAATATAAAATTTATTGTAATATCATAAAACAAATATTAATTTTTTTTTTAATTAAAATTTTTATTTTAGTTTAAAAATAAAATTTTTTTTATTTACAAAAACTATATACAGATAAATGTTTAAATTATATAAACAAATTATTTAAAAAGAAAAAAAAAAAAAAGTTGAAATCTAGTTTTATTGAATTTTATTTCCTTATTTTTCTACATATGGATGAGCTTTGGCCCATTCTAAAGCTCTAACAATGTATTCTGGTACAGCTGGTACATGGGATCCAGATGGTTGATAACCATTTTCATCAGCAGTATATTGGATTGAAATATGTTCACCTTCTGGACTGGTCCATTCGAATAATCCTTTAGCATATTCACCACCTTTACCATTTTCTGAAGCTGAAATACCGTCTTTAGTTTCATATTCCCAACCATATGAACCATCTTCATGTAAATCATATGATTTATTTAAGATACCATCATCACCATCGGCACAAGCAATAGCAAAAATTGCTGCTAAAACAATCTGTTTATAAATTAGAAAAGAAAAAAAATATGATTTATTAATTTGATAATGTTTTGATACTTTAAAGTAATTTCTATTTAGAAAGCCGTTGCATTATTTATTTACTTAATTAAAATTTAAAAAGTCTTATATATAAAGTAAAAATTGCTATTAAATGATTTAATAAAATTTCTTTGCGATCAACGATTTTTAATATAAATTTATAAAGTAGAAGTGCATAATATACAGCCATAGCTATGAGCTATGCACATAACTATTGAAAAGCTAATATAAATCTGATTCTAATAATTAATTATTTAATTAAATGATGGCATGATGGCAATTAAAATTTCTATCAATTTATTATAGAGGCAACGTGATGTCACTATATTTAATAAACAAAATATAAACGTTCCAACTTAATAAAAAAAAATCGTTTTTTTAATACTAGAATTTTCACTTCTGAATGTTTTATGAAAATTTATAATTTTAGTAATTTTTTTTTTTAATTTTACTTTTTAATTAGTTCGAAATTTTAATTAAAATAATTTGTTTTAAAAGAATTTTTTTAATTAAAAATTCACCATTGTTTTTATATTGCACACACACACACTCAAACATATTATTTTAGTACAATTCACACATTACTGTATAAAAATAATTTAATAATTAAATATAAATATAATCCTTGCTGTATGCTTTCTTTTTTATTTTATTTTATTTAAAATAATTAAATATTATATATTAATATATTTTTTTTTTTGAATCTTATATAATTAATTATCCTTACAATGAATTTCATTTTTGAGGATTAGTTTTGGTGATTTTTTTATTTTTTTAGTTTAACTAATTTGACGGTTAAATGTCAACTGATGCATTTTGAACGGATATTTTTCATATTTATACAAAAAAAAATAATCATGTGATTGGTCATCAGGAATAAAAATATTTGTATCTTATCTATTTAATAAATTAATTCTTAATATTTAATTATTGTTGTGTTTTCTTAATAGATTTACGAAAAAAAAAAAAAAATAAACTAGATTTTATTAAAATTAATAAAAAAGAAAAAAAAACAAAATTATTAATAATAATATATGTATATAAAAATAAAATATAAACAAAAAATATTAAATATAATATGTCTCCTTTTTGTATAATTTGTTGTTTTTTTATTTTTTATCATAAGAATTTGAACTTTTTTGTTTTTATTGTCATTAAGAAAACAAAATTCAAGTAATTTGTTTATAATGTTTAACAACGTTAAAAACCTTAAAAATATAACAAGTGTTTAAAAGAAATACAAAAAAAAACAAAAACAAACTATGTTATATTTAATTGTTAGATTTATAAGATAATCTATAGGACAGATTTATGCCAGAGCTAGAGGAATAGTGTGCTAGGAAAATGATGTATAAATGTAGCGAGGTGGGAATATAATAGAAATTGGATTAGAATTGCTATCAATTATTATTTCGTATTATATGTGAGACAGTAGTTTGCGTCTTATCTGTAGATCTTATAATATATGTAGAATTGATTAAATATAACTTATTTATTTTATATATACATATAGTACATTATACAATTCTCTTTGTGCATTGCACCTGAATGGAACCAAACTTTGCAGGAATCTTCGAAATTTACAGGACATCGGAGACATTCATCACTATTTGTTTTTCGACTTCACTTTTTGCAATTCGATAAGCCCTTCAGTTTTTTTGTTCTCAAATCTAAATGGTTTGATCGATTTATTTCAAACTTTTTAGATGTTTTCCACTTTATCAAAATATATATATATCCACTTTGTAAATATATGTATAATAAAATAAAATCTGTACATTGATGCATGTTAATTCAGAAAAAATATTTTTTTAAACTAATTAAAGCCAATAACTAACAGTAGCTGAATCGAGTTCCGATTCCGAATTATTGATTTTAGCTGAAATTTGAACTGGTTCCCATGAATCAGGATTACATGAGAACAATATAAAAACAGCAGTTAGAAAAACTTAATTTTTGTTTTTAATTTATTATACAATTTTTAAGTTAATGTTAAAATTTTCAGACTACATTCTTATCAAAAATTCTACAAATTTTGATAATTCTTTTGCTACGAATGAATTACTTCTGGATCTATTACTTTTATTATACAAACCAATTTTTTCCATTTAAAATAGAAAAACGTTTAGTTTGACTTTACCTGCTACCTGTACAAATAAAAAAAAACTAAAATAAATTAAACTATAATCTGAGCTATACCAAATGTCAAGAGGATTCAGTCTAACTTATCTAGACTATACCAAATATTAAAAGTAGTGTGCGTTTTAATATATTATGAACATTATTGCATCTTATCTTTTAAAAAACATTACACAAATATCTAAAATTAGCAAATGTTTGTAAATTTTGATCCACGTATCTGTTAAACGAAAGAAAATCCAAAAATTAATAAAATCGAAGACTTACATACAATGACAAAATCATAAACCACGGAACCCAAATATAAATAAATTTCCAATAATTCGGTTAATTTGCAACTATTTTTTTCCGTATTTTAACTATTCCGTATTCCGTAAATGTTATACATTTATATATAAATACATGATCAACCTATCTTGGCAAAAAGATACTGTAAATTTAACGAATAGTGCTTAGGGTATCATAACAATTTCCCACACTTCAAGAGTTAATACATTAAAAGCAGATGAATCGCGAGTTTTTTTTATATCTTTTATGATTTTACTTTATAATTTAAAAGATATTGTCAAAGATACAGTCAAAAAAATATTGAAAATTTTTTTAAATATATTGCTATTAATTATTAATTAATTTCATGAATGCCCCAAATGATTAAATATCATCTTCGGCATTTTCAAAACAATTCCGGACTGTGACATTCAAGAAAAAATTAAGAAAAATTTTATCCACCGCAGCAATAACAGATGAAAAAGTTTTGCGTCGTTCGCCCCCTAAATTTATTTTTGGAAAAGAAAAGAATGGTAAAAATATGATGAAATCATTCAAAGATACTTTAGTTTTATTTATGTTTTCATCGTATATTCATTAAAAAAAAAAAATTTAACACTTTAAAGATATTCTATAATGATCTAAATAATTTTCTTTTTTTTTTTATATACATTTTTTAACATAATTTGCTTTGTGTACTACTATTAGCGAAAATTTTTTTTTTTTATTCGGTGGTTTGACAAGTTTAAAATATTTATTTATTTATGATAACAAAAAAAAAAAAAATATTTAAATTATTTTTAATTTTTTTTTTAATCAATTTTTATATTATTATTAATTTTTAATAAAAAAAATTTTGATTTACAATGTTCATTTATTAGATAAAATTCCCGTCAAACAAAAACAAAAGAATAATTTTTTATTATTTCATATTGTTATTGTCATAACAATGACGTAACTTTGACATAATACATATTGTCTGTTATTTATTCATATGTAAGTTTTTCATTTTAAAACAAATGATAGGTATTCGTCTCTATTAACTAAAAGAATATTAAATGATTATTAATTAATTTAATTAATTACTATACACTACACACACACACAATAGTTTAATACTATTAATATTATATAATCTGTTATATATATATACAACATATAATTTAACCTTTTGTTTTTATCTTAATATAATTAATAATAATTTTTTTTTGTTTATTTTTAATTTTTTTCTAGGTTAAATTGAATAATTAAAAAAAAAGCATATTTTTTTTTTTTTGCATTTATTATTAATTAACTTTGTGTTTTTGTAAAATAATTTTTGTGTAAAATCAGTTTTTAAAAAGCGTCCTTTAACTACGGTCTATATTTTTATTATTATATATATGTAAATATTTAGGTTTTTATTTTATTTAATTTAAAATAATTAATAAATATAATATGGTATTTTATAAACAATTATCAAATTTGAAATAACGGTAATTATTATTATAATAATAATTATTTAACATGAATATTTACAGTTAATGTAAATCTATTAATTGTGCTAAAAGTGCTAAAAAAACAAATTCATAAAAACCAAAGTGATAATGAAAAATAAAAATACATTTGAGGAAATGATTGCAATTATTAATTTTTGTACATTGTGTCGCGAAACAAAATGAGTGTCGATCTCAAATACTTTTTATAGTATCCTCATATCGGAAACTTTAACAACAAGAGTTAAATAATTTCAATACTTAAGGAATTAGTAAATAATTTATTAAGTAAGTAATATTCATTTTTAGCTCAAATGTTTAATTTTTTTCTTCAAGTCTTTTCTTAATTCTTCCTATGAAAGGACAAAGATATGATAAAAATTTAAAAGTTACTTCTCCAAAATTATAATATGCTAATTATATTATATTAATTTGTTTCATTTTTTACATACATTTACACCAAATTACAAACATCAAATTACCAAAAATAAAATTAATTAAAAAGATTAAAAGACACTAATTGACACAAATTTGAACAAAAATTTTGTAATATTTGACTTAGACATTTGAATATTACTTTTAATTTGTCTAATGCTAAAAATCAAGAACCACTTTAATTTTTTGACCTTAGTTTCATTCAGATATTTTAAAATTATCGAATGTGTTTCTTTTCCAACTTTTTTTATTTCTTTTTAATTTTATACTAAAAATTTCGGTAAGGCTTCCATTTTTTTTGCTTTAATTTGTCTAATTTGTCTCTATAAGTAAATCAACCCGTTAACAAGCAAAAAAAAAAAGTATTTTTTAAATATTTACTAATTTTAATAATTAAGAAAATGTTTAGTAACTGTAAAAATTTCTTGTCAAAATGTCAAAATTTAATTCAATTACTTAATTTCTTAACATAAAAGAAATAAAAAAAAAATAAATAAAATTAAAGTTCATTACCACAATATACAGTTTATACGATTTTTTTTTTTTGTATTGAAGCTTAAAATTAATATTAATTAAATATTTTTATTTTTAATTATCTTCAATTATTTTGTACTAATATTATTTTTTAACACAATTTTCCAAAATTTTGCAAAAATTTCGTTTTTATTTTAGATCTATCTGTCCATTACCTAAACTTCTTAGTTTAGTAGTTTAGAAAAATTTTTAATAAAAAAAAACCTTTTAAGAAAATTTTTTATACAGCTCTAACAGTTTCGAAGCTAAAGCAGCCTAAAGTTTGGAAAAGCTCTTGAAATTGAAATGGTTATAACTGAATATTTAGTTAATTCTATAAAAAGACAGTAGAACGGAAACGCTTCAAATTTTACCAAGACAAAATAAAGTAACTACATTTTGTTTTACACTTTACCGAATATAGGAAACCAAAATTTTCCAAATATTCGACCACCCGTATCTGCCAAACAATTAAAAGTACAGAAACTATAAATGGGAGAGATCTTTCAAAGATCTATAAGGAGTTTTATTAATATAAAAAGGATTTGTGAATTTCTTATTTATTTATAAGAGTCAAAGAATAAAGTTTCGTTTCACAACAATAAGAATCAAAAATTGAAAATTTCTTATTTTTAAAAACGTAGAATTTTAGAGATCAGAGCAAATATTTTTAAGCTATAACATGCAAAAATTAAAATTCACGAAATTATTTTTTTATGTACATACATAAAAGTCGTTTGCGGTTTGTCTTAATTAGAAGATATCTTAAGTTGTTACAATTTCCTTAACAGAAAAAATTCGAAGAAAAATTACAAATTTGCATGCGAAAATAACGCAATTCAAGAATGGCTTATGCTATCGCTTTAAAAAAATATATCTAACCTTTAAAATATTTGGTTTTACAAACTTTGTTTTTAAGGTCTTTAAGCTTTGTTTTTTGAGGTCTTTAATTTCTTAGAATAAAACTTTTCATATGATTGGTTTTCTTTTCAATTTTTGTTATTTACAAAGAATACAAAGTAATTGAATAAGAACTTATTTTTAGAACATTAAAAAGAATTTTGAAGACAGATGAATTGTATTAAAAAAAATAAAAAATTAACTATTTAGAGCTAAAAATTAAATCAAAAAACTTGTTATTACCTAACTAAAATTTAATTTAAATTCTAACAGTTAACATGCTTATTTAGAGTACAAAAGAACGATAAAATAAAAGCAAAATATCAAACAAAAAGTCACCATTTTGTATTTTTGTTGTTGTTCTAAAAAATTAAAAACAACCTTGAAAAATTTTTACAGTTGTGTGGGTTATTTTTAATTTTTTCTCTGTTATTTGATTTGCTCTGTTGTTTGTATGCTCTGTTTCTTTACTATAACTGTGTCTGTAGTAGCAAAATGTATTTGTATGAGTTTATAGAAACTTTAACTTAAAAAAAAAAAAGATAATAACAGGTTTTCATTATTCCGTTAAATAAATTTTTCAATATATTAATGTGATATATTTGTTCTAAAGTTGTTTTTTGCTTTGTTTATTATGATAAACGTAAGTCCTAGTTTTCAATTTATTTAAAATGAATTTTATGATTAAATCTATTTTATGGTATTTTCACCGAAAGAACAATTTCATACCAAATCATTTGTGCATTGTTAAATATATAAAGCAATTAATCTAATAGTAATCAATAGAAGAAGCTGATTAGAATTCGAGATTATGTTTTAAGTAGATAATTCAACTCTTAAGTTTGAAGTAAAAACTGAATTTTAAGCTAAACTAATGAAGGTATCAAGTTTTATAATATTAGAAATAATTTAAAAAAAAAATTATGGAAGAGAACGATTATAAATTTAATAAACATTTCTATTATATTTTATCATGTGAATCAAGTCAAAGCCATCATGGGTAGAGTTTTCTTTATGTTTTTATTTATGTTTTTATTAAATTATAATGAAATCAGCTGTATCAGCCATTGGAGTAAAAAAATTCAACAATAAAGTTAGATGAATTGTTTTTATTATCAAAAAAAAAAAAAATAAAACAAAAATGATTTTAACTATAATTTTTGGCAAAAATTTCGTTTAAAAACTGATCAGATGATTTTTTTACTTTACATATAATTTGGAAGAAAGTCAAAACAGAACATAAGTTAAATTAACTATTCTTTAGATTAGTTGCAACTTCCGATTCTTTTCAAATTTTGCACAAACAAAATTCAATAAAATAATGAAAATATTAAAATATTGACATCAAATGCACATTGCTACTGTAAATGTCTTATGAATCGCTACTGTAATGCATATGAGGATTATTGCTACTGTAATGCATATGAGGAAGATCTTAAAAGATGCGCTTTGAAATAATGTATCTCCATTATATGATTGTTAGGCTAAAGAAAAATGTTAATTTTTTTCCTATATATTATATTCTTTTTTCATTTCTAAAAATGGTTTGTGAGTGGCAAACCCCATATTTTAAATGCTTTGTTATTGCGATATGTGTCAGTAAACAAAAAACAATATTAGGTGGCACTTTATACTTAATTACAACAGCCAGGATTAGATGCTTTTTCGAGATTGTGATGCAATAATAATCTTAGCGATTCAAGAGAAAATTTATGTACCGTAATATAAATTTTGCATTAATATTTTTAAAAGCTGATATTAACCATTTAATGACTCTGACGCCAATCGGGATTATCACAGAAGAATAAAATAGTGTGTGGCAGCTAATCTAAATAATAATCATAAAATTTATTAAAATTTTATATAATAATAAAACTTTAATTTTCTATACAGATATTCAAATTCTAAAACTCATATTTATGCTTTGTAAAATATTTAGAAAGGAATTAAAACATTTGATAAAATGACAGATTTCCTATTAATAGCCAATAAAATTGAATCAAAAATTTCGATCCTCTATTGATTAATATCTTAAAATGTCATTATAATTGTCTCGATATATCTTCGAGTTAATAAATTCAATTTTTTTATAGTTTTATTTTAAACTGCAGAATGAATTAAAAAAAAAAAAAAAAATTTATTAGAATAAATTATAAACACAATATTAAATAATATCTAACTGTGACATTAATTAGGATTTATTAATATATTTAAAAACAAAAAAACACCTTTCAACTAGTTTTTTTTTTTAAATTCAAATGGTATTTTTTTTTTTTTTTTTTTGGTTTAATGACAATGACGTTTTTATATGATTTTATTAAAACTTTAATTTAATTCACAAGGATTTAATAGAACTAATGTTTTAATAGACTAATTCGAGATTCAATTTTATCTGTATAAATAGACCAAAATTCTAAATAAAAAATTCAGATTTTATATTTCAATCGTTCAAATAGTATTTCGTTAAAAATGAAATTCAGTGTAAGATATTTTAAAATATATAATAAATATTAATTAAAAATGAACAATATAATTTTGGTTATATATGCATTACATAACTTAATTTATTCGGAAATGATTAATGTGCTTAGATAAGAAATGAATTTATATTTAATTTATTATTTTAATCAATGGATAATTAAAATAAAACTTTTCTAGAGTAATTTTTAATATAATTTAATATAAAAATTTTGATGTTACAAAAAAAAAAAAATAGATTTTGTTAAGGAAAAACTTCTTTAGCACTTTTATTATATGCCTTGTGTTTGTGTTTATCGAATTTCTTACATTTATTACATTAGACATTTATTTTTTGTTTTCTAAAGAACATTTATTATTTATTTAACCTCTCTAAAGTTCATATATCTAATAAGCTATTATAGCAATAATCACAATTTATTTTTCAATGTAATATTATAGTTTATATTTTTTTTTATTATTTAATTTAAGATTTTATTTGCTGCCATCTTTGCTGTTGCTTATGCAGCTGTTAAAGAAATTTCACCATCTGGTAGTGTTGATATTATATCAAAATCATTTAATCTTAAACATGATGATGGTGCATATGATTGGGAATATAAAAGTGGTAATGGTATAACAGCATCTGAAAATGGTAAAGGTGGTGAATTTGCTAAAGGTTTATTTGAATGGACTAGCCCAGAAGGTGAAAAAATTTCAATTCAATATACTGCTGATGAAAATGGTTATCAACCATCTGGATCACATGTACCAGCTATACCAGATTATATTGTAAGAGCTTTAGAATGGAGTAAAGCTCATCCATATGTTGAATAAATTATATATTTATACCTAATATATATTATAATGTTTTGTTTTTATTAAACCATTTTAATTATTTTTTATTTTGTTTTCATTTTTATTTTTATTTCAAATTTTATTAATTTTTGTTTTAAATACATGTAAATGAAAGTATAAATATAAAAAGGAAAATTATTTCAAATGCAATCAGTTTTTTTTAAATATATAATTTAAGATTTATATAATTTTTAAGGAATTATATAGATATATATATTTTTTTGTTTATTTTGTTTTAGCTTATTTCGCTGCCACATAAATGCGACCTGGATTATTTCCAGGTAGTGCTATAAATTTCGTAAAGGAAAATTATTCTTTCGACGTGAGTGGGAATTAACTCCCACATTATTCAGGTGTTTACATCGTATTTTGTACGCTTTTACTCACTACGCTGTCAAAAAGCCTTCAAGAAATTTTAATGAGATTTGAGTTCTACTTGTTTTTAATTTTTTTTTTCTAATGTGTTCAACAATTAATGTTTTGTAAGATAAAGAAAAATTGACTTATTGAACAAAATAAATCGAACCAAATAAAGATTTTTCAGAACCATCATATATTACTATAATATAGTGTATATAGAAATATGAAAAAAACCATATTTTTTTTATTTAATACATCTGAACAGAAACAAAACGCGAAATCTGAAATTAAACATTTAGTAACGGATCATTCAGTCAGAAACTCCCTGTCAATCAGTTTAATTTTACTGTCATAAAGAAAGTTAAATTACTTAATTATTTATTTATTTAAATTACTATACTTAAAGGCCATTTCACAGACTATGGGCGTTTTCTTTTCTCATCAGATCAACTTTTATCGAAACTCTGACCGCTGAGAGTTAAAAAAGAAACGCTTAGAGCACAAATTGTTAATTTTTATTCAAATTATTTTCTAATGTCATTATTTTTTGTTTTATTTCATTATTTTAAATGTAATAATATAGTTGTAAAAACTAAAAGGAATTTATTTAAGAAATAAAATAAAAGAAAGTTAATTATGTAAAATTAAAAAAAAAAACTGAAAAAAAAAGTGTTTATCTATGCACGAGATTTTTTTTAATGACGTTTTTATTATTTTATTCTTAATTTGACATTTTATTTTTTGACAACTCTGTGAAATTTGAGAAATTTTTACGAGCTCACAGATTGTGCTCTGAGCACACTCCGACTCATCCGAGTTAAAAAAGAAACACAAAATGGATAATCTGGATAATCTGAGCATAAAAAGAAACACAACTTTTTAGCTTGACAGCTCTGACTCTGCTCTGATGAAAATGAAAAAGACCCTACGTATATTTGTCATAAGACTTTTTGGAATGAATATCTTATGTAAAACAGCTAATCAGTCAAGATATGAATTGAAATATATTTTGTATTCATTATTGTTTTGTATTGTCATTTGTTTTTTGTTGTTATTGTATTGTCAATATGTATTTTGTTCTCTGCAGTTAACTATAAAAGTATATAAAGTGAAATTATTTTAAATATTTTGGCAAAAACAAAAAGAAGATTTTAAATATTTTATAATAAAAATTGAAAAATAAAATTGAATATTTATTTTTTATATTTATATTATTTGATATACACAAATAACATTCGAATCGATCGGTAAAATGAAATTTGTCATTTGATAGATATGTTTGCATAACATAAGGATGTAAAATGACACTTACATTCAAACTATATGACTCCTTTCTTTATTATATTATGAATTTTCTACAAAACACAATACAAGTCATCTGAAGTGGCCTGAATTTTCTAAAAGATGAAAATAAAAAAAATTTTCCGAAATTTAATTAACCAGTATTTTTGAATTTAACCAGTAATTTGAAAACGCAACCTATGAAATAAATTCAAAATTAAATACCAATGATTAAGTATTAATCCAAAAATGAAAAATGCAATACATTTATTGAAAAAATAGTATTTTAACAACAGCTATTATTATTTCTTAATTATAATTTAAATATTATTAATTAATTTTTTGTCCTTTTTCTCTTTTTTTTTTTTTTTAATTTACAAATACAAATTCTATTAAGATAAATTTTAAAATTATACAAAAATTTTATCAATAAAATCATTCATTATTTTTTTTATTATTCTAAGCTTGTAATATTAAAAAATAATATATTTATATTTAATTAATTATACCTCCTTAATAAAGTCAGACTACTTTTTTCTTTTCCCTAAATAAAACAATAAACATGCCAACAACAACAATAATAATAAATCTCAAGTTACTGAATTTTAAATTAAATAATGTCTTAATAAATTTGTAGGTGCTGTGTATACGTTTCTATTCCATTACTATAAACTTATATACAATAAAAATAAATAAAATTTTGCTACCTGTTGAAACAGTAATATTTCAAAAACAAGAAAAAACAAATGATAATTATTATGAAAATAAATGTAATTAATTATAAAAACCAGGAAAAAAAAAGTTAAAAAAAAACTAATAGAGCTCTTATGGGTGGGTATCTTAATGTGTTAGAAATATCACTTGTATAATTATGGATTCAATAAAAAAAAAAAACAAAATGTTGGCTGAATTATTAATAATTTAGATGGTTATTGGAGAATGCGGAGATTTGTTTTCAATATTTGATTTATGCTGTATATTATGTTTTTTTTTATTTACAATTAAATTTTAATTAAATTCCAATTTTGTTAATATCATATAGCCTGAATTTCAGAATTTGCTAATATCATATATAGTGTATAGAAAACAAAAAATTTAAAGTTAAATGTAAAGGAAGCCTATTACAAAAAAGTGATATTAAAGTTGGTGTATTTCAAGGCAGGGTCTTAAGTTCTCTGCTCTATTTAATTTATACTTCGGATTTATCTGTGACTTCTAAAGTATTTACATCCACTTTCGCAAATTATACAACATTTTAATATACATCCACTCAAATGCTTCCAGTAATCTTCAAAATCATTTGCTCGTAATGAAAAATTGGATTTAACGAGTAAATGAAAAAAATTAAACGACAGTAAAAGTATACACATTATATTTACTTTAAAAAAAAATCTTTATGTTCAACAGTATGCTTAAACTATTACCATTCCAATTTGAAATGAAGTTCAATATTTAGACATGCATCTTGACCAAACACTCACATGAAGGCACATTGAAATAAAAAGAAGAAATGTAAAAGAAAAAACAATTTTGTTTTAATTAAATGTATTCATATTTTCATTTTAAAGTGAATTCATTACTGAATTTCTTCCGTTTTTTAAATATATATATATTTTTTTTGGGTTACTTAGTTTAATGATTGACCAATAATAGGAACATATTTCTATTTTATTCTAAGAACGGATCTGATCGAAAAATTAATATTGTGAGAAAGCTTCTTTTATGAAATCAAAGTTTTTTTTTCTCAGGGGGGTGGGAATTTTTAAAAGAGACCAAGAATTCCCCTTTGGTAGTTCTTAATAAATTAATCCACCTCCCCCTTTACCCAATATTATGGGATAAAACCTCTACCTGCTAACTCAATATATTGACCAGGGATTAAGTATAGGACAAGGAATTTGGAAAAATTTTATATTCAAATGGGTATAACCCAAGTTTTAATCAATATTTTTTGTAATCTGAAAACGAAACGATAGAAAATTTTTTATTGATTAGTTTAACCATTTTTTTTTTTAAATTTGTTATTTGAAACTTACCGTTGTTGGAAATTAATATTTAGCAAAATTTAATATACTTTGTATCTCAGGAACGTTTATGTCTATAGAAACTTTTAAAGATATTAAAAGAAGCATTAATTACCTTAGAACAATTATTTGTATTATTTGTATTCTCTGACAAGTATTTTGGAAAAAAATATTTTAGAAAATAATTAAAATAACATCGACGTAATTTGTATTTTAAATTAATTTTAGTTTTTGCAAATAAGTGCTTTAAATTTTTTTCCATGTTACAAAGCCTCGCTTAGATATTAAGATAAATACGCAAAGATTTTAAGGTAAAAGTTAAAAAAAATTAAAAATTAACTAAATATTAGCAGGGACTTAATTTTTATATTAAATGAAAGAAATTCCAGCTAATGGTGTAGGTGTTAAGATATTATGGCTTTTCACTCGAAAGGCCTTGGGTTCAAACCCTTACTGGGACATACAAATTCATAAAAAATATTATTATTAAATAAAATAAATTAATAAAAAATAATTTTTATTAAATTAAAAATAAATATAGATATGTATATCCTATAACTAATATCATATCGTATTATAAATAAAAATAAATTAATTCTTGTAAAAGATAATAGATGGCGCATCAATAACAATATTTGCATTTATTAGCAAAAAAAACAAAGTTGTACATTAGCTAAAGTCGAGTAATAATCGGCACCTTAGTGAAAGCAATGATTCCAGAAACTAAAGCTTAGTCAAATATGAATAATAAATGATTTAGCGGATATGCTATGCTCTTTATAGGAGTGGAAAAGAAAATAAACAAGAAACAGTTAGAAATTTATGTCCAGTTTATATAGGTGACTAATTATTATAAAAATATATTTAATTTTTTGCAATTCTATTATTTGTATTTCTGATCAGCAGTTCTTCAAATAGATTTTTGCAAAATTTTTATTTTATTTTTTTTTTGATGTCGATGTCGAAATGACGTTTGTTTATAAACTTGAAATGTATCTTAATTCCTAGACACGCATTTGTTTCTTTGGCTATGCTTTGTCCTGTGAATGTACGGTGCGTTCATATTGGTGAATGCTAATGAAAGAGTTGCCGCTGATGATTTATCTCTATAGCTGCAGTAGAGTTAAACTGGTTAAACTATTTTGAATGTATTTTTTAGCTTTAGCAGTGAATGTTTTGATATTGCTAGCACTTTGAACGTCGAATATGGGTTTTTGCATTTATAATGAATAACATATAGTATTTTGAACGAATTTAATATGGGTTTCATTACATTACCTTTATATTAGTTTTTATATATGAAATTTTTTTCAACATTCAATCAATAACTAATTAAAATCTTTTTAAAGGATGTACAAATTTTTTGTTGATAGAATGTAACATATGTCCAATTTTGATTTAAATAATTAACTCCTGATTAACTCGTTTTAAAGAAGATACAATCAGTTGAAAAAAAATATTGAAACTACATACATATTTTGTGAAATATTTAAATATTTTGATTAATATTAAAGTACAGTAATAATACTTAACAGAATAACAAGGAAAAATATGGATATAATCTATAGACAAGTTTCACCAGCTATTTTAATCAAAGAACAGATCCTATAATTATCTATTTAACTGGTTTTATTGTTTCTATTTCAATTCATTATGTCAAATATTATTTATTTATAATTTATTTAATTTAAGATGAACAAAAAAATTGCGTCACTTATTTATATACAAAAGCTCTATTTTTAAAGATCCATTAAAACAACATTCCTTTAAAAATAAATAAAATATCGCACATAAATTGATTTAAACTAAATAGATTACGGCTGATGGTTGTCGATATTTCGTTCAATATTCGATATATTTTTACTATTAATAATTTCAATCATTTAAAAAATAAAATAACATAGATATGACAGGGGTGTTAATAAATTAATATTGTATCGTGTTTTTTTTTGTAACATTCTTTTACAAAGTTTGAATAAGAAATTTGAAAAATAGACAATTTAATTCTTATCTAGGTACGAATTCTTTCAAGTACTTCTTATACTAGGTAGTAAGTACCTTTAAAAATTAAAAAAAATGAACGCATATGAAATAGATCGATTACATTGTTTTTAAAAAACTATTACTTTTAACTGTACTCTTATTTTTTGTCATAGATTTCCTATCTATATCGACAAAAAAAATTTGTTTATTAAAAATCATGTGGAGTTTGATTTAAGTTTGCATTAACTTCCAGAGAAAGATAGTTTCTGTACGATCTGGTCCATTCTGTATAATGAAAGTTTTAATAAAGTTTTATCTTATAATTATAGTAAATTTTAAAATCTATATAGAAATATGGATTTTAAAATATAAAATATATATTTTTTTAAAGAACTATATGCTTTTAAAATTGTACAATAACAAATCGAAAATGAGTCTCGAAGACTCATCTCAGGATGATCAGGATTAAACTTAGAAATTATTCTATGTAAATTAGGCATTCGATGAAACTTTTACTAATATAATTTGTATACAAATTTTTATATTTTCTTGTTATATTTTTATCGTGCCTTTTATATTTACTATTACTTTCTAGTTTGAAGCTTAACCTTCACAGCTCTGATAAGATAATAATCTGTATTTCAACAGATATTTAAATAAGTCAAGTATTTATGATGGGAGTGGAATTAATAGTCAAGAATTTATTAGTATAGTAAAGGGAATTAGTATGAAAGGAGTTAACTTTACCATTTTTTGCAATTATGGAATATGGATCAGAGTCACAAAAATCTACTACAAAATTAAGATTAATAAATAAAAGTCGAAATCAATCAGTTAATAAAAATATAACTATAACTTTATGTCCATTGTATATACTAATATATACTCGTAATCGAAATGATAAATTAAAAATGAAAAATCAATATCGGGCTGTCGAATAGACGGTTTTTGTTTTCAAGATAATGTAATGTAAATTCTACAAAATAATGTATTTTGAAATCTTTTTGGGTGTTGATGTTTATGGTTTTTTTTTTTGTTTTGCTTGCTAATTTTGTTCAACTATTAGTCTGATAAACCTGTGTACTTATGTGTTGTAATAAAATGCGTATATTAAAGGGTTAATGAATAAGAGAATTGAGAATATGATCGACTATATACTAATTAATTGAATTTAATTGAGCTCAAAAAATATGTGAGCCAGTAATAAGACTTCACATATAAAATTTCTTAAATTGCAATTGATACTTTTTTCATATTTTGTTTTAATTTTATATTTCAGTTAATAAATTAGAATGAAAATTGTTTATTTATATTTGGATCTTTAGATATATGAATATTTTTTTTGTTAACATTTTTGTTATCTGTGAGTTATAAGATGTAAGTTAAAATTAATAGTTTATATTTCATATTTATTTTTTGTTATATGTTTATATTTTTATATTATATTGATATATAAAGTATTATTAATTATTATTAAACCAATAAGAAAGCATATAAATATAATGCTTTTTTTAAATCATGCTGTAATAACAGATTATAGCATTCATGTTGTAGAATTAAAATTAATAAAAATGTAAACCAGTTGTTCTTTTTTTTGGTTAAATTAATATACAAATATTTTCGAAAGGTGTCAAATGTGTTTTAATTATAACAAACAAAAAAAAAAACCAATAGAAACATTTAAAATTAAAATTTTAAATCCCCTAAGAAAAATCAGAACTTGAATTTATTTTTTGGTTTGTTTTTTTTTTTTCTCTAGGTGAGGAGTTTTACTTTTGTTAAGAAATGACCACTAACTTTTGGTAAATATTGTTATATTTTATTTTATTTAATTGTATGATCACATTATCAAAAAATGATCATGGTCATAATATTGTATAGAATATAAAAAAAAAAAGAAAAATATTTAAACAAAAATAAAATTAAAAAATAAAATCAAAATTTTTTTTTTATATAAATATGAACCTATTGTTCCAGTATTTTACTTTAATTCAATATTGTCGTTATTTCCAAATATAGTTAATGAATAATTTAATTTTTGAACTATATATTTACTTATATAATATGTATATAAATATATATAGTATATGTTGTTATATATATATAGGGATAATAAATATATAAACCTATTGTTAAGTAAATTAGATTTAGAATAATTTAAATTTAAATAATATTAGATAAGTTCAAGGAGAAACAAATATAATAAAAAGAATGAAATTCTAAGAGTATTTTGTAGAATAATTTTTTTTTTTTTTGCTTTTTAAACTAGTTTATCACATGTTATACACTTATATTTATTTTTTATATAATACATATATATATATATATGTATATACTTTGTACTTCGTTTATATAAATATTACAATATTCTTTAGATACATAACAGTAATTTTAGGTTAAGAAACCTTAAAATTTCCATTTTTTGATTTTTGTTTTTTTTTTGTGTTGTTTGTTTTGTTTTTTTATTTTTTGTTTTCTTTAAATTTAAATATTATATTGTTAAAAACTAATAATAACTATAGACATTTTATTTGTTTTGTTTTATTTACGTACATATCTATTTATTTTCTTTTAATTAAGAATCTAAATTTAGAAATAGGTTGATACATTTTTTTTCGAATTATAGAATTTGGCGCCATTTAAATAATATTCACAATTTAAAAAAGAACAAAACTCCAGCTATTACTATAATATTATAAATGTAGTAATTAATTTCAAAGACAAATATTTGGTTAATTTTTCTAATATAAAAAATATAAAAATGAGTGATTCAAAGTGAGTATATATACGCATAACGTATATGCAGTTTAAAATTTCTTTTATTTTAATTCATAATTTTATAGTTTTCGGTATATTTTGAAATTTATTGATGAAATTTTTCTCTGTATCTGACTTGTCTATCCATCTGTTTTCTTCATCTTCTGCCCGTCTCTGTGTATGTATAACTTATACACTGTTATGTTCTTTTTCCAAATAATTTTGACTATCTATATGTTATGATAATATCATAATCCTAACTTATGTATATAATTTATATCAAATTTATTACAAATTTATATCAAATTTTATTGAACATTTTTCCAATTTGTAAATGTCAAATGACAGAAAAATTTTTTGTTAACTGATATTTAAATTTTCGGTTAAGTGAAATAGTGATTTTGTATTTAAGAAATATTTCCTCAAACTCTTCCTTTTTAATTTTTACTCATATGAAATCTTAATGGGTGCACAAAATAAAAGATGCAATTTAATTTTTTCTTCTTTCAAATATTATATTATATTAACATCTGAAAATGACATTTCTTCATAAACTTGAAAAAGATTTCAATTAACAAATTGTCATAATATTCTTAATAGAAAAAATTTAAATAGGAATCGCTACAACAATTTATGAAGGAATTTATGAAAAAATTACATATCATTAATTATTGTGATTTCTGAATGTTTTCATATTAACGTTTTGGCAAGTTAAAGTTTTTTAAAAGCATTTATTATACTTACAGCCTGGTTTTTGTTTTATACTTACATAATATGTAGGTATATATAAAATGACGTGTGTCAAAAAAATTAACATCAGCATGTGAAATAGACTTAAGAAGTTTTCCTAAAGTAAATTTTTGATAACATTCGGTTTTAAATGTGAACGGATCATTATCCCAAATCACAAAATCCCAAAGTAACAAAATCCCAAAATTTCAAAATTCCAAAATTAGAAATTTTCAATGTTAATTTTCAAAATTGATTTTCTTCATATACAAACTTCAAAATTTTTAAAAAATTAACTATTTTTCATAGAGAAATGTCAAAATTTAATATTTTTGTATGAAAAGTTGAATGCATAGGCATACTTTAGAATTGATTTTAGAGTTGGATTCAAAATTAGGGTTCCAATAATTTTAGTAGCGGGAGTTTGCGGACGGCAGCTCCCATTCCTTTTAAATTTATTATATTTCATATATGAAAATGGGAAAATCTAATTTTTTTATGAAATTGGTACCGTATGTGTACCGTATACTATAAGTATTGATTTTAAAGTACGATTTAAAATCAGTGTTAGGTGCCAGTTATAGCTATCATTGAAATACTTCCGGAAAAAATGTTTCATTGAAAACTTATACTTTTTCCGTATAGGCGATTATAGCAATCAGAGAAAACTGTCAGTTAAATTATTTGTCAAATGGCTAATGACAATAATGAAGACAAAATAAAAAAAATGTAATTTAAATTTAAATTTTTGTTAGCGTTATTTCGATTTTTGCAAAATTATATTAATTTATATTTTATTATTTTAATTTATTTAATTATTATTGCTAGAAAATGGAACTAATAAAGAATAAAAAAAATTTTTTAATTTAATAATGACATTGGCTGAATTGAGAAGAATAAAAAAGTATACATACATTTTCTAGAAGTAATTTTTTTTTTTTACTTTGTTTCAAATTTCCATTTTAAAACAATATATTTTAAAACTAAACTTAAACAAAATTTAAATCTAAACTCATTAAAATACAAAATCATCATGAAATATATCAAGAACTGCATCAGAATTTTTTTCAATGACAAACTGAAATGGGGAGAAATGAAACATATGTCATGGGAACAATTTTGTTTCATTAGCAAAATCACTGATCAGTTGTTCAGGAAAATAATTACCAATCCGGAAAATTATAAAATTGATTTTTTTTTTAAATATTTAACTTAAAATTTAAAAATTCGTAGCAGAATTTATTCTTTAGAAATTATTTAATCATTAAATCAACACTTTTGTTAAATTTTATATGTCTTTGCTGCAAAAAAATTGAAAACAAACATTTTCCGGAAGCATTTCAATGATAACTATAACTGGCGCCTTACCCCCTTTGACGGAGTATTTGTAAACTCGTGTACGCAAGATTCTGAATTAGGAAGGATTTTAGAGTTGGTTTTAAAATCAGAAAGTTGCCAACCCGAATAAGATTTTGCAATTTGGGATTTTGTAATAAGTTGAAAATTTTTTGGGTGGGGTTTTGTGATTTGGGATTTTGTACCCAACCCGTTTTAAATTCATGAATTAATGCTAAAAATAGAATTTTTTAAAATTTTATCCAATATGAATTATACAGGCCTATATATTTAAGAAATCCATTCCACGTTTTTGGCTATCCATTTAGTTTTTCTGCTTCGTAACCAACGATTTACTTAGATATACATAACTAATAACAACTCATAAATACATTAAGAACATAATCTCTTGCATAATTTAACTGTTCCATTATTACATCTTAGTGCAAGAATAATATTTTTTTTCTTCAATTTTAAAACAAATTAAAAAAAGCATTGAATGTGATAATTAGTTAAACTATGTTTTGATTAAAAATAAGGAACCAAATATTTTAGATATTTTAATATTTAAATTAAAAATAAAATAAAAATTAAGAAATGCAAAATATGTACATATTATATAAACATTTTAAACTTTCATTTAAAAAAATTCAATTTATAATTTAGGACCAGTTTAACTATTGTTATTTTTTTTTTTTAATGAAATTTACCTTGAAAATTTTTTTAATGGTTAATTAATAATCATAGCGAATCACCACAAAAAAAAAAAAAAATTCATAAGGAAGCATATCCATACATAAATATTAAAATATTTCTCATGCTAACCCGGTAAATCACAATTTATCCAGTAAAATATTAAAACATAACATAAAAAAATAAATATAAATAAAAAAAAACATAAAATAATGATATTAAAGGGTCAATTTAATTATCAAAAAATAAAATATTATTATTGTTCAAGTTATTTAACCCATTACAAGTACAAAATTTTCATTGTCAAATAAACTGAAAATCACGAAATTCTAATCAGTGTTTTGAAAAACTATACTTAAGATAATAAAAAAAAATAAAAAAAAAATATTAATTTATAACAACAATTTAAGGTTTAAAATAAAACCACAAAAAAAAATGAGAACATTAAAATAACAAATCACATTAAAACGAATCGTTTAAAATAAAAAAAAAATAAAAAATCATCTAATTAATCAAAAATATAAATAAAACAAAAAAATATATATATAAAAATTAAGTTAGTTATAACCTTAAATCATTAAAAAATTGATTTAACTATTTTTTTTCTAACCAATTTGTAATTAAAAAACCGTGAACATAACGCAATAAATTTTGTCTATAACTTTATAGTAAACTGGTAACTGTCATTATTGGTGCAAATCATGTTTCATTTGGCACGTTTTTATTTTCTCTTTTATTTTTTGTTGGAGTTTTTGATGTGATTATCGGTTTACAAAATAAAAAAACAATAATAAATAAAAAAAATAAAAAAATCAAGCTTGAACAAATAAACCTACACTTAATTTATTTATCAAATTCGAATATATTATATGGAAATTAAATAGTGAATCTTTTTCAAATTGTTGTTATTATTGTTGGTTTGCTTGTTATTTTGTTTGTTTTTCTTAGTTGGAAGCAAATTTATAATTTTTCATATCTAAAAATACAACACATAACAAAATGCTAATGTCAAAAAATTAAAAAAAATTAAATACTAAAAAAAATTATAAAAAAGAAAAAAAAAAAGAAAAACTGTATTTTGATTTTTACGCACACACATAATTTAAATTTGAATTTATAACACACCTGCCGGCAACACTATATCATCAATTTTATAAAAATTTTGAAATTTAGTAAAGTGTGTGAACTACAAGGGAAGAAGAAAGTGAAGAAGAAATAAAAAAAACTGCGAAATTCCCTTCTTAAAAGTAGAACTGTAGCATATTACTGTAAATTCTGAATGTAAATGTAAATCAACTTGTCAATTACTTGTTTCTTACTGTTCTTTGGCGAGTAGTACGCAAAATTATTGTCATCCAGAAGTATTTTTATATTTCTTTTTTTTACGATTTATGTGCATTGGCAAGTTGTACGCTTTGGACATTAAAGTTGAATGTTAACATTTATATGAAAGCGCTAAATGGAAAAATGTAAACCGTATCAAATGCATAAAGTTAGTCAACTTTCACAAAAAAGTTGTTTTGACATTTATATTTAAATTTTTTTGCAATAAGATATTTTTTGTTTTGTTTCTTTTGTTTTTTTGTTAAGTTAAAATTATTAAAAAGTTTAAATTAAAGGTAATTTTTTTACCATTTAAAGTTAAAATTTTAATTAAATTTAAATATTTTGCCATTTGGACCTGTTTTTATAAACCCAATTTCTCTTTGTTTTCAATTTGAACTTATTGTCAAAAGCGTTCATTACGTTTTAAAAGTGTGAAAAGCGCAAAATGCGCAAAAACCATAAAAAAAATAAAACTGTGTAAGCGAAGCATGCTTGCATTGAGTTTTCATCTTTAATGTGGATAAGTATTAAGTGTAGATAATTAGAACTTTACTTAGCAGTTTATTATCTCTAATTAAAGAAAAAAGAAATAAAGTTATAAAAATCATAGATTATATTGTAAAGAACGACTGAATTTTTAAAAGTTATTCATATTCATAGATAATCCACATGCCTTTAGGCAACCGTCCAAAAATTATTGCATAAGTTTTAATATAATGCAACGATATGCAATAATAAAATGTTGTAATAATAAAGACATAAAAAAAATAATTTAAAAAACTCTTTAAACAATTAAAGTTTTTAAGAAACTTTAGGATACTAAAATGGAAACAATGCTTTATGGAATTATTATTCTTAAACAATTTAGATTATTAATTTCGCTCTATCAGTTTTTTTACCTGTACGTCCGACAGTCTATTTTAAAAATTGATCCTTCACATAATTAGTTTTGAACAAGATCTTATTTAACCTCACCTGTTGCGGATCTACAGTCTCCAAAGTCGAAAAAAGTGAAATTTTCAATTTTTAAATTTTAAATGGCATAAAATTTCTAAAACTTTATAAATCAAGATAAAAGTAATATATTTTTGAAATTAGTTACCTTAGAATAAAATTAATTTCAATTTAAATTAATTTAAAATTCAAAATGTAAAACTTTATAAATAATTAATATTGAATAATATAATTAGTTATACTTTTATTATTATTTTATACTTAGTTTATAAATTTATCGTTCTGTGAAACCAAAATTTAAAAAAACTGGAATTTGGGTAGTAAGAAGACTTGAGAATTAGCATATGTTACATCAGAAAAATATTTACAGTTACCCCGTTTAAGAACTATTCAGGGTCAACAATTGAATACAATAAATAATATTAAAATATTTCTCATACAGCCCGGAAAATCACATTTTTAGACACTTGTAACATGTACTATTATACAAATTTGTTTGAACTGAAACACGAAAGTTAAATCTCCGACATTATTCTTTTTCATAGGTTAACGGATTTTCTTAACTATATATAGTTTTTTTTTAAAACTGAAGAAAGTGTCTGTTAATTTTTCACAATTAAAAAAAATTAAAGAAAAATCACAAATTTTTATTGTCTTTTAAGAATTGTGCTCTTTTAAAACATTTTAGAATTAAATACTGACTTATTTTCTTGTTTTTAGCTAAAAAGGGTATCCGGAAAGGGTACCTTATCTTAGAAATTTTTAGAAAAACTCTTAAAATTTACTAATTTTAATTCAAAAATCATAATAATTTTAGAAAACATTTTAATATCGATTCGGAAATATGTGGTTTCAAAAATTTTTGTTTTTAATTATACTGCCTTGTTCCTTCTTAAACTGACAGCTGATATATTCTTAACGTGACCCTCTACTGAAATTTTATATTCACATAAAACGACGTAAGTGAGTCGTTTTGGCAACTCGAAAAAGAGGCGTTTTTAAGTCGTCGAAGTATGTATAATATGTAATGGTAGTTAGATTTAACGGTTTTTCTTAGTTAATTAGAGTTCCGGACTTATAACTTCTAAAAATTCCAGAAACGTTCTATTTTCACATTTTTTCTTATATGAAATTTTTAAATTTTGGTGCAAGTCACAATTCTACACAGTTTGTATTATCTTTTGGAAATGTGCGCTTTTAAAAACCGTTGGTTTACATTCTACCTTGTTTATTCTTCTTTCTTAATTTAATTTTGGATCGTTTGGATCCTAATTTAGTTTGGATTATAAAGTCGAATTATTAAAAGCTTATGAATTTAAAAAAAAAAAAAATCTTTTGCAATGAAATTATTCGTAATCATATCTTTAAAAAACCTATGTGTCGCTGTCAACTTTCAATATTAATTTTTATTATAACCCTTTAATTTATTCCTTAAAATATAAACGTAAATTATTTATTTCATAGCAATCTTTTCTTCTCCTATAATAGGTTACGGCAGTTACGGAGTTACGGATGAACTGTATATACTACAATTTATACAACTATACAAATTGTCATATTTTGTAAACACAAAAAAAAAAAAAAAAAAAAATATTTTAATAACTGCAAAATAAATGCTATAAAATTCCCAGCATGAAACTTGTTTTAAAACTATTAAATTATCTTCCAAAAATATGCTAATCTAATCATAATTTAAATATTTCAAAAACCAAAAATAATAAAAAAAAAAAACCAAAAAAACCCATGCTGGTTATATTCTTAAATTTAGACTAAAAAGTGTTAAAATCTGACTAAATTAAAACTAAACTGCTAATTTAAATTCGGTCAGACAAAAGAAAAAACAAAAAAAAAAAAAATGTTTAGATTAAAACTTGATTTAAACATTATTTAAAATTAATTGTGAGATCAACAGTAGATTTATTCAATTTAAAATCACGGTTTCCATATAAATTCGAATATTCTTTTCATAATATCATCAGATTGATTTGGTCCATCCAAGCGTGATTATTTACTTCTGCTATGGTATATAGACAATATGAAAATACTGATATTGTCTATAATTTTTTTAATGAATAATAAATGGTTGTCTATATAAACCGTGAAATATTTATTTTAGACTAATGTTTTTTGTTGTTTTTTTTTTTATACATATATAAATACATATATTTAAATTAAGTTAAAAAATTAAAACTTATTAAAAAAATTTATTTAAAAATTATGCTAATTGGAATATTAAAAAAAATTACACAAAATATACAAAAATTTACTGGTTATTTTAAATGTTTTTAAAACATCTTCTTTTTTGTTTTTCTTCTTCCTTATAATTTGAATATTCGAATGAAGCTATTGAAAAAAATCTTAATTATGGATTATGCATAATATTAGAATATTTTATATACAGTTTCTATTATGGTAAAGCATTTTTCGTTCAAATATTTATGGATTGGAGTAGAACTGGTTTAAAACAAAAAAAAAAAAAAAAAAAAAAAAAAACAAGGTAGCGAACTAATTTTTACGCTTTATCAAATTAAAACAGACATTAGTGGATTATACAATTAATTTATTAAAATAAATTGCTTTAAGATACATTTACATATAATAAAAAAAATTTTGAAATTATTTTTGATTCTATAAGTTTTAGAATGTTTCCATTTTGAATACATATTTTTAGTTAAGAAAATTGTGAGTACCTATTCTAATTGTGAGATTGGAGTATTCTAAAAATAAAAAAAAATGTTTTTTACTGTTTAAATACAAATATTTTTGTTTTATGATCTTATTGATTTCTATTTATTTTTACCATCTTCGTAAAAAACAATTTTTAGCTTGTCAATATTTTTGTTAGGACACAGTAATTCGCAAAATACCATATGAGTCATAGAAATACCTAATAATAACTTTTTTTTTCGAACATTCATCTATATTAAATAGATATTTTTTCTATTTTAAGTCTTAACAGTTATTTGTCATTCTCCCTTTATGCTTTCTTTCGCTTGATTATTATTTATTTTACTTACCATACTTAAATTAGTAGTTACTTAATTAAATTACCTTACCAATAATCGGTTTATATAAAAACCTTAAGATAAAACAATATGTATAAGATAATAAAATAATAATGAGATAGACATAGTTTATTATAATTAATTTTTGTACATCTACAAAAATACATGACATCTACAAATTTTTTTTGATTTGATTATATTCTCAATTTTGATGTATTCGGTTTGGATCAGAGATTTTGAACAGTTTTAGTATGTTAATAATTTTTTTTTTTTTTCAATGCATTTCTCTGGCACATAAATGTCGACAAGAAATTACACAGCCTTTTCTGTTCAGACGTGGCTGTAAATTTCGTAAGGGGGAATAACTCTTACGACGTTTGTAGGATTCGAACCCACACTCCCTCGGTGTTTACATCATATTTTATACGCTCTTACTAGGCCACCGAGGCCCCTGTTAATAATTAATAATTTATTATTTCAAAAAAGTTAAATAACTTAATTCTACATTTATTTAATGCAGTAGAATAAATGAATAATTTATAAAATAATTTTTAATATGGAAAATTGATTTTCAAATTGAAGTTATATTATTTGGTTTGATTTGGGGAAATACCGTTACTTAATTAATTAATCTAATATTATTTGTAAAATAATAACTTATTAGTGGCATATCTTTATTTAAAATAATAGTTGATTTTTTCACCAAATTATTTGGCTTACATATACGCATTGTCATAAATATTAAGTTATCAATTATACACATTTTATAATATTATTGCCAGAAACATCAAGTATACATAATATATGTCTATACTAAAATTGAAATTTATTTATTTTTTTGTAAAATTTTTTAGAAATTTTTTTCCTTGTATCTTTTTTGATATTTCTAGTAATATATGAAGTAAGTTTGCATTGCATAAGTCACAGTTTTAATTTGTTAAAGTAATTTTGATAACCTTAACTACAACTAATTTATTATTGGGCGAAAATTATTAATTGTCATTTTGTATATTATATATGTGGTATCCGAATAAGCAAAGTGGAAATGAAAATGAAATAAGGAAGAAAATATTTTTAATGGTTGTTTAAATAAATAAACTTATATTGGCCTTGGATAGGAAAAACAATTAAGTACTTAGTTTATTAACAAAAAAAATTAAATTCTATTTGTAAATTTTTAATTTTTGAAAAATATTTTTAAAAACTATCAAACAAAGTTTTTTATACTTTATACAGTTTAGTTCTAAGATAGAGTGAATTTGCCATTAAGTTTCTGATACTTTGTAATTTGACACCTTAAGGAAGGCAAGATAATATTGAAAAGAATATATTGTATTATTGTGTTGGGTATGCGCAAAATTTTTTTATCATTTATGTAAAAACTGTCATTTACTATTGAAATTGAGCAAGTTCGACTATGGGCAAATTCCAGTAGCATGCAACTTCTTTTTTTATATGAGAAGTGTAGGTAGGTATGAGAAGTTATAGTGTAGGTAGTGAGAATAATTGAGGCTAGGTATCTAAATTTTTTTTGAAAAAAAGTTAAATTTCATACCAATGATCTCTGCAAAATTTGGTTTGTTTAACACAACACAACATGTTCGGGTAGTAAAACAACTGTAAAAAAAAAATAATATTTACATATCATTGGTTTATAATTTAGTTAAACATTTAAAATTTTTTTAAGTATGATCTTGTTTTATGGCAATAACTTTTTGGTTTAGTATAGCAAGATGATTTAGCATATAGCTGTCCTGTCATACAACACCAAAGTTTACAAAAACATATCTCGGTACTTCAAATCAAAATGTCTAAAATTTTTTTCAAAGATGAAAGCATCCTACATAATTAACTATACAATCTGGTTCGTTTTTTTATGGTTCGTAATTTTTAAATCTATATGGGGTTTAAGAAAAATTAAATTTTAAACCTTATTTCTATTAAAGAATCTATAATATAATACACAAGATGTTGGCGAGACCTTGCCAACATGTAAAAAAATATATTTTATATCTATAATTAATAAAACACTCACACTGAATGTAAACTAAACTGGCAATGATGATACTTAATAATTTAAAATTTTATTACCAGAGACACAAATCTTTGACTCAAATTATTATCAAGATACACAAACCGTTAATTAAAAATATGAATAAATTTAGTAAATATTATTACCAGAGACCAAATTTTCCACTAGAAGTATTATTAGAGACACAAACCGTTCATTAAAAGTTAGTACAGTCAAAAAAGGAGAAGTACATACTTAAAAAAACACATTTTCAATAAAAATAAATTCAGGAAATTTTTTATTTTTAAATTTGACCGCCACATCCATTATGAACTGGTCGCAGCGGTAAATTAAAAATAAATTATTAATCTTCTGTTGGCGTTTTCAATCTTTGTTTTAGGAAAAAAAAACAAAAATAGGTACTCTTAATAAAATTAAAACGCCTGAAAGTGAAAAGAGCAAAGTTTATAGTAAGTCTCATATTTATAAGGAAAAAATAATAGGCCGATTTTATTCTTGATTTTGTTTTCACTATTATAAAAGCTGGTAAGAGCTTCGCAGCAGACTTTAAAGTAGTTTTGTTTATTTAGGTTGGAATTTTGATTTTTTAAACTGCATTTTTGATATAACATAAAATATTCGAATTTTTTTATTAATATAAAATTCGGCAGACTTAGCTAATTATATTTCATAACAGAAATCAGAAACTTACTAAATATTATAGAAATGGATATTTTTCTTAAATAAAAAAAAAAATAAAAAAGAAAATATCATTTTAGAAGCCGAGATTCATAATTTTGTACTAATTTATTATTAGACCATTAAATTAAAAAGCTGTCGAAAACGACCGTCACAAAAAAAAAGCCCCCGAAAATTTATGGAATTTCATTATCAGAGACATGAATCATTTATTAAATATACCAAAGACCTCTTCCAAAGTACATTTAAATAAAATAAATTCAGCAAATTATTTTCAAGCAAAAAAAAAACAAGTAAAAGTAACAGTAAGTCGATGCAACCCACTTATTTATACCTTACACCTAAAAAATTCAAATTAAATTAAAAATCCATAAGTTATTTTAGTTAGGTACTTAATATACCTAAGCTAAAAAAATACATGTAATAATCCCTCCCTTAATACAGGTAGTAAGGGAGTCAGTATGATAACGTAAATGTTTTTGATTCTATAGAAATTGTGCAATTACACAGGGGATTTTCTAGTAAATTTTATAAAAGAAAAACACAAAAAAAAATTGGAATGTAAAAAAGACATTCTTTTTGTACGTATTTTAAATTAATGTTTAATATGGGTTATGTAAATGTTCTTTTAAAAGATTTTTATAATAACTACACTACATATATATAGATATATATATAAATTTGTTAATTAAAATTTAAAAATTAAATTATGATCTCACAAAATTCTTACTATAAAAATTAATTTTATCATATTAATTTTAATAATTTCGCATTAAATTGTAGTTTTTATAACAAAAGAACCAAAAAAAGAAAAAAAAAACAATTCTTTAATATATATAATAATAATAATAAATGATTATATAAATTTTAACTATTTTTATTGTATTTTTTTAGATTTAGAATTTTTATAAATTTTTAAATTCAAAAATTTCTTGTATATATAAATTTATACTTTATATATTATATTTGTATAGTATTTTTCTTTTGTCATTTTCTTCTATTATAAATGTTTTTTTATTATTTATTTATGACAATTATTATTAATTTTTTTTTTGCTTTTTTTTTTTTTTTTTTATTTTTAAATTTTAAATACATATAATATTATTTAATTCAATATACCTATACTAAACAATATACCGGAAAATATTAAAAAAAAAATTAAAAAATTTTTATGATTTTTGCAAAAGAAACAAAAAAAAAAAAAACAAATTATTTGTTTCTTTTCACAGAATTTATTAATAAATTTTCGATTCTCGAAAAAAAAAAATATTATATCTATCTAAATTATATGTTGTATGCATATTATATAATAATTAACAATAGAAATTTTTGCACAAACAAAAAAAAGGAAAAAAAAAAACTTAAATCATTATTATAAAATTCAAGTTCAAATAAATTTTTTTTTTTTTATTTGAATTGAAAAGAAAAGTATTTTAAATTTAAAAAAAAAACAAAAAAAGATTAAAATGAAGATGAAAAAGATGTGAAACAGAAATAAAAAGATAAAATACATCCAAGTCACAATAGAAGCCACCTGCTGATTTTTTGGTTTTTTTTTTTTTTTGTTTTTTTTTTTTTTTTCGATAATAGAAAATGATAACCTTGATCTTTTAGTTAATGAAAAACTGACCAAATGCCAATCTTATTTTCTTTTATTCAATAAAATTTAATAATGATTTAGTACAAAATTATTATTATTAGGAGTATTTTAGTTTAAAAAAAAAAAAAAAAAATTTTATATAGGTTTAAAAATTTTCTATAGAATATCTTCTATTGTATATTTTAACAGATATATGCAAAATAAATTATGTTATGAGTAATTTAATTTTATTTTATTTTATTTTATTTTTTACCATTATTACAGTCTCCATATATTTATAATAAATTGTTAATTAAAACAAATAAGGAATATGATATATTTATTTAAAAACAAAAAGATAAATTATTTATAATTAAAGACAAGCTGTTTGCATTTTTATTTTTTTTTTATATTGAAAATATTACATAATATATAAAAAAATATTTGAAAAAATTTTTAATGAAGTTTTAATACATGTTAAAATTAATTTTTAATACAACTTAAAGAAAAATCAAGTTAAAATATAATTAAAATTTAAAAGTTATTTATAAATTTTGATGAAAACATACCCAAATTATAAAATAATGCTAAACTTAAGTTTTAGTTCCTCCAACCTGTTGAAAAATTTTGTTAAACCTGTATAATATTAAAATTTTAAAAAGAATATTTCTTTATAGTATTCTGATTATAACTGATATAAAGAAAACATCTTTCTCCGTACATACTTTTATAAATGCAAAATATCGATTAATGCCCGAAAAGAAAAATAATGGAATTTTTTTTTACAAGCAAAAGAAAGTCGTGTTATATTCCTGTACCAGAAATTTAAATCTTAAATAGTACAATTATACCTATGGCTAGACAACGAAAAATGTTAAGGTGTTTTTTTTTGAACAGGAGATTAACATTTAACAAATATATCCATAAAATAAAATAAAAATAAAAAATATTTTTAAAAACATTTAAAAAGTAGAAAATAAATTTTTAATTGCGAATTTTTCTGTAATTTTTTAAATTATATTGTTACAATGGCAGTTTTTTTAAAAAAAATTATTTCAATATCGCATTAATATATGTGCCATAAAGCCTGTGAAATTAAAATAAAAGCTGGAGCCAATATTTTGAAAATTTATGTTTATATAGTTATGCGTTTAATGTCTCCAGTTCAACGGGAAGTGTGTCTAAAATAACTTGTAAGATTCCACGATTCCTTTAACCACGAGTAAATTCAATAAAAGCTGTTAATAATAATTTATAAAGTCATTAATATAACCCGTTATTATATACTGGATAAACCCGGCGTAGCATACGCCAGTCTAGAAACCCATCCAGTAGAGAAATAATATTGGTTTTTTGTCACTTAACTTTTTAATAAAATAAAAAGCAATATCTTTCTTTTCTAATATAGTTTTTATTTATCTTAAAAACGTTTTTTGAGAATTATCTTCCCTTCATCAGTAAAAATACTGAACTTTTTACAATAAGAATAAGAATAAATTTAAATAAACGTAAAAACGTAGATAACAACACTAAGAGAACTAAAGGAAAATTTTGTAGTGGGGATTTGAGGACGACAGCCCCCCTTCTTTCAAAAATAATCTTTTTTTGAATGTTTGAAAAATTTTGAAAAATGTCTAAATTCGTATAAAATTCACTATTTTTTAAGTGAAATGTCAAAATTTAATAGGTTTGTATGCGGGGATTTTCAAAATTAATTATTTTTCATATGGAAATGTGAAAATTTAATTTTTTTTAAATAAAATTGGTATATATATATATGTGCGGGACATACTGTAAGTAGTAATAGTTGGATTCAAAATCGGAATTCTCCTTTTCCGGGATATTTATATTCATATAATATGTTTGTCTATGCGAGATTTTTAAATTTCGGAATTTTGATTTTCGGAATTTCGTATTTTCGGAATTTTGATTTTTCAGGATTTCGTAATTTTGAGAATTTGTTTTCGGGATTTTGAACTTGGGATTTTGATTTTCAGGATTACGTACCCAATCCTATAAATTTTTTATTTTTTTTATTCTTTTTTTTTGTTATGTGAACTTGTGAAGTATTAGTTTTTGCTATAAAAAAATGTTATTGTTGTAAATGTTTACGGCTTTCATATAATAGAAGATATCCTGATAATATTTTATTAATACGGTATCCTTATTATTTTCCAAAAGAAGTAAACTCATAATTTTTATAAAAGTAATATTTTTACCTGTTTGTTTTCATCTTTTCGGCAATATTTAAAGCTACAGTCACATATAGTACAAAATAAAGTGCTAAAACGAATACTCAAACTTTCTTTTTACTACTCGACAAGTAAGTTTCATGAAGACGATTGCATCTCTTTAGTAAATGTAAAACATCTAAATAATAATCACAAAAAAAGCTCTAAAAAAAAATTAAAAATGACATGTGTGGTATCTGAAAAGGCATCTTGATAAAAAATTTCGCTGATGACATCTATTAATAATAAATAATTATAGTTTATATATTTTTTATATAGATTATTTTTTAGTATAGTAAAATTAGTGTTAGTTAAGTTGGTTTTAAGAATTAGGTCTAGTTTTAATTAAATATACAAGGTTTTATAATTTCCTTAAAAATATTTTAATACAAAAATATATAATTCAATCCCCAATTAATAATGACACACATCTATATAGGTTTAAGGAATTTGATATACTTGATATTTGATTAATAATAAATAATATAGTTTTTAAATAATTATATTACTTCTAAGTAAAATTAAAAAAAAAAACAAGACAGGACGTAAAAATTTTTAAAGGCTGGCATTTCCCAAAAGACGATAAAATCAGTTTAGAATTATAAACTGCACCAAAATAAGTAATCAAGAGAGACTTTCTAGAGTTATAAAGAAATTAAAATCGTGCAAAATTTTGTTTCGCATAAAATTACATTTACATACAAAATTTATAAAAATTGTATAAACATTTGTTTAAAAAGCTAAAAAAAAAAATCTATTGTTTCGCGTTTTCAGATTAAAAAAATATTAAACAGAACCTAAGATATACACATTTGAAAATAGGATTTCTTCCAATTTTGAAATGCCGTATCTCCAGTATAACTGCTGAATAACTTACTGAATGAATGAACTAAAAAAAAGAAAATGTTGAAGTTAAGTTTCAAAAAGAAAAACTAATATAAATAATTATTAATTATTAATTAATTAAAATACTGTTAAAAAATAATATATTATTTGCGTTTTCTATAACTAAAATTAAGAGGAAGGGCCTTCTAATATGTGAAAGTTCAATTAATTTTTAAACACATTGTATATGTAAGATTTATTCGACCTTCTATATTGGACATCTACGATAACATGCTAAACAAGTTAATAGTAAATTTTGTTTCCAAATTTATTTAAACATTCATGTTATGTAAGACCAATGATTTTATTATAAAAATTTTAAAAATATATATAAAAATATGTTAAATTTGATTTATTAGATTAATTTAATGAATGACCAAGCAAAAAAAGAATTTAAATAAATAAAAATAAGGGAGTCTAAATAAAGTTATAGAAATAAAATAAAATGAAGATGAAGAATTTAAAAGTGTTTTGTAAAATGATTCTTTCTTTTTCTTAATGGATAATAAATATCATTTTTTATATTTTATATTTTATTTACATAATACTTCAAATTTGGAATATTCACTTTTTTTTTTTATTTTAAGATAAATCATTTTTAAATTACAATATTTGGAATTTTATTATAAATTTATTTTGTTTTTTTATTAATGAAATAAATCCAAAAGTTATTATCATATTAGACCAAAAATGAAAAATTAAGTAAAAGAAAATAAATTTAATTAATACTTATACTTATAAAATACTTTTATGAAAATAAATGAAATTTAATACTTTAAGATTTAAAAAAAAAAGGTTATTATTACTATGATATATATATAAAAGAAAAAAAAATGATGTGGAAAATAGTAAGCTTTAAACGATTCAGTAGTTTCAAAACTTAGTTTTTGGAGTAATTCTTAAAAGAAAAAGTATAAAGTATAAAAATTTACAAAATCAGAAACAAAAACTGCCTACGAAATATTACTATAAAAGAAATTTTTTTACTTATGATAACAATTAATTTATGCCACATGTTGTTGTTGTTGTCCCAATTGTAGTGATGTATTTTGCTGATGTAAAACTTTTTAGAATTCCTTTTTAATTTTTTCATTACTTTATACATACTTTAAAATTGTCTTGTAAAAAATGATTAAAAACAAGGCAGTAAATGAAACCAAAATTATTTAATTAAGAAAGGCCATTATATAAATAATGATATCATTTTTTGTTTGGTATCTTACTTAAATCATATTTGCTGATGTCCAGGTTTTCGATGTTTAAAAGCATGAATTTTTATTTTTTTATCCCCAAACCTCCTAAACGGAAGAAAGTACAATAGCTTCGTTTGAGATGACTTATAGTTATTGCTAAAGATCTATCTTCTCGCAAAATTCAAATTTTTTAAATAAAAGCATTCTGGTGAAATTTATAGTAACCAAAGTTTTCCAACCAAAATTTACAAAACGATTTACCGTTAAATGTCAAATTGCAAAAAATAATTATAAAATTTTTATATTGATTTATAAAAGTTTAAAAAATTTCCTGTCCTTTGAGCTTTTTAGATTAAAAAAATATTTATTTGAGATTTATAATGAGAACTTCGATCAATGGCTAAAACTACATTTACTTTATATAAAACAAATGTAGAAGTTCTTCAGAAGTAGAAACTAACCGACTAAATTAAACTAATAAACACATTTTTTTTAATTTTTTTTGTAGTCTTACTAAGTTTTTTAAACGCACCAATGCGAATATATTAAAATTATAAAATAAAACTTTTCTAAAGAGTAGAAACGAAACTCTAGTACATGTGAAAATCCTCTTAGTTTATTGTGACTTGCAAACCAAACAGTTTATATATCATTTGAAATGTAAAGTTAAAAGGTAGAGCAAATGGATTAAAATAAAAGTAAAAGTAATCGTTAGTTAAAATTAATTGAATTGAAACATAACGTAAGGATCAAGGGTGAACATCATCAAGTAAGGGTGAAGAAATGCTTCAAAAAACAATAATAATTTATTTTTTTTTTTTCTGAAAGTAGTAATAGGTAGTTCAGTTCAGTTCAAAAGGAAAATTAATCTATTATAGCCTATACACCTTTTGTAGGTATTCCTTTTTAGCTGAGTACTTCACTTTTATATTTTTTTTTTCTTGCAACTCCTATAACGAGCATAGGACATCCACTAAGTTATTTATTAATCACATCACATTTGACTAAGTCTCAATTTTTCGAATCATTAATTTCACTAAGCCGTTTACTGCTCGGCTCTAGCTATTGTAAAAAATGGGATGATATAAATATTTCTTTATTTCTATTAGTTTTATGCCTAAAAATAAATAAAAACTTTTTATTCGAAATTTTTCTTTATTTTTCATTATTTTGTTTTTGTTAAATAATTTTTTTTTTTGGTTTTTTTTTTTAGATTTTTAAGTTTTTTTTTTTTAATTTTTTTTTTTTTTAAATTTAATTTTTTTTTTTATAATTTTTTTTTTTTGTTAATTTATACAATGTACAATGTAGTTTTAAAAGCGATGCAGTCATTTTGTTATATTTATTTTTTTCTTCTTTTTTCTATTTATTAATTTTTTAGTAAATATTTGAATATTTTGAATTTCTTTCTTATATTTTATTCATATATTATAATTATAATGTGTACATTTATATAATATGCTTTGTCCTTTTTATATGTTATATGTATGTTATATTTTTTGAAATAATATTAATAATAATAATAATAATAGTTATATTATAATAATAGTAATAATAATTATTTTAAAATATTAAAAAAATATTATTAAAACTAAAATTTAAAGTTGAAATTAAATTTAAAATAATTAAATAAGAATAAATAAGTGTAATAGAGTAGTAACTTTACAATCAAAAATGTTCAAATGTTTACATATATTTAAAAAAAAAAAAAAATTGTATTTATTTACTAATTTAAAAATGTTAATTAATCGTTAAATTTGAATCAATTATTCAAGCTGAAGTGAAATAAGACGAGAAATACTATATATATATATATTTTTTTTTTTATATGTATAAAAACTGTATTAAAATATTATTTTAATTCTGTTTTAAGTTTTTAATTCTAAAGTTAATAATTTTACACTGTACAGTTACTACATTTTAATACATATAATTTAAAATATTATATAAACAATTAAAATATTAAAATTAAATCAAAGAAAAATCTATTTATATTTGATTAAATATTATATTAATTTTATTTATATAAAATAAATATAAATAAATTTTTATATCAAATAAATATAATTCAAAAAACAAACAATAAAAAAATATTCCATAGAACATTAAAAAAAAAAAACAAATTTATTAATAATTATTAAATTATTTATAATTATATAATATTCGAGAATTTTTTATACAATTTTCTTTTTTTATCTATTTCATATAACTATTTTATTATATTCAAGTTCTTTTTCTTTTTACTTATACATCACTTGTTTCTTATTTCTACTATTGAAGCGGTTTTTTTCTTTTTTTTTGGTATTTAATTTAATTAAATTTTAATTTTTGTTTTGATTCCATAAATAAAGAAGATATACTGTTAAATATATGTGTAATATGTATAGTAAATTTTTATAAATAATAATTTTATATTGAAAAAAAAAAAAAAATTATTAATTCAAATTTATTATATTAATATATATTTAACTTTTATATTAATTACAGAAGCACCAACAATTTTATATTTGAATATATAGAAACAGAAAAAGGAGATAAAAATAAATACATATATGTATGTATATATTAATGACATTAAAATAACATTTATAAATATTAAAACGAAATACTAATTGTAAGGAAATGATTTTAAGTAGATGAAGTTATAATAAAAAATTTTTTTTTGTTTTGGTAGGTATTTATTAATTTTTGGAAATTAATAAGATGAATTGATTTGTTCATTACTTTTTAATTGAAAGAAGAAGACATTTACTACAAAATTCAGTTTAATGCTTGCTAAAATTTTATTTAAATTTTAAAATAGGTACATTATTAAAAAAAAAAAATTAATTTCGTTTTATTATTTATAAATGTAAATAAGCTTGTCATTATTTAAATTTTACTTTTGCTAAATTTTTTTTTTCTTTTTGGAAATAGGATGAAATGGAAATATTCGTTTTATTAGAATCATTTTATAATGTTTTTATATACTGTTATATTTTGTAATTTTTGAAGTTTTTGATTTGGTTTTAGTATTTTTTTATTTTTTTGTTTTTTTTTTTTTTGTTTTTTGCCTAATTTTACACAGAAATATAAAAATATTTTAAACAATAACTTTGCCTTTATTTATTTATTTAAAAATTGTTTTTTTTTTTGTTTTTTTGGTTTAATTTTATTAAAAATTTTTCCAGCAAGTTTTTTTTTTTTGTTCTTTAGAAAGCTAAAATTCATTTTTTTATTTAAATGTACATATATATTTATGATATTATTTATATAATATTTTAGTATTGTTTTTTTTTTGTTAATTTTTTGTATAGATTCCAAGTGCAGACAAGTGCAAAAGCAAGCATCATTTCATTATGTTTTTTTTTTTTTTTTAATAGTTTTTTTTCTTATTTAAATATTTAATTGTTTTAAAATTTTCAAAAAAAAAATTAAATGAAAATAATTTAATTTTCAATAAATTAAAATTTACTTTTAAATATAAAGAGTGTGGAATGAACAAGATAAGTTAAAAAAAATCATCAAATATTAGTTTCACGTCATCCTTCAATTAATTTTAATAAAAAAAAATTTCAATAATATTGATAAAGAATTCAAAATCAACAATTATAATATATAATTTAATTCATAAAGAATTGTAAAATTAAATTTTTGATTAGTAGACAATTAAAGTGATAACCGTATGTTTATTTTGATATTTTCTTTACTTTCTTTGCATATACTTTGACAGCTGAAATGAATTACATTAATTAGAATTGTAATTCAATATAAGTACAAAAAGTACTTGACGTGGATAAGTAAAGGAAGCATAAACATTAAAGTTACAAATTTTCATTTTGATGGTTTAAAAGCTTAACAGTTTCATATTTCAATATTAAAGTTTATAAAAATTAAAGTTTTGTTTGTTTTTTTAATGTTTGTTTTTATTAAAAAAAATATTTGATTGTGTTTTTTCGGAAAACCAAAATTGACGTTTTGACAAATTTCCATGTTTTTGATGAGAAAACAAACGAGATAAAGATAGCAAAGTTAAATATTGACAATTTGTCTAATGAAAAAATATTGCAAAAAAAAAATTAAAATTTAAGGAATAAAAGAAATCTTTAAACAGGTTATGTTTTTTAAATAAAATATAATAAAATAATTAATATAAGAAGGTTTTCTTTTTTTTTTCATTTTAAATAACAATATAAAGAAAGAGAAATTAATTAAATATTATATAAAAGTATATTATTATTAATACATAAATACATATAGGGATATATAAGTATATATAATAATAATTTATCTTAAATAATACACTTAATAATGCAATTCTACAATATTCAACAGCATAAATTTAATTTTTGTGATTTTTTTTTTTTTTAATTTCATTATATTTGTTTTTTTAGAAAATATACAATATTCTTTTTTTTTTTTTCAATTTTCTAGAAAAAAAAAAAGTAATTATTTTACAATTATCATCTTGTGGGATTTTTCTTAATTTTTTTTTATTTTTATTTTGTTAATTTTTTTTTTATTTTAAGTATTTTTAATTTACAAAGTTTAAATGAAAAAAAAAAAAAATTTTAATTGTGTTTTGTTTATATATTATGTATACATGATTATAAGTATTTATGTATATTGTTTTTTTTTTTTTTTTTTGTATAGATTGTAAAAATCGCAAAAAAGCCCAGCAATAAAATTTGTTATTTTTTTTTGTTTTTTATATAATAATAATACGTGAATTTTTTTTAAATATATTTGAGTTTCTTTTTTTTTTTTTAAACTTATATGTTTTATTGATTTATTGACTAAAAATCGAAAACAAAATCAATTCATTATAATTTTAACAAAGAAAATTATAGGAAGAAAATTTTTGGAATGAAATCGAATTGAAATAGAAAGAATTATTTTAAGAGTTACCAGGAAAATCAAATTTCATAATAAAAAAAAACAAAAAATTAAAAATACTTTTCTTAATTGTAAATTTCTATCCATAAATCCATTTGATATTAGATTTTAAAAAGAGGTTTTAAAATTAATTTATATTAAATATTAAAATTAATTAAAACTGATTCTTTAAATTAAAATATAATTCTTTGTCATATTAAAAAAAAATGATTTTGCTTTCAGTTTTTTTTTTTGTTTTTAAATGGTAACAGATAAATACTGTCACTAATAATAAATTTAGTGTGGAATTTTCTTTTTTTTTTTTTTGTTTTTGGTTTTCTTATTTAATTAATTTATATCTGAAAATAATACAATAGTAATATTATAACATCGATTACAGCATTGTTTTTTTTTTTTTTTTTTTAAATAGTTTTTTTTTTTTTTTATATATCCTTAAAATTATGTTTTAATTAATATTTTTAATAATTTTTATTTTTTATTTTTTTTGTTTTCTTAATAACTTACAAATTATTGAAGATATATTCAAATGTTTATTATATTGGTTTTTTTTTCTTTTGTTTTAATGTTATCATTTTACCTAAGCTTTATTACTTGTATTATAATATATAAGACTGTATAAATACGAGTACGTACATTTTCTTGTTTTTTGTTTGTTTTTTGTTTTTCTTAACATTTTTTCTCTAAACTTTTTCCTATAATTTCTATAACTATATTTTTTTTTTCTTATTATAATCAGTTATAAATTAAAGTGTATTTCTTTTTCCTTGTTTCTCATTTTATTATTTAAATTTTATTTATTTTTATTATTAATTATCGTTTAAATTTTATTAAATTTCAAAAATTAATATTCGTATTAATATATATAAATATATAATTGTATTTATGTAGCATATATTATGTATATCGTTTTTTTTTTTTTTTTTGTTCATTATTAATTAATTATTTTTTTCATTATTTGGTTCTTTTTCTTCTTTTTTTTTTGTTTTGTTTTAAATTCTTGCTCTTTTTTGTTATTATTAGTTTGTTCTTTTTAATGTTATATATCGTGTTTTCCTTCACATTATTTGAATGTTATTTATTTTCAGTTTTTATTAATTGTCAATCATGTTTTTTTTTGTTTAAATTTATTTTAATTTTAATTTCATAGCAAAATAAATTTGCAATTAAATATTATAAAGAAAATACATACAATATAAATATTTATTTTTTATTAATTCATTTTTTTTTTTTTTTTTTTAATTTTAATTTTTATTCTCATTTATAATAATTAAAAATTAATTACTAAAAAATATTTTCAAGGCAGCGTTACATTTTACAAAGTTTACATTATATTTTTATTTATATATGTTAATATATATATATATATATATATCCAATATAGATTCTATATATATATATATATATAGATCCTCAAATATAATAATCGAAATCCTGAAATATACCTACATGTGTATTTAATTTCTTTTTTTTTTTACTTTTATGTTTTATGTTTTATATTTTTTTATTATACGTTTTTACTAAATATATGACTAAAAAATTATAATATAATTTGCAATAATTGTTTTGTTTTTTTTTTGGTTTTTTTTTATTAATTTTTAACTAATTTAAAAATCTTCAAACAAGAGAGGAATTTGTATTAATAATAAAATGGATTTGTGTATTTTTAATTTTATTACTTAGTATACATTTAAAAAATCATTTTGATAATTTTAAACTTAATAGCAGCTATATAAAAAAAAAAACATCTATTGTCAAAAAAATCATGTTACAGAATATAATATGATTTAAATTATAATTAAAAAATATAAAATACATAAGAAAATAAATAAATTCGAATATTTTAGACGCCAGCGTCAATTTTGGCAAATTATACAAAAAATAATTATATTATGCAATTAATATATCATTAATTAAAATTTATTTAAATTAATTATTTTTAAAATTAAATTTGAAATTACAAAAAAAAAATTATTATTATAAAATATTATATGTATGTATATATTATATGTCCGATAAGTAATGAATTAAAATTTTAAAAAGTTTTGTTATATTCTTGACTACTTTAGATATGTCAAAATGTTTTAATTTTTGTTGTATGTATATATGTAGATATTATAAATTATTTTTGTTTTGTCTTTTTTTTGACGCTAAAATTTCATAATTCTAAACCTATGCATTTTTATTTTGTTTTGTTTTTATTATATTACAGGGGGATATTATGATATTGTTCAATTTATAATCATAATAAATAAAACATTGGAACAAAAAATGTACTTATAAAGTTTGACTCCTACGTTTTTTAGTATTTTAATATTTTGCATATTATTAATTATTATTTTCTTTTTGTAAAATACAAACCAGATTTTAAAACAATTACAATTAATTTTTATTACATGTTTTTGAATATAATACGATATATCAATGTAATTATGTTTAATACATACACTATAGTATATGCAAAAATGATTCCTGTCAAACTTTGTTAAACGATTGTATGAAGATTATTAATAGAAACTTTCGAATTAAAATTGTATTATTATAAGAACATCATAAAAGTTTAATATATTTTTTGCAGCTTTCATAGTAATCGCTGATGAATCGCAAAAATATCATTAGTCAAATATAAAGTATGTACGTATATACATATATAATATTCATATTCAATGTAGAGTTTCATATACTGATTTATATTTTTATCCTGTTATTGACATTTAATAGATTGGTTAAGTACTTAATGATGCAAATTGATTAATATTCTATTTTTGCAATCGATTCTAACAGTGTGATTCTTTTAAATTTAGAATTTTCAGTCATAATATGCAAAAATTGAGTTTTTTTTAGAAATAAATTTTTGAAAATTTTTAATAATAATTAAATCATTTTTTTTTTTTTTTTCTTGAATTCATTTGAAATATATTTTATTAATTATATTTATTTGTTTGTTTGTTTGTTTGTTCCTAACTGTTCTACATTTTTTTTTTATTTAAATATACAAAACTACTTCTTTATATTTTCATATTTTCACTATATGTGTATATATATATATTTATATATATTTATATATATATAAAAGTAATTATAGATATAAAATAATGTTTTAGCTATTATTTGTTTGTTAATTTCATTTCTTTTTTTATTAATATTTTAAAAATGGAGGGATATTATATTGTTGCATTTTTTTTCAAACATGTTTTTAACTAAATATTTTAGTTTAGTAGGTTTTTTTTTGTAATATATATATATATATAAAAGTATGTACTTTTATATGTGTATGTTATAACTAATAAAATCGAAATGCTTTTGTAATAATAATTGTTTTCTTTTTTGTTGTTTTTTTTTTTTGTTATATAATTAGCTAAAAAATAATTGAATTTTTATTTTTGTTAAAAACTTTTTCTAATTGCATCAAAATTACATTCAATTTTATTTATTTATAAATATAGTTATAGGTAGGTATATATATATTATGTTGTAAGTGTAGAAAACAAGAAAATAAATTAAATAATATATAAAATTCTAATAAATTTTGTATATATATATATCTGCATTTAGGTATATGAAAATAAAAAAAAAAAATGATTTTAGAAAATATTAAAGAGGCGCAGTACATTTTATATTCAAGACATTTTAAATTTACTAACATTTTTTTTGTTATATATTTCACTTTTGATAATTGTTTACTTATAGATATTGTTTTAATTTTTTTTTTTTGTATTAGATTTCGATTTTTTTACTTTTTTTTTGCACTTCATCTAACTGTTTATGTAACTCAAACGTAACTTTTAATACAAACTGGCAGTAGATTAATGTCAAAAACGGTTCAAACAGATTTTTTGCTTATTTGAGAGTATTTTATGTAGGTTATGTTGAGATTTGGCATTCGTATCATGAATGGATTAAAAAAACAAAAAACCAAAATTGCAAATATAAACTAACAGATTTTATGGAAGAGTTCAAGAAGTAATTTTGACAATTGCGTTTATATATTAGGTTTACAATGTCAAATATAATATTTATAACGTATGGATTTTGTAACTGTTAAATTGATAACTTGTTTTGAGAAGGTTAAGATATTGCGTCGAATGCATAAAAATTAACTTGAGCTCAACTCTTACTTTTCCAAACAAAATCACGAAATCAAGAGTATTTTTTGTTTGAAAAAATAAAATTTAAGTTTAAGCTCAGTTTTATACATTCAGTCCATTGGGTCGAATGCATAAAAATTAACTTGAACTCAAATTTCATTTTTCTTAACAAAAACTATGAGTTCTACCATATTTTTTATTTTTTCTTTGAAAATGTAAGACTTGAGCCTAATCTCAGTTTTATGCATTTGTCCTATTATTTAGTAGTTTATTCTTAAAATGAGATTTTCTATTTTTATTTTTTTCACAGTTTATTCTTTCTGTTAAAACTTTATTTTTTGTTGTATAAAAATAACTTAATACAATTTTTATTGTTGCAGTATTTATATTAGTGATTCTAAAGAAAAACTTTTAGGTCCAGTAATAAAATAATGAAAGTTAATAAATTTAATGGAAATTATTTTAATTAAAAACCTATTAATATCTTATTCATGATACATTTTGTTAGAGTTTTAATACAATTTTATAAATTTATTTAAATTTAGTCAATTTTGAGATTTTATTGAAAAAAATTTAATTTAAGAAAAAATAAACAAAAAAATTTTATTATCAGTTGCCATTACTGAAATTATGAAATACTTAATATGTATATTTTCATTTTAAAAGAAAAATTATCAATTATTTTTTAATCCGTACTATAATGATTTGTCAATTTTTTGGATAATATATTTTTTCAAACTTTTATAATTAAAATCATATTTAAATTCTTAACATAATAAATTTAAATTCAAAAAAATAATATAAAATTTTATTTTTTATCTTGTTTAAAATATATTTTTGAAGAATGATATGTTTAATTCTAAAAATAAATTACAAAAATAAATAATATTATTAATAAAAAACAAAAATTTGTTAATATGCTTAAAAATAAACAAAAAAAAAAAAAAAAACAAAAAACTGAAAAAAACATTTCATCTACTTATGTTAAAAATTAATTGGATTAATAATATAAATATTTATAACTAATTAAAAGTTATTAGTTAACTAATTTGAAATAAAATAAAAATGGTTCAATTTAATATCATTTATAATAATTTTTTTTTTTTTTTTTTAATAATTATTTTATTAATAAGTGTAGCAAGTAGTGGTAATTAATAATAATAATAATATATATATAGGTATTCTCTCTAATACAATATCCTGTTTATTCCTGTGTTCAAATGTTTTTCTTTTTTTCTTTTTACTATAATTTATAATAATAATTAATTATGAAATTGTATACTTTGCTAAATTAATTTTCTTTTTATATTATTTTATTAATTTAAAGTTTATATGCTTTAATTATTTATTTATTAATTTTTTTAGTTTTTCGTTTTTTTTTATATTTAATTTCAATGAAATACAGGTAAATATTGAATTTTACAAAGCTTTGTTTTTTTTTTTTGTTTAATATTATTAATCTTTTTTAATTTAATACTGAGCTTACAAATGTTGTGGTGAATTTTTTAATATCGAATCAATATTAATATTAATAATAATTTTTTTTTGCAAATTTTTTTAATTTATTTTTTTATTTATATGTTTTTACATTTAATTTTTTTTAATTATTAATTATTATTAATACTTTATATATATATATATATATATATTTTATTTCCATATAAAAAAGTATTGTTATGTCTTTTTTTCATTTTTTGCTAAAATATCCTAATAATATTTTGTTTTTTTTCCTTTTTTTAATATCTTTTAAAAAAAAAAGTGTTTTCAATACTTTTTAGTTTTGTTTTTTCTTTTTTTTTATTAATTTTATTTTCTTTATTTTTCATTTAGTATTTTTTTATGTATCAGGTTTTTTCTTCATTACATACTTATTAAATTTTTTTAATTTTTTAATTTAATGATTCAATTAATCAAATGAAGTTTCTGTTAAATTTGAATTTGTTGTTGACACGGATAATGACACTGATGATGATGATGATGAAGTTGATGATGCTGGCGATGATAAGGATTTTGACAAAATTTTATTTTTTAAAAATATCTGTTTTGTAACAATTTTTGACATTCCAGATGTCGTTGTCATTGCTGCTGTTATTTTTGCATTATCTAAAATTAAATTTTGTTGTTCCAGTTGACGTTACGGGCTCTGTGAATGGCCAAATTTCTTTTTATATGTTAGAGGTGATTGTAAATGTCGATGTGGTATTATTTCCCGCTCTGTAGGTAGTGGCCATAGCTCCTAGATTTTATTTTTATTTTTTTTATTGTTTTTTTTTTTTGTTTTTTTTTTTTTTGCAAAATTTTTTAATTTTTTTTTTTTTTTAATGTTTCGTTTTTGTTTTCAAACATTAGAATTTTTAAATACAAAAATAAATAAAAAAGAAAAAAAAACAAAAGAAAAATAAAAAAAACAAAGAAAAAAGAAATAAATAAAATAAAATTATGAAATATGTAAATACATTCAATTATATTTTTTTTTTTGTTGGTTAAATTTATAATATTGTGATTTTAATAAGTGTAATTAGCTCAATATAAGTGTTGCCATGTTGTGTAGATATGTTAAAATGTTTATAGTATTTTTGTATATTATTATGTTTTAATTTGCAGCAAGAGCGAATTACGAATATGTTCGGATTTTTTTTGTTTTCGAAAAAAAAAAATTGAAGAAAAAAAAAACATGGAAAACAAATTAATTAAAAGTTAAATAATTAGTAATTTAGAAAAACTTATTATAAAATACTTTTTTTTGTTTTAAATAATAAAAAAATTTTTGAGGACAAAATAAAATAAAATAGTGTTAGTTAGTTTCTTTTGTAATTAATAAATATGTGAACATTTATATATTTACACGTGTACAATTAACTTTTTTTTGTAAGTGAATTTGTAACCGTGATTCATATTTTAAATTTTATTAATGTGATTTTTAAGTGTTAAATTTTATATTAATATTTGAGTCGTATACTTATTAATTTTGTAATACACATGTAAAATATTATATAAAAATTATCACATTTTAATTACAAAAATAAATGAAAAATTGTGAAATTAAATTTAAAAATAAATTTTAATAATAAAAAGAAAAAAAATTAAATTTTTAATTGAAATTGAAATTTAATTACTCAAATGCCTTAGCTTATGTTTTGGAGATTTTTTCCAAAAATAAAAATAAAAAAATAATTAAATAAATAAATAAAATATTTTATTTTAATTTTTGTTTTTAAATTTAAATAACGAATTGACAAGATTTTGTTTTATGGTTTTTTTGTTTTTTTTTTTTTTTTAATTTAAAAAACAAGAAAATAAAGCAAAAAAGTTAAAAATAAAAATTAGCTGTTAGCATTGTTTTTTTGATTTTTCATTTCAAATGAAAAATAGACATACATATTTTGATTTAAAATAAAATAAAATTGTGCTGAGATTGTTTTTATCTTTCTTTTAACAAATCATGACTAAAATTTGTTTTGTAAATATTTAAAAAAAAATAATTTCTGATATTATAATTTAGAACAATTTGCATTATAAAACCGATTTAATCAATAAATTGAATTTACTTATCGATTCTTAATGTATGCATGTGCGAACTCTTGATGTCAAACGCATAAAATTGAGCTGGACCTCAAATTTCACTTTCTCAAAGAAAAATATGAATTCAAGTGCAGTTTTTTATTGAAAAAGTGAAATTTGACTTTGAACTCAGTTTTATACATTCGACCCTTAGTATTCGGCTTTTGTTTAAATCGAAATTTTATTTTAATAATTAAAAATTGACCAATGCCCAATAAAAAGCAATAATACGATGCATATTTTGTAAAAGTCAGTTCTATTAAGACAAGTAAATATTAATTTTTTAATTAGATATGATTTTATATTACAATTTCTAAAAGAATTCTCTAAAAAATTAAATTATTATGATTTCATAGAAAGACAAAACAAATTCAACAACATATAATTATTTTTTTTTTTTTGTTTTGTAATTAAATTTTTAATATAGCGTTTAGATTTAAATAATTATTATATAATATATATATATATACAATTTTTATTTTCTTAATAAATTTAAAAAATAAAAAAACATATATTTATATTAATAAAATATTTAATATATAATTGTATACCTGCAGAGATTTAGCTCGTTCTCAGGAATTTGTTCTATCTTTTTTTAATGATAGAGAGCTCATCAAGTTTTTTATTGTCGCACCGATACCTTTACTAGGTGTATTAGAATCGGAGGATAAACGTGTTTCTGGATGTGCATCCAAACATTTTTGATAACGTAACTAAAAGAAAAAAGAAAAAATATATGCATATATTATACATATATTATTATTTAATTTAATAGTCAAAACTTACTTTACACGCGGCTTCAACTGTTTTACATAAAGCACCGCTGGACGGTTCACAATGAAATACATGTGCAACAAATTTATCTTGTGCTGTATGCATTATAAAAGCACAATTTTTAACATTTTTACCAATACCCAAAAAACTTAAATATCTAACTCTACATTCAGTTAAGAGTTTTGAATCATCCTATTAAATTAAATAAAAAAAAAGAATTAAAAAAAAAATAAAAAATTTAAATAGAATAAAAATTTAATTTTTAAAGTTTCAGTAACCTAATGATAATAAATCTGGCGTATAAACCCGAGATATTTAAATTTGAAAAAGTTGTACGTGTCGCAAGTATATTTTTAATGGTAAGAAAATTATTTTCAATTAAGGTTTCCCTTGCGACCTTTATTATGAAATGTAACATAATAATTTAATAACAATATATAGATGTTCCATATTTATTAAAGTATATATGGTTCATCTTTTATAAATTAAATTTTTCTTTTTTATTTATTTTATTTATTACCCCTGAACTATGAACGCTAATCATAGATGGTGCTACTGATACATTAACATTTTCCCATTGTTCAGGTCTTGTTTTAGCCATCACAGAATCAATTGCATTATTTAATATTTCCATACCAGTTGGTTGGGTTACTTCCAATGAACCTAAATATGATGCTTTTAAAACTTTTTTAGGTTCTTCCATTGGTGTTGGGAATGATTGAGCTATTAGGTATAACAAAAAATCACAAAAAGTAATAAGTTTCAAAAGAATTATTAGTAAAAATAAATAAAAGTTATTTTATATTTTGCGGAAAGCTGTAAAAATACTCTTTAAGACCCAAAAAAAAAAAAAAAAATATAATGAAATAACTTACGATGTCTTGCCCATTTTCGATTTTCTGTTGGTAAATCAGTAGGACGTATTGCACCACGACCATTTGTTCCATTTGACGAATTATTCATATTAACATTGTTACTATCCAATTGTAAAGATCTTTCAATCATTATTCGTTTACAAATATCCCTATAGAAAATTATAATTTTTTTCAAAATTCATTAAATAGAATTTATTCCATATGTAAATTTAATATTAAAAAAAAAAAACTATTAATTAAAATTACCTTAAAGTATTTGCAATTGTTCTAGCTGCTGTATCACATCTGAATACATGACACATATGAATTCTTGTTAATCTATCACGTGCAACATATGCAAAATCCCTGAATACAAAAAAGAAAAATAATTTACAGATACAAAAAAAAAAAAAAAAAATTAAATTAAAAGATTTTATTATTAAAATATTTCTACAAATTAATTTTATATTATTTTTTTTTTATTTTTTTTGCAAGCACGTTTAATCACAACACCACACCAAAAGAAAACTAAAATAAAATTAATACATTTTCTATTATTTCTATAATTTTAACTACGCTACTTTGTCAAAATTCCATTGGGAACCAAAACAAAAAAAAAAAAAAATTTTTTTACTAGAAAATCAAAAAAACAAAACTAAATAAATTATTTATCATTAGTAAATGTCAATAACAGCAGATACATTATAATACACTTAGAAAATACTTTTGTAATTAATAAAAATATTTATAAATATTTCCCCAATTTTCCCCAATTATATACTTATCTTATGGATAATATTATAATAGAAAAATATATAATAATAATAATATTTTCTTAAATTAAACTATTAATTAATATACATATCATTAATAAAAATTTAACATGCTTTTAATAAAAATAATTGTAATATACGGTAAGGTAAGAATGAAAGATGTTCTAGTATAATTTCTAGTCCATCTTATAAAATCCATCAACAAGTTATAAACATTGCATAACAGTGTTTTTTTTTTAGATCTATATTTAACAATTTAACATGAATTTTGAGTGAAAGTTATTCTAAAGCATTCGTATATAATATTTGGAATGAAAGTTTCTCTAAAATGGCTATTTATTCGAATATAAATTAGACGATGACTTTTTTATTATATGAGAAACAAGAAACATTGACTAATTCGAAATTTTAATACTAAATCCCGTCACAAGTTATATTAGTTTTTATATTAGTTAATTTTTTATTAGGTGTACTTTTATTTAAATAATTTACGTTTTAGGACATAATTTTATGCCTAGATAGCATTTTCAATAAAAATCCATAAACATTTGTATTTAAGAAAAAAAAAAAGGATTAATGAAATATAGGAAAAAGATATAATTTTTATTAATTTAAAAATAATTTAAATAAAATATCTTTAAAATTGTTTTTCAAATAAAACTATTAATATATTATGCTGCAAAAATTTATGTAATCTAGAGTATTTTTCTGTTATGAATTTAAAATAAATCACGAAACAATTATTGATATTCTAATTTTTTCCCTTCTCACTTCTATAACGAGCCTGGGGCATCCACTAAGTGTAATATTAATTATTTATATTTGACTAAGCTTCAGTTTCTGAAATCATTAATACCTAAATAGCTTTCCATTACATTTGCTCAAAGAAAAAATGGGTTTAGTTATTAAGAATCTGATATACTCAAAGAGTATTCTTGTTGTCTTTGAAAGATTCTTAGCTATCTTAGGAAAAAAAGAAAACGATTCATTCATTAATTTTTAATAGTGTATTCTTTTAATTTTCAATTTGTGATCTGAGTACAATTTATGCATCAAATAATAGTTTATAAAATATTTATGTAGTAAAATTAGTGTATTTATGTACAAAAAATTCCATTTGTTATTTAATTTGTTATTTTTTTTGCAAAATTGCATAGTTTGCGGCTCATTTTTACTAATACCCAAATTTCTTAAATATTTAAATTTACATTTAGTTTAAGAGTTTTGAATCATTTTATTTACAAAAATTTTTTTTAAATTTACTTAAAAATTTAATTTTGGGAACCACGGTATAATTTAGTGATAACACACTTAACGTATAAATCGTATAACTTGATTTCAAAGCTTGTAAAGATATCAAGTATTTTTAAGGAACAGAAAATTACTCAAAAGAAGAAAAATAACTATTATAATTTGCAGCTATTGATTAAAAATAATAATAACTAAATAAATGCAATTTTTTTTACTCAAATAAATGAAAATAACAAATTTAAATATATTTTAATTTACATGCATTAATTCAATTAAATTTATAATATAAAAAATACTATTAAATAATTTTGTTTTTTTTTTTCATTACTTTTTTAATTACTATACATTCATTACTGTCATTACTTTTAACCGCATACGCACACACATTCACAGGAGAAAATATTAATAATGTTTTAAATAATCAACAAAAATAATACTAACCTCTCTCTAAAGAATTAATTTTATATATATTTAAATTATATATACATATATATGTTTATATGTATTTTAATTTTCAGTTAGCATTAAAATTATTTTGTCATAATCAATTTTTGAATATATTTTTTGTTTTTCATTTTTTTGTTTTGTTTTTGTGGAAAATATTGCGGGTTTTTTTTTTTTAAAAAAAATAAAACAATACAAAACCAGAAAAACAAACGAGAAAATGGAAAAAGAAAGGAAGAGAAAAATAACAAAAAAAAAAAAGAATTAAAATTTATTCTTATAATTTTTTTTTCTAAAATAATTAATATTATATATATAATATGTATTTTTTAATATATTGTTCTAAAATATAAATTAAAATTTATTTATTTTAATCCAGTATCTATTAAAATATATAATTATTAAAAATTGTTTTTTTTTTTTTTTAAATGTCTATATTTTGTGAATCATTCATTATATTAAAAAAAAAAAATAGGTACAAAATATTTTTAAAATCTAATTATTTTGTTTTCATACAAAACTTTAAAATTTTACTATGTTTACATGAATATGTTTTTTTACATGTGTAAAATTACAATTTAATTAAAATTGAGTTGAATTCTTAAAAAAAAGTACTTTAAAAATGTTTAATTTGAATTTTACTCTCTTCTCATTATTCAAGGACTCTTAAAATATTGTAAGTTATTTTATGTACTCATATAAGATTAGGGTTATTTTAGGCATTTTCTTTTAAAATTCAATGTAGTTAAATTCTATTTTATATTAAGTCTCTTCTTTTAATTTAAGACTTTTTTTTTGATTTCTGATTTTTCTCATTTTCCGCAAAGAAAAACGAAAAGTTGATGACAAAAAAATTAAAATAGTTGAAAGTATTTTAAGATAAATTAATTTTGATTCATTGATCATGACCAATTGATATTTGAAGATAGGTTGAGAAAAATTCAGGACGAAAATATGTTGAGAAAATTGAATTATTAAGGAAAATAAAAGAAAATGAAAGTACGATTTTTAATTAATTTTAATTTTAATTTTTTAATTGTTTACTTGATCAAATGAATGTTCAATATGGGTTCATAACAAAATTACGATTTTTAATATTCAGATGATTCAAATTTAGACAATTTTAATTTATCCGGAAAAATCAAAATACAGATTATTAGAATTCAGAAATTTAGAATTGTTACTTTTTTAATATTTTATTAAAAGGATTATGACTCTTTATTAAAAAAAACATCCCGAACAAAAAATTTGAAATTTCAATATTGTGAAAAAACTCCCGAATTGTCCTGAAAACTAAAAATACTGTTAAATTAAGTAGGAAAAATCATGAATTCATTGATGTTAAAGTATGAATGAAAATAAATATGTATGTAAAAATAATTAGAAAGGATAATAGTTGGAGTTGGTTACAAAATTAGCGTTTCAATAATTTGTTTAGCGGCAGCCTGCATTACTTAAATTTGTATTGCACGAAAAATTAAATTCTGAATTTTTTTCTGAATATTTGTATGAATTTTAAATATCTAAATTTTAATTCTCCGAGTTGTGATTACCTAAATTTTGATTTTCTGAATATCCGTTCAATATATAGTTTGCAAAAAAAAAACAAATGTAGACGAATTTGTGTTATTAGTTCAGTGATTTAAAAATAAGAAAATATTAATCCTGTTCAAATGATCATTCCTATTTAATTTCTACATGCTTTTGAATCCAACAAAAAAAGTTTGCATTATTCGAATCTTATCACAGTGAGGTTAAAATTTAAATACTTGCCCACATCCGAGAGGAAAAGGGCCATTAAATTTGTTTATAATATTTACTGTTATAAATAAAATCTTTCTAAATCTAAATCTAAAATTTAAATAACATTTTGTTTTTTGTTTTCAATTCCAACTCATTTTACATTCAATTAAAAGTTATTTTTTTACATAAATTTAACTACCATATAAACATAGCAATAATTAATTAATATATTAGTATTTAAACTAAAAATAATTTTAATAAATATTTAATTGTTTTTTATTTGATCTCTATATAATTATTATTGTTAATTAATATATTAATTTTTAATTGAAAAACAAAAAAAAAAAGAATAATAATTTATACCTTCCATTATCACGTCCAACACCCCATACACGAATCGTATGAATTGGTTGTGTATTTAATATTGTCAAATTTTCTGGATCAATTAATTTTAAAGCACCTTCATCTAGATCCATAAATAAATCTTTACCCTGTATAATTTCAAAAGAAAAGAGAATACAAAAAAAGACAATAATTTTTAATTATAATTTATGAATTATAAAGTAGAAATTTAAAAAATTATTTTAAATAAAATTAATCCTTTAGGAATATAAAAAGTATTTTCTAAATTTTAAAATTCTAAAAAATAAAATTAGTACTATTCTAATCCTTATAGTATTAGGGATTTTATTTTTAGAGCTTACTTTGCAGAAATTTAATAAAGAATAGATGAAACTTATATTTAAGATATAACAAACGTATAATATAATTCAGAGTATATATGATTTGTAAACTAAAACATTTAGAGAGAGTTGCCTATAATTAAGATATATTTTTAATTAATTTTTAATATATTTTTAATTAGTTTTCGTTATTTTAATATTTTTCTTGAAAGGATACAATATGATACTATTTTTTATATTATAATCTCAAAATTTTTGAAATTTTTATCCTTGAAGTTCCATTCTTATATTATGGTCTCAAGAGCATGTACGTATCTCAAGATTGCTCTATTTAAGTTTTGACAATATTCCTATTTAAAAAAATTTTATTTAAACCAATTTAATTCTCTATTACATAACGAATAGTATGTAAAAAAATTAAAATTTAATTTAGTTTACGTTTTTTCAACAAGAAAATTGCATACATACATATTTGAATATCAATATCCCTTTTTAGTTTTTTTTTATTAAACGACATAAACTTAATTTCTGTTAATTTAATTATAACGCTTCTTGTGTGACCTATTTTTAAATTTAAAATTTTGTAAATTTTTAATACGAATTTATTTAGGTCATAAATAATTTTTTTTTATAATCTACATATTTGCATAGGGAAAAAAAGTTAACATTAATTTCATACATAATATGCTACGTATATTCATTGTTTTCTTTCTTTTGCTCTATTTTTACTTTTAAATTTTTTTTTTTTGTTTAATAATAATTTAATGACTCTCGTAACCAAATTCTGTTTTTTATAATAATATTATCTCATATGATTAAGCAGTATAAAATATCATTACATTTCTGAATAAATTTTCATAAAATAATTTAATCTTTATTTGAAACAAAAAAGCTAGATCTCCTAAAAGTATGCAATCATAGAGAAGGATTTTTTGTTTCTAATGAAAAACTGCTAGGGGCTTCGGTAGCCTAGTAGGTAGGCGTGTGGCGTATTAACCGAAGGAGTGTGGGTTCGATCCCTGCACAGGTCGTAAGTTTTTTTCTATACATACCCCCCTTACGACATAATATAATGTAAATATATAGTATATAATATAAACAAAATAAATAATATTAGTATATAATTTAATAATAGTATAAAAATCTATAATGGCTTTAGTAGCCGATGGTTCAATAATATTGCACTACATTAATGTATGTAATATTAATATAAATAAATAAATAAAATAAAAACTGCTAATCAAATTTTTTTAAACTTTTTTTTTCATAAAAGAAATACGAATTTAAAGAGTATGTTTTACAAGAATCTAAAAGATTTAATTTGTTCAATATTGTTTAAAATATATACTTTGAGTAATAAAATTAAGTAATATATTTTATTGAATAATTAAAAACTTTTAAATAAAATTTAATTCCTTATATTAGAGTCTAATTTTTCTTTTTAATTGATAATGTTTTCTTTAAAGAGAGGCTAGTAAATTATTTTTAGTATTACTATAAATACATTTTCTTTGACACTTAAATTTTCTAATAGAAAGCTACTCATAAAAACCTCTTTTTATAGTGATTTCTTTTCGGACTCTGATTATTGTCTTCTAAATGAGAACTATAATTGAATTACTTCTTTTTTAAAATACTTTTGTTGTTTAATTTTTATTTTTTTTGTCTGAATAATTATACAAAATATAATTAATAACTTTTTATTAAAATTCGCAATGGAAATAGCATGTTTTTATTCTAGAAGCTAGAAATTATTACATAAAAATTTGAAACCAAATCAATTTAAGTAAAATGAAATGAAATGAATCTTGGATTAAACCAACTTTTAAAATATAAAAAATCATAAATCATAAATTGTGTTCAAAAGAAATAAAATATTTATTTCAAATCAGGGTTAATTTATTTCGATTAAAGGGTAAACAGTAAAATTTTATATTGAAGATTTATCGTGTGTCCTTGATAAAGAAATAATAAACATTTAAACTGAAAAAAAGTATTGAATAATAATTGAGTTGCTATATATTAAGAAGAAAGAATGAATAACATATAGGCTTGGATCGATAATAGAACATAATATTAAAATATAATAGAATCATCCTGCCACTAATCTGAAATGTTAAAATGTAATAACTCTAAATATTAAAATTAAATATGAAATCCTTTTAAATTATAATTATATTGCACTTATATATTTTTTCTTGGAATTTTTTTGAAATGTACATTTATAAAACATAGTCATAAAATAAAATTACATTTTTCGTTTTAAAAATGGAAAGAATTTTCATAAAAAATCGTGATCTGAATTATAAATAAAAGAAATATTCTCTATATAACAAATTTGATTTAAAGTTAAAAAAAAAAAAGAAATAAATAAATTCATAACATAATAAATCTTAAGAGAGGGCACAAATGCAATACCATAACTTTTTACAAAAAAGAACATGATATCGATCAAATACTAATACATATACTATATTCTATCAGAAACTATTGTATATAATATATATAATATATTATTATAATGTTTTTATGTGTAATGATGGTATATAAACACTTTATATAATATATATATATATAATAATAAAAATCAATATTGTACTTACATCACCCCAACGACCAACAACATCTAATAAATCATTTCTTCCTAATGATAAATCTACAATGCATTTGTTAACAGCTTTTGATGACCTTTCTGGTGTTAAATCTTCTTCAGCAATTTCAACCCAACCAAGTGATCTTACTGCAAAACGTATTGGTCTATCTGAATCTGATTTTAATGGATAACTTCGTCTTCTGCAAAAAGAAAAAGTAAAGAAAATATAAAAAAAAAAATTTTTGCAAATCATATTTTGCTACAGTATCGGACAAAATAAAATAAACAAATCTATTATTGTTTCGAAATTAATATTGTAAACAAAGAAAACGAGGATTTTTAAAAGTTTGAAAAATGTTTTTGTTTTTTTTTTTTTATGGTTAATCTCAATTTTAGCTATAAAACCAATATAGTAATAGTCTTAATTTATATAACCTATAAAACCAATATAGTAATAGTCCTAGCTAAATTTTTTCTGAATATATTATTTGAACTGAAGATAATATATTACAAATAATCAAATCTGGTTGAATTTGGAATGAAAAATTTGAAATTACTCATTTCAGATTTCCTTATAGTAAATGTTTTTCTAAAAATTAATGAAAATTCAACTCATGAAGTACAGGGCCGGAAAGCCTTATTACTATATAAACATACCTCTTCACTTCGTTTAACAACAAATCGAACAGAAAATTAACAACAAATTTAAACTTTAAATTCAGTTTAGAACAAAGATTTTTAAATTTAATTTAAAATGGCTGATTCTGTTTTATTTATTACGAAAGAATTTAATTAGTTTTATATTTTTTCGAAAAAAAATTCATTTTAAAATTTGAAAAATTTAATTTTTCTTTTTAGTTCACAAAAAAAAAATATATTGCTTGATAGAAAATTATTGCGTTCACTTACAACTTACTACTGCAAAATATTAATTCAAAAAACAAAAAACAAAAAAAAGAGTACAAGAAAATTTTACCATATCCTTTACTCTGAAAATTTTCTTTATTTCTTAAACATAAAAATATAAGAAGGATTAGATGTTAGGATTTTCAAATCTTTTTTTCTTTCCTTTTTAAATCAACTTACTTATAAGATAAATCCTCACGCCTTCGTCTTTCTTCTTCTTGGTCCAATGATGAACTAATAGTATTGCTACGAGTTACAGATAAGCCTTGTGAATCCTATAATGGCAATAAAAATAATCATACAAAAAAGAAAAAGATAAGTCAAAAAAAAAAAAATAAATTACAGTAAAAAAAAAAATATATATATATATATATATATATATATATATAATATAATAAATTTTATTGATTTTTATTGAAAATTGCAATTTATTGCAAAAAAAAAAATTATCGCTGCTATCCTACAAAAAAAAAACATGGCAAATCTTACACTATAAACATTGAAAATATATGTGGAAAATTCAAATGTCTGAATTAAAATTGAATTTGATATAGAATTTTGTTGACAAGCGATGTTTTACCGTTAACAGGATTTTTTTTTCTCTTAAATAAAAATTGGAATAAAAAATTATTATGATAAGGTGAGAAATTAAAGGGAATTTTTATTCGCAAACCACGGAATTTTTACGTGATATTTTTAAAAGAAAAACTTTGTTTTTTATTTTTTTTTTTTATACAAAACGATTTAAAATTTTTTACATACAAATCATTTTAAATGAAAAATGTAAAAATTTTATTGCATAAATCCAAAAACAAACGTTTGGTTAATTTTATTATTACAAAATAAAATAAAATTGTAAAGGTCGTTATGAAAATTCTATTGATCAAAGTATAGCTTTTTGGATTTTTTTTTTACAGATATTAATATTACAAACTTTTGCATACTTAAAAGTGAATAACTTATCATTCAAATTGACATAAAATAAATATATTATTTAAAAAGCCATAGAAATTACTTTAAAGTTCAAGGTTAAGTGAATAAAAGGATTAACTTAAATCTGGTTTATCATATTTTCTAAATATTTTCGTTCATTTAGTTAATATTAAAACAAAATATATACCTATAACGTATATTATAATTCTGAAGACTATTTCAACTACGGCGCGTTCTTTTTAGTATATCATAACATGATAATTTTTCTAAATTATAAAAATATTATAAAAGATTTCTCTTATATAAATCAATATTAAGTTGAACCTTTGATTCAAATTCATTAAAGTAAACTAATATAAAATCTAAATAAAGATATAAGGTTTATATGTCTACTGCATAATACGTAATATGATCTAATACATAATACGATTCAAAATCTTGAAAATATCAACATAAATATATTAGTCTAATTAGATACAATACAAATAATTAAAATTAAAACCCAAAAAAATAAATTCAACCTAAGATAATCAAACACTCTTGAAGTAATCAAAGAATATCCTTCCTTTTTATATTTTTAGTGGATACATAATTAAGATTCATTACCATACTTTATAGTTTCCTTTCATTCTGAATATGTTTAATATAACATTTATACATATAGATATATATATATATGTATATCCATAATATATGTTTATATATGGTCATGATATATAACATACACATAGTTTGTACGATTCTATTGTGAAAAAAAAAAATAAAAACTTACCACTGATATTCGACTTCCTGTCATAATATCTCTTGTACTATTTATACCACCATTACCACCACCACTAGTACCATAAAATTGTGTTTGAAATGATGAAATATTATTATTAGGACTACGATGTGGTATGAATGTTGGATTCATTGTTGATGATGATGTTATTGGCGTTTTTAGTTCTTTATTTGCGCATTTTGGCCATGTTGGTGGTTCTCTTTGTATGGTGCCTGATTTAATATGCCAATAATATGGTCCATCGTTATCTAAATATAGTGACAATAAAACAAAAATATAGAATACAATAAAAAAAAAAAAATAAATAAATATTTAAATAACTAAATATTTTCAGAATCATCACTATTATATTGTGTTATAATCGAATTAAAGATCTCTAAATTCAGAATATAAGAAAATGTTTAGAATTGTAAATTTTTTTTTTTTGGTTCATTCTAAATAAAAATATTTTGTGACTGACACGTGAACTTTAAGGAAGAAATTTTCAAGTTTTATAATAATAAAAAATATAATATATTTTTATTTTCTTTTTTCCTCTATCAAAATTTAGATGGATTTTGTTTTTAAAAATTCATTACAGGAATAAAATTGGCAATGATTTTAACGAAATTTTCTTAAATTGAATCATGAATAACAAATAAAATGCAAAAGAAATAAAGAAAAGTGAATGATTTTAAGATTTTAATGTGAAAATGAATTTTTAATATTTCAACATAAATTTTAGAAATAAGTACTAATATAAAATTGACCAATAAAATTATTTTTTTTTTTGTTTTTTTCTTACCTTCATGTTTTTCCCAACCAGGTGGTAAATCTTTATTAGCATCTTTATCTTCAATTCCTTCAATTTCTTCTTTTTTACCTTTTTCTTCATCACCTTCGTCATCATCATAATCATTAGTATTTTGATATTGTTGCTGTTGTTGTTGCTGCTGTTGTTGTTGTAGCTGTTGTTGTTGTTGCTGTTGTTGTTGACTTCGATTATTATTATCATTTATTTTTGTTCGATTTGTTAATTTTGTTGTTCCATTGCCGCTTCCATCTACCATACAATTACCACCACCACCACTACCATCATAATCTACAACATCATCTTCTGGTGCAATTTCATCTACAATTTCATTATTAAAATCTTTATTATTTCGATTATTACCACCAACACCACCATTTTTTGTAGATGATTTATTAGGTAGTGCATACAAATCATCTGAATTTAAATTACCCGATATATATTTAATCGGCAATGATGTTGATGATGAATTATTGTCCTTTTCATTACAATCTTTATTTGATTTATTATTTTTTGAATCAATACAATTATTTTTTAAATCCTCACGTTCTTTTTGATCTGATTTTGTTTTTGATTCAGATGGTGATGTATCATAAAGTAAATGTTTTTCTGATGCACTAAAAATATATATATTTAAAAAAAAAAAAAATAATAATTAAAAATATATTATGTAGCTAAATAATTTTTAATTAATTTAATTACTTTTTTTTTAAAACTTACCTGAAATTTTCTTTTAAATCAACTCCCATTGATTCAATATCAATACGAGCATAATCCTTACGATTACTAACAATATGTGGTTTATTTGGATTTTTTAAGGAACTTTGTTGCTGATGTAATTCCGATAATATTTCCTCATATAAATGAGAATTACGTTCAATTCTTTGCGGATCCATGTGATAATTTGGATTTTCGTAACTTAATAACCCGTTCTCTGAAATAAAAATAAAAAAAGAAGTCAATTTTATTTTTTTTTAACTTATAAATATTAAATATAAATATTATAATTAATTTTCTTTTTTATTATTTAATTTCTAAAATAACAACAATGTATAAAATATTATTATTTAAGTTGAGTGGTTCATAATTTCTATAGGTTTTCAATAATATAAATTAAAATTAGTTCTATTCATTTAAGTAATAAAAGTGTTATGATGCCATGAGCTGATTTTCTAGTATCATAAGTACAAAATCGTATATATCATAGTACAAAACAAAAAAATTTCTGAAAAATTTACGGAAAATTAATTTTTTTAAAGGTAACATTGTCATTTTGCCACAGTGATTAAAAATGAATATGTTTAAACCTTGAAACTTTTTTTTCCCCCGAAAGACTATATAAATTTGCATATTTTTAGGTCGATTAATATATTATGGCAGATTCATTTGATTTATTAAGGAATTCATTATTTTCTTTTTCAGTCTTTATAAGTCAATTCTTGTTCGAACATTTAGAGAACAAGGAAAGGCAAATGCTGGTGTTGACTCTTTTAAATCCTTTTAAATTACAGCAAGCTAAAGTTTAATAAAAATTAATATTCTTTTATCATTTTCTAAAGCATAGATATCTAATATATATATATTTTTTTAATTTCACCAAGAATTTTACGAAATTTTGTTTCATTATGTGCAAAATATTCTTTTTTAAATTTCTTAAATAAATCATTGAAAACTGTTGTTCTACCCAAAAAAAATAACATCTAAAAGTTATATGTATTTAAGTGATTACATAATATATCTCCATTCTAAATATATAAAAAGTAATTAAAAATGATCTTAAATCTAAGTTACGTGATCCAATCAAATTTACTAAAATAAGAAAAAACAAAAACGAAACAGGATAAAGAAAAAGATAAAAACCACCATTTTATAAAAGAAAAATTCTATTTTATTCTATTCATTTTTATTATTTCAGGTCATTTCACTTAAACAAAAAATATTCATTCGAAGTTTTAATGTTTGTATCAATTTCTTCTTCTTTCCTTTTATTTTACCAAAGTCCATTTTGAACTTTTCATCACAAAAAACCAAAATAAAAATGCTTTAATTAGAATAATTACAGTAATAAATTAATTAATTTATGTGTAAAAGTTTCATTGCCATACAAACAATACATGTAGGATTGGTATTAAAAAAAAAAAATTTAATATAACCTATATATAAAACAAAAATTAATGAGATTAGAAAATGTTAAGTCTTAGGTATATACCAGAAAAAACGAAACTAAAACAAAAACAACATATTAGAAAATTCCTTGAAGTATCTAAGGTTATTTTGTTGGTCATAATGTCACAATATTATAATAGCAATTACCTTATCATATTGATAATATGTATAAAAAAAAGTTTTATAAGCTTACGTATTCTGGTATTTCAGTAAAGGTGAATTCAAATCGAGCGATCTACGAATATAATCTGTTGTTTAGTTTTTCGCAAACAAATTATAAGATATTATATAAAAATTTGTTTCCTATCAGTTAAATCACAGAGGATCAGGTCTTAAAACAATTTAAATTTCATTGGCGACTAATGTGAAATTTATTTAAATGAAACGAATACTTTTTTTTTCGAAATTTTCTTCAATTTTCTATTTTCACAAAATAAAAAACAAAGTGAAATTCAAAACATAGGTAAAAACTTCTCTTTTTTAATCTAATTATCTCCTTTTTTTGCAAGTTTTTTATATGTATGTCCATAATTTCAACTTTTGACACTTTTAAGTACTCATTTTCTTTATATGTTTTTACGTTTAGTTAAAATTCTAGGAACTATTTTTTTTTTTTGAATCAAACCGCCACTTTATTGAAATTAATTCATAAAGGAACTTTTAAGAATTGAAAAAAAAACAAATCGTAATATTAGTAGAACATATTAAATTAGGATTCGAGAAATTGTGATATTATATAAGTGAAAGTTCGTTATATTGAATGAAACTTTTTATTTTTTGTTATGTAAAAGAAAATATTATGTTGGAAGATATCTTGTTTTTCCTTAACTTATATATCTTGCCCAACACGATATTATCATTCCTTTTTCTGTTTTTGCTTTACAATATACAAGAAAAGTATTATAATCATAAAAAAAATTATGTTTGAGGTTTTAATGTATATATAGGTATCTTGTTTGAATATTTTGAAATTTTTTTTTTTTTTTGATAATTTAGCAGAATTAGGTGAAGATTTTAATTAAAGATTTTATCAAAACAAGGATATATTTCAGTTATATAGAAAATTCAGAGGATTGGATTAAGTATCTAAATCTACTTTTGATTATATATGTATTTAAAGAATTCGAGTTGTTTTTTTTACAACAGAAGATTTTTATTACCTTGTATAATATATATTTAATATACCTTTAATAAACTAATTATATATACTCTTTTTACTTCAAAAAAAAAAAAAAGGGTTTCCACTTTAAGTGCAAATTTTAATTTTTAAGTGCAAATATTTGCTATGCAAAATGCAAATAATGGTATTTATTGTAATTTGTTATCAGTATAATTGAATATATATAATTTATAAATATAAAGTTTAAAAAATTTTTAAACAAGCTGCAAGACCGTTATACAAAGATTTGTTTTTTTTATAAAATTTGAAATAAAATACACACTTTCAATCACACAAAACTTTTATTAAAATAAGGTTCTGTTAACAATAATTTCTTGCACTTTAAGCGAAAAAATTGCTCTAATTAAAAAAAAATACTTGCAATTAAAAAGAAAAACTTGCATTTAAAAAAAAAATGCTTGCACTTAAATTTGAAATACTTTTTCTTAAAGTAAAAAAGACATATGTACACAGCTCTTGGATAGAAAATGTAACATCATGACATGTAGCATGAAAATGTAGTAATAAACGATTTTCGAATAAAGTTGAGAAATATTATTTTACTCATAAAGCAACTTCCTTTAAAATTAAAAAAAATTACCTTTTTTTTTTTAACTATCCATTATGACTCCAATTATCAAAATATTTTAATTTTCATTACACACATATAATAAGAGAATATTAGTAGAAGATACTTTTCGATATATATATTCTTTTATTAAAAATATTTAAAAATAATTTTTTTTTAATTTTCCTCAAAAATTCTGACATTAAATTCAATTTGAAGGAAGAAAATCAGCATCTTATCAAAAGAAATTTGTTGAAATTAAATTAATGTTATTATTAGCACAATATATAATATCCTCCCATAATCAGGAAGTTACAAAACAAAAAAAAAAAAAATCACTGTATATACATTATAAAAGTTAATTATCCCTCTTCCTAGATTTTATTACAAAAAAAAAATTTTTATATATATAAACGAAATGGAATAGTGTATGAGATTCGTTATTGCATACTATAAATAAATGTATGTATGTATGTGTATGTTCCTTTATAGAAGTGGTAAAATGGAATAAAAATGAGTCATTAAATGACTGAATGTGATGGTCAGGATCCATATTCTTTTATTTATGGTTTTTCTTTTTTTTTTTATATTTTTTTATTAACTTTTGTGTTGGTGTATTTTTTTTTATATCATTTTAATTTCTTTTTACCCAAACCAATATTTTCGTTTTATTTATTATATTTTGTTGCCATTAAGTTGACAAAATTTGTACAGACTAGTGTTAAATTAATTCATATGTAACATTAACAATATTAAAACATTTATTATAAATAATTTATATTTTATAGTATATTTAATGTTCATATATTGTTACTTATATACATTAGACTGAATACATATGTTTTTATAATGTGTGAATTTGAATAGTAACTTATATTAATAAAAATTTACCAGATATAAAATCTATAGAATGTAATTTATCTTTAAGTTTTTGTTGCTATACAAATTAGAAATGTACAAATTACAAATTAGATATAAACTAATTTAAGTTAGTCACTAAAACAATATAGATCGAATTTTTTTTAGTTTTATTTGTCTATTTGTTCTACTGAGATCCCACAAATTTTATTTTGATTTTTAGCGTCGTTAAGGAGTAAAAAGCAAGTCATAGTATGTAGTTATATTTTTTTTTTTTCATTATGAGTATTAGCGGCTGGATTTAAATATTGCTTTAATATTGGGTTCAAAAGTATAGAAGCGCGTTGAATTTACATAATGCTTTACGAGTGTAGCTTATAAAATCTAAAAAAACAAAAAAGCTGGTTTTTTTGTATATTTCGTATTCGATTGTATCATTTTTCCAAAGTCTTTTAAAAGGAAATAAAATCTAAAACGATTCTTTTGAAAAGCAATTTTTTCTACATATATATTTACAAAAATCATTCTGCTTAACCTTTTATAACATATGAAGAAATCCATAAAAAATAAAAATATCGTAAGTTATTTAAAAATAAATTTAAAATATAATATTTTTCAATTCTCATAAACTAAGATAACACTTAACTCATAACCATTAAATTACCACATTATTACAAAGATAAAGAATTTCATAACAAAAAATTGCAAATATGTTTGTATATTTTATATTCGAATTGTCATCTATTTTTATATGAATAAAATTATTGTCCTATAATACCACAAAATAGATTAAATGGTATCACATAAAAAAAAAAAAAAACTGAACAAATTCATATATTTTTAAATTTTTATTATACTGGTTTATATTTGTTTAAAAAAAAACTTATAAATTTTGATATTAAATTATATTTAACATAGATTTTAATGATTTATAATTGAGTTTATTATTTTACTATAAACATTTTCTTTTCTTTGAAAATTTTATTTTGTAATATTTAAAAGACAATACCTAAGTGCCGGAAAAAAAAAATTTACGTGTACTTTTAAAATACATGGTAGGTACATGCTTAAAACTATTTGACATAAAATTAGTTAAAATTTACATAATATGACGGATTTCATAAATTCATCTAACAAAATATTATTGATTTAACTTTTTATTAATTTCTTCATCATTTTAGCATTTCATTATATATGTATTTCAATAACGCTCATTAATTCAGCTGCAAAAATATCTTGCTGAATTATTTTTAATATTTTACAAATAGAATAATACTATATTTACTTATATGAGGATTTACAAAAAATTAGCCAACAATCTAAATAATATAATATTTTTGTAATCTAAATGTGTTCTGTTTTCTATTATTTTAAAAATTAATTTATTTATCAATTCAGCTACGAAAAATATTGTGCTGAATTAGTAGTTTATTTAAATAGACATTTAAATTATTAAAATTTTAAGCATAAAAATTTATTTTTATTTCAATTATATAAATCTAAATACCAATCCCTTATATAAATAATGATTTTTAATTTAGTTATTTATATGTAATGAATGTATATCCTAACTTTTCTTTAATTTCTATTCAGCTCAATTTAAAAAACAAAAAACAAAAACTTTCAATTGAACTTATGAAACTTGTTTTTACAACATTAACTTTTTCAGTATACACTAGGGCCATTTATTTGAAAAGAAAAAACAAAAGAAACTATATTCAAGGAGAACAAATTTGGTAACAGCAGGTGTGAGTTCAAAAAATAAAACAAATAATTTTTGTCCTAGTTTAATTTTTGACAAAAAACATATTTAAAGAATATAAAAGGAAATAGAGGACAAAAAAAAAAAAAAATTAATAAAAAAAAAATATTCAGCACAACTACTTATATTCGTAAATATGTAAATGCATGCTGAGAAACCAGGACAAAAGGAAATGACCTAAACATAAATATGTAATTATTTAAGAATAAATACTGTCAGCAAACAATAAATGTGAATGTATGTGTGATAATTTTTTAAGATAAAACAAAATTATTGTTTTTAAAACCAACAAAAATACTTTTTTAATTTTTTTTTTTGTTTTTAATTTATAAGGACATTTCTCATTTCTACCTCACATTGTTCCATTAGCTGGAAAACTTAATATAAAAAACTAATATAACTTTAGCTTTAAGGAACAGTTTTTGTCGTAATTGAAAACTTTGAAATATATTTTCGTTTCCATTTAATTTAAAAAAAAAAAAAACAATAGAAATTTTGTTTATTGTTTTTTTTATTTTATTTTCTACTATCAAAAAAATATAAAAATATAAAAATTTTTAAAATCCAAAAAAAAGGAAAACGAAAGAAGGGTATTTTTAGTGAAGTTTATTCTTATTTATTAAACATACGACCATTAAATTAAAAGCAGAAACAATGACTATTATTTAACATAAAAAAAAACAATTGTTGATTTTAAATAGAAAAGTAAGTAAAAAGTATTTATTTATTTTATATAAACATAAATAGTAAGAGACAAAATTTGAAATTAACATAAACATGAAATTTAAATTATGTTGTAAAGAATAATAAATTCATAATAATGAAAAGCATAGTACAAATAGAATTGTACTTCAAATAGGCCATTATTTTGTTTTTTCTTTATGAAATTATGCATTTTTAATGATACCTACATTGAAATTGCATACGTTTTTTTTTGAAAAAGAAACCAAGATTGCAAAATAAATAAAAAACAAAAATTAGGTTTTATAGACTTATGGATGAATTTATAAATATGAAACAAAAAATTAAAATAAAAAAGTTGTTTAAAAGTTTCAGTAATTTAAATTATTAGCTTTTCTATTGAAAAATGTTATTAACATTATTAGGAAAGCACTTAGTTAATATAATTTATCATCATTTTCAATATTTGTTATAAAAATATTTGGAACATAAAATAAATTCAGTTTTTCCACAAATTAGTATGTTCGCTTAATAGGGGGACCTCCGATATTTACTATAGGTTTTCTTTGTTATTTGACAGATATTTGTTAAAAATGGGAACTTGTTCTAAAGGGGAGAGCATTCGCTACCGATCAGAACATAGTTTAGACTCGAATATCATGCATGTGGAACTCTTCTACGTCATGTGTTGCCTAAAATTGAGGATTATTACATTTTCAATTTACATAGGTTTAAGCAAAATATCAATATTTTCGTTCTTCTCCATAGTGCTAATCTTCCATTGTCTAAATACTACAATAATACTAAGAGTCTCTATTGTTTGGTCAAAAATAGAGATATAGTTTAATAGGTTAACCGTACCGCTCCTCTTCAGCGTCTTTCGATGATTTCAAACTATCCCCGATTGAATACATATTTAAAATTGTACCTTTAATATTTAATTTTAAATTGTACATTAATTGTTCCAAAAGATCTCAAAGCTTATTTATTACATAATTAATAATTTACTTAATGTTGTAATTTCTAATAAGTTTTATATATTATTGTAGTTTTCTTATATTTACAAAAGAATTCTAGAAGACTTTTCCTATCCTTTTTCTGTAAATCTTTTACGATTTTAATAATTTGGGCAGAATTACAAAAAATTTGGACATATAGAATAGAATTTTTATGGAAAAAAATGTTCGATTAGTCTTATACATCAGAGAATTTTTATAAAATTTCATACAAGTATAAGAATAATCGAAAGTATAAATTCTAGACAATTCATCATTACAAGTTTACTGAAAAGTAAATAAAAATTTTACTTTTCAGAGCATTTTTTGTATTGAACGACGAAATTTACTATATATGAATTTCATTCTGATCGAATTAACATAAAAAACACTATCTTTAACGAAACTTAACGATTTTATCATATGACTATTATGGGCAATAACATTTGGTTTCCAAACTCAACATATATCTTTACACATTTCGAACTTATGTCATCGTCATTTAAGTTATCATTCAAATTACAACAAAAAATTGATTATAAATCAATATTGCTATTAAATATATCTTTTCAAATTTATAAAACCTTTTTCCTTTTCATTTCAAAATTAAAATAAATTAATTCTTTTCTTAAAACTTTCCTTAAAACAATATAATAATAAAATCAATTTTCTAAAAAATTAATTTCTTTCAATAATCAATTTATTATGAATAAAATAATTAATGGGTAATTATTTAAATTCCATTTAATCTTAATTAAAAAATCGAATAAAAAAAACCATCATCAATAACAATAAAATATAACAAAAAAAAAAAAAACATATTCTATTACTTCATTTACCTTTTTCTAGACAAAAAAAAAAAAAAAACATTTCTAAAAAAAACCCTTTTTAAAATTTGAAAAATTATATTTTAAAAAAATTTTCCAATAGGAGAATCCTTAATTTCTCTAGCAGCATCTTAAAACCAAAAAAAAAAAAAAAAAAATTATATCAGTTGGAAATATTCAATGTACCATAAATTATAAAACAAAAAACAAAACTTTTTTCAAACCCTCCTCACTCTTTATAAAAAGTTTCATGAACTCAAATTCTAATATAGTAACCATTACCAACCTTCAACTTTATATTTATTAATTTATTGATATTATTTCTTCATTATTTTAAGAGTAAATTGAAGCTTTTACCATTTCGTATTTACAAAACAACAAAAATATTGATCATGAAATTTTATACAAAAAAAATTTATTCATTTATTTTTTACCATCCAAAAATGTTCTTTAATTTTTTAAAGAATACAAAAAACAAAAAAAAAAAAAAGATACAACAAAAACATAATATTCAATGAACATTATATGGATGAAATATTTTTATATTGTTATCGTTCCATTAAAAAAAAAAAAAATTTTTAACCATTCTACCTGACATAAAACGTAATTTAATGGCCTTGTAAAAAAATCATTTTAATTAAAAATGTATAAAAATGAATGTAGTTAAGTATTGTTAAAAAATATTTAAAGATCCAAATTTATTGTAAAAAACAACAAAAAAAAAAAATTAATTCACCTTTACCTTCTTTTTTAAGAAAAGAAAAACAACAAAAACTCCATTAATAAAATTCTTTTCATAAACAAAATCATTTAAAATAATTTATTACGATACCAAAAAAAAAAACAAAAAACAAAAACAACAACAAAATTTATTTTCATTAAAATGTCCTAACTCTCTTCAAAACTTTAATTTTATAATACAAAACTGTGTAAATTTTTACATTAATTTAATAAACAGCCAGCTGAGCCGCCGCCTTCCCTTTTCTTATTTTATATTCTTTGCAGTTTTCTTTTTAATTGCAAAGAAAATAAGTACTGAAATTACTTAAAGTAACTAATTCACAATATTCTTTAAACTTTACCGCCGTAACCACTCCCTCATTTTCTTTTTCTTTTTTTTTTTTGTAAGCAAACTAAAGAAAATTTTTTGAAACAATAATTTTTGGAAATTTTTCTTCTCTTCTTTCAATATAAAATTTAATAAAATATAAAACCATAACATCAAGAATGGTTTGAAATTTTCAACAACGTGTTCAACTACAAAAAAAATAACAAAAAAAAAACAATTTTTCAATATACAGAAAATCTGGTGAATTTCTCAATAATAAATTTTCAACTTCAGAAAATCTAAACCATAAAGTTTTACCACACAAACAATAATAACAATTTTTAATCAACAACTTGAATTAAAAGAGGGTTCTTTTAAAAATTATTCAAAGGATATGTATAAAAAAAAAAGAAATTAAAAAAAAAGAGAAAAAAAAAAGAAAATAAAAGAAAAATATTAAAAAGGATTCATTTCCTTTTTTTTTTAAGTAATACTTTTACAAAGAAGTGCCTACCTGAAAACGATAAAGGATATATTTATATTTAACTTGTCCAAAAATGGTAATTTTTTTTTTATTTAAAATAAAAAAAAAAAATTGAAAAAATATTCTTTTAGTACTCGTATTGAGTTCTTTTTTCACCTAAATCTCTATCATAGTTCAGGTGAATAATCAGGAAAGCCGACTTAAGCTTTAAATAATATCAAATAGAAGTCCAAAAAGGACTGAGTTCTGTCTCTGAGAAGAGGTCTATACTGAATAAAATAACGAATAAATTTTACTTTTAACTATCCTGTAATAATATAACAGAATGAATGCTGCAAATGGGACTTTTCCATTTTCAACAAAATAGAAATACAAAAAATTTGATTAAAATTTTTGAAATTAAAATTTAATAGAAATACTAATTCTAAATTATCTTACAGTGATTTTTTAATCATAAAAAATGTACAAAAATTATCCTACATATACAATGATAACCTTAAAAATTAATATCAAAAAGATTTTTACTTATTCCTGGTCTATCCTTTGTAAAAGTGCTCTCAACATATAAGATTTATATTCATTTTTATCATTTTCGATATTATTGTACAAAAATATAAATTCAAAAAATTATCAGAGATAAGATTGCATTTAATGATAATTTGATCCTTTTTAGTGTTTATACTCTGTCGTAAATGTTTTCATTAAAAATTCAGTTTATTAAATCGTACATTAAGTCATTAATTTTACATTTTTGTTTCAAAATCGATTTGAAAAAAGATTTATTTTGGCAGCGGCTATATTTTACATCTGCATTTGCTTTTCACTATGCAAGCGATACAACAAAACAAAAATATGAGAATTGTTAACAATGTTTTTTTTTTTTTATTTTGAGTAAACAACAACCAGGACGTCATGGCGAACATTAAAGGAGAAATGAAATTTAATGCAGTTAAAAAAAAACTTAACTTTGAAGGATGGAAATGAAAAGCAAAATAAAAATATAAATTGAATTGAAAATATAAATGAAGATGATAATACAAAAAAAAAATAAAAAAAAAAAATGTCGGCAGATAGAGTTTAGTAATTAGACAAGAAATTAAAATTTTTTATGATAAACATTTTTACTCTTATTCCTGTTTAATTACTTACTTTTACAATTTTTAAACTAGAAAAAAAAAGTAATGGAAAGTTAAAAATATTACAAAAATACGATATTAAAATTTAAGCAGTAAAACCAGGTAGGTACTTAAAAAAAACCTTAAAATTACATTTAAATCCTAAAAGTATGCAATGAACATAAGAAATAGAAATGTGTTTAGATCACATTAGATCAAGGTAGGTTTATAGTTCATAGGTTATACTTTATTTATAATTTACAAATATATATTAAATAAAAATAATAAAGACATAAAGAAAAACAAATTATATTTATTTAATTATAGTAATACTAGAAAATCCCCTGTGCAATTGCACAATTTCGATAGAACATTTACGGAACATTTACTATAGAACATCAAAAACATTTACGGTAGCATACTGACTCCCTTAATAAACTACCTAAAAATTTCATTTTTACATCAGCACCATTAAAAAAATGTTGAAATCACTTACTTACTTGTAATAGAAAAAAAACATAAAACAAATCTAAACACATAAAATTAAAAATGTTAGGTACAGTTTATTAATATTTTCTCGCCGTTTTTTCGTGGCGGTAATTTTTGACAGTTTTTTAATCATTGAGAAAAAATGGTCCAAGCTAAAAACACATTCAAAAAAAAAGGGTAAAAGTTCGTGCCGATATCTCAAAAATTGTTTGAAACACATGTATAAAAGTGCACAATAAAAACCGGCGAAAAACCAACCAACACCAACCGCTACGACATTTTTTTTTTTTGTTACATTTAAAACAATACCAATAATCGAAATAATTTTAATATTTGTTAAAATTTTACCAGACTCTCTATTTTTCTTTAGTTTAAAAAAAAAAATTTTTATGACGATGAAAAACAGTTGTTTTCGCCGCGAATTACTTTAATTACCAAAACTACTTTCAAGTCTTTTGCGTTTATTTTTTTTTGCTTGAAAAAAATTTGCTGAATTTATTTTATTTAAATGTACTTTAGAAGAGGTCTTTGGTATATTTAATAAAAGATTCATGTCTATGATAATGTAATTTCATAAATTTTCGGGGCCTTTTTTTTGTGACGGTCGTTTTCGACAGCTTTTTAATTTAATGGTCTAATAATAAATTAGTACAAAATTATGAATCTTTTGTGAGAGAAGGCTATGATATTTTCTATGTTTTTTTTTTTTTTAAGAAAAATATCCGTTTCTATAATATTTAGTAATTTTCTGACTTCTGTTATGAAATATAATTATTTAAGTCTGCCGAATTTTATATTAATAAAAAAATTCCGAATATTTTATGTTATACCAGAAAATTTAGCTTAAAAATCCAAATTTCAACCTAAATAAACAAAACTATTTTAAAGTATGTTACGAAGCTTTTTCCAGCTTTTATACTAATGAAAACAAAATCAAGAATAAAATCGGCCTATTATTTTTTCTTATAAATATGAGGTTTACTATAAACTTCGTTCACTCTCACTTTTTCACTTTCAGACGTTTTAATTTTATTAAGAGTACCAATTTTTATTTTTTTCAAAACAATAGATTGAAAACGCCAACAGAAGATTAATAATTTATTTTTAATTTACCGCTGCGATCAGTTCATAATGGACGTGGCGGTCAAATTTAAAAATTAAAAATTTGCTGAATTTATTTTGATTGAAAATGTGTTTTTTAAGTATGTACTTTTCCTTTTTTGACTGTACTCACTTTTAATGAACGGTTTGTGTCTCTGATAATACTTCTAGTGGAAAATTTGGTCACTCGTAATAATATTTACTAAATTTATTTATATTTTTAATGAACTGTTTGTGTCTCTTGATATTACTTTGAGTCAAAGATTTGTGTCTCTGGTAATAAAATTTTAATTTATTAAATAACTATACAGAAATATCATCATTGCCAGTTTAGTTTACATTCAGTGTGAGTGTTTTATTATAGATATAAAATATATCTTTTTACATGTTGGCAAGGTCTCGCCAACATCTTGTGTATTATATTATAGATTTTGAAAATTATTAATTTTTTAATTAATTTTTGTTTAAATTTTACATTTGATTTCCTAATTTTTTTTATTTAACCATAGGATTATTAATAATGTTCGATTTAAAATTAATTCTTTTGCATTTAAAAACTGATACCTATATAATTTTTAATTTTATATATAAATTTTTTCTTTTTCTTTGGTCTTTTCTTCTTCAAAAAATAAAAATTTTCGTGGAATTTTTTTTTTTGCTGCTTAAAAACTAACTGAGTTCTCAACACTATAAAATAAAAATATTAAACTTTATACGTTTCTTATTATAAAAATTAAAGATCATATTAGAATTAGAAATTAGGAATTAGAAATTCCAAAAAAAAAATGGGTAATATAATTTTCATTTAAAATTTTTGGATGTTTTAGAATCATATAGAGTTAATTTAAAATTTTAAAATAGTGTTGGTAAATAAATATTGTATTTAAGTTAACACTTCGTTTTAGGATAATTTAACTAGAAATTTTTCAGTCGAAACATAGGTACAAGTTATAAATTTAAATTAATATGAAATTAAGATTGTTAAAACATTTCTATAAAATATTGTGTAGTATAGAAAATCCTCACATAAAAATATATTTTTACATCCTTAAAAAAAAAATGAAACTAAATGAAACTCAGATTACACACACTTTAATATAAAAGTGAATTAAATCATTCAGCACTTTAAAAAAAAAGAAAACTTTAAATGAAACATAAAAGTAAAACTTTTTTTAACAAATTTTATAATTTTTTACATAAATAGTCATTACTAAGCTATAAAAACCATTATTGTTTTGTTGCTGCTTTTTTTTTTTGTCAATTTTCCATAGAAGTTATTCTGATATCTATGTTAACAATTCTTTAGATGTTGTATATTCTTATTTAATCATAATGAATGTTTATGAAGATTTTTAATGAATACAAAAACGTACACAAATCACGTAATTTTAAAAGTGGTTGTTTTCTTTTACTTTTAAAACAAAAAAAAAAAAAAAAACAGAATATAAACTGGTCATTTTGTTGTAAATTTTATTATAAACAATGTTTACCTGTATTTTTAAACATCAATGTACCTTTACTTTTAAGCTTCTTACAACTGACATAATAATAATGTAAAAAGGAAATAAAAAAGTTCTCTAAGGAAATCTTAAATGTCAAAAATAAAAAGTACATCCTTTGGAGTAAAAATTGCATTATTTTAAGGAAAGGATTTTAAAGAAATATTCATTTTTAAAGTCTAGTTCATATTTCAAGGAGAACAAAAATATATTTGATCATCCAAAAAATAAATGAGTGATTTTTCTCCAAAAGAAAATTTAAATATTGTTTATTTTTATCGGGAATTCTTTACAAGATTTGACGAAATTCTAAAAATTTCATCTTTTTCAATTTACAACGCACGCTTTTTATCTCAAAATGAGTTTTGACTTTGCACTCAATTCAAAGTTATAGATAGAATTATATATTTTTCATTGCTTTGGTAAAATATTTAGTATTTTGAAAGTATTTGTGAACTTTTAAATTATAAAGACAGATTTCATTGTAATCAGCCAAAAATAGAATTTTACACAAAATATTTTTATTAAAAGAATTTCTTTTCCTAATTCATTTATTTAATGAAATGAAATATAAAATTTTGTAATTTCTTTTTCCCAACTACTTCAAAATCTTATTTTACTCCAAAAATAAATTTTAAAAATACACTTAAGTTTAAAGAAAAAGTTTTTGATCTTTCTAACGACAAGCAAAAATAAAAATTAAAAACATTTTAATAATAAAAAAAAAAACATCACTTTTTCATTCATTCATTGTTTTCAAGAAAGAAAGTCATTTTGTAACTTTTTTAAGACTTATTGTTAAACAAACAGTAGAGCAATTACTGTCATGAAGACGTGTTCTTGTTTTCGTACATGTACTCAAAAAAAAAAAAAACAAAATAAACAAAAAAAAAACTTTTTTGACCATTCTAACAATATTTAATACTGTCCTTGGCCTCCTCTTCAGTACCTATTATATCCACACCTACTAAAAATTAAATTTACTGTTCGTATAATTTTACTTGTCAAAAATTTTTTTCTTTTCATATATTTCACAATTTGCAATTTGTTCTTTTTTTCAGTTACTACCTATATTTACCTCCACTTCGATTCCCATCATCTTTACCTTGTTAGAAGTTTAAAAAATAACAAAAAGTTTTTTTTTATATGATATATACATGTATACATATATATATATATATATACATGTTCTAAAGGAAAATCTTTTTGTTTTATTTTAACTAACGCAACGCAACTCATGAAGATTAAAAGTTATACCTGTAGTTAAAAAAAAGATAAAAATAAAAAAAAGAACTAAAAAAATTAAAACATAAATCACCTGGCTATAAAAACGAAAAAAAAAATAATAAATGGAATTTTTCATAATGTTCATTTCATATGATATGATTAAAAAAGAAATAATTTAACTTTAACTTTTTCTCTTCCTTTACTTGTTGTGTATAAAAGAATCAGAAAGAAAATTAAAAATCTAGTTGCAAAAGAAAAATTAAAATTATAATAAAACATTAGTTATGATGAAAACTTCGAATAAGCAACAAAAAAAAAACCCATGTTTTTAATGAAGATTCATCATTAATTTTTTTTTTTAATTTATAAATAAAAACAAGTAAATGTAACAGTAAGTCGATGCAACCGACTTAATAATACCCTACACCTGAATAATTCGAATTAAATTAACAATCCATAAGTGTTTTTGGCAGCTGCTTGAACTTCTTCCCTTTTCTGTCTTATTCAACTCGAATTTCAAGAACGTAAAAGAGGCATCCGCTTGGGATATGCTTGACACCCTTGTATAAAATTTTAAGTTTCTATCTTAATTATTTTCGGAGATTGGTAGTCCTTGGGATGTTTGTGTCAGCTACCCGAATTGCCACTCCAATTCATCGAATCCATCTCAGGAACATAAAGAAAACTTGCCAGAACACCATTCTATTAAATTTAAAGGTTCTACTTTTGTTGGTTTTGGAGATATGCTCGTTGCTCTTGTGCTTGTCCGGAAGTTTCCAAAATACGAACCCATGGTTCAAATTCTTTCAAATGTCAGTTTCCAATTTTACAGAAAAGGAAACATAACAGAACTACTTTGTACTAAAAATAAAAGTTCTATCTTTGTTGGTTGTGGAGATATACTCGTTTGCTCTGGGGCTCGTCCGGAAGCTTCCAAGATTTGAACCCATGGACCAAATCCTCACAAATTTCAGAAACATAAATCAAACATGAAGGAACACCATTCTGCCTAATTTAAAGGTTATATCTTTGTTGCATTTGGAGATAATATCATTTGCTCTGAGGCTCGTTCGCAAGCTTTCAAAATCCGAACCCAAGTACCAAATCCTCTCAAATTTCAGAGGCCTAAATCATACATGAAAGAACACCATTATGCCAAAAGTAAAAGTTATATATTTGTTGTTTTTGGAGATAATCTCATTTGCTCTGGGGCTCGTTCGGAAGCTTCCAAAATCCAAACCCATGGACCACATCCTCTTAAATTTTAGAGACATAAATCAAACTGGAAGAAACGTCATTATAAAAAATTTAAAGGTTCTATCTTTATTGGTTTTGGAGATAATCTCGTTTGCTCTGGGGCTCGTTCGGAAGTTTCCAAAACCCGAACCCATGGACCAAATCTTCTCACATTTCAGAGGCGTAAATAAAACATGAAAGAACACCACCCTGCCAAATTTAAAGGTTATATCTTTGTTGGTTTTGGAGATAATCTCATTTGCTCTGGTGCTCGTTCGGAAGCTTCCAAAACCAAACCCATGGAGCAAATCCTCTTAAATTTCAGAGACATAAATCAAACACGAAAGAACACCATTGTACCAAATTCAAAGGTTCTACCTTTGTTCGTATTGGATATAATCTCATTTGCTCTGCGGCTCGTTCGGAAGCTTCCAAAATTCGAATCCACGGTTCAAATTCTTTCAAATTTAAGCCCATGGCCAAATCCTCTCAAATTTCAAAGACTTAAATCAAACATGAAAAAACACCATTCGGCCAAATTTAAAGGTTATATATATTTGTTGTTTTTGGAGATAATCTCATTTGCTCTGGGGCTCGTTCGGAAGCTTCCAAAATCCAAACCCATGGACCACATCCTCTTAAATTTTAGAGACATAAATCAAACTGGAAGAAACATCATTATAAAAAATTTAAAAGTTCTATCTTTATTGGTTTTGGAGATAATCTCGTTTGCTCTGGGGCTCGTTCGGAAGTTTCCAAAACCCGAACCCATGGACCAAATCTTCTCACATTTCAGAGACTTAAATAAAACATGAAAGAACACCACCCTGCCAAATTTAAAGGTTATATCTTTGTTGGTTTTGGAGATAATCTCATTTGCTCTGGTGCTCGTTCGGAAGTTTCCAAATCCAAACCCATGGACCAAATCCTCTTAAATTTCAGAGGCCTAAATCATACATGAAAGAACACCATTCTGCCAAAAGTAAAGGTTATATCTTTATTGGTTTTGGTGATAATCTCATTTGCTCTGGGGCTCGTTCGGAAGCTTCCAAATCCAAAACCCAAGGACCAAATCCTCTTAAATTTCAGAGACATAAATCGAACGGGAAGGAACATCATTGTACAAAATTTAAAGGTTCTATCTTTGCTGGTTTTGGAAATAATCTCATTTGCTCTGGTGCTCGTTCGGAAGCTTCCAAAACCCAAACCCATGGACCAAATCCTCTTAAATTTCAGAGACATAAATCGAACGGGAAGAAACATCATTGTACAAAATTTGAAGGTTCTATCTTTGTTGCTTTTGGAGATAATCTCGTTTGCGGAGATTATCTCCAAAAGCCCGGAATCATTCGGAAGCTTCCAGAATCCGAACCCATGGACGGATTTTGTCCAGATTTGAACTTAGCCTTTCTTTCGTAATTAGTAACCTACTATATAAATTTCATCAAGATAGCATCATTATTTTTTGAGTTATCGTGCGTACGGACGGACGGACGGACATCGCTAAATCGACTCCGGCGGTGATCCTGATTCAGAATATATATACATGTCTATACCTAACTCGCTTCCTTTTGGTGGTTACAAACACCATACCAAAGTTAATATACCCTATACTTTAGGTGTAGGGTATAACAAAGATTTTTATGATATAATGGTAACACTAAGTTAACATTATAACAATAGAAAATTATAACTTTATGAACCTTTAACCCTATACGGACTGTTTTTTTTTTTTCTTATTTAGTGAAAACTTATGACCATTTGTAAGTTTTTACAATGGACGGTTGTTTTTCCATTTTAAAACAAAACTTGGGTTTTATTTTTAATTAATATTTAATTGATTTTAAGTTAATAATTTCATTGATTAAAAAAGTTGAAAAGGCTATTGACTCAAAAATTATTTTAAATTTTTTGTAATTTTAATTTATTTTATTTTATATGGAAAAAATTTAATTGGAAGATATGAAAATGAGTTATTATATTCATAAAATGTTTGGAAACAGAAAAGAAAACTTTTTAAATCATACAAAAAATCAATATTTATATCTTAAGTATAAAATTTCTCCTAATTCAGAAACTTTTATTTATTCTTATATATTATAATTTGTAATGCTTGTATTATTATGTACATTATATATATTATGGAAAACGCTTTAAATTCAGATTTTGTAACTAACTGTAAAATCCTTCCTAATTATTTTTTATACGTATACATATTTCAAAAATCAAGCAATGAAAATAATGAGGGCTGCCACCTCCAAACCCTCGCTTATTGAAATATTTATACGTAACAATATAACTATAAAATTTTTGGTAAAAAGTGTATAACCCCGATTTTTTAACCAACTGATAGAATCCCTTCAAATTAATTATTTTCCTCATTTATTTATTAAAATCTTGTATAGTTTTTTTTATACCCGTATGAACGTAGTTCTCAGGGTACAATATATTTAGCATTAACGTATGTGGGAGCTCAACAAAGAAGGCAGCTTAGAGAATCGAAATCTGAATCGATTTTCGTATCTATCCATATCTGTCTGTATCTATCGGTATCTGAAAATCTGTAAAAAGAAATTAAGTTTTACGTCAACGACTTCTGCTAAATTTGATTAGCCTAGAGCAGCAAGTTCGAGTAGCTGTCATACAATTTCAAAATTTACATATATCTATTTCATTACTTAATTAAATCAGAAATCTGAAATTTTCTAAAACATGATTAAATTTTATGATAACACCATTACTTATGTTTGTATGGTTGTTCAATATTTATCACAGTGGAAATTTGTGGAATTTTGTTTGGTGAAATTAATAGTACTCAATCTAAAAGAAACTCGAATGTGAAAGGGTTAACACTAAAAACATTTTCTTTTTCGTTAAACGTAAATATAAAACGTAAAATAATTATAACAAAGCAATTTAAATATTTTAATTTTAATAATTATATGATTAAATATTTTATTTTAATTGTAACATTTATAATTTAATGAATGAAAATACTTTGCAGATTTTACAAGTAATTAAAAACACATAAAAACTATAATGATTCATGAACATTATATCATTCATATTAAATCGTTTAAAATTTTTTTATATATATTTTTTTTTAAAGAATAAAAATGCTTAATTTAAAAATTATTTAAATTGCATTAGTTTTTGTTACATTTCTTCTACAGTACCTATATATTATAGATTTACCTCTAGATACAAGATATAAATTCTTCAGAAAAAATATAAAATTGTTTGCAGGTAATTAATAAGGAAATTATTAAAAATTTCAAAATAAAGGACCGAATGATCTCACTAATCTCACTTTTTCAAATAAAAGTTACCCTTGAACTCACATGTTTTGTTTGAAAAAGTAAGATTTGAGTTTAAACTCAGTTTAATGCATTTGACTCAAATTTATAGAAAGAAATTAAGAATTCTCACAAGATACTTATTTTATTTGATTTGAAACAATACAATAAATGGTCACTCAAAGGTGAGTTTCATGACCCCTACTAAAGGTGAAAATCACTTTTTAGTAGGGGTCATGAAATTATGACTTGAATAATTAGGGGCTTCTTATTAAATAAACCAAAAAAAAAAATAATAAATACATAATGGGTTTTTAATTTTCATCTTTTACCGTACAAAATAAAGAAAATCAGAAAAAAAAAAATTTATTAATATTTCCCAATAAAATTTTATTAGTCAAATTTTCTTTATATTTCTTTCGAAACAAAAAATCCTTTTAAGCACATTTTTCAAAATAATATTTGAAAAATTTACTTATAATTCCCTTTGTCCGTCCATCTGTTTACAAAACTTCTATACACTGTTAAAGTTAGCAAAGAAATTTTAACCACGAACAGTTCTCGCAAAAAAATTAATGTCATGGAACAATTTTTGTTTTGTAGCTCCACAATTTACGGAGCTCTAGCCGCTCAAAATTTAAATCAGTCCGACATTTTTAAATGTGTATATGCCAGATTCTGCTTTCAATCTAAAAACGCCAAAGTACTGGATATTTCTTTAGCGTTATAAATCAATATCAATATTATACCATGTTAATTTTAATTTAGTATTTAAATTAGTATTTAAAGACAAAATGTATGGTAAAAATTTACGGTACGCAATTAATTATAACTATTAAATTTTGTGACAAGAAAAATTTTCGGGAATTAGTACAAGTTACCTCAGACGTATTTTTTTTCCTCTCCTTGTTTAAAAACTATCAACGGCAAACATTAAACATTTGCTCTTTCCGGGCATCCACAACTGAGGCAGCTATACAACGTACAAATAAGCTTCAATACTACTATTTTCCAAGTGTTAATGGCTTTTCTTAACTATAACAAGTTTCCTTAAAATTGAGGAAGGTTTTTCTTATTTTCCCACAATTTTTTCTTACTTATAAAATTTTGAGAAAATATATAAATTTTGGCGCAAGTCCCAGTAAAATTAGCACTTTTAAAAATCTTTGGTTTTACATTCTGCCTTGTTTTTTTTTTTCATTTAAATATTTTTTATTTTAAATATCGTGTTACTTAACATTTAAAATTTTTTTGTAATTTAAATCAATTTGTTTTTGGTTTTAAGGATTTTATGAAAAAGAAAATTAGAAATACTATAATTATACAATCCTCTTATCTTAATTTGTTATCTAATATAAAACTAAGGTACAACTACCATATATTATCGATAATCTGATATACGATAATTAATTATAATTGTAATGCGCAAAACATTCATTAACATTAAAGTATGAATAGCCATTAATTTCTTAAAATATTCAACGATCCAAATAAAATCCAATAGGATAATAAAAGAGAAAAAAATAAAATAAAAGGTTATGGTAAAAGTTATGTATATTATATAGGTATAAAGAAAACAAAAAAAAACCAAAATGAATCACGAATTCAGTAGAACACCTTTGTATTAAATGGTAATTTCATTGAACCAAAGTAAAAACAAAGAAAATAAACCAATGAACCTGAAAATTCTTCTCTATAAAATATATTACCTAAGTTCATATTCTTTAGATTTGTTTATACATACATGTACATTAACATTGGATATATGTATATGCATATTAAATGACTACACAAAAAAAAAATTAGAGTCATTAATTGACTAGATGATGACGATAGAAACCAAAGCAGTGTGCCATAGAAAAAAAAAAACAAAAAGTAACACTCTATCACCATGTCCTATCCAAAATTTCATAATAATTTGTTTTATTTTGTTAGTTCAGTTTATATTAAAGTACATTTGCATCCAAAATAATAGCAGCAGTTATTTTGTTATTTTAACTTTTGTGAATTAGGAATTAATTCTTTACCAAGGCCCATTAATTAAATTTTTCTTATTTAAAAATAATTTAAAGTTATTTATAAGAAAATTTTCTCCATCGAATATTGTTTTTTTGATTTTCGTTTCTAGACAATATTTTTTTCTTTTTAAAGTATTTTTTTTTTTGTATCGTAATCCCAATCCAATCATTTCTGTCTCAAGTGCGTTATTTCGTACTTGTTTCTTTAATCCAAATTTTGTGTATTGCAGAATAAAAACCACATAGAGTAAATTTTTATGAAGTCATAGTTTGTTTTTTAAATAAAACAGTCTTTATGAATATTTTTTTCTAATTAAATTCATACTTTCTTTCATTTTTCCTACTTACTTTTAATCATTTAAGAAGATATGAATTAATCTCGTTCAACTAAAATGTTTTTTCTAACTTTAAATGGCAGAGTTACTGTTTTTATGCAAAGGATTTTTAAAACTTCATAATTATTAAATTTACCGTTATTTGGTAAACAAAATTATTTAAAAAAACAAGTATTTCAAAGCCATGTTATTGAAAAAAAAATTAAGCTTCACCATCTTAATCTAAAAAATCTAATTAAGTAGCACACAAATGTAATAATAAGTTTAAAAGTTAATACAACTTTTTTTTCTATGCACTTACCTTTTTAATCAAAATTAAACATGATTTCGTTATCCAAAATATTAAATTCCAAATGTGAAAGGTTAAAAAAATATAAAAGGATTTGTTTTTACAAAAAAAAAAAAAACAAAAAAGAAAAACCAATTCTAATCAAAAAGTTTATTATAAATTTTTTTTATATACAAGTATATCATTATAAAACAAGTTGTGGATATCTTAAGACATAAGACAAATATAAAAAAAAAATATAAAAATAAAAAACAAAATAAAATTATCAAGAGTTTTTTTTTTGTGTAATAATTTGGTTTTTATTGTGGCGCCTTCAAAATGAGGTTACTGTGAACTGAAACAAAAGGATAATGACTTAAGGACATACAAAAAAAACAAAAAAAACGAAACGAAACAACCGACGTTCCCACTCTGTATTTCATTCTTTTTCTAGAAAAGTATTGGTTATCCTCTTTCCATTTTGTTTCTTCATATCGGACACGATTATGGGTATTTGAACTTTAAGAGTTTTAAAGAATTTCTAATAAAATATTCATTAATTTTAAGAGTTTTACTTTTTATAAACCACTTTAGGATTGAAATTTTAATTTTTTAATTGAATTTTAATTGAAAATTTTAAATAAATTAATATACACTTTAATCTACAAAATAAAATTATATTTTGTTAGTTTTTTATTTTCATTTTGATATTTCAGTCGAAAAATAATTTGTGTTAAGTATTGACTTTCAAAATGTATTCATTAACAGAAATTAACAGAAACACCACTATTAAATCCTAAAAGTATGCAAATAATTTTGGCACTTTTCCTTTTATTTAAAATTTCAAAGTCAAAAATAGGGGCTTCGGTAGCCTAGTGGGTAGGATGTGTCGTATTAACCAAAGGAGTATGGGTCCGATCCCTGCACAGGTCGTAAGTGTTTTTTCTTTACATATCCCCCCTTACGACCAAATATCATGTTAATATATAGTATATGAATAAACAAAAATAAATATAATATTAGTATATAATTTAATAATAGCATAAAACCTATACTGGCCTTAGTATCCGATGGTTCAATAATATTGCATTACATTTATGTATGTAATATTAATATAAATAAATAAATAAATAAAAGTCAAAAATCTTAATGCTCTTCAAACAACAGAAATTCATAATATTCTTAATTAATCACTAGAAAATAGACTAACATTTTAAATAATAATTAAATAAGTTTATTTTATATGGTAAAAATAGGAAAATATTAAATAAATTTTTAAATAACTAATATATTATTAAATACATAAAATCATTTTATATTTTAATATTTCAGTTTCCCTTTTTGTTTAATATACTTTAACTATATAGTTAACTAAATAGTTCTATACTATCAACTTAACAAAATTAAATAAAATATAACAAATCATATTCAAAAATGTGGATTTTATAATTATATACTATGAAATCTGGGAGACAAAATATTTCTTGTCTTGATATTTTATAAATTCTATAGAAATTAAAATTCACAGATTTTATTTATTTATAATAATATTACAAATCACATAGGATATTGCAATATTACAAAACCAATGGCTACTAAGGCCATTATAGGTCCAATACTATTATTATATTATACACTAATATTATTTATTTTATTTATATTATATATTTTATATTTGCGCTTTATTTGGTGGCAAATTTTATTAATTGTTTTCAATTGCTACCTGTGCACTCCCTCGGTTAATAAGCCACGTGCTTAACTACAAAGGCACCGATACCCCTCACACATTTTAAATTTGTATTTAATAAAAATTTATTAATTAAAATATTGCATAGAGCCTGCTGTTTTGTTTTCGTTACTCTAATAATTCTTTTGATAGGTTAAGGAAAATTTTCGAAATAAAACATTCTTTGATCAATTTTTTTTTTAGTTTATTCTCCTGCAACATAAATGTTAAATATCATTACACAGGCATCATTAAATAACTTGTCAAAAATGTTTCTTGTTTTTTTGATGCAGAGTTATTTCATAACAATTGCGAATGAAATTGAAAACTTATTTCATTTCATGATGCAAAGTTATTTTATGATACCCATTACACAGCTTTTCATTTTCAGCTGTCACTATAATTGTCGTAAGCGAGAATTATTCTTACGACGTGTGTCGGATTTGGATAAATAGTCTCAAAATAAATAAAAAAATTTATATGACTAAAATAATTTAATAATATGGCTTACAATATACCAATACTTTCTATATTTGTTTACTTCAATTAAGTCACCTCTCTAGAGGTGAAATAAACACGATTTAAAAAATATTAAATTTTGATGACGATTTTTTTATTCAATCTTTTAATTCATAATAAACAGATGACAAATGCATTATTTTTAATATTAATGATTTAAAAATTATGTACATGCAATACAAATAATTGTAGACAAAAATTATTAATATTTTTATTTAAATTCAAAACTGAAAGAAGAAAATTAAAACAAATTTAATCAATTAAATAATGGAGACTAAGTATTAAAATTCTATATACAATTTTAAAAATTATAAATTGCATTATTATTTAAAAAAAAAAAAATAAAAAAAATTTTTAATTTCTTTTGAAATGCATAGCTAAAGTAATGAATAATTTTTTTCGCTTTTGATTCTCATTTAAAAACGATATTTTCTGAATAAAATTTATATAAAATTAATTTTTAAAAACTATAAGAAAAAAAAAATTACCATTCGTATTGAGACTTATTTCAAATCCTTAATGTATATATATATATATATATATATATATATGCATGTATGTATTTAATATATTTTAAATTAAAAAAAAAAATGCAATAATAAATTGCAGTCAGGTTGTCTGGCGCCGAATATTTAATGACTAATATTATTTTCCAGTTTTCTTCTTTTTTTTTTATTGTTTTCTCTGGTCTTTTCTTTTCTCTTTCCTTTTTTAACATTATAATAAATTATATTCTGCACCTATTCAACCAATTATATGCAAAAAAAAAAAACAAAAAAAGCTGAGTCAGTCTCAACACTTGCCATTTTTTACAGAACCTACAAAAAAAACACATATAAACAATTTGATTGTTAAGAAAAGTAAGAAATAAATTGTAGGAGCTATTATTATCCATACAGATGAATATATGTACAAACATACATACATATATGAATATTTTTATTTAATCTCATACTAGTACTGTATAATAATAGGAGACCTATCATTCATTAAAGTCTCGCAACTGTATTTATGTACACATTTTTACTGGTAGATAACAAAAATTTTATAATCATTATTAATATAGCGAATATTTATATCTATCTCTTTCTATTCTTGCAATGAAAAGTATCTCCCTTAAAAAAAAAATTTTTTTTTGTGCAGTCATTCACTTAAAATATACACAATATTACGATATACGAAGGTAAAAATTCACAACTTTTGTTATATTATATGTATAACATATTCTATAGTGTATAGCTTTTTCTTCCATATTATGAATTAACACCATATACATATACATGTATCCTTTTTACATAAAATATCCTTTCTTAACGGTACTCAGACATTTAAATGATTGTGTACAAAATTACAAAAATTATAAAAATTATAAAATTAAAAAAAAAAATAAAAACTAGACTTTTTTTATGATTTCATTTTTTTTTCGTACAATCACATTCTTATAAATCATAGTTATAACGGTAAAAAGGAATAAAAATATCCGTTATATGTTGACTAAAAACAAAGAAAATTGTAAATTTTAAATTTGGGTTATTTTTACTTTAATATTTTTTACTGCTTAATTCTTTCTTATTTCCTAATTGTAGTAAATATTTAGATGTAGTGTTGTCAACTAACAGAAATTTTACTGTACTGTAATTTTACAATACGAACCATACGAATATGTAATAAAAGTCGGGAAAAAATATATCTAAAAAAATAAAACGAACGTATATTTAGGTTTTATATCATATTTACTAAATATTTTTTTTATATTTTCGCTTGGTCTGTTATGATGTGATTATAACACTATTAATTGTTTTATATTTAATTGAATATGTCCTGGGCTGAAATTTGAAAGCGAGATCTTTCCGCTGTTTTGAATAATACGAGATTATTTGAATAAGGGGCAAATTTTCATATTAATTACAAAATAGACCATCATTAGTCAAGATATCCAGATACCTCCCCGTTTTTATCTATCTCAAAATATTTAAAGGTATCAATATTAAAAGCATCAAAGGAGTAAACATTTCAGTAACTAAATGGTGTAAATATGGTGTAAATACCAAACGGATATATTTTGAATCTAAGAAATCAAATAACTCAGTTGAGTTTATGAAACTTGTTGGCAAGGAAAACTTAATATTATTTCAATAAATAAAAAACAGAATATATCTTACCATTGATTACAGATACTGTAACTATACATTGTAACATCATTCAATTTTCAGATAGAAGGTCAAATTACCCCTTTATTTTAAATTATATTTTTCATTTACTTTAACTAAATTCAAACTTGTTCCTAAATCGAAATTAACCATTTTTTAAATGGCTTTAAAAATAAAAAATAAAATAAAAATGTAGTACGATTACTACAATCCCAATAACAAAGACAACAACAAAATTTAAATAAATTTTTTTATTATATTTTATTAGTAATACCTGCATATTATTTTGCTTAATATCCACTTTTGAAAAAAAAAAAAAATTAATCTTATGTTTACAAAGCACGCAATTTAAAAAAAAAAACACTGCCACCCTTTTTTTCATTCTACAGGCAAAATTAGAAATTGTTTTTTTATTTTTAATTTTTATTACCCCACTTAGTTCAAATGTTAACAAAAAATAAAAAAAAAAAGAGTAGGAAGGAAATCTTAATTTATATTTCATAAGGGGTAGAACTCAAGTATGGAATGGATGAACCGGCATACACAAAAAAAAATATTACACTCTAACTTGAGTGTACCGTGAGAATTTAATTTTTATTTGTTTTTCTCTTTTATTTTTTTTTTGTTTGTTTTTTTTTTTTGGTTTTAATAAAGTTAAGGACTTAAAAAAAGGACAAAAAAAAAACTTTTTAAAACTTGTGTTGGCTTTTTTTTCACCGTATTTATTTCAAGAAAATATTATTTTGTTTTCAAAAGATGCCAAAAATTCCACTAAATTATTTAAGAATAGAAGTGAAATACGAGAGTTTACGTTTATTTTTTAAGTATTGGGAACCCCTGTTAAAATTATGAATGGTATTTTTTCCCTTTGTTCTCATTTTCTATACTTTAGGAGCAACACTTTAATTTATATGAAACTTTTTCAAAATGTTGGACTTACTGTATTTTTTTTTTTTGGTTTATTCTCTTGAACAAAAAATTTACAGTGGTTTTAATCGATTGCCAGTTGCCACGTGTCTTAATGAAATTATGATTTTTATAATTAGTTTTTAAAAATAAGCTTTAAAAAGTTCATGGAAACTTTTATTATATAAAAAATTTCGTTTTTTCTTAGCATAGTATTCAGGTTATATCTGAGCTCAAAGACAAAAACATGAAAAATATGAAAATTTTTCGGATATATAAAATTTTGACAATTTGAAGAAAAACTTTACATAGAAATTTTTTTTTTTTGTTATAATTGTCATAACCAAAAATATTAAATTTTATAAACAATTGTTTGTAAAAAAAAACCGAATTTCAAAATATTTTTTGAAAGATATGAGAAAAATTAAAATTTTTCTGCCTAGGTAGAAAAATATCGGGAAAAAAACAAATTTTTTCTCGGTTTGTGTCTTGGACTATATATTTTTCTTGGCGTACTAAGCTGTGTACTACTTGAGAATAAATTGAAAAAATTTATTAAAAAGTTTTTGCCGAGATAAATTTTGATATAAAACCCTATATAAAATTATATTTTTTTGAGCTGAGATATAATCTGAATACTATCTATGCTTTAATTTGAAATATTTGAAAATCCTGTCCAGATTTATGTGATAGAGAAATAAAAGAAAAAAAAAATTTTGTTTTGAATAAAAAATTATTAAAGAAAGCAGGGAAAATCATTTTTTTTAATTTATTTTTATTGTGTGTCCGTTTTTGAAATGTATATATTATGTATTATGTGTTTATTTTGTTCATATTTAACGTTCATATGTTAGTTAAACATTTTTTGAGTGCTGTCAAAATCATTTAAGAAATATAGGAAATAAAATTGTTTTTTTGAGTGTTACTTCAGGCTTTCGATTATAAAACTTACTATATATGAATTATCAGAATTTTATAATTTGAAAATATCATAAAAACTTCTTTCAAACAATAAATATATATTTTTACAAAATTAAAATTAAAAGTAAATGATCTGGTCCGCCCAACTTATACAATACTCGTATAATAAATATAAAAAACTAAAAATAAATAATTTTTTTTTTTTTTGTAAAAAAATAGATTACAAAACTTTACGAAGAACACTTTAAAAAGTTTTTTTTTTTTTTTACTTTTCGGGTGTCTAAATGACAGGATGAAAATTTATAAACAGTTATTATTTAACTTTTATACTTTTCTAGACATATATTTATGAACATACATATATATATATATATATTTTATTTATTTATTAATATTTATCATTATTACCAACTAATAAAATATTTTTTTTCTTTGATTTTATTTCTATTTCTATTTATATCTTTACATATAATTGACATTTTGAATGATATTTCATCAAAAATAATTCAAAATTACAAAAACAATAAAAATAAAATGACATTTATTATAAATAAAATTTCAAAAACTTTTACTTATATAAGAAAATCATTTAATGTTATATGAAAGCTGTTATAATTTATTGTCATATTAATACGTAACTGTAACATTAAAATAAACTGTAAATAAATACAAAAAAAAAACTAACAGTATGTTTTTATTGAAACTAAAAATAGTAAAAACGAAAAATTTTCCGAATGAAAATGAAACAATAACAATTAAGGTAAATTTTGTTGGTACATTTCCTTTTTTTTTTGTCGTTTCATGTCAGACGCCTCCATTTTTTTTTTGAAAGTTGAACTTTTCAATGACAGTTAAAAGTAATAAAAAGTCACGCTACATTTTTTTTTTTGTTTTGTTGTTATTTATATTTTTAACAGTTATTTTTGTTTTTATGTATAACAACATACAAGTAAGTTTTATTTTCTTTTAACAATAGATCGGTATTGTTCTATGCTTTTAAGTGGTTAAATAAACGTTAAGCGAAAAGAAAATATAGTTATTTTTTAGTTTTTGTTTTGTCAAAGAGGTCAAACTCAATTTAATTTATAAATCATTATAATACATATTAAGTATTATACCTACATTGATAAATAAGAGTTGCCGAGAGGTAAAACTTACAAAAAAATTTTAATTAAAAACTAAAGTGTTTTTTTTTTAATGATAATAGTAAAATTTAACATTTTTTAGATTTGATTAATATAACAATGTAATTAATTATTCGGGATGTGCGACTTTCAAATATTCGAAGTTCATATTGAATTATCCGGAAAACGATAAAATATATGATGCAAATTATGAAATCGTAAATTAAAACTGAGATATTGAAAAATTTAAAAATTAAATAAAATTTAAATTTACATAGATACATACATTGGCAATGGTTTTTATATGATAAAGTCACAGTTATTTAAAAAAAACAAAGAAGCATAAATGACGAAAATTTTTTAATATAAAAATAATTTATAATTTTACAACAAAGATGACGAAAACTTTTTTAAAACATTAATAATATGAAAGCTAATATGTAATCTTAAAATAAATAAATCGAAAACTTTACTACTGAAGTGAAGTAAAATTTAAATTAGGTATAATTTTGTTAGGTTTTTACATTAGAACTTCTAATGTTAGAACATCTAATGTTGAACCTTCTCAACTCGTGTTTTTGATTAATATGATATAGATATAAAAGGTAAAGATATATGAATTTAAAATTTTTTCTCGAAATAAAATGAAAAATAATTTTTTATATAAAAATAATAGCCCCTGGCAACTACTGTTAAAAAAAAATAATTGTAAAAAAATAATTTATACCATTAATAAAAATAATAATAATTTTTTATAGAGATCTCGGTGCCCTAGTGTGGATCAGAGCGCATAAAATATGCTGTAAACACCGAGGGAGTGTGGGTTCGAATCTCATACATGTCGTAAGAATAATTCCCCCTTACAACTATGAAAATTAAGTAATTTCTTTGTTACATTTATGTGCCAGGCGAATAAACTTAAAAAAAAAAAAAACCTTTTTATAAAATTATGTTAGCCAAGTTGGATAGTAATTTAAATAACATACATTTTTTTTTATATCATGTTTTTTTAATCATGTCATTCTTTTTATATCTTTCATTTATAATAAATAATCGAAAGTTAAATTATATAGCACATAATTTAAATGCAATCAATAATCAAAATTTTGTATATTAATTTATTTTATATTATTTTTATTTTTATGTATGGCCAAATTTATTACAAATTATTAAAATATTTATTTAAAATTTTCAATTAAAATTTATATATTATAATTTTATTACCTCAAATATTTTTAAATGGTAATAATTATTAAATCATTCTAATCGTAAATCTTTATATAATTAAAATTAAACAACACGTTGTGTACAAAAAATTTGTGTATCTAATAAAAATACCAAAAAAAAATATAATCTCTGTGGGTGTATATGTTGAATAAAAATAATTTAAAATCAACAAGTTTTTTATAAATACAAAAAAAAAAAAAAATTTTTTTTAACTTTTTATAAATACCACCCATTTCAAAACAATAATTTACCATCAAACTATCACTCCACATTATAATATTATTTAACCATTTTTTAAATTTTTATTCTACCCAACAATAACAATATTATGTATACATACAAAAACATACATAATTAGTGAATTATAATGATATACAAAAGTATATAAATTATTTTTATTATTTAACATTCATACAAATATACAAATACAAAGTCATATATATACAACTACATATTCAGATTTTATTCCAAATAAAAATTTTATAACATGCTGTTTTAATTATTTTACCAAAAAAAAAAAAAAATACATAATGTCATGAGATTTTTTTCTTTCATGATATATTCTAATTATACAAAATTACTATGATGACATTTTAATGAAGATTAAAATCACACAAAAAAAAAAAAAACACAAAAACCTTTTTTCTCTTATATACGCGTTTTCGTCGTCTTTGCTAATTTACATTGTTATAGTGATGATAATAAAATAATATAATATATTAGTGTGTTTGTACTCTTATGTGATTTTATAAATTAAAACAAAAAAAAAAACTGTTTAACATAGATTTTTTCTTATATTTATTAAGTATTTTCATGTTGAAAGATGTCATCATGCAGCAGTAACGGTATATGATTAGATGCTGCAATTTATTATTATGCCACCTTAAGAATTTTTAATGATATGCTAATTGAATATAAAAACAAAAGAGCGAACATATAGCAAAAAAAAAAAGGATAACAAAATAAAGTTCAATTATTGCAATGTGTGTTACAAATGTTTTATGTTTAATGAAATTATGTTGAGTGTCAAAAACAAATAGTTAGAACTGTTATGAGATTTTAATTTCAAAAATTAGTTAGAAAAATTGTTAAAAAATTGTTTTGGTTTTTTATTTACGTTAATAATTTATGGAATATTTTATTTAAAGTACTTTAAAAAATTTCAATTTTTACATTTATAAAATTGTGGATAAGATGTTATACATACAAATTTTGTTATGAGTTCAAGATTTTATTTTAAATAAGAAGTATTTAGTGTATTCCAAAAAATTGGTATATATATCAGACAAACAAAATCGATAAAAAAAGTCTTTAGATGAAAAAAATTATTGTATACTTTGAAAATATATTTGTTGCATGTATTAGTTTTAGTAAAATGTTCTTTATATACGAAAGACTTTAGGAATAAATTTGTTAGCATAAAAACAAAGGAATTTCAAATGACAGCAGGCCCAAAGAAAGGGAAGGTTATCCATGTTAGTCCATTAAATAATCTATTCCAATGCCAGCGGTTTTATAATTCAAAATGAAGAGAAGCTTGGAAAAGAATTTAAGCTTCTTCTTAAATTTCTGCTAAAGGTATACTGAGAAAAATATCCAGATAAATATTTACAAGCAAATATTAACTAACAATAACCAATGTTGTTAATTCTTTTTTATGTTATTAGCTAGTATAAGCACATTATTAACATAAAAAAGAATTTTCTAATCCTTAAAATAAAGACTTTCATCTAAAAAAAAAATTTTACACAATCAATTTAGTCATCCAAATTTCACTGAAATCATCATTTTTCTTTTCAATCATTTTTATTATAAAAATTCATATTTTCATTTAAAAATTTTCAAAACATGAAATTTTAGTTTTCATATTCACATAAAAACACAAAAAAAAAAAAAAAATTCTTCTTACCTAAAAATATATCATCATCATCAATATTTTGTGAACTAGCAAGTGTGGCAATAGCCGCCATTGCTTTACAAAGTTCAATCAATGAGGGTGGCGGTAAGATAGCCACACTCAATGGTGCCCTATTTAAGATTTCACCTGATAACAACATTCAAAACTAAGACCACCGCTTACCTGTAAAAAAAAAATATAAATATTTTTATTTAAATTTCATAATATGTATTCAACAAAATATAATATTATTTTTATCGTTTTAAAGTAAATTTTATGAATTTAGTAATTTAATTAAAAATTTTGTTTTTTATTTATTTTTATACATAGAGTAACACTTCATTAAATTTTCCATAACAAATGAAAATTAATTCATTTTAAAAGCATTTTCCAAAAAATTAATTTCCTCAAAAATTAATTTATTGTATTTTTTCGCTTTTTTTTTAATTTAATTTTTATGACAAAAGGGAGAAAAATAAATTGTAAAAAATTTCACAGTTCAGTTATTTTTAATACGCTATTAACTTTCAAACTCTATAATTTTTTTATTTTATTAAAAAAATGAATGATTATATAAAATTAAAAAAAAATATATACTAATATGTCTTAGAATCTAAGTAATCAATCAATTTAAAATAAATTTAAATTTTTTAAAATTTTCTTACTCCTAATAATATGCAAATATTATATTTTTGAGCCACCTTATAGGAAACGGCCAGTTGGGAACTTTCCTTTGACAACAGCTGGACATTTGATCAGTAGACATTTCGCAAAAAAATATTTTGAATTAAATGGACAATTAGCAAAAGGATATAGAACAACTAGACACTAGGCAACTTGGACATAACATTTTGCAGCTTTTAATAATCAACAATTTAATTTTCAACTCTATAATGTCTGAAAAAATGTTTGAAAAAATAATTAGTTTAAAACAATTTATATAAATTTATGAAAACAAATTGAAAATATTTGTTATTATTTTTAATTCCTTTCATTTTTGCACATATATATATAGGAAGGTTTACATAATTAAAAATTGTCAAATGTCAAAATGTTAAGTGTCCATTTTGCCAAATACCTTTTTGTTAAGTGTCATTTTTACGAAATTTCCTTTGATCAAAAGGCCAGTTGTTAAATAAAAGTTGCTAAGGGTACCGTATCCCGAATTTCCGCATTTCCAGCACTAAAATTAAGATGAAATCACACAGATTAAATATTTAAAGCTATGATTTTAAATCAGAGTATCCTTAATATGGAACATTCATTAAATTCGAAAATAATTTTTACTGATAAAATCTCAGAATAGCCTTTGAGTATTATTATAAAACAGGAATTATTATATTTAAGAGGAACTATTAGAAGAAGTTAATAATAACTGACATTTTAAGAGGTCAAATCTCAGAGTCTTCATCTGGAAGTGATGACATAGAAAAGAATAAAAGATATACCTAAATTTTAATACTTCGAAAAAAATTTGATTACAAAATGTAATGTTCTCTCTAAATATTGCTCAACTTCAATTAACTAATTCTATTTAGTATGTTTAAAAGTACTTAAGTACTTTATTCAAAAGCGAAGATTTTTCACACAGTTTTTTTTATATTTTATTTAAAAGCAAAGCCATTTATGTTTTTTTTTCATTTTCACTTAAGCTAAGTTTTATTCAATAAATGTTTCAAATTGTAACATTAATAATATTAATCATTTATTTAAGTACTCAATTAGCAACAGTTTTTAATAATTGTGTGTGAAAATAAATAAAAAGAAATAAAAGAAAAAAAAAAAAAAGAAAATTGAGGTTCTGAACTAAGATAAATTTTCTCAATTTTATTATATCATTTATTTTGAATTTGATTGAAACCGAAACCATTAACCAACTGGGCAATATCATGATTTATTAACCGTGGTCTGAAAATTGTCCTTTATATATATTATATACTGTTTTCTATAATGATATATATACATTATGTTGTGTATATAACATATTTTGATATTTACAAGCTTAATTTTTCTTTAATTTATTTTTCTATTTTTTACTATGTGAGTAAAACAAATTGGTTTTTTTTTCTTTTTTTTTTTTATTAGATTTTGTTTACTATCGGTGTTGATGTGAAAATAATAATAATTATAAATCAAAATTGTATTTACCAATTAAATGAGAAAATAGCCAGATGTTAATGGCATGGTAATGTTCTCTTTAAACATAAAACAAAATTTCAAATATTCATAATTGTTAGGTTAGGTTTTTTTCTTGTTGTATTTTAATTTTTATTGGGAAAACAAAAAAAAAGCCAATAAAATATTTATTAGAATGTCTGAATGACCCACAAAGAGAAAAACACAAGACAATTAATTATTTATTATAGAGACTTCACGTGGCGGAAAAAAAAAATGAACCAAGTGTAAGTATAGTTAAAAACAAAATCTTTATGTAATTTATATTAAGATAAGGTTACTATTAATTATTAATTAATAAGTAACCTTATCTTAATTAATTATTAAAAATAAAGTAAATATTTGAATTTTTTTTTGCAAAAATTTAAATTATTACAATAAAAAAATTACCAATTACTTTTTTTGTATATAATATGACCAATAAAGGAACTTTCGTTCATTAAAAACAAAAATTTTGCTGTATGAGCAACTCGCACTCTCTTCGTTAATAACGCATTACCTTAACCAATAGGAAGCCTTCCCTACCATTTTAATTATATTAATATTACAAATCACATAGGATATTGCAATATTACAAAACAATCGGCTACTAAGGCCATCATTATATAGGTCGAATACTATTTTAAATTATACACTAATATTATTTATTTTGTTTATATTATAAATTATATATTTACACTATATTTGGTAGGAAGGGGGATTTGCTTTCAATTAATAAAACTTGCTACCTGTGCAGGATTTGAAGCTGTACTCCCTCGATTAATAAGCCACGTGCCTAACCACTAGGCCACCGAGGCCCCCCCTACTATTTTTTATTATTTTTTTTTTATTACTATTTTTTATTCTTTTTTTACAGATTCTAGAAAAAAAAGTTTGCAAAACTAGGTTACACTTATAATATTAATATGTAAAAAAACGGAATTTTTTTTTTCGATAAATACGAAATCACTTTTTTTTTAATTATATGTGTTTCTAATTAGAATTGTAGCCATTAAGTGCTATTATTAATTCTATTTTCATTTAATTGAAAGAAAGTTAGTTATTGGTCATTGTAGTTATGACCAATAAAAGAACTTTCGTTCATTAAAAACAAAACATTTACTCTATGTGCAACTCGCACTCTCTTTCTTCGTTAATAGCCCACTTCCTTAACCAATAGGAAGCCTTCCCTACCATTTTAAATCATAGAAGGTAGAATCAATAGAAGATTGCATATAATCAGGCGCTTGAAAAATTTTAAATTTTATGTAATTAATATAAACTCTTTAATCTAAAAAAAAAATAAATAAATAAAAATAATTTGAGATATAATAAATTATTACTAATTGGAGACAAATTTACTTCATGAATCATTTAATTTTATGATCTTTATACTTTTATTCCTTTCACAAAAAAAAAAAGTATTAAAATAATTTGCGCTTTTTTGAAAATTCATCCATTAAATACCATACTTATGTAATGAGATAGAGGATAAAGGAGTTATCATTTAATTAAAATTATCGATTTTTTTTTTAATATATTTTTCTATAGAATAAATAATATGCGCAATAAACGAAACTAATTTAATGGAAAAACGATTCGAAAAAAAGGAAAAAATTAAAATAAAAAAGAATTTCAGATTTTTATCTAAATGTAATAATTACATAAAAAAAAAAAACATTAAAATAACAAGATATTAAAGGATATTCATTATAATCATATATTTTTATGAACACATTATATTTTATAAATATATGCAAAAATAATTTTTTGTATAAATCTATGTACATATTAAGTTTGCAAGAAGTATTTATCTGCTTTAAAAGTATAAATTTTAAAGACCAAATTTCTTTATCAATTATCTGTATCACTTTTTCCATCAAAAATAGGAGTTCAATTGTAGTTTTTTTTTTCAAAAAGTGAAATTTGAATTTAAGCTCAGTTTTATGCATTGGATTCTATAGCTATTATTCAAGACTATGAAAAGACAATGTTTTTTATAAAGAATTATTTTTATTTTATTTTCGAAAACTGTTGAGTTTGGAAAATTGGCTGCATACAAAAGTTTTACCTACTCATTAAAGTCTATGCAACGACATATAGCAGTGCACTTATTTAGGAAACATCCTGTAGTTTACGATATGATAATAATTATGTACTGTTTTTTTATTTAATTATATTATATTACTCGTATTTGTATATTATAAGAAAAAACTATATTATATTTTGTTATCTATATGAGCCAGGCGTGGGTTAAAGGCTAGATTCTTCGAATGAACGACCGTTATCTTAACTACTACACCATTAACTATTTTAATTTGTATCCTTTATTTAATTTTTTATATGTTTATCCACTTAGTTTATATGGTCAGCCTGAACTTATCACTTTAATATGGAATATTAATTCATAAATTTTATCTCTTTTCAACACAAAACATTTCTGTTTTTTTTTTTTGTTAAATAAAAAGCTTTCCGGTAGACCTTAGATTTTTTTTTTTTTTTTCGATAGTAAAATAAGTATAGGATTTATATTATATATAATATCCAAAATTTTGTGGCACCATCATTTAGTTAATTTTAATTTAATTTTGATATATGAATATTGGAAAAAAAAAAATACAAATGAATATATAAATACTGTTAATTATATTTAAAAAGTATATAAATATTATCATATATTATTTATAATTGAAAGTACATATATAAGTGATTTAGTATAAAATTTTGAATATAAAATTATGATAATTTATGATGTTTTATTAGAGAGAATGTTAATAGAATAGAAATAATAAAGAAATTGTTTTTAATAAAATAATAAAAAAATTGAGGTTAATTGCATAATATACATATAATATACATATAATCATAATTAACTAATTTCAGTTAATTTTTTTTTTAAATATAAAAATACATAGGGACTTCGGTAGCCTAGTATGTAGGCGTCTGGCGTATTAACCGAAGGAGTGTGGGTTCGATCCCTGCACAGATCGTAAGTGTTTTTTCTTTACATACCCCACTTACGACCAAATAAAATGTAAATATATAGTATATAATATAAACAAAATATATAATATTAGTATATAATTTAATAATAGTATAAAAACCTATAATGGCCTTAGTAGCCAATGGTTCAATAATATTGCATTACATTTATGTATGTAATATTAATATAAATAAATAAATAAATAAAAATACATAAAATAATGTCAAAAGTTAAATGTTATAATTTTCGAGGTATGTAATTATGTACTTATTAATTGATAATTTCACTGATTAAAAAACTAATATAAAATACTTAACTTTTATCTAATAATTAAATTTAATTATATAATTGTATTTAAGAAATAGTTATTAGTTGTGTAATATTACAATTTAATTTTATAAAAAAAAAATGAAATAAAAATAAATCCTTTTTATAACGAACATTATAATTAAACTTTAAATTGAGTATAGTATGTAAGGTTTTATTGTTTTGTAGTCAGTAGTCGCCACGTAAATAAAAGGTAGTAGAATGACTTTGCCAGTAAGTTGTTATTTATATCCGTTCTTTTTATTTTTATTTATTATCTATTATCCTTTTAACAAGGCTTACTAATTTTCTTCAGCTTAATTAATAATAAGTATACTCATTTGATATCTGTCCATATGTATTATATATTTTGTGTTAGAATTCCTTTTTTTTTGCAATATCTTTTTCCCGACATTATTAAGAACATGTATAAATTAATAGGAAACCAATTTCGACGTATATATTTTAGTGGTTATTTACACAATTCAAATTCCTTTAATAATATCAATAAATCGTTTTAAGATAATATAAGGATTAAATTTGACTAAAATAAAACTAAAATACAGAAAAAATTAAAAAAATATAACAAAAGACCACACCGCATTTTATAAGGATCCTATAAATCTATATAGGATCTATATCATCAAATATATGATATCTTACATTAAAATTATAAAATTATGTATTAAATAATTTATAAATTGTATAATTCAATAATAATAATAATAATTTACCTAATAAATATTTTGCTTTCTTTAATCCCATTGCATCAAATAATTCTGGATCTGTTATTAATATCACTGATAATAATAAGCTAGCTGTTAAAACATCCAAATTTAATAATGTTGGATGTCTATAACGTATTGATTGTAATAATGGTGAATTATATGAATTTAATAGAATGCACAATGATATTAATATCGTTGAGCATTTAACAGAATTTATTTCTTTCGAAGACGCCACTTTGAAAATTGTTTCTCTTACAAATTAATTAATTTAAAAAACAAAATAAAAAACAAAAAACATGTCATTTAAAAGTTTTTCACCATTTAAATTTAAATATAATATTTTTAATTTATTTTTTATTTTTATTTTTAAATTTTTAGAATTTTTTCAATTAGAGTTCTTAAGATTTTTCATTTTGAACGAAAAAGAAACTAAACATTTCATTTTTCAAAAGAAAACAAAAAAAAAAAAGAACAGTATTATTAGTTTTCTTTATTTAAATTAAATTTTTCTTTAACAGTAAATACTTAAAAAAAAACAAACAACAAAAAATATTTTCTTTTCATTGATTAAGTCACGAACCATGGATTAACAAAAATAATACAACAACAATCATCATCATCACCATTGTGAAAGGTTTAAAATTAAAAAAAAAAAAACGGAAACAAGATCAAAAAGTCTTTTAAAATTATAAAGCACATAAAAACAGTTTTAAAATGTTAATACCTATCACTATTTCTTAGTAAATTAAATGCTGGATTATGGAAAATTATTGCACAACAACACAACACAAAACAAAAAAAAAAAATAAAAGAAATTTTTGACAGACGCTGTTCTTGCAATTTAATAACAACTTATATAGAGTTTTTTGTTTTTTTTTATAAAAATTTATGTAAGAAATTAATACACATTCATTCATTATTGTATATAATATTAAATATCGTTACCTATATACACTGTTCTTTTTTTTAAAAACGAACTAACAAAGATATATGTATAATATTGTAAGGTAATAAGCACGTACATGCACTTTGTTTGTAAAGGATTTCATATAAAAATGATTCATAAAAAGGATATTTCTAAAAAAATATTATTTAAAAATAAAAAATGAGTACAAAAAATAAAAAAAATAAAAACGGGTTGTAAAGCCCTGAAATACTTTTTTTTTAATATAAGTACATTAACATCACGCTAAATAACTTCTTATTAATTAAAAAAGAACACACATGTAATTTGAATTTAATTTTTAATTCTGTTATATAACTGTTATACATAAAATTTTATAATACAAATGAACAAAACAATACAATTGAAAAATTAATATATAATAAAAGTGTATCAATTATGTACTATTAATAAAATGTAATCTATAAAAACTAAAATTTATACATGATAATACAACCATGTTGCATTTTCTGTAAGGATTGAAAAAAAAAAAACAAACCGATTTTCATTTTACAAATAATATTAATTCAATTGTGAATATTTTAAAAAAAATTCCAAACGTAGTTTCCATTTTTATAAATATTACCTGTCAAAATTTAAATTAAAAAAAAAACCCCGAGTGGTTATTTTAAAATTAAACAAAAATAAAACTTAAAAATGACTCATTTTACATAAATCATTAAAAATAAAAATAAAAAATCAAATACAATCATCACGTCATTTTAATAAAAGCTGTCAATAAGTCTTTTGGGATTTTTTTGTATATTAATCGGTTCGGTTTTTTTGTTTTTCATATCAATTCCGCAATAGATTTTCTTCCTTTAAATATTATAGTAATACCAAAACAAAGTTTCAAATCAATACAAATAAAACAAAAAAAAAAATATAGCAATAACAAAAACAAGTCAGATAAACCGAAAAATAAACCAAAAAAAAAAATTAAAATAATAAAAAACAAAAAAAAAATTAAAAATATAAAATAAAAAGAAAACCCTTAAATAATCAATAAAATCAATAATGAGTGATTCGTCATATAATCAACTTACACATCCCTTGTGAATTATATAAAATCGATTTCAAACAAAAAAAAATAACAAAAAACAAAAAAAACCAGTAAGGGTAACTGAAAGGATAGTAAAATAAAATTGAAAAACAAAAGAAATATTTTAGGAATGAGTAGACTATAGTTAAATATATTAAAACTCTCAACAATAATAACAACAAGGAAGATTGGGTGACAAATCCGTCTGGAATTTTTTCTATTGGAAAATTTACAATATTTTTATTTTATTTATTTATTTATTTTTTTTTTTTGGTTCATTGTTGTCCTTTTTTTTGAATTTGTATAATTTGATTTGATCGTGTTGTTCTTTTCTTTTTTGTTCTTTTTTCTATTTAAATGTTTGTTTTTTAAATTCTATTTTACACAAAGACAGTAATAATTATCAAAGGTTTGTTTGTTTTAAAAGAAAACATATAAATTCTTTTAATTAAATTCTATATTAACCCCATATAGACGATTACTGAAATATGTTTACTACACACTTTAGTCTTAAAATACAATGTCCGATATGAGTCAACGGAAGTTTTAAATATTATGAATTACTATATGTTTGTTTAATAATATTTAATAAAAAGAATAATGTGTGACTAATATCTGTTATTTAAATTTGAAATTTAGAAGTTAAAATTTCTATATAACGAATATATATAGCTGGTATTAAAGGGGTTAATAAATAACGAAATATGTATTGTTATTTAAATTCTTTTTGTTTTGTTTGTTTATAATTTTTATTTTACAACTACGCATTTTGAATATTTTCATAGCATAGATTTTATTTCGAATTATTTTTTGTTTTCCGAAAACTTTTAAGTTTTTTAAACAATATTAAACTTTAAAAACTTTATAAATATTTTTTAATGTCACTAGATATTACTTTAATTAAAAAAAAAAAAAAATAATATTTTAATCCTTATGCTATTAAAATTATTAATAAATTTTAAATATTTAATTCGGATTACAAAAATAAATTCTTAAATTTTATAAATATGATATTTCGAATTTCGTACCAAAGTAATTTTGAAAATAATTAAAAATTCGAAAATAGAATATTACTATATACGTCGTTTGTTTTTTAAATAAATTTTCCTTATGAAAAAGGATTTGAAAAACTATAAAAATCACGTCACGAAAATCATACCGTTATACATATACGTACGTATTTTGTTTGTGTGTTCATATGTTTTTTTCGGAAAAAAAAAAAGAAATATTAACGGTATTTATAAAAATAATATTTTTTAATATTTTGTTTAAATAAACTAAACGAATATCATCCAATCACTAGGACAACTAAAATTCAACTAAAATAAATTTTACTAAAGCTCTTTTTTTTTCAAGGACAATAAGCTAACCAACCACATATTAATTTTGTTTTTGTACTTTTCAAGTTAGTTATTTGCCTTTCTCTTCATTTCAGTAGTTGAGTATAGAATATGCCGCATATATAAAATCATAAAAAAACAACAAAAATAACAAAAACAAAAAAAATTTTTTTTTTTTTTTAAACTAAAATAAGTTAATATATTTTCTATGTATGTACATATGGGTGTGTGTTATTTTTTTTTTTTTTTGTTACTCACGAATAAAGGAAAAGAAAAAGAAGAAGGAATAATTTGGAATATCGTCTCCAATAACTCCGTTTTAAGTGGAACATTTTCTACCTTCATTTTTGTTTTTATTTTGTTATAAAAAATTAATAAGTCTCTAAACCTCAATGTATATTTGGTGTCCCATAAGTAAAAATTTCATAACTAATAAAGTGATTATCTCAAATCTTATGTTAGAGAAAGAGAAATCTTTTAATATCTTTTAACTTATTTTAGAATATTAATTAAATTCAATGGTCATAAAATACAATATCTCATTTATATTAATTTTTAATGTAAATTGTACTTTGATTTTAATTCTACCACCAATTTCAATTAAGAAACCATTATTTAGATTGCCATATTAATTTTTTTCAAACCAAAAACTAAATAAAGTCAAAAAGTTATTCAATATTTCTATGGTTTTTAGAAAATACAAAATCAGTACCTATTCATTTACATTTTAAAACATTAACTTTTTAATTTTCTAAAAGTAAAATAACAACTTTAATATTGTGTCAATATTTTACATAATATTATACCCAATTTTTATATTTATAATTCGTTTTGATAATTTCTACAATATTTAAGTTTCCACTTGAGAAACACCTTGTATTGTATATTTATTTCAATCGTTTGCCCAGACAAATAAGTTAAATTTGTTTTGTAGTACAAACATTTTTATAATCTGGCCATACCCATACATAAATTCATACACTTAAGGAAAGAGAAAAAAAAACCAAAATGAGAAAAGAGAGAGAGAAAAAGAGTGAAATAGAGAAAACTTTAAATATTTATCCTTCTTAAAAATAACAATTCCTAAATTTTTGATATTATTCTTTTTTTTTTTTTTTTAATTTTTTGAGCAAAAACAAATAATTTAAAATTAAATTATTTATATATATATATATATATTTTTGTAAAATATATATTTATAAATGTATATGTGATTTTCTTTGTTTTTACTCTATTAGACTATGAATTGAGCAAGAATTGATTTTAAAATTGTTGTTATTGTTAAACTCTTATACATAATAACAGTAAAAAGAAAATAAAAACTCACTGAAATAGAGAAAAAAAAAAAAAAGGATATTAAAGTATTAAATTTAAAAAACAAATTTTGTTTTTTTATTGTTTTGGTTGTTCTTGTAGTTATTATCATTGAATTTTTTTTTTAACTATTTTTTACATTTTATTTTATATTTTTATTTTCTTTTAATTTAATCATTTTTGTTAGTATATGTATGAATCATCTGTTCAGAATTTTCTTCTTCAAGGATAATAATATATATATATATTATATATATATGCTATATATTTATATTTTAAAATATATACAAATTAAAATAAAAAAGGAAAAAAAAAAAACTGAATATTTAATGTGTATATAGGAATTACTTTTTTTTTTTTTTTTGTCATCTAACAAAAAACAAAAATTGTTATTAAAAACATTAAATGGACGATTTAATTCAATTTAAAATAAATTAACACCAAAATGAATGTAATTGTTTTTATTGTTATTTTTTTAATTCTTTAAAAATAATTTGTTTTTATATTTAATAGATGAATATAAAATAGGATAACAATAATATATCTAGTGAATTAATGAATATTTGATTTTTTGATTGGGGATTTTTTTTTTCGTTTAATATTAGGAATATGTTCCTAAAATGATAATGACTAAAACAAAAAAATAAAAGGCTGTATGGAATTGAAAATAAAATATAATTATTAATAAAATTTTAATAATAAATCAAATAAATTTAATTCAATATTATAACAGTTCTATTATAGTATATAAATAATCCTAATAACTGTCCTTAACGATAATTTGATATTTTTTTCATAATAAAAGATTCATTATTGATAAGAAAACTAGAATATTTTCAAAATCAAGAAAGAGTCTTTAAAATTAATTATTACAAAGCTCTTTTAATTTTTAGCATATTTTTCACAAAAAAAAATTTAAAATTTTGTTTATTAGTTTTACTTTGCCTTTCCGTCCGTCACTCAATTTGTTTACAAAACTGCTGTACCATTTATTATAGAACAATGAAATTTTAACCATGGCGATAAGTTTCTTCAGAAAATAATGTTGTACAAAAACTTTTTTAAGTAGCCCTCAAAGTTTCAAAAATAATGTTTATACAACAATTTTTTTAAGTAGCCCTCAAAATTTGAAAAAGTTCTATTTTGAAATGATTATATCTCAGGTTTTGCTTAACATTAATGACCTAAGAACGACATGATTTTTTTTACCAATATCAAAAATTATATTATATTTACCGTTATGTGAAGGTAAAATTTTACAAGATATTACTTCCTTCATAACTCTGACTCTCTTTTACTTACAGTCTTAGGAATATCTTTCAGAATTAGTATAAATTACTTCAGAACATTTTTTTATATCTCGCTCTGTGTAATCGCTATTAGCGGTCAAAAATCTATAGAAGGATTAAGTATAATAATAGTTATCTTACCTGTTGAAATCTACAAAATATTATATGACAGTTTGATTTCAAGACGAAGAAATTTTAAGTTAAAAATTTTTATTTTAAATACCAATATTAAAATTTTAAAAATTTTTTAACTAATTTTTCCTCATCTAAAAATAATAAAGGTAATAATTTTATAATATCGTTCTGTTAAAAAAAAAAACAAAAGTCAACTGTTAGTACAAAATATTTTTTAAGCACATGGATTTTTTCTTACATATTCATCATAAGTGGACTTCTCTTTCTTTTTCATTTTTTCGTTTGGTATATTTTAAGAAAAATTTAAAATAGTGTGAAAAAAGGATAAAAAAGGATTTTAAAAAAGAAAATTAAATTCTACATTGAAAATAATTGAGAGAGAAAAGATAATTGAAAATTATAATAATATTCTTAATTTTAATTTTATTTATTTACATTTAATTTTTTTTTTTTTTTTATAAAAGTTCAATTTGTTAAAATATAAAATTAGATATTTTTCAATTTTCAAATTCTGGAAGTTTTTGTTTTTTTGGTTCTTAATAAATTTAATTTCCTTAGTTGATAAGAAGTAAAAAATAACCTTCTTAAAATGTATACTACTTATGAGTACATGAGTAAAGTCTGCTAAAAGTCAGTGAAACCGAAGGATTTGAAAAAATGTTTAATATATATATGAATATATATGTTCTTATATACATATACGTGCAGGACTTATATACTAATATATCAATATAATATATATATATTATTTTGACTATAGAAAATAAGGAACTTTTATGTAGAAGCAAAACCTGTCAAATTAAATTTTCTTTTTATTTTCCATCCTAAATTTCTTCAACATTATATTTTTCACTAATTTAAATTTTTTTTTTTTTGTTTTCGTTTTTTTCTCAATTTTCTTATCAGATTCATACATTTAAGTTAGAGCAGATATTTTATAAAATTATATATATACATACATACATGCATATTCTTATTTAAACATTTATGTATTAATTTTTATCTTCTTGTTCTTTAAAGGTAAGGATTTTGAACAGATTTTTTTTTTTTTGTTTTTTGATTTTTCAATTCAGGAAAATTAAATTTTTTACCTCGTTTCACCTATCGTTTTTTTTTATTGGTTATTATTTTTTGTTTTTTTGTTTTTCAGGTCGAGTTCTGTGTTGTTAAATTGATCAGATAAATTGATAAACTATGGTATGATTGTTTTTTTTTTTGTGTTCTTAATTTCGATTTTGTTTTTTTTTTTTTTAAATAAAAAAAAAATATTATCAGATCAAATATCTTGATAAGAAAAATACGATGTCAGTAGGTGTAAAATGGAAATCTTTGATAAAAAACATGATAAATAAAAAAAAATTAAAAGAAAACGATAAACTAAGGATGTGTAGGAAAGAAAGGATATAATAAAATTATCCTGTTAAAATTACAAGTTATTGATGATGTTAGCATATATTAAAGAAAATTTAATTCAATTTTTTTTCTTTATTTTTTATTTAAAAAGCGTAAAAAGCGAAAGAAAATAATAATAATAACGAAAAGAAAAAAATTATAATCAGGATGTAATTAAATACCATTAATTTTTTTTTATATTTTTTATTATTAATGAAAAAGGATAAAAAATATATTATGAAATTAGAAGTTTTTTTTAAATTCTTCTGAGTGAGTGGGTATAATATATATAAAACTTCCGAATATAATGTATTAAAAAACTTGAAATAATATTAACAGGAATTTTTCAAAAAGTCATTAATTATTTCAAGGACTATTTATTTTTCTTAGAGCATATAAAATCATTAAAATTATAAACATTTAAATTTAAATAAAAATGTAGTAAAGAGTTTAAAAATATTCTTAAACATTCCTTGCTGAGACTGACAGAAGGCTTTTGTATTATAAATAAAATTTTGTTTATAAAAGCGGTTTTAAAGTATCTCTAACCTTCAGAGCATCTTAACCACTCTATATGAGAGAGAAAAAACTCTCCAACAGTATTTACTGAATGAATCATATGAGCATATTAATTATCCTGGTATATTTTTACTTTAATAATATAATAATGAATCAATATAATCATTATTTGCATGCTCTTTCCTCTATTTTTTTTTTAATTTTTAAAATAATTTTTTTTTTTATTTCTATATCACTTTAAAAACTATTCAACCCATAATACATTAGCAAAAAATCTAAAATCTAAAGAAAAACTAAAAAAAACCCATATAGTACATCTTTTGATGCTACACATTTGTTATTATTGTTATAATTGCTTAAAAACTCAATGTATAACATAAAATGAATTCATTAATTCGAAAATTTTCGAAATTTCAATACAACATATTTATTTTACTCATATCTTAAGTCTACATATTATACAAATATGACTCATAATATTGAGTCTCCATTTGTATCAGAAATCTGTACTAAAATAATTTTGCAATCATAAAATCAACGCAAATCATTAAAATTTCAAGCATATACATATTCCTTAATCACCAGTCAATTTTAATTAAAAGTTTAAGTTATATCATTATATATATATATTCATTTGTAATACATAAATGTAGTGTTACCATACCATCATAAAATTATCAAAACCAAACAAATATTAAAACTAATATTCGTACTTTACCACCACCTTCTGTATATAGGTATATAAGCTTATTATGAAAAAGAAAAAAAGAACACAAAAACACAAAAACGCAAATGACTTTCTAATCTTATATTCAAAATCAAAATACAAAATAAAAAAATATTTACTGACGTAAACAAGAACTCAGACATCAGTCGCCAAACAAAAAAAAAAATAACAAAAAGAAAAATTGTTTCAAACTATAAACTCAAATTATTACTTTTTTCCATTTTTGTTTTTTTTTTTTTTAGTTATTGTACATAACCTCAAACCTCAAACCTTAAACAATCCTAAAAAATAAAAATAACAAAAAAGAACAAACATTTTCTCTACTTCTTTCTCTCTTTCTTTCTCTATTAATCATCATTACAACAAAAAAAAATATTATATTTATAAATATGATGACTACTAAAAGTAGACTAAATTTTTTTTTTTTAAATTTTATGTATATCTAGAAGTTTATGAGAGTGTATTTAAATGTGCGTGTATGTTTTAAACTAATAATATAAAAAAAAAAAATAGTCCATTATATGACAAGGCAAATTTTGGCAGTTAATTTTCTTTTTATATTTCATTTTTCTTCTCTTTCTCTACTGAAATAACGAAAAATTTCGCACAAATAAAGCGTAAATAAATAAAAGACAAAAACATAATTTTAATTTCCTTTTTTTTTTGTTTTTTGTTTTTTTTTTATTTTATGACGCGTCACAATTATATTTTTCGTCGTTGGCTCGTTCTTTATACCTCACTTTTATTTTTTTAATAATCAAACATTTTACTGAAAAACAAGAATTTTTATTTTCAAAACCCATCCCTGAAATATCATTTTAGAAATATTTTGTCCTAATATTTTTTTTTCTTTCAATGTGACTCCTTGACTTTATGAGTCATCTGAATGTTTTTATTGTGTTATGAATTATTTTGTTGTTTTTAACACAGTGATGCGGTATTAAACTTTAGTTCAGTTCAATTCAGTTCATATTAATAGGGATGGGTGTATAAAACACAAACTCTATAATAGAAAAATAAAATAAAAAAAAAACAAAACAAATTGACACACTACTGGTGGGAAACTTTTTGGTGGTAATTGATGGTGAAGGTGATGGATGTATGAGAAAATGATGGTGATTGTGATGGATATATGAATGAATAAACGGTTGGTTAGTTGCCAAATATACCACTGCTTTTTACTATACACAGAATAACAATAATGAAATTTCTAATTTTGCAAAGTAAAATGTATATCATACATAGGCTCTTTATAGCTCACGTATCTAAGGATCTCTTAACGTTTTGTTTTTTTTTTTTTTTGTTTTGTGTTAAAATAATAAAATTTGTTACAATAAAAAAGAAAAAACAATTTTGTCTTTTTTTGTTCCATTCTGAAATTCTCTACAATTCTTTTTGAATTTCTCATACTTATTAAAAAAAAATTTTGCTTTTAACTTTTCTAAGTTATTTGTAATTTTCTATTTCTTTCTAACAAATACAAGATATTGAAAGTAAACATTTTTGAAAAAACAAAAATTTAATACTGTGTATATGATGTGTCCTGTACGATGTCGAGTCGAGTCGATTCAGTTAAATTTGTTTTTTTTTTTCTTTTTTGTTTCAAAACCACCTAAATAAAATGACTTTTCTAAATTGTTCTTGTGATGTTGAGTATAAGCAATTTTTTTTTTTTGTTTTATTTTCTTTTTTGGGTTGTTTGATTCTCATTATTTTGTATTTTTTGAAACAAATGTTTGTATGAGTGTGCATTAGTGTGTGTTTTGCATGATGTGACCAGTTGATGTTTGATAAGTTGGATATCAATGGAATAAATTTTTAAGTTTACTGAATTATGAATCAAAATGTTATATTGACAGATGGCGTACATAATAGATATAGCTATATTTATTGTTGTTTATATTTTAAATAATGAACATAAAAAATTTTTAATTATCTTTATCGTGTGGAAAACTAGTTGACAAGTTTAAGCTTATTCAAGAGCTTACCCTTAGCTAAATTAAGAAAAGATACTTAATAAAAAATTTTGGTGATATATAAACAGTTCGACACAATAAATAATAAAAGATAATATGGTGACATTAAATTAATTTAAAAAATCTCGTATATTTGTCCTTCACCTTCTTTAAATTCTAAGGATAATAATTTTTTTTTTTTTTTTTCACTTCTTTAATAGAAATGTTAGAGATATTTATTATTTTGTTATTTTATTATGCGATAGGCATTCATTTTGGTAGAACATTGGCTCTAGCAGATTTTGTATTTTTTGTGTTTATTTTTTCACATTCAGATCGTTAAATAATTGTGTACTAAATTGAGGTAAATGATTATTAGTTCAACCTGATAGTATGTGATGCTGTCTTCATAGGTCAGATTAAAAGTTAGAAAAAGGCAAATATTACAGAAATTAATTCGATTGCGTAAATTGAAAAAAAGAAAAATAAAAAACATAAATAGTAATTGGAAAAAATTGTCTAGAAATTTTTGGTTTTTGTTTTTTGTTGTAAATGTCAAAGTGAAAAAAAAAAAAAACACTTGCATGTGGTGAAAAATAAGTTAAAAAAAAAATGTGTATTTAAAAGTTTTGGCTGTAGATTTCTTAAAAAATACCTAATAAAATTAAAGTTTTATGTTGCAAAAAAATTAATTTTTTAAAAGGCAGTGCCAAATAATACTAATGCTGGATAAATTTAAATTTTCCATATTATAATTTCTAATGCTTTTTTAATGAAGTTTCCTAAAGAAATTATAAAATAAAAAATTTAAATTATCCACACTTATCCAAAATAATATTTATTTATTCAAATCAAGAAAAAAACTTTTTATTATATTAATAAAATTCTAAAAGAATTAATTCCGTCATATTTTATTTTCTTAATTTTACAAGGTTTTGGTTAAATTAAATTAATAAAAACAGAACATAGATAAATAAATTCTGGTTATTAACTTCATTCAAAAAGTAAGGAACGTAAGAGAGCAAAGTGCATAAGAGGTTGGCCAATAGAATAACTGAACCAAAAATGAAAAGAACCAAAAACCAGTAGAAAAAAATGACTTTTATAAATGGATTTTTAAAAGACCTGTACAATAGAAGACCTCAAGAAGACATAAATGAATTGAAGATTCATTTAAAATATTTTTCATTCAATTGTTCTTTTTTCTTCGTTTAATATAGGGATATAGTCTATAGTAAACGATCATAAAATTGAAAGTGAATGATCAATATAGTGAACAACACAAATAAAACATTCTTTTGGAAAAATATTTGTGCATTCACATATATATGTTTATGTGGATGTCTGCATTAATAAATTTTGTGCTTATATCTCACAAACCGACTTAACACAATCAGTCCAACGATTATAAGTTGTTTTTCCCCATTTAAAATTAAGTTAGAAAATCTGATAACTTAAGAATGACTTAAATAAATTTGATAAAAATTAGTTTATTTTGTTTATATCGAAAATTTAGTTTTCCGTCGATCAGATCTGAAATTTTGTGGCATTTAAGAAATCCCATGCAATATTTTTATGTAGCTCTAGAATTTAAAACAATTCATACTATACTTTTATATCTGATACCCATCGAAATTCGAAATTATACCTATCAAATTTTCGTTGCTTTCAAAATTTGATTCAACTTCTTTTTAAGTAGAAAGTATTTTCTAGTCTAGGTTTGTTTTATTTAGTAAATAGTCATCACAAAAACAAATATTCAAAAATGTTTAATATTAATTCAAAATGTAAATGACAAGAGAAAAAATTTAATATAATCTGATAGTTAAATAATTTATTTTTATTTTTACTTTTTAATATACAATATTATTAACATTAAAATTACATATATATAACCTACAATATTATATAATATATTATCAGACAGGTTAAGTTTATTTATAATTTTTTTTTTACTATTTTTTTATATTTTTTTTTTTTTTTTTTGATAATAAATTTTTTATAAAAGACACGAAACAACAAATGAAAAGAATGAAAAAATTGAGCATTCTGTATTTCCCAGATAGGTTCACATATATTTTTTTTACTTTTTATATTATTTCCTGTTTAGAATTAGTATACATGAGTATGAATAGTACATGAAGTTCAGAATTGTCTATATTTAAGGGTAAATTAATCTTGCTCCCTTTTTTTTATTTATTCGTTTTTTTTTTTATTTTTTTCTCCATTTTTTTTTTTGAATTTGTCTTTATCCCTTTTTATTGTATATTAAATACAGAGAAAATGACTAAAAGAAGACCTTTTCTTTATGACTCAGAACCACAAAAATAGAAAAACTTAGAGTAAAAAAAAAATTGTTTTCTTTTTGTTCATTCTAAGTTTTAAACGTTTTTTTTTTTCTTATTTCTTTTTCTTAGTTCTCGATTTATTTTATGAGGATAGTTCAGTTCTTTTTTTTTAAAGCCTCTAAATTAAGGTTAAGTTAAAGTGGTTTTTTCTGTGAAATTTCCAAAATAAGCTAAAACAAAAATATGAATGAAAAATAATGTACAGAGAACGTTTAATAAAGATTAATTATTTTGTGTCATGTCCTTGTACCACTTACAAGAAAACAAAGGAACACAAAAAAAAAAAGAAAATATACAGTGAGTTTATGTTTTTAACAGAAATATCCTTAGGGAATAAGAATTACATTTCAATATTCTTTTTTCTTAAAGAGAATATCTTTACCCCTTAAACAACTCTCTGATCTGATACACCAAAAATAAACTACAAAGTAAAAATTAATAATGTCCTTCTACAATCTTTTAGAATTCAACGCACTCCTTTTCTGTCGGACAATTTCAGTATGTTTAATATTATAAATTAAATTTGATTGCATGGACCTTAATTTAACCGTATAGTTTTTGTTAATATTGTATATTTTTGTGTGTAAAAAATACTATATAAAATTTATGTCCTTTAAAAAATTTAAAGATATTAAAAATAAAGAATTAAAAATTACGATGAAGGTGTAATGTATTAAGTATATTTTTGTAAGAAGTTAACTTTTTTTTTTTTTCTGCTCTAAAATAAACTTAACGATGTAATTTTTTATGACCTATTTGTTTTTAGTTACTTTTCTGAAATTAATGTTCTAAAAATAACGACATTTCAACAATATATTATTTTGTCATTTAGTAAACAAGAAATTTTTGATTTTTATTATAGTTATTTTTAAGTATTAAAGAAAATTTTTTGAGAATTTAATACAATTTTTATGATACATCTGAAAAAAGTGTTAAAAATTTAAAAAAATTAAGTCATTGTAGGAATAAAATTGATATTTTTTTATTGTAACTAAAGAAAAATTATATGCATCAGAGGTTTTAATTTATCAATGAAAAAAAGGATTATACTAATTTTAGCTGAACCTTTACTGTAAAATTTTTCTTCAAAAACAAGAATCAAAGTTTGATTTTTTAGCTATAGTAAATTCTTTATCAATAAATTAAAAATTTCGTGTGCAACAATTTTAAATTCTATATGGTCAAAGCAGCCGTAATGAAAAGATCTTTGGAACAAAATCTCGTTACTTTGGCTCCGCGTCATAAGTTCGAATGTCATAAGTTCGAAAAAAAAGACATAATTTCGACATATTAAAAATTTTCTGTCGAACCATTGACGCCTCATAATTTCAAAAAAATTACTAAAATTAAAAACGACATAAGTTCGACATAAATTTTGTGTTGAACTTATGTCGTTTTTAATATTAAAGCGTCCTAAGTTCGAACAAATTTTTAATATTAAAAACGACATAAGTTCGAGAGAAAATTTTTGTCGAACTTATGTCATTTTTGTTTTCGAACTTATGACATTCGAACTTATGACGCGGAGCCCGTTACTTCCCTGCAAAACAAAAATAATGTCTACGACAATTTAAAATTTGAAATTTTTGTAGCTGATTTAACGAAAATACATTTACTTAAAATTTGAAAAAAAATATTGATGTAGACTAGAAAAATTTGAGCAGAAGTTCAGTTCAAAATTTAAAATTTCTGCAAATTTAAATATAAGGTAAAGTACTGGCCTTATCTCAAACATATGACATGTAATATATAGAGTTTAAAAATTGTTGTTCTAAATGTAGTTCTAAATGTAAAACAATAGTTATTTAGCTGTACCTATTTGATTATAAATAGTTATATTGTTGAAATAGAACTATTCTATAAATAGTTCTATAAATAGTTCGTATGTTGACATTAAGTGATATATTGAAATTAATTGACAAAAATTTAAGTCAATATCTATTGTAAAAAGAAAAATACATAAAATAACGGAATCTTAGCTGACAAAAATTGACAACATGTCACTTAGTGTAAATGCACCAAAATATGTATACATTAATTTACAATTATAAAGAATGTCAATAGCAATGAAAATATTCATGTTTTGTTATGACTTTGTATATTTATTGAAATACTTTATTACTCGCAGCAATAAACACTTCTATTTATTTTCATTCTTTTTGTTTATTTTTCCATAATAAATTTTAATTGTTGAGAGTATCTATTATATTATGGGTAAATTAAATGACGAAATTAATTTTGTTTCTTCTCAATCTTAATAAATTTTTTGATAAAATTTCCTTTAATTCCTTAAAATTTGTTTTTATTTTTCAGCTTCGTCATAACTCTACTATAATTAACATCATTGCAATGCAATAAAATAACATTAATAAAAATAAGTCAAAGAAAAGAAAAAAAAAACATTAATGACATCAATATGGGGTTCAGTAACCTAAAAGAACATTAATCTAAATTTAAATTGAAAATAACATTTTATTAAAAATTAAAAAAAAATTTATTCTCAATTAAATTCCAACTTTCAAGTAAATTTCTTTTTTTTTTTTTATTTTCTTTATTTAATTTTAATCTATCATTAATTCTTTTTTTCTACCACGTTATTTACCGTTGATTTGTACTTAAATTGTTATTAAAAATAAATAAAAAAAAAAATATAAAAATAAAATTACAGTAAATTAAAAAAAAGGTTCTAGACTTAAAGCATATAAAATGCATTTTATGACTACTTCAATCATTTTCTTTTGTATTTTGTGTTTTTTCTCCCACTTTTACATTTCCGTTGTATTTTCTTCCATTCTATTTATAGAAAGATCTTATATCTGAATAAATAAAAAAAAAACATACTTACATGGTAATGAGTAATAAAATAAAAATATAATAACAACAAAATGGCGACATTTAATCATAAAAAAACAAATATATAAAATGTTCTGTTGAAAAATTAATTTCACAATTATATTGGAACTTTTTACTTTTCTTTTTCGTACACCAACACATCACATTTGACTCACATTTGAAAAAAAAAATATAAAAGAAAATAAAATCACAGACAGTATTTGCAATATATAAAAACTTTTGGGAAAAAAAATAATATAATAAAAATGCATTCAAATATTATTTTTGTGTTTTTTTTTTTTTTTTATTTTAAAACAATTGATTCAATTGTTTGTTTGTTTTAACACAAAATTAAAATGAATACGAGAAGCCAAAAACACAGAGCGAAGATTTTATCCTTCGAAGTTTCGAAACATTTTAAAATATTATAAAAAAAAGTTTTTAATAATGTCTTTTTTTTATTAATTTTTTGGCGAATTTTCAGTTAATAAATTTCGAAAGAAAAATTACACAAAAAGAAATTATGAAAGAGTCAAGGACCTAAAAAGGACCTGTCATCAAATTAAATTCATTTCAATGGCAAACCAAACCAGAAGCAAAATAAAATCAAAAATTACGAATTCAAATTCAAAAACAAGCGAAAAGACAATTTTATACAACGTTATAATTATTGTACAGTTTTTTTCGTTTGAATTTTGAAGAAATTTTGGAAAAATATCAGGAAATTTTTTTTTTTTTTTTTATTAAAACTAAAAATTCAATATTTAAAAAAGTAATGAAATTTAAAAATCATTTTTATTTATAAAACTAAAAAAGAATAACTGAGAAAATAATTATAGTGGGATAAGATGTTACTAAGAGCTATTATACATTCTATTTGACAAAATGTTAGAAGGTCGATCCGATGTCATGGTTGCGTATTGTGTTGAGCACTTATATCATATTAATGCTTTCCGCAAACTCTAAGTTTTAGTTGTAACCTTTTATGCAAAATTTTCTGGTTAATGCAAACTTTTTAATCATATTAAAATAAAAACAATCAAATAAATTCAGCAACAAATATTTTAGTACTTTGAATTAAAAAATCATCCTAAAAGTATGCAAAAATTCATTTTCTATTAGCACTATAGTTTTTTGCTATTAAATTTCACGAATAAGCACGTGGCTTATTAACCGAGGGAGTGCGGGTTCAAATCCTTTACAGGTAGCAAGTTTTATTAATTGAAAACAAATCCCTCTTGCTAGCAAATATAGTGTAAATATAAAATATATAATATAAAGAAAATAAATAATATTAGTGTATAATTTAATAATACTATTCAACCTATAATGGCCCCTAGTAACCGATAGTTTTCTAATATTGCAATATCCTATATGATTTGCAATATTAATATAAATAAATAAATAAATTTGGGGAGGGTCTCCGTGGCTTAGTGGTTAAATGCGCGGCTTATTAACCGAGAGGATATCCATTTTAATCCTAAATATATACAAAGATTTTAGTTGCAAACAAATTGTGATATTACAATATCTTATGTAATTTGTAATATTAATATAAAAAAATAAAAATAAATAAATAAATTTTTGACATTACCTAAATTTAATTTATAAAATGTAAATAATTTTTAGAGTTTTTTAAAGAGTCTATAAAAAAGTTACCTAATTAGAAAACCCAAAAATTAAATTATTAAGGATCAAAACAAAAAAAAAAAACAAATACATGTAGATGTAGCTTAAAATCATTCTATTAGATATAAGATAATCAATTATCTATTGATTAATTGAAAAAAGAAATTGCGAATATCTTATATTTCAAATATAATTTTTTGTAAACAAAAATAATATCTTATGCAATTAATAATTTTTTCATACATTTAAAATGTATCATAAAAGATGTAAGGATCATAAATTCGTTTACACAATAAAAATATATAATTTTTTTTTTTTTTGTATTGAATTCATTATCCATACATTCATGATTGCTAAATTGTATTTTTTATAAAAAAAAAAATTTAAAACATATTATATTTTAATAATTATTAATGATTATTATTGCAAAATAATACATTCGAAAACTTTATTAATTATCTTTTTAAATTATATTATTTTCAATCATAAAAAATTTCACTAAGTATATATTATTATCTCTTGAAAACTCTTTTAAAATTCATTAAAAATCTTTAAAAATTTTCTATTAAGTTTTTTTGTGAAATTGCAATACTAAAAAGATATTTTTTTTACTTTTTCACATTCTAATTATATCTAAGAATAATATTTGTTGGCATTTTCAATTATATCATATATAACAAAATTAAAAAAACAAAAAAATAATTAAAAATGTTTTCTTAAAACTTAAAAGTTCTGCTCTAATTATCCACATAAGTTTTTGAAAAGCGAAAAAAAAAATAAAAATAAAAAATTAAATTAGAAAATTTTCTTTACTCTTGTTAATTTTTCAAAATTTTCTGAATATAGTAAGAAAAACTAAAATGATATCACGTTTTATATTTTAAAATAATTAAATTCAAAAGAAAAATAAAACATATATTTATATTTATTTGAAAAAATTTTCTTTATTGCCATGATACTATTTTAAGAATTTTCTATTGTATATAAAAATTTTTTTTTTTGTTTTTATTTTTAAGAAAATGATAATAAATCAACATGTCCTTTTTCTAATAAAACAAATTTTGTAAAATAATCATTATTGTTAATTGTATCATTAAAAATAAGAACATGAAACTGAATAGTATTGTGAAGATTGTGAATTATTCTTTATAAGGTAAAACAAAAAATTAAACTTTAAGCTATTAAAAGGAGATAAAGGCGAAAGAAATAAACTGCAATGATAAACAGAAATTAAAGAATACTATTTCTGAAACAAGACTAAAGTTAGTTAAGTTGATCATAAAAAGAAAATTACAGTCTTAAGTCAAATATACCCCATCCCATGATTTCTTCAAACATTAAAGATGCCCCACAATATGCTATTGAATTATTAAAAATATCTATAACATAAAATAACTTTCCAAACTATTCCCTCCATCCTCTCTAATCCTAATTATTGAAAACCCAATTTTCCAAGTAATTCTTCTCTCATTCTTTTCTCCAAAACTAAACTGTACATTATATCACTATGTATTAAATGACCCATTCTAAAGTTTGGTTTAAAAGGGGGGTGGTTTTGGTTGGTTAAAATTCAATATTACCCAAAGAACCTCGCCGCTGTTTCTTTGAACGACTTTCGATGTTTTTCACCGTCGCTCATAAAACAAAAAAAAAAAATGTTAGATCAATTTTGAGAAAAACTTACTGAATACTCAAAAAAAACTTACTTACTCAGTTAAAGAAAATTGGAATAGAGAATGACGATACACACAGTATTTTTCAAAAAGAAGAAGAATCTCCAGGACACATAGTCAAAAACAACGGAGCCTTACTCATTATCATATATATGTAGTGTTTTTAAGTTTAGCTTTAAGTTTTAATTAGAAATTTTTCTTTATTGTGATAATTTATTCCAATTATAACGGTTGTTTTAAAAATATGTAAAAAAAAACTAACAAAAGTGTATATCATATTAAAAAAAAAATACCTTAAGTATAAATTCTATCACATTATAATCCGATATAATAAAACAAATTGTTGGCAATTTATTTCAAGGTTTAATTACTATGTTATACAACATTTTACCTTTGTTTAAAGTTTAATTAAAATTTTAGGAATTCCCTTTTGAAAAGATAAAAATAAAATTAAAATTAAAATATTTTATTTTTTTTTTTTTTTTTGTTTTAAATTTAATTTAAATTATTAGTTTTATTGTTCTCTTACCATTTTAATTACTCTTAAGTCTTAAATAAACCAAATACATTCGTGAAGCAGCTAAGTTTTTTTGTCTTTTGTTCAAATTCGTTTTTGTGTACGTATGGCGGAGCGATTATAATTAATTTTAATTATCGCTTTTAAAGTACAAGTATTCAAAAACATATATAATAAATATATATATATATATGTTAAGTAGATACATTCTATTAAATAGTTAGGTTCAATAGATGAGTATACTCCTATAGGTTCAATAGATGAGTTTAACTAAAAATTGGAAGTACTTTTTAAAAAATCCCCAGTTTTTTTTGGATAGGGATTCTTTTGTTTTGGATTTTAACTTATCATTATTAAATTAATCTGAAACTATTCAGTAAAAGAATTTATTGAAAATATTCCGAGAATCAATACTAAATAATTTGAAAACGAAGAAAATCTTTTGAAGATTAATTAATCCATCACAAACTTTAGCAGAAATATATATATATTAAGGGAATTAAAGTGTCTTATATGCAAATCACGAAAAAAATTAATCGCATTTTTAGTTATTATTTTAAGCATAATTCGAAAACCAGACTATTAGAATGCATAAAATATACGCACTGTTCAAAGAACGAATTAAAATGTATAACAAAATACTTAGGTTTCAATCTTAAATTTAGACGACTTATTTAACAGTTTTTCATTTTCTCTTGTAATGGTTTCGTTTTTCATTCATTCTGTATACCAAATTAAAAATTTTCCTGAATAACAATTTTCATGCGATGAGAAATTTCATAGTATTGTTTTTTTCTTGTTTTTATTGATGAAAACTGAGCTAACACAACAGTAATTATTAGACTCCACATATATTCGTAGTGTACCTTAGGCAAAAAGAGCAGACTACAGTCCACGATTAAAGAATATCTATATAAAAAAAATTATGATTAGAATTTTTATCACGATAATACTGCTCTGATAAAAGAAATTTTGTAAGATCGTATCATAATAAAAAGGTTTGATTTTTTTATCATTGGGTTTAAATACGTTTTTTAAACCTCGATAGATAGAATTCTTTTCTTTTTTTTTTTTGCTTTCAGATTACATTGAAATTTTATATCCTTCTTTTTATCTATATTGACTATTCAATATAATATTATAAAACATTCTCATTACATCTTACTATAAACATTTTCAAACATTACATTTTTCTCCAATATTTTTTAACAAAATATAAAATGTTTGTTTGGACTAACTATCAATATGAAAACAAAACACTTTGCATTTAAAAATGTATGTAATCCTTTTTAATTTTTTTTATTTTTTTTATATTTTTTTTTTTGATAATAAAAATAATAACAATAACAATAAAAATATAATTTATGTTTTTTATAACCTTAATAAAAAAAAAAAAACAGTTCCTAAACTACATACATACATACATATATTATACAAGTGAAAGTTACTGTCATAATACTGAATTTATCCTGTGTGTATTATGGATATACAATACTCTTGAATATAATAAAAATTCTATTGCATGCGATTTTAATATTTAAGAAAATATGTTTTTTTTTTTTGTTTTTTTGTTTGCTTGAACTGAATATGCTCTCTTTTAGCAATAAAATTATAATGAGAGTAACTTATAAAAACAAAAAAATAAAAAAAATTATTTCTTAGTTCCTGGAAAAGCAATTTGTTTTCTTTAAAACAATATAGATTCATATCTATATATATATTAGCTTATAAATGGATGCTTAAAGTTTAAATTTTGGATTCAAGTTCAGGTTAGTTTTTTTATTTTTTTTTTTTTTTTTGTCAAAACAAATAACCCTTTATCGGTATCATTTTTTTTAAACTCCAAATGACTTTTTTACATTTTTTTTCATGTGCTTAGCAGACTTTTAGGATGATTATATATATATTTTTTTTAATATTTAATATTATTAAAAAATTTAAAAAAAAAATAATTACATTAAGAATTGAAAATAAAAAATATGTTCTATTTAAGCTTTGTAAATTTAATACAGATCCCTGCTTTGATAGATTCAACTGAAACTAAAAAATAAAAAAAGACTAAAAAATGATTGCTTGCTGAGCTGAGAAAAAGTTGAGAAAAAACTCTCTGAAATGACGATTAACTCTTCAATACCACAAATTAAAAAAAAAAACTGTATAGACCACAGTATCTGTAAAATTTGAATTTTCAATAAAAATTCTTTAACTCATTTTTAAGTCCTATAGTCCTCCTATTAATTTTCAATTAAATCTTATCAATATCATACGGAGCTTAGAATTTCCGAAAAAAAATGTAAACAACGTCAAAGAGACACTAACTAAACATTAAGAGAATAATACGATATTAATTGTTGACTAGGCTAGCAAAAAAAACTTATTATAATTCTAAATATATTTTTTTTTATAATATAAAAAAACACGATGTCATACTTTAAAATTCACTAACAATCGACTGCCATTACATTTAAGGTAAACAAATTTAAAATTTCAAACGGAGAAAGAAAGAGAAAGATTTAATTTTGAATAAATATAAAAACACAAAAAAAAAAAAAAAGGAAGGATACAAAACACGGATACATCCTTTTAGGAACAAAAAACAAGAACGAAAAAGTAAATTTTTTATCTTACAGATGACTAGTTGTAGTATTAACAATAAAAACAACAGCGGGATAATAATTTTTTTTTGTGTTTTTTTTTTTTGATGATGGGTTCATGTTTTTTAATGTTTCAATTCATAAGCAATTTAAGGAGCAGATTTACTAAAGTTCCTTGTAGATTTTAAGTTAATGTTATTATCCTGTTGATATTTAAATAAAATAAAAAAAAAAAAAAAAAAACAGAACAAAACATTGCGTAGTTTTTTGTTATTATTTTTCATTGTTTTTATTAATAAATAAAACCGAAAGCAACAATAACAGGAATAATAACAACAAAAAATAATATTTTGATGAACACGCAATGTAATTTTTGTATTCAGATTTTATTTTCCAGTTGGACGAAACAATATTTTGTTTTTTTTTTTTTTAGATTCTCAAATAAGAAAAGGATTCACAGGAAAAAAAAAATAAAGTAATATTATGTTTTGTACAATATCCTTAAATAATCCTTTCTTTTTTTTTTATATTATTTAAACGAGACTCTCAAAAATACAACAACAATGTAACAATTTTACTTTATTTTATGGAGAAAACAAAAATAAATATGGATCAAAGGGGAATAATTTACAAATTATTTTCAAATTGGGTACTTTTAAAGGCCTGTTTATGAAATTTGGGAAACAGTTATTCAAAAAAAAATTATATATATATGATATTTTTATTGAATTGTTTTCTTATTATTTATTCTCTTGTCTTTTACCAAATATCTAAAACTTTATTTTATTCTAAAACTGATAGGGATTATTAAAAGTAAATTATACTGAAAATAAATATTTTAAATATTAAATTTAGGGAACATAATATTTTTTGTGAACAAATTATAAATGACCATTTGAATCGGAGTTTTAAGAGAATTTTTTAATAGATAGTAAACTTTAATAAAAAATTTTTAATTTAAAACAAAAATAAATTTCTATTAAATTCAAGAATTCTCATGTTTGTACTAAGAAAACATATAAAGCGAATATTAGTTTTTTTTTTATTACTTTGAAATGCTTTTTTTAATAACATGGTTTTAGGAATTATTTAAGAAATACTAATAAAAGTGAACACTAACATTTTAAAAATTATATCGAAAATAATTTATAAGTTCCAAAAAAAAAATGAATCTATATATTTTTTATAAATTGATTTTAGTTTTCTTTTAGCTAAAAGTTCAAACAAAATATCTGACTGAAAATTAACAACACTTAACAATTTTAAGTAAAATGCAAAGAGTTTGGTGTTGTGCCAAGCAAACGCAAATCAAAAACAAAAATATATACTTTTCAGAATAAATCCCTACGCATTATAGTACGTTCTGCCTAGTATATGTGTATAACAGTGATATTCATAGATATTTAAGAATCCTCAAAGTTATAGATGAAATAAAGAGTTATGCTATAAAACATAAAGGTTATCTAGAAGGGCATATAAATTAGAAGCTGCTGTATACGTATAGGAAATCAGATTACTACAGGAAGACTTAAAAGAATGAGACCTTTTGGATATAATGCAAAGTACAGTATTCCTTAGGAATAGTACATAAAATACCACTAAAAGAAAACATTTGCAAAAAATTAAATTTTAGTCATTTCGACTAGTTTTAATAATCACGGATGAAATTTAGTCGATAAAAGTCCGGCATTCATTGTGCTACGATGTACAATGTATCTTTTAAAGATTTCCATCAATCCACGAGTAAAAAAAAATGCTAACAATTATATTTAATATCAGAATTGCAATCTACTGTGTTAATAAGTAAAACTAAGATTGATTTAAATTTAAAATGTCAATTTTATTAGATATTTTATTAGATACTATTTTTTTAGTACAATATGTTAGAAACCTGATGTTAATAAAAAAAAAATAGAATTAAAAGACAATGTTGTCAGGCTATTTTAATTTATATCAATTATTTATACGTCTTAGCTCTTCTATTATCTGCTTTTTGTTCAACCACCATTTTTTCTATTTTTTCTACCATAATTTTTTCTATTTTAAGATTTAAAGTAACTAAATTTTAAAAATTTTATAATATATAAGTCGTAACATTATTTAAAATTTAATAAACTGATAATCAATGATAAGAAATTATTGCAATTCAATTAAAATCATCAGCCTTTACGTTTATCATCAATTTTTTCTAAATTATTTTTTTTAATCTAAACTGTTATAAAATTAAAGAATTTGATTTGTTTTTATAAATTATCATCTATCGAAAGTATTTACAATAAATCTTAATATATTTACATATTTAATCTAGGTGAAAAAAAAAATTACTTACAAAAATCTGATAAATTATTTTATAATCTAAAATAAAACATATTATGATAACAAAAAAAAAAAAAAAAAAAAAAACAGGCGAAAAATATACAACATAAAAATCTGAAAATTAAATTGAATTTTCTCATTATTTTATTTAATAACAAAAACGAAAAAATTTAAGAAAAGGGAAAAAATCTACTAGAATTAGATTATCATTTCTTCCAATTCCTTATGTGAATTCAAAAAATGCCCCTAAGCATACATACACAAAAAAAAAAACCCTCTCCGAACAAAATAAAAAAAATATCTTTACTCAAATAATCGTCTATAAATCTTATTAAATTCAAAATACAACCTATAGTATAATCAATTACCATAAGCTCATTCTTCTCCCCTATTCTCTCATCGTAATTTTAATACGGAATATTATACAGCCTTTTAAAAAAGGATTTGTAAAATAAAAATACTTCATTTTCTTATTTTTCGACAACAAAAAAAAAAAAAACCTAAAAAAACATAAGATACAAGAAATATAACCTTAATCTATCTCTAAAAACATTTTATTGAAAGCAAAACAAAAATCTTTTTTAAAAAAAAATCATCGAACCTGTATAACATTCAATAAATAGAATGGATACCTTTAAGCTTTTTTTGGGAACTTTAAACAAAAATCAGGAAAACCAAAACAACAAAAAAATTTAAAATTTATTTTAAGCCTTTGTTTAGTAGAGCATATGATTTAGAATGCATTTCTAATATTATCTATTTTGAGTACTAAACTTTTTTATCCCTTAATACGTCGAGTACGTACTACTCACCCTCCTTCCATTTCACTTCCTTCTTGTTGTTTGACATTCTTTTAGGACTATCATACCATTCATAAAGGACCCATTTGTTCTTCTTAACAGATTCTTTTAAAATGTGTATTCTCTTCAATAGGTAGAAAAGACGCCAAAGATTCACTCTGTCTAGAAGTGCTGTATAGGAACTATAACATAATACAAAACACAGATTTTACATTCTAGAAAAAAACAGAAAAACAAAAATATAACAGAGCTTAGGAAATATTTATTTTGTTTTTGTATTTAACATTTATATTACACTTCTCGTAGTATCTTATTGTTATGCCTGCTAGATCTGATTTTCTATTTATCAAGTAAAATTTATAATCAAACAGGGGTACGGAAAAAAAATGAAAACAAGCAATATACAGAAAAAAAAAACAATGATATAGTCATCCCTTAAGGCATAATCACTTTAAAACATTTTTTTTTCTTTTTTTTAATTTTCCTTTTGTATTTTTTGTGTAATTTTCCTGTTTAAGATACAGTTGGCAAGGTGTTCTATTTAAAATACAAAGTAATCTTACAACAAAAAAAAAAAATTTAAGGAAATAAAATCATTATATAGGTATTTTTCTATTTACAGGGTGGTTTATTTTTTCAAACAATTTTATAAATCCTTTTTAAGAATGTGATCTGCGATTGTGATTCATAGTTTCTTTATTCAAACTATACTTTCCGTATTCAACTCATTTAAACTATTTCTCTTTAAACATAATATATATATAAAAAAAATTATTAAGTAGATAATTAAAAGTTTTCAGGCAGACACCTAGTTTAAAAAAAAATAAAAAATTAGAAACCTATTTATTGAATGTGACACAAGAATGTAATAATTAGAATCATTTTCATTTGCCATAGGTTTAAATACAGTAACAGACAAAATTTTTAGGGGTTTTTTTTTAATAGATTATTGTGTACATTTAATGACATTTTACGTTAAGAATAAATATATAAAAAAAATGTTTGTCCAAAAGCTTTTAATATTAAGATTCGAAACCTTTTAATTTTTTATTTTACCTTCTACAATATCTGCGTTGGTAGGTTCGTTATAACATATGTTTGTTTCGTGTTAGTTGTTATTTTTCTGATATTTAAAATACACTTGTTATATAACGACAATAGAACTGAGCTAGAGTACGTTAAGTTTTAAAAAAGTTAGAAAAGACTTTTGTTATCTCTTTCATTTAAATTGAATTCCCTTTAATGGAAAATAATCACGATGTAAAATTATGCTACCTATTCAAAACAATATTTTTTTCGTTTTGCTTAAAACACAATAAGTGTAAAGTGTTAATAAAATTTGTAAAATATATCTTTAAATTTCTAAAGCAGTGCAAATTATACCACTTTTAAAATAAATTATCCTTTACTACAGACAAAAATTAAAGTGTTATTTGAGAAATTAGAAATAAAAAACGTTAAATGAAATGAGAAGAGACTCACGAAATGAAATAAAAAATACATTATGTGATTTTCTTTTTTTTTTTCTTCATTTTATTTCTTTTTTTTTTCTCTAGATTAATGATTACATATCCTTAAGGTATTTTATTGTGTTGCTATTATCATTACAGTAGTTATTACTGTTGTTGTTACTACTACTTGCTACTATTTCCACTATTATTTTACAGATTCACCTGACTTGAAAGGATAATTTAAAAAATGCTTTTTTATATTTTGTGCCTCTTCAAATCTCATTCAAAATCCATTTTCATTTTCTTTCTTTTTACCATTAGGTTTATGTGTGCGGAAATTTCTTATAAATTTTCTAAAAGTTAATAAATATCCTTTCCAGCCATTCTTGCAAAAAATAAACTATTCTCTGTAGAGTTATACAATAGTTATATGTACCTAATTATATATTTTTAATATGATCGTAATAATTAATATATAAAAATTGTTTTTTATACGTTAGATATGTTGGGAAGATTATGAAATATTAATAAAAATTAAATTTTCATAGGGCTTCGGTAGCCTAGTGGGTAGGCGTGTGGCGTATTAACCGAAGGAGTGTGGGTTCGATCCTTGCACAGGTTGTAAGTGTTTTTTTCTTTACATATCCCGCTTACGACCAAATATAATGTAAATATATAGTATATAATATAAACAAAATAAATAATATTAGTACATAATTTAATAATAATATAAAAACCTATAATGGCCTTCGTAGCCGATGGTTCAATAATATTGCATTACATTTATGTATGTAATATTAATATAAATAAATAAAGAAATAAATTTTCATTTTAATTTTACAAAATTGTATGAAACGCCTATAGCTATGCAAAAAAATAATAAAATTTGATCTTTCAAATTAAAAGTGATTTTGCGTGTCATCCTTGCGCATGTAATGCGTCTCATCCTTATGTATGTAATATTAATATAAATAAATAAATAAATAAAATAAAAGTGATTTTTTGGTAGGCCTCAGTCAGTGGAAAGGTCTATAGCTATGCAAAAGTTGTTAAAGATTATGCATATATTAACTGAGTAAAGAGTGCCGGTTCCAATCCAGCATAAGTCGACAACATTTTTCATTAGAAGGAAAATTACTGAAAAAAACTACCTTTTCTTAATAATGTAAATATTGAATACATATTGAATAATAAAATTTAACTTATAAAGACCAAGTAGTCCATCATTTCAGTTATATTCGAATTTATCTTTGGGTCAAACTTAAATTTGGCATAATTTTTTATTCGCTGTATTTTTCAATCGCTTAAACTACAATTTTAAGAGAAATAAGATCTTTAACAAAACGATGACAGATAAAATCTAGAATAATTTTAGTATTAAAAACTAAGATTTAACTAAATTCCTTCTTTTTATAATGGATAAATTTCCAACATAACAGGAAGCAAAAAAAATATACTTTAATCAGTTAGTAATTTGACGTTTTCCACACATTTCATTCAAATTTTCATCACCAGTTAAATAATATACGAATCTGATGTCGTGAATAATTTTCTTTTTAATATCACACGTCATTTTACGTTAAGAATAAAAAGTAAATGAGAAAATTGTAAAAATTAAAAATTAAATAGAAAATGAAAAATAAAATAAATAAAAAACAAAAAAAAATTTTAAGACAGGGATAAATTGTTTATTTTTTGTTTTGAATTACCTTTTTATAAAGATTGTTTTTTAAATAAAAACTTAAAATTAACAGAATTTAACAGTAATTTTAATAGTAAAATTTAAACTATTTGAAAAGTTTTCCCTAAACCTAAAGTTTAAGATGGAGTCCTTAATTTAAATTCAGTATTTTTCTAATATCAACGTTATGCTTATTTTAATGATAATAAAACCGCATTTTAGTTCTAAAGAGATTTTTGGAATGGGGATCAATTTCTCAATAGAATGTTAACTCATAAATCGAAATTAATTTATTTTTATTATCCTTTTGTGGAATACAAGTTATTTTAGAAAATTTAAATATCGGATATCACTTAATCTGCAATACTTTAAAGTATTTTAGTCCTAATTGTGTGTTAATATCGAAAATTTTATTGTGGTAAAATTAGATATACACTGAATAATATCAGTGAAATTAAGATCTTTAAAAATGCAAGAGTGTGTCACTATCTTCTCACTATTAGATAAAAGGAAAATAATTCATTGTTTTTCTTGCTTCATTTTACTTTAAACTAAAAACGAAAACATGTTTTTGTTTCTCGTTCGTTTTATACTCGTATTTATCTCCCCTTTTATTTTTGAAAATTTTTCAACTTCGCTATCATACTTATTGCTTCATTTTCACTTTTTATTTTCCATCTAAGGATTAATTCATTTTCTTTATTTAAAAGTATTTGAAGGCAAGAAAAACTAAATTAAAAATATTACACATATATATATATATATATATATATTATATATATTTCTCTTTCTTTCATTTTAATTTTTTATTTGTCTCAATCTTTTCTTTATACTTTATATACCTTGTTTTAATGAAAGAAAAATAAATCGTAAGATTTAAACAAAAAAAAAATAAAGAAGTAAACTTTAGTTTTTATTCTTTTCTTTTTTTTATGCACATGAATAATATTTTTTTACTTTTTTCCTCCACTATACAAAATAATAAATCATAATTTTTAATAGTTCATTAAGGAAAATTATGATTTTAAAAGAAGAAGAAAAAATGTAAAACAAAAAAACAAAAATAATGAAAAGAAAGATTAAAATTAATTTTGTTGGGTTGCAAAACTGCAGAAGGTTCCAACAACTTTTCGAAAGAAATAAATTTTCCATTTTTTTTTTACTTCGCTTCGCTTTAATTTCTGTTCTAGTTTTTCGTTTGTTTTAAATTAACACGATTGAAGAAAATTTAATATTTTATTTTTTAATACATTTTTCACCGGGCAGATTTTTTTTTTCTGAAATTTGTAAAAAAAAAAAGTTTAGATACTATTGTACTAACGAAAATGGGTATAAATATATAGGTAAATTAGAAAATTTGGTAGCGTACAAAATACTAATTAAATTTATGTTCTACACCTTAATGTTTTTAAAGTTATAAACAAATCTACGAGTATTAGACGAACACTCAAATTTTGATAAAATTAGATTGTTTTATCTGAAAAAATTTAATTCAAAATATTAACAGAAATTATAATTATAATTAAAAAATTAATTTTTACACGAATTTATTACTATAAATTTCAAGTTAAATATAAAAAGAAAATATTGCATCAAAGTATGCAATTACGTGTAACTAATTTTTTAGTACAATGAAAACTGCAAGGGAGTTCGATAGTGAACCCGAAGCGGAAAGGACGTATCCCTTAATAATTAAAACAAAAACATAAAAACCGGAAAAAAATAATAAATTAAAAAGAACAAAAAATCTATAAAAAATTTTATAAAAATTTAAAATTAATAAATAAAGCACAAAATTAGTGGAAAATATAAGTAGTTTTTCTTAATTGGATCCCCTTAGCAAGGGATTTCAATAATGCAAAATAAAGAAACAAGTGAAAATATCTTAACCGAAAATGAGTTAAAAAACACTATTAATACTAAAATAAACGAAATTATTAATAAAGAAACAACAAAATTAAAAACACTCGGTGCTAAAGGTCCAATTACTAAAATGAAAAAGAACCAAACCGCAGAAATTCGCGAATTAAAATTGATAATCAAAAGATTATCTGATGAAAATGCTAAATTATCAAAAATTGTAATGGCCAACAACGGCGGTGAAGGTACGAGCAGCAGCACTAACTGTTTTGCACCATTGATGGATATAACAGAGGATAATGAAGATAATGATGATAAAGACTCTGAAGATAACATTTTAAAACTGGAAAAGAGAAATGCTGAAATAAAAAAAAAAGAAGCAGAAAAGAATGAGAATAAAAATAAAAACAAACTTAACCAACAGCAAAGAGTCCAATCTCCCAATGTGGGCGAAAACCAACAAAAAAATACGAAAATGCCTCCAATCAGCATTTTCCAAACCGATGTAGGTGTACTGAAGGACACCGTAAAAAATAACCTAAAAATAAAAAACTTTTTAATAAAAGCAAAAAATGATATGCACGTTGTATTGCATACCAACAATACAAACGATTATGCGCGTGTATGCGAAGTTTTAAAAAAAACAAATACGAACTACTACACCTACACTCCTAAAAGCGAAAAAAAAATAACTCTGGTGCTTAAAGGGCTGAATAGCGGCTATTCTTGTGAAGAGATTCTTGAAATTCTAAAATTACATGAAAATTACAACATTCAATTTGAAAAAGTAACGCGACTTACCACAAAATATTCAATAAATAATAATAAACCATTACCACATTTTGTGGTACAAGCATCTTCCAATAGCTCAATGAATGAAATAATGAAAATTAAAGCATTAGATCATCAAATAATACGATGGGAAAAAATTTATAAACCCCAATTAACACAATGCACAAGATGCCAACGCTTTTCACATTCAGCGTCCAACTGCAACATGGAATTCAGGTGCGTAAAATGTGGCAAAAACCATACACCTGGAGAATGTAATATCAAAAAAGAAGATCCCAAAGAAGAACTATTTTGTGTACTTTGCAAGAAAAATGGTCACCCAGCATCGTACAAAGGTTGTCCAGAGTTCCAACGAAGAATGGAGAAGCGTGAAACTATGAAAAAAATATTAAAAGATAAAATCAACAACAAACACTTGCTTACCAGCGGAATAATTCCAAATATGTCATTCTCCAATGTAGTAAGACATTTAAATAAAAATAATAATACTAACCTTAATGAAATAAGTAATATAAATACTAACCAAATTAATTCTAATCAAAACAGTAGTTTAATATTAGAGGAAATTAGAAATAGTATTTTGACAATTAAAAGCAAATTCACAACTATAGAAAAAAAAATTAATGATAATTCAAACAGAATAGACCACATATTTGAAATTATGAGTGATTTCTCCAACCATTAAACATGGTAATTTCTCACTCCAACAACAATTACATAGAATTAAAATTAATCTCTATTAACGTTAATTCTCTTATTTCTATTGATAAAAAGCTTTCTCTCATGCACTTTCTTGATAATAACAAACCTGATATATTATGCTTATGTGAAACAAAACTAAAAAAAAAACCATAATTTGTGTTTTGACAATTATAACACTGTAAGAAAAGATCGAAATTGGTTACCAGAAGGCGGAGGTGTTGCCATATGTATTAAAAAAAATATAAATTTTGATATAATAAAAAATAATAATTTTAGTAATTTTGTATGTATAGAAGCTTGCATTATTGAAATAAAATTAAAAAATAATTTTAAATTATATATCGTGTCAGTTTACGCTTCAATTCATAACTCCCACAAATTTATCGAAGAGTTTGATAAACTATATCAAATACTCGACCTACAAAATTCAAAAAACTTTTATATTATTTGTGGCGATTTTAATGCTAAACATCAATCTTGGCATAATTTAAATAATAATAGCAGAGGAACAACACTTAACAATTGGTATAAAAAAAATTGTATTTTATATAAATGTAAATTAAACTCAACAGACTCACCAACACTCCCACGAGCGAACTCTTTTCTCGATTTAGTTTTTACAGATATTAGAATTAATGTCAAATACAAGAATAATCAAAGTAATCTAAAAACACTTCCATATGATAGTGATCATAAAGCTATTGTAATTCCATTCACAATAGCCAAACAAGAACAATTAAAAAAAGAATTACCAGAGGACTACAAATTTATGTACGATAAGGTTAACTGGAACAAATTTAAAAAGAATTTAGACAAAAACTTTGATAGAGATTATAGTAATAGCGTTAAAATAGTAGACAATAGTAATTTAAAAATAGACGAAATCGATTCTCACCTTTTAAAATTAAACCAAATTATATTAAATACAATAAATGAAACAGTTCCAAAAATAAATAATACAAATAATATATTAAAAAAATATTATTCAAAAAAACTAAAATTGTTGTTAAATAAAAAAAACTCTTTAATGAACGACATACATAAAATATATAAACAACGACTTGATTTCTCTACCCAAGAAATGCAACTACTTAGAAGCCTTCTGAATAACATTAAGACTTTAATTAAACAACAAATTAATATCGAAACAAACTCCTACTGGAAAAACAGATTAGAAAAAATAACGCCAAAAAACAGAAATATGTTTTCTGAAATAAAAAAAATATTCAGAGAAAAAGGCAACAATAACATAAAATGCCTACATATCGATTCTGGTGATTTAAACCTCCTTCTGCAAAACAACATTGACATAACAAAATTAAATATGAATACTAACAATAGATTCATATTAAAAGAACCAGTCGACATTTATAATGTTATGGGTTCATACGTTGAAAAAACTCATAAAACCGATTCTAACCAAAATAATTTTCATACCCATGTTACAAATAAAACCCACCTTTTTCAAGAACAAATTAAAAACAACCGATTAAATAACATAACACTAGTAACTTTTAATAATAACAATAGAGCTTCCAATGTAAACCCAAACAACAACTATTTTTATAACTTCAATGAACTAATCCAAAAATTTAAAACTTTAAAAAATAAAACATCGTGTGGAGCAGATTTAATCCCAAACATAGTATTAAAAAATCTAAGTAATAAAATAATATCACAATATCTAATCTTATTCAATAATTGTCTTAACCTTTCTTACTTTCCTAAAATATGGAAAAACGCGAAAATATTAGTATTCAAAAAACCAGGCACAGAGCCATCTAGCCCAGCTAATTACAGACCCATTAGCTTAACGCCAAATATAAGCAAAGTTTTCGAAACACTAATAAACGACAAAATTACAGAATTCGCAACATCTAAAAAGCTAATACCAGAGAATCAGTTCGGATTCAGACATAAGCATGGAGCAATCCATGCAATTACGAAATTAACATCAGACATCTGCTGGTTCATAAACAAAAACTTTGGCGTTGGTGCATGTCTGGTCGACATGGAAAAAGCCTTCAACTCAGTCTGGTTAGATGGGTTAATCTTTAAGCTTATAAAGTACAAGTTTCCGAAACACTTGGTCTCGATTATCATGGAAATGGTTTGCAAAAACCAGTTTTTTGTACATAATAGTTTCAGTAGGCAGCATAAAACCTTTTCTATTGATAATGGCCTTTTGCAAGGTACCGTCAATGCACCAATATTATTTTCATTGTACCTTTCTGAATTATTAAACCTGCTAGAACGAGTAAGAGGCAACAATTATGCTATAGCTTTTGCCGATGATATTATTATATATTCCGCTAATGAAAGTGTTGAAAACAACAAGAAAAAAGTACAAGAAATGTTTAACATTATAATCGACTACTGCAAAATATGGAAGCTTAAAATAAACTTTAACAAATGCGAAACTATTTTATTTCGCAACACTGTAGATAAAACCAACAGCGATATTAGAAGAAACTGGAAGAGTTTCTCCATTAGAGCCCCAAACCGGTCACTCTTGATAAACAAAAAAACAGTTAAGTATCTGGGAGTCCAACTACATCGAAACTTACATTACATAGATCACACAAAGCATATTATATCAAATGGTAACAAAGCGTTTATGGCAGCAAAAAAAACTGTTTTACAACAAAAACATAAGTAAAAGAGTTAAGATAGTTTGTTACCAAACATTAATAAGACCAACACTTGTATATGGTGCACCTATATGGTACAACATTAGTGCAAGTTTAATGGAAACACTTCGAAAATTTGAAAGAAAGTGCATAAGAGCTTGTACTAACATTTATAGAAAGCCCGAATCCGAATACAAATATTATTATTCCAACAAATATTTGTATAAGGAAGCACAAATCATAAGAATAGATAATTTTATAATAAAATTAATCCGAAATCATTATGATAGAGCACAAAAAACTCCTGAAAATGGTTTAATATCACATATATTCTACCACAATGAGGAGTACATTAAAAAGACAATGCTCACCGGCTTCATAGCCCCTGAACATTTTATCTTTTTAGATAAACACGGCTATATTCAAGACGATAACCATGTCCCTCTATTATATCACTATAATAGACGGGCCACATGTAAAGTCATTGAATACCATCCGGGCGAAATAAACGGAGATAATTTAAAGTATGAAATGTCCATACCAGAAAAGGACAAATTAATAAAGAGAAATTACTGGTGGTTGGAAAACACTCATTAACTAGAATTAAGTAATAAATATACATAATGTTTTTAATTAGGTTAAGTAGGTTAAGTAGGTTAAGTAGGTTAAGTTTTTTTTTATCTTATAGAATGAAATAACATTGGTTTTTTTTTATTCACCTTTCCAATAACAAAATTAAGAAAAGAAAATATTTGTTCAAAAAACTAAAAAAAAAAAAATTTTGATAACAAAACAATGCGTAAAATTAATATAAAAATTATACCAAATTTAAATATTAATAGCATTTTCAAAAAGCTGTTTTTGTTAAACTTTTTTAGGCTAAGTTATTATAAGAGTATTATGAAGAAAAATAAAGTTTAATTTAAAAAAAAAAAAAAAAAAATGAAAACTGCAAGGCCTCGATGATCTAATAATGGTAGCAAAAATTGAATATGACCTAAGCAACATAAACAGAGCCAATTTAAAACATAACATATCTATACCCGACAAAATCTAAAAAATAGTAAAAGAGACACATTGTAATATTTATTTATTTATTTATATTAATATTACATACATAAATGTAATGCAATATTATTGAACCATCGGCTACTAAGGCCATTATAGGTTTTTATACTATTATTAAATTATATACTAATATTGTTTATTTTGTTTATTTTATATACTATATATTTACATTATATTTGGTCGTAAGGGGGGTATGTAAAGAAGAAAAAACAGTTACGACCTGTGCAGGGATTGAACCCACACTCCTTCGGTTAATACGCCACACGCATATCCACTAGGCTACCGAAGCCCCCACATTGTAATAATAATCAAAGCAAGTTTGTAAATTACTTTGAATGTAGATAGGTAGTGGTTAAGCACGTGACTTATTGACAAAGGAAGTGCGGATTCAAATCTGCACAGGTAGCAAGTCTTTTCACGGAAAAGAAAAATTTCTGAAAAAGGTAGTTTTTCTTAACAAATCCTTCTTGCTATATTTGATAGTGTAAATATACAAAATAAATAATATCACTGAATAAGTTAATAACAGTTTTCAACCTATAATAGCCTTAACAGTCTATGGTTTAGTTATATTGCATTATCCTATTTGATTTGTAATGTTAATATAAACTGATTAATAAAATATTAATGAACGGGTAGTAAGAGTTGTTAAGTATCTAGTATAATAACTGACGAATTGCAAGTTTAAATTCTGCACAGCTGGCAAGCATTTTTAAAATTATTAAAAAAAATAATTTTCTGTCCCCCATGCAACTAAATATCATGGATGTAACTAATAGACCTATAATCGCTTAAGTAATAAAGAGCTCAGTTATATTGCTCAGTTTCTGTGTAATGAGTAATATATTTAATTACTAACATTTTTATTCGTTTTTCTTCAACTACCTTCATCAAATAATATGTATTCCAAGAGCAAAATTTTCAGTTATACTATTCTATAAATCATAATTTTAATTTTTTTTATAAAACTAAAAACGATTCAATATTTTATTTAAATCATTTCAAATTTATGCATTACAAAATAATATGGAAATGAATTTAATAAAATGCACATCTATAGGTATTTGCTTTATGTATGAAAAGAATTTTCCTAATTTAATTAAAAACAAAAAAATTCCACAAATAAACATTTTTTTGTAACCATAAAAAAAACTACTAACATTTTTTTGCTTTTAATTAACATAATTAAAATTTTTCATAATTATTTATACTCTGAAAAAGAAAAAAATATGTCGTTTGTTTTAAAAGAATTTTCGAAAAAAAAAACATTAAACAAAAAATTAAAATTTTTAATTAAAAGAAAATTATTTTACTGAATTTCCATATCATCAGAGTAAAAACAATTTTCATGCCATCTCTTCATAAAGAATTTTATTCAAAATGTCGGTAATAATCCTTAAAAATGTGTTTTACTTCATTTTGTACTAAATTACTACATGTTAAATATTATTTTAAAACATTCCATATTTTTTTAGACTTTTGAAGGTTATATCATCAATCAATATCGTCAGTATTCAGTTTCTTTCTCTTTAAAAAATCGAAGTAATAATTAGCGATTTAGATTACATTTTACAACAACAACTCCTTCTGGCCAAACTTTTTATTCTTAATTTTAGGGTAAACTTTACCCTTATAGAGCCATTTTACACATATCACTTCATCCTAAGAAAGCTTAACCAAAAAAATCAGACCAATTTTTTTATACGTAAACCAATATTTTTTTCATATATTATTATACCCGTATCAACTATGTTCAAGGGTATAATAAATTTGCAATTACGTTTGTGGTACCTTGTGGTTTGTGGTAAGGAGTCGAGGTAGATATAATGTCAAAGGTATGGATTGGCTCAGAATCGAATTCTGAGTCGATTAAGTCATGTGTGTCCGTCCGTCTGTCCGTACGATAACTCAAAAAATAAAGGAGATAGGAGGCTGAAATTTGTTTACGTCACTTTTGCAAAATTACTAGTTTCGCTTTTTAAACCCAGCATTTTCGTCTGCCGCATTCGAATAGCTGCCATACAACTTTTTTCTTTGTATGGAAATAAGTCAGTATCTAATGAAACTAGGTATCTGAAATTTTGCAAAATGGTTACAAGCCAACAATATCTCTAAAATTTGGTTGTGCTGGTACGACAGGTTCGGGTAGCTTCTATACAACTTCTCCTTTTAAATGAAAATAAATCTGTGTCTATTTAAGCTCTGTATCTGAAATTTAGTGAAGAGGTGTCGAGTTATATGCCAACATATTTTGTAAAATTTGGTTTGTCTAGAGCAGCCGGTTCGACTTCTTGCACCTCTTCGAACTTAATGAAGCTAAGCGTCTGAAATCTTACAATAGATGATCAAGTTTTATGGCAACAACTTCCAACAAATTCCGTAAAAATTTTTTTCTGCTGGTGCGACAGGTTCGGGATAACTCATTGTCTATTGAAGCTAGGTATCTGAAATTTTGGAAAAAAGAAAGTCAAATTGCATGTTAACAACTTCTGTAAAATTTGGTTGGGCTAGAGCAGCAGGTTCACGTAGCTTACACATCTTGGAACTTAATCCAGTTTTATGGCAATAACATCTGTAAAATTTGGTTGTACTTGAAAATCCAAGACAAACAATGTCATACAGCTCCATAATTTACATAAATATATCTCCGTAGTTAACGTCAGTACTAAAACATCTGAAATTTTTTAAAAGATGATCAAGTTTTATAGAAACAGGATATAGTACGTTCATACGCGTATGCCAGAGTTGACATATTCTACTCTACGGACCTCTTCCTCGTTTCATATAGCTGTAAAATTCTAAGAAAAATTACAAATTTGGTGCAAACCACAGTATTCTTAAACTGTTTCTATCTATATTGTCTTTTGGAAAATGTGCGCCTTTAAAAACCTTTGATTTACATTCTGCCTCGTTTGAACTTAAATTCAATGGTTGAGATTAACATTATTTTTTATCATGCTCTACAGATATTTCTACATTCATATTCGATATGTATATAATACGATATATATAGAATATATATATCATATTATCTGTATTCTATATATATAGAATCAAATTTTTTAATTATTTTTATTATGAAAAGAAAATATTTTTCTATAATTTTTCATTATCTGCCTAGGTATTTTATTTATGTGTAATTAAAAAAAACACTAAAGGACGAAATTTATTTATTTTTCTTTTATAATTCAACTTATCACAACTAATTAAATACATCTTTTTTTTTTTAATTAAAACTTACCATTATATTAAAAATATAAGAGTACATTTTTTATTGAAATAAAAACATAAGCATCTTGCGCCTTATTTTGTTTGTTTCGACTGTCTCACTCTGATTATTTCCGACTGTTCTTTCTCTAATGAAGACCGAGACCTTACATCTTTATATTTTTCATCAAATTAAACACTTAATTACTGTTATATATGTGGCAATTAGCATTTTCTAATCAAATTTACAGTTTTAAAAATTGTTATCAAAAAAATCTAATGTGTGAGTTTTAAAGCTTGCTTTAAAATTGTTCGTTTATCATTTTAAGATTTAGGATGAAAGAGATGAGAAAATATACCCAGTAAGTCTGAAAATTAAATGAAGTGTTTGGCACTTTAGATCTTGAATTTAACGATCAAACTTTCGATAAAGTTTCGTAATCGAAATAGGAATAAAAACTGTTATTTAAATTTTTTGCTTTTCAAAAATCGAATTCCATTATTATAGAAAACAAATATAAGACTAACAAAAGAAAAAATTAATTATCAGAATTAAGGTTACTCTTCAATAATATGCAACCTTATTTCTTGTAACTTTGAGTCATGATAGGCATTAATAATGAATTGCGATTTTATTGCAATAAAAATAAAAGAAAATGAAAAATAATAAAAACAAAAGTATTATTAAAATTCAATTGAAATAATCAATTCTTTCATTATTATATATTATTATTTTTTCTCTTTATTGCAAAGCACACAAAAATTTCACATTATAAAAGATAATAAATTACAGAAACAAAAAAAAAAATCAATTTAAATACAAAAACATATAAATAAATAAAAAAAAAAGGATAATAAATTTTTTTTTTTGGAATTAATTTTTTCAATTCATCAGTAAAATAAAGGAACAAAAAATCAATTGAAAATATTAAAATGGAAATATTTTAAGGAGCAATATAATAAACACATATTAAAAAAATACCTGAAATATTAAACTTATAACTTAATTGTATTATTCACAATTTTTCAAATATTTGATATGTAATGGTATTTCCTAGATGGTGGCTTGTTACTCAAACATTAAAAAAACTAAAGTATCTAAATCTTTAATATAATTAAAAAAAAGTGTCGTCATATAATTAAAACGAGAAAGAATACAGTTGTCAACTCTTAGATACCCGTACGAACCGTTAGTATGTTCACAGCCTGTCACTCTGCTTACAATATTATTTTTTAAATATTTTAGTATTTTAAAATAATTTGGGTGAATTTTATAATTTCTAGAACTATGGGTTGTACATATATTCAAACTATATGTTTATACATTCTTCAAAAGCAGATTTTAACCTTCCACATAACGATTATCAATCCAAAACTTTTTCAAATATTCTATAGTACCATTTAATACTAAGCGGTAAATATATATTAAATTTACTTAGTACAAAATAGTAAATATAATTTTAAATATTATATTATATTATATTTAAATATTCCATTGACAGAATAATTTCTTATAAGTATGATAAAATACATATATGTATGTAAATACGGCGCTATATAATATACATTTATATACTTACTTAATTATATACTATACTTTTATCATTCATTCACTAGTGACATATACGATATGTAAATAAACATGATATTATATAAGTATATATATATATATCAATATCATATAAATAAAAATTCTTCAAGCAACCGTTATGTTGTTTATTTATTTACATTTTTTTCTGCTACGCATTATATCCTCAACAATTTCAAATTATCGAGTAAAACAAAATGCAAAAAAATTCGTTAAAGAAATTTGTTTGAAAATTTGAAAAAATCAAGTAACACTTTCGTCAATTATAAAGTAACCTTATATTATTAAAAAAAGTTTTTAACAGAAATAAAAGTATAATGTTGAAATAAGAGTAAAATAGAAAATATTCAGTTTTTGACCCCTTACAGCTCCTAAACGGAGGGTGATACAAAAAAAATTTCTGAAATGACTCATACTTATTTTCAAAGATCTAACTTCAAGTTTAACTGTCAAAATTTCAAGTTTCCAACTTAAACCGTTTAGAAGATAGAAGGGTTAAAGGATTTTGCAAAATTTTAGTTTCGCATAACGGTAAATTAAGACACCGTATGCCACTACTATATATTTATTGTATAAATACTTTTAAAGCTAATAAAAGCAGTAATCGTTTGCCGTTTTCAGAATGAAGATATACCTTATACAACTTGTGATATAACAATTTAAATATAGAGCTTTTTTGAACCTTTGGGGAGCTGTAGCTCCGTAACGGGTGGGGCTACAAAAAAAGTTATTAAAAATAAAATTAATTTTTTTGTGAAATCTATCAGCAGTTAAAATTTCATAGCTCTATTTCAAAAAAAATTTGAGGACCTAAAAGTTACGTGTTCGAGAGCTACCCTAAGTTTTGGTCCAAACTCAACCAAAAAAAATAGGGAACCTACAAATTCCTCCTAGAATATTTTATGTAAATTTCAAGATTCTAGCTTTGTTAGTTTTTGAGTTAGCGTGCTGACGGACGGAGGGACGGACGGACATGGCTCAATCGTCTTAGAATATTTTTCTGATCCGATCCATACCTTTGAAGGTTTATCTAGCTCACTTATTTCGAGGTGTTACAAACGGAGGTGTAATTTTATTATACCCGATCCTATCGTACGGGTATAAAAAAGTGTTAAAAAGTATTTAACAGTTAATTCCTCAGAATTTTAGTAATTGATTAGACAAAATAATTCTCATTCAAGTATTACCTGTAAATTTTAAGTGAAGGTGTATATGAAACTACATATTCCAAACACCAGTCGAGGGTCGTAGTTTCTCGTCCTTTAAGATATCTTTTATCATAATTTATTTTGGTCGATTAGATCTCATGCAAAATATTTTGGAAGAAATAGATATACCTAAATAAAAAAATCGGAACAATGATGAGTGTACTGTCGGCGAATTTCCTATTTCTATTAGCAACATAACATTTGATAATGTCTACTTACCTAAAAATCTATTTCGCAACAAGATGGTTGGCAAAAAAAAGGGCTAAAAAAATATGTTTTTTTTTTGGCATAGCGGCAGCTCCATTATTTTAAATGTTTTGTTGCTGTGTATGTAAATTTTACCCTGTATACCCTTTCTCCACAATTTTAAAATCATGGTCTTAATAAATTGTTTAGCGGAGGCTGCAATCTCGGCTTTTAATTAACTGATGCTGGAGTTAACGCTGAGGATATTTTGCCTGCACTCATGCGCGCGCATGCTTTTATATGAAAATTTAAATTCTTTCATTTTTCAAATTTAGTTCGGAAGTTTTACTTCTCTCCGTAGAAAAAGTTTATTTAACTTTACTTTTTGTGCGGAACTTTTTTTCATCTCATCAAATAAAAAAAATTTAAAATAATGTTTTTCTTCTGCAGTAAAATTGTTCTGAAGCGGTGATTCGTTATTGAGAAAATTCTCTTTTTTTTTTAAAACAGGTCAGAAGAAATATGCCGAAGCGGTGAACTAAGCATGAAAATCAAAACAAAATTATTTAGATCGTGCCGGATACATACTGAATAGTTTTATAGGTGAATGAATTTTAAAATCAAGGTTTTAATAATTTATTTAGCGGAGGCAACAACCCTGACTTTTATGAAGACTGTATGAAAATATATTTTTTCATGTGTACATTGAAATTCGGCGTGAAAGTCAGGGAAAATCGACATTTTATTTTGTAAGTTTTCGTATCTTCCTACTCGTACCTAAGTATATCGTACCTATATTGTATTTTATTTGAAAAAGCTAAAATTAATCTTATGAATTTCTACAAAGTGAAAATTTTTAGTGCGTGGGTTTAAAAAAAAACTAAAATAAAGAAAATATTTATTTTAAAATAAAAGGTTCAAAAAACAAAGGTTCTTTTAGAGTTACCTTGTATCTATATTTAAAAACTTTTAATGTTAAAAATAAGTCTAAATATTTCAAATAAAAATTTTTAAAACAAAATGACCGTTTCTTTAGGGAGTACATAATATATTCATAAATGTATTTCTAGTATATAGTAGCACTAATCATTTTTTTTTGTTTTCAGACTCAGATTCTATTATTACTATGTAATATACAAAATACTAAATTCAAAATTCTAAAATTTTATTTCTTTTTTCATTCTAATTTATTTAAATCTTCTTTTTATAATAAAACTTTATTACTTTGAATGTAAAATCAAATTTAAACTAAAAAAAAACGAGGAAGAATACAGTTGACTTTGTCAACTCTTAGATACCCGTACGAACCGTTAGTATGTTCACAGTCACTCTGCCTACAATATTATTTTTTTAATATTTTAGTATTTTAAAATAATTTGGGTGAATTTTATAATTTCTAGAACTTATGGGTTGTACATATATTCAAACTATATGTTTATATGTACATTCTTCTAAAGCAGATTCTAACCTTCCATATAACGATTATCAATCCAAAACTTTTTCAAATATTCTATAGTAACATTTAATACTAAGCGGTAAATGTATATTAAATTTACTAAGTACAAAACAGTAAATATAATTTTAAATATTATATTATATTATATTTAAATATTCCATTGACGGAATAATTTCTTATAAGTACAATAAAATACATATATGTATATGTAAATACGGCGCTATATAATATACATATATACTCTTATCATTCATTCACTAGTGACATATACGATATGTAAATAAACATGATATTATATAAGTATGTATATATATCAATATCATATAAATAATGATAAAAATTCTTCAAGCAACCGTTATGTTGTTTATTTATTTACATTTTTTTATACTACGCATTATATCTTCAACAATTTCAAATTATCGAGTAAAACAAAATGGAAAAAATTCGTTTTAAGGAAATTTGTTAGAAAATTTGAAAAAATTTTTTGTGTATTACTTCAAAAAAATTTTAACAGGTGTTCAAGTTACAGGTGTTTAAAAATAGGAAATTTTCAGTTTTTGACCCCTTACAGCTCCTAAACCGGGGGTGATACAAAAAAAATTTCTGAAATGACTATTTTCAAAGATCTAACTTTTGTCAAAATTATAAGTTTCCAACTTAAACCGTTTAGAAGATAGAAGGGTTAAAGAATTTTGCAAAATTTGAGTTTCACATAACGGTAAATTAAGACACCGTATGCCACAAATATATATTTATTGTACATATACTTTTAAAGCTAATAAAAGTAGTAATCGTTTGGCGTTTTCAAAATGAAGATATACCTTATACAACTTGTGCTATAACAATTTAAATATAGAGCTTTTTTGAACCTTTGGGGAGCTGTAGCTCCGTAACGGGTGGGGCTACAAAAAAAAGTTATTTAAAATAAAATTAATATTTTTGTGAGATCTATCAGCAGTTAAAATTTCATAGCTCTATTTCAAAAAAAATTTGAGGACCTAAAAGTTACGTGTTCGAGAGCTACCCTAAGTTTTGGTCCAAACTCAACCAAAAAAAATAGGGAACCTACAAATTCCTCCTAGAATATTTTATGTAAATTTCAAGATTCTAGCTTTGTTAGTTTTTGAGTTAGCGTGCTGACGGACGGAGGGACGGACGGACATGGCTCAATCGTCTTAGAATATTTTTCTGATCCGATCCATACCTTTGAAGGTATATCTAGCTCGCTTATTTCGAGGTGTTACAAACGGAGGAGTAATTTTATTATACCCGATCCTATCGTACGGGTATAAAAATTGGCTAAGTTAACTTTACCATTTTAAAATAGTAAATATTTATTTAAGATTTTCAAGTAAAAGAAAAAATAAACTCTTCGTTTTTTCTTTATTTTCAAAAATAAAAGAAAATTAAATTAAAAAATTTCTTAAAAAAAATTCATTGAATCCGAAATAACTTCTTTTATTACCATTTTATGAAATTTACAAAAAACAAAAAAAAAAAATAAGTCTAGAAAATTTTTTTGTTGTGAGTTTTACACAGCACATCATAAAGAATGAAACGATGTGGAAAATTCCAATATTTGATAAGATTTTTATATTGGTTTTTTTTTTCGTCCAATAATATAAAATCCAAATAGAAATTTGAAAAAAGAGATGATATACATATATGCATGTAAATTAAGTGGTTTAGAAAAAACAAAAAAAATTAAAACAGAATAATATCATATTTTCTCCAAGATAAAAAATTTTTTAGCATATTTTTACATTGTAAAAATAAAAGAATTTTCTTTTTCTAATTTGCCTTAATTTGTGCATTTCCTCTTTTGCACAAAATACGAAAAAACCAAAAATAAAATTTCTAATCTCTAAAATATTCAATTTTGTCTACTTTAATCAGACAATCAGTTAGTTTTGATCATTTGATCACAACATGACTGTTTCAAGATCGTTGAATCCTCAGAAAAGAAAATCACTTCATTCTGGTTACATACTTCATTTAGCATAAAGAATTCTTAGCATATCTTATAATATAAACAAAAATATAAATTAGATCTAATATAGAAAAAATATTATTAAAATCGTTTCAAAACTTTATATTAATGTCAATCTATTTAAAAATCACAAAAATTTTAACTCACACTTTATAACTCACATTAAATTTTTTCAAAAAATTATAAATGTTATATTTTAAACTTGTGATCAATTCCAAAATCAAAACATGTAAAATTGATTACTATCTTAACAAGCTGTCTCATTGCTGTCTTAACATGCGGAAACCTAACCAGAAAAGTATTAAATCCTTAAAGAAAAACTTCTGGTAACTGAAATCACAAAAACAATAACAATATTCTTATTTCATTTCTTTTTTCATTTTAAATTTGCGGTTATTAAAATAAATTGAAATTTTAAAATGGAAAAACAAAAGAGAAATAAAAAAAAAAATATTAAATTGAATGATTGTCTTTTGGAAAAAAAAAATGTTTTTGTCTCAAAACAAAACTATTTAAATGATCGAGTAGTATATATAGAGATTGCATGGTATTCTCGTTTGAACTTTTTTTGTTTAATCTAAAAATCTGATAATAGAAGCATTGAACTGAAATTACTGTTATTAGTTATTTGAAATTGTTATAAAAATTTAAGGAAAAGTTATTTTTTTATGTAAAATTAAAATTAAATTTAAAATATAGAAATTAAAATTAAATTTAAAATATATTAAAAGGTCAAAAGATTTTTTAAATTTCCTTTCCGTTTTTACAAATTTTCTTAAAACAGTTTTTGTTTCTTAAAAGTTTTGGAAACAATAGTAACCTATTATAGTAAATGTGAAACTTAAGTAACAGCACCGCCCTAAAAATAGAATTTTATTATCAAAGTAGGCCACTAATAAAAGGCCACTCCATTTTGCAAACTTCTCTATCTCCGATTGCTATTTATCAAATCATAAATTTTTATAAAATTTCTTTTTGTAAAAGCCCTGATTGAAATATAACCACCATAACCACTTTTGTCAAAATCTTTGCAAATAGGGACATTTCGCTTGTTCTATTTTATTTTCTTGGAACAGATTCGGAACAGAATTTTCCTAACTATTAAAAACAACTTTACTGTTAAAATATATATATGTAAAAATATTAATTAAGAGAGATTTAAGAGTTTATTATGAAATCAGGGTTTCAAAAATTTGTTGTTTTAAATATTAAAATAACATTTTGCAAAAAATCTGATTTACAATATGTTTTTCCCTAAACTGTCTTATACCCATTTATTAGTATTGTATATTTGTTTTTTTATACCCGTACGATAGGATCGGGTATAATAAAATTACTCCTCCGTTTGTAACACCTCGAAATAAGCGAGCTAGATATACCTTCAAAGGTATGGATCGGATCAGAAAAAAATTCTAAGACTTTTGAGCCATGTCCGTCCGTCCGTCCGTCCGTCAGCACGCTAACTCAAAAACTAAGAAAGCTAGAATCTTGAAATTTACACAAAATATTTTGGAAGTAATTTGTAGGTTCCCTATTTTTTTCGGTTGAGTTTGGACCAAGCCTTAGGGTAGCTCTCGAACACCTAACTTTTAGATCCCCACATTTTTTTTGCAATAGAGCTATGAATTTTTAACTACTGATAGATCTCACAAAAATATTAATTTTATTTTTAATAACTTTTTTTGTAGCCCCACCCGTTACGGAGCTACAGCTCCCAAAGGTTCAAAAAAGCTCTATATTTAAATTGTTATAGCACAAGTTGTATAAGGTATATCTTCATTTTGAAAACGCCAAACGATTACTATTTTTATTAGCTTTAAAAGTGTATATACAATAAATATATATTTGTGGCATACGGTGTCTTAATTTACCGTTATGCAAAACTCAAATTTTGCAAAATCCTTTAACCCTTTTATCTTCTAAACGGTTTAAGTTGGAAACTTGAAATTTTGACAGTTGACAGTTAAACTTGAAGTTAGATCTTTGAAAATAAGTATGAGTCATTTCAGAAATTTTTTTTGTATCACCCCCGGTTTAGGAGCTGTAAGGGGTCAAAAACTGAAAATTTTCTATTTTACTCTTATTTCAACATTATACTTTTATTTCTGTTAAAAACTTTTTTTAATAATATAAGGTTACTTTATAATTGACGAAAGTGTTACTTGATTTTTTCAAATTTTCAAACAAATTTCTTTAACGAATTTTTTTGCATTTTGTTTTACTCGATAATTTGAAATTGTTGAGGATATAATGCGTAGTACAAAAAAATGTAAATAAATAAACAACATAACGGTTGCTTGAAGAATTTTTATTTATATGATATTGATATATATACATACTTATATAATATCATGTTTATTTACATATCGTATATGTCACTAGTGAATGAATGATAAAAGTATAGATGTATATTATATAGCGTCGTATTTACATACATATATGTATTTTATTGTACTTATAAGAAATTATTCTGTCAATGGAATATTTAAATATAATATAATATAATATTTAAAATTATATTTACTATTTTGTACTAAGTAAATTTAAAATACATTTACCGCTTAGTATTAAATGGTACTATAGAATATTTAAAAAAGTTTTGGATTGATAATCGTTATGTGGAAGGTCAGAATTTGCTTTTGAAGAATGTATAAACATATAGTTTGAATATATCTACAACCCATAGTTCTAGAAATTATAAAATTATCCAAAATATTTTAAAATACTAAAATATTTAAAAAATAATATTGTAAGCAGAGTGACAGGCTGTGAACATACTAACGGTTCGTACGGGTATCTAAGAGTTGACAAAGGCAACTGTATTCTTCCTCGTTTTTTTTTCAAATTATTAGGTAATTAAATTCAATTAAATAATTGATGATAATATTATAGTTAGTATAATTGTTGTTCACATGTTAAACTCTTTCTTTTCATTATTTTACTATACTGTTCAGAAATGATGGCCTCTGACTTCCTATTTTATATTTTATTTAATAATCACGACTTTGTTCTAAGATCTGTAATCTTGTTGGTTTCGTTCACTGCTTCAGGTATCAGTGTTACAATATTAAGGTAACTCTGTGAGTTTGCCATATATGTACTTTAAGTGTTTCAATTACATTTATATATTTTTACATTTCCCTTCTATTTTGAATTACATTTCACTTCTACAATCTTGATAACATATTATCGTGATATTTAGTAAATATAACATACAATGGTGTTTAGTCTATTAAACCACTAAATAAAACTTTATTCTTCTAAATAAAATAGAAAGTAATTTCAGAAAACCGAGCCAGAATCAATCTGGTTCAAATCAACTCGGTTTACAAAAATAAAATGCTTGACAATTTTCTAAATTAACAAAAATAGAGCAATAAATATGATTCTTGAGAAATTGCTAATAAATTCTAATACTTTTAGCCAACTTTACTCTAAGAGTTGCCCTAAGCAATTATAAATTCTCTAAAGTTTTAATTTTACAATATTTATATTTTATCTTTCTGTCACTTCAATAAAAAATTTTTTTCCATTATATTTGGTTGTAAAAAAAAAAATTCCCTTTTTATCATTTTCGAAATTTTTTTTTTATATTTAATTTCATTCTTTGAGAATACTCAAAGTTAAAACTTTTTTTTATGTAATTTAAAAATGAAACTAAAACAACAAAAAAAAAAAAAAAAAAAATCTTAATTTATTTTTTTGTTATATTTTGGATGATGATTTGAAAACAATCCATACGAACCTACCCCCCTTCTACCCTATCAAACCAACATAGCATGCAACACATCTTAATCAAATAATCACTCTTTTGAAGTATTTTTAACAAACGATGAAAACTTAATCTTTGAAATGAAACTTTTCTCTTACGATCGTACTTTTTCGAGTAGAAAAAAAAAACTTTTTAAATTTCATTAGTTTGTACAAAAAAAAAAATAAATCAATTTCATGAAACTTTTTAATTTTTTTTTTTTTTCTGTAAAACATCAGAATAGGAAGATCCTGTAAGATCTTTCACTATATAAATTCTTGTTCAGAAATTTAAACAAAACTTCAACAGAAACTGGTAGAATAATAAAAAACATAAAAATTAACTAACCTGAATTTTCGGATTAAACTAAGTTTGTTTATAACCGCAATCTTATATAGATGGAAGGTGGAGAGCAAACATATAAAAATAAAAAAAAAATAAAAATACAATTGAAAATAATAATGAAAAACCAAAAAACACTTAAAACTTTTTTTTTTTGTCCATTTCCACTAAATGAAATTTTCTCGGAATTAACAAAATAACAGAAAACACCAACAACAATAAGTGTCAACAATATCATCAACATCAACAATTACAACAACAATAAGAATTTAGTTAGAAAACTTATAGAAAATATCATTTACTTCTTTTCTCCCACACTGTTTTTTTTTTTTCGTTACAACTTTTAAGTTATTTTCTTACAACTTAAAAGTAAAAAATAAAAATTGTTTACAATTTTATAATAAGTAGGCTGAAAGGATGAAAAAACCTAAAAATGAATACAAAAATAATAATGACCAGGATGAACATGAAGAAGCGTAAAGCCTATTAAGTTTGTATAAAAAATAAATGAAAATTTCCTTAAATGCCAAAAATAAAAAAATTTCCACTTCCTTTCTTTTAATGCATTTTTTTTTCTGAATAGTTTTCACTTTACATTGCAGTGACGTAGCCAAAGAGAGTGAGAGAGCATAATACAAATTTAATATATTTTTCGAATTTTAAAAGAAATACTATTAGTTCTATACTGTAGAACTAAATATTCAATTCCTAAAATAAGCTGATTATGAATTTGTCTAAATATCTAAAAACTCCTCATTTCCCTCGCATCTTTTCCTCAAATAAATATTATGTTCTAAGATTTAATATTTTATATTTCTTTAATATGTTTTTCAGTTTCAATTAAGGTTTCAATACATTGCAATTATAACAATTTTCAACTTAAATTTGTATTGCATGTAAACCAAAAAGTTTCCAAACCAAAAGTTCAACACTTTTTAGCAACTGAATACTAATAAAAATCAAAAAACTTGTAAAGTATCTCTGGAAATTCACAACTTGAATTATAATTGTTAACAATTTAATTGTTGGACATTTACCAGGAAACAACAACAGTATTGCACAAAGTAAAAGAAAAAAATTTCCCGTATGAATTCATTAAATTGCTGAATATCTTCCATTTTATTTCCATTCAACATTCATTACGAAAACTTATACCACAAAAAGAAACATTTTTTTTTTTTTTTTTTATTATTATTATTATGTTGTAGGTTCATTCATTTAATTCTGAAATTGAAAACTTTCCTTTTACTGACGTTCTAAAATATTCATTTTTATATTTTTTATTACTTTTCAAGTACCTACTAAAAAAAAAAGTTTAAAAACATTTAAAAGTATTTAAAAGTAAAATGAAAATTGTAATTGCAAAAATTGAAAAATAAAAATTATAATCGGTTTAATCGACAACTAAATTAAAAATTTCTAAAGAACATTATAAGCGGTAAGTAAATTATATTTGTAGGTAGTTAACTCAGATCTATAAATGCTTTTTAGCATTGAGTTTTAGCTTTTAACTAACCGATGAAGAATGACTTAAGTGTACCAAATTTAAGTTTAAGCACTGCAAAAGAGTGCACCCGTTTTTGTCGGGTAATGGTCCTTTTAACTTTTAACAAGTCTTTAAGAAAATCTGCACCTAATTAAAATAGACTAAGTTAAAGAAATAAAAGAATTATTTGGTTTGATCTGTTTTTCGTTCATTATAAACTACAATATTATGATAATAAAACTTATAAAATATGCGTAATTATCACCTTGTTTGCTCCTTTAAATCATTCTCGTTTTTAAGTCATTTAATAAATGAATTTTTAGTTACAAAAAATTTAAAAGTTACAAAATTAATTTATAAAATTTTTAGTTGAACATTTTTTTCACTAAAAATTAATCACTTTTACAAATATTTTAAAAATTCTTTAATTATTTTGCTATTAGGCAAAAAATATTTTAAGATTCGGCAAAAATTATTTTAAGAATCTTTATTTATACTATAATTCCATGGCATTGGTGAAGCATCCTTGGAGAGTCTTAGTTTCCTAATATCTACTTCAAAAAGTTATCATAATTACAAAACGTAAATCGTCAATTGCAACTAAATCATAAGCAATGTATAATATATAAAATAATAACAAAATAAAAATTTCATCATTTTTGATTTTTTTTTTTTTTTCTAAATGGATTTAATGGATTCAAAATGATATTATAAAAGTGAAATCTTAAATTCCCAAGCAACTTTCAATTGTTTAGATATTTTTAATTAACTTAAAATGAAAGCATTAAATTTGCTTTATGTTTTATCTCAAACCATTTATAACTTCACTATATTTTAAGATTTCCCAACGCAAATATAAAAAAAATTATAAATATAAAATAATATTTCCTTTTACTAAAGTAAGAAAGCCTGTATCATCCTAAAACTATGCAAACAATTACAAAATAATAATTTTCATATAATTTATAAGGGGCTTCGGTAGCCTAGTGGGTAGGCGTGTAGCGTATTAACCGAAGGAGTGTGGGTTCGATCCCTACACAGGTCGTACGTTTTTTTCTTTACATACCCCCCTTACGACCTAATATAATGTAAATATATAGTATATAATATAAAAAAAAAAAATAATATTAGTATATAATTTAAAAATAGTATAAAAACCTATAATGGCCTTAGTAGCCGATGGTTCAATAATATTGCACTACATTAATGTATGTAATAAAATAAATAAATAAATAAATAATTTATAAATGTAAATATAAAGACATGCTAATTTAAAATCTTTACCGCATAACCTAAACACACTGGACATAACAGATAGAAATCTATTTAAATTTGATAAAAACATAATATTTAATAAAAAACTAATAAGTTCTAAACCCTATTTTTGGGATAACTAATATTTTTTTATTCTTTATTTAGATCTTATAAATATAACTTACAAAAAAAAATTTAAAAATATCAGTTTACTTCTTTCTTTCACAATTAATTTTAAGATGGCATAATTTCTTATTTTATTAATTTTGGGTTTTATATTTCAGTATTACATTAAATCTTTGAATGTTCCATGGTAATTTACAACCTTATATTTATTATTTTTTGGTAAAAATTTCATTTAAAAATCCAAATTTATTTTTATTGAGTTTTAAAATAAAAACTTAACTTATCTTAACCTATCTTAACATATCTTAACCTATCTTAACCTATATATCTAATCTAATTTACCCTATGCTATCCTACTTATCCTAAATAATTAAAAATAATTTTAATCTTCTATGTAGGTGTTTTCTAACCACCAATAATTTCTACTAATGTTTTTGTCCCTTTCTGGTAGATGTCTATCAAATTTCAACATCGAATAATGTACGTTTCGCGAAATATAGTCAATGATCTTGCACGTGGCCCGCCTATTATAATGAAATAATAAGGAGACATGGTTTTGATCTTGAATATTACCATTTGAATCTAGGTATATAAAAAATTCCGGTGCAATGAATCCTGTATGCATGCTGAATCTTATATACTCGTAATTGTGGTAATAAATATTTGACACTAGATTATTTTCCGGATAACTAATATTAAGATAGGTTAATTTTTTTTTTTTTTTCTCTTTTTTGATTATTATTATTATTATTATTTTATTTTTTTTTTTCTTTAATTTTGTTTTTTTAATTTAAGTTTTATCATAAAATTATTACAAGATATTAAAACTGTATTTTTTGCTACTCAATTTTTTCTGAGTAAAAATAGAAACTTATTTATTAATTTAGAATAAAATCATATTCTTTGTACACAAAATAATAAAGTTACAACTAAGCATTAACTTAAACTTAAATTCTATAATATATATGAATGAGAGTGCTGATAATTATTAATCGATGAAATAAATAAATAAAACATTAAAAAAAAAATATATACAGTATGAAACGCCTATAGTTATGCAAAAAAAAATAATAAAATTTGATCTTTAAAATTAAAAGTGATTTTTTGAGGGGCTTCGGTAGCCTAGTGGGTAGGCGTGTGGCTTATTAACTGAAGGAGTTTGGATTCAAACCCTGCACAAGTCGTAAGTATTTTTTTCTTTACATACCCCCCTTACGACCAAATATCATGTAAATATATAGTATATAATATAAACAAAATAAATAATATTAGTATATAATTTAATAATAGTTTAAAAACTTATAATGGCCTTAGTAGCCGATGGTTCAATAATATTGCATTATATTTATGTATGTAATATTAACATAAATAAATAAATTGAAAAACAAACAAACAAACAATATACATTTTCACTCGAATAAAACTATTTATGAACACGCTAAATTAATTACAATAGATAATTTTATAATTCGGCTAATCCGAAATCATATACATAGGAGTAGTCGAGTTGAAGAAAATTCTTTAATATATTTGCCGTGGTATGAAAATGAGGAATACCTAATAAAAACTCTAGAATCTGGTTTTACTCCATCCGAGAGCTTCATTTTACTAGATAAAAATAATTTAATAGAAAATTCAAATAAAATACCAATAATTTATCATTACAACAGATGATAAATAGATAAAATAGATAAAAGAAATACCAATTGATTTAAATAGACATAATATTAATGATGAAAGTGTATTTAAATTTGATATGTTTATTCCTAATAAAGAGAAACTAATAGATAAAATACCATATTTCTGGAAACAATAGGATAGGCTTTAGGTTAGTTAGATTAAGTTAGAAATTAAATTAGTTTTAAGTTTTTTATTTTAGTTTAGTTTTAGTTTTTTAAAAAAACATAATATATATAAAGGATTGCTTTTTGTATGAATTTTCCAAGCAAATAAAATTAAATAAAATAATAATCACTAGATTAAATCAATAATCCAGTTCTTCTTAGATATTAAGTTAGTTATAGTTAAAAATTATAAGTATAAATGAAAGAAAATAGATAGTAAGTGTAAATTAGAGTGCTAGTTAAACTAACAGCCTAAGTGCATATCAAATCTAATTTTAAGTAAAATTAATTTCGTTTTATTTTGAATGGTATAAGGAAATAAATAAAATAAAACATTGAAAAAAAAAATTTTTAATTATTCTTTGAAATTTATTTTATACCAAGCATTTTATAAACAATTAAATTTTCTACGTAATTTAATTTTTATTTTATAATTATGTTACATACATACATACATGTATATTTGGCAGAAACTATTGTCCAAACATTTTTTCTTTAAGTTCTTAAGTATTAAGTATTTAACCTCTTAAATAAAGGGAAACTCAAGTTTGAAACATATACTCGCTAATTTAAAAAAATTTTAAAACAAAATGATTCCATTTTTTTCTGAACAGAATGCGAAAAAACAAAAACTGAAAATATTTTTAGTACACCAAGAAGACATTCCACATACATTTTTTAAACTTATATGTTGTATAAAATTTACTTAAATATCCTTTTTTTTTATATAGAGTCTTATTTATAGAAAGCGTCAGCCAAAGGAAACAGTAAACAATTTGAAAAGAAAATGAAGGTCAATACAGATATTTCATTTAAAAACCAATCAGATGAAGTATGTATAGGTTTATAGGTGATAAAATTACTAAATTTTATTAACATTCATGAACCATACTACAGATTCCAACAAATGTATCAAAATGTATATATAGATTTCTGATTTTAAATATATATAAATATAATTAAAAAAAAATCTCTATAATATAATAGAAACTCCTTTCATGTTAGTCTTTTCTTTTTTCTTTGAAAATATGAATAGCGAAAGGTCAAAGTGAAATGATTCGTCATGAGGGTCGAAATCGTTACTAACTATTAATCCACTCCATCTATACATCCATTTTATAATATTAAATTATTTTTAATGCTTTTATTCATGATGACGCAGATAGACATTCATGATTATTCATTAAAGATAAAAAAAATGCTGATACTCTTTAAAAATTATTTTATTGTTATTATTTTCTTATTTTCTTGTTTAACATTAAGGATCAGAATTGAATGAACGATTTTGAAAACTTTAAAAATCCAAAAATTCTTGTGATTAAAATCGATTACGTTTTTTAGTATTTTGATTAAATAAAAAACTTTATTTTTCGAAATTACAGTTAGTTTTATTTAGATTAGATTAGATTCTATTGAAGTTAACAATGCTATAAGACAATATACTTCAAAATGACAAAAGTGCAATTTTAGAATATCTTTTTACTTTTCAATATGCGAGACAGAGCTCAACATTTCGAAAATCAATAGTTGTATTCGTAAGCGAATTTGTGCGCGATCAAGCATAAAAAATTTATGAATTAAAGCTATGTGAACTGTCCAAAGGTAAAGGTTTTTATATCAAAAAAAACAGTAAAACATAATTGAATGCATTTGTTTCACTGTTTCTTGAAAACTATTCAACTTAAAGAAAAGTTCTGTTAACTAAAAACTAATATGTTAAATATGTTAAAGTTTCTAATAAAACAAATGGTTTTAAAATAATTTTAAATAATTACGAGTATTTAAAGAATACTTTTTCATACCAAAGAAACGTAAAAACAGCATATGCATAAATTTCAAATTGTCGAACCACCAGTTTTAAAACATACAGTCCCTGTCATCGATATTATATTTTTTATTTATTTATTTATATTAATATTACATACATAAATGTAATGCAATATTATTGAACCATCGGCTACTAACTAAGGCCATTATAGGTTTTTTATACTATTATTAAATTATATACTAACATTATTAATTTTGTTTATATTATATACTATATATTTACATTATATTTGGTCGTAAGGGGGGTATGTAAAGAAAAAACACTTACGACTTGTGAAAAGATCGAACCCACACTCCTTCGGTTAATACCCCACACGCCTACCCACTAGGCTACCGAAGCCCCTTATATTTTTAATTTATAAATTTTGTGATGTACCTTTAAAATTATTTCCTTAGTTATTCTAATTTATATATGTATATAATGCATATATATATGTGAATGCATATACATTATATGTATATCTGGATGTATGTATTTCAAAAGTATACATACTTATATATATATAAATATAATTTGATGCCACTATTAATGTTGATGGTTATGATAGCTTAGAGAAATGGCCTTCATTTGAATTTTATTGAGAATAAGAAGAGACTAACAAGATAAAACACAAAAAAAAAAAAAACAATAACTAGAAAATATATAAAATTATTAGGTCTTTGTTTTTTTTTTTAGTGGATTCTATGTATGCAAGTCAAATCATCATTGTGTTTTTTTGTTTTTTTTTTTTTTACCCAGGTTTTTATTTCATTCTTCTCTTCATAGTTGTTCTTACACAAATATTTTTTTTTTTTTAATGTTTTTCATATTATTATATCTTAAAAATTTATGAGAAGGAAACAAACAAAATTTTAGCAATGGTTGAATGTTTGAAACAAATAAAAATAAAAAAACAAAAACAAACATATGAAACAAAGATATTACATGCCAAAAAAAGAATAAAGGAGAGCGGAAGAAAATGAAAAATTTGCATTATACAATCATATATACTCTCATGGTATAATTTTCTTTTCTTTTTTTTTTTTCAAAGTATTATATATATGTTTGTTTGTATGTCATTTAATATGCATTTTAGTGTTAAATTTTTTATTTGTTTTTGTTAAGAATAACGTGCTCGTCCTTTTTTCTTTTCATTTTTTTTTTTTTTTTGTATAAAGTCCTTTTTTCATTTTTATTATGTTTTTTTTTTGTTTGTTTTCATATTTGAATATTTTACAAGGGAATGACTACATTATTATTTTTTATTTTTATTATAGGAATACATTAAATGTATAGCCTCTAAAAAGGAATAAGTATTTTTCTTTTTTTTTATTTTTTCTTTTTTTTCCAAAGTCTAAAAGAAATGCATTAAAAATTTAAAATTGAAATACTTTAAAAACTGGAAGACTAGTGGATTATTAGAATAAAAAAAAAAAAAGTTTAAGGAATATTTCTATGAAAATTGTGTGAGTATGAAAAACTGTTGAATAAATATTTGAATTTTATTCCTAGTCTAATATACAGGATTGTACAATATTAAGGATTGTTTTTTGATGGTTATTTTATATATTACAGAAAAATTCGCCAATTTTTAAATTATGACAAGATTATTAAAAAACTTTAAGAAAATTTTAAAGTTATTTTAATATATATGACCTGTTCATTAAATTGCTATAATGAAAACTTTACCGAAATCTTTTAAGAGTTCTTTGAAACAAATTTTCTATAATATTATTAGCTTTAATGTTAAACATTTTTCCTACATTTTTCATTATCTTTATTATTTAAAATCAGAGTAGTTACTTGAATTAATTAATGAAGTTTAATAGATTTTTTTTTGGGTCTTAAACATGTTAAACTCCTTGGTATAATTTTATAAAAAATCAAAAATTTAGATTATTTATTTCTTTCTCTCTTGTAAATATTTAATTTTGTGTTTGTGTATCAACCTAAGCCTCTTCCAGTCTATCATCCTATCAACCTACACAAATGCAGATCAAGTTATACTTTCTCTTCTTCCTTACTAACTTTACAACATTTGTCTCCAGTTTGTAGGGGGACAAGCTTTCCATTACTCGTAATTTTAAATCTAATAATTTGACTTATTAATTGTCATTTGACGCTGATGATCATTTTTTTAAAATTTTGTATGTGCTAAAAAAAAATCTGCTAAAAGTTTTTTTTAAGAAAAAATTGACTTTTTTTTTTCAAGATTACAAATAATTTTTTGTGAAATATAAATGAAAATATTATAAACATATCCTTTTTGAAAAACATTTTATATAATATTATTATGTATATATATAAAAAAAAAAAAAAGTATATTAAAAATTATTTGTAGTAAATTAATTTTAATTGAAGAAATACAACAACACTAACAACAGGTGTTAAAAAACATTAAAAAAGAAAAAATATTTGAAATGGGAAAACTTTTAAATAAAATTTTATTAAATTGTTGTTTTTGTTATTTTTATTAATTTTATAATCTAAAAATAAACATTTTTTCTTACATTTAAATTGAAAAGTTTTTGTTCTTTTTTTGTAAAGTTAAAATTTGTGTCAACCAAAAAGACGATTTTTTTTTTTAGATACAATTTGAATTTGTAACAATTTTAAAGTTATTTTTATATGAAAATTTGTAAATTTTTTGGCAGATGTCACAACAATTACGTTTTTTTTTTTTTTTTCGAAATTAAAGTTATTCTTTTTTTCTTTAATCAAAATTACTTATTTGTTATAAACATAATATTATCACTTCTGTTATTGGACAGAAAATAGCACGAAAATTATTTAAAAATATTTTTTTGAAATAGGACTTAGTAAGGATATTTAGAAAAGGTATACATTGAACAAATATAGTACGTTAATATTGTATTGAATTTGAATAAATATTTTATTAATAACTTGAAAAATTAAAATAAAAGAAAGTTGATAAGTTCACTTTAAAACTATAATATTCAACATATTAAAATGATTCAATGAAATTTAATTAGGCTATACGTAGAATAGAATTGTACAAGTACAAACATTTATCTTGGTACAAATATTTCAATAAAAATAATATTTTCTATTTCAAAATATTATGAATTATATAATCCACTCTTCGAAGAGAAAGAAAAGAGGGAAAAGAAAAGAAAATAGTAGATTTTAATAATAATAAGTAATAACATAATAAATGGTAAAAACTGGAATGGCAGTAGGTTAAGAATAATTAAATTCTTAATATTTTTTATTACTTTGGATTTTATTCTTATTTTTAAAATACTTACTTAGATATATTTGCTATTTACTAAAGAAAATTAACCATATTTATTTCTAATGTTATACATTTCTTATTTAATCCATTAATTCTGTATTTTTATAAAATATTTTTAATATAATTATATGAAAAGTTTTATTATACTTTTCATGTAAAAGTAATTTTCATCAAAAATTACTTAACTTAATTTAATATTTATAGTAGATTTTCTTCTTTCTTATTTTTTGCAATTCAATTTAATTAAGTATATATTATATAATCCTTAAATCACAAATTAAATCTTATAATATAATAATCAGTATAATTATGTTTTTTTTTTTCTTAACTTTCACTTAAATAGTTATGTACTTGGAAAATGTTTTTTTTTTTTTTTAACAAAAACTTTTCTCATTGTAATCTGCCCTTTACATGTGAATTAAATTAAATTAGAATAAGTTGAATGTCATTAGAAATGAAATTGTTGAAATTTAATTTCCAAATTTAATAGAAATGAAAATTCATTTAATCATATTTATATTTTTGACCAACCATTTAACTTTTGGTATATAAAAATAAATACATTTGATTTTCAAATTAACTTTAATTAATTAAATGAAAAAAAAAAAAAAAATTAATTAAATATCTTTTCATTTTTATATTCCCAAAAGGATATTTAGAAGTAAATCGACGACAACCATTTTAATTTTATTTTGTTTTCTTTTTTTCATTAATTTTTATTCCTTATATACCTAAATTAAATGACTAATGTAGGTGTCTACAACTTGATGACTGTCTACTCCAAAAGTACTACAGGATCAAAAATATTATTTAAAAACCTATTGAATATAATTAAAGAAAATTTGCTCATTTAAGTCCCATAATAAATCCATTTAATTAATAAATAAATATGGTAACAATCAAAATTTCTGTAAATAAAAAGTAATAATTTTCCACTTTATAAAAATAACAAATTTCAATTCTTTGTTTGTTTTTTTTTTTTATTCTTACTTTATTGGAAACAATTTTCTAAAACAAAACAAACTATCAAATCGTTTTTACAAAGAAATGTTTTGTCTTCAATAAAAATCAAAATTTAATTTTTTTTTTTTTTTTAGTGCATTTCTCTGCTACATAAATGTGAACAGGAAATTACACAGCCTTTCCTTTTCAGGCGTGGCTGTAAATGTCGTAAGGGGGCAATAACTCTTACGACGTGTGTGGGAATCGAACCCACACTCCCTTGGTGTTTACAACGTATTTTATACGCTCTTACCCACTAGGCCACCGAGGCCCCAAATTTATTTTTTACGTTTAGAAACAATTTTCAATGCAGTAAAATATTAGTAATTTTCTTGTAATTTATACATAAATCTTACAGACAATTAGACAATTTTTTATATTTTATTTCCACATCCACAATTTTAACATAAACCTGTAACCTTAATAAACTGAAATTGAAATTATTTTACAAAATTCGTTAATTCATAGAATATTATATAGAATACACCTTAAATTATTTTATTAAATAAAACAAAAACTTCTTTTAAATTTATTATTTTATTACAAAAGTACATATTATTTATATACATATACTTATATATATATACAATTTGCGTCATATTGGCTACACTGACAATTACATATATATTATATGATTTTAACGACAATTGACGCCAAATATAAGTGGCGCCTATAATTTTTTTTTTTTGTTTTTTATTTTATATATTGTATTTTTTAGAATTATTATTAACCCTCCCAAACCACCCAATACAAATTTAATTGATTTGCAAAATAAGAAATAAGAATTTCTGAAAAATAACCATTTTTATGGTATTATTTTCTATGATTTTTTATTTCATTCTTAGAAAATATAATTATTAAAATGTCCTTTTTTTGTCGATTTCTAAAAATTAATTAAAGCCGCTAGTACAATGTTAACTGTTAACAAACAAATTTAAAATTTAGTGGAAAAATTGAAATAAAGGATTTTAAATTTAGTTGTTTTTCTTTAGATGGTCATGGTAAAACGATGGTCAAAAATTTTGTCACAGAATTTCAAATTTTTTTTTATGATTTAAAAAAAAAAAAAAGAAAAATAAATAATGTTATATACTTAAAATTAGGTTGTATGTCTCAGCCACGAGTTATTTCAACACCTAATATATAACAATAATATACAAATTGCTCTAATGCTTTTCGTTTTATTATTGAATGTATATGAAGTTCAGTCCATCTTTTTCAATATAATTTTTATATTTAAATTATACAAAATGTAAATGGACGTATTTTAAAGAAAAATTATAGATCTTCATTCATTGACTTTTTAAATTTAGTTTTAAGTAAAAATTTTCATTTCTTTTTCACTATATAAAATATCTATTTTGAGATAAATAAAAATAGCCACTATAAAAGAAAAATAATTAATTAAATAATTTATTCTAAATATCTAAAAATTTAAGTTAATACATGTATATATACATATATTTTTGATAGGATTAGTGTAAATTTACTTAGAATTTTGTCAATTTTAAAACACTTAAAAAAATAAAAAAAAATAAATAAAAATAACTTACAAGTATTCCTTTGAAAGAAAAAAATTACAATAATAATTATTGTATATATACGGTATATACACAGAAAAAACCAAACTAAAAAAAAAAACAACAAACACTTCAAATATAGAAATCCTTACGACGATAACAAATAACAAATATAAACTAAAGATTTTCAAACAAAAAAAATTTATTTATTTTTCTTCTTTTTTACTTTTTGTTGTTTCCATTTTCTTATCCTTTTCTAATATTATACGCGCAATTGACGTAAACTGACGTAAACTTATCTATGCCGCATTAATTTTATTTCAAAAATAAAAAAAAAAATATTTTTGTCGTCCTTTACACGGAATCTTTTAATTTTTTTATTCCAAAAAAAAGAAAAAGTAATATAAAAACAAATTTCTATTTTAAAAGAAAAATTTAAAAAAAAAAATTATTTTTTATCCTTTTTTATTCCTTATAATTTAAAGCATATTTTCTTTTTCTCTATATATTAATTTCTCTTTCTAACTAATTTTTTTTCTATTGTATCCTTTTTTTTCTATTTATTTTCTATAATATACATATCATTATCCTTTCACTCGCATATTATATGTGTTGTATATTAGAGAGCGTAAAAAAGTTTTAAAGTAAATAAGAAAAAAACTAAACAAAAAAACAAAAACGCGAATGAGTCATGCAATATTTAATTCAATTTCTCTTTTTTATCTTTCGTTTTTTTTTTTGTTATTTAAAAATGTATAATACAAGGTGTTCAACGAGTTTAAGAGTAACTGAATAATTATGCAATATGATGTAAAAATTATGTTTTTTTTTTCCAAATTTGAAAACTTGAGCGTATAAGAATGAAAACCATCTTTTTATTTAATTTTAATTATCGTTAAACACATTTATATTTTTCCTTGGGTCTCTTTAGAATTTCTTGTTTTTCTTGTGAGACATTCTGTCTTTAAATTACATTTTTTTAAATTTCGATATTTTTTTCGTGAATACGCTTATTTCTTTATTTCCCATACAAATAATGGTTCTTAACAAATAATTAAAATTTTGGAATAAACGATAGATTATTATACTATTTAAGAAATGTCGAAAATTGAATTATATTTCAACGATTTTAATTTTTTTACGGTTTAAAAAAAATCAGCATGAACGTAATAGTTGGGTATATTATCGTCGGTACTAACCATTCTCGGTACCGTACGGTTGATTCTCATAGATGCTCTGTAGAATTTTGCCTTAGATGGTTCAAATAAATTAAACTACATACTGTTTTCCAAACATTTCCTTATAATCTTGGTTGTCAACTATACTTTATAGCTAGCCCGCAGTGTTTAAAAATAGAATTAGTTTCTTAATTCTACTTTCTGATAGCTGATTTATATCTGCGTGTACTGTGAACGTAGAGGATTCCCAGATTTTCATTCTGATTCGAGCTGAGGCTGAATATGTTCAAACAAAATGATCAAGCGTTTTTTCTATCCCTTTCTCTTATCCCTTTCTCTTCATAGATGCAAGCTTTTTAACAAACATGTCTTAACAAAGAACCCTTTTTGAACAAATAAAAAAATGTCTGATAAGAAAATTAAAGAGAAAGCAAATTTCAAAAAATGTTTATTTAATGTTTAAATGTTCTAGATAGGAATAAAAAATATAGTTTTCAAATATATAGCTTTAAAATCACAACTAATTTTCATCGTATTTCTTTGCGGTGTGACAACTTTGTTGTTTGTATTTTTTTTTTTTAATAATTTTTTTATTTAATCGTGTTCCACTTTTTTAGTTTTTTTTTGTTATTTTTTTATTTTTGTATTGTTTAATTATATTTTCTTTGTCTTATTATACTCTTAACTGTTCTACATTTTAATATTATTAAAAAATAACAAAACAAAACAAAAATAAAATAACGAAACAAGTAAAACATTATTTCTCAAAGGAGTTCGAAAAAGACAAAACAACAGAAACAAAACTAAAAAAAAATCGATCGATTTCAGACAATGTGGCACCAAAAACTTTTGATTGTATTTATAGGGTCTTGTTAAAAAAAAAAATCATTCACTTTTATTTAGGAGAAATGAAGAAAAGTTCAAAATGAAAATTTCTTTCGTTAAATTAATTGATAATCAAGAACTTATAAAATGTATTGTTAAAATATTCTTGATTGCATACTTTTAGGGATTATTTGTTTTATTTCATTCAAATTAGTTAAGGTAGTAATAAAAAAAATATTTCAATAAAATATAGTAACTTTTTAAAGATATGACATTTAAAAAAAAATAAGTTTTACTATCGTATAAAAGCAATCGTGTTAGCTGAAACAAGAAAAAAAATAGAAAAATAAATGCTGTTTATTAAAAAATAGGTAACAGTTATCGGAGAAAATTAATAGATAGAATTATATTTCTTTACTAGTCACATAATCCGCCTTAAATGATTGAAGCGATATAAATTTTTGTTAATTTTTTTCATTAGACATTTTGCTTCGGTTTTAAGAAAACTTTTAATTCACATTTTAATTATTCTTTTATTTACAATTAAAATATTTTTAGAACTTTTAATAAATACACATGTAAAAGTTTGAACTTTGCAAAAACTTAAAAAAAAAGTTTTTACAAAGTGCAATCTGCAAATAATAAAACTGCTATGGTTTGTGTCTGCAATATTTTGAAATCTCCATGATTTCACAAATAAGCGATTCATAGAAAAATGGCAGCGCAATAGCGTTAAACACGAAAATGACAGAAGACAGATAGTTTGCGAAAATTATATATATATACATACATACAAATATATACCTAATAACATTGATAAACAAACTTATAACCTCTATTCCTTCAGATATGCATAAAGAAGTAAATGAAATTAATTTATTTAATGCCTTAATATTATTATTTAATGCTCTTCTTAATAAATTTCAAATTGCCGGAGGTAAGAATATTCAATACAATGGACAAAAATAGAATTTTTAACTAACGAAGGACAGACAAATGTATCATATTATATTGGAAAAGATGAAGAAAAAAAAAATTGAAAAATTAAAAGTTAAAATGATAACAAGAATATTTTAAGCAGCAAGAAAATTGTTAACTATACACATATTTTCTTTTTTCAAAAACTAAACAAAACAAAAAAGAAAACACTATAAATATAAAAATATTCCAACTATAATCGTTATATAAAAAAATATATTCGAATAAATTTACATATAAACACTTATACAAACAAACAAGAATTAAATATTAAATTTTTAACATTTCAACATATTCCTTACGTTCATTCCTTATACATTATATTCTACTTTCGAGAACTTACATAACATAGGAAAATTTTATATTGAAAATAAAATGAATTTTATTTTCTTTTCTTTTAAAGAAAGTAAAATATATATAAATAAATAAAACTATTTTATGGAAACAGAAATTACCTTATAAATAAAATTAAAAATAATATTTATTCTTATTATCAATTTTTTTTTCTCCTTATTTATTTCTTTCATTTTTCCTACTTATTTTGTTGTAGATTTTTTCTTGTTTTTTTTTTTTTTGATGAATAAGTTAGAAATTAACTTTATAATTATTAAAAAAAAAAGAAAATTCATGAAAACAAATAAGAAAATCTGCACGTGTTACATTAGTTACTGAAATTTTTGAAATTTTTATACTAAATAATAATAATTTAGTCCTTTAGGAAGTTAATTTTTTTTTTTTTTGTTGTTTTCAATATAATAATTTTTGCGTAGTTAATTAAATTGCGCAATAAATAAATAAAAGTTTAAAAAGATGTTTACAAAGTTGAATGAATTTTTGATTAAAATTAATGAATAGATTGCAGTTGCGAATTAAATCATTATTCCATAAATTTATTTTAAAAATATTATCAAATGAAATGGTAATAATAAATTGGACTTTTAATGACAAAATTTCAGAGTATTGATAACTTCTTTAGATAAATTGAACTTCTTCAAATTTAAAATGAAATGGCTACGAAATACAGTTTTACAAAAAATGATTTCATGATTAAACTAAGTACCAAGAGATTGTGAAGTAATGGTTCTACATAGGCTATACTCTTCGACAATATATATTGAAATGGTTTACTGATGATTCAAAAACGTTGGAAGGAAATGGATCTGGAGTAAAAGGAACTAAATACTCAGAATCTTTGTGGAAATTTCAAGCGAAAGTGTATCCAATTGAAAGGTTTGTAAAATGATTCAGTCAACCAGCCATAGAAGCACTAAACTTATAAGCAGTTAAATCCTAATTAGTTTAGGAGTGCTTAGTGAAACTAAACCGCTTCCTCAAACCGCGAAATAAGGAAGCAGATCGACTATTAAAAGAAGAAACTGCAACTCCCTTTGCAGGTTCCAAACCTTTTTGTGGCATAGGTAAACCCAAAATAAGAGAAACATTAAATATATAAGTGGAAAACTGTAGGAGTAAACTATGGAACAAAAAGTTTGGGCTCAGACAATCCAAGAAGCTTCTGGGAAACTATAACCGGAAAATAAATGTTAAAATCATAGGATTTAGTAAAACATAAATTGAGAATTTTAATAGGATTCCTGTCGGGACACTGCCAGCTAAAGGGACATTTAAAAAAAAATCGAATAGAAAATTACGGTACATGCAGGTCTAGAGCTCTGTCAATAACTTGTTGTATAAAATATCGAATACGAAAAATACATAAATAAACTAAAATTTTTTTATATAAAATTCATTGCATAATCGTGAAAAATAGTTATACCTTCAACTAATAGTTAATATAGCAATACTTACTACTACAATTGCTTAGTGAAATTCAAAATTGAAGAAAGTGAATTTATTTAAACCAATTAAAATAAAAAATGAATTTATTTATGTGCCTCATATTTCTTAAAAATATAGCAAAAAAAAAAATTTGAACTAATTGGAAAAAAATATTTCCTTCAAATGTTGACATAAAAATTTTTTTTATTGCGAATATTATAGGGTTCTAGGAACTAAATTTTAATAAATATTTAAAAAAAAAAAATATTGTAAGCAAAACTTATAAATAAACGCATTTACAAAAAATATATAATATTCTAGTTAAATTTTATACAAAAAGTATCTCGAAATAAAATTTTAAATACAATGAAATTTACACATTGTAATTTTAGTTTTATCTTGCTTTTTAAGTCAAGAGCTTCTCACTTTTTTGTTTTTCCTTAATTCTGAACAATGTAATAATAATTCATATCTATTTTAATTCTATTTTCTTTTTTTTTCAATTATTTTTCTTCCTTATTTCATTTCTTTTATCTAATTTTCTTTCCTTTTTCTTCATGTTATGTTTTAAATTATTAAATGTTTTTGTCCTGGACCTCAATATTTTAAGATGAATACACTTATCATGTTTCTTAAGTTTTTTTTTTTTACATTTGATTCTTTAGTTATTTTAATATTCATCATATCAAAAATAGAAACAATAACATAAAAAATATTAAGAAAAGAAAAGTAGTCCACAAATGTATCATAACATGTTTTTTTTTTTTATTATATCTTAAGTTTTTCATTCATATCAATTCAAATTTCATTCATTCAATTCTAGTACGTATTTTATCTATATTTACACTATATTTCGTTGCCTTTTGAAAGAGTATACATACATATAGAAACATATACATACGTATATTTCAATGTTACAAAAAAAATGTTGTCCCAAATTTTTTGAAATTTATTTCATTTAAAAAATAAATTCCCATCTTGTCTTAGTTAAACAATGTACACTTAAAAAGTTTTAACTCATCAGTTCTTACTTTTCTATCTTTCATTATATTTCTTATCCTTTTTATATTTTATACAATATTCATCTATTCAATTCATATTTTATATACAAAATATCAACTTACCACTACAAAATAGATACGATTGGAATGTGTGATCTAGTTTTTCTTATTTTTTTTATATACGGTTATTGTAATTCATTTCGCAACTAGAAACAGCACATTCTTTTATTTTTCTATTACTTGACTTTGTTCCTTTATTTTTTTTTTTCTTAATTTTTTTCTAGTATAGTATGTTTTTTCATTTTCCAGGACTATAAATTCCACATATATTCACAATACACACATTTTGAAGTATCATGTAATCATAATCATAAAAAATCATCATTTTTTTTTTCATCTTACTCCTTTTTAATCCTATATGATTATACCTTGTATCCTGATAGTACATATTACATATAGTATATATTATAACTATTGTGTTGAATATATCCTTTTCAAATGTGTAATATTAAATTTGCATGAGATATGCTGTTTTTTTTTTTTGTTTTTTTTTATATTTCTTTTAATTTTTTTTTTCCAACCTACAATTTATAACTAATATGAACTGATTTGTGTATGAATGATAATATAAAGTGGAAGAGTGCGAAAGAAAATTACGGGACTACTAATAAATGGGATTCATTAACTTTTTTTTTTTTATTTAACATATAAATAGAAATATTCTAATAAATACAAAATAAAGAACTGGTGTGGATTTGTTTCACAAATAATTTTCATAGTTTAATATTTAGCCAAAAACTAAAATCAAATTATACAGAATATGAAAAAATAAAGTAATTGTGTAAAATTTAACACAATGACATTCGGCATATGTAAAAAGAATGGAACAAAACGGATTATTGTATTTATATTTATACACTTGCACTTTACAATACCAAAGACAGAGTACTAAAGGAGATGAAAGTAATAAGACATTTAAAAATAAATTTTCTTGAAATCAAGACGAATAGAAATTATTTTTGTCAAGTTGAAGAAAAAACTTTAAGAAAAAAAACTGACAAAATAGGACTGTTTTTTACCTAAATTCATTTAATCACCTTTAGTATTCTGTTACTACCCTCTTTTGAAATAATAATAAAATAAATTCTTTTTCATTTAAATGGAATAATGAAAATATTAAATTTGTAATATTTTACTGTATATTTATATTACGGAAGTTAAATAAAAACTGGCAAGAACATAATTCTGCTGAAAAACAAAAAAACTAAAGCTAAAACAAAAAATGAAGCGGAGAAAATCTTGAATTTTTTAAATTCGTTAACAATTTTTCTTTTTTTTTTACATTTGAATTGTAAATTTAACATTAAATATAACACTTAAAGAATAAAACAAAATTCAAATATAATTATAAACCTTAATTCTTAATTCTTAAAAATTATTAGATTTACAAGAAAAAGAAAATTACTTTGCTGAAGATTATCAATATGCTAAAAGCATTTTATTTTTATTTTTTTAAGCCTTAAAGTATGCAAAATTTAGTTAAATTTTAACTTTAATTTTTTCTCGAATTTTTAAAATTATTTTTCTTTTAACTATTATTTAAACAGCTTCACACCGATTATATAGTTTGTATCTTCATTAGAAAATATTTTTTGGATCCTATTTACTTCCTATTTTATACATATATATATATAATATATTGTAAATACTAAAAGATGAAATTTATATAGTGATTATAAATTTATTTGTGATTGTTTCACTATATACTAATGGCAATCTATCAGCTACTCAATATATACTGTTGACAATCTACCATTTATTCACTTTAAGAGTACTAACTATGTAATACGATAAATTCAGTTATTTAAGATGCCTAAAATAAACAATTTTAAAAATTATTCAAGTTGTGACTTATATAGGTATTCTACATTTACTTTTAATACCATCTAAAAATTAAAATCTGAAGGGAAAAAATCGTTTAAAAAAAAAGTGAAAAAACAAGCACCAAAAGAAAGGATATTTTGTAACTTCCGTCCTACCCTAACATATTACTGATTCAAGTAAAATTAGGTCTAAAATAACCTATCCTATCACTAATGTTAAAATGTCATTACATTACAATAATTTTTTCCATTGTACTTAAATTTTAATTTTAATTCAATAATTATAACTTTGACCTGATTTATTTTTTTTTTGTCAACTTATGGTTCAAATACCTTGTCATATAAAACTATCCAATAAAATCAAAAAATAAAAACATAGAAAAAAGTCAAATGAACTTTTAAAATTTTATTTTTTTCTTTTAATTCTTTTTTAGCACATTTCCAAAACAATTTTGAAAAAATGTACTTATTCGTTTCACTCTGTCCGTCCGTCCGTCCGTCCGTCTGTTTACAAAACTTCTACACCGTTAAAGATAGAGAAAAAAAATTTTAACCATAGGTAGGTCTCATAAAAAAAATAATTTTGTGGAACAACTTTTTCATGTAGCCCCCCCCCCCATTACGGAGCTACAGCCATTCAAACTTTGAAAAAGCCCTATTTTTAAATGCATATATCTTATGTTCTGCTTAAGATTTTTTCAATCTGAAAACGTCATTCGACAGGTATTTCTTTTATCTTTGTAAATTAATATCAAAATTATACAATTTTTTTAAATTTAGTATTTTTAGACACCTGTAACTTAGGCACCTGTACAAATTTTTCTTCGGCAAGACATGAAAATTAAAGGTTCAATAATATATTTTTACGTGTGTTAACGGCTTTTCTTAGTTATATAGGATTCCGGACTTATGGCCCCTCAAAATTTCAAAAATGTCCTATTTTCACATTTTTTCTTATTACATGAAATTTTTAAATTTTTGTGTAAGTCACACTTCTAAACAGTTTGTATTGAGTTTTGGAAATGTGCGCTTTTAAAAACCGTTGGTTTACATTCTACCTTGTTTAGTTCTTCTTCAGTTCTTCTTTATTTAAAATTATGTATAAATTTCGAATAATGTAAAATCAAATAAAAAAATCCAACAGGAAATTAACAACAATTTCTAACTGGGTCTTTTTTTTTTTTTTGGCTACCAACTAACTTGGAACTTTTCAAAAACAAAATTTATTTTATAATTTAGCAGTATAGAATAGAACTAGCAGTATAGATTCACCTAATATTCTACTTAAGTTATACAATATTTTGTATAGTTGATTTATACAATATAATATGTATGATTTATAGGTTTTATGTTTCTCATTTTTTAAGTTTTATTTTTTTTTTTTATTAATTTAATATTTTTTGTTTTGCAATTTGAAATTATAAATGTAAAGTTGTACAAAACGTTGTTGTCTTAATTCAAACTGCAAAAAAAAAAAAAGAAAGAATAAAATAAAATAAACTTTACCTATTTGTACACTAAGTGTCATAAATAGATATTCAGCAGAATATTAAAGTAAAATACTGACTGATCGTTTATTAATTGATGTTGATTAAACAAATCAAGCAATATTAATAATAATAAATTAATATTAATCAATAATATCTTGAAAACGTAATTATATTTTAATTCAAGGAAAAGAACTCCAAATAATTGTGGAGTTATCCTGATAATGGTATCAAAAAGTGTAATAACTAACTATTTCTATAGATTATATCTAGCAAATATGATAAGTTTATTTTACACTAAAAGCAAATTCCGTATATTAAAAAAAAATTTTTTTAGGTTATTATATCTTTACTTATTTATGACACTAACGATTTTTATAAGTAAAAAAAAAATTATACTTAAGATTTTTTTTTTCAGAAGTACCATACAACAAGACAAAAAAAAAAAACGTAATTTTAATGTTATTAGATAAAAACACGACATTTACTCATATATATACACACAAGTGTTTTTTACATACACAACATATGCATGTATATTATTTATTTATATAATTGTGTATATAATGTATGCAGAACACAAACGTGTACATAAGTGAATAATATGTTTAAATTTTTTTTTTTCCTATTCTATTGTTACTTTAGTTCTATTCTTTTTGTCTCTATTTAAATAAATTATATAGGACTAAAGTTTGAAATTTATTTTTATTTTTTTCCTTTTTTTTCTGCTTTTAGAAAAACGTTATAAAAGAAACAACATTCATTGTCTATGTATGTATATTTTACTTTTTTATAGACCTAGGAAAAGAAGGAAATTAACGTAAATTCAAGTTACGACAAAATTCATCTCTTTTTATATTCGATGTATATATATGAGTAATAATATTTAGATAAGTTGATAGGTACCAATTTTTTTTATATTTTTAAATATAAATTTTATATATTATACATATTTACATGTTTATTATATATACATAAAGTGTTCTTGTAGTGAAATTCTTTTCTAAAAGTAAAATTGGAATGGTATAGATATAACAAATAATCAAATTATATTATTAATTAAAGTTTAAAAGGTTTCTGAACCTTTACAAGACTAAAACAAATTGACATTATTAAATTATAAAAATAATTATTGTTAACTAAACTGATAATTTATAGAATGGAAGATTTGGTATAGAAGAGAGCAGTAAACAAATTCTGCAGATATATTTAAAAAAATTACGGTATCCTTTAAAAGTCTTATAATAGTGTATCTTAGGATGTTTTTTTAGATTATTTGTAGGGTCTTTTTTTAGAATATGATAATTACAGTTTGTCTTCATATGATTAACATATTCTAGAAAAAAAAAAACTTTAAATCTATTCCTTATTTTATATACCATGAGCTTAAATACAGAATGCTTCTATATGAAATAACGGTTATAATTTCCTTTTCCCAAATTTTAGAATCTTTCTTTTTGATCAAAGCAAAATACTGCACCACCAAACTACATCTATATATACGTCTATATTTATATAATATATAAATGTTTATACATAAATATCTATGTTTGTAAATACTTATTATTTTAATATTTTAATATAAAAAAGTACTACTTTTGTAAATAATATACTTGAAAATGTAACAAGGACTACATACTAGAGAAATGTTTTTATTTTTTTCTATATTGTTCAATTTGGCGTTCATTGTACCCTTCAAACAAAAACAAAATATATGTATGTGTATGCAAAAAATAAAATACTGTCAGAATTGTATTCACAGTTTTAGTACATTATCCAAGAAATATTTGAAAAAAAATATCCTTATTTTTTTCAACTTTGTCTTTCTGTTCATGTGCTTGTCTCTCGATAAGTCCATAAATACAAAAAATTTTACACCGTTTACGTCACAGCAAGCAATAAAATTAAAATACTAATTTTTTTTTTTGAAAATATTTTGTTTGAAATACTCACAAGGAAGTAAGTTAACGTTACATGAGGCCTTTAAATAAAAGTTAAGTTAAGGCCTTTTTAAAGTTACATGAGGCCTTATATTTAAATAGTTTTAGCATTTGCAAAGGAAAACAATACGCATAACTACAATGATATACTTAATTACAATCTTATCAATCTTATATTAACATTTTGGAGATAGATTTGCTACTTTAAATATCCTTGATTTGATTTTACATAATTGCCATTTTTATTTACATTTTACATAATCCATTTAATAAAAATATTATAGAAGATAATTTTATTAAAATTAAACATTTCTGTTTGAACAAGAGGGAAGACGTAATTGTTATTGTTGAAATCTATAAAAGACCCCATGATCCAAAAAAAACCATCAAAAATGGCTAAATCTAACCTAATAAGATAAACTTTTGATACAACGGTGTTTTGTAACCTCAACATACTTTACTTTTCAACCAAACAATAATGTATGGATCATAAAGCATGAATGTAATATTCGACAATACATTTAATAGTATAGGTAATAACATGAAAGATAAAAATTGATTTTTTACTTAAACAACCATCTCTTAATTCATTTTAAAATAGAATTCATTAATTTTCATTCATTCACAATAAATTAACAAAAATTATTGAGTTAAATGATGAATTCTTTAATTTAATTCGAAATTTAAACTTGACGAAAAAAAAAAATTTTTATTTTTTTTGTATTTAATCAATCACCATTGAAATGAATTTATAAAAAGTTCTTTAACGTGCACCTAAACACACAGGTAAATTTTATCTTTGACATTTTATAAAAAAAATTTACATGACAGAAATAAAATAATAAAATAAACGAGGAAGAATATAGAGTTTATTGTGTTAACTCTACGATAGCAGCACAAACATAATATCTGCTTTTTTCATAACATTTAATTATCTTTTAGAAAATTTAAGATTTCTAACCTAATTAAGTACAAAGATATGTTTTACTAAATTCGGAGTTGAATGACAACTACTTGACTTCGATCCGCTAAACTAATCAAATTTTACAGATGTCGTTACCATAAAAGTTGATAATTTTTTGTAAAATTTCTGATGTCTAGCTTTTTTAACTATTAAAATATGAGCATATAAATTTTGCAGCTAACCGAACCTGTTGCGTTAAACTAGTCAAATTTTGCAGAAGTCTAGCTTCATTTTTTTTTTGGATTATCTAAATACAATTAAACAAATTCTGCAGATATAATAAAAAAAATTACGGTATCCATTAAAAGTCTGGTAATAGGATATTTTAAAAAGTTTTTTTAGATTATTTTTTAGATTAAGCTCAGTTAAATCAACTCAAGAATTTCATCCTGACGAAGAATATATTATACACTTTTCCATATCTAACTTTATGGTGTCAGAAAAGTAATGGCAAATTTATTATACGTATGAAAAATGTTTGCACGTGTATAATAATATAGAATTTATTTTTGAATTAAAACCTTCATTTTACAATTTTCAGTTTAAACACCTGAAATTCATTTATGTTTTTTTTTTTTTTTTTTGTTCAGAATCCACGAATTTCAGAATTGATTAATAACATTTTTTTTATATACACATCCTGCAATTCACATATTTAACGAGTTGGAGTACAATGTTAGACAAAAATTTACAATAAAATTAGAAAACCAATTAATTGCAAAATTAAAATGATGAATTTTTTAAATCAGTTCATCAGTATATAAAGATCTCGAAATAAATTAGATTCTATAAGAGTGTTTTAATTGTTGTAGTTGTAAACAATTTTAGACCGATTCCAATAGAACAATTTTACTAAACATATTTCTATAGGCACACTTGGCACATTTTTACTAATCACAATTTCACTAGTAACAATTCCATTAGTCAAAATTTAGCTAAGTATAATTTTACAACGGAAAAAATTCCACTCAAACAATTCTACTTTTTATTAGTCAACATGCATTAATAGAGTTGAAAATCGCCGCGATTCATATTTATTAAATTATAAAATATATATTTAAGAAAAAGGGATTAGTTAAATTATAAAATTAATTAATAGGTGTTTAATTTTTTAAAACTTGATCCATTTACGAGTTACCGTAATGCATCTCCAATATTTTGCCTATTTTATATTTTAACTGTTTTTTTTTTTTTCAAAAATATCCGGCTTCTAATATTGCTTATTTTCCTTTATTAGTTTTTATTAATTTGTAACCCATTATATTTAGTATTTATTTAAGGAGTTGAAAGAAAATATTTGACAGTCATCAAAATATTTACTTTAAATCTTGGTAATTATTCAAAATTAATTATTTCAAAGTGAAAGTTTAACAAGTTGAATTGCTTCAGTGAAATTATTCTGTCGTGAAATTATACCTAAAATGTAATGGTTCTATTGAAACTGTGCCTACTTCAATTATAATTAGTGAAATTATTCTAGTGGAATCAGCCGATTAACATGTAAATTCTTTAATAAAATTCAAAGGAATTGTTTAAAATTAATTTTTAAAATTTTAAGGAATTTTAAATGTTTACGATGAAAAATACAGGATTGTCCTAGATTTTTTTTTTCTAAATTTTATAATAAGCAAAACTTTTGTAATATTTTATTAACCAAGAAAAAATCTTTTAAATTTTATAATTTAATATTTTATTGAATATTCAACTTACTGTATACTTATCTCCAAATTTTAAAGATATAAAAAATTCTAAAAACTCAACACCATGTGAACTCCTTGCACAAAAAAAAAAAAAAAAAAAAAAACATTTTTATTCTAATTGTATTCTCATTGTATTGAATTAATTAAATTTAATGATATTCTTGAATATAATGGTTTTGTTCGATACTATATTTTACACAAACCCAAACAACAATAATACATATATCATATATACATATAACTTATTATTCAATTTAACATACGTTAAACATATGAAGTGTGGTATTCATTAAATATATATATATATATATATATATATATGTATATGCATGAATAATTTAATAAATCATCAATGACAGTTGAATAATTTATAAAATGACAAAAAAAAAAGAAAAATTTATTCAAAAAAAAATATATATTAATATATGTAATGTAAAAGTAATTTTCAATCCACGTTCCACGCGCTAATGGAACTAAACACAATACAAAAACAAAAACATTAAGCAATCGTAGAATGTATTATATAAGGAAAAGTTTTTTTTATATTTTATAAATAATCAATTAATATTGTATATTATTAAAAATATAATAGAAAATATAATAAAAATATAATAAAATTATGAATTGACAATAAATTTATTTTATTTTATCTATAAAAAATCTAAAATAAAAAAGTTATTTTGATTTTCAACACTATTCACAAAATTTTAAAATTTTTAAATTTCTCTTATATATAAAAATGTACATGAATTTTCTGTGAGTTAATAGAACTAAACCAAAAAAAAAAAAAAAAAATTTCAACAAATTAGAATAAAAATTTTTTTTTTTTTCCTAAAACCAATTTCATATGTTTTGTTATATATAAAATAGTTTTACAGGCGTTTTGTTAGGATCTGTTACCACAATGTATATTACCATATCCAAATGACCATTAACAATTAATTCTATTTATTTATTTGAAAAAGACAAAGCCATAACGTAGAATTTTTTTTTTATTTTTTATTTTTCTTTAATCAATAATTTTATTTTATTTACTTACCGACCGGAAAACCAGTCCAAAGATATTTCATACTCTGTAATTATATAAAAAAATAAAAATAAATATTTTTTTTTAATTATTTAACTAGTTAGTTAATTAAATAATAATTATATTTTTTGTATACGTGATTAATGATTTAATGAAATATTGAAGATTATTTTTATTTATTTATTTTTATATATTTTTTTTTTTATTGATAAAGGCTGAGGTAAAGTATCATTATAATTACTAGACTTTAGGTGTATAGTACATGTTCAAAGATAGGAGAAGTTAAGGAAAAAATTCAAATCGTCATTTCTTCGGATAGTACGCTATCTACTGGACCACTCTTATAGCCACAAACTTATACTTTTTTTATTCAAAACTGATATGAACAACTATTTGATACTAACTGTATCACTAACTGTAACTGTATCACTTATACTGATCCTAACAACATTTTAATAGTACATTTGTATAACGCTTCACATAAGAATATTCTGACTTAATTTGGCATTCTGGATTAGATCGATTTCCTTTTTTCTAAAAATTTTTAGAATTTAACTAGAATAAAAAATATTACCAAACATTCAGATTTTATTGATTGATTTGATTGTTTAAATTTAAATTGAGACATTTGATTATTTATGCAATAAAAAAAGATTTTTAATTACCGCATTTCCAAAAAAAACCATGATAGACTTTATTTCAGTTTTAAAGATACTCTATAGTATTAACAAAAGGTGAAATATATTTTGAAGATAAAAAATTTATTTGATCCTTTTTTTTAATGTAATTGAACTTGGATAAATTAAAAAAAATTTTTTTTTAATTTATTGGAATTTTAATGACAACTATTATTTTAATATCTTACTTTCAAGAAATTATCTACTATCGAAATTAGCCGTATCTAAAAATTCTCAAAGATCTTCCTTCTTTCGATCAATGCTTTTAATAAAAGATTTATTAAATTTAACGCTTTTTCGCTGATAAAATATTAAGAAAAACTTGAGATATAAACTACTAAAGATATGACTTATTTCAACTTTGAGAAACTGGCAACATAAAAAATTTATTCTACAACATTAATTTTTTTATGAGACCTATCGATGGTTAGAATTGGTTAAAATTTCATTTCTCTGTCCTAAACAGTGTAGAAGTTTTGTAAACAGACAAAAAGACGGACGGACAAAGAGAAACTAATAAATTACTTTATAAATATTTTTTTCAAAAATGTGCGAAAAACTCTTAAAAGAAAATTAATTTTAAAATTAAAATATTTTCAATTTGCAATGAAACTTAAAAAGTATAAGAATTGTGAATTATCCAATGTTAGATCCATCGGTGTCATTAAAATTCCAATAAACCACAAAAAAAAAAAAACAAATATTTAAAATTTATCCAAGTTCAATTATATTAAAAATAAGGATCAAATAAATTTTAAGATTACCACCCTTTAATAACTCCAATGAGAATCAATGTGTTTACTTGCTCTTTTTCTTTTTCTACATCTTCTTCTTCTTCTTCTAATAAATTCAAATGGTGAATCAAAATTTCAAGAATTTTAAATTTTAATTAAAACTCATAAAATATTCTTTATAAAAACCAAAAAGCATTCGAAATCTTATTTCTCTCATTCCATTCTCCATTCATTTAATTTATGTTAAACAAACAAAAAATAAAATAAACCTTCACAAATTCAATAGAAGATCTTACAAATTAAAGGAATAGCCTGATCCAACCTAAAAACAAAAAATAAAAACTTCAAAATTGAAATTTTTTTTTTCTACATATATTTTATTATTCAAGTAGAAAAAACTTAAGTAGACTTTTCAAAAATCAAACTTTTCTTCAATGTTGTTTCCCTATTGGGACAAAAAGAAAAAAAAAAAAATAAAATTTTTACATTTTTTTTATCCAGAATTCTCTTTTTTTTTTTTTTTTTGATTTTCTTTAAAAACCAAATCACGCACTCAATTTTCGTTAATGAAAAGGTTACATAATATCTAGAACAGCATATCTAGAATTTTTAAGATAAAAAGATAACCGTAAAAAGTATAGAAAAACAAAATGAGATAAATAAAATAAGAAAAACAAAAACTAAAATAAATATAAATATAAAAATTCTTAAGATTTTTCTAATGAAAATTTTTAAGAAATTCAAAACAAAAACAAAAGAAACAAAAAGGAAATTTAAGCGGTCCTCACAAATAAAGAAACAGAAAAATAAAAGACAAATGGTGTCAAAAGCTTTAACAAACACACACACACAAATAAGAAATTTTTTATTTTTCTTTTACAATTTATTCTCTTTTTATAAAAATTTAAGAGAAAATTTTCTAGGCTTTTAAAAATATTTTCAATGTGTCAATCAAAAAAGTTATATTAATTATTTAAAAAAAACTTAATAAATATCCTTCGCTAAATCCTTTTTATTCCCCTTTATCCTATATAATTTTTTTTATAAAATATCTGAAAGTGAAAAAATTTAATAAAAGTTTACATTAATTAAAAATTGATTACAGTAGATATTAAAAAAGATGTTTAAGTGCATATGAAACACCTTAAAATATGCTATTCCTACACAATTTAGTCATAGTTAATCTCAATGGAATTTTTTTAAAGCTGGAAAAATTACTGTATTTTAAATGTTAATAATAATTGAAATTAAACCGTTTTGTAAACTTCTCTTAGGTTAAAATATTGCTTATATCAAGATATATACACAATAAAATAAAAGTTAAAAAAAAAATAAAAATAAAAATATTTTTAAAGCTGAACATTTTAATTTTATTTTTAATTTAAACCTTTACAGTTTTTTAGTTAATCCATCTAAATAAATAATCTAAAACTAATAAATATTTATGAACTAAAACTATACAAAGTTAATTAATTATTAACCATTTTATATCGGCGTCATCACCTGAGCAAAATATTACCTTGATTACTAATCTAATCGGGTGTTTAGCCGATTCCTAGCTCATTATATGTATTTTAAACTGATTTCAATCAATTTTGAATAATAATAAAAACTTAACTTAGATGAAATTTCAAAATATCCTTTTATTTACGTCAAAATGCACTTTGTTTTTGGCAAACATTTATTTCATGTTCATCAAAATCTGTTATTATAATTTCAATTTAAATATGTATTTTTATTCTATTTCTTTTTTTTTTTATTAAATTTTCTATTCTATTTGCAACATCTTTAGAAATATTTTTCTTTTATTTTCTTTTATTTTTCCCTACTATTCAATCACAGATTCTTTTTATTTTCTTTTCGTTGTTGCATTTGTTTTATTGTATAACAGAAAAGAAACTTAAAATAAAATATTATAATCAACATTTGTGAAACAAAAACCGACGAAACAAAAAAGTAAAATAGACCCAACCTTATCTTTTAAATTATTTAATAGAAAGAGAAAGAAAATAGGCAAAAATAAAAAAAAAAATTTTAACCTATATTAAAATGTTTTCATCATCATCAACGAACAAATGACAACAGAAACAAAATAAACATCAATAATAAAGAAAAACAAAAAAAACAAAAAATCAAAACAGTAGCCACAAATATCTCAAATTTAACTTTAATTTAAGTGAACAAATGAAAATAGAAAAGAGTAAAATCAAAAAATGTAACTTATCTACATACAGTGATAGACAAAATCATTTTGCTACATTTTACTACTTAGTTGAGCCGTACATTAAGATTTCAAAATGTGTTTCGAATATTAGAACATGTATAAATAAATTTAAGTACATTTGAAAACTTAAAATTAGGATCACGACATTATCTTGAAAAAAACAAATAATCTTCAATGGACGAAATATTGAATTTTTTATTTTTAAAATCTTTTTTGTCAAAAAATTTAAAAAAAAAAACAAAAATTTTAAATGAAAAATTCATTTCAACATAAAATCAAATATTCTTTCCAGATTTTTGATAAATTGATCCACTGTCTGTATATCAAATTTATAAAAATGTTACAAAATCAAAGATACGTAAACATTTTAAGTTCTTCGTTGCTGAAATATGTATGTACAAAATTATAATTATGAGGGATAGTAGAATATGCATATATATATATATATATATTTATTTACAATATTCTGAATTAGAAGAGATTTTATAGTTGATTACAAAATTAGGGTCTTAATAATATGATTATCGAGCTTTTGGGGACGATAACGCCCCTTTTTAAATGGTTTGTTGTTGAAATATGTTTGTAAAGAAATAACTAAGAGAATTTTAGAATTGATTACACAATCAATTTTATTAACAAAGAAAATTTGGTTTTGAAAAAAAAATTTTTTCTAGATTTTTGATCTCTTAATTGATCTTGATGAATTAATTTAATTGTTTTTTAAAAATATCAAAATTACAATAAATAATTGCTACATTTAAACAAAATTTATAAATATTTAATTAAAGAAATTTAAGCGTTGCATCATCGGTTAAATTATATAAAGAGGTCAAAGGTAGGTATATTTAACACAATTAACAGCAACTACTTCTAAATATACCTACCTTTGAACTCTTTATATAATTTAACCGATGACGCAATGCTTAAACTTTCCTCTTTTAGTCTAGTGTCAAACTTCTGTCAGGTTATATCCAAATAATAATACAAGTGGCCAATATGCTTAACATGCTTAAAACGTTTATAAAATATTTGGAATAGTAATGATAATAGAAGCGTACAAAAATAAATAAATAAACGCAGCTTTATACCATAATAGAAATTTAGGTTCAATAAATCTTAAACCCTCTTTTAAAAGGAAAATATTTTCACTTTAAATTTAAATATTATAAATTCCATATTTTTTTACGAAACTGTACCTTTCACTATACCTATATATATATGACTGCGGTATGAATGTATGCAATACATTCAAATACTTTCATACAAATAAAGTGTTATAATACTACATAATCAAAAAAATGAGATAGAAGAGGACACAAAAAAAAGCAAAAATAAGAAGAGAACATAAGCCAGGATTTCCAATTAATTACATCCGCAAAACGATTAAAATTTATATTCAAGGATATTTTTATATACATATATGTGTGTATACGTACAAATGAAAGTGAAGGACCTTAACTATAATAATAAGGGTATGCATATCCTTTTTCTTTTCAGGGTTGTAAAAAATAAAAACTAAAACAAAAAAAAAAAACAAAGGGGATTTTTTTTATGTAGGTTTTGTTTTTGCAAAAAATATTTTTTCTATAGAAGCAACCCACCCCAACTTTTCTTCAACAGAACAAGCAAAATTATAATAATAATAAGAAAAAAAATAAATACAAAATAATATTGCGGACCTAAATAAGATTTTTATTTAAAATAAAATATCACAGGTATCATAGGTACATAAAAAAATAAAATAAGGTAAAAAAGGAAATCAAACATAAAGAAAACATGAAATCGTTCAACAGTTTTACCATACAAAATATATATTTATATATGTAAGTGTATAATTTTAATGTGAATATAGTACAATATTATGTACCAAATAACCAAAAAGGATACCACGGGAAAGTCATAAAATTTAGCAAATGACCTTTTATTTTTATTTAGTTTTTTTTTTTTTTGTTTTTTTTTTGTTTTTGGTGTTTTCTTCAAAAGTGGAATCAGCAACAAATTGCTTACTAAAGAAATTGTTTTTATATTTATTTTCAAATTATATACATTATATTTATATAGCATAATTATAAGAGGATTACCAACATTTCACAATTAAAATTTGTTCCAAACATAAAATTTTTTAGATTTATTTTCTTTCCATTAAATCATCTGAATAATTTGAACCAGATCAAATGATTTTTCATTCTTCCTAATAAATCATCTGTAATAAGATTTATTTAACTCCATAGCACAAAAATCACCATCCTGACATCTAAGTTTACATGTGTTTGCTTATATTTCTAGTAGTAAATTATTGTTTAGGCCTATAATTTTTAAAGAACTTGGTTTCACCAATGGTTTCAATGTAACTTCTTACATATTTGATACTCATTTCAAAAATATCAACAGTCTTTTGAATCTTTTTAATGATATTTAAAGATCTCTGTAAATTTGTATAAAATAATTTACGAATAACTGAATCAATTCTTCAACTCTATTAAATCTTTTTTAGAAACTGTATGTGAGGTATTTAATTCCCAGTTTCTGCCTCTAGTATGGGGCAACCAAATTGAATTCAGTTTAAGATTTCATTTTTCCAATAAAAAAAAAAAAGGAGCCGTTTGTCCTTGTTTTTTAATTTCTTTTATTGAATTAAACTGTTTTCATACTGTTTGGCAATCCAAAATTTAATTTTGTTATAATTTTAATATAAAGGTAAAAAAAACATCCAAATATAAAAATATAAAATATAAAAGAAAAAAGGAAAACTTACTTCAAATAATATTAAAAGTTACGCAAGATATTATTTTGGTATAAAATTACAGCAGAATAACAGAAAAAAAAAAACGCACAAAATTTACAACCAAAAATTAGTAATGATATAAAAATAAAAGTGTGGTTAAACCCACCAAAATATTAAAAAAAAAAAACTCAATTTTCCAAAAAATCTTTCTTACTGTCAAACAATTTACACTTTTATGTATAATAAATAAGTAAAACGGAAACAAAAAACACAACAATATCCTTATAATAAAAGGGATTTAAAAATAAGAACCTCACTACATTATTTTTAGGTAATCCCAAAACAAAAATCTAGTCTGTTTAAAGAAACAAAACTAATAAGATAAAAGTATTCAAAATGAATTTCCCGAAAGGAATTAAAATAGAAAAAAGGATAAATAAATAGTAGAAATAAATTAAATAGATTGTGAGTTATATAAACTCATATAATATATACAATTGTTATATATGAAAGGTGATAAATAATGATAGAAATACTGTATAAAAATTAAATGAATTTATGATTAGGTTTTTGGTTGAAAACAATATAAACATATTGTGTCATATAGGTCATATATTCATTTTTATACATACATATTATTACAATCAAATAAATCAAATAAGAACGAAATTCATAATTTACAATTAAAATGAATAAAGAGAAAAGATTTATTTTTTTGAATTTATATGAGAATATCTTAATATTATATTCAATATTAATTAAAAGCAAAAATTTTCAACTCATTAAACCTTACCTCGAATTTAATATTTTCATATGAAGTTCATTAAAAGTTTATTTATTTATTTATATTAATATTACATACATAAATGTAATGCGATATTATTGAACCATTGGCTACTAAGGCCATTATAGGTTTTTATACTATTATTAAATTATATACTAATATTATTTATTTTGTTTATATTATATACTATATATTTACATTATATTTGGTCGTAAGGGGGGTATGTAAAGAAAAAACACTTACGACCTATGCAGGGATCGAACCCACACCCTTCGCTAAAAGTTATATTTTAAGAATTCGGTTAAATGCATCCCTAAAAATATGCAATTATTTGTTAAAAATTTTTATGATTAAAAAAATTGTTTTAACGAGTGTCGGTGGCCTAGTGTTTAAAGACATGTCTTAAACCGAAGGATTAGGGGTTCAAAACTTGCACAGGTAGCAAGTTTTATTATTTGAAAAAAAATCTCCCTTGTTACCATATAATATAATGTAAATATAAAATATATAATTTAAACAAAATTAATAACTGTACAATATCCTATGTGGGGGGACTCGGTGGCCTAGTGGTTAAGCACATGCTACCAAATATACCATAAATATAAAATATATATAATACAAACAAAATAAATAATAATAGTTTATAATTTAATAATAGTATTCGACGTATAATGGTTTTAGTAGCCGATGTTTTTGTAATATTGCAATATCCTATGTGATTTGTAATATTAATATAAATAAATAAAATTTAAAAAAAAAAATCCTATTTGGTTTGTAATATTAATATAAATAAATAAATAAATAAATAATAGTACAGTATAAATCAATAATGCAATTCAACCTATAAAGAGCTTAAATAGCCGATGCCTTAATTAGCCGACTTAGTAATATTACATTATCTTAACTAATATTATACAATACATTTTTCAAGCAAATTTCATCAAATTGTATTACAAATTAATTTTTACTAAATTTCGGCTCCAGAAAGATCTTTTTTTTTTTCTTTATTAATTCAATTATAATTTCAGAAATAATGTATGCTTAATTTAATATTATTAATTTAAAGAGACCTTAGCCGTGACCGAGAATTAGCCGTGACCGAGACTTAGCCGAGACCTTATAGTGACGACGAAAGAGATAATATTAGAAATCAAGAAATACATTTTTTGTTTTAAATATCGAAGGGAATTGAACTAAAGATTTTTGAACAGAACATTTGTATTTTTACTGCAGGTTTTAGTTTGCAACATTATTCTTTCAATAGTAAAAGAAAGATAAGTCCGTTAATATTTTATTTATCAACTAACTTTCAAAAAACTAAGTTTCATGTTTTATACAAAATCATATCCTTAATATACATACTAAAATCTATACGTAAAATCTTTAAATTTATAATTTAACATGCACAGTTCATTAAAAATGAAATAGAATAAAACTGAATTTTTCTATTAAGTTTCAATGATATAGAATTAAATTTAATAAAAAAAAAAATTTTTTTTTTGTAAGAAATACAAAAACAAATTAAATGAAATTTAATTCAATTAAATTTAATATAAAAACTTTATAGTATCAAAACAGCAAGTACACCATACGATTAAATAAAAACATGTGCTTTCGGAAACGGAAATTCCACTACATATGGAAAAGAAAATTACTTTTCCTAATAATTGAAAAGTTATTTCTTTCTATATTAATTTTTCTATTTTTTTTTTTTTTTTTTTTTTTTTGAATTTTTATTACCACAATAAAAAAAAAACAAGATTAGAAAAATTGTATAATATTCTATTTAATTGAAATGAAAATCTCTAAATACTACTAAAAACTAAAATTTTAAATAAAATTTTGTTTTTCTTTCAATGTTCTGCTAAATTTCGAATGTTAAAATCTTTAAATTTCATTTTCTGTTTTGAATTTAATGCGTATCTTAAAGTGACCAATTAGTCTATAGTTTATGCAGTACTTTTATATTTTTACAAATATAAATATAAAAAGTACTACACCTATTTAATAAAGTTAAAATTACATTTTGAAATTAATATTATAGTTACTAGTTAGATAATTAGTACGCCTAGATCATTTTTTAAAAATATTTTTTGAATTAAAATAAATTTACATTTACACAAATATGTGGTACTATATTTTATAAAGTCTGATCACCCCACAAATAGACTTGTCCATATTTAAAAAAAAAAAAAAAAAAATTTTATTAGTATAAAATAAAAAACCAATTCAAATGTAATTTTTACAAACATATATATTTATATATATATATGCATATATATGAATCCGGAAATTTGAGGTTTTAAGGATAATAGCATTAAAGTGGTTTGTTATTTCTTACTATGCCTTTAATTTAAAAAAAAAAAAATAAGCTTTGATCCTGATGGGTGGTACATAATACATAAATATTTACGCAAAAATAAAAATAAACAAATAAAAGTAAATGAAAAAAAAAATCAACTTCCTTTTTTCTCTTCATTGGAAATTTTTAATTTTTTTTTTTTTTTTATTATTTTTCCTGATGCGGTTTCACTTCATTTTATCGTTATATTATTATAAAAATTTAACAATTTGAAACCATCGAATATAAATGGAAAATAATTTAGAGAGAGAATTCCCATAAAAAAAACAAAGATATTCCAATATAACTTGGGATTTAGTAATGACTTTTTTTTTTAAATATTTACAAATTCTTCCCACTTACATCTACCTACGCTTTATTTTAATTTTATTTCATTTTTTTTTTTTTTTTTTATTGTATTTAAAAAATAAGAATACATTTTCTTTTAATATTTTCATACAAGAAAATTGAAATTCGGTGTAAAAATTAAAATAAGAATGGGAGAAAGAAAAATATTTTTAAAATATTGCCATGTCTAATACGAGGTTCGTGACGTACAACTGAAGAAAAAACAACTTTTGAGTTTTAAATATCATTTACACAAAAATGTAGTAGTACATTTATTACAAAAAAAAATTTTAAAAAAAATCAGCTTCTCAGTTTTATATCTGTTTAACTACCCGTTCATCTTTTAAAGAAGTTTAGCGAACTCTTATTCTTTAGAAAGCTATAACTCTAAAAAATCGGAAAAACGTTAAATAGTTATATAACATATATTTTTAAACTCATCATAAAGCATTAAACGAAAGAAATTTCCTTATTACAAAATAATATCATTTTTTTTGGAATTTGGTATTTAAATTTATTGTCATATAAAGTCATTACCTATTTTGCAAAATTTCGGACAACAAACCCTTAATGTGGAGAAAATTTCAAAAAAAATAAAATTTTTAAAATCAAACATATAAGGGGATAAAGAACTAATTTTTGTACTCGCCATACATTTAAGGTTAGAGAACAGAAATTTTAAAAGCAAGTTTTTTAGGTTTCATGGCGTTAAAATTAGGTAAAAATTTCTTTCCAGGTGTGAGCTTTAATTGACGTAGGGGAGAATTATTCTGATGATATATGTAGAATTCGAACGCAGACAACCTGGGATACGCTTTATTTAATACACTCTTATTCATTAGGCTACCAAGACCCCCTATTTTATAATTAAAGAAAATGATGTATGATTTCCTACAATTCCATTTACAGGCAAAAAAAAACAATTTAAGATAAAATGTTAAGACATAAATAAAAGAACATTGAACAATTTTAATAAAAATATAAAGTCCTGTATCCAATAATAAACAGTTATAAAGAAAGCTAAAATTGTGTTAGCATCTTAAAGCATTCAAATGCATGATTAAAAAAGGTTAAAAATCAGTTTTTTGTAAAGTAATTTTTACTAGTAGTTCAACTGGCACAGAAGTTTTAGTATTCTGCCTACATGCAATTCCTTTCGAACACTTTAAAACATATTTTTTTCACTTAACTGTTCAATGTTTTATAATAGAAATTTTTACAATTTTTTTTACGAATTTAATATTTGAAAGTTAAGAGAAAATTAAATACAATTCAGAAAATAAAATGAAAAAAAAACACATATTGTTCGTTTTAATTCTTTTTTTTTGATGTTTCAGCCTTAAACTTGTAAGAAAATTAATATAAATTGAAGAAAATTGAAAAAATATTTTGTAAATATTATAAATCAATTATAAATCATATTATTCCCCTATACTTTTTTTTTTTAATAAAAAATTACTTTTATCAAGAATATTAAATTGACAAGAAAATTCAAAGCACATTTCCTAACTAAATTATATAACATTCTTTTTTATAATAATTCATTTTAAAAGGATATAAATTGAATTTTATCATACATATATTAACTTATTTTTTTATATATAGATTTGATTATCCTCAAATGGAAATTTTATATTCTTAGTACAAAAATATTTGTATTTAAGTGCAATAAAAAAATTAAATGAAATGGCGCACACAATTATTTTATACTGTTCGGTATTTAAAATATAGTCGTACTAACACGAACAAAAATTGAAGCCATATTGCATAAAAAAAAAAGATTAAAGGCGCCTCGATGACCTAGTGAATAAGAGTGGTAAAGTGGATATTAAATACCCTGTAAATAAATACCAAGGAAGTGTTGGGCCTAATCCGACACAGTGCGTAAGAATAATTTTCCGATATGACATTTACAGCCATACCTGAGAAGGAAAGTCGGGATAATTTCCTTGTCACATTTATGTGTCATAAACTAGAAAAAGAAAAAAAATTATTACATACTGAAAACGAAATTTCGTGCTAGTACGACTATTAGTTGTTAATGACTGTTGTTGGAAATTTCAGAATTCTAAACGCTCAATGGAAAATTTGGAAGAATATTAAAAGCTATTAATTAACTATTTGTTTATTGAGCTGTCATATATTTTTAAAACTAGACTATATTCAACAGGTAGGTATAAAACCTTAATGAGCAGATTTTTGGAAAACTTTTTTCTGTTTGTTCTTTTTGTAGATGGAACGAAATTTTTCAAAAATGCCATAGAATAGTAGAACCTAGTACATTTCCTTTATAAACGTATAGTTTTTTTTAACCCATATAACACAATCACCTCTTTTGACAAGAAAAAATAAAGTTAATTGATAGAAATAACGTTTTTCGAGGTAACGATGTTTAAACTTTTCCGTATATATCTTTAAAAAATTATATCTTTGTCCGTTTATAGCATTGAAAGCTGCAATAAGATTTTTTATATATTTAAGATTATCAACTTACAAATAAATTACTAATATATTAAAAAATTATGATAATTATTTTTAATTATTTTATCTTTATTTCGAATAAAGATGATTTTTTCATAAAAAAATCGATAATTTATTAATGTAAAATTCTCCGCTTCATTATTTATTTTTAAATTTTCCAAGTTGTCAACCGTCTTAAAGGCTTACAATAATTTATCAGATGTTAATCCGTATACTAATAGATAATATTAATAAAGTAATAAAATTATAAATATAATAAATAAATAAAAATATCCACATATGTAAACAAAATACCCCTCCTATATAATCAGTTTCATTTATTTTCAATCACAATATTCCTTAATTTTGTTCTTTTAAGACAGAATTTCAAACATTTTTTTAAAATGTGTAAATAAAATTTATTAGTCGTAAAATTAAATTATTACCAATAATTATTAATTACAAAATTTTATGAAACTTAATTTTATATAAATTCGGGTCAAATATTAAAGTATAGTCAAAAAAAGAGAGGTCAACAGGATTATTCAAATTTTTTAAACAAAATAATATACAAGAAAACAGAAACACAGTTAAAATTTGTTAAAATATATTTGTATTATAGACTATATAACTGTTTATCTTATGCTATTTACTAAAATATTCATACCTTTTTTTTTTTTTTTTTAAGTTTAGTTTTTATTATAATTTTTTTCCATGAAATAAAAAAAAAAAAAAACCAAAGTAAATATTTTCAACCTTAAAGGCATTAAAAAAATAAGCATTTCATTTTTTGTTTTTTATTTTTTTTTTTACATATATGAATCACATTGTTTCCCAAAACCCCAAAACTTGTAAAAAAGAAAACAAAAAAAAAAACCGAAAAAATAAAAATAGAAAAACTTTTTTTTTTCTCAATAATTTTTCCATTTTCAAGGAAGGTCGGCATATTTCTGGCGCCACAATATAATAACTAACTTCATAAAGTATTCAAATCAAATAGATTTTTTTTTTATTTTTCTCTTTTTTTGTTTTTTTTTTTTGTTTTATTTATTTTTAACACGCCATTTAGATTTAATATCTTTTAGTATGAAATAGAAAAAAAAACAATATTGATTAACTTTTCTATAAAAAAAAAAAAAAAAAAAAATACAAAAAACGGAAAACGGAAAATTTTTAAAACAAACAAAATAGATGAAAATTTAAATTAAAAATATAAACAAAAAATTTATTAATTTTAACAAACGGTAACACTTTTTATAATAAAATTATACTAAAATTTTATCTATTGTTTGGTTTAATTATCGTTTAATAACATAATAAAATCAAGAATTATTGAAAAATTTATTTAAGTTTATTTTATTGTTTTAAAAATTAAAATTTTTTTATTAGGTAACACTTTTTATATTTATTCAAATTAATTATATATAATTAATATTATTTTGTAGTTTACAACGACAAAAAACATTATCAGAATTTGTTCAGACTTAGATTATATTGACTAGCAAGATTTTCATATTGCCTTGTAATTAAATTCTTTTTAAAGTGCTTATGATGCCACGTTACTTTTAATATTATGTGGATAACCTATAGTAATTCGAATTAGTATATAATTTGTACCTCCTGTTTAAACTGTAACATATTTGCATCTTCTTTCACTTTGTCTTTTACTCTGTTTCCATAGAATTTATTTGTGGTGGAGGTGGAGATATTCCTGCTGCACTAGTATTAAAGTTAGAAGAGAAAATATTGACAAAAAATAATCTGCCTGAGCTGTTGCATTTTCGCAAATCCATAGAAACGAGCAAAAAAAATAAAGCATATTTTTTGTCACGATAAAAACTGCGCAATACCTTTAAGCAAAATCTCAATCCATCATTAAATATTATTTATTACACATGGCTAAACTTCAAAAAAAAAAAAAAATTTACAAACGGTAACACTTTTTGTAAATATTCTAATTGCAATGGTTTTTTCTTTATTAAAATTATGTTTACCTTAAAGTAATAATGTATATAAATTAATTGCCCCTGGTATAAATATATCATGCTACTAATTGCTTCAATTATTAAATCAATTATGTCAAACGAAAATAACATTATTTTTTTTTAAAGAAAAGCTGTAAATTGTCATTAGATTGTTAACTGTCAAATTTACTTGTCATTTCAGTTCTATTTTAAAAATTTTTCAACATTACAAAAAAAAATGCATGTATAGGCATTTATCTTAACCTTTTCCTTATTTTGTTTTTCTTGTCCTTCATCAAAAACATTCATAATATTTATGTTACAAACTACGAAACGTTATCAGAATTTAGTATTTTTTTCCCTCCCATTTTCAATTTATTTTTATTTAAAACAAAAAATAAAAGAAAACAATAGTCAAGAAAAAATGGAATTTGAAAATCATTTCAACAAAAAATTTTAATTTTAAAAAAATAAGCCAAATCTTTTTCTTTCAATTATTTTTCCTTCAGTTTTTTTGCCTTCAAGTCATAAAAACTTGATTTCTTCATATCATGCAATTTGAAATGTTTTTCACATTGAGTTAGTCTAACTTAAATATTTGATCTCCTACTCTTTGCCTGCCTGACTAAAAACGATCAATGAAAATAAAAGCAAGTCAGTATAATTTATCAAAAAAACAAAAAAAAAAAAAAATTCCGAGTAAAAAGGAAAATTTTTTGTTGTTTTTTTTATCTTTAGATATATAATTATATTATGTAAAAGCATGTACTATAAAAATAAAGTATCTAGAGATTCTTTGAAAAAAATGATAATCATAAAATAAAAAAAAAAATTGAGTACCAGATAAACCATTGACTGAAAATCGAATGTAATAAATAGCATATAAAAATTCTCCTCCTTAAATATGTTTTTTTCTTTTTATTTTATTTTTTTTTTATGTATTGGCAACTCTTATTTATTTTTGCTTCACTATATTTTGCTTCACATTCAAAAAACAAAGTTTGATCTATTCTTAAGTACTACCAGTTAAATAGTTGTTTCTTTTTTTATGTACAAATGAGTTTAATGTTTTAAATTATTAAATTTATAAAAAATTTGGAAACATTTTATTATACGCAGATATAAATCCAGAGAAACGGGGTCATTTCGATCAGGTAGTAACAATTTGTAGTAGAGATTTAAGTGGCCAATATGAAAAATAACCAATAGTAGCAAACGGTGGTTACCGCAGACCTAATATGATGATTCCCTTACTGAACCGAAAGAAATGTTGTATAAATATGTATAATTATCCAAAACGAAAAATTGCATAGAGAGATCGTATAGATAATTTTTTTAAATCTGCTAAAATCAAATTATGAACTGAAAATGGTTGGTCTTGTTAAAAACAAACTATTTTTTTTGCTTTGGCTATGTCAATCGATAACTTTTTTCCCAGTTGAGTGTAATTGTTGACTTATCGAAGATAAATTTTGACAAAACTGTAATTGGCGAATAGTTATGTTATGCATATGGCCATAGTTACTTAGTTTGTAACATGGCAATACTTATTTTATTATTTTTGAAAACAAAAGAAAATCATACAAAATAATTTATTTAAATAATTTATTAATATTCAAGATTTAACGAATTCCTTTCAAGATTTCGATGTCTTCACTAGTGTTTAATAAGTTTTCATAAATATATCTTAAGTCGGGGCATTTTATGTTTCGTAGATAAAATATTCTTTCAATACTAATACGAAATCCGTTATCTTTCAACTTGAAAACAGCGGGGCAATGAAATTGTAAATATATTGGAAGTTCTTCTCGAAAATACTGAGAAATTATATGTAATCGGCATTAAGAACAAACGCTTATAGATCAACACCAGTTTTTAAAATTTAAAGATTCAACGAAGTAGTATACCCAGAACATTCATTTAACTGTCATTTTAAAATAATATTCATATAACCTTAATAATTAATTAATGAAAATTACTTAAAAAAAAAAGAAGGCAAAAATTGCATTTTCACTTTTTATTTTACATTTGAAAAATTGTTTTTTGTTTCAGTTTTTAATTTTTTATAATATCTATTGAAAATAAAAACAACCTTAAAATTTTTTTTTTGAAAATTTGGATTTTGCCTCAACCATTGTCTAATACTTGTGTAGATTTTATCAATTCATTACTTTTATTTTTATCACTATCAGCTGATACAGATGAAAGTGATTTTAGAAATGTTACTAAAGAATCAACCGCTTGTATTATATTGCCTTTATTTGGTTCACGAATAATATCTAAAATTTCTGCTAATAATTCCATTCCAGGTTTATTTATTTGATCGATGACATTACTATAACGCATTATTCCAGATGAACTGAATAATGGTAGCGCCTAAAAAATTTAATTAATTAACTTTAAAAAATTTTACCGGCTTTTTTTTTTGTTGTTTTTAACGTACCTGTATTTCTTTGCAAACAAATCCATTTATTACAATAAGTACTAACAATGGCCCCAGCATTATTTTTTATTAAAGTGTTATTTCATAATTAAATACAAAAAAAAATTTTAAAAACGTTTATATTTCCATAATAATACAAAAAATATATTTAATAATAATTTCAAATTGGAATATTATTTCCAACTAAAAATATTTTTGAAATAAAATTCAAAGCAAATCAAATACATATTTAATTAAATAATTTTTAAAATTTCGGATATTTTGAAATAAGTTATAAAGTCCCCTTCAAGAAAAAGAAACCGTAAACAAACCGCCGACGAAGTTATTTCTTCATAGTAGTTCGTTTACGAACCGCTTTTAGGATTTGCTTACGGCTCGTAAATGCTACTGTTGTAAAAATTAAACAAAAAAAGCGTATCGCCAAGAGTTCGGTTAAGAGTTAAGCGTATCGCCAAGAGTTCGGTACGTACGTACCCCAAAGTGGTTCAATTTCCCGTATCCATTCCCTATCCTTAGCTATCCATACTCCCTAGCCAATATACTGCGTTCGCAGGTAAGGGTTTCATCCCATTATATTGGCTAAAGGGGGAGGTGGGTTTAGTCAGTAAAAATCTGATTATATCAAGGGGGAAATTCTTGGTGTCTTTAGAAGATTCCCACCTCCCTTAGGGAAAAAAACAAAAAATTACGCATTAATATAACTGTTATCAAAAAGTACTCCCATTTTGTTGTGTAGCTATTTTAAGATGGATGGCGCCCTTTTTATTGTGTAGCTATCTTTTGTTTTTTTTTTTGTTCATTTCATTCCACTAGGGAACATAGGCTTCGATTTTGTTTGAACTTGTTTTAATAGTTTTGTTTACTTATAATTATTTTTACCTGAATATATGTAGATAGCTACACGATTTCGTAGATTTTTCACGATTTTTTACTTAACTGTTGTTAAAAATCTTCTCTTTTGTTGCTTACGTTTATATAACTATTTCAGGAAAGATATAGCATCTATTTTAGTATTTTGTTGTGTATAGGTATAAAAAAAATTACAACTACAAAAAAAAAACAAACAAATTACTAAACCATAATAAAAATATCATTTCACTCAATATAAAAGGAACGATTCGTTTTCGGTTCCAAAAAGCAGTTCCTTTCGGATTCGCTAAAAGCGAAATGTGTTACGTTTTCTTAAATGACGGTTCGTTGACGGTCAACTAAAAAATCTATTCGTTTTTTTTTTTTTCTTAAAGGATCAAAAAGAAAGAAAAGAAAAGCACATTTTAATATAATAATTGCTTTCGTTTGACACTGGTCGTCTTTATTAAGTTTAAAAAATAAGGATACTTTTAAAAGAATCGAAAAAAACCCTTAAAACCTCTAAGGAATATCTTTAAAAACCTTTCCTGTATATTTTAACCTAACTTAAGTTTAAATGGAGTTATATTCAGATTTTTAAAGAAATTCGAATCAATATATGTCGAAAAACAGAATACATATTATATATGTACCTTAAAAAAAATAAAATTATTTATTTTGTATTCTTTAGAATTTCATTCAATTTTTCAAGGTAAAAGCCAAAAATTTTGTATGAAAAATAATATTTAGAATTCTTTTTTTTATTTTGTTTTTTTATTATTTCGACAATATCATAAAAGAGGCCCTTAAGAAACTTTCCGTAAAACTTTTTTACTTCTTAAAACATAAAACTATTAAAAAAAAAAAAGAAATGTGTTTTCTTTTTTTAACATTTAAATTTATTTTTAATTACTTTTGAAATGAAAAACAAAAAATAAAAATTAATAATGTGAAAATTATATTAACTTTTTATTTTTTATTACTAAAAAACAAAAAAAAAATTCTTTTTTAACAAATTTATAATCAGAATTTTATAGAAAACTTTTTTTAAATAAAAGATATATAGTTAATAATAAAAATTTAATCCAAAATTATCCACTAATCATCTTTGTTTTTTTTAGAAACATTATTTTCCGGGTTTTAAAACCACTTCCAACTAACTTATATCCCCAAACTTCTTTTATAATATTGAAATTCAGTAAACTGTACTCTATTATAATACTCCAGAATTCTACAAAACACCAAAAATACACCAAAAATAATATCCTGATTTCTAAACATGATAAAAATTATGAATATATATACATATATAATATAATGTATATATATATATATATATATATATATATGTATATATACATTTTTATGATATGAGTTTGAGTTTATATGAAGATTACAACAATTCAGGGTATTCTGGTTATTGGTCTCCAAAAAAAATAAAAAAATAAAAAAACAAAATAAAAAACGATTATTAAAATTTTATGAACCACAATATTACAAAACCACAAAACTTTTATAATATTACCATAGTATTACAGAAAAGACAAACTAAAAATACATTGTTAGAGGAAAAGAGAAAAAAGAAAGACCAAAAAAAAACTAAAGAAGAACGAGAAACAGAGATAGAATAAAAATGGAAAATTACATAATTTTGAAATTTTAAAACCACAAAATAATATTTTAGGTACAGTTAACATATGTATATATGTATATATATATATATATATATATATATATATGTAAATAGACCTAATGCCTAACATTTTATATTATTGGTTTTTCTGTCTAATATTATTATTATCCTTTTTTTTTTTTTTCCTGTCCTATTCGTACACCTAGCCATTTTACTTTTTCCTTTTCTGACATTCTGTTTTTTCTCCTTCTTGTTTTGAAAATTACATGTTCAAGGCAAGGCCTATATATATTTGTTTATTTCCCTTTAAGTTTAAAATTAATATAAATTTTTTTTTTTTTTTATAAAACTATAATAATAGTATAGTAAACTTTAGGTATATTATATGTTTGTATACATATCTTTAAATACAATGTAATGGTATAAAAAAAAACAATATACATATATATATACAGCTTAATGATGGTGATTGTTTTTCTTTTAATATCTACATTAACAAATTTAAAAAAAAAAACAAAGTTAAGGGCACAGGATTTTTTTTTTTTTATTTATTTAGCAAACAAATGTTAATTAACATACAGTTGTGTGCAAAATACTAACATTTTCTCTTTTGTATGTAAAATAACAAATATATTTGTTTTGTTATAAGTTTATTTCACCATATATTTATAAGAACATTGTGAAAAATTTACTCTACATGCATAAATATTGAAACTTTGAGATAAATTATAGATTTGATGACACTTTTTAAAGTTTTTACTTAAAAATTATTCAAATAAACGGAAGCCTACTACTCTACTAATCTTCAACAACAGAAGTCTACAGCCTACTAATCTCTTAAAAATTACTTTAGGAAACTAAAGATTTTTATTTATTAAAATCAAAAACAATAGTTACAGTAGGTATATAAAACTAGATTTAAATTTAGTAGATGAACAACAGTTAACTTTTTATTAAAAAGTTTCAATTAACAGTAGACTAACTTTTTTGTTCCTACTGTATGTTTCACTAGTATTTTAAATAAATATAAAAAAGTTAATAATGTTTATTTTTTTTTTTTTTTGCATTTGACTTTGAAAAATTTCGATTTTACAATTCAATTTCATTGTTTCAATTAAAAAAACCGATAATTTTCAATGTTGAATAACTTTGTCATTCATATATATACATTCATACATACAAATGTGTATAATTAGTATGTAATTTGTTTCGAGTTATCCTGACCTATAGTTTAAAATTTCAATTCTTTTGTAATTTTGTTATATATTTTTACAATTAAATTTTGTATTTATTTGTAAGGTTTAACCCTCAACTATACAGTTAAATTTTCGAAAATAAAACATTAATATGATATTTTAGAATTAAATTTTGTTGAAAAGTGAAAAAAGAAGCTAACCAATTTTTTATACCATTAATTTATTTAAATAATAATATGGCTGCAAGAATAATTGCCGCCGAATTTACACACCAAGAATTATTGCCTCAAAATAAGGAAGAATGAAAGAAGGCTTCCGCTTTTTTCGGAAATTTTCGTGTATTTTTGCACAAACTGAAGTTTTTTTTTCGTTTTTCTCTGGAGCTATAACTTATTATGAACTTTAGGGTTTTTTTTAATTTATTGAAAATTTTAAAACTGTAACATTCAAATGAAAACCTAAAAATCTGTTATTTTTAAAAAAAAAAAACTGTTTTTTTATGTATGTATGTATTATAATATTACATTAATTAGGAAAGATTTTATAATCGTTATTAGAAAATAAGGATTTTACGTTCTTTTCTAGAAAGTTTATAAAAAATATTTAAAATCACTGTAAACCTTTTGGAAAAAGCGAATAAACTTTTCTGGTTAACAAAGCCTAAGCTAAAAATTTTACCCAGTTTAACGGATTTTTATAATACGGTTATATAATATATGAGGTTTCTTAAAAAAAATGAAGAAAGTGTCTCTTGATTTTGCATAATTTTTTCTTACAGTCAGTCAAATCTAAAAAATTTGATGCAAAAGTAGTCACAATTCTAAAATACTTTTTTAAAAAGTACGCCTTTAAAAATGTTTGAGTTTTCATACTGCTTTGAAGTAAAAATTTCTTTTAATAGAATGAGAGTATTATACACATTACTGCTAACAAAAACTTTAATTTGTATAATTAACTTTCAAACTTTAATTTAAAAATTTACTACAGAAAAAACCTAAAGTTAGCTTATTTTAAATTGGACTATTTGGGATCCAAGCTTTCAATTCCTTTAGAATATTGTAATTAAAAAAACAATCTATTTTAATACTTCTTAAAACTGATACTAAATATAAGATACAATATATTTTAATGAATGGTTTTAAAAGTTCTCATTTTAGCTATAGGATATTAAGAAGTGTTCCTTATTCAATAAAAACTGAAAATACAAATGAAAAAAAATGATAAAAACTCACTTACGAGTGTAACTTAAATTCATATAAAATTACAAACAAAATAATATGCAAATTAAAATTTAATTTATTTTAAAATTAATAAAAACTAACAAAAAAATCGCTTAAAAAATAATCATAAAATAACCCTCATAATTATAAAATTTGATACTTAAATTTCAGTTCAGTTAAATTTTAAGTTCCGTTTTTTCTTTTTATTAAAAGTTGGTAAAAAGAAAAGCATTTTATCAATATAATATACTCGTATAATATAATACTCTGTATAATAATGTTTGAATAGATTTTTTTTTTGAAAAAAAAAAAAAAAATAACTTCATTTTATGTACCGTAATATTACCATTTAAAGTCATAAAAAATGACTTTTAGATCTTTTTAGTCTTTATATTTGTTTTTATGTGACAAACATTTGGCAAAAAAATGAAAACAATTTTCATAGTTTCATTTTGTGTTTCAATTTTGTGGTTAGTATTTTTTTTTTTTGTTGCTTTTTCAATATTTGCAACAAAAACGTTCCGTTCTTTTATTTTACGATTTTTCTGTTTTGGTTTTTTTTTTTTTTTGCTTTTATCCTCATAAAATTTAGCTTAGTTTTGAATAGTATACGGATGGATCATTTTGGACCATTTATTCATTTTTACACCTATTCAACATATAACCAGTAAAGAACAATAATAACAATACATAAAAAAATTTCACAGTCAGTTTAATCTTGTGTTTTTTTTTTTTTTTGCTTTCATATAAACTATGATGTCCTTAAGTTGCTCTAAATAATATCCGGAACCCATAGGAATTCATTTTTTTTTTTTTTTTTTTATGAGGATAAAGGTGAAAAGCTCGTAAAAGTTAAATTTTTTGTAACGTTATCACTAAACCGATTTTTACCGATAATAAAAAAAAAAAAAAATTAATATGAATAGGGATGGGAATTACTATATTCAAGATTTCAGATTTGAAAGATACTAACTAAATACCCATTTTCTCATGCTTTGCTTTCTCATTGACATTAATTCTTTAAAATTGATAACTAAAAAATTTCAAACAATTCAGTTTTATTTTTAAGTTTTCAATTTACTTTTAAATCGTAAAATTTTTACCAATCAAACGTCCAGACTGAATAAATAATCTCCTTCGCATTACTTGGCATATTATTGACGACAACATTGAAAACATCTGCTAAATAAAAACACAAAACGAAAAATGGAAAAATGTTTTCAAAAAAATTGTGTATAATCAAAAAAAAATTAAAAGTCGAAAGACGTGAACAGCAGTGGATTGTTGCAATTTACATGTAGACATAAATTTCTAAAAAAAAAAACTAAAAACTCTACATGAACATCCCTATTTTCTCATTAGTACTACAGTTTTCTATCAGAACATCATTCATTAGTTCCGTCACTATTGCTACAAATCACTCACTACAATGAAAAAGCATGACACAAAAGTTTATTTTGTTACGTTATGATTTAATTTTGTCCTTTTTTTAGGAATATAGTTAGATTTTAATCTTTTAATCGCATCCAAAACGCAATATACAGTTATTTTATTTTATTTTTTGTGAAAATTTTTGATTGCGCTTTTTGCAACATTCATGATTTTTTTTTTATACAGGTTTTTAATATTAAACGATTCTGATAAAATGATTGTCGAATTTTTATTACAGGAACTGAACAGAACTTAAATCTAAAAATGTATGGAATATATTTTTTTAACGATACAAAATGTCGTTTGTTTCTTTGTGCGTTAAGTCACGAAAAATAAAAAGTAACAAAATAAAAAAAAAATACGGCACTATATTTTATATTCTGTTATATCCTTGTCTTAATGATTCATCTAAAATTCAAATATATATATATATATGTATATATTAAATGATTATATTACACTTAAGTCAAATATATTCTTTTGTTTTTTTTTTTTGTTTCTGGTACTGTTCTAAAGAATATGAGTATTAAAAAAGTGATTCTAACTATAGTGTATATGTTAGCATTTTTCTTTAATATGAGATATGTATTAGATTAGCACATACAATCTATAGATATTCAACAAAATATATACATATGTATACAAGTATATGCAACATTAAAAGTTATCAAAATGTTATTATATTGTATAAAATTTAATATTGCTGGTTTTAATTTTGTTCCTGTTATAAATTGTTGTTGTTCTTGTTGCATTTGGTAGCAAGGTACGTCAACAATAATATGAAACTTTTTATAGGTACGTTGGATACATTTTATTATGAGAGTTTTGAATTTCCTCGGTATAGGTATATATGTAGTTATAAAAAAAAAATTTTTTTTAAATATCATATGAAAATCTACTTTTTTTGTTATTTTTTGAATGAATGAATCGCTTTTATTTTTTAAAGAAATTTCTCAATGCATTCATTTCATTTAACAAATTTATCTTATATAAAATATGAATATTTTAAAAGTATATATTTAAGAAATTTTGTTTATAAAATAGTTAAATTAGATATTTTACGCTTTAGAAATTTATACATAAATCAAGATGTATGTGCTTTTTAAATTAATATAATAACTTTAAATTTTGCACAAGTATTAAGAGAAATAACACATCCTTAGGATAAGTTTCGACATAATATTAAATTCTAATTATAAAATATTTCCGTTTTTCATTTATTCCTCATCCTTTTCCTTTTAAATTTAAATTCTTCAGACAAACTTCTCGACTTAATGATCATATTAAAATGAAAATTATTATTCTTTAAAAAGATTTTAAAGCAAAAAATATAATATTTAGAAACATTTTAAAGCGTCTACACCCTTTTCAAAGTCTCAATTAGAATTTTTGAATGTTTCCTACTAAAACAACATTTTTATTCAATATCAATCCTATTAAACTTTTCTCACTTTCAATACCACTTTCGAAACTATATTAAATGTCTCAAACAATCACATGTTTGAAAAGAGAAAGTGTCATATATGCCTGTATTTCAGTCAGTCATTTGAGTATATTTCATTTGCATGAGTTCATTTATCATGTAGTCACATTTTATTTGACTATAAATAAAACATATAATTAAGCGAGATTTTGGAGTTGATTTGGTGTTTTCATCCATCCATTTGTTGTTGAAATATGTGTAGAAAAAAAAATAATAAGAACGAATTTTATAGTTAGTTACAAATGAAATCCGTTCCAATAAAATAGTCAAATGAAATATACAGTCTTGTAATAGAAATCCATTGGAAAACATTTAAATTTGAAATAAAGAAAAACTTTATTTTCATTTTCTAATTCTATTTTTTACAAAGCTGGTAAATCAATTAAATTTCAATTTTCAAAATTTATTTTAATTTATCTAAACCATTTTCCCAAATGTAATTCTAATATCAAAAATTATAAATAAAATGTTTAAAAAGTTCTTCATTATAAAAACAAAAATCTCTTAAATAATCCTCTGTTTTAATTTTTTCTTAAATAGAATTTATCTTATATATATAATTTAATATAATAATAATTATGCATTTATCACAATTAAAGAATTATTAAGTTTTTCAATTAAGGATCTACAGTTGTATTTTAATAAATCACCACTTTAGCCAATATAATTATTATCCATTTTATTATTATTCGTTTCAATTAATTGAAAAGAAAAAATAAATAATATAAATTGTATATTAATAACATAAATTATTCATTATTTTTTATTAATCTGAAATTTAATATTTCATTTAGCTGTCATTTTGTATAATGTTAAACAAATTTAATGATTTATTTAAAAATTTCATTCTGGTCACATATACCTTATATTTTGCAATATAAATCAATTTGACTATAAAAAATATGTTCTAAAACAATTAAGACATAGAAAAACTGGTAATAATTTTTTTTTTCTTTTTATTTTTACTTTTTTTTTTTGCTTTTTGTTGGCAATCAATAAACAATTAAAATTAATTTTATATTCATTTTTTTTTATCTTTGTCACCAATAATACGAGCAGTATAACAACAACAGCATCACCAGTATAACAATTCAATATAGAAAGAAATAACAAAATGAAAGAACAGAAAATCAAAAAGAAAAATGGAAAAATTATTGGTCGTTCTTTATTTTCAAAAACAATGAAACAAAACATTTAACCTTGAAACTACACAAGGATAATAAAGAAATATCAATAGCTTTATTTTTTGCTACATTGTTTTATGTTTTCTTTTTTTTTTTTTTGAATTTTTAATAATAAATAAATTTTCACCAATAAAATTTTTAACCAAAAAAAAAAAACCAAAAATAGAAAAAAATCCTTATATTATCAGACAATAAATCATTATAAGTAGTAAACAAATGAAAAATAAAATAAAAAGAAAACAGTATATTAAATCTTATTTTTCTTTTACCTTAACAAATTTTAGGGTTGAGTTCTTAATTTTTTCCTTAGACCACGTTTTATCAGCAAAATGTCACGTTTCTATTAACAATCATCTCTATATATATTTTTTCTCCTTTTCTCTATTACCTTCTTTTTCTGTATTATTATAAGTACCTTAGTCTATGTCCTTTTCTCTCCTATATTCTTTCTCTATACGAGTATTCATACTAATCAGTCATTTTTTTAACTAATACCGTACCGCTACAAAAATTACCATTCTTATAATTTATAAACAAAAAAAGGAATGGCATATGAATGTAATTTGGTGCGTATTTAGGATTTTATTAATACAAAGGTAACACTAAAAATTACTGAAACCGAAAATAATATAAAAAAGTAATTTCAATGTTTGATCCCGATTTATTTTCTTTATTTCTTAAAGATTACCTATATTTTGACCTGACTGGTGTTCTTTCCGAGTCTTTCCGTCTAAAAAGTCGGCAATTTTCTCCTAACGCACACAAAATAAATATATAAAATATATACATAACTTTTACGTTTAATTCAATTTTAGAGAGTGAAATAACGGCATCACGGAAATCGTACTACTAATAATATTATAAATTTTAGAATTCGCTATTTCTACACAATTCTATTAACAAAATAAAATCAATCTAGCAATCTGAAAAAGCACCTTCAGTTACTATAAAAGAGTTTGATAATACCATTTTTGATAAACATTTATGTCATTTAAAATATTACAAACATTGCGGACATTTATAAAAAAAATTTTAAATTTTTAAAATTAACCCATTGGATTTTACAAACTGTAACATGAATGTAATATGGAAGGATCATGAAACAAATTACAATATATAATAATTATAATAACAATAGATTTATAATACTTTTTGCCTAAATTTAATATCTACTGCAGGTAGTTTTTTCATTTTTTAGTATCTGTATAATTTTTAAAACAATTGAAAATACAAAACTGAACTTTCGAGAAAATATACATTTAAAAATAAATAATCAAATAAAAACAACCTTTTATTTTTTTTTGTAACCTATGATGCTTATTATTATTGCTTGTTAATTATAAAGTTTTCCTCACCTGAAAAAAAAATAAATAAAAATAAAATATTAATACAGTTACAAATATGGTATAATATTAAACTTAATATATGTTATGTATTTTAAAAAAAAATATCATTTTCTTTAAATAAATCTTTATAAAAAGGGTTTTTAACCCACTTGTTGTTTTATAATTTTAATTCACTTTCCGAATAGAGTCGAGAATTCATGGTTGAGCCGCCAACATTTCAATCGAAAAGTATCAGGTCATATTGAATAATGATACATTGTATATGTATGTATATGTGTCTTCAGTCAGTTCTATATATAACTTTATAGTTCGGGCCTCAATGGCCTAGTGAGTAAAAGAATATTAAAACATTATAAAAACAATGAAGGAGTGTGGGTTCGAACCCACACACGTCGTAAGAATAATTCCACCTTACGACATTTACAGCCACGCCTGAAAAAGAAGGGCTGTGTAATTTCCTTGTCACATTTATGTTGCAGGAACATGCGGTAAAAAAAATTTTATAGTGCTACCATATTGCTTTTATTCATCAAAATTCTTTTCTTATCATAATAACATTAATTTTTATCCGTTCTAATTTTTCGGTAATTCCTTTCTAACTAACAAATTATTGAAATTGTGCTGAAATACCTATTCTGTAAACCAAACGGTATATTTGTATTAAATGTTCTAACCTAAAGTTTGGTTTAAAAAGGGGGTGGCTTTGGTTGGTTAAAGTCCAACACTATTCGGCAGAATCACGTGCATTTCTTTTAGATGACTTTTGAAGTTTTGCGCGGACCCTCGTAAAAAAAAAAAACAAAAATCGATTAGAGACACAAACCAATCATTAAATAAAAATTTAGTTTTTTGACGATTATTCAAAAAACACTTTCATTGTAACAGAGAGAAAAATAAAAAATATATACATTGCATCTACAAATTTTCGAGTACAATATCAAATCTGACAAATTTTTTATTAAAACATTTCAGTACAGCCTTCGTTAACAAAACATACATATATATAATATAATATATAAAATAAATTTATTCCCTTACTATACTAAACAATTACTGTTTTAAAAAATTTTTATGTACAAAAATAAAATCATTATAAATTAACCCATCTTTTTCTATAGAAAAAAGAAATATAGGTGACACCTACCTAGATAGATAAATATCTTTTTTCATTCAACATTTATCACATCCGTTGTATAAAAAATTCTTTGGTTTTTTCTCTTTTATATTATGATAAAGAAAATTTAATGGAAGGATGTTGATGTTGTAGGAAGGTGGTGAAATGACAAAAGCTACAAAATAATTTACTTTTTTTTTTCATTTTATATTGTCTTATATTTATTTTATTATTGTTTTTTTAATTTTTATTTTTATTCCTCCAGTTTTTTTTTTGTTTTTACTCTGTTCCTTATTTAATCTTTTCTATTTTTTATTTTCTTTGTAAACAGTTATCAGACCGTTCACAAATTTTAAATCCTTACCGTAGGCTTTTAAAAAAAAAACAAAAAAAACAAAAAAAACAAAAAAAACTTAAAAGGATCAACTGAAAATTGTGTATTTGTTGTTCATTTTAAATAAAAATAATGGATGTTCTAAAAGAGAGCAGCAATAAAATTGAAAAAAAATTTTCAAGGACATAATTTTTTTTTTGTTTGTTTTAAGATTGAAAAATGAATAGAAAAAGTCAAAGTTTTTTAACGTATTTTTTTTTTTTTACTATTCTTCTTGATTTCTTTTCTTTCTTTTTATAAAAATAGCAACAAAATAAATAATTTTAATTGATTTTATTTTGTATTTTATTTAATATATGAATATATATATATACATTTATATATTAAATATATGAAAATCAAACATTGTTATCGTAATGCAATTTAAAATTTATAAAAAAAAAGATAATACAAATAAAATATTCACTTAAAAATCTGAATAAAATTTTTTTAACATTAACATTTTTAGCTTTCAATTTAAAATATTATAATTACATTTAGAAATTTATTTTGCATTTTTTGATGAAATTTAAATTAATGTATAACTAACAAATGCTAAATTTAATAAAAATTAATTTTTTCGTTTTGTAACACAATAAGTTAATTAATATTTTTTTTATTTGTTTTTTTTTTTTTTTTTTTTTGAATAACAATAAGTAATTAAAATTTTTTGCACTCTTAAGATTTCTTTCTAAATTGCTTGAATTAATGAAAAGGATATTTTAATTAACTTACGTGATATCAATATCAGAAGTCAAATATCAATATACCATTTATTGTAGAATTATTTCTTCTATTTAAGCTGAGTTAAACTTTTTTACAAATACACTTTAAAATATCATTTCAAAAAATTAAAACTCGAAATTTATTTACAGTATCGATTATCCAAAATATGTATCATAACAAAAAATTTTCAATTACTATCCCCCTTTAACACCGAGCTAATAAATATTAAGATGAATGACTTGTATTCATGGAAAGATAAAGTATCCAAATATATTTAATAAATGTTTAATTCAATTTTTTTTTTTTCAGTTAAGAAAATCCCTACATGTATCTTGATTTGTCTTCTAGTCCTTTAAATCATCAAATTTATTTATTTAGTAGTCCGTTTTCTAAGTTAAGTTGTTGCTTCGGTTTTATACATTAAAGTATAATTCATCATTTTTAAAAATGTTATTCTCATTAAAGAGTATATTATTAAATCAATTAAACTCCAACTATCCATAATTTAATATAAAATAATTTAGGAATAAACAACCTGTTAAATTTTACTAAATATCTTCTCAATTTATGAATTTAAAAATATTTTCAATATAATAATTTTTTTTTTTTTTTTGTTCAGTATTTTTTACATTTTTTCACTTTCAAACAGATTTTTCACCTTTACTTTAATAATTCCAAATCAAATAAAACGACAAAAGTTAATGGACCCCAGGTAAATTGAATTAATAAAAATTTAAAATAAAATTTAAACAAAAAAAAAAAAATTGTGAAGCTTTAATTTCAGAAATATTGCATTACAAGTACATGGGGATGTAGCTCAGATGGTAGAGCGCTCGCTTAGCATGTGAGAGGTACGGGGATCGATGCCCCGCATCTCCAATTTTAAAAATTTTTTTTACAATACTTAACTTAAAAATTAAGAACTATATCATTTAAGTAGGTTAAAAATTCACTCTGTAATTGATTTACAACAATATTAGCTTTAGTTCGAATCCGGTTGGTGTATTATTATATTATGTATATATACCATTAATACAACACAAATAAATGTAACAAAAAATGTCAAAATGATAATTACTTAATCTGATTATAATTAAATTTATAAAAGATTTTCTACGCTACATAAACATTAAGAAGTTGAATAATGATAATAAGATTTAAAAAATTATTAATGTTTATTTTGTTAAGAAAATTTAATAGATTAGATATTCAAAATATTATTCCAAAATTCTCAAATGAAAGACTTTGAACTGATGTACCAATTTCAGCAAGCGCTAATTGTCTCTAACGATAAATTGAATGCCCCTGTCTATTTGTAAGTAATTTATTAATTTTATTTCATCTCAAAAATTATTTTCATAAAATTTATTTGGAGTTGATATAAATTAAAAACAAGCAAATTTAGTATTTTTTAAATGAAATTTTGATTTATTAAAAATATAAATAATAATTCAATTAAATTAAGAAACTTATATTTGAATTAAGTTATTTAAATTACATTATAATGTTTACAAATAATTACAATTTTATTTGTACAGAAAATCTTAAAAAATAGAATGTAATAGAATTTGCCTATGTCACACAAGAATGAAGTTTTGCCTATTGTATGTATAAAATATCTGTTCCCAACCCTAAAATTTGATTCACCCTTTAATTTTTCAATTACATTCACCCTTGCAATTAAATATTAAAATTAATGGCACACATTCATAAATGAAAAAACAATCTAAATATTAAAAATAAAATGTTATATTCAATATGTTTTATTAGTTGAGAAAATCTTTATATCAGCAGATTGTCCTACTAAATTATTAGATTTTATTTATCAATTATATGTTATAAAAATATACAGATATTGTCAATTTTAAATAAAAGTACCATAATGTATATCACAACAAGTAAAAATAACAGTAAGTCGATGCAACCGACTTATTTATACCCTACACCTAAAAAATTCAAATTAAATTAAAAATCCATAAGTTATTTTAGTTAGGTATTTAATACAAGCTAAAAAAAATAAATGCTGTTACAACCTTTATACAAAATTTCAGGTTTCTATCTTTATTAAATTCGAAAATATGATTGTTAGATCTTGGGAAGTGTGTGAAGACACGCGGACCACCACCCCAATTCATCTCAAACTTTAGAGACATCAACAGGGTAGAACATTCTTATGTCAAATTTCAAGTTTATATATATATTAATTTCGAAGATATGCTTGTTTTGTTCTTAGGAGTTGTGTGGCAGATACCCGAACAACCATTCTAATTCATCTTAAATTTTGGACAAATCAGGGATTCAGGAAACAACACTCTTGTACAAAATTTGAAGTTTCTGTCTTTATTAATTTCGAAGATATGCTTGTTCGGTTTTGGGAGTTGTATGGGAGGTACTCGAACGCATGGTCCGATTTCGCCCATTTACAATCCCCGCCTTACCTTAGTCATTGTTAACCTACAGTATAAATTTCATCAAGATACCATCATTATTTTTTGAGTTATCGTGCGTACGGACGGACGGACGACGGATGGACATCGCTAAATCGACTCAGACGGTGATCCTTATTCAGAATATATATACATATCTATACCTAACTCGCTTCCTTTTGATGGTTACAAACACCATACCAAAGTTAATATACCCTATACTTAATGTGTAGGGTATAATAATAAAAGGATAAAAATATCCTTATAGTTTTATTTATAAAAAGAAAGTAACAATATGATAAAATAAAACTTTCTTGACTAGTTTATAATTGGCAAAAACAAATTTAATTCATGTTTTTTTACACTAAAACAAATTTAAAAATTTATATGATGTATAATAGTATTTATACATATATATAGTATATATACACGTATTTACAAGCTTTTCATTAATTTTTTGTCATGATTTTCTTTAACATGAGACGAAAAAAAATGTCATCTTTTCAAATTTTATAACCATCATTTTAATGTGAATAAATTAACCGAACCAAGGACAATAACCAATTCATATATATATATATATATATATATATATATAAATAAAAAAAACTTTATATTATAAACACAATTAAGTGTATATAATTCCAAAAAAAAAGAAAATTTTTATTTAAATCTCATACTTAATTCTAATATCCTTAAAATTCCACTTAAGTGTTGTCGTGTAATAAAGAAATATAATTATATCTATATATATATATAAATTTAATTATGTTCATATCCCTTTTGTTAAAGAGAATTAAGCAATAAAAAAAACAAAAACAATAAAAGAACGTAATTTTAAGCGGTTATTGTGCTTGGTATAACGTAAAACGTAAAATTCATATATTAAAATTTATTCCATATAATCTTTTTCGTAATAATAATAATAATTTATTTATTTATTTATTTATTTATTTATATTTACTTTTTTATATATACATTGCACATACATATGTATAAATAAATATGAATTATAATTTTCTATTATTTAATCTCATATAAAAAATTATGATGGATGTTAATTGTATTATAATGGTAATTACTTCATTTAATACATACTTACATATTTATAAATAAAATAAACATTAAATAATGTATAAATACTTATAAAAATATAAATACAAAGGTATATGTAACAAATTTAAATTGATTTATGAAAAATTATTAGAGAATAAAATATTTAATTTTGTACAGAAAAAAAAAAAAAAAATTCTTTTGAATTTAATTAATATTAGGAAAATACAAAATATTTGTTTATAAATATATTATTATAAATGCCTATAAATAATATAATGTTTATACAAATGAAATACAGTGATATTTTATTAAACTGATAAAATATGTATGTAATCATTCATTACATATTTTTAACCAGGGTTGTAAAAAGCTGAAATTTCGATTCAACTCATCCTTCAATTTAAACTTTTAGTTTGCTCAAATATTAGGTGCGCTCATAATTTTAGCAATTAACATACGCTCACTTACAGGTTGAGCGGACTCAATTTTGAGTTGAGGGATAAGTTGAATTTGCCAATTGATTTAGCCTATTTACAACCCAGTTTTCAACTTTCATCTATTTCCATTATTGATTTGTTAATTTACCAGATTAGTATTTGGTAGTAGCTTATTTTGTTAATTAGTTAGTTCAATAGTTTTCAAAAATTGGAAGAAACTATGCCTAAACCATTAAGGTGATAACCCAAAACTTACTTTGCATCATTTACTTTCTTCGAAAACTTTGACAATTGAAATAAACTACATTATTTCTTATCATATACTTCAACTAAATTTACAAAGTACTCAAAGTAACTGAACGAAACAAAATAACGATTTGACGAATTTTCTATTTAGATTATTAGCTGTGAATACTTTAACAGTTTCACATTTGAATATTTTGACATTTTAACGTACAAAGTTTGTTTGTTATTTTAAAATTTAAAAATTGTGTGAAGAAAAATTTATTGGAGAAATTTAAAAAAAAAAGTGTACCTATTGTGGTGAGTACTTAAGTGTGCCTTATTATACAGAAATAAAATTTTACGTTATAAAGATTACGCTTTCTTGTAACTCTATTGTAAATATTTTAATAATAAATTCTTTAAATAAATAAGATTTTCCGTAACTTTTCTAGATCATAATATTATTTTATGTTTAAGAAAAGAAAATAACTATACTTTTGGTTTATTTTATTAAACCCAATAAAAAATGTTTATTTATACTTTACACGAAAAATGACTCATGAAAAATTTGAAAGCAACTTTTCAAAGTATGAATTGGGTCAGTACACTTACTTTGATTACTCTTGCTTCTCTTGAATACTTTAAAAAAATAAAAGAGGGAAAGGAAACAAAGTACACTTTGTATCATCATTTTTAAACCTTTATGCATTAAAAAAGTTTAAAAATTCTAACCTCGAATATTCATAATTTAATACGAAATAAGATACTAATAAGGTATTTTTAAATTGTACTAAATATCTTTTCAATTAATTAATTTAAAAATATTTCCAATATAATTAATTTTTTTTTAGCATAATCCAAAGAAAAAACTTTTAAAAACAGCTTTTCTTTTACTTTTACTTTAACAATTCGAAATTAAATAAAACGATAAAAGTTAAATGACCCTCGGTAAATTGAATTAATAAAAATTTTAAATAAAATTTATTTATTTAAAAAAAAAAAAAATTGTAAAGCTCTTATTTAAAAAGTATTGCATTACAAATATATGGGGATGTAGCTCAGATGGTAGAGCGCTCGCTTAGCATGTGAGAGGTACGGGGATCGATGCCCCGCATCTCCAATTTTTTCCATTATTTAGCTTTTATATTAAAAATTGCAATAATGTTCCATTATTTTATTAAGAATTCGCTCTGTAATTGATTTACAATAAAAGTAGCAAAAGTTCGAATCCCGTGACTGGATCATAATAAAAACAAGTACCATTTCATTATGCAATTCCAACTAAATATAACATAAAATATCAAAATAATTATTAAAGAAATTGAAGCGGATTCTAATTAGATTAACAATTTCTTTTTAATTTTGTTTCTTTACAAATTCTAAATACACCTTAAGGAGATGTAATAAGATTTACAAATAAATCAATAACATATAGTTTTGTTGACATGATTTTATTAGAGTTCTAAGAACTATTATTTCAAAATTCTTAAATGAAAAACCATTTAACTTTAAGTTGATTTACTTTTCTAAAGAATTACTTTTTAAGATAGTTTTCAAATTTTGTAAATGTTCATTTCTTTTAATAGGCTAATTTAAATTTTTTTTCCCTTCTCAAATGTTTTATATTTTTTAAAGTTTAAAGCATTTTATTTTTAATACAATAAAGGAATACGTACTATTATTTGATAGAGTGACCGTTAATTCTTTCTAACTATAAATTGAGCGCCACTGTCTCATATTTGTAAGTAATTTAAAAATTTCATTTCATCTCAAAAATTATTTTCATAAAATCTATTTGGAGTTAATATAAATTAAAAACAAACAAATTTTTTTTTCAAATAAAATTTTGAATTATTAAAATTAGAAATAATAATTCAATTAAATTAAGTTATTGAAATTAATATTTGAATTAGGTTATTTAAATTACATTATTTAAATTAAATTTGAACTTTGATTATTATTTATACTGTTTGACAAAAAAAAGTTTTATTTGAAAATTTTAGTTTTTCTCTTTTTAATAATATTTTTATTTTATTTTTTGGAAAACAAAATGTGCAGCCGTCAGTCATAAATAAAAAAAAGTCAGTATTAGACTAAATAAGCTACCTAAAATAAGTCATTGTTAATAAGTTATTATTGTTTGCATTCCTTTTACACAAAAAGAATGGTTGAGAGTAGTTGGTAAATGGAACACTAATTTAATATAATCGTATTTTTTTTTTCTAAGGGAGGTGGGAATATTTCAAAGACATCAAGAATTTTCCTTTGGAAGTGTCAGATTATTACTGAATAAACCCACCTCCTTTTTAGGCAATATAATGGGATGAAATCCTTACCTGCGAAGGTAATTATTGAAAGCAACCTCCACGGTCACTGCAGCAGCTATTATTATTAGTATTAGTATTCTTATTAAAATGATTATTATTTTACTACAGAGTCAGATTAATCGTATTTACTCCTACATAATCTCTCTCAAAGGCTGGTGTTGTTAGGAGTAGAAAAGAGTAATTTAATCTGTAAAAGGAACGCAAACATTATTAACTATCGTTTACGATTATTATGAAAAACAGTTTTCAATTATTTTATTTGTTAGTTGTTAACATTTATATGTATGTTATTAGCTCTGTGTAGATTTAAATATGACTAAGAAAAATCTTAAAAAAAGAATGTAAGAGAATTTACCTATTGTTTAAGAATAAGAATTTGTCTATTGTATATGTATAAAATGTTGAAATTGTAATTTGAAATCAATTTTTATTTCCCAACTTAACTCTTTCACCATTCAGCACAAGATCATATATAACATATTATATAGTTAAAAAAATGAAGTTTCATACACTCATTGAAGACTCATACAAGTCCCGCTTCTATAGTTTCATTCGATGATTTCAGAGTAACCTTGCAAAAAAAAAAATACAATAAAATGTGATTTATAGAATTTTTCATAAATATATTGCATATATTTAGGATGATAATTTTCAAGTATATATATACTATCGTCAAATCTTAGTCTAAAAAAAAAATTGAATAAACAAATAAAATTAAATTATTTATTCATATGTTTAAAATTATTTTTAAAAATCAATTAATAATGAAAGGAATTGAAAATTAAATTGTTCAAAAAAATTTTTTAAATAAATCGAATATTAATTATTTAAATTTTAATTATACCTAGCATAAGATCAGCTTATTTGGATTTTTTTTTAATTGTTGAATTAATTGAAAAAAAAATACAAAATAATAATTAGGAAAATGAAATTTGTATTCTACCAATTGAAATATTTATTTTAACTAATTTATAATACATATTATCGATTTTAATACAATATCAAAAATTAAACTTGTTTAAATAATATTTTAACATGAATGCCACAATTCAAAATTTATTATTTATATTAACGGTTTGATGACCCAGTCAAAATAATTGTTAATTAAGTTAAATAAAAAATGCAATTTAAACATTAATCCAAAAATAAAGACTGTTTTCTACAAATTTTAAACTTTTAATTTCAATGCAATAAGGTGTTTTTAATATGGGGATGTAGCTCAGATGGTAGAGCGCTCGCTTAGCATGTGAGAGGTACGGGGATCGATGCCCCGCATCTCCAGTTAAGGTTTTTTTTTCTCATTTTAGATTTGTTAAAGTATCACATTTCTACGGATATTAATTTTCATAATATGGTAATACCTTTAAGAATTTTCCATATATTTATTTTATTTCTATACTTTTAAACTGTTCCACTGTTTCTATAATTATAATTTTTATTTTTATTAAATCACTTAAAATCGTAATTATTTGTTCTTTAGTATTTTTGAAAAACAAGAAATATGTTCATATGTATATAATATAAGAAATATATACAATATATTATATATATTTTTGTTTCTTTGAAATTGCAATTAAAATGTATGAGAAAGCAAGAAATCTATACAATTTATACAAGTTGAAAGTCAAAACAATATTTTTCCTTTTTCAATGAAAGGATTAAAAACACCCGTTCATAATACTTATAAAATTTCAATACTTTTTCCAAAGATTAATTTTTTTTTATTCTCCACTGTCCTCTTTTTTATACCAAATATTTATGGTTTTCATTGAGGGTGAAAATTTTATCAGTTTTTTTTTTTTCAATTTTTTTCTTTTCTTTACTTATTCACACATTTCTTTATATTGTCCTCAGTACAATAAATATGTTGGGTATATAATATAAATCTACCATTTTTATGAATATAATAATAATTTTGAAAACCAAAGAACACAATTTTAATACTTTTGAGTGTAAAAAAACATAGCATAAGAACACAAATACAAATTTACCTATAGTTTAACGAAGAAGAGTGTGTGTAGTTTCAAGGATTGTTTTTCTAACTCTAAGATAATGGCAAATACAAAGGGTCGAATTTATTTAAATTCAATAGAATAACTGGTATTCATATGAAAATGAAATGGAAAATATTTCAGAATCTCTGCATCCTTTAAAATTTCAGCTACCGTACGGATAGAAGCACATAGCTAAATCGTTTCAGAATTTAATTCTGAATAAAAATAAAATATTTTTATAACTTTTTCATATTCTTCTCTTTTAGAGTATCACAAATGTAATGACATATTTATTATACCATGTACATACGGACATATATTATAACGTACTCTTTTGTAATGTAACAAAAAATTTGAATTAAATTTAAAAAAAAAAAATTAAAATAAACAAAAAAAAATGGAAAAGGTAATAATTTGGATAAGTAAAAGAAAAAAGTTGCATACATATTATTTTATTTTAATGAGTTGCTTTTCCAAGGAATATGATGATTTTAAAAAGATGAATACACTGACATTTTAACTCTTAACAGCAGTAAAATAACACAGGATAGGAATACAAAAAGGAAAGAAAAACAAAAGTATTATATGCATTTAATATTCAATGCTTTTACATAATTAATTTAGATGGTATAATAAACCGTCAGCTTGTTGTCAGTAATCCTTTCGGTAATATTTCGTTTTTCTTATTTACGGCTCGATAACACCACTAAATTCCTCCTAAAAGTATGTTTATTTTGTCAATTTAAGTTCTCTATTGTTTTGTATCTATTTTAAAACAAAATTTTAATTTCTTGTATAATTAGACAAATTTTTGATGTTAGATTGTAAATAACTAAATAAATATTAGAGGGGCCTTGGTAGCCTAGTCGGTAAGAGCGTATAGAATACTCTGTAAACATTGAGGGGAGTGTGGGTTCGAATCCCACAAACGTCGCAAGAGTAATTCCCCCCTTACAACATATACAGCCACGCCTAAAAAGTAAAGGCTATGTAATTTCCGTGTTACATTTATGTAGGAGGGAAATGCACCAAAAAAAAAAAAATTCTAATGAAGACAATCACTTTTTGGCAATAAATAAAATATCTCCAATGGCAAATTCTGTTTTTAAGCCGAAATTTATAATAACTTACTAAATATTTTAGACTTAAATTTATTAGAATTAAATAAGAAAGATCAGTGCATTATTATAGTACATCTCTTATAAAACAAATTAAAACCATGTAATAGTTAAGATATCTCTCTTAAGATCTGATAAGAAAATTCTTATTATAAAAAACGGAAAAATATAATATTAAGTTTTTACTTTTTGCCAGTTCTAATTAAATTTTATTTTTGGTTTAACTGTTACTTTCTCGAAAATTTGAGAGAAAATTTTTTTTTTTGTTTTGACATAAGTATAACAGAAATAGTATACGAACTGTCAAAGTGAATGTTTTTGTTTGAAAAATTCTTAATAGCCTGTCATTATGTATTTTTGTATATTAAGTATTTCGAAAGAATTAATCGATCACATAGGTAGAATAAATAGTATAGAATGACAGAATAACCGATTAAAATTTATGTTTATTGAAAATTATAACTTAGAGAATATTTTCATAATAGAAAATATCAATGGTAAATAAAACCATCTCATTATTTTATTCAAAAATAATAAAAATAAAAACTAAATACAAAAACAAACAAATGAATGCTTAAATTTGTTGTCAAATTTTATTCCATTATGATCATTTCTGTCACGTATTCGTAATATTATATAATGACGTCATTAAGTTTACTATCTATTTCATTTCTTTTTTAAAATTTATAACTGAAAAAACTGTAAGTAACTAACAAATAATAAAAATAACGAAAAAATAAAGCATTCAAACTGAAATTAAATTAAACTACGTATGTATAATGTACATATATATATACATATTATATAACCAAGAATAATTTAGTTATAATAAATTTTTGCTTTATATGAACTATGAACTACATAAATAAGATTTACCATACAGATTGTAATGGTGTGTAATAATGTAACATATCGTACATTGTTTTTCTATTTACTTTACAACACAGCCAGGCAACAATTTAGTTCGAAAATAATTGGGACAATAATTTTTTTTTCTTTTTTTTTTTTAATATTACCTACATACATACATATTACATAGGTAGGATACATAACATAAAAGTTTTTTTTTTGCTTATAAAAGAAAACGAAACTATGTTATATTACATTATGAATTTCTATTCTACTAAATTTTTTTATTCTTTCACTATAACATTATTAAAAACATGCAAAATTACAAAACAAAAAAAAAAAAGTAAATGACATAATTTCATTATTTAAAAAAACCAAAAAAAAAAAAAAAAACAAGTAAAATTAGGACAATTTTTTTTGCAAAATTATAAAGAAAAGTCACATTCCTAACAAATGAGGACATTTTTTTAATTAAATTTTTTTTTTAAATAAGGAGTAAAATAATTTAATTGTCCCACTAACATTTTAATAATTATTTTATTTCAAAAAAAAAAAAAAAACAACACAACTATCAGTCATATACGAGTACATCTCATCTTTTTATTCAACAGAATAATTTGAATAAAATCTTAAAATCATTTTCAACATTAATTTATTGATGAAAAAATGTTATGTAATTTTAAATAAAGTAAAAAATAAAAAATGTAAACACAATTAGTATTACATGTAACGTCAAATATTTTGAACATACTTATATATAATAAGTATATATATATATAATAGGTATAAAAGATATTTACAAACATACTTAAAAATATATGTATTATATTCATGTATATAAATTTCATATAAATCTCATATAATTTCCATTTCGAATCTTATTAAATTCATTTAATGCACATTTAAAGTACATACAATTTTTTTTTTATTTTTTATTATACATAGTTTGGTTCCTACAAGGTCGTTTTGATTTTTCTATCTCATTTACTCTTCTTTTATTTATTTATTTTTTTTTTTTGTTTTCTCACTTTAATTGTATATTCAATCATTTCTTCAACACATTTTTATTATACATAAAAGCTTTAATTTACAAACAAATTAAAATAAAAAAAAAAAAACTGATTATCTAGCATTAATCAGTTATACGTATACCCTTTACCGTATATGTTGCAAACATTTTTGTTTGTTTTTTTTTTTCTCTTCATCAATCTGTTTAAACATTTATATTTGTACATGTGTATATATGATCATATAACATAATATATGTACGCGTACTTTATTACGTATCTATCGTATCTATATACAGATAATAATATACGGTCAAAAAGAAAGCTTTTCATAAGCGTTTATAAAATTGTTTATGCATCATATTACAAACCATGTGCTCTTCAGATAAGAAAATATTTCTTTGGTTTTTTTTTTGTTTTTTTTTTTTTTTCAAACGGAAGCAATAATAAAATTTGCTGTTATATGGTCTATTTTTAGACCTTTTTTCGTTAAACGAATATTAAAGATATCTAAAGATGTTTTAATTTGTATATTTTGTTTCTTTGGTTTTTTTTTTCTTGAAATTTACATAAATTATCTTAAGATATTTTTAATGTAAATTCATATGATATAATATGAAAATAAAATTATTTAAATTATGATATATAAATATATATGGGGATGTAGCTCAGATGGTAGAGCGCTCGCTTAGCATGTGAGAGGTACGGGGATCGATGCCCCGCATCTCCAAAGTGTAAGATTTCTTTTTTTTTACCAGCTTGATAAATTAAATTAAACTATTTTAAATTAAGAATAATAAATTTAATTTTACTGGCGCTTTTATCAAATATCAAAATTTTGCGGTTCTAAAAAATATAAAGACTTTTTATTATATGAGGCAAAAAACTAAAATATTATATTTTTCTTTTTGCAAATTCGAAAAAGAGTTTTAACATTGTCAGTTTTAAAAAGGCATTTGCTAAAATTTAAATGTACGTTATCAAATAATAAACTGTTCAAATTTAATTAGGGCGAAAACAAAAATATTTGTAAATATACTGGTTGGTATGCAAAGACTATGGACAATGTGATTTTGACAGCACAATTATCACAAACTTCACGATTTTATTCAGTTTTTTTTTTGTGTTTTTGTAAAAAGTGATCCTTTACTTTTCACAATCCTGATAGCTTTTAAATATGTAATAAGAAATATGTTTAAGGAGGAGAATGTGTAACTTTATATGTTGCGTATTCAAACATATTATGGATATATGAAATATCACAATCTTCTATCGTTTAAATTAAAATCAGGTTCAATTGAATAATCAAACATTTACAATTCTACTAACCGGAAGCTTAACTTTTTCAATTCAAACAAAAAATTCAATACTTTGAAAAAAAAAAGGGCCACCAAATTTCGAAAACAGTTAATAGCATATAAATATGAAAGAAAATCAATGAATTAACTTTTTTAATATTAACATAATATACACAAAAGAAATACTTTCATTTTTCTTTAATCAAAAAATATCACAATTCATTTGAACATTTTTTTAAAATAAATAACATAAACTTTTTACAAACTGTCTTCAAAAATAATATTTCCATAATATTAAAAGTTTATAATTTGCTTTTCTTTCATAAGTATCAAAACTTTTCAATCGGAAACTCCCATACATGTTTGATGTTATTTTGTATATAAGCCCAAAAAAACAAAAAAAAAAAATATATGGAAGCAAAAACGAAGTAAAATAAAAGTTTTATTCTAATTTTTTTCACTTCCTATTTATCTCATTTTCTTTTTAACATTTCCCTTCCCTTAGTTTTTTTCTTCAAAAATTTTTTTTTGATTATAGGAATGTTACATTGGTTTTTGTTTTAAAATTTTTTTTGTTTTGGTTTTTTCTTTTTTGGAAAATTCACCCCTTATAGTTCATCAAATTTTATCGTACAATTACATCAAATTCATCGACTATGCAATGTAATTTTTATTAAAATATTATTTTAATTTGGGTGTGAGTAGTGTTAAATCAGGCACCAATTACTTTTGTAACAAAATACAAAAAAAAATCAAATAATGATTACTATTGCTTCTTTCCTCCCCTTGTTCAATATTTTATTCTATTCCTAAATCCTAACCTGTATTTGCTTTTTTTTAACTCAATAATGAAGCGGGATATGAACGAAAAAAGAAAAAACAAAACAAAAATACATAACTGTAAAGTGTTTTGTGCAAATGTCAATACAAAAATGTACAATAAAAAAAAAACTTTGAGTAAAAGAATAAAGAAAGAGAACACAAGCAGAGAAAGCTATGTACAATGATCGATAAAAATAGCAATACAGAAATTTAAATTGAATCTTATTGATTTTATTAATTGGGAAAAAACGAATCAACTGTTAATTTCAGGTGTGGTTGATCAAAAATTGATTCAGGTGAGTGATTCAATTTTAAAGGGTAGGGTGATGATAAATAATTTTTTTTTTTGCATTTTAAAATTTGAATTTTTGAATTATTTTTGTTCTGTAATCATAATTTTGTTATATACTGTATAAATGCTGGTTGATAAATATGTTAAACACGTATGTATATATAGAATTGTAAAGACTTTTTTATAAATAATATCGTCAGGATTTAGTTTTGAAGCATAAATTTCCTTTTTTTTTCTATCATTTCTGTGTTGTTAGAACAAACAAAAAAAAAACAAAAAATGTTCATAAATGCTTTGAAAGCAAATTTTATTTTTTTTTTGTTTTTGTAATGCACAATAAAGTAACAGTATATATTCAGTATAGATTAACGGTATAACAGTTTTCAATGAATAAATTTGTTAAAATTTTGAAAACATTTGTTAAAAGGTGTTATGCAAGGTAAAAAAAAATGTGACAAGTTTATTTTTTTTTTGCTTTTTATGTAAAGAAGATTTTTAATTAAAATGTTTTACAAAAACAAAAAAAAAACACAAAAACGTTATATATAAAGAAAAGTCTAAAATAATATTTTCCTTTTTTTTAATTTATGAAATCGAAAATTTAACATCTACATATATACTTCAGAAACAAAAAAATAATTATTTTTTCAATGTTAAGTATATTAGACAATTGTCTACAACTGTTTTCGAGATCCTTAAAGAAAATACGGATATAATTATAATTGTAATTACACATTTTAAAGCGATGTACCACACATTCTTCATTAAAACGTCTTTACTCCCTATTCGTAATACTTCCATTTAAATACTTTTAATTGTCATAATTTCATTGAATTTTCTCTACATTGTAAAATTCTTTATAGATAGAAAATCTTATTTTTATTTTGTTATTTTTATTTTTGTCACGATAATTTAAAAAATAATGGATTTTCAGAATACTAAATTTTTTACCATTTTATTTTTATATATTCACTATTGAAATTGAACAAGTTCGACCGGCTGGGCCGACTAACTGCAATACAACTTCTTTTTTTATATAAGGGTCATTCGGTGCCTTATTAAACTAGATATTTTTTAGATATAAAATTTTTTAAAAGATGAGTAAATTTTATGGCAACAACTTCTCTAAAATTGAGATGGTTTGACCCAAAGAGATTGAATAACTGTCATACAAATGCGAAATTTACGTAAATACATATATAAATGTAAATACGTAAATATCTCAGTACTTAATTAAATTAGATACATATATTAAATTTTCTAAAAGATTAAATTTCATGCAAACAGATATTATGAGAATATATTATGTTCGTACGGGTCTCCTTAAAGTATATAAATTTCTTCTACATTATCTTTTAGCATTAACGGAATATTGACCGTAAAAAAAGCCCTTTATAATTTTTAAAAAATATATTATACACGTACAGATTTTCTTTTAAGAAAGAGTTTTAAGAAAATTTGATGTGAAAAAAAGTGGAAAAAGGAAGAAGAAGGTAATAAGCACTCAAATAAAACAGTTTATAAAATGCAAAGGGTAACACACTTTTTCATAACATAATGTAACATAATGTAGTAACTTTAATTATAATTTAAATAATAAATTTAAGTAAAAAAAAAAACTTGACATTATTAATTAAGAGTTAATAATGAGGTATATAATGGCATTAAACATAACAAAATGAAAATTCAAAATAATATGGAAAAAACAATAAAACTTAACACTTAATAATATAAGTACATTTTTAATATTGTATGTGACATTATATAAAACGATATTTATATCACTTTACCCAAAAAAAATGTTTATTGTATTATTTACACACACACAATTAAATATATCATGTTTAGCTGCATTGTAAGATACTTGAAACCTTACATTATAAGTACAATAAGATTTTATAATTTTGTAAAGTAATTTGTTCTCTGTCATGTCAGTTACAGAGAAAATTAAACAAGCCAGTATGCAAAACCAAAGATTTTTAAAACATCATATACAAATATTAAGCCATATACTATATAGTATATAAATTATAAAATTTAATTTTTGAAATGTAACTTTACTTTTGAATCACTCAAAATCAATTCGTCATAATAATATTAAGTTACATACCCGAGATCATATAAAAATGCTGTATTTTTCAATGCAGAAACAATTTTTCCTTGATTTAGTTTCTTTCATTTAGTTTCTTTTATTCAGTTTCGCTTAAAATGTTTTACGCCATGAAATAACATTTGGACCTTCCTTAATATTTTAAAGCCACCAAATAAAAAAAATTTTTTAGTAAGGTTGTCAAAAAGAAATTTATAAAGAAATTCTGTACATCTGCCCTGATTCTAAGTATTTTAACTCTAAACCAAAAATTAAAAAAAATTTTTGCTAGAAAAGTTGAAATGTTTTAAAAGCGTTTCAAAAACAAATGATAAACCATATTAACCAAAAAATTTTTAACAAATTTTAAAACTACTGGATTGGTTACAATATAGAAAAATTATATTATTTATAGGTATATTAGGTAGATAATAAGTAAGGTAAACCTTTTCTTATCATTTAAATAAGACGAAATATATACAAATACCAATAAACTGTCTTAGTAATATTCAATATTCAATAACTTGGGGCATCGGTAGCCTAGTAGGTAAGAGTGTATAAAATACGATGTAAACACCGAGGGAGTGTGGGTTCGAATCCTACACACGTTGTAAGAGTTTTTCGCCCTTACAACATTTACAGCTACGCCTGAACAGGAAAGGCTGTGTAATTTCCTGTCCACATTTATCCCGTGGCAGATAAATGCATTGCAAAAAAAAAATAAAATTCTATAACTTTAAAATTCAAGACGATGATCTATTAACTGAATACCGCAGCTAAAGCGAAAAAAAATATTTAAAAAGTAAGTATGAGTTCTTTAACACCATTTATACATATCAAATTTAATTTAATTAATACAATGTATCTTTCTATAAACAACTTGTTTTAATTTTAATGTAATATTATTAAAGAAAAGTAAAAAAAAATACTGAAACACTCTCGAATCTTAAAAAAAAAATTCATCGTCTTTAAATAAATGTACAAATTTTATCATGAAAAGAACTAAGAACCATTACTAAAAAAAAGTTCCTTTTAAAAAAAAAATTCTTTTTGAAAAAAATTTTTTATAATCTTTTGAAGAATTTTTTAAAAAAAAAACACTTTTTATACAAAGTGTAAGGTACTATAGACAGTGTGAAAAACCTTTAATAGTTTTTCAAATTAAAAATTAAAACAGAAACATTTTAATAATTTAATATTATATATTTTGTTTTTATTTAATTACTGGTGCACTATTATTATTCAAAGGATTCTTTTCATAATTAAGTATAAGTTTTTATTTAATATAAGTTGAATATTTATCTAAGATTTATAATATTTTTAAGCAGTTTTTCATGACCCGACAATCTATTTAAGAACTTTAAACTCTATATTATTTATCTTCTTTTAACATAGACTTATTTGTAACTTTCAGACTTAAAATTCAACAACCAAAAACTATATCGTGGATCAGCGTTATGTCTACAAATCAATTTAATATCATTTCTTTTGTTTTTTTTTTTTTTTTTTTTTTTTAACATTATTAGAAAATATTTTATAATTTATTATGTTAAAATATACATTAAAAATACAAAAAAATAAATCGGATTTTTTTTTTAATAAAACAAAACAAAAGTAAAAATATTATATTTAAGCATACAGAACACTTTACTCATTGCGTTCATGTAATTCAAGTAATTATAATCTGGTATTTCAACTTTATAATTACGAATTTGAATCAAATTAAATTTGTATTCAAATAATTTTAATATTTTGTTTTTTGTTTTGTTTTTATCCTACTTCTGCATTTAATATATTTAAATCTTTTATATTTATATTCCATGTTATACAAAATATAATTATTATTTGTATCCTTTTTTTTTTTTCAAAATAAATAAAAACTCATTAAAAATGAAAAGACACTTGAAAATAAAAAAAAATGCAATAAGAATATACAAAAGGTCCTTTTTCTATATACATATGTATTTTATAAATAACATTTTAATGTATATTGTCGAATTTTATTTTTAGTATTACCAGATGTTTTATTTATATGACAAAACAAAATACAAAAACATAAAAAAGGAAACATAACATTTTTTTTTTTTAAATATTTATATTTTAATTTTGAACTTGTGGAAAGGTAATGTAAAACATTAAAAATTATGGAAGAATACAATTACAGGAAGACTCAGTTGTAATTTAATCTTAACAAAAAAAAAACAAACTTCATGTAAACAATGGTTCCAATTTAAATTTGTCAAAACAAAATATCGACAAAAAGTTATTTTCTATAATTATAAAGCCCTAATAATTCTAATAATTATAAAGCCCTCTTATTCTCATTTAGATTCTATATTTTTGAATGTTTGTACTACTCCTAATCTAAAAAAAAAAAAATCTAAAAAATCTATAATTGGAAATTATTTTTTTTATCAATATTTTATAGTATCTGGTCACTCTAATATAAATGGAATAAGTTTGTATAGAGAATTTTACACTTTCTTTTTTCTGTTTTCACTATTTTTGTTTGTAATCAAAAAGGATTGCAAATAAAAAACAAAAAAAAACACAACTTTGACTATGTTCTCTTTCACTTTGTCTAATATTTTATTCCTCTTCCTTTTTTCCTTTTTTTTTTATTTTTTATTTTTTGTTTTTGTAATTTGCTATTATTCTTTATATTCTTTTTATCTCCTTTCTCTCTTCAATTTGAAATCATTTCTGTTTGTCTTTTACAGTTATCATATTAACATTTGCATATTTTTTAAGAATAGAAATAAAATTTTTTTATTTTTATATTTTTTTTTTTTTTTGAAAAAAAAATGTTCTATCCTTGTTTCTCTTTCATTAAAATGTTAAAAGAACAGACAACGCTAAGAGCTAAAAATTAACTAACACATAATTTATGACATTTTAAGTGACTTTAGATGTACAATTTATTTAATTTTTGTAGCTTTTATATATTTTGTAAATTTTGTTGGAATTTTTTATTATAAATTTTTTAGTTTATTTAACAATTAAAGTTAGTTAGAAAATCAACGAAAAAATAAATAAAAAAAAATTTATTTTAATTGTGATTTAAAATAATGAGAGCTTAAAACAGTTAACTGAAAACTATAAGGAATTTTCCAGAATTTTTTTTTTCTTTTAATTTTAATGATTTTTTAAAAGTTTTTCTTTTGTTTTTTCCATTTTGTAAATTTAAATAAAAAAAAAAAAAGATTTTAAATGAATTGAAATTGTTTTGTAGAATAATTTAAATTGGATATGATAAAAAAATAGAAGAACTAAAATGTTTTATAAAATAAAAATGTAATTAATTAAAACTTAAACTAAAAGTGTATATGTATTTGTTTTTGCGCAACTTTTGTTTTTATGAGAATTAAATTGGATGCATTAGCTCAAATAAAAGTTTTTAATTTATTAAATAATTATAAATGCTATGATAAAAATTTGTAAAAATTATATTTATTGTTAAAGAAATAAGCTGAGATAATGACAAGAGATTAAAATTGTAAGGTAGAAATTTAACAATAGACTAACTAAAACAAAAACAAACAAAACCATTTTAAAAAATGAGAAAATTGTGGAAAAAAATCAAAATATATTGTATTTATTTTAGAGAAACTTTAGACAAAATTGTATATCGAACGAATATTTAATTCAAAATAGAGTTTTATTATTTTAAATGTGATTAAACTGAGAATTGTTCATTTGTCTACTATAAGTAAACTAATAGTAGTAGACAAATAATAAATATACTACAATATACTTTCATAGAAGTACAACAAGATTATTATATCTATATATGTAGATCTACTATATACAATTCGTTATTTTACTACAGATTTAATTCAAGAGTTAAGAAAAAACAACAAAAGAAATAAAATAAAAATATCATTTATAAAAGAGAAGACTTTAACATATACGATATATTTTCTTTAGAACTTGTTATTAAGAAAAAGCAAATACAAGTGAAAGTAAACAAAAACAACTCAGTGACTTTCTTCCATATACAACGATAAAGTTAATTGTCATAAAGGGGCATACGCAATATGAAAGAAATATTTCATATTTTGTACATTCTGATACATATATAAATATGATACATATTTTCAGTGTATTCTAAAATTAAATTCAATAAAATGTAAAAACACCAATATGTATTTTAGAATATGTATATAAATATACCCATCAATTAACTCTGCGCTATTTACTATATCATAATTTCATATAACATTCACTTAATTAAGTGAAATTTCATATAGTGAACACCGGTTAATGTGCTTTTCAGTTATATGCACAACCTACTTAAGTAGTTTAAAATACAAATATTTGCATAACTACCCATTTCGGTTTGCTGTCATCTGTTATTGAACAGTTTTAGTACTTTTTTATCATTTTTTCCGGTTAAGTGGCCAGGCGTAGAAATGTGTAACTAAACGATGACGTTATGTTTGGCATAATATGAATGCATACGTTTAATAAAATTAAATCTTGATTAATATTAAAATTATATGTTTTTAATCAATGAAAAAAATGGTTTGTATAAAATTCTATATTATTTTCCCTAAATCAAAATTATTTGATTGGGGCACTTAGCCTAGACTTTTATAAGAACTCATTAAGAAATTGACCGAACTCGCTTAATTGCCTGTTTCGATTAAGTAACTTAAAAATATTGTATTTTCTTTTAGATTTTTTTATTATTGAATTTTTTATAAGTTTGAAAAGTCCAATCTATTATGCTAACGCCAATATACTTTAATCGAACTGCTGGTATAAATTATATTGCATTATGGGTATATATTTATATAATGAATTACAGAAATATAATGTAATGATTTATTAAGCCTATAGCTAATGTAATAAGAACTTTAGCTAAAAAATATATCAAAAGAAAATCAGAAACCTAATATCGGTCTTCAATAATATAGCTACCTATACTACGTATATAAAAATGAAAAGGTATACTTCAAAGCTTCTCTTTCTGGGAAAAAAAAAATTTTTTTTTTTAAATAGTTTCTAAAAAAATTAGTTTAAAAACTCATTTGTTTTAGATGCAAAATTGTTCTTACGAAAAATTTTAAAGTTCATTATAACATGTACATATAAATTTTTATGCACTAATTTTTATTATAAATAATAAGCTTTAATAAATTGCAATTAATATTCAGGACAACCTTCATACTTCAATTATTATACATTTTCTTTTTTCCACTTTTTTTTTTCAGCTTATATTTTCCCCTTTTCATTCTTTATTTTCTATTTTGATTTCTATTTTTATACGTTTTTCTTCTTGAAAATGTGTTAAAGTAAATTGTTTGTTAAATGTTTAGCTATTTTTCATTCTATATAATAAATTTTCTTTTTCTTCATATTTTGTTTTTTTTTTCATTTTATTTCTATTAAATTTATTTTTGCTCTCCTTTTTTTCCTTTTTTATTTTTACTCTTATTTTTTGCTTTTTTCTTTATTGTTCATTTTTTCTTCTTAACAGTATCATATAATGTTATTTTCATTTACTTTGTTCTAATACCGCGATATGATGTTTTTTTTTCATCCATTTCTGCTTTTTTTTTTTGTAAGATTTTTATTAAATAATAATTCATCATGAATAGAAAGATGGGGCAAAAAAATGATACACTCCTTCACTTTCTTTAATTACATTTAGCATTTAAGATTTTACTGATTTTTCTTTTAAATATTTTCAGGCGAAAAGTTGAGAAAATTTAAAAAAAATATTTTTCAGTCATAATTTAAAAGTGTACTTATAATTAAAGGAAAAAATAAAGGAAAATTATATTATGAAATAAAATAAGCGTAAAATTATTCAAATAGTATTGTACGTAATTAATTTATTATACTTTTATTGCATCAAATCGGAATTTTGTTTTTACATTTATTTAAGAGAATAGTTGATATATGATTAGATTAACATTAATCGTTTTGAATTTTCTAACTTTATGTTGTCTTTTATTTCTTTATTTCCACTTCTTCTAGATTCTTCAATAAACTAACGACTTTGTTTTGAATCGAATTATGTACAACTTTACAAACAAAAGTAAAATAAACTTAAATCAAAAAAAAAATGTTTAATTGGAGCTTTTACCTTAAATAGATTTCTATTCCAATAATATAAGGATGAAAGGGCGGAAGTTATTGTCTTCTTTTTTTTTTATTGTCATATAGAAAACAAACAAAGAAGAATAACAAAGATAGCATTGAAATGAAAAAAATACTAATCTACAATTTCGCCTTTATTACTTTCAACCTACTCATAACATTGATACATGTAGCCTATATTATATAATATATATATATGTATTATATGAATTGTATTTCGTTTTAGATTAATTTAACTTTATACTTTCCTTATTATGTAATATAAAACCTACATACATATATAAAAAAGCAGAAAATTTTATAACAGTTTTTATAATTTTTTTTTTACCGGTATGTTTTCCTTTTTCTCTTTTATTCAACTACAGGTTGGCATGACAAAATATTAAGTGTATATATACCTATGTTTGCATCCTATAGATAATAATGGTGATGATATTTAATGTCGCGTACTATTATAATATTATTTATATCTATATACTGTTATATTTTTTTTTAATCTTACCTCAATAGATATATTTTTTTTTTTCTTTTTGTTTCTATTGTTGTTGTTCATCTTCTTCTGTGTTGTGACATTTATTGTTCTTATTCTTTACTTAGAATCCTATTTAATATTTTTTTTTTTTGGTCTTTTAATTGAAGTTTATTACATACAAAATGAAAATTTTCAACAGTTATGGACTTTCTTTTTTTTTTTTTAGTTTTTTGTTAGAAAATAAATAAGAAGAACGGTATTGTTTCCATGGTATTGTTTTTCTTGAGAGTTTTATTTTAAATGATTTTGTCCAAGTAGAATACTAGAAATTTTAGTAAAAGCTTTTTAGCATATTTTCAAAAAAAAAATTGGGTTTATTAATTTTACTCAGTACGTCCGTTCATCTGTATACAAAACCCTTACACAGTTTAAAATAGGACAATGAAAAAATGATTTCTTTAAAAGTTTTTATCAATCAAATCGGAAACCAGTAAAATTGCCTCTTAAAAAAATTAATATGGTAGAAAATTTTTATAAAACCCCACCTATTACGGTGCTACAGCAATTCAAAATTGTCCTTTTTTCAAATTTGTATATCTCAGTTCCTACTTAAAATTTTTCTAAATCTAAAATCGCTAAATGACAGAATATATTTTTAGCTTTATAAATCAATTATACAATTTTTTACAATTTAATATTTAAATTGACCGTTATGTGAAAACACAATTTTCCGAAACTTTTTTGCATTCACATCTCACAATGCTTTTAGATAAAACTTTAAATACACCTTGAAATTTTCAGAATTAGCATCAGTTGCATCATAACTCCCCCTATTTAAGAACTATTAAAAGTCAAAAATTGAAAATTTTTAGAAACCTGTAACTTCCAAATGTAATAGGTACGTTACACTGGAGAACTACCACTTATTTGCCAAATATTATATTGTTAAGTGTTCTTTTTATCAAATACCTTTTTGCTAAATGAATTTTTTGTAATGCAGAACGTTTCTAAATACCAATTTAAAAATGGAAGTTGCCAAGTGAACGAATATCATCTAACAGATATAAAATCATTTTATGTTTTTTTAGAAAACGAAAATTTTTTTGTTAAGACTTTCATTAATAATCATAACTATCGTAACTATAACAAGCTTAATAATTCTATTTCCTTAAAAATATATGATTGTTCAACATAATCTTTCGAATAAATCAGCAGTATTATGCTTAAACTGCACAAAGGTAATAAAATAACGTTTATTCATTATTTGTTCATAATTGAACAATCTAGAAGAAAATCTGAAAAAAAAAAATGCTTTTAAAACAGAAAAATAAATTAGGGGTTTCGGTGGCCTAGAAGGTAAAAGCGTATAAAATACGCTGTAAACACCGAGGGAGTGTGGGTTCGAATCCCACACATGTCATAAGAGTTATTCCCCCTTACGACATTTACAGCCACGCCTGAACAGAAAAGGCTGTGTAATTTCCTATCCACATTTATGTGGCAGAAAAATGCATTAAAAAAAAAATTAATAAAAATATTATGGTTTAAAAGACTGACAAAACGGTTTCTCAAAATATAAGAAAAAGTGAAGTTCATCTATAGTATAGAACCGGTAGATATCAGTAACTCTGTTTAATTAAATTTATTTTGAATTTAAATCTATACTACTATACTTATTTAAATCTATACTATACTATACTACTACTCCAAAATTAATATTTTTTAACATGAACTGACATTAAAATATTCAACATAAAGAAAATCAAAAAAAATTTCAAATTATTTGAAAATGTCACATAATATTTTATCAAGAAACCGAAACCAAAAAGAAAAAAAAAATTTACATCCATGATTTAATCAGTTCCAGTTCCATCAAAAAAAAAAAAATTTTAAATTTTTTTTTTTAAATTCAAAAAATGAAAGAAAAAAAAATTAAATTCAAAACAGAAAATTCATTTCAAGTCACAAACCAAAAAGAAAAATATACATTTTTTTAATATTTAAAATAAGAAACGACAATTTTGAAATTTTGAAGTGAAAAAAGGAAAAGAAAGACAAACGACTATTTTCTATCGAGTGACACATAAAAAAAAAAATTCTGATATGAAAAATGTTATTCAAAAGGAATGTCTTACAACTGATAAGTAATACCAAAATTTACCTTTTCTTTTTTTTTCACTTTCTTCCTCAAAAAAAAAGCAAAAAAAAATACACCTCAACATTGTTAGAATTGCTGTAACATATCTGAGTAAAAAATTTCAAATATAAAATTTTTTAACTTTAAGATTCAAATATATAGTTTATATTTTACATATTATGAATGTTAAAGCTGAAAAAAAAAGAAATAGAAATAAATTTAAAATTCTCGTCTGGTAGGTAGGTATAGATTCAGTTTTATTTTTCTTCTGATTCTTCTTATATGATATCTACTTAATAACACTTTTCTTTTTACGTATCATTTTTTTTTTAACAATTTTAGAATATCCCTAACATATTCAATTTTTATGTTAAATTTCACCTCTTTTATTATTAAATTTAACTTAAAAGGATATATCATGTATTAAATTTTAATCATATACATATGTAGGTATGTTTATCCAAAAAAAAAAAAAACTACAAAATAGGAATTTGTCGAGGATACATTTGTCGATGAATTAAAATGGCAAGTTCAACAATTTTAAATAAATTTTTACTTATTATGTCGCATTAATTTTACTGCTATTAGAATTTAATCCGTTAAAAAAATATTTTAAATAGGTACGAAAATAATTTTAGAACCTGAATATTTTTATGAAATAAAGACATAAAAGTAAAAAAACATTGACTGATTCGATGAATGGCAGTGATAAACAAGTATGTCATGGAGTTGTAATGTAGAATAGGTCGCAAGGTCTTGTTGTAAGAATAGTGGTCAATCCCACCTACCAAAAAACAACAAAAAATAAAAAAAAAACTAATAAAATCTTATAAAAATTCCAAGTGAAAAAATTTTAATTGACTTAAACGCTTATAAAAACTCTATACAACATTAATTATGTAATTTTCTGTTTTTTTTTTCATTTTATGGAAAAAAATTTCATTTTGCTAAAAATATTATATAGAGTTTTATCACCTTACGCGCTTGATATACAACAATGAATTAAATTAATGAATGAAATAAATAAAATAAAATTTCATAAAATTAATCGCTCCAAATTTCTTAAAAAATACTAAAAAAAAAGCCTTTTTAGCTAACAAAATATTTTATTTATTTTAAATGCAATTATCATAATCACAAAATATAAAATTGTGAAAAAAAAAAGAAAAAAAATATTTAAGGTTCATGGTCAAGCCAATAAAAGACCATTTTGGAAAATTTTAAAAATTAAATATAAAAAAAAAAAATTTTTTTTTGCAATATTAAAGTTTAAAGTACTTAAAAATTGATATGCTTTTTATTTATTTTATTTGTATATGAGACTTTATTCATCATTAAAGTATACACGTACAATTTAATTTTATTTACCCTTTCCAATACCATTTAAATAAAACAAATAAATGACAGGACAAAAAACCAAGTCAAAACAAAATAAAGAATCAAAGGATGAAATCTACTTATCCTATATTATTCCTTCACCTTTGAACACATGTTACATTTTAAATTGGTTTTTTTTTTCTTTTTATTCTTTATGAAAACCTGATAATATCGAAATATCGAATATCCATTTTTTTCGATACTTTTAAATGAACATATAATATATATATATATATACAATATATACATGCATATATGTGCTTCATAATCATTTTTGAAATTGTCAGTTTATTCCATACGGACAGGGTACATTGGTAATTCAACCCAAACCAAATAATTTTTTTTTATTGGTTTTTTTTTTTTTTTTTGCGATTCAATAAATGTGTAAACCAAGTACTTGGCGTATTACATACAATATTATATAACCAAAAATGAATTCCTTTTTTCTTTTTTTTGAATTTTATTATCTTTACCTACATTTATTTATGCATTGCATATACATTTGATGACACAAAACAAAAAAAAAAGATATAGTCTACTACTGTAATATTTATCAGGAAAAATTTAAGTAAGCCAAACCAAAAAAAAAAAACTTATAGGTATTATACATTAATAAATTCTAACGTTGATATACATAAAGTGGGAAAAACACGTTTGTCTGTTGTTCTCTAAGTATTCCTGAATGGTACATCCGATTTTACTGTTTTTGGCAAGCATTTGTTCTTGAAAAAAAAGTTGATCCTTTTTCTTGCCGAATTGATAATTCATTGCAGTGCGAATGTCTTATAAAAGTTTTTTTTTTATTTTGGTTCTTTAGATTTTTGAAACAAATTTGTATTACCTTAAACAGAGCTTAGAACAAATTTTTTTATTAATTCCATTTAGCTGTTTCAATTTAGTTAAAATTGTGCATATATTGATTGACTAAAGAATTCACTTTATCAGTTATAAAGGACTGATAGTACAAAAACAAAAAAAGACTAAAAACTGACAACCATGGGTAACACTATTGTCACACCATAAAGAAAAATATTTTTATTTTCTCCTTAAAAAGGTCTTTCGGTTTTCCGTTTTTTCAATTATCAATTCTTACAAGAATTCTAACTCTAAACCGGTTCTATACAAAAAAAAAAAACAAATATTACTTTAAATTACTGTATTTAGCAAAGTACAAAATAATATACCTAAATAAAACAAAAAAAAATAAAAAAAATCAAATATCTTTCTTTATTTTTGTCATTGATTGTAATTACATAAACATATACAAATTCATTTAGTACATATATATGATATACTTATACACATTTACTTTTATAAAACTTTAATAAAAAATTCTTTTGCACGTCAATTTTTTGTTTTTAATTTTCTCCCTCTTTCTCTTTCTCCCTTTCTCATCTTTAATATATCTTTTATACTGCTTATTCACTTATAATTTAGTCAGCACACATCGTTTTTGTCTTTTTTTTTTATTTTTATTTTTATTTTTTTGGTTCTGTTTAATTTTCTTTTATCATATTACGACAAAACAAAAATGAATGTCCAAAGAAAGAGGACATTTTTATTTTACGGTATTTTATATGATGGTTAGTAATCACTTGTATAATAGAAAGTTTTGTACAAAAAAAAATAATCTAATAATATAAGAATTTTTCTTTTATAAATTTTTTGTGCTAAAATTAAGGATTTATAAAAAGTACATTTCCTTAAAATTTACAGATATTTTGTTAATTTAAATAGTAAAAACAAAGCTAAAAATATGTTCTTTTATTTATTTTAAATGCTTGAAATGTCTTCAATAATAAAATGCTTTTCAATCTCATTGAAACCCAAATGAAACTTAATTAAACCTTACAACAACTTTATAAAAATCATAAACATTTTTAAATTTTAAAAATTAAAAACTTTCTATTGAGAAACATGCAAAAATTCTGAAAAATATTTACCGTCGACTTGTCTAACTTTGACCACTTTTTAACATTAAAAGTGTAAAGTAAAAATTAAAGTAGCTATAGATATACCTATTTTAGATAGAATAGAAATTTTTGCAAAAGTAAGAACTCCGGCCATGAGTTCTTATATCCTAATATAAAAATAAAAGTGAAAATATGTGTTTTATGATAAAAACCAAATGGTGAAAGTTAACTTTGACCAGCATAAAAATATTAAGAAAAAAGCGTCAAAGTTAGAATAACTAAGTAATATGCCCCAATCAACGTTAATGTTTTTTGTTTTAATCAACTTTGAGAAAACAGATGATCAAAGTTTAAATAACCCCAGTGAAAGTTTGTGGTTTTCACCAATAAGGGAAAACATATTGATTAAATTAGGATTTAGTAAAAATCTGAATTCATTTAGTAAAACTCTGAAATACAAAAAAAAATCTGAACATTTTTCCGAATATATTTAGTAAATACCTAAGAATATTTAGTAAATACCTGAATTTGACCAGATAATGTTATATATATAATATAACGTAATATAAAATACCTCAAATAGAAATTGGATGTTATCAGATATATTTCGATAATATTGCAATTTCAAAAAAAAAATCTTTTAATAATTACAATAATTTTGAGTACAATCGAAAGACATTTAAATTTTCTTTTAAAGGAAACAGGAAATAATAAGCAGATTTTTCATATGAATAGGTAAAGTTAAAAAATTTTCAGTTCTTAGAACAAATAAAAAAGGCACATTAATTTTGTAGTATATTTTACTTATAATTAATAAACCTATACAATATACATTTAAAATTTAGTAAATAATTTTTTTTTCTTTTATTGCAATCCTTGCCATTCGTCACTCTCTTTCAGGCACATACAATTAGATCTTAATAAAAGTTAAATTTTTCCAGTTTGTTTTTCAATACAAAATCCTAATTTTAGATCAAATTTCAAGTAATTCCTATATTTATTTAAACTATTCAACCTAACTAACAAAAAAAATCCCTTTTCCATCCTTTAACTTTGGTAAAATATCAAAAATTATCAATGTACCTATGACCATTTATAAAAACTAGTACATTTAATGTAGATGACTTGAATATTCTTACATATACTGCACTAAGTAAAAGAATTAAGTTAAGGTAAAATAATAAAAAATAAAAAAATAAAGAAATCCTTGAAATTCACATAATAACTTCTGCTGCATGATACCAAAAAAACAAAAACAAAATAATAATGCAAAAACAAAAAAAAATTTTTTCTCTTCCATTTCAGCAAAACTAAAACATCACGTCAAACCGATTCCTTCTGTTCCTCATTCCTATATTAAAATAAAATAAAATAAAATAACAAAAAAAAAAACAAAAAATAAATAAATAAAAAAAAATTAAAGAAAATGTTGAAAAAATTCAGTACGATGCACACGAATGCCATTTTCCAAACTCCAAAGACGACAAAAAAATATTCACAAAAAAAAACAAAAAACAAAATTAAAATTGTCCCCTTGTGCAATGTTAGTTATGTATATCAAGGATAGCTATACATATATCCATGCATATACATATACATATATTTACAGTTAGTAATATACAAAATACGACGAAAAAATAAAATTTCTTGAAACGTTTCAGAATTATTTGTATTGTTGTTGTTTTAATAAGGCCCGCAAAAAAATAAAATGTATTTTTTTTTTTTTTTTATTTAATTTTTTTTTTTTTTTTCTTCTTCAAAATATGTAAATTATATACATGTATATTTATTATATACGATTATATATAAAGTTAGAATTTGTTACATAATAGAAGTTTTTGGTTAAATACTCGTAGAGTAACAAAAAAAAACAATATTCCAAAAATTTTTATGGTTTTGTCATTTAAATAAATTTTAAATGAATCGAAAATAGAAAAATAAAGTACTAAAAAACTAAATATCAATTAATTATTATATAATTTATTATATTATCAATTAAAATAAAGCAGTAAATAAAATAAATCAGTTTAATATTAAAAAATTATTAGAGAATTAAACTAGAGAAAAATTGCATCAGTACAGATCAGTTAATTAAAAAATAACAATTATTTTAACAAGTTTAAAAATAAATCTCTCGTTGAAATATTAATGAGTTGATTTGGATCTGTAAAGAAATTTAAATTACTATTAAAATCAAATCAAATTGGAAAAATTAAAGCATTGTTTTGCCGATGTTGCTAAAAATGTAACTATTTTTGAATTTCATTGGAAAGTTTTCTGTTGGCTGTTAAAAAATTAAAATTTGGTCATTTATGAACATAAGTTTATCGAGGAGGAGTGTAGAGTTGACTTGTGTTAATTTAATGATACCCGCATGAATCATTTTTTACAAAATTTCAGATTTTTAACTTAATGACAGATACTCGATCTCGTCCCGTAATACACAAATAAATTTATCGGGGAGGAGTGTAGAGTTGACATGTGTCAACTTAAGGATACCCGTATGAATCATCTTTTTCAAAAATTTCAGATTTTTGACTTGATTCAGTATCGAATACATTTTTTTTAAACTTCGGAATTGTATGACAGTTACTCGATTCCGTCTGGCAATACCAACTATATTTTACAGAAGTTGTTGCAATAAAACTTTAACATGTCTAGCTTTTTTAAGTACCAATATATGATATAAGTTTTGTAGCTACACTATTGAGCTAAACTAACCAAATTTGCAGAAGCCGTTGGCATAAAAACTAACTTCTTTTAAGAAAATTTTTTTTATTCTAGGTTTTATATAAACACTAAATTATGCTCATCTCATATGCAAGTTATATAACAGTTTCACGAAGTTGCGGAACTGGACTAAATAAATTTTCCATAGATCGTTGGCATACATCTTAAATCATTGTGAAAAAAGTTACAGATACCAAGTTTCATTATAGGTATAACTGTACTCAGTTATTCTCATGTAAAATAAAGTTGTATGACAGGTAATCGAACCTGTCGAACAAACATGTTCAATTTCAATAGCGAAATTGGCAATTTATACAAAAATACAAATGCAAAATGGTAATACATATATAATTATTTCATTTTGAAACTTACAAATTTTAATTTAATTTTAGTTAGTCTTAATTATATTTTATTTACATATATTGAATAAAAACAAGAACTAAAAAAAATTTTATTTATGTTTATTATTCTATAAATTCTAATTCAGTAAATCATAATGACATACTTTTGGCCTTATAATAATGTAATAAAGTAATTTTTTTTTCTAATTAACTACTTAATCAATTATTTAACAATTATTATGAATTCTTTTGTAAAAATATAATTAAATTACTTTTTTTTTCGTGGGTTTAATTTCTATTATAAAAGGCATAGGACATTAAGTAAATTTTTTTAATAATTTTGAACTTAACTTCAGTTTCCAGAATTTTTGTTTTCACTAAGAAGTTGATTACTCAACATCAGTCGATTATGGGACACAAATATTATGTTAGTGCGTCATCTATTATCTAATACAAGAATTATTCATTTATTAATTATTTTTATATTACAATATAGACTAATACAATAAAAACTACATACATAACAACTACAAAATACATAAAATAATATAAACATAATAAAATATAAAAAAAAATCTGATTAATAAAAACTAATTAATATATTGATTTAAAAATATATAAATTCAAATTAAAATGTCAAGATTCTAAACCACAAAAATAAAAATGTGATAGATAAATTAATAATAATTTTTTTTTTCTTCGAATATTAGTTTTTAGAGTAGGTAGTTGTTGTTTTTAAGTTTGATAATATTGAAAACAAATCTTTATACAATTATACTTTATACAAAAATATTGTATATCTATATTTTTATACCCTACACATTAAGTATAGGGTATATTAACTTTGGTATGGTGTTTGTAACCACCAAAAGGAAGCGAGTTAGGTATAGACATGTATATATATTCTGAATCAGGATCACCGCCTGAGTCGATTTAGCGATGTCCGCCCGTCTGTCCGTCCGTACGCACGATAACTCAAAAAATAATGATGCTATCTTGATGAAATTTATACTGTAGGTTAACAATGACTAAGGTAAGGCGGGGATTGTAAATGGACGAAATCGGACCATGCGTTCGAGTACCTCCCATACAACTTCCAAAACTGAATACGCATATCTTCGAAATTAATAAAGATAGGAACTTAAAATTTCGTACGACGGTGTGTTTTTCTGAATCCCTGACATCCCCAAAATTTTAGATGAATTGGAGGAGCTGTTCGGGTACCTCTCATACAACTCCCAAAACCGAACATGCATATCTTCGAAATTAATAAAGATAGGAACTTCAAATTTGATACGAGGATGCTGTTTCCTAAATCCCTGATTTGCCTAAAATTTGAGATGAATTGGAACGGTTGTTCGGGTACCTCCCATACAACTCCCAAAACCGAACAAGCATATCTTCGAAATTAATAAAGATAGAAACTTCAAATTTGACACGAGGCTGTTGTTTCCTGAATCCCTGATTTGTCCAAAATTTAAGATGAATTAGAATGGTTGTTCGGGTATCTGCCACACAACTCCTAAAACCAAACAAGATTATCTTCGAAATTAACAAATATATAAACTTGAAATTTGATATAAGAATGTTCTACCCTGTTGATGTCTCTAAAATTTGAGATGAATTGGGGTGGTGGTCCGCGTGCCTTCACACACTTCCCAAAACCTAACAAACATATTTTCGAATTTAATAAAGATAGAAATCTGAAATTTTGTACAAAGGTTGTAAAAGCATTTATTTTTTTAGCTTAGTTATATTAAATACTTAACTAAAATAACTTATGGATTTTTAATTTAATTTGAATTTTTTAGGTGTAGGGAATAAATAAGTCGGTTGCATCGACTTACTGTTACTTTTACTTGTTTTTTTTGTAATATTTCTACATTTCTATATCATATTTTGTTAATATTATATTTATTTATACCTACTTAATATGATATTTTATTTATTTTATTTTATTTTAAATTCTTTTTTTCTTTTAATACCATAAATAATAATTATATATAGATTTTTCAAATATTAATAATATAAAAATAATTGATATAATGTATATATATGTATGTATGTACTTTTTATCATATTTTCCAATAAAAATGTTGTGTGAAAAATTATCATATTCACTCTGTCTGTCGTCCGTCTGTTTATAAAACTTCTACATCGTTTAAGTTAGAACAATGAAATTTTAACCATGATTAGGTGTCTTAAAAAAATTAATGATGTCAGGAACAAACTTTTGCAAGATTTTACTTCCTATATATCGCCAGCCTCCTTTTAGATAAATCGTTAAAATTTTGAGAGAAGAAAGATCTTTCTCAATTGTTTAAGAAATATAAGGGATCAAAAATTGAAAATTTTCTAATTCAGACTTCTATAATTTGGGCAGCTGTGCAAATTCGTCATTAACAACACATAAATGTTTAAGCTCCGACATAATTATATTTTTACATGTCTTAAATTTTAATTTAACTTTAAGGAACTTTTCTTAATTAATATTGCGTTTCTTTAAAACTAACAAAAAGTGTCTCTATATCAACAATTTTATCTTATTATAAAATTCTAAGAAAAATTACAAATTTTTGTACAAATCGTAATTCTAAACAGTTTTTATTGTCTTTTGAAAAATGTGCGCCTTTAACTCTAACCTTTAGTCTTGCATTACTACTTTGGTTTTTGTTTTTTTTTGAATCTGCTACATAAATATTAGGAATGAAGTACTACTTTACACTAATGTAGCTTTAGCTAAATTGGAGATAGAAAACGAAAAAGAAATACGATATTAAGGCTGAGTTAAAGGTAAATTAGAAACAAACCTAAAAAGATTCTTTTTGAATAGTTACAAATTGTAGAAAAGAATTTTACTAAAAGAGAGAAAACATTTTAATACATTTTATCATTTTTCACAACAAAACAATTTTCCATAATTAGTTTAAAATATCCATTTCCATTATGTAGAAATGTGTAATTGCTTCCTCTTTTATTGTACGTTGGAATTATTTGAGAGGAGGCATAATTGATTTTAATAAAATAGAATACCAACAAGATATCAATAAAAAGTGAAATTACTTTAATATTTCAACTAATGTTAAAGACAAATTTAATTTAATTTTAAGTAAACATTTTTATAATTTCTTTTTAGCACATTTCCAAAAAAATTTTGAAGAAATGTGCTTATTAGTTTCACTCTGTCCGTCCGTCCGTCCGTCCGTCCGTCCGTCTGTTTACAAAACTTCTACACCGTTAAAGATAGAGAAAAAAAATTTTAACCATGGGTAGGTCGCATAAAAAAAATAATTTTGTGGAACAACTTTTTCATGTAGCCCCATCCATTACGGAGCTACAGCCCCTCAAACTTTGAAAAAGCCCTATTTTGAAATGCATATATCTTATGTTGTGCTTAAGATTTTTTCAATCTGAAAACGTCATTCGACAGGTATAACTTTGTAAATTAATATCAAAATTATACAATATTGTTAAATTTAGTATTTAAATTTACCGTTATGTGAAAACCAAATTTTGCATGATTTTTCTACTTTCATAACTCCGGCACGCTTTTAAATAGAGGCTTGAAATTTTGAGCAAGAAAGAACTTCTCGAATTAGTATAAGTTTGCTCAGAAAATTTTTTGGACCACCCCCTGTTCATGAGCTATTAGGGCTTAAAAATTGAAAATTTGCTATTTTTAAACACCTGTAAACACCTGTAATTTAGGAACCTGTACACATTTTACTACTGCAGGATATAAAAATTAAAGCTACAGTAATATATTTTAACGTGTGTTAAAGGTTTATTTTAGTTGTAAAGGGTTCCAAAGTTGCAGCTCTTCAAAATTGCGAAAAAGCCCCATTTTCAGATGTATATATCTCAGGCTCTGCGTAATAGTTTTGCAATCTAAAACCGCCAAAAGATCGAAAATTTTATTATCTATATAAAACAATATCAAAATTATGTAATATTTTGTAATTTACTATTTAAATTTACCGTTATGTGAAAACCACATTTTGCATGAAATTTCTTTTTTCATAACTCCGGCACGCCTTTAGATAGGAACCTCAAATTTTGAGACAAGGAAGAACTTTTAGAATTAGTATAAGTTTCCTCCGAAAATTTTTTGGTAACACCCCCTATTTTAGAGTTATTACGCCTCAAAAATTAAAAATTTGCTATTTTTAGACACCTGTAACTTAGGCACCTGTAAAACTTTTTCTTCGGCAAGACAAGAAAATTAAAGGATCAATAATATACTTTTACGTGTGTTAACGGCTTTTCTTAGTTATATAGGATTCCGGACTTACGGCCTCTTGAAATTCCAGAAAAGTCCTATTTTGACGTTTTTTCATATTACATGAAATTTTCAAATTTTTGTGCAATTCACAATTCTAAACAGTTTGTATTGAGTTTTGGAAATGTGCGCTTTTAAAAACCGTTGGTTTACATTCTACCTTGTTTATTTAATTAAATTAAATTTTTTCGAAAGTAGGCTTATTTTGTAAAAATTAAATTAAGCTAAGGTTAGAGTGATTAACATTTCGCAGACTAATTGGAAAGTTGTGCTTGAAAAATTTAGAATATAAATAATAGATAGGGAAAGAAGAAAATATGAATGAAATTTATTGCTATTATTAGAATTGTTTTTTTTTTATATATATATATATATTTATTTATTTAAATATTTAATTCTGAAAATGAGCAGCAACATGAGTAGAACAATTTAAGTTACGATTTATATAGATAACAAAAAATTAAATTCAGTTTTAAAGTAGATATTCATATAAAATTGAGAAAACAAAAGACAATATTAGTTTAAGAAAAATTTCATAATAAAAATTCAACATTTAACAAAATTAATTCTATATACTTTAATATTGAATTATTGAATTACTGACACAAATTTTTTAGTAATGAAACCTAGCTAGCCTTATTACATATTAAATAGCTTAAATTGCCAATCGATAAAATTCTATTTGTTTAAATTTTATAAAAGTTTTATATTTCAATTATAAAGTATATATTATAAAAATCATTTCTTTTACATTTGAATATTAAAATATTCGAATTAATCGTTTGTTTACATTAGAATATTTGTATATCTATGAGTTATAAGGTATAAATTAAAATATTTTATTTACATTTTATATTTTTCTTTTGTATGTAAACATATAAACATTTTTCTGTTATTGATATATTAGTATTAATTATTATTTGATATTAATTATACATTTTAATGACGAAAGGTAATCACTATTTATTAATCAGCTGAACCAAGTCGAAAAAGAAAACCTTTTTGTTATACTTTATAAAACATAAAGAAAAGTCTACAAGTTAACTTGAACATTTTATAGTTTTTTCAAATCTAAGAAATCATTTCACAAAAACGAAAATTTCAACAAAAAAAATTTTATAATCTAATATTAATAATTATAAACGCAAACCTTTCTAAAAATGAAAAAATTATTATTATTTTCATTTAAACCCCATGTAGCATATTTCTTAGTACATTTAGCTTCCCTGCAAATGAAATAAAATATAATGTAGGATTTTAATAAAGACTCACTTTATATATTGTGAAATAGGTAAAAATGGGTCATATAAAAATCTTTTATTTTTTTTATTATATAATTATAGTGTTTGAAAATAAATTATTGATAATTTAATAAATTCAAATATATTATTAACAAAGATACGAGTTTTTTTTTTTTGTATTTTTCTAATATATATAAAGAAAATGACAACATACTCAAAACTCAATATTTTTGTTGTTGTTTACTTTCTCACATAGAAATAAAATATAAATGTATATTACTTATGAGTTATGGATTATTATATATATATATATATATATTTCTACAAAATTAAATAATATTTTGATAGGTAATCGATTATAATAACAATTATTTTATAATATGATTAATGATTAAATAACGGTAAACATTATTTTAAGTAGAAAGTTAAAAAAATATGTAGGCAGGTAAACTAGGTAAAAATTAGTTGCGTGTAATATAATTACATTTTTAGCTTAATTTTTTTTTTCTGTTTTTTTTTTTTTTGTTTCATAAAATATACAAAAAATATAAATAATTCCATATACCAATGTTTTTAATTTATAAGTCAATGATGTAATCAAAACAATCATAACAATAAATTTCTACTTAATTTTCTTTTTTTTTTTTTTGTTTTTCAGATTATTTGATTTTTTGTTTTTTCCATAATTATAACAATAATTGTCAAAAAATACTTTTTTAAATTAAATAAAAACTTTGAATTATTTGTACTAAAAAAATTCAAAAAGTAGAGTAAATTTATTGCACGTTAATAAATTAACATAAACTTAAAAAAAAACAACAGCGAACAAAAAGCGATAAATAATCGTCGTTATTACATAAGGATTTTCTAAATTTGTTAATATTAAAGCTGGTGCCTGGTAACAAGTACATAATAGGATTTAATAATTAAGTCTATACGTATGAAATTAAAATATTTTACCACTATTTATTATTCCAAAAAAAAAAAAAAATGTTAACATTAAAAGATATTTTTCTCTAAAACTCAATAAATCAAGAAAATCTGTTTTTTTTTTTTTTTTTTTTGGGAAAAATACCAATATTTTGTTTTCTTTTAAACAAACCCAATGTAACAAGTTTGCATCCAGCTCTACATAAGTTTTAATAATTGACAACTTAGATTAAGAATATTGACAATGAAAAAATAAGAATGTAGCCCATAAAAGTTTTTAAAACAATGTTGTATCAACTTTCAATTATGTGACAGTTACACAAAAATTGACACTTGTGCTTATTTTTCTTCTTTTAAGACATTTTAAGATAGATGAAAATGACAATAGATGTTTTTTTTTTTGTTAAATCAGAGCAGATCATAACCTGTCGAAATATAAGTATTTTTTTTTTTAGATCTGCTCAGATCACGGTAAGATCAATGCTCAGATCACAACAAATATGTGGAGTACGGCTGAGCATAATAAATTGACAGATACATTTTACCGTTTATTTAAAGAAATTTCAAAATAATTTTTTATAAATAAATTAAGACGTTAAACAAAATTTCAAAAACCTCGGAATTTAAAATCGGAAGTGCAATTTAAAACTCTTATCTGAAAAACCTTGGCGCAACTTCTTTGGCATAAACATAATTTTTTTATTATTTTTACACCATTATTTTCTGAATAATCTTTTTCATCGTTTAAGCTTAAAAGCTTATCTAATGATTTCCAGAAAATTAAACATTTTGTTAATAAAACTTGAATTTTGTTTATAAAAATTAAACGTTTATTAAAAAATTTACTTTTACTTATTTATAATTTGAAATGTCAGTAAAATAAAAATGACAGTTTATTTATTTCATGCTTTTTTTAATCAGAGTGTGCTCAGATTTATGCTCTGATAAAAAAAAAACGAAAAAATAAATAATTTTTAGAGACTTCATTTTACCAAAAATGATGAATGGAAATTGTCTAAAGAAATCCGAGTTATAACTTTTTTCTTTCTCTTATAACATTTATGGTAGGAATTTTTGAATTTTTATTTGAAAATTAAATATAGGAATCCTTGCAGTTATAAAGAACATTTTGAAGATCTTTTCATAGAATTAAACTTTAGGTTTGATAGAGGACTTACTGTACGTTTATCAATTTCTTAAAGCTCCTTAAATGGAAAACTGAAGTGTTTCATAAAGTTATATAAATTTTAAGAAGGTATTGATTGCTCTATTTGTTTGTTTTTTTTTTTTTTGTGGTAGATGAGAAGGAAAAACGAACGATAAAATTTTATTTTACAGCAACATTTTTTTTTAAATTAATAAATTTTAATTTCTATGTTTTAAAATCGTATTAAAACAGAATTAATAATCTTAAACATTTTATTTCTCATAAATTATAAATGTTTATTTTATTTATCACATTTTTACTTTGAATATTATTTAAAATTTTTTTCTCCCATAAACTATTAGTTATAAAATGGTTAATGAACCGATAAAATATTTTCTTAACCAAATTAAGAAAATTTTTGACAGGCATTCAATTTTAAAAATATGAAATAAAAAAGCATTGATTTTTAATAGCTACAAAAAAGACAAGTGCTTAATGTATTTTTAATACATAATAATATATATAGAAAAATTTTAAAATTGAAAATGCATGTACCAATCAATCAAAAAATAAAAAAAAAAGTTAATAATAACTTTGGAATTTTACTTGTATGAGGAAGTAAATGCAAAATATGTTAAGTTTTGTTTTTTTTTTTTGTTTTGTTATTCTTCGAATAAAGTCTTGTACGTACTTTGTATAATATAGAAATGCATATTGTACTGATGAGATTTGATGCCATGCATTATACTTTAATAATAGGGTTTTGTGTTTTTTCCTTTGCTTTTTACTTAAATGTAATATCAATATTTAGCATTTTATATATATATTTTCAGATAATTTTCCATTAATATTTAATGAAATCAATAATATGTGTGCAATATATGCATAATATGTTTCTATATATTTATTTATACATATTTAATGAAACATGAAGAAATTATTTCCTGAAAATTTTCTGAGTTTTTTTTTTTTACCAGGGAATAAAAAGAAGAACTTCTATAATACATGGGTATATGTTGTTGTTGTTAAATGCATTATTGCAGATATCTATAAAATACATAAGTTGAAATATCAAAAATTAAAATTTAATATTAAAAAAGAAAAGAAAAACTTTATATAAATTAATTAACAACTGATAAAATTATAGGAGGTAAAAAAAATTGTTATAATAAATTTTTTATATTCTTTAGTTATATTTTTGAAGTTAAGTTTAGATATTTTAAAATTTTAGTTTAGGTTGAAAACAAAAATAAAAGAATACATAAGTAACACTAAAATAAATAAAATACATATGTATCTACTGCATTTTCATTTAATATATTTGGTCAAATGCATAAAACTGAGCTTGAACTCAAATATCACGTTTTCAAAGAAAAATTACGAGTTTTGTTCTGATGTTTTGATAGTAGATTTTATTAGAAAATATGAGATTTGAGTTCAATCTCAGTTTTATGCATTCGACCCATTGTATTTGTTTGAGTACTATGATAAGTGACATAAATCAATTTTTTTAGATACTTCTTATATTCAGATTTTAAATTTAAAATCTTTAAATTTTTAAAAAAATGTATATTACATTAATCACTGTTAATCTATTTTTTCCCCCTTCATGCTGACATTTTTTCATCATTTTACATCTTAGATATAATTTTCTTTCGTCTTTCAAATATACAAAAGAAATTTTAAAAAAAATTGTAATATAAAATAAATAGAAAAAATTCATAAGTAAAAAAATGTCCTTGATTATTAATAAAATGAAAAAATTTAACAGGAAATTAATTTGAATTTTATACAGTAGAACCATCTTTTATAATTCCTTCGATATTTAATGTGAATTAACCTATATGTACAAATAAAATCTAAGTTTTTTAAATCAATTTTATATCATTTTCAGTTTAGTATTTGTATTCTATTCAGTGTGAAATATAAATTTATTTTTATGTGATATTAAATTATCTTAAAGTTAATTAACTGAACTTCTTTGGGAAAAAAAAAAAAATGATTACATCATCAAACTTTAAAAAAAATGTAAACTTTAAAAAAAAAGTCATATAAAGCATGTTAATTTCTAACATATGATTATTTACGCCGAAAAAAAAAAATTTGCCTTAACTTATTAATGTTTTGTTTTAGTTTTTGCCAAAAAAAAAATTAAAATTATAGGAAAATTTCAAAATTTCAAAAAAGATGAAAAACTGAAAATTAGTATTTGCTATAATTATTTGAGTACTTCATATTAATGATAAAAACTAAAATTTACATAATATCAAATAAATAAATATCTAAATTCTATTAATTAAATTGATCTATTAAATTAAGACCATTAAAAAATGAATTAAATCATAAAATTATAAAAACAAAATTCTGTTTTCAACTTTTAAAATAAATTAATAAAATTTAAATATGCAAGGGAAAAAAAATATTTCGATTTCATAGTAAATAAAAATTTACTGAAATTTCGGATATTTAAATTTATTATTTTATTTCTATACTTTAAATAATAGAACAAAATAACAAATATATATAATAGAAATATATATACTAAAAAATAATATGTTAATAAATATATATTTTATATATTTTTTTTTTTAAATTAAAAATAAATATTACCTTAAAAGACAATCTAAGATATATATATATAAAAAAAAGAATAAAATTATTAATCCAAATTTTATTTTACAAGTTATTTATATTAATACAATCTTAAGAATAACCATTAAGAGTATAATAAAGTATCAATTAATTAATTATTTCTTTTTAATCTAATTTAAATATTTTTTTATTATTTAAATTACAATTTTATGTAATAATTATATTTTTTTTTTCCTGTTAATTTTATATACCTAATGTATCAAATACTCATATTAAATTTATTTTAAAAATAATTTTCTTTTTTTTTTTCAAAATCAATCAGTTTGCCACTAAAAATAACTTATTTGTTCAAAAACGCAATTTAATTGAAAAATAACTGAAAAATTATTTTGTAATATTCAAATTTTTATTTATTTATTATGTTGTCATGTTCACAGACTTACTAACAAAAAAGCCTTAATTTTTTTTTTAATGCAATTATACAATTTACAAACATATTAATTCAATTTATGTTATTTAATTTAATTTTTTTTTTATATTATTATCTGTTTTTTATTTCTTAAAAAATTAACTTAAAATTAACAAAAAAAAAAAAAAAATAAAGTTTATATGAAATTAAATACTAATTTTTTTTTTCCTTTCATAACTACTGATTTTTTTCATTTCTTTTTTTCTTTTATTAAAAAAAAACACTTGTTATGTAAGTTTACACACAAAAAAATATACACGGATTAATTTTTTTTTTTTTATATATAGATATGATAATTTAAATTAATTTTTATATTCTTCTTTTTTATAATTTACTATACATACATATAATATAATTTTAAATCTCTATATATTATATACATAACATATGTAATGAATAATCTTTAATATCTTGATCAAATAAATTCAATTTTTATTTATTTTATTATTTTAATTTTTTTTATTTTTTTTTTTTTTTCTGTTCTAAAAAATTGTTTTTCAATAAACAACACAAGCAAAAAAACACACGAAAAATGAGTGAAAAAAATACTAACAAATTCACTAATTTTTTTTTTTTTATTCTTATTTTATAATTTTTTATTATTATTTTCTATTTTATTTCTTATTTTTTTTTTTTACATATCCGCAAAAAATGTCATATTATCCTTTCGTTATGAATAACTCCACCCGATTACTTTAATTTTGAATATATTTTCAATATAGAAAAAAGAAAAACCGAGTACAAAAAAATGTATTACGACAAAAAATTAGAAAAAAAAAAGGAAAACATTTCAAAAAAAAAAAAAAAAAGAATAAAGGAAAATAACACACAACACACCAACAATAAATAAAAGTGTAATTTAAAAAAAAAAAAAATAACAATTCTCTCAAGGAATTTTTCTCTTCAATTTTTCCTTTAACTATCTATCATAACAAATTTGTTTTTTTTTTATATTAAAGTGAAATATAATGGAAAATTCCAAAACATATGTAAATTAACATTGAAACACCCTGTAACAAAACATATTAAAATATTTCTACAGAAAACAAAGTAAAACAGTCGTGTTATACAATCTATGTTCAAAAGAAAGGAAGGGAAAAAAAATGCCGAATTACTCTTACATTATATTATATTCAATTGTTATAGCAACAAGAATTCTATACACAAAAATAAAAACACATATACTTGTGTAAAAAAAAAAAAGCAAAGTAACGGTATTACAGCAACAATTACAATACACGCAAAGGATTTTTCTTTTTTATTTAATATTTTTTGTTTCTTTTTTCTACATTATTTTTCCATCACAGTCATAACATAATATAATTGTACTGCTGTGATACCCCTTTTACCGTTCACTATTCATTTCATAAACACAAATACATTCATGCGTACATACAATTGTATGTAAATTATAAATACATATGTGTATATAGAAGTGTTAATTAAATTCCTATTTTATTTTTTTTTTTATTTTTTTTTTTTTTTTTTTTTGATTTTTGTCTTCTGTTGTGACGTAAGCAATATTTTTAATTCAAAGGACATTCATATTTTAAAAGGACGAGGTTGTTTTTTTCTTTGTTTTTGTATTTTCAACCAGAGACATGCGTAGTAACATCGAACGATTTTAAGAATATTTTTTTTTTGTTGTCCGTACCGAAGATATAATTTTTTTTTTTTTCACTGGTGTATTTTAATTCTCTCTGAATTCTCTAAAAACTTTAAAACTTCGGATTTGTCATTTTTGTTTTGTTTTTGCATTTGTCATCTCTTTTTTGTTATTTTCATGAGAGAATGAAATCATTTTGTAGATAGTAAACTGTAAATAAAACAGGATTATTTCTCTGAATTTGACAGTTTCTTTAAAAAAAAAAAATTGAATTTGTATATAAATTGTTGTGTTACAAATTGTCAAATAAAAAAATTTTTGTATTCAGAATTAATATTATTTTTTTTCACTAAAATAACAGGAATTTTTAAAAACGTATCATAAAAACACAAAATTGTATTATTCAAAATAAAATAAAAGGAAATTCTTCTCAATTTCTAAATTAGTTTTTGTTATTGTTAAGACTAAATTTTATTCTAAACCTTTTTTTTCTAGTTTAGTACATAAATATACATATATAAGTAAATAAAAATTTATGTATATAATATACTATCAATATGGAAAAAAAATATGCGGAAACATTCATTAATTTTCCCAGCAACAACAATTCTAGTGTTATAGAGTACCGTAATGCAACAAAAATAAGAACATCTGATATTTGTGCAGAATTTTTACAAATATTTCTGTAAAAAAAAAAAAAACAAAAATTGAAAATAAGGGAAAACAGATATTTTTTGTGATTTTTTTTTGTTTCTGTTCATTCTTTATGTTTTATATAATTAAAGGTTATGGAAAAAGTTACCTTTGACATTTTTCAAGAATGTACAAAAACAAAATATTAGCCCTTATTACAAACATAATATATATGTAGTTAGATTTTCATTTTTTTGTTCAAATATATGAAAGGAGTGCATAATATTAGATACTAAGATATGATCTAAGTTATAGAACAAAATAAAAATATTGAAAATAAAGAATTTTTAGTAAAGATAATAATTATGTCATTTAAAAGAAATGACAAGTTTAAATTTAGAAAATTTATTTAAAATTGATTTTATTTTTTTATTTTCTATTTTCTGTTATGTTTTGATAAAATGGGGTTTGGTTGAATTCTTTATTTGGATGGGATTTGTTAAGAAAAAAAATTGGTATCTAAAAAAAAAGTTGTGTTGCAAATTCTGCACAAATCATATGTTCTTATTTTTGTTACATTATACGGCACTCTATAAGATTAGAATTGTTATTGTTGGGAAAATCAATGAATGTTTCCGTCTAACGAAATGTTGTGTTAGGTATTTAATAATATTTTATACTACATATGAAATTACCCAGTATTGAGTGGAATAAAGTATTAACAACAACATTTTTAATAAAGAGTCTCAATAATACTCATAATTAGTAATGAAACAGAGATTATTACATCAAAAATTGACTTCTTGTTTTATCGGTTGTTTTATAAGTTGAATTGCAATTAACATTCTGAAATAAAAGTATTGTAAAAGAATTTAAAAATACTAAAGTTATAATTTACTGAATTTGATTTTTAATCTTTTTAATAAGTTACAAACAAAAATTAAAGAAAAGTTTAGTTTTGTTCAAATTTTGTTGTATACTAAGATCTAATTTCCTTTTCAATTTTTCAAGTTTTCTTCTTTTTTTTTTGAAAATTTTGCAATTTTTATATTTGATGCAATTCTTATTTAAAGTCAACTATCAAAAATCAGCCCTTGATCACATCAATAAAAACCAAAAACACATTATAATAATAAAACTATACTAAATAATTTAATTCAACATATTTTTTATATTCTGTTCATTCAATACTCCATTCTGAATGGTTTTCTTTTAATGTAAGAGATAAACTTGGAAATATACAATTTAATAAATGCATTGACATGTTATTATTAAATTTTAATAAATTTTTTAACAAGTTTTTTTTCAAATTATAATAATCCTATTGACCACCTAAATTTATATATAAGAATAATCATGTTCATATTAAATATACCCCTTTAATATTCCTAGCAGTCAAATAATATTAAAACCTAACGATTTCATAACTTTGCTTGGCAGCATTTCCATTTATTTTTAAGAACATTTGAAAACTATTACAATATCACTTTATATACTTTATACTTTAAAATTTACTTGAAATTCTTAAAATCTTTTTGACACCAAATTTCATGTAATTTAATTTCAATTTTAAATTTTTATTTATTTTACTCTTATTTTTTTAAATCCTTTAAACAACCTTAAGACTCTTGTTAACCCTTTTAATAATTTGACCCGGTCATATAAAATCTTTTATACATAAATTCAGTATTACTTACAAATATTATCACAAACAATATCAATTCTAATTTTAATAAATAATAAAATATCCTTTAAAATTCTACCAAAAAAGAAAAAAATCAAAAACGAAAAACAAGAAAAAAAGGATATTTGATTCATATTCAGTGCAAACAACACACAATAAAAATAAAAATTTTTTTTTTTTCTCTCTATAAATTTTCTATTTGCTTTTTTTCTTCTATGTTTTATTTTTTGTCTCTTTCTATTGTTTTTTATTTTTATTATGATGACCGTCATCAAAAACCTCTTTGCCGACCAACCAAATAAAAAAAAAAAAAAAACAATAACAACATTTATATAAATAACGGAAAATAAAATCAACAGAAATAAATAAAACAAAAAAAAAATAAAAACATTTCCAAAAAATTTTGTGCCCAAAATCTCCATTATCACGTCATTTTATTTCACACATATACGAACTGTAACATGTAAATCCTTTATATTAATACAGTGGGGCCCAAAAAAAAAGCATATTTTAAAGCTCCAACTTTTTAAAGTTTGTAAATTTTTAAAATTTAACGAAATTGACATAAAAAAAAGGAGTTTAAATTAATGGTAGTACTTAGGAAAAATTAAATTAGAATTTTCCAATTTTTAGAATGTCAAAATACTAAAGTTGTATGGACATTTGTTTAATATGTTTTATTATATGAAATAAATATTTAAATGTAAAACTACTAGTATTATTTTGCATACAACTTTACAAATACATTCATACATTCATATATCTTCATTTAGAATATTCAAGGATATTCAATGAAAAAAAAAAAACAAAAAAAAAAGAAATCATTTTTTTTTCCATTTTTTAAACATCATTTCTATTTGATATTTGATTGGTGATTATGATACTGATGATCATAATAATGATAATGATAATAGTCATTATTCTGATTATAATTTTGATGATTTTCATTTACTTTATTTTTTTTCTTTTGATTTTCTGATATCAGTAATCATCGATTTAAAAAAAAAACAAATTGAAACAAAAGAAATTAAATTATTTGAGGATATGAATATCGAGGGATAGAAAAGGATTAAATTATTGAAAGGATTTCAAATCAAATACAAAGTAAAATATAAAATTTATAATAATAGTAGTCTGGATAATATTATGCATATATTATTAAATTTTTTGTTTTTTTTTTTTGTTCAATATTCATTTATACAGGGAAGTTTCAATTTTGAAATTTTGAGTACCATTCAGTAAAAATGAAAAAAGAAATACATATAATATTATAACATTAATTGAAAAAATAACATTAATAAGGACTAAAATATATATTTATATAAGAATCTCTATTAGATCTGATAGAAATATAGAGTAATTTCATAATAGAGTAGTGGAAAATATTTAACTTTAATTTTAGTTTTAAAAAACTTTAAAAAATTAATAATTTTATTCAAAGGATTTTTTTGATTTTGAAATTTTTTAGTTGATCTTGTTAAATTTGTTTATTTCTTTATTTATTGTTCGGTACAAATCTTCTTTTTTAATATTATATCAAAAAGATTAATATAGAAGTGAATAAAGCAGAGACAGTAAATAAATGGGATTTATAAATTAAAGGTGCGGGACAAAAGGTTGTCATTTTCAACTCGCGTTTTCATATATATTTCACTTTCCTAAAATACCATTTTTCCAAAATCCTGCTCTCCAAAACGTTGCTTAACAAAATCCCGCCATACACAGGTACACAATAAATTCAACTCTTTTTTAATTTAATTGTTTTCTTTATTACAAAATACAGGTACACATGATAAATAAAAGACAAATATTTTTTTTATAAATATGTATATGTGAGATTTTGTTTGCGTTTGGGGCTGTAGCTCCTTTTCTTATTTTAAGAAAGTGGGATTTGGGAAAGTGAAATTAAAATCTTTCTTACCAAACCCTTAAACTAAAAATATTATTGATATATCGAATTTATTTTATAGACAAAAACCACATATCAGCTCAGGCGAAATACAAATCATTATTTCACTCTAATTCTAATATTAAAATTCAATTTTTTTTATTCGAAAATAAAATTTTTATGATACAATTTTTCAATATAAGAATTTTGTAAATTACTATTTTTATTCCACTGTTTATTTTTCTAAATTACTTTAAGTTGAAACTGCTTTAAAAGAATATTTCTTCGATTTCTGATTGCATTTAATGGAATTTTCATTTATAGTCTAAAAACGAAGTTAAATGCCAATTTATTAAAACTAAAAAAAATTTCTCCATATCTTCGAAACTAAAAGAAACTCAACTTAAACCCCTAAATACAAAAAAAATTACATACTCATTAAATCTATGCAGCGATATATATAGCAGTGTAGTTAATTAAGATAAACCATTTATATTGAATTAGAATATTATACACTTTATTTTATTAAATGTAAAAATATAAATTATAATATCTTTAATCAACTTCAAAAGCTTCCAAGACTTAATAAATCTATTTTCACAATAAATAATTTTTATTTGATTTAACAAAACAAAGTATAACACATGAACAAGACCCACATTTCATCACAAATAAAGCGATTTATTGTATATTCTATCAATATCTATTATACACTCATATATATATATATATAATACCTATATTATTTATATGTATATAAATTTATAGTTTCCTTAGATATATCTTTTATCAAATCTGAAATGATAAGTTGTTAATTAATACAGTACATAAGATTGAAATGCTTAAGTTGTTTCAAACAACAAAAATTTCATTTATTTTTTTTTTTTTCTATATCTTATAAAAATATCAATTTAAATCCAAAAAAAAAAAGAAAAGAAAAACATTTTTTTTTAAAGCTTTTAATTTGTTACATTAGGTCTGACCAACTTTTTTAATCTTTATTGATCTCTGATGATAACATATAACACAAAAAAAAACTTTTCAAGATAATTTCCTTTTGTTTTAAAGAAAAAATTATTATTGTTTGGTTTGTGTTTTTTTTTTTTTTTGTTTTTTACTATCTATTGATTTTTATTACCTTTTTTTTTTCTAATAAAAATAAAGAAAAAACTTAAATAAAATAAAAATTAATGTTATGTGAACTTTTTTTTTTTTTTGTTTTGTTTTATAGATTGAAATGTATGTTATGTGGTTGAATGGTCGATTTTTGAAATTTTTATCCCATTTCTAAGAATAAAAATGATAAAAACATTTTTTATGTCACTTTAATGTGAATTTTTTTCTTGAGTTTATTGTTTTTTTTTTTCTTTTGTTTTTCTTATTTCTTTCAAAGTTTTCTTTCAATTTATATATTTCCTTATCAGATATATTTTCTTCTTTTCTTATTTTATATTATATAGATTATTTTTGTTTTGTTTTTTTTTTTTTTATTTTAATGTTCTGATTTACAATAACCATTTGGTTAAGATTATTGGTTTAGTTTTAAGAATTTTTATTTCAATTGAAAGTTGGTCAAAGATTTTCAAATTTTATATACATTATTAATTTTTTGAAGAAATGTTGCCTAATTAAAAGATTTAAAAACAAAAAGAAAAAAAATGTATTTATTTTTAAATTGTAATTAAATATGTTGGAGACTTGTTATTATGCTATAAAATTCTTATGGGGAATAAATCTTCTAAACTTCTAAGAAGTTAAAACAATATAACAAGACAGCTTTAATTTTTTGAAAATCAAAAACTTCAATTAAAGTTGAAAGAATATTATATATAAAGAATGGAAGAGTTACAGTTGACTGTTAAGAGTTATACTGGACATTTAAAACTAATGACAAAAAATAAGTTAACGCTTTTCAATAAATTGATTAATGTTTTTTTTTTTTTTTTAAAAAGCAGGTTGAAAAGACTTTAAAGATATATTTATACCGAAAAATGTAAAAATTTCATTAAAAAATTAAAAAAATTAAATCGGTGGCCTAGTGGGTAAGAATATATAAATTGAACCTTATGGCATTTACAGCCACACCTAGAAAAAAAAGGTTGTGTGATTTCTTTCTTTTTGGTTGTGTGAATCTAGAAAAATTATCAATATAAAAAAATTTACTCTTAAAACTTCTTATATATATGATATTTTATTAAACTATGTGTACGTTAAATTTAACAAAAGTTTTTAAAATAACTTCAAAAGAAATTTTCTTTATAAAATGAATAAAAAAAAAAATAGGAACAAAAAACAAGCACTTCAAATATCTAGTAAGGTAAATCAATAACTACTAAAAATACACTTAATAAATTATTTTATATATTATATATATTTCATGTTATGATATGTATATTAGTGTCCTTTAAATAAAAATAAACAAAAAGAAAAATAATAAATTATAAAATAAAATGAAATAAAAATATACATGAAATATTTTTTTAGGTCTGTTTATTTCCCACAATGATATATTTTATTCCAAAAATATTATACAATTATCAATATGTACTATTTAACATACCCTTGAAAAACTAAAAATGACAACAAAAATAAAATTTTTGTAAATACATAATAATGATTTTATTTATAAATAATTTTATTTCTTAATAACAATATTTTTATTAATAAATAATAATTTATTGTCACTCATTTTTGAAGAAATGTATAAATGTATATAATTTACATATAAACCCAATACAAAAATGATGAAACTAATAAATATTAAACTTAACATAATTAAGAAACCCACTTATAATTATTATTATTATCTAAATAAAATTTCATTATATTGAACAAAAAAGGATACATATAGCATAGCACTTAATAATAGAGCATTAACAATTTATTCTAACCTTGAACCCTTAATCTATTTCTGTTCCTTAATCTAATTTAATTGTTTATTCATAAAAACTTTTCACCAAAAAAAAAACAAAAAGGATTGTTTAACATGAAGCAAGCAAATTTTATTAGAAAATTATTGAAAATATGACATTTAATGATAGAAGAATAGAATTATAGCAAACGAGTGAAATAAATACAAGAATTTCAAGGACAAGGATAAAAACAAATCCGTTTTTAACAAATATTTAAATTTAAAATATTGCTGACCGCAACAAATCTAAAAATATTAAACAAAAAAAAAAATAATTATGTCTATAGCCTTTCAAAAAAAACATAAATATTCTACTTAGGACCAATTTGATAATTACACTGTACTACCAAGGAATTAAACAGTATTACTAGATCCTTCGGGACATATAAAACTAAATTAAAATAAATAAAAATGTATTAGAAGACATAAGATGCCTAAAAGTATGCAAATTTTGCAAAAAATTAAAAAAAATCGGGAGAGGTGCTGGTTCAAACCCTGCACAGGTAGCAAACTTTTATTTAAAATGCCTTGGTAGCTGATGGTTTTGTAATATAACATTATCATATGTGATTTCCAATATTAACAAAAACAAACAATTAATATGCTGTCCATAAACCAACAATGACTAATCAAAGAATACGAAAATTATTTTTTTTAAAAAAGTGTTATAAAAATACAATTTAAAAACAGCAGAAAAGATTTGTAGAGCTAATTCAACTAATTCAAATTCATTGCCTAGACAAATAATTAATGAATAATTGAACCTAATAAATATAAATTTCATAATAATAATGCAAAAAATATTTAAATTTAGTACAACAACTACAAAATAATAAAAAAAAATATGAGGGGATTATAAAAATATACATTAATAGACAATTTTAATATCGACCTAATAGTAAGTCAAATCAAACACAAAATCTTTAAATATTATTTTTGAGAAAAATAAAAAAATCTAATTACAATTCATAACTTTTTTTGATTACTTTTGCAAATTTTACATTAAAAGTTACACTCCCACTACAAAAAAAAAAATGTATATTGAACTCAATTTTTCTTTTTTTTTTTTAAATCAAACATAAAATATTATAAATAACAAGGATTTGCCGAATTGAATATTTAAAATTCATGAAAAATTAAATTTTTGTTTTTTTCATTTTTTTCTTTTATTTTTGATTTGTAAAAATACTTTTCAAATATTTAAATTTTTAATACACTAAAGAAAAAATATTTTCTTTAGTGTATTAAAATATGTATTTTTTTTCTGTATATTGATCAAAAAATGTCATTTACATTTTCATTTGAAAATTTCCACCAAAATAAATTTGATAACGACACAAAATAATTGTAAATTATTTTTTTCAGCAAAAACTTTATAAAGTTTACAAACATACAAAAAGTCATAAATATCAATTCATGAGATAAAATTCTTTGATTAAAAATGTAGCTGTTCCACAACTTGGAAAATTTATTACAGAAAGAATGAAGTGAGAAGAATCATGAAATCAAAATCATATTAAAAAGGTTAAGGCTCGAAACCAAATGTCTTATAAGATTGTAGCACGCAGCATATGTATTATTAATTTAAAATAGAGAATAAAAACGTACTCAAGAGTTTAATTAAAGGCTACTAGAGGTTAACTAGAGGTTACAATAATTTAGAAATGAGAAAAGAAGAAAAATATAATTTAAAAGAGAATACCTCTAAGAACCCATATTATTGTTTTGTAGTTTATAGCAAATTATAGGTGTGTATAGGAAATCTAATATAATATAATGTAATATTATTGGTAAACTAAATTTAATCTTTAAAAACCTTTAAACTAAATAATTTAAAAAAAATAGAAGAAAAATCAATATAGGATGATTCAATCTCAATCGCTTAAAAATGGATTTTTTCTGTCTTTATCTCATTCATAAATAAAAACAAAAAATTCGTCGAAAAAATAATAAGAAAGGTCTCAAAATATTAAAAATAATATAAGTTGTGTGTATATTTTTTAGCATCAAAAATAGGACTTCATAAATTTCACCAAAATAAAAGCAGAAAATCGAAAAAAAGAAAAAATAAATATCAAAAAAATGTAGTCTTTTTTTGTTTACCACTAATATATCAAAAATAACATCAATGATAAACGAACACTCTTTTTTTAAGAGTACCCTTTATTTGTAAAAATAACTATTACATAATGTACACATGTATATCCTAATATTTGTACTTCCTTTCAATATATAAATATTTACATATTTATATTGTGACGGAAAATTAAATAAGTACGAAAAAATCATTTCGTTTATAAATTTAAAAATTTAAGCAGGATTGTAAGAAAAAAGTTCAGAGTTCAGTTGTCAATTGAAAACCGGAGTTAAAAACGTAAATCGATACTATGTATATTCGCTATATTGGAGTTTGTATGTAGTTATTTTTGTTAATTAATGTAATTCTTTGATTTAAATTACCCCAAAACTTCATTAAATTGATTTTCATAATTTTCCCTTGTGATATTTTGTAAGTTTTGATTTTTTTGGATAAAACTGTAAAATTTACATAAAATATATATACCTACAATATCCTGTCAATAATGTATAAGATAACACAAAAAAAAAATAAAAAAAATTCAAGTCACTTTTCAAAAAAATTATAAAATAAAAATCATATACAAATAAATTATGTTTACTTGATTTTCTTCACTTGAACTTCCTACATACCCTTTTTTTTCCGTTTTTTTTTTTGTTTTTTTAAATTTTTGATAAAATATGAAATATTATTGCAAAAAAAAAAAATTTATTAAAAAAAAAAAAATTCAGTTAATAAAATAAAATATTGAAATAGGATATATGAAATAAAAGTACAAAATAAACAAAATGTGGATTAGCTGTTATTTAAAGCAGCTAAACAAAATCAGAGCCAGCCTTAGTATATGCAATTAGAATTATTTTTTATTATTTATTTTCTTGGCAAAAATTAAAATAATTAAAGAAACCCCTCATTCAGTACCTCTTATACAATATTCTTTAATAAATTATACTTATAAAAGCTAGAGTGTCCTGGTAAAGTAAAGTTTAATTTAGAGTATTTTGCTTATAACATATAGTTAGAACTGCAAAAAGACAAGAAACCTTCTACTTATTTATTTCTTAACTCAACAAAATCTGTTGCTAAATTTAAGTTTCGCTTTTCATAAATATTTTTAGAACTTAATATGATTGACGAAGCCGTAATTAATACGAAACAGCCGAACGAGACCTGCTCACATAGAATTCATCTCATATAACAATTAACAGTTAACAATTTAGATAAAAATCGTTCTTTATGGTATTAGAAGACTTCTGCAAATTTTGCCTTTGTATAAAAGTAAGAAAAACATAGGGAAAGAAAAACAACCATTAAAAGTTGAAAATGCAAGTCCCAAAAATATTCTAGAACTATTAATTTTATGTGATTGTTTTCTTTGTCCTATTTTACTCTTTATCAAATAAAAAAAGGATTCAACGAAGAATTTAACTTAAGTAATTTAAATAATGCTCTTATATTATTACCAGATTAGGGTTAAAATAATATATACAATGATCCAATGCTCTGTCCAAAATACAATTTGTTACCATTGAGGTACAATTTAATATATTAAATAAATTTTTTATTTTCTTCGAAATTTTGCAAAAATTATAAATAAAAATAAAAATTATTTTTTAAAGAAGTTTTAAATTTATTAAATTGGGTTGAAATAAATTATTGATTTGACCTAAGAAAAAATTTAATCGAAATTTAATTTATTTTAAGTAAAATTGAAAATACAATTTTCATTTTTTAGAGAATATAAATTGAAGAAAAAAAATTTAATCCTATATATGGATAATCCTATAAAATTATATACTAATGGGAGATTAATTTATTAAAATATGATAGGTTCATCATGAGGTTATTTTTAGGAATACAAAATAAATAATCGTTAAAGAATATAATATTAAAACATTTTTTGATTGGTACACATTGTTTAAGTCTAGAAATAGAACTTAATTAATAATTTGAATAAAAGTTGCCATAACTGAAGAAAACGATTATTTGAGTTCATATTAATTTACAATTAGTGATAAATTTATAGTTTTAAAGGTAAAAAAAAACATTTAAATAAATAATGGTATAAGTCTGTAAATAAATCAGTATTCAAATCACTATACTATTGTAAAAAATTACTAATGATATTTTGAATCGAATTGAAAAAAGGTTTTGAAACTAGTTAGATATCCCGACCATAAAACTGTAAAGAAATTCTATTTTATAGAGAGAGAGTAATTTTTCTTTTACTTAACTTTATTGATATTAAAACAACGCTTTGCAAAATACCCTATGAGGTCTAGTATATTTGATATCAATCAGAAGGGAATTTCACACAGACGTAATTTTGACAAAGTATATTAAAAAAATGTCGTGAATGCCAATTGTAACATGATTCTTTGTAGATCGAGATCGAGATCTTGTCGACAAGTCAAAACTAAATTTATTATATAAATAAGTGCGATATTACGATGATTCTTTGAAAAAGAAAACAAAATTTATATTTATGTGAAGACAAATTTAGGCAATATTTTACTTACTTCATAATTTTCGCAACGATTTTAATTAAAAACTTGAAATTTTAAATGTAGACAGATCTTTTAAAATTATATATAAATATTTCAGTAAAACTTTTTATATCAGGGGTCACAAATTAAAAGTTCGTAGTATTTAGACAAATCTAAATTAGGAATCTTTATAAATTTTGTTAAAATAAAGACAAAAGACAAAAATTAAATTTTCAACATTATAATTTTGCATGTCTTAACAGCTTTTCTTAATTATTAAGGCTTTGATTAAAATTCAAGCAAGTGTCTTTTCATTTTTCACAATTTTTTCCTACATATAAAATTCTAAGAAAACTTTTAAAGTTTTGATGAAAATTACAACTCAAAATTGTTTTTATTGCCTTTTGTGCGAATGTGCTCCTTTAACATTCTATCTTGTTGTTTTCAATCAAAATCTTAAGATATTTTTTTGATGATTCAGAAACTCTTACCTCCAAACAATAAATTTGATTAAATAAAATTTCCTACAAAAATTTAACTATTCAAATGATGAATTGGCCACTTGTACTTTCATATTTTTGGAATTGTATCTTCTGTTTTACTTTCAATTTTTTTTTGTTAACACATTATGATATTCATTTAAAAACAATTAAAATTACCGAATATTCAACACCTAATTATATCTTATATCTTTGAAAATAGATTATTGTGATAGCATCACTAAAAGAACACTTTTAAATGGAATAAAATTTAAAAATTCTAAAAATTTTCTTTTGATTATTAAATTACAAAAAATATTCAACCAATTTAAATGAAATTAAAATAATAACTAAAAGTTGTCCTATAATTGAAACATTGTATTTAGAATTATTAAAATTTAATAAAAATGTAATCAGACTTACTGAAAAAATACTGAAATAACATGGATGAAGTTAAAGTTACTTCGAAGTTTTTATTAGATTATAGTAGATAATCTAATTGACGATTGCATAAATCTAAAATATCTGAGAACAAAATTATAAAAATGCTACTATGACATAAATTGGATGAGTTCAGTTTTTTTTTTTTTAAACTTTATTTTACTCTTTTTAACATTCTTAAATTATATTAGCCTATAAAAGTTTAGAAAAACATCTTTTTTTTTTATATATAATTTAATTAACATTTAAACTTATCCTATCGTTTTTATTGTTAATTTTATTAATTATTTTTTTTTTAAAAATCTAAGTAATATTGCAATTTAGCAATTTTTTTTTTAATATTCTATTTTGGAAAAATTCAGAGTATTAAAACCAAATATCTGTTTTTTTTTAATATAAAACCTTAACCTAACTTAGTCTAACATAAAATACTTAACCTAGCTAAAAATAGTTTTGTATATAATACTTAATGCTAATTAATTAGAGTTATCTAACCACCAATAGTTTTTGTTTAATGATTTGTGTTTTTCTGGTATAGACATATCATATTTTAAATTTACTCCGTTAATATTGCCCGGGTGGAAATCTATAACCTTACATGTAGCCCTTCTATTATAGTGATATAATAGAGGGACATGGTTTTGGTTTTGGATGTAACCTTTTTGATCTAAAAAGATGAAGTGCTCAGGGGCAATGAAACCGGTGAGCAAAGTCTTTTTAATGTACTCCTCATTGTGGTAGAATATATGAGATATTAAACCATTTTCTGGAGTATTTTGTGCTCTATCATAGTGATTTCGAACTAATTTTATTATAAAATTGTCAATTCAGTTCAGTTCGAGTTCAGTTTAAATTTATTAAATCGCTTTAAACAATTTTTTAAAACGTTCTCTTTTAAGCGCTTATATAAATCGCTTTAGAAATTTTCCAGCAAAAAAAACTGTGCTGCAACTGTGTGCAACGACAATTTATTTGTTTTTAAGCAAGTTTATTTCTTTATTTATTTTTGTTTTTAAAAAGTTTTGTGGTTAAAAGGCTAAATCTTCTATACTCTTCATTTTCATTAATGTTGCACCAAATAAAATATTAAAATAAATTTTAAACATAACTCACGGCAAATATCATACTTAAATTTTGCTACAAAACATTCAGTAAAGTTATTACATCAATAATCGTTTAATCGTTGCAATTTATCATTGCTTCATTCGACTGAACGTAGTCAAAAATAGAGCCCTGTTCTACTAAACTAATTACTTTTTTATCTGGACATTTGGGGATTGTTTGCAATTCGGAGACTTAAAGAAGATTATATCGAAAGCTGTAATATTCTAAAATGTTAATATTTAAATAAAAATAAAGTTTATATTAAAATGGTAAATAAAAAATAAAAATTTTCCTTAGAAATATATATTTATTAAATTAAATAAATTGAAAAATTATAAAAAATTTTTAAAAATTAAAGGTGATGATAAACAAAATTGTGAAATAAAACAAAATTGATTTTGATTGTCAACGCGACTAAAAGTAAAAAGTTACTCTATACTATAGCGCCGCTTCTATGCGGTGCTTCTATCAGCGCGTTGCATTTAAGAGCATTGGATCATTGCTTTAAGGGATGCTCCTCTTGTAATCTTTAAACAAATTTTATTTCCTAAAAATTCCTTTTTTTGTAATTTAGTACCCGAAATGACTTTTAACATATTTATATCTAATTAGTCACTAGTTTTTTTAAGTAATAAATTAGATTTAAAGCTAATGAAAATTTAATTGAATATTAAAGTTAAATGTATAAAATGTTTATGAATATTTCCCAAGATCATAATAAAGATCTTATATAGGCAATTAAGATGTAATAAATTTAAAATTTTTCCCTTAATATACAAATTATATAGAAAAAACTTACCAATAAATATTTTTATATTTTCCAAAATATTTCTCAAAAAAATTTTTTTTAATATGTTTTTATGTTTTTGTTTTTTTTTTTTTTGGTTTTATTTATCTATACTCCAATATAAAATTCCAGTTGTCTGTAAAGAAAATAAAAATTTATTAATATTTTTATTTTATTTTATTTTTTATTTAACTATTCTATTATATTATTATTATTTTATTTTTTATTAATATTTAAAATATAATTTTGATTAAATATAAATAAATAGATAATAGATAGCGGCTAAAAACCATATTTATATCTAATAATGTTATACAATAAATACTGTCGAATAAACAACAGCTTAGTGGAAAATTCAGGGAGGCCTCGGTGGCCTAGTGAGAACTTTATTCTTCCAATATGTGTGGAATTCGAATTTTTTACAGAGTATTTTATACATTGTTATACCCACACTAGACTACCGAAAACCCCCTTTATAATTGTTTCATTTTTTTTATTATTTTATAATTAAAACTTTTTAAGTCTGGCTTAATAATCACATAATTTAACATTTTAAAATAATGGCTGTACCCGAAAGGCTATAAAGGTTATAAATGCTCACTTCAACCACCAAAACATGATGATGCTCTATTTAAAAATGTTATAAGAGAGAAAATAATTAGAGACAAACTACGGTGGAGCAATATATAGACTCATTCTTAATCTTTACAGATATAGAATTATTAATTTAAAGAAGTTATTAATTATTAATATTTAAATTATTGGTTTTTTTTTTAAATTAAAGAAAATATGGCCGTTATTCAGATAAACTTACAGAAAATATTAAGTAAAATTTTAATATTGTAAATTTTTAAACATTTAAACTAAATGGAAAATAAACAGATTGAATTTGAAAATTGTCAAAAATGCATAGATATATTTATATTTCTTTCTTTTTTTTTAAATTGTATAATATAGTATATATATATATAATATTATAATAAAAGTGTTGATAATTTAGTATGTATAAAAAATATGAAAATTATTTGATGAAAATATTATAATATAAATTATAAAATATAGATAGATATTATTATACATTAGTAGATTTGTTTGTTATAAATAAATAAAATCACAAAAAAAAATTTTATACACAAGTTTATTTTAACATTCTTTTAAAGTTAGTTGTTTTTTATACTTTAACTATGAGTAGGTACTGGTACATATATTGTTATAATATTATGATGCTAAATAATAAAAAAATCCAAATTTTATATTTAAAGAAAAATTTAAAGAGAAATAAAAATTAAAAAAAAATTAAAAATTTATTTAAATTCTCAGCTCATTATAGGTTATACATATAAAATTCCAAAAAAATCCAGATTCAAGTAATTTAACTAAATATAAATGGAAAAATTGTTAAAGAAGGTTAAATTCACTATACAATGCAATATACTGAAGCGATTCTCGAATTATAATAATACAAGTGCATCATACAATTACAACCATTTATAAAAGTTCGAAATATGTAAATTTTTACACTAAATGTTCATAATAGGTTCGTTATAGTTATATCAAAAATTCTAAGTTCCTAAGATACTAAATACAAATTCATCTTTCGTTTGAAAATTTTTTATGTGCTATAAAAATGTTCAATACATTTTTTAATATAAATATATGAAAATAAAAACGCAATTCTAAACTCAAACAACTTTTACAATACACTCTATTAACTTTTACAATTTTCTCTTTAAAATTTTTTCTTTTCCCAATTTTATTTTCATAATTTTCTTTTTTGTGTTTTTTTCTTAGTATTCAAAAAAGATTCCTAACCTTTTAATACGAACATATTGACTAAATTCCATCTTATAATGTCATTTCGTTAAAAATGTTTTGAAAGAATAGAAATCTTTTTAATATGAAATAAAGTAATGTAAAAGATCTGCGAAAATGGAATTTATTCCTCTATTTCACTGTTTTTTTTTTTTTTTTTTGATGATTCGTACAATGAAACGAAACAAGGTAGAATGTAAACCAACGGTTTTTAAAAGCGCACATTTCCAAAACTCAATACAAATTGTTTAGAAGTGTGACTTACACAAAAATTTGAAAATTTCATGTAATAAGAAAAAACTTGAAAATAGGACATTTTTGAGATTTTGAGGGGCCGTAAGTCCGGAATCCTATATAACTAAGAAAAGCTGTTAACACACGTAAAAATATATTATTGAAGCTTTAATTTTTATGTCTTGCCGAAAAAAAGTTTTTACAGGTGCCTAAGTTACAGGTGTCTAAAAATAGCAAATTTTCAATTTTTGAGGCGTAATAACTCTTAAAGAGGGGGCGTTACCAAAAAATTTTCTGAGGAAACTTATACTAATTCTAAAAGTTCTTTCTTGTCTCAAAATTTCAGGTTCCTATCTAAAGGGGTGCCGGAGTTATGAAAAAAGAAATTTCATGCAAAATGTGGTTTTCACATAACGGTAAATTTAAATCGTAAATTACAAAATATTACATAATTTTGATATTGTTTTATATAGATAATAAAATTTTCGATCTTCTACCGGTTTTAGATTGCAAAACTATTACGCAAAGCCCGAGATATATACATCTGAAAATGGAGCTTTTTTACAATTTTGAAGAGCTGCAGCTTTAGAACCCTTTACAACTAAAATAAACCTTTCACACACGTAAAAATATATTATTGTAGCTTTCATTTTCATGTCTTGCCGAAGAAAAATTTTTACAGGTGCCTAAGTTACAGGTGTCTAAAAATAGCAAATTTTCAATTTTTGAGGCGTAATAACTCTTAAAGAGGGGGCGTTACCAAAAAATTTTCTGAGGAAACTTATACTAATTCTAAAAGTTCTTTCTTGTCTCAAAATTTCAGGTTCCTATCTAAAGGGGTGCCGGAGTTATGAAAAAAGAAATTTCATGCAAAATGTGGTTTTCACATAACGGTAAATTTAAATCGTAAATTACATAATATTACATAATTTTGATTTTGTTTCATATAGATAATAAAATTTTCGATCTTCTGCTGGTTTTAGATTGCAAAACTATTACGCAGAGCCCGAGATATATACATCTGAAAATGGGGCTTTTTTACAATTTTGAAGAGCTGCAACTTTGGAACCCTTTACAATTAAAATAAACCTTTCACACACGTAAAAATATATTATTGTAGCTTTAATTTTTACATCTTGCAGAAGTAAAATGTGTGCAGGTTCCTAAGTTACAGGTGTTTAAAAATAGCAAATTTTCAATTTTTAAGCCCTAATAGCTCATAAACAGGGGGTGGTCCGAAAAAATTTTCTGAGGAAACTTATACTAATTCTAAAAGTTCTTTCTTGCCTCAAAATTTCAAGCTTGTATCTAGAAGCGTGCCGGAGTTATGACAGTAGAAAAATCATGCAAAATTTGGTTTTCACATAACGGTAAATTTAAATACTAAATTTAAAAAAATTGTATAATTTTGATATTAATTTACAAAGATAAAAGAAATACCTGTCGAATGACGTTTTCAGATTGAAAAAATCTTAAGCAGAACATAAGATATATGCATTTAAAAATAGGGCTTTTTCAAAGTTTGAGGGGGTGTAGCTCCGTAATGGGGGGGGCTACATGAAAAAGTTGTTCCACAAAATTATTTTTTTTATGAGACCTACCTATGGTTAAAATTTTTTTTCTCTATCTTTAACGGTGTAGAAGTTTTGTAAACAGACGGACGGACGGACGGACGGACGGACAGAGTGAAACTAATAAGCACATTTTTTCAAAAATTTTTTGGAAATGTGCTAAAAAAAACTTTTTTTTTTAACAAATGTGTTGGTTCCCAATGAAACTCCTAACCAAACCAAAGCAAACTGAACCAATCTTATAACTAACACCAGGCAATGAAAAACAAAACAAAATCATATTGTTTTCGATTTCTTTCTTTTTATGTTGTTGGTCCTTTGTTTTGTTTCTTTCTCTTTGTTTCAATTTTCTCTAAGAAATTATATTTCAACAACGGATTCTTTCCATTCCTTATTTGAGGTTTTTCCAGTCCTTGTAAAGAACTGAAAAAAAAAAAACTGTTGTTACTCAATAAATAATTGTATAGATATACAAGGACTCGTTACGTTAAGAAGACTCCAATAGAATTTTTTCTTTTTTTTTTATCTTTATATTCACATTAATGTTTAACAATTATTTAAAACAGAAAAAAAAAATGCAGTTTAATAAGAAAAATGCCTAACGAACAATGGTTAAAATGAATTAAATCATTATGTCCTCTTTTTATAACCGTACTAATTTTATTATATACTGTCACTGGTTTTAAAGAAGGAATGCAAAGGAAAAATTTAATAATAAAGACAAAATACTTTAAATGGAAAGAAAAAAACTCAAAAAAGAAAAATTACATTTAATACAAATTTACGGTACAGAAAAATTTATGAAATAAATAAATTCATTTAATTTTTAAAACAATTGCAAAAAAAATAAAATTTTAAAGAAAAAAGTGAGTAAAAATATAAGAAATTTTATAATTTTTATAAATAACAAATTTTGTTACCAATTAGCTGATAAAAGAAGTGTCTATAATTGCAGTGGAAAATTTTCAAAATTTAAAATTAAAATCATAAATTGCATGACTTAAAAAAAAAAACATGACTTATAAAAAATATATACAAAATTATTCATATGACTGATTCTTTTAGAACCGATTCATATGACCGACACATTAGAAAAAATCCAAAAAAAAGTCAGAAATTTGGTTTTTTTAAAAATTATGAGAAAACTCATAAATTTAATAAAAAATTGCAAGTTTTATAGCACAAAGTATAGGTCAGTTAATAGTTTCTTAAGATAAAAGCAAAACAGATTGAAAAAAGAGTTAAATACTAAAGAAAAAAAAAAAAATTTTTTTTAAGATACGTATTCTAATTTTTTTTTCACCCTTTTCAAAACTTCTAACAACTTATTACCTTTAATTACAGAATAAGATTAAATCCCAGTGTTCAAAGTTTAGAATGAAATACAATATATTCTTATAATTCTTCAGATCCTTACGACTAACAGATATCAGTAATACAGAGAGATCGGTAGCTTTTCAACCAAGAAAACATGTAGTTTCATTATTATTATTACAAAAATCTAATGATTATTTAGCACTTAACTAAATACAAACACGTATTCATTTTGTCTTTTTTTATTTTTTTATTTAATTTAAATTTACTATATACCCATAATTGCTATATTGGTGAATTCGAGCAATTCTAATTAAAACCTTTAAAATATAAATTACAATTATTTTAGTTTTTTTAGTTTTTTTTTACTTTTCCTTTTTACATTTTTTTTTTGTTTTCTTTTTTATTCATTTTTGTGTTAAAAATTTTTTCTTTTTAGATTTTTTGTTTTTAATAATGAAACAAGGTAGAATGTAAACCAACGGTTTTTAAAAGCGCACACTTCCAAAATACAATACAAACTGTTTAGAATTGTGACTTGCACAAAAATTTGAAAATTTAAAAAAATTTTTGTAATAAGAAAATATGTGAAAATAGGACTTTTCTGGAATTTTGAGGAACTGTAAGTCCGAAATCCTACAAAACTAAGAAAAACCGTTAACACACGTAAAAATATATTACTGGAGCTTTAATTTTTATGTCTTGCCGAAGAAAAATTTATACAGGTGCTTAAGTTACAAGTGTCTAAAAATAGCAAATTTTTAATTTTTCAGCCCTAATACTTCTTAAGAAGGGGGCGGTGCAAAAATAATTTCTAATTAAACCTATACTATTTCTAAAAGTTCTTTCTTATCTCAAAATTTCATGTTCCTATCTAAAGGCGTGTCGAAGTTATGAAAAAAGAAATTTCATGCAAAATATGGTTTTCACATAACGGTAAATTTAAATAGTAAATTACAAAATATTGCATAATTTTGATATTGCTTTATGTAGATAATAAATTTCCGGTTTTAGATTGCAAAACTATTACTCAGAGCCTGAGATATATACATCTGAAGATGGGGCTTTTCGCAATTTTGAAGAGCTTTAACTCTGGAACCCTATATAACTAAAATAAACCTTTAACACACATTAAAATATATTACTGTAGCTTCAATTTTTATATCTTTCCGAAGTAAAATGTGTACAGATACCTAAGTTATAGATCTTTAAAAATAGCAAATTTTTAATTTTTGAGCCCTAATAGCTCATAAACATGGGGTGGCCCAAAAAAATTTTCTAAGCAAACTTATACTAATTCTAAAAGTTCTTTCTTGCCTCAAAATTTCAAGCCTCTATCTAAAAGCGTGCCGGAGTTATGAAAGTAGAAATATCATGCAAAATTTGAGTTTCACATAACGGTAAATTTAAATACTAAATTTCAAAAAATTGTATAATTTTAATATTAATTTACACAGTTAAAAAAATAGCTGTCGAATGACGTTTTTTCTCTATCTTTAACGGTGTAGAAGTTTTGTAAACAGACGGACGGACGGACGGATGGACAGAGTGAAACTAATAAACACATTTTTTCAAAATTTTTTTGGAAATGTGCTAAAAACCAATAAAATTTTAATATTATTCAAAGTATAGCCAGTCTATGACATCTATTGTTAAAAAAGGACATCAAATAGGATAATAAACAGGAAATTACCTATTATATTACAATATAAATAATATACATTTGTAAATATATATATAGGATACATTTATATGTGTATTTCATATAAAAAAAATTGAAAACTAATACAAATAAACTTTTTTACATTTTAGATACAGTAAAATCTAAATATATATATTTCCAAATAAAATTTATCAGATAATTGTGTTAGGGCAAATATATCGTTATTTTAATTAACTATCTACCTTTTTGTACTCAAAATTTTGTTTTTGGTTAAAAGAAATCAAAAGATAGAAAATAGTATCTAAAACAAATTTATATGTTCGTTAAAAAATTTGAACAAATCCAAAAGTATACCTATATAATGATTATTTTACATTTTTTATGTTCAATTAAATTTATAAACATTTAGCACCAAATAAACTGTTATACCATATAAATCTCTACTTATATTTTTTATACCCACCTATATATCTACCTATAACTATAGAAGAAATTACCACAAGAAACGGTTTTATTCACTATATACTATTCTTCAACTAATCCTAGTTTAAGCCATTTATTGGAATGTGCAATTAAGGAATTGTAATTTGTTTTTACTAGAGTAGGTGCAAAATGTTAATCAAACGTTATTCAAAGCGTCTGCTCGAAGTTTCTCTGGGTAATATTGGACTTTAACCAATCAAAACCACTCCATTTTAAAACAAAATTTTGTACAGTTTGGTTTTCGAATATAAGAATATAGGAATGTTACTTGGGAAATTTATAGACATATGGAACCTCAGATACATTTTTTCTTTACTTTTTTCGGTGACATGTCATAAGTTCCAGAGTCATAAGTCCCATTGGGACAACTTAATGAAAATATGAGCTCTAAATGATATATTCTGTTTGAACACAGCTTAATTTTTGCAAAAATATCACTTAACACCTTCATTCACTTACTCTTTCACAGAAAAATAATTAAATTAAATTTAAATTATAATTTAAAAATTATAACCGTAATTCTCAATAAATTTTAATTGGTCAAAGGAATGGTCTGATCTTTTCAATAAATATAAACATCTAAGAGCAAAAAAAAATGGTCTGATCTTCTCAACAAATATAAATGTGGACAATAAAAAAACAATCAAAGAATATAAATAACAAAAACAAAAATAATATTTGATGAACTCTTAAAAATTTATTTCATTAACTTAATGGGACTAATGTATGACCCAGTTGTTTTGGGAAAGGCAAAACAATATTTTCCGCTTCAAGTTCTATATTCTTTTCATTATAGCTTTAAGTGTATTTTTGTTGTATTGGTTTTGCTAGATCAAATTTTAATCAAATAAGAAAAATAAAAATTAGAAAGAGACAGAACTATTAAAAGGGCAAAATAAAAAATAAAACACAAAAAAAAAAAATTTCCAAATTTTTTTAAAGGATTTCTTTTTTTATTGTAAATACTAGTAACCTAAAAATCTTTAAAAAAAAACGAATACTATTCAATATACACATGCTCTAAATAAAAATATAACATAAATACTAAAAAATAATTTTTGAAAATTCTGATTATTATAAATTTAAAAGCACAAAAATTCGAAAGAGCATAAATAAAATAATAATAAAATTTATCATAACCTAAAACTTTATAATTATGCAATTGAACCATTTCAGTTCTCGGTTAAGAAAAATTTTTAAAATCATAAGGATAACACTTTTATCTTTCCGTTTTTTTTTTTTTAGTTTAATTTTTATTTTTTTTTTTTTAGCGTACCCTGTATGCCTTCTCAAATAGACCGGATGACGTTTTTTTTTTTCTTTAATTTTCTTTTGCTTTCTATTTTATTTTTTTTTTTTATTTATACTTGTATTTAGTTGTTCTATCACACTTATGCTGTTCTTGTAGCAGCAGTAGTTATATTAGTTATTCAAAATGTAATTCTATATATCTTTTTTTCTCTATTTTTCTTATTTTTTGTTTTTAGAATATTGGAAATAAGGATAAGAAACCGGGTATACCGGGAATATTTAGAATGAAAGAAAAAAGCATAAGGAAAAAATAAAGAGAGAAGAGTAAACAGAAAAAATTTCAAAAACTATTCACGTCCTTTTTTTAAAAGATAAGCTATTCAAGGAGCACATCCAATAGTTATTTTTCACATCATTATTTTTTTCTGATATTCTTTTAACATTTTTTTTTTTGTCTTCTATTTTCATTTACGTTGTTCTTTTTATTTCATTTCATTTGGTTTTTTTTTTTTTCTTTTCTTTTCTAAAATTTTTTTCTATTTTAATCTTTTTTTTGTTTGTTTGTTTGTTAGTTTGTTTTCTTTTTAGTATCGGATATTCCAATGCTGATGATGATGTTCAATTTATTTATTTTTCATGTTCCTCCAGTTTCTTTTTTTTTTTTTTTTTTCTTTAAATTCATTAAGGCGATTTTCTATGTATATAATATATTTATGTCAGTGTATATATACGTGTATATATTTATTAATTTAATAAGTACATATTTTTTATAAAAAACAAAAATACATATATAAATATATATATATATTTATATATGAGGAATGAATAAGCCATACAAAATGAACTCTTCTAAATTATATAGCCATCAGTATAAGTATTGTTATAAAGAATGACTTTTAGAATAATGAAAAAATTTAATATAAACGGAAAGAAAGAGATAAAAAATTACCATAGAAAAATTCTTGCTTCTATTTTAGACAATATATATATATATATATATATATGTATATGTTTTTAATTATATACAGGGTGTTTTATAGAACAATGCAATTTAAATATAATTATTTCATTTTATTAAAAAAAATATATATATATATGTATGTATAATATAAAACATTAGCTTAAAAAACATCTATAAAGTAAAATAAATAAGTACCTATCAAATTCTAAAATTGAATAGATATATTTTCAAAAAAATTCGTGTTTTTTTTTATAAATTAAAAAAAAGAATATAGGTTATAATATTCTATAGATAAATAGAAATTTAAACATTATATTTGATGTATTTGAACTCAATTAATTATAATATATGAAATCAATACTTTTTATTATTATATAATAATAAGTCGCTGATGAAGATACAATATAATCATCTCAATTATTGCATTTAGTTTAGATTTTCTTTCTCGTTGTAAAATTCATTTTTCTCCTACGGATCTCGCTAATACCTATAGCTGACGCCGCTCAATCTTTATCAGGTTACCTGGATAAAATCCAAAATTACGCCTTACACTTAATTGGCGATCCTATTACACAAATAACATTTACTTCTTTTAACATACGTCAAAATATTGAAACATTACCTCTCTTTTATAAATATATTGTAAAATAGGTAATGATACTTGTTCTATTTAACTAAAACTAATAATGTCTCCCTTTTACACAATTCTAACGTAATACTAATACTATAGAGGCTACAACTGCACATTTCTACACTGTGGAAATAAACTGGTTTTGGAAACTCATTTATTGTGAAAACTGCTAAAATGTGGTTCGATTTAAGTTGTTCATGTATATAAAAAAAAACTTGAGCAGGATCACTTCTAACGTTCCTTTCAATCTCTCTTATTTCCTTCGAACATCACCCGATCCTACAATAATTTCGTATAAAGGAATCCCTTTCCACTAGTTGGTAGCGTGTGAAAAAAAAAATCTAATTGAGGTTCAAAAGTACAAAAATTTATTAAAAAAAGAAGGTAATGTTAAACGAAGTTAAGTCGCTACTATAATAGAAAATTAGAAAAGATTTGGTATGTGCATTTTTGTAATTCCTATATTATATGAAAAATAGAAATGTCTCAAGAGTTGTAACTTTAAAATTAATGTAATTTCTACAACATAAACTAACAAACTATACTTAAATTTATTTTGGTGAATAATAATATTTATCAATTACATATTTTTAATTCGAAATACTTCGATTTGAAAAATAAAACATGATATGTTTAATTGATCGATGACACATAAAAGATATTTTTAAACCTTATATACTTCTTAGAATATGAAAATCTTCTAATTTCCATTAGAATAAGAAAAATAATTGTAATAATGCATAGTAACTATGTTATTTTAAAAATATTTCTACTGTTAAAACAAAAATTCTTTTATTAAAAAAAAAACGCATTTAATTACAAGCTAATATTAAATTAAAGACTTCTTTTCACTGTATATTTAAAAAATTAAAAGTTGTTTTTATCATCAACAAAAATAAATGGATTTAGTAAACATATATTATATTTATTTTAATTACATTTGAAATGTTTTTACGAAAATTTCGACTTTATTTTTTATCTAAATCAAAATTTTCAACAATTACATCTAAAAATATTTAGGTAGTTCTACATTTCCAATTACATATTTTATTTTCTACTATTTTTCTAATAATTTGATTGATTTATCTACAAATTTTTAAAAATATAAAAATTAATTTATACCACTCTTCATCCAAATCCAAATTATATTTAAATTATGATAATAATTTTCAGGAATAATTCTGGGGCAAAAAAAAAAAACAAAACAAATGATTATACATATATATTATATAGGAATTTTTATTCATTTGGGTTTTTCCTTTTAAAAGTTTTTCATGCGTTTCGCATGGAAAATTCCACATTGGTTTTTTATTTTTTTTTTGCTTTTGATTTTTAAATTAAATTACACTATATGATGGATAAGCCTAACCTACAGCTATAGATACAAATTTATACAAATATATTTTAAATGGTTGTATTCTCAAGTGAAAATGCAAAAAAAAAAAATTAAAAAAAAAACAAATAAAATATTTTCTCTTTTTTTCATATATTTATAAGTCTAACACAAAAAATATATAAAGTAGAGTGTAACTAATTTGCAATTTCCGGTCAAAAATTAAAAATTAATTCAATTTTTTATTTTGTTGAAAACGGGAATTTTTTTTTTTTTTTATGTACCACAAGCTAGACAGTAGCGGCAAAATTTTTATTTTTTAATGTATTTTACAAAGATTATGACTAACAGATTTTATACTATTGATTTTTAGTTTAAAATTATTTGTGTTATATTTGTTTTTTTTTCTTATATTATTTGTTATCAAAAGGTGTTTATACTAAATTTAAATAAATAACTTGTAATTGTTATTGATTCGATTTTTCCAATTTTTTCTTATTTATAATTGTTGAACTCTCTCTTCTGTTTCTCATTTATAATTAATTTTTACATTTACATTATTGGAAAATTAAAATTTTAAGAATTTTTATTTATATCTATGATTTTTAAAAATAAGTATTAAAACTAATTATAAAAATATTTGACTATAAAATGTTTTTCTTCATTAACTTCATTTATTTATTTATTTATTTATATTAATATTAGAAACCACATAGGATATTGCAATATTACAAAACCATCGGCTACTAAGGCTATTATATAGGTCGAATATTTTTATTAAATTATACACTAATATTATCCAAAACCAAATATATTATATATTATATATTTTACACTATATTTGGTAGCAAGGGGGATTTGTTTTCAATTAATAAAACTTTCTATCTTTGCAGGATTTGAACCCGCACTCCCACGGTTAATAAGCCACATGCTTAAACACTAAACCACCGAAACCCTCTTTTTTTTTGTTTTTTATTTCACTTTTATTTCTTTTAATATGATCATACATTTCTCTTAATAAAAAACAAGGTTTATTTCTGAATTTTTTAATTAATATTTAAAATTATATATACATTTTTTATTGTTAATCTTAGACATAATTATTTATTTTGTTTTTTAATATTTGTGTGTTTTATCTTATTCTAGCTAAATAATTAATTTCTTCTCTTTTTCTTTTGTATTGAAAAATATAAAAACAAAAAACACAATACATTATTTCTTCTCATTTTTTTTTAATAAAATATTCCTAATCCTAAGCCGAAGCCCCCTACATTTTTTTTTTTTTTTAATAAACTTTTTTATTTACCTTTTAATTACATTATTATACTTAGCCTAGCCTACACGAAGTTTAGAAAAACAGGATTTTTGATTTTTTTTAATAACATTTAAAATATCTATAGTAAATTTTATGTTAGTTAGTTTTGGTAAGTATATATTTTCTTTTGTACTTATATTGAAAAAATTTAGGCGTTAAAAACAATACTATTTCTGTACTTTATAATAAAATCTACTTAACCTACTCTAGCCTACTTAACCTAACTTAATTTATTTAGCCTAATGGCCCCCTTCATTTATTTATTTATTTATATTAATATTACATACATAAATGTAATGCAATATTAGTGAACCATCGGCTACCAAGGCCATTATAGATTTTTTATACTATTATTAAATTATAGACTAATATTATTTATTTTGTTTATTTATATACTATATATTTACATGATATTTGGTCATAAGGGAGTATATAAAAAACAAAAACACTTACAATCTGTGCAGGAATCGAACCCAGACTCCTTCGGTAAATACGCCACACGTCTACCCACTAGGCTACCGAAGCCCCAGGTATTTATATTTTAATTGGTAAGTATATATTTTCTTTTGTACTTATATTGAAAAAATGTAGGTGTTAAAAACAATATTATTTCTGTACTTTATAATAAAATCTACTTAACCTACCCTAGCCTACTTAACCTAACTTAATTTATTTAGCGTAATGGCCCCCTTCATTAACTTCAAGAATTTTTTTGTTTTTGAAAAATTACTTGCATACTTTTAGGTTAACATTTTTATATTTTTAATATACATACAACAAATTTTTATTTTTTATTTTATTTTAAAAGAAAAACATTAAAATTGATCATGTTTATAGTTATAAAATGTAAACTATATGGAAACTTGAATTGTTTAAAATAAATAATAAAACATTAGATAAAAAATACATATATTAAAAATACTTAAATTGGAATTTTATTAAACAATATAATTATCAAAAAGATGTCTGGAAAGATAAAGTTGTCATTCATATACAAAACCTCTAAATAGAATAAAATAAACTTTTAAAAATTATGATGAATCTTATCTTCTATTTTTCGAAACGAATACTTCAAAATAAAACCAACATTAACTATATTTATATTACAGATCAAATAACAAGATCAAATACATATCAAATAACATATTAATAGTTGTATAAGTTGACTATAAATAATATATGTTAAGTGCAAATTAGGATAAGTATTAGTTCGTAAGATAGACTATAGGCTAAATTGTAAGATTTATATATATAATTCATATTGCATATAAGAATTTCCACACATCGCGTTTAACTTGGAAATAAATAGAATATACTCGTATCATATAAGCATGAAAAAGAGTAAAAATATTTCTAAATATCTATATGTCTCCATAAATAAAATTGTAAATTTAAAAGCCAGAAGATATTAAAAACTTATATTAAAACAAAAATATTTAATTTTTTTTTTGTATTAAATTTTATTATTATTAAAAAAAAAGTCTAGTTACGCTAACTAATTGAATAAATTGTAGAGAAAGCTATTCTTTTGTTTACCTGTACTCTATTGCACCAATCACTTATCAATCACTAATGAAATAATCATTTTTTTGGATAAGCAAGTATTTTTTACTAATCAATATTTTATTATTAAGTTATTACCAAATATGGTTTTGGGTGCAAAAAAAATTATTATTTGATTAGTGATAAATTAGTTGGTGCAATACAATCCTATTCTAATTAGAGATTAAAATTTTGATTTCATTCAAAATAATACTTAAAATTAACATAAACAATATAAAGAGAAGAAAAAAACCAAAATTGTAAAACCTAAATTTTGGCAGAGTTATCTTAAAAATTCTTTCAAATTTAATATTCATAGAAATTATCAGAAAAACTTTTTTCAAATAATAACAATTTTCAAATAAAAAAATTATATATTACTCTTACTTATACATAAACTAAATAAATAAATATCAGATTAAACATTAAATTTAAATAAAACAATAAAGAAGTTTTTTTAGAAAATTATTCTTTATATAAAATGGATTTTTCCTTTTATGAAATAATAAATTTGTTTAATGACATATAAAAAATAAAGTACAAAACTATATTATATTGATTTAACATGACATTACATTTTTTTTTTATATTTATTGTAAATAAATTCAATTCAATTTAATAAAATGATTTTCACCTTTCATATTCACCTTATTTTTTTTTCTTTTTTTCAAATAAAAAAACTGAATTGATTTTGTGTAATAGATTGCTATTACGATTTATTAAACTCATATAAATATCAATAAAATAATTTCTTCATCAACATATTACAGTCATATAATTCAAAAAAATTGTAAAACAAAATACATAACCTATACAATAATATTATATAAGAATTGATATAAATTTTTATGGTTTAATGGACCACCCTAAAATATATTGCATTTTTTTTTTTTTTCTGAATTTGACATTTTGAATTTTTTCCGTTTTTATTAAAAAAAAAAAATAAAAAAAAAGTTTTTTCTAAAACTAATTTTCTAAACATACAATTTTCTACAGGTGAACCAGAATAAAGATTATATCCCAAAGGTTATTTCTATTTAAAAAGAAAAATATGAATAAAAATATTTACCGTACACAGGTACTAAAGTAAAAAAAAACAACACAAAAAAAAATTTTAATATTAACATTGCTTGGGACCAAATACTGAACCACGAACGAAATGAAAACAGAACACAATTCTTAAAAAAAAAAAAGAAAATTTAAAAATCGAAAATTTCAATCTACCAACAAAACTTTATTATATTTATGAACTCACAAATAATATTCCATTTCACCTCCATTCTAATAACATTTTATCTGCATATAGTAACAAAAAGTAACAGATCCTTCATAAGTTTTAATATTTGACTTCACCAATCCTTTCCTTATTCCGTTCCATACTATTCTACTACGTACTAAAACTATATATATGTACATATTTCATTTATTTTACATATTATATATAGTTTTTATGATATGAAATATGAATCCGAAAGAAAAATGTCTTCAAGGAATTAATTTATTCAGATATGCTTGAAGATGATATGATATTTTTTTTAGTGTCTTTGAATTTTGAAGTAAAGTAGAGCAAAAATATTTAAAACAAAAAATTAAAAAAAAAAAACGAAAGTAAATTTTTTGTAATTTTTTTACCATAATACTTATAAAAAATTGTTTTTTTTTTTCAAGTTTTATATAAAACATTGCAATCAAAATTTCACATTTTCCTTTTTTTTTTTTTTTATATACATTTCATTCAATTGAAAATATCTTCACGGTTGTAATAATTTAATTCTTCAGATAAAATTAAGATCTATAACTTTAAGACTATAATATTAAAGTGGGATAACTTCAATGTTGCATTCCTATATACTATCATATATAGAGCAAATTTAATAAAATTTTAAAATCTTTTGCATTAAAATAAAATTTGTTTTTAAAGAAAACAAGGTAGAATGTAAACCAACGGTTTTTAAAAGCGCACATTTCCAAAACTCAATACAAATTGTTTAGAAGTGTGACTTACACAAAAATTTGAAAATTTCATGTAATAAGAAAAAAACGTGAAAATAGGACATTTTTGAGATTTTGAGGGGCCGTAAGTCCGGAATCCTATATAACTAAGAAAAGCTGTTAACACACGTAAAAATATATTATTGAAGCTTTAATTTTTATGTCTTGCCGAAGAAAAGTTTTTACAGGTGCCTAAGTTACAGGTGTCTAAAAATAGCAAAATTTCAATTTTTGAGGCGTAATAACTCTTAAAGAGGGGGCGTTACCAAAAAATTTTCTGAGGAAACTTATACTAATTCTAAAAGTTCTTTCTTGTCTCAAAATTTCAGGTTCCTATCTAAAGGGGTGCCGGAGTTATGAAAAAAGAAATTTCATGCAAAATGTGGTTTTCACATAACGGTAAATTTAAATCGTAAATTACAAAATATTACATAATTTTGATATTGTTTTATATAGATAATAAAATTTTTGATCTTCTGGCGGTTTTAGATTGCAAAACTATTACGCAAAGCCCGAGATATATACATCTGAAAATGGAGCTTTTTTACAATTTTGAAGAGCTGCAGCTTTGGAACCCTTTACAACTAAAATAAACCTTTCACACACGTAAAAATATATTATTGTAGCTTTCATTTTCATGTCTTGCCGAAGAAAAATTTTTACAGGTGCCTAAGTTACAGGTGTCTAAAAATAGCTAATTTTCAATTTTTGAGGCGTAATAACTCTTAAAGAGGGGGCGTTACCAAAAAATTTTCTGAGGAAACTTATACTAATTCTAAAAGTTCTTTCTTGTCTCAAAATTTCAGGTTCCTATCTAAAGGGGTGCCGGAGTTATGAAAAAAGAAATTTCATGCAAAATGTGGTTTTCACATAACGGTAAATTTAAATCGTAAATTACATAATATTACATAATTTTGATATTGTTTCATATAGATAATAAAATTTTCGATCTTCTGCCGGTTTTAGATTGCAAAACTATTACGCAGAGCCTGAGATATATACATCTGAAAATGGGGCTTTTTTACAATTTTGAAGAGCTGCAACTTTGGAACCCTTTACAATTAAAATAAACCTTTCACACACGTAAAAATATATTATTGTAGCTTTAATTTTTACATCTTGCAGAAGTAAAATGTGTGCAGGTTCCTAAGTTACAGGTGTTTAAAAATAGCAAATTTTCAATTTTTAAGCCCTAATAGCTCATAAACAGATGGTGGTCCGAAAAAATTTTCTGAGGAAACTTATACTAATTCTAAAAGTTCTTTCTTGCCTCAAAATTTCAAGCTTGTATCTAGAAGCGTGCCGGAGTTATGAAAGTAGAAAAATCATGCAAAATTTGGTTTTCACATAACGGTAAATTTAAATACTAAATTTAAAAAAATTGTATAATTTTGATATTAATTTACAAAGATAAAAGAAATACCTGTCGAATGACGTTTTCAGATTGAAAAAATCTTAAGCAGAACATAAGATATATGCATTTAAAAATAGGGCTTTTTCAAAGTTTGAGGGGGTGTAGCTCCGTAATGGGGGGGGCTACATGAAAAAGTTGTTCCACAAAATTATTTTTTTTATAAGACCTACCTATGGTTAAAATTTTTTTTCTCTATCTTTAACGGTGTAGAAGTTTTGTAAACAGACGGACGGACGGACGGACGGACGGACGGACGGACGGACAGAGTGAAACTAATAAGCACATTTTTTCAAAATTTTTTAGGAAATGTGCTAAAAATTTATGAGTTTTACATTAATCGCGCTGTAGTCTTTTGCTGCCAAATATTTACAGTTAACAGCTAATATAATTTGCATCGAATTTTATTTTATAATCTAAAGTTACATAAGTCTGTTCTTTTTAGCACATTTCCAAAAAAATTTTGAAAAAATGTGCTTATTAGTTTCACTCTGTCCGTCCGTCCGTCCGTCCGTCCGTCTGTTTACAAAACTTCTACACCGTTAAAGATAGAGAAAAAAAATTTTAACCATAGATAGGTCTCATAAAAAAAATAATTTTGTGGAACAACTTTTTCATGTAGCCCCCCCCATTACGGAGCTACACCCCCTCAAACTTTGAAAAATCCCTATTTTTAAATGCATATATCTTATGTTCTGCTTAAGATTTTTTCAACCTGAAAACGTCATTCGACAGGTATTTCATTTATCTTTGTAAATTAATATCAAAATTATACAATTTTTTTAAATTTAGTATTTAAATTTACCGTTATGTGAAAACCAAATTTTGCATGATTTTTCTACTTTCATAACTCCGGCACGCTTCTAGATACAAGCTTGAAATTTTGAGGCAAGAAAGAACTTTTAGAATTAGTATAAGTTTGCTCAGAAAATTTTTTCGGACCACCCCCTGTTTATGAGCTATTAGGGCTTAAAAATTGAAAATTTGCTATTTTTAAACACCTGTAACTTAGGAACCTGCACACATTTTACTTCTACAAGATGTAAAAATGAAAGCTACAATAATATATTTTTACGTGTGTGAAAGGTTTATTTTAATTGTAAAGGGTTCTAAAGTTGCAGCTCTTCAAAATTGTAAAAAAGCCCCATTTTCAGATGTATATATCTCGGGCTCTGCGTAATAGTTTTGCAATCTAAAACCGGCAGAAGATCGAAAATTTTATTATCTATATAAAACAATATCAAAATTATGTAATATTTTGTAATTTACGATTTAAATTTACCGTTATGTGAAAACCACATTTTGCATGAAATTTCTTTTTTCATAACTCCGGCACCCCTTTAGATAGGAACCTGAAATTTTGAGACAAGAAAGAACTTTTAGAATTAGTATAAGTTTCCTCAGAAAATTTTTTGGTAACGCCCCCTCTTTAAGAGTTATTACGCCTCAAAAATTGAAAATTTGCTATTTTTAGACACCTGTAACTTAGGCACCTGTAAAAATTTTTCTTCGGCAAGACATGAAAATTAAAGCTACAATAATATATTTTTACGTGTGGGAAAGGTTTATTTTAGTTGTAAAGGGTTCCAAAGCTGCAGCTCTTCAAAATTGTAAAGAAGCTCCATTTTCAGATGTATATATCTCGGGCTTTGCGTAATAGTTTTGCAATCTAAAACCGGTAGAAGATCGAAAATTTTATTATCTATATAAAACAATATCAAAATTATGTAATATTTTGTAATTTACGATTTAAATTTACCGTTATGTGAAAACCACATTTTGCATGAAATTTCTTTTTTCATAACTCCGGCACCCCTTTAGATAGGAACCTGAAATTTTGAGACAAGAAAGAACTTTTAGAATTAGTATAAGTTTCCTCAGAAAATTTTTTGGTAACGCCCCCTTTTTAAGAGTTATTACGCCTCAAAAATTGAAAATTTGCTATTTTTAGACACCTGTAACTTAGGCACCTGTAAAAACTTTTCTTCGGCAAGACATAAAAATTAAAGCTTCAATAATATATTTTTACGTGTGTTAACAGCTTTTCTTAGTTATATAGGATTCCGGACTTACGGCCCCTCAAAATCTCAAAAATTTCCTATTTTCAAGTTTTTTCTTATTACATGAAATTTTTCAAATTTTTGTGTAAGTCACACTTCTAAACAATTTGTATTGAGTTTTGGAAATGTGCGCTTTTAAAAACCGTTGGTTTACATTCTACCTTGTTTTAAATTGGATTAAATAAGAGCAGAAAAAATTTGTTTTTTAATAAGGCTCAGATATTTACTTAAATATTTAGTTATAATTATAAAGAAGCTATAAGCATTGGTGATCTTAGAAAAGAAAAAGTTTACGCTTAAAAGGAATAATTAAAAAAATTGTGAACAACAAGTGAAATCTAATTTCAATATGAATTAAAAACTGTTATCAACTTCATAGTCAACATTTCTTATAATAATTATATACATTTTTTACTTTAACTGAAGACTTTTTTTTACATTAAATGAAGATATTTTTATTTTAAATAAAGAATTTTTACTTCAGTAATTTATGGTTAATAAAATTATTTAATATGTATATTATATATATGTATTTTATAGGTAATAGAAAAATTCAACAATTTCTACTTCACTTATGGTAAGAGAGCATTCAGATAAAATAAAAAACGACAATTGATAAAATTAATTTAAATTGAAATACAAAATTTACAAATTTTTACCGACCGCATACATTAATGTATAAGGTAGGTATTGTTTTAATACTAAAAATTTGTACCCGAGATTTTCGCAAAAATGCACTACTCCGGTGTGGAGAAGGCTGTAAAAAAATTTTCAGCATGATGTCCGTCTGTGTGTGTGTGGGTGCGTGTGTGGGTATGTCTGTGGGCACGTGTACAGCTTAAACGACTGAGCGGAATTTTTTGAAATTTCATATTTAAGGTTTTGACGTAAATATCTCGGATTGATAAGCTTTTGGTGCAAATCGGACAACCGCAAGTGGTAGTTTTTAGTGTACTTTTTAAGTTTTTTACGAATATTTCGTAACAGAAAAATTTTGTGAGAAAAATTATATTAGAAAAAGTTGTTACACAAGTAAAGAGGAACAACTTTGCCATAGAACATTTTTTGATCCGACTAACTTTAACTTTTATTTAATTTTTTTTCTAAGTCCAAATTTCATACGTAACACTCCATATGAATTTATATGAACAATTTTTTTTTTGTTTTTTTTTTTATATCTCTAAAAATTTTTATACATACATATGTATGTACTTATATCTATGTCAATGCATATTATTCATTTGTTGATAAAAAAGAACATAAAATTAAAACGGTAAAATTTTTGTTAGCAGTTTTAATATTAATCTTATGTTTGTTTTGTATTTGTTTACAGTTTTTATTATTTTTTACTTTTAATATTATTTTTTGAATGAAAAAAAAATCATGTATCTACATTACAATAATAATAATAATAAATGGATGTATGAATGAATGTACATATATTTTTACGATTTCATTGCATATAATTATTTTTATTGAATAAAACAAAATGTTATTAAATTATTAGAAGTTATTTTGCTTTGATATAAATTATTATGTAAAAAATTTATAAATTTTGGCATTGTACTTTTTGTGTAGTGGCGGTCGGTCCTGTGGTGGAGACAGCTGATTTTTTTTTTCAATTGTGCGTATTTATACTTAAGTTAAAAAAATGTAATTTTAGGGTACATTCACATGGGATGCATGCCTCTGGGTGCAAGATTTTAATTGTTTGAATATATATATCGTATTCATGACATGCTCTACCTTTCGCACAATTAAGAAGCAAACATTTTTGCATCCGCTGCAAGATGGCAAACAAGAAGCGTTTTATTCAAACGTCAAAACGTTTTGTTTTTAAAATTGCTTTTTTTTTTTTTGTTTTTGGTCTTCTTAATTTCAAATTCAAAATAATTTCCTTGCAATCATGCCAAAAGCATGTCAAAACAATAAAAAAAAAAAATTCACGACGTAAAATATTTTAAATTAAAAATTTGTTGCTTACGTGTAGTCTATGATTGTGCCGATACATGTTGAATGCATAATATTCGTTAATATTTCCGAAGAGTATGCGAAATCTAACCGAAATATGTTTTGTACCGAGAGGCATGTATCACATGTGAATGTGCCCCTAAGTCGCAATTAAATTTTCAATAAAAATTACATTTATTTAAAAAAAAGTTCAATTTTTTCCCCAATTTTTTGTAAGAATGTCTTACCAAAAATTTTCGTTTCATTCAATTATCGAAATAATTGATTGCATATACCCTTTTATATATCACGGTGTAATTCAGACTTGCAATTTTTTCTTTTTGATTTTCCACTAATTGCATATTGCTATATTATGTAAAAAGTCATTCGAATAATTTAATACATAATATTGAAAAATAAAGTTATTTAAATATAAATTTCAAAATTTTATAACCGTCTAGAAATTTGAAAGTAAAATCGGGCATCAAAAAACTTAAAACTTTCAAAATCTATTATTTAAATATATTCTTTATATATACTGCAGCTAAAGTTAAAAATTATATTTAATATATATTGAAATGTAATTTTCAAAAAATAAATAATTTACTTTAAAATAGGGAACATTTAAAGGTATTTTTAGCACATTTCCAAAAAAATTTTGAAAAAATGTGCTTATTAGTTTCACTCTGTCCGTCCGTCCGTCCGTCCGTCCGTCCGCCTGTTTACAAAACTTCTACACCGTTAAAGATAGAGAAAAAAAATTTTAACCATAGGTAGGTCTCATAAAAAAAATAATTTTGTGGAACAACTTTTTCATGTAGCCCCCCTCATTACGGAGCTACACCCCCTCAAACTTTGAAAAAGCCCTATTTTTAAATGCATATATCTTATGTTCTGCTTAAGATTTTTTCAATCTGAAAACGTCATTCGACAGGTATTTCTTTTATCTTTGTAAATTAATATCAAAATTATACAATTTTTTTAAATTTAGTATTTAAATTTACCGTTATGTGAAAACCAAATTTTGCATGATTTTTCTACTTTCATAACTCCGGCACGCTTCTAGATACAAGCTTGAAATTTTGAGGCAAGAAAGAACTTTTAGAATTAGTATAAGTTTGCTCAGAAAATTTTTTCGGACCACCCCCTGTTTATGAGCTATTAGGGCTTGAAAATTGAAAATTTGCTATTTTTAAACACCTGTAACTTAGGAACCTGCACACATTTTACTTCTGCAAGATGTAAAAATTAAAGCTACAATAATATATTTTTACGTGTGTGAAAGGTTTATTTTAATTGTAAAGGGTTCCAAAGTTGCAGCTCTTCAAAATTGTAAAAAAGCCCCATTTTCAGATGTATATATCTCGGGCTCTGCGTAATAGTTTTGCAATCTAAAACCGGCAGAAGATCGAAAATTTTATTATCTATATAAAACAATATCAAAATTATGTAATATTATGTAATTTACGATTTAAATTTACCGTTATGTGAAAACCACATTTTGCATGAAATTTCTTTTTTCATAACTCCGGCACCCCTTTAGATAGGAACCTGAAATTTTGAGACAAGAAAGAACTTTTAGAATTAGTATAAGTTTCCTCAGAAAATTTTTTGGTAACGCCCCTTCTTTAAGAGTTATTACGCCTCAAAAATTGAAAATTTGCTATTTTTAGACACCTGTAACTTAGGCACCTGTAAAAATTTTTCTTCGGCAAGACATGAAAATTAAAGCTACAATAATATATTTTTACGTGTGTGAAAGGTTTATTTTAGTTGTAAAGGGTTCCAAAGCTGCAGCTCTTCAAAATTGTAAAAAAGCTCCATTTTCAGATGTATATATCTCGGGCTTTGCGTAATAGTTTTGCAATCTAAAACCGGTAGAAGATCGAAAATTTTATTATCTATATAAAACAATATCAAAATTATGTAATATTTTGTAATTTACGATTTAAATTTACCGTTATGTGAAAACCACATTTTGCATGAAATTTCTTTTTTCATAACTCCGGCACCCCTTTAGATAGGAACCTGAAATTTTGAGACAAGAAAGAACTTTTAGAATTAGTATAAGTTTCCTCAGAAAATTTTTTGGTAACGCCCCCTCTTTAAGAGTTATTACGCCTCAAAAATTGAAAATTTGCTATTTTTAGACACCTGTAACTTAGGCACCTGTAAAAACTTTTCTTCGGCAAGACATAAAAATTAAAGCTTCAATAATATATTTTTACGTGTGTTAACAGCTTTTCTTAGTTATATAGGATTCCGGACTTACGGCCCCTCAAAATCTCAAAAATGTCCTATTTTCAAGTTTTTTCTTATTACATGAAATTTTCAAATTATTGTGTAAGCCACACTTCTAAACAATTTGTATTGAGTTTTGGAAATGTGCGCTTTTAAAAACCGTTGGTTTACATTCTACCTTGTTTTGTTTTAAATTGAACTATTTTTAAATTCATATTTAATATTTTCATTTTTTAGTTGAAAATTTAAAATTAAAAATTTATAAAAATAAAATAAAACTCGAAATTATTTGTTCCCACTTGGACTCTTTCATGAAAAGTAAAGATAAGTTAATCCCAAAACTATAATGCTATATACAAAGGAAGAAAGGAAATTTTTTTTTTTCAATTTAAATATTCTATTTTCATTATAGAAATTATACAATATGTATAAGATTATATTACTGGGAACATTTTAAAATCAACCCGTTTTCTTAAATAATACAAATAGAAACTCTTAAATTTTTAAATAAAATTTTGAAATAGAAAATTCTCAAAAAAAAAAAGAAATTAAATTTTTCCAATATAATGTACTCTATAAATGCATATTTAATGAAGAAAAAAAATTTTTTTTTGTTTTTTTTTTTTCAATATGTAATCTTTAAAATTATTCTTTGTCCTCGATAAAAAATGTTTTTGTTTGTTTCAATTTTTTTTTTTTTTTTTGTGTTTTGGTTCATTTCAAATATGATCCACAATAAAAATTAATATTAAATAAAATTGAAAAAATATAACAAATAATCAAAATTCAAAATCTTAAAACACAAATCGCTCATATTATACATCATAATTGTATTCAAAATTAATAAGGCTTAAAATTCACACCTTCAAGGTCTTTTATAAAGAGATATCCTCAAAATGTCTTACTTTATAAAACAAATGCGAATTTATTATTCAGAAATCTAAACAACATTTATCATACTTCTCTTGAAATACTTGAATGAAAAGAAAAAATTGATACTCTATCATTAGATATAATGTTATATAGCTTATTTAGCTTGTTGAAAACTATATTGCCAGTTCCAATATTATAAAAGTTAATATATTAATAGATATATTATTTATTTTCGTTTCCAATATTATGATACTATTACTATTTACCATACAACTAAGGTGTAACTTATATATCTTTTAATATGTTAACATATTGAACCGAAATTTAAATCTGATTCAAAAATTTTACCGGCTTAAAGATTTGCTATACTTTGAAAGGATTAAAACATTATCTAAGCAAAAAAATAAAATAAAATTACTTAAATTTCATAATTTTATATTGAATTCAATTATACTTTAATCATAATATTAAATTGTTTTTCAAAAATGATTCAAAATGACTATTCAAAAAAAATCAAATCCCCAGATGTAACTATGTATATATAAGAAAAAAACCAAAGAATATTCAAAAGAAATAAAATGTGGGGAAAAAGAAACATATATCTATAGAAATAAAAGTGCATATCACTGACAATAAAATAACATGAATTGTTTTTGATTCTACAAGTTGATAAATTATACAATAACTACTACTACTATATATATATATAACTTTTAAAGTAACAACAATAATCATCATACAGAATCCTTTTTAAACATTTACGACAAAAAAAAAAATAAAAAAATCTGAAAATAAAAATTGACGAAAAAAAAACAATAGAAAAAGAGAAATTGAAATAAAAGTCAAAACAATAGAAAAAAAACAAAGAGGAGCACCATAAGGATATTTGGTAAACCAACCAAAAAATGAAATAGAAGAAGAAAAAAAATAATAATACTATTCCAACCATTATCATAACACATATAAATAAAAGTAAATTTTTAAAAGAAAAAAAAAAAACAAAAGATTTTTTTATTCGACAAAGGATAAAATACCATCACAATCTGTTATTTCAAACAATCCATAATGGCAAGACTTCTGTTCAATTTCGGTTTTTCTTTTTTTATTTTTTTTTTCTTTTTGGTAAATCGATCGATTTACAATCCTTAACAATAACACCATTTTCTTTCCTATTTTTTTCACTATTTTATTATTATTTGTACTCTTTGTATTTTATATTTATATATTATTTATATAAAAAAAAATAATTCAATTACGGATATTTAATTTTAAACAAATCATAGTGTCGATAAATGAAAATCAGTTCATTATATTAAAATTATATTAAGATAGTTTAAAAAATTAAGATAACTCATGTCTTTAAATTATTATATACTTCCATATACTAACAAATAAAAATTAAAAAATACTACAAAAATTTCCGACTACTTGCGAAGCTATTTTAGGAAGAACATTATTAGTTAATTAAATAGTTAAATTAACCATATTATGTTATAACACAGTTTTAAATTAAAAAGAAACAATTTTTAGTAATCAATTCTTTTTTATAAAAAAAAATGTTTGCGACAAAATGCTATTACAAGATATAAAATTGCACTTTTTGCCTTAATACAGGACTAGTAATTGAACAATTTTTTTTTTTGATATCTAAAATTACATAAAAAATTTTGGTTTTCTGTAACGTAAATAATTAATAAATTAAATTTATAAAATTCAGTAATTTGAAAATATAAAATCCTTGAACTAAATCATCATGTAGATTGTGGCACGTCAATGGGTCATATAGAGTCGTGTTCAACTAAATAATATTTATGTGTATAAGAAAAAAATGTTTTTAAGATCTATAGTATATTAGTATATAGATCCTGGCACATTAATGGGTCACATAAAGTCGCGTAAGGAAAAAAATGTTTCTAAGTACTATTCCATAACTGTATATAGCATATAAATATACAAAAATGTAGATATTAAATGCAATTCATTACATCTGTTGTTTCTCAATTTCTATTTGTTGAAGATTGAATTGAAATCCTTATGCGGATTTCAATTCAATATTATGAATACTATAGAAATTCTTTTATTTTTTGTTTATTTTTTTTTTTTTTTTTTTTTCTTAGAAATTTAACAAGCATATAACATAATCCAATATATTTATATATATGTATATAAATATTTTGTAAATAATAATATGTAAGTAGGTAAAAACTATTTTATTTGATCTTTTGTTGGCACAACAAAATGAAATTATATTTATTTTATTCCTTTTTTTTGTTTTTTATTGTTTTTATTGTATTTTTATTTTTCAATAGTAATATAAAAAATAATGATTATTAAATTAGCCTAAAAATTGGCAAAAAAAAAAAAAATTGCAATATTACTTTTCTTTAAAAAAAAACAGATTCTTTCTCTTCATAAAGTTATAAAAGAATTTTTAAATTAAAAATTAAATAATATTAGAATTTATATTTTGATATTAATATTTCTAATATTTTTTATAAAAACTTAAGAGTTCTATACTGTTCTGATAATGTCCATTCCTCTTTTACATAAATCCTTACAATATTTGTTTTAATTTTTGTTAAATTTGTTTCAAATTCATTGAGTTTTTACCTTTTCTTTAAAATAAAAATTTTGGTTACTTAAAATTTGGTGAACTAATTAATACTACAGTTTTCAGCTGAATATTCTACTAATCTGTTTTAAATCTAAGCTTTCCTTCGAAACAAACCTAAACATCCCCGTATCATATTGCATTTCGCGAATCTCGTTCTTTAATTTTCGTTAACGTTGATAATTTCTTTCTTTCTAAAAGTTCTTTTCTTTAACCATTTTCCTTATTTTTGCCTTTTTTTGTCGTTTACACTGTACCTTTTCTTAAATTTCGATTCTAAAATTTTTATAGTTCATGAGAAAATTTTTTTCTTTTTCAGATTATTTATGATTTCTTAGAACTGTTAAAAATTAAAGGCTATAAATTAAAATTAAAATGTCCAAAATTTAATACAATTAATATTGTATTAATATTTGAATGCAATATAAAAGAATCACTTTATACATATTTTAAAATTGAAGATTCAAAAAAAAATAAAAAATTGTTACTTATTTTTTTTTTAATTTCTGTATTACCATTAAAACTAAACAAAATAAAAACCTGAACCATTTTTTTATGCATACATACACACGTATAACCTTGAAATAATTCCTTGAAACCAAAATTTTATTTTAAATATTATTATCATAATATACGACTGTTAAATATATACATATATATAAGTTAAGAAAATAAGGGAGTTTTAAAATTAAATCCTTTATTTTTATTTATTTCCAGATCTTTTTTCTATGTTGTTTTTTTCTCAACTTTTTCTTGTCTATATTTTAAATTTTCATGAATTTGTTTTTAATTTGTTTTTGCTTGTTTTTTTTTTTTTTTAATTTTTACAATATTATAATATACAAGTTGTAAATTAGGATTTTAATTTCAAATCATCAATATATATCAATATATATTTATATATAAATATGAACCTAAGTATACATATATGCATGTAACAATCTATATATTCCCATACGTATGTAGAAGAAAAAAAATTTCTCAATTTTCTTTTTTAAAAAAAAAATTTTTTTTTCTCTAATTAACATTCAAAAGTTATTCTTCCAATTAGTCTTGATGATAAAAGCATCATCAGCAAAGCAACAGCAATAATATTATATACATATATACATTTATTACGTACATACATATATATCAACTTATGTGCACATAATTTTAAGAAAAACAAAATCACGGAATATTATTATCCTGTTTTCAATCGATATTCTTATGTAGATATATAATATATATATATATAGTATGTTCTTTTTGGTCTCCTAACTCCTACTCAATATAAAACAAAAAAAAAACAGTAAATTTTTTTTAACATCACGCTATCTATCTACAAATGAATTCTTAAAACGCACTAAATAACATAGACAAAATATTTTAACATAGTTAACAAAAAAAAAAAAAACGGGAAAAAAAAACTTTGTGCTACCATTTATTGTAAATCAGAACACAGCAAATATTTTACATTTTAAAACATTTTTGTCAAATGAAAAATAAAGACCAAAAATTAAACTTTTTTAAAAGCCTAATAAATTACTATACAATAGAGAATTTCCTAATACAATAGAGACTTTTCTCAGTTTTCTTTATAATAATTATTTTCTTTTCCAATATGATATTGAAATAATATCTAACTATAGATCAATTACATGCAAATTCCATCAATATTTTTACTTTATCTACTTTATACAAAATTAAGAATAGGCCAAAATAGACGGAAAGAGAAGTAACGAGACCAGTAAAAACTTTACGATTACATGTAAATATATGGACATAGCGAAAATAGACGACAAAAATATCAAAAACAAAACAGCACGAAAAATTATATGTGATATAAACGGGAAAAATGTCATATAAAGTCTATGTAAAATTAAAATAACGGATAAACGGTAACACTAAAAAATTAAATACATATTCCTATCAAATCTACAATATAACAACACATATTACATTTTATAAAAACAAAAAGAAAATAGAAAAAACAAAAAACATATACATTAATTCCATACTCGAACTTTAACATACGAGCGTTTTTAATAAAAGTACAAACAAAAAAAAAAATCAAAAAAAAAATAATGTTTGTGAACGTGTTTTGATTTTAGAAAGCTTTTTAGTTCTTCTTTAGTTGAATGTACATATTACAAAAGAAAAACTGATAGAAAGAAAGAGATAGAAAATATTAAATAAAAAAAAAACACTTCTTTTATGCATAAAGAAAAATGAAGATACATTTTAATATATAAAAAGGACTAAAATGTTGACATCATATTTTCCTACATATTACACTATATTCCTCTTACTGCATTCTACTTCTCATTTCTACCAAATTAATCTATAGAGTAAAAATCATGTCATATATACAAGTAATATATTTAATAATATTTGTATTCTATATATTAAATCTGATATACAAAAAATAATAGTTAAACCCATATACCATAGTATATAATATATACAAAGAAACTTATATTAAATTTTTATATAACTAAAAAAATAAATATAATAACAAAATAAAAAAAAATTACATATGCTTACATACATATGTCAATTAATACAAATAGCAATAAATACCCTTGAACCACGCAAATAAATTATATTTTGCACAAAAAACACCAACAACAGAAAAACTACATTTTAAAATTAAATTTTGACATTAGAAGTAGGTACTCAAAGATATTTTTGTTATTTAAAAGTAAAAAAATTGAAAAAAGGAAAAACAAGACTAAAGTTATAAAAAAAACTTAAAACATACATACATACACTATAAAATAAATTTTGAACATTTCCTGCTTTATCCACACTTTATTTGAATTTCACTTTAATTCGTTTTATTTACCTATATTTTAATTCAACATCGTTGAACACCTAGCAGTATTTTAATTCACACACCATCTAGTACGCTAAAATTTTGTACACTGTCTTATCTCATTACTTTTTTATCTATCACAATTTGAGAGTCTTAAGAGTTTTCCGATCATTGCAAACAAGCAGCCGATTTATTTATTTTAAATTACGATACGATTACATTTTTTTTTTTTTTAATAAATCTTTTATTTATACCTTTTAATTGCACTCTTAAATTTAGTTTAGCTTAGAAAAAAGTTTAGAAAAACAGCGATATGATTAAATTAATTGACACGATCAATCAGCCTAAATATATGCAAATTTCAAAAATAAATCTACTATGAGTGGTGAAGCACATTACAAGCTTGCAGAAATATATGTGCACTATCAACCAACTATTTGTATTTTTAGTCAAATAGATCAATATACGAAAACGCTAAGATAATCAGAATCGATTATCTTATCATCCGTCTCATACGAAATCATATATAAACATTTAAAATATGATTTTTATGACGACAATAAACAAGAACATTATTATAAAAAAAAATGTAAAAAACTATAAAAATTTTAAAAAATTTTATAGTTTTGAAAAAATTAAACTTTTTTATTTATTAAATCAATGGGAGAGTTAATACCAATATTAGTCATATACAGTAAAGATTGACATTAAATTTTAAGCATATGTCAAATTCTTTAAAATATGTATATCAAGAAACTCAATAAAATAAAATAAAAAGTGGTGATAGTGATGATGTACAAAAGTGGTGATGTATATGGCTTATTAACCGAAGGAGTATGGATTCTATCCCTGCAGATAAAGGAAGTTTTTTTTTATTGAGCCAAATTGTTAATATAAATAAATATATAAATAAGAAAATAAATTATAATAAAATAAAAAAGCTATTAATGGAGGAATCAAATGAAATATCCTCAGTCCGTAATAATCTAAGTTGTAGAAGGGTATATATACTAATACTAATAAGATTCGTTTTGTAATATTAGTTTTAAATCAATAAAATCGAAGACAATGTAATTTTTTTTAATTTTTTTATATTAGTATTGTTTGCAGTCTTCACCTAAATCGGATCCATTCTTCACAACCTAACAGCTAGTTATGTTGAGAACGATTTTTATGCGGGGAACCCACCAAAATATGGCATAGGTACATATATCTCTTTTATTTTATCTAAAATCACTTTTACTTTAAGTGAAGACATTTTTACTTGGGAGCGCCACGAATGCTCGTATCTCGAAATTTCGTTTTATCAAAATCTCGCTTTTTAAAATCTAGTTTCTTAAAATCTCGTTTTATCAAAATCTTATTTTTTAAAATCTCGTTTCTTAAAATCTCGTTTTATCAAAATTTCGTTTTATCAAAATCTCGTTTTTTAAAAATCTCGAAAATCTCGTTTTTTTTTCAGAAAATACAGGGTCGCCTTTTACAGAATTTGTGTTCATATATGTACATATTTGTGAGATTAATATTATTATTTAAAATATTTATCGCATCCATTTTATAAATACACTTACAATAATAATAATAAATTCAAAATCAATTCAAAATAAAATCAGAGATATTTAATCAAACATATTATGCAAATTTTTTTTCTCTATAATAATACTGAGAAGTTTGACACAAACCTGTTAGTTGTGACAATTATATAACATAGATGTCACTTTTTATAGCATTTGATGACACATGCATAAAACAACTGTCATTTTACAAAATATAAGATTATCATAAAAAAAAAAATTTTAAATTTTTATCAACAATTTTTATCAATTTTACAAATACTCTAAGGAAAAAATAAATTTGATTTATATGGTTTCCTTCCATTTTCATTATTTAGTACAACAAAAAAAAAAACTACTAAAGAATACTTTGAGTTAACGTTAATTTAAACATTACAAATTATAACAATTTACTACCCTAACTGAAAAAAAGTTTTCTTTTTTTGTTTATATATTTCCAATTTCCTTTTCTTTATCATATACATATACTGTATATGTATATGTGGTAATCAAATTGTTATTTCAGGCAATTGGCTATATTTGATCATATAATTTCTACATATTTAAATTTTAGACAAAAAATCTATATTTCAATAAATTGATTTAAAGGTTGGTTTTAGTGGCCGCCTCAAGGTACAAGTAGATAGGTACAAATCGACTGCAGATGCTCAATTATATCAGTTTAGGAACGTTGTAATATCCTTAATCAGTTTTTCTCTTAATTAAACAATTGGGAGCTTATTACAAAGCTCTGTAAATCGTTTAAGTTCACCTGCGACAAATCGACAAAACGGCAAAAGATTATTTAAGAAAGCTTTGGCCAATCTTTCTTCTTTTTAGAGTAAGATCCGGACCTTCACACAAAAGGTGAAAAATTGATTAATTTTCCTCTTTGCAGCTTCTGCATAAGTCATATGAAGGAAGTTCTAACTTTCTGGTATGTCTTCTGATCGAACAGTGTTCCGCTAAAACTCTTATTACATTATCGATATTGCGGCGATTTAGGGTTAAATGTTAAGTTTAGTTCAATATTCATTATATATATATATATGTATGTATGTATATAATGTACAAAATTTATTTTTAAGCTAATAAATTTATATAATTTTGTGATCAAACTCAATGCATTAAAATTTACTCAAACTATCTGCGTAAATTAATTAACTATTTTCCTACGTTATACATACATATACATATTCATATAAATTTTTATATTGTATGTGTTATATATACATTAAATGTCAATACATGAAAATTACAGTGATGAGTGATATGTTGTCTCTTTTCTTATTGTTATTTTTTTTTGCTCTCTTTTTGTTTATTTTGTTTTTTTTTTTTTAGTTTTTTTTTCCTTTCAGGTAATTTGAAGTTTTACTGTTACATTATAATATAAATAAGGATATTATTGTTATCCTTATTATTTTGTTAGTGTAATTTTATATTTAATGAATACATATATATTTTGGTATGGGTGATTAACTTATATAAAAATTTAAATAAAAAAAAAAAGATACCTATATATTAGATGCTCGGAATTAAATCATAATGAATTTAAGATTAAAATATTATAGTATACAAAATATATATAAATTACTATAAGTTAGGTTTGTTTTAAATTTATTAATATTCAATTACGTACATTGTTTTGTTTAAATTTTGAGGCTTATTTATTGGAGTAAAGTTGCTTTTAATATCACAAAAAAAAAAAAGTTCCATTTTATTTAGATTTTAAACATTTTAATCAAATTTTAAGAAAATTGTGACATTGCTATGCCTCTATATACAAGTTTGATTTCCAGGAACATTTTTATTTTTTTTTTTTTTTTGAATCTTGAAACTTGATATTCACATATTTGTTTTACGTCAGTTCCTACTCAACTTTTGTAATACATAGCTTTATAATTCGCATTTAAAACAATCGAAATACTTTAAAGGATAGAGTATATAAAGTATAAAATAATTTTTTTCTTTCATATTGAAATAACGGTAAAAAAATAAAACAAAAGAATTTTATTTTTTTTTTATTATTATTATTATTGATTATTGAAAACATACTAAGTCCGTTTACTTTTTTTTTGAAGATATATACATATACATTTTACAAAACTAATACAATAGTAAAGAAAGGATACATACAATATACCTAAGTCTAATGGAATTGAGTATGACGCAATGGTTTTTTTTTTTTATTATATTAATTTATAATGGTGGGAATGAGGGAAACATTTTAATATAGGAATTTCTTTAAAGTTTTTGATTTTAATCACATTAAAAATTGAAATTTTATTTGTAATTGTTTTGAATGCGAATTAAAATCTAATTAAAGTCCATTTTAATGGTTTTATTTATTTAAAATACTCAATATGATCATATTGTTATACAATTTAATTATATTTTCTATTTAAATTAAATAAAATAGAAATAGTTTACAATATAGTTTAGTTTATTATATAAAATAATTAAATTAATATTGATAATAATGTACATAGACAAGAATATGAAATATGTAAAGACAAATATTTAAAGTTTTTTTTAAACAAATAAAGACATTCAACTTCAATCTTAAAATTCTTGATAAAAATTATCAGCTTCACGAAATTTTTATGAAATATTAGTAATAATTAAGAATTAGAAAAAATGTTTTAAGGTAAATTGTATTTCCATTAACAGAAATTCGTTTTAAATGTTAATAAAAAATTGAAGTAGTTAGTTTAAAACAATTATATAATTTTCCGTAATCCAAGAATGAGTACATTTATCCGCTGCTCTATGGCATTACATTGGTAGTCTTAATTGCTTAAAAATTTATATCAATACTTTTTAATTAAATTGGTTTACTATAATAGTCATCTCTATTTTAAGTATCTAAAAAATGAACAGAGTAATCGAATATCTATACCATTAAACAAAATTGGATATGATCCATTAATACTATATGGGGTATCTCTGTATCAATTTTATTTAAAAATATTTTCATTTTACAATTATTTAATATGATATAAGTGCGCAAGTATATATGTAAAATAAAATTTTAAAAAATTAAATAAAATACTGAACCTATTGTAAAATATTTATAATATCCTGTGACGGGAGATCTAGATAGCCTAGTGGGTAAGATCGTATGAAATATACTGTCAACATCGAGGGACTGTGGGTTCGAATTCCACAAACATCGTAAGAATAATTCTCTCTAACGGCATTTAAAGCCAGACCTGGAAAGAAAAGATTATGTAATTTCGTTGTCACATTTATGTAACAGGGAAATAAACAAAAAAACAAAAAAATTTTAGTGAACAGAAAATCTTTAGAATTTACTTCATTTTCTGTAAAAATTATTCACCACATAGATATGTGACTGAGAATTTTTAATATTTCTAATAATTATTGAAAAAAAAACTGAAACATTAATAAAAGGCAAACGAAAAGAAAAATTATAATGATAAAATTTTTTTTTAATTTCACTGTGAAATTCAATAAAATAGAAAATTAATGTAAAATTATGATGATTATTTTTATAGATTAAATTATTTTATTTTTATTTTATAAAAAAGCAAACAAATTACACTCTAATTATGAATAATTTAAGTATGTAATTACCATTTCATTTTATATTCCACAAAATATAATAAATATAAATTGTTGTTTTTGTTTTTTTTTTTTACCCAAAAAAAAAATTTATTTTAATTTTATTTTGAAAAATTCTATTACTTTTTTATTTAAAAATATTCTTAATCTTTTTATTATTTTCTTTTGTTTTTTTATTAAAAGATAATTCTTGATTATTATAATGAAATGAAAATGAAATTTAATAGATTTTTATTTTCTTATTGACTGTAAAACTATACCTACTTTAAGACAATATTCCTAAAATTTAAATGATTTAATTTTATGGTAAGTGATGCTGTTTTTTTTTTTGTTCATTGTAATGCAAATTACTCAAACCATCATCAAAGTCCTATTATGATTAAAAAAATGAAGAACAATATATACATATATACACTTACATAAATGTATAATACAATATACAAAACCATAAAAATAAGCTGAAATTTTAAAAGTTTTTTATTCAAATTTATTTCGATTTTGATGTTTGCTTTATAAAACAATAAATATACATATATATGTATACAATAATACATAATGTACAGAGTGTTGGCAAGTCGAAAGTCGCGAAAAAAGAAATTGATAGGGCAGGTCGAAACAAGCAAAAAATTGGTCCGAAGTTGTGCTCTTTTCTTAACGGTTTCGGAGATAATGCCATTCAAAGTGTTTTCGTTAAATTTTTAGACGCATAATATGTAAATGTAATATTTTCGTACCTGTACAACATGCAAAATTCGGTTAGGTATCGATACACAGCCAAAAGTATGATAATATCAATATCTTAAATTTTTTCTGAATATTGATATGTTTTTTCAATGCTTTTTAAAAAACAAACGGTGGATATTTTTTGTTTAAAAAACTTATCAAAATTATAGCTTTATTATTATATTATCATAATTTTTATCGAATATTTTACCGTTTTCGAAAAATTTTATATTAACTTCTTTGTGCTTCATTGAAATTTTGTTAAAAAAATTTTTTCTCATATATGGAACATAAATTATAATATGAAAAACTTTCAATACCGTTATATCTTTGAAATCATTTAAAATAAAAAACAACCCTTTTAGAAAAATGTTTTGATTATTTCGCGAGCTTCAATTTTCAGACACCCTGTATATTATAAAATATTTACGTTTACGATATAATAACTGCCAATTTCTTTTGTGGAACAAGATAGCTTGCTGATAAAATACTTTCAATTTGGCGATTGTTTTTTGATTTGGTTGATTTTTACAATATTCTGCAGTACTTTTTCATTCAAATAAACAAAAGAAGTATAATCTTTCCTTCAAAAGATTTTTTAATAAATAGCTTCTCAATATGTTAAAACCAAATTTAAAATAAACATAGAGAAGCAGTAAAATCGTTTAGTCGGGGAAAATGCCAAAAATAAAAACTCTATTTTAGATTTAACTTATTTAAAAGAATCAAATACAACTATCAAAAATATATTGGAAAATCAAATAATTTTTAGTCTAAACAAGTTTTTAACCGTAGACGAACAAGTAAAATCCAAATATAGAAGCATAACAGATCACAGTCGCATTTTACAGAATTTAAAAAACAAAATAAAGTTATAAACATTCTTTTTTATACAATATGAAGTTGTGTATTAAAAATACTAGGCCACTAAATAAAACATTCACTATTATACAAAATACAACAAATAACAAAAACAAAAAAGGTCGGCGCCATTTAATTTAATTGAAATTGAAATTATTTTCATTCTGATAATTTTGCAAAAAAAAAGAAAAACATTGTAAAAAAGTAAAAAAAATGGGTTTTTCCCATGTTTTAGTTTTTACATCTAACGAATTTTTTTAGTTAATGTTAACTTTATGATAATTTTACATTATCAGATTGTTGATTATATTGTTTTTATACAATTTCTGTATTAAAAAAGTCAAATTGAAATTAAAGAGAAATTTTAATCCAATATTTTTTAATTTTTTTTGTTTTCGATTTTAGTTTTTGTCATTTTTGTTGATATTTCCTTAGTTGACGTTGATGTAGATGTCAAAAATAATGTAGCAAAACTCTACTGACGCCCAATCTTAACTAACAGATAATATATTATAATATATTGTATCTTATATTTATAAGAAATTGTATTTAAAATGATTTTGGAACAATTCATTCAACATCATCTCGTAATACTATACGTATACTTTTTTAGATGCTGAGTATTATGGTATCAATATTAATTTTATGATTCTATCGGATTTTCAATTCATTACCAATTCCAAAAAATTAATAAATGACTATGATTTTAATTTGATCTAGGTAGATAATCTATTAAATTTTTTTATTTATTTATATTCAGATACCGTGGTACATAAATGTGCCAGGTAGCTATAACCCCTGTTTCCTGGTAGGAATGTGGGGTGTACGAAATATTATGATATATAAAGTATTTATATATTGCGATATATGAATTTTTTTTTATATTATACTTATTGTACCCAGCAGGGAATCGAACCCGAGACCTCTTATTCCCTTATCAATGAGAAGCGGTGCGTCAATCACTGCACCAATGGCTGGATATCTATTAAATTTAAAACAAAAAAAATACTTGTTTTCAACACTTACCTACATAAATGTTTAAAAGTAACTAACTTTAAAAGTACTGTTTATAAAAATACATTTAATTTCTTTAAAGGAAAATTTTATTAGTACTATATTCATTGCTTCGGCAAATTTTTGTCGCACTTTTTTTTTAGAAGAGAATTCTCTTTCCGAAGATGTATTGGTTCAGTAAATTTTTTTCAAATAAAATATAAAGGGTGAGTCCCAAAATCCACAAAAACAAAATCCATAATGATTTTTGCCACAAAAAAAAAAATCCACAAAAAAAATCCACAATTATTTTAAATACTTAGTTATTGAAATAGGTATATGCAAAAATAATAAAAAAACCGCTTTAAAGTTGGTTACAAAATCAGTGTTAAATAATTTGTTAGGGGGTGCTTAAATTCTTTGATGTTCAAATATGTATGCAAATTAGAAAGAACTTTGGAGTTTGTTATAAAATCAGAGTTTTTTGCTTTTTGTGGATTTTTTATGTAAATTTTGTCTTTTGAATTTTTATTTATGGATTTCGAATTGTGGATTTGATCACCAGCCCAATATATATGAGAATGAGACTATATTAAAAAAAAAATCCTATCGTACGTAAAACTTAGTTTTTAATTTTTTTTTATCTTTAATAAATTTACATTTATAATAACACACACATAATAAATTTGTCTTATATTTAATAATTTACAAATTTACATGAAAATATAATACATATGTATATTTTTAGATATAAAAAAACAAATATATTTTTTTATTTATCTAATTTAAAAGAAAACAAAACCACAACAAAAATTTTGCATATATAAATGTTTTGCTAAAGTGCAAAGATTATGAACACTAACATATAACAAACACAGAAACATTTAATGAATGAAAGCTTTAATACAAGTTAGTTCTCGGATTCTGTACGCTTATGTACGGCTTTGTCAAAAGAGAAAGAGATAAAAAAAACTTCCGCACTTTTAAAACACTTCTTGAAAAATAAGAGAGTTGAAAATTTCACATAAAAAGCATAAGCGGACATAAGTTCAGAACTTTCAATATCCGAAGGCAATGAATCCATCATTTACTTAAACGTTATTGTTTATTACTTTATTTTATTACGATTCTAACAAAAAAAACATTACCATCAGGGAAATTTTCTAATATTGTTCAGCTTTGCAATAAACAATATATTGGAAGCTTTAGGTTCGAATATACCGTTTGGTTCAGGATTGTAAAAGATGGAGTTTTTTTTTTCAAATTATATATAAAAAATATTTTAGTTCATGTTTTACAAAACGAATAGAATCGATCTGAAATAAAATCCTAAATATAAAACTAATTTTGATAATATACCTACTGTAAAACATTTAATCTCAATATTGAAAAAGGCTTGAACATTTTTCTGTAATATAAAATGTAGATAAAATCCTTGAATATTTCTTTTTTTTTTTTTAGTATTTAAAGTAATCTACACTTCAATAATATTTATTATTTTAACTATATACATAATGTCTATTAATACTTATACTCGTAATACTTTTTATACATATAACTACATATTATATATATATATATAATCACAAAGATAATAGGTGTTTTTTTTTTCTATTTTCTAAAGAAAACTTCATATTCTGTTAGTGTGAAAATGTTTTTCTTTTTCTTTTATTTCTCTTTTCTCTCTTATTTTAGAAGGTACAAAAAAAGTGTCATTGAGCAGTAAAAAAAAAATTGATTAAAAGTTTCCATTTCTTTGAATTTTTGTCATTTATAAAAAAAACAAAAAATACATTTCTGAAAGGTTCAAATTTAATCGAATTTTGATTTATAATGCCATCTAAAATTAAATAAATTAAGTAGCACGTATGAAGAATATTTTATTAGTGATTAAGTATTTTTGTTTTCTCCTTTCCTTTAACTGAGCTTCAATTTCTGAAATCATTAGTTTCACTGAACCGTTGATTAGTCGACTATAGGTATTGTACAAAACTTATTGATCGCAAATAAATATTTTTATATGTGCGACATCTATTATCTTATACAAGAATTATTTTATTTTTTTATTTTATAATATAACCAACGATACAAACCTATTATTAAACTTTAAAACTTACTAATATTGAATACAACGAAATTTATAACCTAGAATTGAGAAAATTAACAAAATATTTCCTCGTTTACAGTTACTTTTTTTTCTGTACTACTTTTTCTTAAAATACTTTTTCTTATTTTTTTCATTGTTACCTATAGAAAATTGGTTTTTGTTTTTTTTTTTTTTGTTGTGAAATGAACAAAATAGAATTGAAAGGATTTTATTTTAAGTTTTTGCTAGTGGTTCTTTTAATATTTCTTTTTGTTTTTTGAATAAGTCTTAGGTGTCAAAAAAAAAAAAAAAAATAACAAAACAAAATCTAAAAGAATATAAAATAGCGCAAAGAAAGTTAAATTCCTTTACTTACTTTTACATTTTTTCTTGATTTGTATTGTATTAAAGAAAAACTTGTAAGAAAAAAAAAATACCTATACTAAAAGAAAATACAATTCCTTCTTTCATATATAATAAGAATGTAAATTTTTCTTGAAAACTTTACTACACACATATATTTGGTATTGTATGCGTTTATAGATGATAAGTTTCTTTTTTATTATTTTTAAGACGAAAAAATATTCAAAATCTTTAACGTACCTTTAATATAATAACTATTAACGTTTACAAATGATAAATACACTAGGACTCAACAATTTACGATCATTTTTAATTTTTAAGATTTTAACAACATATTAAAAATAAAGTTCAGAAAACACAATTTTTGATTTAATTAAGTTTATTTTTACTTTTCTTACTTTCATTTTGAAAGTATAATATTTTAAAACAGTTTTTCCTTAACTTGATTTTTAACCAATTGTCATACTTGCATTGTATTTTCTACATATATTTTACATAAAATTTTCTGGAATGATGGTATTGACAACAATGTAGTAATTATTGTAAAAAACCAGCCATTTGTGGGTGTTGACAAATTCAAATATGTTCAATTTGGCTCAATCAAGACTGCGATTGAAGCAAAGAAATTGAAAATAGTATGGAAATGGGTCGTAATGCATTTGTTTAAATTAAAACGAGTTGTGAAATATCGTGATATTAATTTATAACTATACAATTATATTTTGCGAAGTACTATACGTTTGGTTCATTCTATTTTATGAAATATGAAAATCTAAAAATTGAAAGAAAAATATAAGAACAGGCTTGAAGATTTCAAATTGTGGACTTATCATTTATTGCTCAAATTTTCATGGTTAGACAAAGTAAGCAACGAAGAAGTATTAAGGAAAATTGACAAAAACCAGCTACTCAACATCAAACAAAGAAAAATTGTGTACTTTGTCCATATAATGCGCAATGCAAATGAAGTGTTGTAGCTTATCGTACAAAACAAAATTGATAGTAGAAGAGCAATAGGCAGAAAAGAGTTTTACTGGTTGCGAAATATTAGAAATTAGACAGTCAATAATAATAATATACATATTAGACAATAATATGCCAAAAGTGGATAGACAGAACATAGATAGTCAGGTTTAATGTTTGTTTGAAAAAGGCAAAACTTTTTTAACTAACAAACCAACAAATTAGATGTTGATACGAGTACTTTAAGTTTTGTCATAAGATTATTCAAAATAGTGTGTTGCTTACGATCAGTTTTTTTTTTTTTTTACAAATTTCACTTTTATTAAGTTTTTGTTTTTCAATGTGGCTTATTGGCTTATTGGATTGTGATTTCTTAAACTAGTTTAAAAAAAGCAAAAATCAATCAAATTGTAAAACTTTTGAATAGAGATATACCTAAGCAAAGGAATAAATCAAATGAATATAAAGTAAAATTTAAATGGATAAGTGAACAATCCAGTACTTTTATACTTATTCTAATAACAATTGATAGTTTACTTTGAATTTATACTATACTTTTATAACAATTGATGGTTTTATTTAAATGAACATATTTATATATTAAATTGCTTATAAATTGTTTTCTTTTTTCCCAAAAGTCTGCACACTTCACAAAAATTTTGTAAAAACGTGCTTATTTAGTTTTACTCTAATCTTTTGACCAAACGTCACTCGACCAGAATTATACTTCATTTGAGATAAAACAATTCCATTCAATTAGCTATGTCTTGATTTCCTTGGATTAATTAACTATTAATTAATTTTTATGTCAATCATTCCTTTAGGAATAGCTCTTAAAGCTTAAAATTTCATTAAATTCCCTAGAAGAAATGTTTGCATTTTGTATATTAAAGGCTTTTTCTAACTAAATAGAATTTTCTCAAAATGTCGCTATGAATTTTTTCATAATTTCCTTAACCAAAACAGAAAATTTACATTTCTTATTATATTCATAACAAAATTTAGAATTTTCTTCACCTTTTCATATCTTATTTTTCCATAAACTCTATATACTTTTTTACAAAAACTTACAATTATGGAAATGTGCTTCATAAAAAATCCTTCATTTTATATAAAATCTAGTTTATTTTTTAAGTACAGATAAGTTGAAAAAATTTATAATTTTTGGGATGAAAATAAATAATTATTAGAACTTTTTTTTTTTTTTAATAGAAAAATTTGCCTATTAGTTTCACTCTGTTCGTCTGTCTGTCCATTCATCTGTTTACAAAATTTCTACACCGTTTAAGATAGAGCAATGAAATTTTAAATTGTCTTTTAAAAAATGTGCGTCTTTAAAAATCTTTGATTTTCATTCTGCCTTGTTTCTTTAATAAAAATCGCAGTTTAATATATTAGATGGCTTGATAAAATCAGTTAGAATTGAATTAAGTTTCAATATGTGCAGATTTTTATTCTATTCATCTTTAGTACCATTTAATGAAACATAAATTTGTAAAACAAGGAAAATTCTAACAGATTTTAGATTTTGATTAAGTGTTATAAATAACACTTACATGTAAAAATTAGTACATATCCTTACTTTCTTAGAGGCAGTAGGGTTGACAGAAGTATTATAAGTAGAGGCGAGCATTACTTAAACTGTTAATTGTGTTACACAATTAAATATGAAAAATTGCTAATACTACAATATCAAAAATAATAATTATACTAAACTATAAATTAGAAAGAGACAAAATTCTATTATATTTTATGTACTTTTAAATAATAAATACTAATTATAGCCATAAATAACAGAAATATAATAATTTTAAAGGAAAAGTTTCAATTTCTCCTTTTTTTTTATTTTTATCTGCATTCAAAATTAAAAACGGAAATTGAACTCACAATTTAGTATTTTTTTAAAAAATAAAAACAAAAACAAAAAAAGGATTTATATACAATTGAAAAAAAAATAAGTAAATTTTTAAAATTTCTTTTGCAACCATTAACTTATAGGTAAGTACTATATATACTACAAAAAAAAAAACGGAATATTATATACAGTACATAATTTATATATACATAATATATAAATATCTGAATTGTAACCTAAGGTCCAGGTTTTTGGCAACGTTTTATTTCAAACGACAATAAAAAATAAATAATTTTTTTTTTTTCTTTTTTTAAAAACCCTTAAGGTTTCTTTCGTGCCATACCATAATTTCTTATATTCATCTATCTACGTATAGATAAATATAGAAATGATGATATTTTATATAATATGTACATATTAATACATTGTACATAAAAATATTATGTAACTACATCACCATATACATATATTATATGAAGTCCTTACTGCACTTTTAAAAATGAAAAATACAAATAACAAAAAATAATAAAAATTTAATTTCAAATAAAACAGAAAATCGTTAAAATTCATGTTTTTCTTATTTCGGAAAAAAAAAAAAAATTTTTTAATTTTTTTTAATTCTCTCTCAGAGGGCCTTTGAATTTTTTATTTATTTTATAAGAAGAAATGCTCTGTTGTTTTTCTTTTTTTACTCCAAAAGAAAATTGAATTGATACCTCTTATTATAAGGTATATTCAATATAAAAGAATGCAGAATGGTTAGAATTGTTTATTTAAAAATGAAGCTTTACACTTGCAACTGAAACTAATACTCTTGACACTTTTATTTACGAAAACACTTCATTTATCTTTCAACTTTAAAAATATATCTAAATTTTCTATATAGAGCGAATTTCTAGTTTTTAATTTTGACTGTAAAATTCAACTCCAATAAATAAAATTCGGAATAAATTAAATGTTCGCTTCGGAAAGATACTTCAGATATAATATAAAAAAGGGCTTCTTTTACACAATAGAAATTAAAAAAACAAATCTAGTCAAATTAACGTTTTAACCTAGACAAACCAACAAAAAATCTTTTGGTAAAAGCTATATCCTGTGTTCACACGTAAGAAATTCTAATGATTTAGGATTCTACATTAAATAAAGGGGAGGACACCAGTTTGTCTAAAGACATTTCGTCTAAAGCTATTTTTTGACAAAAACAACTTGTACGAAAATGTCACTTCGCAAAAAGACGTTTAAAAGATAGGGACACCTTTATTTTTTTTCGAATTGTCTCATTATATCAAATGGAAAGTAATGAAAGGTTACAAAATATCCATTTTTTCAAAAGATATTAGGAAAAAATAACTTTTTGTAATTTAAAATTCGTGTAACTGTACATAAACTAAAAAGGGATATAAAAATGGTGTATCAAAGAAAACACATTCAAATTAAATTAAATGTACAGTAAATAAGATCTTATCTTTGAATGTAAAGAAAGCTAAAACTTCAAGTAAGCAACAAATAGGTGGTAACCAAAATAATAATAATAAAAAAAATAATGTAAGAATAGAGTGATTGTAAAGTTTTAAAATCTTAAAATTGTTAAAAATTATTGAAGTGCATGGAATAGTAATTTATTATGCCTAACTTTTTAACTTACCGCCAAAAATTAATTTTCTCATAACTGTCGTCTTCTAGACTATATGCATAAAATCATAACATTCCTAAGAAATCCTATTAATGCAGGTACCAAGAACAAAGATTAACAAAAAAAAAAAGAATATTGCATAAATTTCCTCAAGATGAAAAATTTTACATTTTTTTTTTTAATTTTTTTTTTTTGTAGATTTTAAAAATTTGAATTTTTGAAAACCTTTTGATCAACATCATAATATATTATTATAGGAATAGGAAAATTTTGTCCGAGAGTTTAACAAAACCCAACAAATTTTTTTTTTTTTCATGTTATATATTTTAGTTTCAATTTTAGAAACAAAATAAATTTAATTATTTAAAGTTGAAGAAACCAAAAACAACAATTTTGTATAAATTGCACAAATATTCATTCAAAAAAACAATAGAAAAAAACTAAACCAATTGTCTAGAAATTCAAATTGAAATTAAAAAACTTTATACTTATATGTTATAATATGTTTGATTTTCTACCGTTAAAAAAAAAAAAGTTAAAAATAAAATTAACCAATGGCTAAGATTAAAATAAAACAAAACAATGTATTCGCAAAAAACTTAGACATAAAAGATGTATAGTGTATAGGTTTTATTTAGCCCTAGAACATAAATAGGTTTTTAAAAGATAATTGGGTATATATGTATAATAATATTTTTATCTTTTCGTCATAAAGAATATTGAAGAAGGAATCTAATCTTCCACAAATTTGAATCGTGCCATCCTATACATAAATTTTGAATAAGTTTTTTGTTAAAACATAATTGAGGGTCTTGGCAGCCTCTTGTGTAAGAGCGTATGAAATACGTTATAAACACCGAGAGAGTGTGGGTTCGAATCACACACATGGCGTAAGAATAATTCCCTCTTATGATATTTACAGCCAAGCCTGAAAAGAAAAAACTGTTTAATTTCCTTGTCAAATTTATGTGGCAGGAAGACACATTAAAAAAAAAAAACTTAATTATAACGTCTTTTCGATTTTATCAAAGCTGAAAAATCTTAATAAAATCATTTTAGTACTAATTATATAACAACTCCTTTAAAGGACTATATAATATAATATTTCTTATAGGTAAAGTCATCGGTGTTTGTTTTACAGTCGAATAATCAACGGCTTGGTAAAACTATAAATCCAGAAGCTAAAACTTAGTTAAATATGAATAATAAATGACTTAGTGGATGCACTATGCTCTATTTTTATTTTTAAACTCATTCTTTTTAATTGAATTCATTTAAAAAAACCTTTTACTGATTCAAAAAATTGTATAGTGGTTTACAATTATCACCTATCTTCACTATACTTAGGCATATGAGAACCACTGGAAACCTAGTAGTTAAGATTCCGAAAGCATAATTTACTTCAAAATTATTTTTTCATTCAAAAGTTTACAAAAATAAAAAAAAGGCATAAAATTTATAAAAATGTTTCTAGCAAAAAAAAAAAGAGATAAAATTAATTTTAAAAATCGCAAATTTGCTTTTTTTCACATAAGTACGAATTGAATTGTAAATGGAAATGCATTCTAACACCAAAACAAAAAAAAATTCTTTGAATGCTTACAACTTAACGTGAATTTACAAAAAATTATAATAAAAATCCATTTTTAAGAAAAAAAATATAATTTTTTTTGTTCCTTTATCCTGGTTTGTTTCTGTTTTTTTTTTTGTTTTGTTGATTTTTCCAGGAATACATTGTGGAACTTACTTTTTTTTTAATTTTAATATTGACAATGAAAAAGCCAAAGAAACTCCCCAAGTGAATCGTATAAGAAAAAAATTGTTATATTATTTGTTGTTTTTTATTTTATAAACGTACAATGTGTTTTTATATTTTCATATATGTATATGCAAGGTGTCCTAAAAAATTTTATACATACATAAATTATATTATATTATATTATTTGATTTGATTATAGAGTCATCAATAAAGGGTTTGATAATCTGAAATAATTTAAGGTAAAAAAGGAATGTTTCTTGTCACTTTCGACAGTTTTTTTTTACTTCTTTTAAGCTCCACTAATCGTTCATCTACATATTTTGAGCTTTTACTTAATGGACACTTGGTATATGCATAAGCATATTTAAATTTTTTTACATTTGTTATATAGCTACCCTGTAAAATACATAAAAATATTTTAAATATTTTATACCTGTGACGGTAAAAAAAAAAAATTATGTATGTAGATATATATATATACATTTTCCGAAATAGCAAAAAACAAGGCGGTATGAAAAACTAAAGGTTTTTAAAAGCCTATAATTTCGAAAAGACAATAAAAAGCATTCTAGAAATATGACTACTTTTCGATCAAAATTTGTTAGTTAGTATACATATCGAAATATATCTATAATATAAGAGCTTTAATTTTTACACCTTACTTAAGATAATTTTGCAGACGTGTCCAAATTGCAGTTGTTGGAAATAGTAAATTTTTAATATTTGACACCTAAAATCTTTTAAACAGGAGGAAGTTCAAATGTTTTTTTGAGGTAAGTTATGTTAATTTTCATAAAGCTTCTTTCTTTCGAAATTTCAACGTTCTAATTAAAAGCGTTCCAGCGAGACACAGAGAAATCAAAAATTTTGCAAAATTATGTTTTACATAACGGTAAATTTAAATATCAAAATGCAAAAAAATTATATAAAAAATGATTTTTAAAAAGTTTCATGCCGTTTGACGTGTTTAAATTGAAAAAAATATTCAGCAGAACTTCAGATATAAATTTAAACTTGAATTGAAATTTGAGACACTGTAACTCTGTAATTGTAGTGGGGCCGACATAAAAAGATTGTACCATAACCTTAATTTTTTTATTATTTGTTTTATTTTTATATCTACCCATATTTAAAATATTATTACTTCATCTTCATAAATGATATATTAGTATTATAGACAGTCGGACAGATAGACGGATAGACGGAGTAAATTAAGTAAATTTAAGTATGAAAAAAAAAAATTTTGAAAAATATGCTAAAAATGGGTAGTAAACGGAATTTCAGTTTACTTTTGTTTTTTTTTTTTTTTTGAAAACTTTATACGCTTTCTTTCACTTGGGATTTTCTGGATATTCTTCCTTTGCTTCGTTATTTCAGAAATATTTAGCCAACAAAATGGTTATGCATGTATTTCTTTTTTTTTGTTATAATTTTTAAACAGATGCATACATATATGTCTATATATAAATATGTAAAAATTTGTATCTTATCTATTATATTTAATATGTGTATTTAAAAAAACAAAAAATTGGAACAGGATAACAACGCTGTCATTCGTCTTAATTTTACTTTAGAGACATTTAGGTATATCAAGTTATATACCAAACTTCGAACAAAAAAAAAATATATATATAAAACCAAAAAGTTTTAAATATCTGTTAAATATTTCAATACAAAAATTTTATCATTGATGTAAGAAATAGCCAACTCATAGATATAGGGGGGAATCTATAATCATAGGTAACAAAAATTTCAGTTTTCCAAATGAAAATTGAAACGCATACAAAGGGTTTCGTTTTTAAACGAAAAGGACCAATTTTAATTTTAAGGAAAATGTGAAAGAATGATGTGTGACAAACTAAATTTAGAAAAAAAAAAAAATTAATAAGCAAAAAGAAATTTATTAATCCTAAAATTCATTATTAAGAATTAATTGAAAAAGAAAATAAAGTTAAAAACAGAATAGTAAAATTTATTAGGGACAAATATTTATTAGGAGCAAATATTTTAAATAATAATAATAATAGGATAATTTAGGAAATTAAAAAAGAAAGTTACCTTAAGCACAAAATTTTAAAGTAAAAAAAAAAAATGATTTTTAAATAATTGTATACCAAAATAATAATGACAATGATTAAATAATTATATACCTAATTAAATATACAATCAATTAATTATATTAAGTATATCTTAGAAGATACAATCATTAGATGGACAAACTAACCATCCAATGTAATCTATAATCCGTTATATAAAAAAAAAAATTTTAAAAAAAACACTATCCGACCCGACCCTTATATCACGTCCTATTTATATTATATAACTATGAATTATATTTTACCGATGAATTCTTTGCAATAAATTAACCTTCTTATAATAACGATTTATAAAAGCATATATATATATATATATATATATATTTGTGAACTCGTATATACATATAATTTTGTTAAAACTTATTAGGTATAAAAAATATCCCAATTTTTTTTTTTCTTTTTTGATACAAAAATACTTTTAATAGTTATAATCTTTTAGACATCATCGGTCACGTTCAAATCTTTTATAGAGTTACAAAAAACAAAAAAAAAAAAATTCTTCAGTATTATTTTTAAACTCTAAAGAGAATTCAACTTAGTTTTAGAATACGAATAAAAAAATAAAATAAAAAACCCTTTTTCCCCAACATTTATTAGAATAAATGAAATAATATAATATTATTAAGTATATATTTTTTGTATATATGTACATATGTAATAAAAATGTATGTATTTTAAACATGTATATAGATTTAAGGTACATATTAAAAACGTATGTATATATATAAGAATAACCAAATTGACACTGTCATGTTAATATTAAATTTAGGTTAACAATAATCTTCTATTAAGTATTAAAATTCTAATATTATTTTATTGCAAATACATATAATATATATATATATTTATAAATATGTAAATAAAAAATGAAAACTATAATCTTAAGTTAAGTTGAATATATTAAGGTACCTATCTATTTTTATATATAATATATAATATATATATAATTATATATAATATATATATAATATACTATATATAATTTTTATATAATTTTTATATATAATATATATATAATATACTATTTTTATAATTTATATACTATATAAATATAGTATATTGTAAGTATTCTTATTAAGAACTTTAATTTAAAAAACAAAAATAATATTTTAAAATTATTTCATTTATTTTTTTTAATTTACTTTACAAAAATTAAATTTTAAAATATTTGTTTTAAATAAAATACTTTATAGTTATATGTATACATATTAATTTTATGTTTTTAAAATTTGAATATACTTAGTACTTTATATTAATATCATACAAATCGATATACATATTATAGTATATCGATTTGTATGATATTGATATAGGCCCAATTATCTTGAGAGCTGTCAACATAAGTTGATATAAGAGAAGAAGTGCTGCAGAATATCTCTTAAAATAAATAAAACGATTGTATAATCAAATTTAAGAAGAACTTTAACATCTTTCTTCAAAATAACTCTACAAAGTTCCCCTTTCATTCTCCATAATCATAATTATCTCAAACCAAATTTTCGAAGTGCGATCTTTACTACATTCTTATTCCCAAAACCAAAACCGCGTACATTAATATGTCACTATGTAAAGACCCATCCTAAAGTTTGGTTTTAAAGGGGGTTATTTTGGTTGTTTAAAGTCTAACATTATTTAAAGGAGTCTCGTGTAGTTCCTTTCAGTGGCTTTCGATTTCGATCTTTTTCACCATCCCTCGTAAAAAAATAAAAAAATACTATATTACTGGTCAAACAAATAAAAATTATATTTTCCATCAATTCATTTACATTTCACAGAAATTTTGTAACTGGAGATTATAAAATTTATATATATATACATATATGTAAGATTGCATAATAGCGAATTCAAAGTTCTAAACAAATAAAACATAGATAATAATTCACAATAATTGTAACGTAAATTTGTCATATTTCAGCCATAAATTTAATTTGAATTTGCTTTTTCTTTTTAAAATAAAAATCTCAGTTCCCAAAATAATATAAAAGATTGAAATTTTTGTTAAACAAATTATGACCACGCTGATTTTAATTTAAAACACTAAAATAAACACTAAATTTAATCAATATGATTAAAAAGTCTATAAAAATTTAATAAAAAAAAAAAGTAAAATATTTAATATAGTTACTTAAAGTTTCAGGAAATTTTTCCAAAATGGATAGTAAAAATGTATATGAATATATAAATAAACAAGTAAAAGTAACAGTAAGTCGATGTAACCGACTTATTTATACCCTACACCTAAAAAATTCAAATTAAATTAAAAATCCATAAGTTATTTTAGTTAAGTATTTAATATAACTAAGCTAAAAAAATAAATGCTTTTACAACCTTTGTACAAAATTTCAGATTTCTATCTTTATTAAATTCGAAAATAAGCTTCTTAGGTCTTGGGAAGTGTGTGAAGGCGCGCGGACCACCACCCGAATTCATTTCAAATTTTAGAGACATCAACAGGGTAGAATATTCTTATATCAAATTTTAACTTTATATATTTATTAATTTCGAAGATATGCTTGTTTGGTCTTGGGAGTTTGGTCTTGTGGCAGATACCCGAACAACCATTCTAATTCATCTTAAATTTTGGACAAATGAGGGATTCAGGAAACAACACCCTAGTACGAAATTTGAAGTTTCTATCTTTATTAATTTCGAAGATATGCTTGTTCGGTTTTGGGAGTTGTATTGGAGGTACTCGAACGCATGGTCCGATTTCGCCCATTTACAATCCCCGCCTTACCTTAGTCATTGTTAACCTACAGTATAAATTTCATCAAGATAGCATCATTATTTTTTGAGTTATCGTGCGTATGGACGGACGGACATCGCTAAATCGACTCCTGAGGTGATCCTGATTCAGAATATATATACATGTCTATACCTAACTCGCTTCCTTTTGGTGGTTACAAACACCATACCAAAGTTAATATACCCTATAATATGGGTATACCCAAAGTTAATATGGGTATAAAAATGAAATGTCTTTGAGACACCTTGTACTAATTATTTAATACTCTAATATTATAATATAAAATCGTTAGAGTTTTAAATGAGAATATTTTAATAAAAAAAAATGTCAATATCAAAAAAAAAAGTATAAAAAAGTAGTATAGTTTGGAATTTTCTAAAACAAAGATCGAATTTAAAAAATTCAAAAAATTTAAAAAAAGAATAAAAAATTCCAAAGTATCAAAAAAATTTTAATAATATTTCAAAATATTTAAAAATATCAAAAATCTAAAAATTACGAATTATGATGGATTAATAATGATTGCTACCAAAATCACAAAAATATTTAAATAAAAAAAAAAGAAATCATAGCAAATAAAAAGTAAAGCCAAAAAGAGATTAATTTTAAACAAATTATAATAATCTGGTATACTTAATGTAAATTATAGTACTAGTATATGTAATATTTACTTTAATATAATAATAGTAGAAATGGTGTCCCATAGACAATTCAAAAATATTCTAATTAAATTTTAGGAATCGACAGCCTTTTACTAGTCACTATATTTTCCTTTCTCCGAAATTTTCTTTTTAGGATTTTATGGAGACTGGGTTTTACGTTACTAGATTTTGTGTTACTGGATTTTGGTCTGATCATTTTTCTCTCATATGCTTAATTTATTTATTGTTTAGTTTAGACTTGTATTCAGTTGCATTCAATAAACCTTGTCATTGCTTGAAGCACTATGTTGTTAGTTCCAGTTGCAACTTTTATAAGTGTAAAAGTTGTTGTCATGACTTTTAATTCGTTAAACAGCAAAAAGTTTGATTAGAAGTCAGTCAGTTTTTCGTATAAATTTATTTTAAAGTTTTTTTTTAGGTGAAAGGAGAAGAAGAAAAAAGTTCCAACTGATGATTTCAACTTAGTCTGAACACAACTTAGTATAAACACATGATATATTAAGTACCTACTAACCATTAAATTCAAATCAAATTTAAACACCGTTTTATTTTAATACCTATAGTCAATGAACCAAATCAAAGCATTAAACAAAAATTTTGTTTAATTCTGTTTGTTTAATTTTTTTCCAATAGGTACAAAAAAAAAACAACCTTAACAAATATTGTATTAAAATAAATATTAATCAAAAAAAAAAAAATTAAAAATTTGGTTGTTCCCTAAAAATTTCCAACAATTATTAAACATATACACATACATATATACCAACATAATATATAAAAATTAAAGGAAAATTCTGAAAAAAAAATATTGACAAATTAAAAAAAATAGGTATGGCACAATGGTACCTATGTACATAATATGTACTTTCCATAAAATTTGATCGAAGTATTGTACATATAGATATATGTACATACATTGCATGTACATACATACAAATATGCAATATAATAATTGATTGATTTTTTTCGTAACGATTGACTGACCTTTTTTTTTATGTTTCTAATAGAAACTTTCTATAAAAAAAATTAACAAAAGTTTAACTTGCATATATACATACATACAAACATACATACGATATGATAAAATATTTGTCACTTGTGAGGTTGTTACTTTTGACTTAATTATTCATACATATGTATGTACATTATATGAACAATTTCTATTAAATTACAAATAATCTTATATGTTCATAATAATAACATATGTAGGTATAACTAACTACATAATATGTATATAATATATAGGTATGTATAAATATATATCTATAGCATTTTTTTTAACGAAATTCATTTTTTCGGTATATAATTACATAGTATATACAAACGTCTACATATAAGTATGCATATTGCATATTGTATGGTATACAATTAAATTTTAAAAATAAAACTAAAAAAAAAATTTTTTTTATATAAACCGTTTAGAACTAACCTCTTCCCAATACCCCTTACAAATATATTACAAATCAAACCACCATTTATCTTTCAACAATGTAATTTCTCTTGTTTCATTAAAACATTATACAATTTAAAAAAAAAAAAAAAAAAGGAAAAATAAAAAAAAAAAAAAATGCAATTTCCAAATTGATGTCAAACTCAAACTGTTTCTTTTTTTTTTTTATATTTTTTTTAGAAAGTATCATATATAATATTAGAATATACGATTGTAAATATGGAAATAGGCATGTATGTATGTATGTACCTATATCATTTATGTACGTACATAATCATGTTTGGATGTTTGTATATTTGATATCAAATAATATTACTTGTATAATGTATAGATTACAAAACAAGAACATATGGAAGAAAAATTCCTTTAGTAAATAAAACAAAATAAAAAATAAATGTATGTAAGTTAATATACAATGCATATATATATATATATATAAATAAAATGTAGAAGATACATAGAATATTATTTACTTTGTACAGAAAAAATAACTGAATCAAATATTATTTGATCATATCATCATATGTAATAATAATGTATATTGTTCACGTGTCAGCGACCCCTTCCTTTCTTTTTGTTTTGTATTCCATTCCATTTAGTTTTTTTTTTTTTTCTTTTAAGTAGAGTATGCACATTATAAGTACGAAATTCTGTTATTGTGGATTAATCGATATCTTTAACAATAATAAATAACAACAACAACAGGGCATTTTTTTTGTTTTTGTGCTGCCACCATACGAATTAAAAACAAAACCAAATGTTTTTCATCTTCAACTTTTTTTTTTGTAATTTGTTTTTTTTTTTTTTTTTTTAAACAAAAAAATATTGCCTACATATTATATTCTTAATTTAAATGGAAAGTTTAGGGGAAAGAGAACATTATATTCTAAATGAAAATTTAATGAAATATTAGTCGAAAGGAAATGAAAAGAATAAAATATCATTATACATATGTACATATTTACATAATACATAATACATACATACTTATTTGTATTATTATTAAGATAATATAAAAATATTATGAATATTGATTTTTATTATTTTCATATAAATACTATAGGTACGGTTTTATATAGTGGCGCGATATATTTTAGATTTTTGTATTTATTTTAAAAGAATTTCATAAATAAATAGGAAAACGAAATATTTTAAGATTTTAATATTTATTTTTTCTTATTTTTAACACGTATTTTGACATAACAAATTTCAACCCTTTTTAGTATTATTTTTTTTTTTTTTTTAATTGTTTACATATATTTCTTGTTTTCTATCACAATCTTGATTTTCTTCTTTCTTTATATCTTTTTGATTTTATATACATAATTCGAAAAAAGAAACTTACTCTTTAATAATAAATTGTTATTAAATAAAGGGAAATATTTTATAGCTACAATTTATACAGCATATTTAATTTACCAAATACTGAAATCCTTTATTAAAAATATTACATAAAAATTAAAAACAGTAGATAATTGATAATAAATTAATTAGGTATTTACTTACATAGATTAAAATACAGGTACAAAATTTATTATGATTTATTTAGTTATAAATTAACTTTTAATTTTAAAATTAAAAAAAAAAATAGAATAGGTAGATTTGATTTTTTCCTTATAATTAATTAATAAATATTAAAAAAAAATCAGAAAATATTGTTTTACACTATCAAAATGCATTTAAAAATATTATTTGTTTTATATCTGTAGTTATTTTTTGTTTTTGTTTAATTTAAAATTACGCCCACAAAACAATTTTATTTAATAACAACTATATATTATTATTGCTATTTTTTTTTATTTTAATTTCAATGGAATAATGAATTTCAATAAACACTTAATTTTTTAAAAATATATAAAAGAAATAAAATGAGTAATTAAATTAATGTTTCAAAACAAATAATAGTCTTTTTTTTTCTTGTTAATTTTTGAATTAATTTATAAAATATAGTGTTTATTATTTTAGTTTTATTTTTTTTTTTTTTAATTAAAAAGTAACTTATTAATATTTGAAACTCTCGGTTCCTTTTAAAAAAAAATATTTCCAATTACCAAAATGTCAAAATTCAATAACAGTTTTTTTTTTTCATTATTGTTGCGATGATGCATAGAATATGCGCATTATTTCGCACCGTTTATTTTTTTCTATTCGTATTTGTAGAGACATCTGTTGGTGAATTGAAAAAATTTTATTATCCATTCATTGAATGATCGAGTTGGTTCGAGTTTATTTCATATGTTAAACTATTTCGAAATTAATTCCACACAATATTTAAACTTACCAAGTTTGTAACAGATTAAAACATTGGCTGCCAAGATATTTTTGCAAAAATTTTCGTGATGGCCAATGCCTAAAATTTCATTCTATTGGTTTTTATTTTTATTATGTGTATATTATTAATTATTTTAATATCATTACTATTTGAATATTTCGATTGATAGCTGGCCCACATGCCCTTATGCATCCCTTATGGCAACCGGCCCAAACAAATTAATAAATATGTATTTATCATAGACATCATAGATATATTAACTAATACATGGGAAGTTAGGTATAGTCGTTTCTTTTCTTCTTATGTGTTTTCCTATCTTAAGGTATTCAGTCAAAAAAATACATATGCTGTTATAATATGTATACATTTCGTTATACATTTCGTTCACTCAGCGTTTATATTTATTAAAATAATGTAAAGCAGTTTTTCATAACCAGTTTCATTCAGAAATTTTAAGTTTTTATATTACCTAATAATTAATATATTTTGTTTTTAAAATTAAAACTTAATTTAATTTAGGTTATTCAAAATTTTAGCTACTTGTAAAATAACAAAATTAGTGATAAAATCCTTAAAAAAATTAAAAATGAATTTATTTTACCTTTTAGGAACTTATTTCTGAGGAAACTGAAGCAATACATACGCACGGTTCACTCAGCTGTTTCTCAAAATTGGCTGAAAATATTTTCTTCACTGCCTATCTATTAGTAATATATCTATGGTATTTATACATTTTATTAATAATAATAAATAAATAAATTATTTCGATTGATGATAGATGACGATAATGAAAATCTTAATGTAACTAGAAATAGATGTAATGTAACTACTTAATGTAACTAGATAGATATATATAATAGATATGCTGACCAAGCTATACTAAATAAATCGACAAACAAAGCATGCAAGGATGGCCTCCAATCAATTCCAATGTAATTAAAAAAGTTTTTGGTTTAATGTTCAGGTTGAGTCTTCTACTCTTGTATAATTGGACACGATTGCAAATTATTGGCAATTCAAAAGTATCCACATGCGGTGTTTTCAGCTACTGTAATGTCGAGAAATCGATTTCAAATTTTACTTCACATAATCCATTTCAGTAATAATGCAAACGGCCTTCTAAATGAAGGAAGAACGTTGTACGTCGATAATTTTTATCCCAGTTACGATTTGGCAAATAGAATACAAATGACATACAATAATAATATCTAAAGTTAAATAATGTCTTCATTCATATTTTAATGACGTGGACCAATATTTTTTTTTTCCTAAGGAAGGTAAGAATCTTCCAAAAATACCAAGAATTTCCTCTTGGTAGTGTCAGATTCGTATTGACTAAACTCACCTGCCCCTTTAGCCAATATAACGGGATGAAATCCCTACCTTCTAACGAAGTACATTGGCTAGGGAGTAGGAATAGGAAAGGATAGGATGCGGAAATATTGAATAGGGAGTGGGCCTGTAAGAAAACAATGAATTCGCCTAATATTATCACTATTTTGCTAACAGTGACAATAGCTGTTGCAACAGTTACAACATGCAGTAGTATATAACATCTTCCTGCATGAGCTTAAAAAATAATATTTTGAAAACAAAATGTTGACCGCTACAAAATTCATCATCGATTTATAAAAATTATTTTTAAAGTATTTTACTTTTGAATTATTTCTTTATACAAACTAAACAAACACAAAAAAAATATCTTAATATCTACTAAAAAATAGTATATGCATACAAAAAATATTTTACGAAACATATGACTTTGACATCTGGTAAAAAGGTAAAAAATTTTTGCAGCGGAATGTATTTCAGTTGCAGCATACCAATTTGTTCGAATGCGGAACGGACTTGTTCAATCTTTCCAACGGTTTTTTTCACAAAAGTTCAGCATAATCATATAATAAAATAACTTCTAATTGAAAAATAAAATTTAAAAAAAAATATTAATTAATAATATGATGTTTTGTTTAATTAAATTTTATTTATATTTAAAACCACTATGGTGGCCATTTATAATCAATATTTCGGTTTGTCAGTATATAGGTAGCTTTGAAAGTGTTAACGGTAAATTCCATATACATATATTAAAAGTTTACATATGATATTTGTATATATGTGGCAAACACTAAATACCGTGTGGAATCTATATATGTATGTATAATGTGTGTAAATTTAATTTTTACTGATATCTTACTGATATTATTCAGAATCATTTTCTAAAATATTATAGAAAGTAAACTTAAAGGAAAAACAAAATATGTAATAAAAATTAAAATTATAAAAGAAACCGCAGAATTGATTTTGTACATATTATGTACATACATGTATTTCAAATTTTTATAATCAAGTGGTAACGTCAATTGCCACTAAAATACTAGATTATCCGAGCAGTGATAAAGGTTACCGATTAAATACATAATACCAAAGAACATATAACACAAAGAAGTTGCACGCCATTTCAGCATAAAAATTTTTCATAGGTGGTACCTGTTGAGAGGACCCATCAAAACCTTTTTTACTATGTTTAATTTTACTACGAAAAAAAGCAAAAGTAATAAAGAATATTATTTTTGTAATTTATCAATCAATTTTCGTTTCTTTCATAAGTCAACTACAGGTACAAAAATTATTATTATAAAAATATATATATGTATGAAAAAATGTTTATATTAATATGAATTTCAAGTTATTTTCATTCCCTCTAAAAAAATATACTTTTTTCTTTTTAATGAATGAAATATTTTCTAAGTACATAATTCTTATTGTATTAGTGTCGCTTGAATATTTTAAAAATTCCAACGACAAGCTATTTAGTTTAGTTTTTGTCAGATCGATATTTATTATTAGAATATAATTATCCACTGTTGATACAATCAAAAAGTTTATCAAACACTAATACAAAATTTGCTGTTGCTTTTTTAGTCACGCTTTTAAAACCAGATGTTTCAATTATTGTTCTAATAGCAGCAAATGGTTGATCAGGTATTATTTTTAGCAAGGAAAAAAGTTTAGCTGAAGCTTATCGAATCACAATCGAACAAAATTCTCAAATTTTTTTAAATAATTTCTAAAAGTGTAAAATTTAAAAAAAGTTATGAGAAGAATATCTCTATTCTATTTCTATATATTGATATTCTAAAAATAAAATTTAAAAGTGTTACGAGAGGAATATCTCTATACATATATATGTATGTATATCCATACATCAGTTACAGAAAAAATTATTATTTTTTATATAAATAAATAATCTTTTTTTTTAAAAGTTTTCGTTGAATGTTCCGGCTTGTTGCTGTAAAGGCGTTCTTATAAACATCGTGCATTAAAATAACCTTTTTGTTTTGTATGTGGTTGTTTCTTCTTAATTTAACATTGTTTTTGTAAAGATATGGTAAGTTTCTTAACCCTTTCGTGCCGAATGTTTTTTGTTTTAAAGAAATACCTTCTGAATTTTAAAAATTTTTAATTTCTGTTTTTTAATATGACTAACTATGTAGCCACCTTTTTCAATATCAAAAAATACTTTTAAGAATTTTGCTATCTAGAAAGCATTACATACATATAATATAATTATACATTCAGTAAATTTGAACTTAACTTACTATACCTTTGTGGGTCCGAAATGGTTAATACAAACCAGAATATTTTGGAAAATTTCAATATTCCATCCAAAAATATTTTATAGTAAATATTGTATTATAATATGTTCTTTAATAAATATGAATCCTTCCAAAATAAAACTTGCACTTTACTACAATATAGCAGTAATAGACACATTGCATGAATCAGCAATATTACTATATGAGTCTGTCAATCAATCGATCATGTAATCACTGTGTAATTTTATATAGGTATATATTTTTGAATTAAATATTTGAAATCTTATTTATTTTTTAGAATTATATTTCAACCATTTTCTTTAGAAATTCACTTTATTTAACTTTGAATACGTAAAATCATTCACTTTATTTTATATTCAAATAAAAACGAATTTCGAACTTGATTCCAATGACATAAAAGGTTACTAGAGTTCATAAATGACATTTACAATTTTTTATTAAAAAAGAACAACACCTGACCACATGTAAAATTGATAATATTTACTACAATTGAACAAATTATAATTTAAAATAAATTAAGTATATAACACTAATAATTGTACAACTATGCCATTAGAAGCAAAAATTGGGCCATCTGTACTTAATGCAGATTTATGCCAACTTGAAGCTGAATCACAAAAATTGTTATCAAATGGTGCCGATTATTTACATTTAGATGTTATGGATGGTCATTTTGTACCAAATGTAAAATTTTAAATTGAAAACACAATTTATAATTTAAGAATTATTTTATGGTATACATATACGGTATATGTTTAATTAATAGCATCTATTAAATATTTCAGTTAACATTTGGGCATCCTGTTGTAAAGTGTTTAAGAAGTAAAGTTAAGAATGCATTTTTTGAAACTCATATGATGGTATCAAAACCAATGCAATGGATTGAACCAATGGCTGATGCTGGTGTTGACCAAGTAAAATATTTGAAAATCATATTTTTAAAATTTGAATAATTTTTTTTAGTACACATTCCATTACGAAGCCATATCTGAAAATGAATCTGTACCGGATATTTGTCGGAAAATTCGTGAATCTGGAATGAAAGTAGGAATTGGTTTAAAACCAAAAACTCCAGTTGATGTTATACAGCAATATATACAGTTGGTTGATTTGGTATTAATAATGACGGTCGAACCTGGTTTTGGAGGGCAATCATTTATGGAGGATATGATGCCTAAAGTTAAATTGTTAAGAGATAGTTATCCAAATTTAGATATTGAAGTTGATGGTGGAGTGGGTTTAAAAACAATTGATTCATGTGCAAAAGCTGGTGCTAATTGGATTGTTTCTGGCACAGGTATTATTCAATCACCAGATCAAAGACAAGTAATTAAAGATTTAAGACAAACTGTTGAAAATTATATTAACAATTCAAAAAAATAAACATATATATACATATATATCTGTATTGGAAATTTGTAATGTAATAAAAATATAAATATATTTGCAATTGTTAATTTTAAAGTAGGACTAATTGTTATTATGAATATATATATTTGTATATGAAAATTTGTGGATTTGATAAAAAAAATTGATGGTTACTGGTTGATAATTCATAAACAGACTCATTTATATTTTTAACTGTTCGAATATTAATATTTTTCTATTTTTTCAAAAAATAAAGTTGAACAAAAAAATCTAACAAGTTCTTTGAAATAATGTTATCAATGAATTATTTATTAATTATTTTAGAATTTTCGATCTTAACAAGTTAAAATGTAACAAAGTAAGAAAAAATGTTATAAGTATAGTGCATAAAAATCATGTCTTCACAGTGCCAATTTTACATAAAAAATTGAATTAAAAATCTAAAAATGCTTTAATCAATTAAATTCGTTGTTTCTTCACTCTTTCATTATTTTATTTTTTAAATATTTATTTTGAAAGTATACTTTCTTCTAAAGTTAATGCTGTAACTAGATTATGACCCATACTAAAAATATAAAAAGAATAATTGTAAGTATATTATGTACTTTTTTCTATTTAAAAATATTTAAAAAGTATTACTTAGCAAATCCAGTTGCAACTTCCTTAACACGATCTGGATGGCAAACAATTGCGGTTTTAGCTTTAGCTGAGAATAAAGGAGCAACATATCTTTTACCAATTTCTTTTAGTTTTTCTATTGTTACTTTACTGACTTCCTACAAAGAATTTAAAACTTATAAAACGCACCGTATTAAATCAAAAATATAAAAATTTCACCTTGACCAAATGTCGGTTATGATCTGCATCAACATTTTTATAGCTGCATAAAATTCCTTGAGTTACAAGATTGCCGATACTATGTTCTCTTTCAATTAATTCAAAAATTAAGGAGCTACGAGCTGACTCAAATAAATTGTTATCCCAAACGTCATCTGATGCCAAATGATTTTCAATAATTGTTTTAGCTTCTTTAAAAGCAGCTACAACATTTGATGCTCTATAAAGTGAAAGTGAAAGTAAACCTTCTTGTGGTCTTGGAACAAAAGTGTAGCAATATGCAAAACCCTGTCCACGAATTTGACGCCATAGTGGGCCTTCTAATTGAGTTAAATATTGTAAATACAACATCAAAGCTGGTAAATCTGGATGATTAAAATCATTTATACATGAAATTGAATGAAACAAAAATGCACTTTCAACACATCCCATGCCCACAATAGTTCCTTGCATATCCGGATATATTCCATCAAGTTTAATTATTTTCCAATCAGGAATCACAACCAATCTGAGTATAAATTTATATAAAAAAAATACTATAAAAACAGAACACTTACTCTTTCTTTTCAACTCCATTCTCTCCCTTAAGAATATTTTTCCATGGTTCTGATAAATTATGATTGTCTTTTGCATGTTTTTTAATATTAGCAGCAATATGTACAGCAACATTTTTTGGTTTTAATAATTCACTTCTTACTTTATTGATATCAGATATTATTTTTTCAGCTTCTTCTGGATTGTCAAGACGTTCTATAATTTCGCCCAAAAATTTTTGTTGTTTCAATAATGAACTTTTCTTTACATTACTTTCTAAAAATAAAAATAAGTGATCTTTTTTTATAATAAAATTTAAAATAATTCTACCTTCATTATAATACATAGCTTTCAAAAGATCTTTAACAATTGTATGACCCTTACGTTTAGCTTGCGATACATTATTAAACATTTTTGATGCACAAACTTTAATACGATCAGCAGGAAATTCCGTGGCATGCAATAGATTAATTATCCATTCAACACCTTTTTCATATTTTTTTGCATCAACTTGTAATGATAATGTAGCAACGTGAGAAAATACTCCAACCGAAAATCCACAACCTTCCAAGCCAAGGTTGGTACTACTATCAATTGTATCTCTTTCTAATGCAGCAACAACTTCTTCATATGGAATCAATTCACCATTACGTCTTACTGGTGATTCCAAAAGCATTTCCAGCAATAAAAGTAAATATGAACGATAATTTGGTTCCAACTCGTTAGTGTTCATTGTAATTGTAATCTAAATGATTTTTAAAAATTAAAATTTAATAATAAAATAAAAACAATAAAGATTTACATAAATGAAATTTGTATTTATATCATAAATTTCAGCATATACTGGCACATCTGAAAAATCAAAACAATTGGGAATTGAACTAGTATTGCTTGCTTTATAAATTTTTAATTCATGAAAATTGATGCCGTCAATTGATGGCACTGGCACATATGTAAGCATTTGAGATGGTGGTGGAATCTAATAAATTGAATTTATACAATTAAATCGAATCACTTAAATTATTTATATATGTACCTCATTTTCATTCATAGCTTTTTGTAGCTGATCGCCCTTTTCACTCAAACCTTCTTTACCTAGCACGTTTCTTTGTTTTTCAATGCGTTCCAACTCTTCTTTTGACATTTTATTATTTTCTTCAATGCTGGGAAAAGCACGGACACTTACATAGTTACCCTAAAATTTTTTACTTAAAAAAATTCAATCAAAAAATATAAATATTTACAGAATAAAAATACTGCTTTATTAAATCAATCCAATAATTTTCATCCATTTCTAAAAATGAATAAAAGAATTTGTTCGTATTTAGACGATCAGTGAACTAAAACAAATAAATACAAATTAGTGGTTCACATAAAACTTAACTTTAATAATATACATCTTCATTCTTAGCGCCATAAAGTGCATCACCAATTACTAAATAAGCAGCAGTATCATGTGGTTCATTTTCTAAATTACTTAAATTTTCCAAAATTAAACGATCAAGAATTGATTTCATTCTAGTCATATCAATTTTTTCTTCACCTTTAGAAATTAAATAAATTTCTTAGCAACTTATATATTTATAAATTTTCTTTAAAGTTTTCTTACCATTTACAAATTTATTTAAAGTTTCTTTCAATTTACTTAAAACTAAATCAATTTTTCCAATTGGAACATTATCAAAAATAAATACTAACAATGATTCCAAATTTTCAAGCAAACTGTGTGAAACTTTACTAGCAAATGGATCATCAATCTCAACAAATTCCCGTTGTAAAGGACTTACTGAAGTATCAGTCAAATATCGTAACAACACACTGCATGCCATTAACTTTTTATATTCACAAACACAATTTGGTCCACGATAACCAATATAAACTAAACCACAATCCTCCTCATCGGAGGGATATAAAATCTTAACATCATGAGTATGGTTTAAAGGTTTAACTGCTGTTTGCCAAGGTTTTTCAAAGTGTGGTAATTTGCCTTTGGATATAATTTTTTGTTCAACAGGTTCCAAAGCCGCAAACACTTTTTCTGGTTCAACTTTTCCGGCAATTATTAATGTTAGATTTTCCGGGCGATAAAATTTAGCATGATATTTTTTTATCTACATATGTATATGAATTTTTTTATTTAAATTTTTTTGTATAATAAATTTTATACAAACTTTATCATTGTTGCAGCTTGTTCTTAAATTTTTCATTATGCCACCAGTTTCAGAACTATAACCAGAATTCGGATAAGCAAGACGGAGCATTTCCAAATTAGCTCTAGATTCACCAGTATTCTCACGACCCTGCATTTCACAATAAACTACTCCCCCATCTTCACCTTCGCCAGAGATATGGTGAACTTCGGTGATAAAACCTGACTCCTATTCATATATGAAATTTTTAAATTAAAAAAAATTAAACAATGAATATCGATTTTAAATTACTGTTAACACCGGATAAAGCACATGATCCAAATAAATTGGCATTAATGTTAAAAATCCGTCACTACCAGCTGTTGTCATAGTATAACATGTATGATCTGTATCAGTCCATGCATTTGTTCCAGAGGCTAAGCAACGATTTGCTAACAAATCTAGAACACCCTTATAAGGATATTTTTCCGAACCTAAGAATATCAAATGTTCTAATGTATGGGGTAATCCATCATCATCATGAGCCTCCGTAGCTAAAATTTTTCAAAAAAAAATTACATACTTATTATAATATTAACGAATTTAATTACAGTTTATATTTTCTTACCTAAAGCATAATAGCCATTTACCACAGGACCATCGACATCACAGACAACAACTTGTAGTCCTGTTTTTTCTGATTTGTACTTTTTTGCATCAATATATCCATTAATTTTTGTACTAGTGATCAATTTAAATGAAGTCATTCTTAAATTTCGTAAGAAAACAATTAGTGAAATATGTAAATGCAATAAAATTCTAAAATTTATATTATTTAATCACAGAAGTAAAAAAAAACCCAGCTCCACCGGTGTTAATCCTTTTAATTCAGGTTGAAATTCCGTCAAACAACAAAAATTTAGATAAAATGACAATTCATTGCTTTAATTCATATATGTATTACCCTTTTACTTTCGGGATACCAGCTCGCAAAAACTAAAAGAAAAGTTGTCGTATATTAGACATAAAAAATAAGTTTTAACTGCAATAAAGGATTTTTTTTTTTAAATTAAAAAAATAATATTATTGCTAACATAAGTTTGTATTTCTATTTATTTTGTTTTTCATTTGAGCTTTTGTTTTAAGTTTTATACTTCTAAATTATTTTATTTTTTTTTAGGATATAAATTTAAAGCTATCTGGTTACTCAAAATAAATAACAATTGCGCAAAGTCAATTGTTTATGTACATATTTAACATTTCAAAAATGTTAGCATATCCCCGGAAAAATTAATGTTGAGAAAATTTCGTACATTTTCAATTATGTCAAAAAATAAGAAAATACAAAAAAAGAATGAGTCTCAACCAATTACAGGAGTTTCGAAAAATGAACCGATTCAAATGGATAAGCAAGGAAATATTTTAATAAAAATTCTAGCTAAACCAGGGGCTAAACAAAATTCTATAACAAATATGGGAGAGGATGGAATTGGAGTACAAATTTCAGCACCACCTGTTGAGGGTGAAGCAAACACTGGTAAATTCAGAATTAAAACTTTTTTGTTCAAATTAAACAATTTCAATTTTTGGTAGAGCTTATAAAATATTTATCATCTGTCTTGGGTTTAAGAAAGAGTGATGTTACATTAGACAAAGGATCAAAATCACGTCAAAAAACTATACTGATTTATAAAGGTATAATTACTGTAGATTTAGTTAAATCAATGCTTCAAAAGGAGCAGGGGAATAGTTAGTTTTGAAAAATACTTTGCAATGTAATGAAAATGTTAAAAATTTTTATTTTTTTTAATTACACTACAATTAATATAACACTCTTACATTAAAATTAAATACCCTATGTATCTAATGATTTTATTTGATATTTATCCAAAAGTTCAATAATTTTGTCTACTGCAATTCCGCTTCGTATAATTTTATATTTTCCTGCAATTGATAGATCTACAACAGTTGAAGCTGATCTTGATGTCTCATCTTGACTTAAAATTCCTCCATCAAAGATTCCATCTAAATCAGGCCAAATATTTGAAAATTCCTGAATATTAAGACTACTAGGTTCACTAGACTTATTTGCACTTGTTAATGCCAATGGATATTCTAATTCGGCACATAAATTTTGTATAAATTTAAATTTTGGTATTCTAATACCAATTTTTTTTACACCTGGATTCAAATATGGTGAACTTAAATACTGAGTTTTATCTAACACTATTGTTATTGGACCCGGTAATAATTCATTCAATAAATTATCCGTTAAATGTTTAGCATTACCATAAAGTTTAAAATTTTTTAAATTTGAAACGCAAATTGCAACTGGTTTCATTTTTTCACGTTCTTTTATTGAATATAATTTTTTTATAGCTGTTGAATCGTTAGCATTACAAGCTAAGCCATAAACTGTATCTGTTGGAACTGCTATAACACTACCATTATTCAAAACCTGACAAGCCATCTCAATTGAGTTCGCAGTTCTGGAATCAAATACTTTTTGTAAAGTCATAGTAGAATATAGTAATTTAATTCTTGTTTTATTTAAATTAGAAAAGAATAATTGAAAAATGTTTTTTTTCATTTAACGATTATGTTTTTATGAATAATGATTGCGTTTAATCCCTCCAATTATGACCACACAATTGATTGCAACACTTATAGAAAGTTGTCATAGGCTCATCTGCAGAACGAGTTTGCATTTGCATAAAGTAAGCTTTTTTATGATAGCAAGATGGGCATTCAGCATCAGTAGCATCAACGTTCTCCCAAGCAGCTGAACCGCCCATTACATGATCAACTTCCTAAAAAGATAATTTTTTTAAATTAAAATTTTTAGTTTTTTTCTTAATTAATTTTACCTTTAGTTTTGGATAAGTTTTTGTTGATATTTTCTTTTTAATTTGACAAATATATGGACAACTATTACATGAAAATCTAAGTCCGTAATTATCTTCTGCGATTAATAGTAAATTACCACACGTTGGACAAAAAAGCATGATAAAATAACTAATTTTAATTATTTAATTATTAAAATTTCATTGCCATACTAGTTAATTCACTTTATTTAAATATTAGAATAATTCTTCTTAAAAAAATTATACACAATATAGTTTTGATTTATAACTTTCAATAAAAAAAAAATTATTCTTTTTTAAAATTTGCTATTTACTTTTTGAACTGAACCTCTAAAAACATAATGAAATTTCAACTGACATTTTTGACATATGACGAGAAAAATACTAAAGGAAAAAGCACTACTTCTACTTACTTCTTAGCACGTTTGTATTATAAATCATGTATGGATGTGCTGTATGATATCAGATGACAGGTATGTTCAGATATGGCCCGTTGAAGGCATGGTATGAAAGACAAACGAGAATGTATGATAGTTTTATCGTTTGCAAAATATTTTTTTATAAGAACTTTTTAAAAAAATCTGAAAATCATATACGTACTAATAGAAAAACAATTCATTTAAGCTTTTAAAATATTTTTACCTCATTTTTCAACAAATTTGTAAAACTGAAAATTTAAATATTTTGACACACTTGGCAATGTAAAATTTAATAAATCGAAATGTCATAATTCAAAAATTATTTGCTTACCCAAGTTAACAGGTTTCGCAGTTTAGTTGTAGTTTTTATGCAATTTTGTTAAAAAGTGAAATTTCTAAAAGCATAATATATTCATTAAAAAGATATTTTTTTATATTTAAAATAAGATGAAAATAATTTTTAATATTCAATTACTATAAAATTCTAGTCAAAATCTAATGGATTTCATTTAGATCAGTACTAGAAATTTATTATTTCAAGGTAAACTTAAAATTGCGTTCATTTTTTTATTACATCCATAATAATTTATAATAAATAAAGCTAAAGTCATGGCTTATTTTTTTTGAATTATAGTTTTTATTTCGTGGCATTGATTCAACATGTATAATTTATATTTTATATTCTAAAATCTATTTTTGTGCAATTGAAAAGAGAAATTCGATTAAAATAATTTAGTTTAGAAGCGTCCTTAATTATAATTTTCAATCAATAATATATTTGACCTTGGAATAGAGGCTTTCAATTTTTTAAAGATGTCACTGATACTTAAAATTAATTAAATGTAAATTCGACAAACATTTGAATATATATATTTATTTACATTTAAAATAAAGTAAAAGTATTTTGGCGCGATGGTTTTATTTAAAATCATAGCTAAAAAATTTGAACTTTACAGTCTGTTTTGATAACCTTTTTTTTTTTTTTTTTTTTTTTGAATTACTAAAGTTTATCAAAAATTAAATAAAAATTATTTTGTAAAATTTTTAAAAATTTATCGGTAAAACATTATAATTTTTTTTAGACTTAAATATCAGTATTCAACTAACACGAATAAATAAAATGGAGGAAGATTTGAAAATTGAGCAAAGAGATGATGTATTTTTGATGAAAAATTTTCAAAAATATCGCAACAGTAGCGATAAAAATCAAAAAGATATTTATTTAATAAAAGATCAAGAAATATGTTCATCTTCTAACGAAAACTGTATTTCTGTAGAGGGTGGAGATAGCGCGTATTATTCGAGGTACAGTTATTTATCATCAACCCCACATTCATCAATATTAAGTTCACAATTTTCAACAAATTCTGCATCATCATTGAATTTAACAAAATCTTCAAATTGTCAACAATACAGCTTAGAATCAATAAGTGAACATTCTGCTAATAGTGAAAAAGAATATTTAACTTTGACTCCAGTGACACAAAATGCTCAACGTATTTCAGCTTTTCATATAACAACACCAAAAAATGATTTAGAACAGTCCTGTTATATGAACAAAAGATCGTCAAACAATTTACTTGAAGAATTTCAAAGTACACCGAAAAGATTAAAATATTGTGACTATGATAATTATTCAACACCTCAAAAGCACAAAAAAAGAAAAACTAATCTTTTACAAAGGTTACATTCAGCACCAGATATTGAAAGTACAACTAAAGAGGATGAAATTGAATTATGGAAAACTCCAATTCAATCAACTCCAAAACGAACACCATTACTCACCGTACAAGAAAGTAATTATACTCCAATTTATTTATCTTTAAAAAGAAATTCAACAGCAATTAATGAGAACTCAGTAAATGAATTGTTAAATTGTTCAAATGATATTTTTGATTCAATTTTAAATTCTGATTCGAAAAGTTCTTCAAAATGTCGTAAAAGTGCTGGTAATAAAAAATTAACAGTTCAAAACAATGAAAATTATGAACCGGATTCTTGGTAAGTTAAAATATAAATGTTTACAGAGTTTATTAAAATTATTGATATTTTATAAATTTTCTTGCAGCCTTTCTCAAAATAGTAATATAAACTCTTGCAGAACATTTCGCCGATTTTTAAAATTTAATAGTCATAATAATTCAATAGCTTCTAAAGATGAATCTAAAATTGAGCAACAGGCAATAAATACTACATCATTAGAAATATCGAAACGCAGAAGTTACCCAGCAATTCATTCCGTAATTCATGATCGACTCAAAGCTAAAAAGCGTGTAAATGCTGAACGTTTAGCAGATTTAAATCGACAAAATTATTTGGAAATATCACAGAATGATACAACTTTAAATGAGTTGGAATCATTTCCTAAAAAAGATCTTTCAAACAATTCTAAAAATGAAAAGAATTCTGCTGTTAACACAAAACAAATTGATATGGAAATTAGTCCTGCTGTATCTACTACTAAAATTAAAAAAACATATCTAATTAATACTCCAAATAAATTAGAGAAGTCTTTTAATATGGAAATATCAACTCCAACTGATTTAACAAAAAATTTAAGATTAAATGTCCAAACTACTGATATGGACATAAGTTCAATTTCTACAAATTTAGAATTCGAGACAACTAAGGAGCTAAAAAATAAAGATAATGATTCAATATTATTTGAGCTCGAATCTAAGGATGATATTTTTCTTGATGATATAATACCTTTAACACCTCCTCCATATAAATTTGAAAATATATGCAATAATGAATATAATAACAATTTAACAAATTATAATTCAAATATAGAAGAAAAACAAAATATTCAAAAAACTCCTCCACGAAAATCATCAAGGTCATCATCTACTTCATCACAAAAATCTTCCGTATGTGTTTTTGATAAAGAAAAGTTTAAAATTTTATATCCGACTATACCAGAAACTCCGAAAAAATATTTCGTAAGCGGAAGCCCTAGGAAGTTTTCTCCAAAAAAGAAAAAATATCCTATAAAAAAAAAAAAACATTCTGATAGAATTTTTTATGATGGTGCAACATATTTAAATATAATTTCCAAACTAGAACCGTACACTATTGTTTTGGAAAGAATTTTTTATTATTTATCTGATAAAGATTTATTAAATTTATCCATGACAACAAAAGTGTATCGTACAATAATACAAGATAATTACAAAGCAAATTTAAGATTAATAAAATTTATTAGAGATTATAAAATACGTAAAGAAAATTATTGTAGGCAATCTCAATTAAATAAAAATGAAAAGTCTGATAGTTTATATAAAAATAACAATACTAATAGTAAAATTAAGCCATTTAGTTTACACAATGAAAAATACATTTGCAAACGTAATTCTGACAACGAATTAAAACAAAAAAGTCAGTCACCTCCAGTTAGCCCATCCAAACGAAAATTTCATGAATATCAAAAGGTAAATTATTTATTTATTATGAATATGTTATTTTTTTTCATTAATAATATTTTTTATTTTAACAGATAATAAAAAATCTTTCTGATCAACAAAATATGGCCAAGTGCCCACGCTGTGCGATGGCTAGTCGTATTATTAATCAACCACCATTAGATTTATATCAAGAGTTTGAATCAATTGCTGAATTAAATACTGAAATGTATAATAATAGTAATAATAATAATAATATAGAAACAAGATGTGATGCAATTGCAACATTTAAGTCAAAAAAAATTGATCTTGATAATAATTTTGATCATAATTTAAATAGTATACAAAATAATTGTTTTAAATTGACTGAATCACAATCGTATTCCAGTAGTGAAATACAACAACAGTCAATTTTAGATATAAGAAGATCTAGTTTGATACAACAAAATACTACACAAAATCATAATTTACAAAATAAAATAAAATTAACAAAAGCATTTTCTGTTGATTCATGGCAAGGACAATTACGAAAAGAACGTTTATTAAAAGAAATTTCAATATTTCAACCATATGGTGAATGTACATCAATACGTTGTAAATTTAAATATTGCTTGGAATGTTTTTGCGATTATCATCCAAAACAAAAATGTAAATTAACAGCATCAGTATCACCATCAAAAGAAGATATACAAAATGGTATTTTACAAATAATAAAATCACCAAAAAAATCTGGATCAATTTCAAATGCAAAATCTATTAATAGTTCACGTAGTTTAAATATGAAAAGAAAATCATTAAAACGATTATGCTTTAATTAGAATTACATAGTAGATGATTAGGTTATTTTTTAAAATTTTGTTTTTTTTTTAATAATTTTTATTGTTTTTTATTTTATACAACTTAAATTTAATCGCATTTAATTATTGTAAACATTCTTATTTTTAATTTTCTCGAATTTAAAATATTTTTGTAGTAACTTAGTTCAAACTTTAAAATTATGTTCTTTAGAATATTTTTTAATCACATTTTAAAATTTTAATATATTCTTTGATATTATTTATGTTCAATGTTATTTAAACGTTGTCGTAAATGTATTTATTATATGTTTAAAATTCAATTTAAATTTTGTCTCATGTCATTTAATATTGAATATTTAAACTACATATTTTTAAACTCATATTATTAGTTATACTATATGCATTTATTTAATATTCAAAGCTCTCTAAATTTTTCATATAATTAAATTAGGTTTAATACAGTGAAACTGCCTAAATTAAAATTTACGTTAATGAGAAGCAAATTTTCGTTAAAAAAAAGGAGTACTATTAATACTATTTCTTGAAACCGAAATTAAAATTTAACTAACTACTCTTATAGTTCCACTGTAGCTGAATTATATCAATTCAATAATAATAATAAAAAAATTGAATTACAATTTAATATTTATTTTAGTATGTATTAATTTTACAGTATAAAAAAAATTTGAATTTTTAATTTTAATGTAATAATTAATATTTATTATTATTTGTATGTTTTTATGTTAATAATTAATAAGTTTCTTTTAAATAATATTTTTCTATGTGAAAATTTCAAATATTTTTAATTTAAAATTCTTTGAAATTATTAAAATATATAAATTCCTCAAATATTAAAGTGCGGTATTGATGCTTTATGGGGCTGTATTCAAGCTATACAATATTATGTTTATAAAAACAAAAGAAAAAAAAAATATATTTTGTAATATTCCTTTTTCATAAATAAAAATAAATCTGCTGTTAAAAAATTAATTTGAAGAAAGGACAAATATAAAAATTTTAATTTTTAAAACTTTTTTTTGTTTTTATTAAATTTGATTGATTACAAATATTGGATTATTCAAAATTAAAAAGTATTAAAAAATATATACATATAACCTTATGACATATCTATAAATATTTTCTATTATTTATTGGTGTTGGCCAATCCAAATCAATTCCATTGACATCAAGTGCCATAATATCAATTGGTTTACCAATAATTGATGATATTGAAGGATTTGTTCTACCAAATTCACCATGTACCAATTCCTTTATATAACAACCAGCTTGTGTTACTAAATCTAAAATTATTATATTTTTTCTATTTTTTTCAAATGTTGCTTTAACGTTATAAACTGTTTTTGGCCTTATATGTAAAGGTCGCCTATGAAGTACTCTAATTGGTGTTACTTGTTGTGTAACAAAACCATTAGGTAAATTTAATTTTTCCATTATATCATTGTTTACCGGTTCATTTAAAGTACATAACGCTCGATAAATTTTCTTTTTATTTTCTTCTCCAGTTTTTATATGAACTAATTCACTACGGTTAACTATTTGTAAATTTATCACAGAAATTCTATTTGATTTTTCAATATTCAATTCAATTTCAGCAGCAATTTTCTCTGGTAATTTTGTCATCTTTGCATTGGGTATTTCTAAAACAAATGGTCGACCTTCCCCAAGACATCTAACATCAACATCTTCCCGTCCACTTGATGAGAAAATAATTTGTGAACTAAGAACCCTAGAAATGGATTAAAAAAAAGTATATTAAATTTTATAACATTTAAAAAAAAAAAAATGAGAAATTTTTACCCAAAATAATCTGAAATATTTTCAGCAATTATTTCTTGTATACTATCGTCCAAAATTCTTTGGCCCTCTAGAATCCATGGTGAATGTGGTAAATTGCGACATAATTTTCTATATCTTCCAGCAAGAAAAACTGTTGGTCCAGTAAACGAAACACTTTCTAAATAAATTGATTCATTTGGAATTTCGGGTGGAGTTGTAAAAAATTTTTTAAATTCTTCTAATGTAATTTTAGTTGGTAAAAAACATTTTTCTAAAAGACCTCTTGTTGCAACAATTTGTCTACGATGTTTTGATGTTGTTTCTAATTTTAAATCACAAATTAATCGACTCATTTTATCAATTTCATTTTGTTCTTGTTTATGATTTAATGAAATATTCATCATAATACCCAAATTACTACTGGTATCATAAGATTTATTTAAAGCTCGACATATTCTTGGATTCATAATAAGTTTTATAGCCTCTTTTATTGGAACATCAGGTTGTTTTTCATTTGATATTTTATTTTGAAATTTTTCACGAAGTAACAACCAAATCTAAAATAATTTCTTGATTTTAAATTGATTTCTTATTTTGAATTAATTTAAAAATAGATGTACATATATACTTACTGAAAGTTGTCTAACATAAAATAATGTTGGTAAACTAATTGCAGTAACAACTTTTTCACATTGAAATTTTTCTATTTCAGTATTTGTTAATATGCTATTTACAACAATATCCAGAAATGAATCAGAAAATACGTCAAAACATGCTGGACAAATATTAGGTTTTGTTTTTTTTACTAAGATGCTAAAATCTTCTTCATCTTTAGTTTCCTTTAATGTTACACCTAGCTAAAAATAAAAAATTTAATTAAAATGTATTTAAAAAACAATAGTAAGATATTTATCATACATCTTTAAATGTTTTTTCTTTTTGCTCATATTCATCTCCACGTGCCTTCAAATATCGTAAACAACAAATATCACAACAGTCTAAACTTTTTAAATAATCAAAAATTTCTTGATTTGTCATTTTAATAATTAATTATTTTTATAATTAAATAAATTTAATTGATTGTTTGTTAGGAAAATTTACATCAATTTTTAAAGTGATAATAAATCGTATCGTTGCTAAAAACAGAAGCAACAGAACAGAAATTAATTATCAAAGAATATCAAACTTTTTTCTTTAATGATAGATATGTATTGACAGAAAGATAGATAATTGTTGAATTGATCAAATATTGTTTCTTCAACTTTCAATTTAGTTTCCTGATTGGAATCTGAAGCTTGAAAGTGACTCATAAATAAAACAAAAAGCGAAGAAAATTATCAAGTAAAACCCTCCATTGCAAATGCATGGACAAAAGATTTTTCATGGCAAAGACAACATTACCATTAAAACAAAAATTGTTATAGTTAATTAAAATTTAATAAAATATTTTGAGTAATATGTAATTGTAAAACAATTTTAGGAAGAATTATATAAATAAATAATAATAATTAAATTTTTAATTACACGACAACGAAAGAGTACAAAAAAAAATATGTACATTTCACACAGAAAACGACTGAAAAAGAATTATACTTTTCTATGGCAAGGCAATTATCGTACATATTCGTCTTAGTATGCAATTCGAAATGGTGATCAGAAATGCTCCACTTTTCGTGCACTTTATTTGTTTAGTAGATTTGAACTTTATAATAATAGTAGTAGTGAAAAATTTTTAAGTTTAAGAATATCTGATATTTTTGAACAATTTTGTAATTTGTGGACTGTAGTACATATGTAAATTGTAAATGCGCTTCAATCACATATGTTTCATTACCTCATTTGTTATGACACATGTAAATCATATGTAAATAAATCAAGATTTGATAATTAATTCATAAACTGCTTCATTTATTAAAAATTTGCGATATCTGTGCATAGTTATTTTTATAGATGGAAAATTTCGATTGGCCGTGGGAATATAATTTTCCACCATTTTTCACGTAAAAGTTTTAAAAAGTTAATCTTTTATTGTACATATAAAAAAATACTTCATTTTTATTTTTAGTTTACAACCACATGCAGAAACTAAAGATCAGCAAATATCTGTTTGGACAAATTTAATATTAAAGTATCATAAGCATAAAAATCAATCTTTACTAAATATTAATGAGGACAGTGAAATATTTCATAACGAGAAATTAAATCGTAAATTACAAATTGATGCAAGACAAGTCATTTTGGAGAGGCTTACAAAAACTGGACATGCAGCACCTATTGATAAGAAAAAAGACCAATGGGAGATATACTGGCATACATTAGATGAATGGGCTAATTTGATATTCAATTGGGCTACAGAAACGGGACAAACAAATACCGTTTGCACATTATACGAAATTTCAAATGGTGACAATTCTAGTGATCAAGAATTTTATGGTCTTGATGAAAATGTGATATTGAAAGCTCTAAAATGTTTAGAAGAAAAGGGTAAATGTGAAATAATATCATTTGATGATAATCAAGGTGTTAAATTTTTTTAAATAGAAATATTTATTGAATATTTTGTTGTTTTACTTTAGTTAAAAAAAAATTGTTTCAGCTTTTTATTTTAGCTGACCATTCTAATTTCAAAACAGAAATTTAAAATTATAAAGTACATTCTTTATTAAGAGTTTAATTAAACTTTAATCATTTAAAGAAAGTTTTTATATTTTCTTTGCGATTTATAAATACAATTCAAAATCTATTCTATTACTATTATAGAATTTTTGATCCTCAATTCCACATTTGCGTACAAAAACACCACCCGCAAAATAATCTTCATCGACCCACTTTTGCATTTGCTCGGTACTGAAAGGACCGTGTATTTCATTATCATCTTGCTTCCATTTATATTCCCATTGCAATTTTGGAATCTCATCTTCATTATCTTCTGCTTTATCTGTATTTTTAATTACAGGCTCATCTGATTCTTCTAATTTTGTTTTTTCTTTTAGGTCGAAATCATCAGCATACATATCTAATTCATCTTTAGAAGATTGACCATTTTTCGATTTGCTTTTATTTATCTTGCGACCAATCATTTCATATGTTTCCTGATAAATATCCATGTTTCCCAAATTAGTTAATATATTATTAGCTAATTCCGTCACTTTTGTTATTGTTTCCGCATCTGTATCAACAACACCAGCTTTTTTTCGACGCCATCTTTCGGCTGATGATATTTTCTGCTTATTTTTACCCAATCTTTGAAGAGTTCTTGCTATTGTTTCCCTGGGTTTCATAAAACTGTAAATTTCTTCATAAGTAGCTATCTCATTAAATACTTTCGATTTTTCTTTTGAATTTTCCTCATCATCATCACTTGAATCCGCAAGACCTGTGTTTGTTTTTTCAATATATTTTTTATCAGTTTTTACCTGAAAGTATACAAAGGCACTAGTTTAGCATTTGTGTTTGATTTTCAATCCTAATTATTAGCCTTTATCCAATCAATATTATCCAGCCAATTATCTCTGATTTCTTTATTTTTATTCCATTGAAAATGACCTTCACGATCAAAATGTCCTTCTTCTAATTCCTCTTTCATATTAAAAGGTGTTATTTTTGTTTCATCACGAATTCCGGATATTCCATCTTCTTCTCCTTCTATATCATCTTCTGGCAAAATATTATATCTGAATATTTTAAAATTTTAAATAGAATTATGGATATTATGTTATTTTAAATATGAGACCTTTCTTCCTCAGCTCCGCTATCTTCCTCATCGGAGTCTAGCGTATGTTTTTTCACGTAATCTTCATCATTTGGCCGAGGTTGTTTCTGATTCAAATTGTCATGAAAATCTGCATCTAAATCTTCAAGATTTCGTTTTAAAGCCATCGAAAAGTTTAAAATGAAATAACTAAATAAGTAATTGTAGGAAAAATTTGAAAGTGTTCGCAAATTGAAAATATCTTTAAAGAAATTATTCTGATAGTTGTTTTCGTTTTTATTTTGTGTGTGACAACATCTAATCGATTTTTTAATTTTGGTTCTCTTTTTCTCTTCAGAGATTCAGATGATTGACATTGACGTATAATACAACACTGGCAACATTTAAACTTAAACGTTGTCAAATGCGTCAAATTCACACATGTTTATTTTCTTTTGATTTGGAATATTTTTTGAGAAAAGATATCGATTATTCAGATATCTATAACTACACATTATTCAGTTTACATCTCATAAAAAATGGTAAAAATACTTTTAACAAACTCAAGTTGAAGAAAATTTTAATTTAACATAATAAATACTTTTAGGGAAAGGGAAAAAAAAATTTTATCGATCGTAAAAAAGCAGTAACATTTCATTTGGTTCACCGGAGTCAACATGATCCACTAATTACTGATGAATCAGCACCACAACATGTTTTGTTAGAAGCAACGCCAAAAACCCAAAAGGATTCAGCAAATAAGTGTCCAGAAGAAGACAAAGTAAAGCGGAAAGAAGCACAACGTAAATTTGGTGTTTATTTTGATGATGATTACAATTATCTACAACATTTAAAAGAACCTAGTAAAGATACTGTAGTTTGGGAGGTTGTAGATACTTCTAATCAACAAAAATCAAAAAAAGAAAAACCGAAAATCCAACTTCCAAGTTCTGTGTTCGAATCAGAATTTGAAGAAGATGAAGGTATGCTAAATAAAGCAGCACCGAGGCCAGGACCACGACCAGACTGGGATCCAGATATTGTTGCTGCTTTAGATGATGATTTTAATTATGAAGACCCAGAAAATATTATTGAAGATGATTTTGTATTAAAGGCTATGGAAGGAGATGAAGATGATGAAAATGATTGTTTCGATGAAGACGAAGAATATGAAGAAGATGGTGATGTTAGCTCTGATAATTTATGTGATCTAAGTGATGAGGAAGATGAAAATGAATTAATGGATATATTAGCCCCATTACAACAAAAAGATCGTTTTAATGATGAGGAAACCAAATCTCGTTTTACTGAATATTCAATGTCTTCAAGTGTAATACGTCGCAATGAACAACTTGCACTTCTTGATGATCGTTTTGAAAAATTTTATGCATCATATGATGATATAGAAGTAGGACCATTAGATACCGAAGATATTGATGGAAAATTGGCAACAGGAAATAAATTAGTCCGAATGGCTTTAGCTGAAATGAGAAAAGGTGAAAAAGTGGAAAACTACTCTAAAAATTGGGATACAGAAAGAATAAAAAAATTTGAGGAATTACATGAGAATGGATCAGATGATGAAATTGTGGAAATGGAAGTTGAAAAAGAGAAAAAGAAGTGGGATTGTGAAAGCATATTATCAACATATTCTAATATATATAATCACCCAAAATTAATAGAAGAAAAATCAAAACGAACACGAAAATCTGAAAAAATAGAAATCAATCCAAAAACAGGAATCCCAATTAATGTATTAAGTGGTAATGAATCAACAAAATTAACTACAAAAATTCTTTCAAAATTCGATAATCAAAATAGTGAAGACAATAATGAACATGGTGATCCACAATCTTTATGTGCAAAATCGATACTTTCAACTTTAAGTGTACTTTCACTTAGACCTCCCGACGAAACTCCTGAAGAAAAGCGAGAAAGGAAACGATTACTCAAAGAATATAGAACTGAAAGGCGATTCGAAAAGAAAGCGAATGCTGATGCATTTAAAGAAGAAAAGAAAAGGCAAATACATATTAAAATTAATAACCAAAATAATATACAAGGCAATAAAATTGTATGAACGATCTACAAAAAAATATTATTTTTAATGTATAAACTGTACTATAAGTTGTTTTTTTTGTTTATTAAATACATTGGAAACTGAATCCAAAAAAATATCGGTTTATTTTAATGTAAAATAAAATAAATTTATTTTATTTAATTTTATAAACTTAACTCTAAAGACTTAAACCACATTATAAAAAATACTCTAAAACAATTAATTTGACTGAATGATAAAGTGAACAAAAAAATATGGAATTAATACTATATTTTTTAAAATCTTCAAAAAATAAATTTCAAATGGATTGATGTCATTTTTAATTATTTTGGTAAAATTTGTATGATTTTTTTTTTAAATTAAAATATTAGTTTCTCCTATTTACCACATATTTTTTTATAATATTTCTTATTAATCATTTTTCATGCGATTCTATTACAGATGTTGAATTATCGATAGTTTTTGAAAAATCATTTATATCCTTTTGAGGGTCAATTTGTTTTTTTTCAAAATCACTTGATTGAGAAATACCAATACCATTTTCATTCGAAATTATTTTTGGAGCTTCTTGTGGAGATATAGGTATTTCGGTTGATATACCTTCAACATTTTCAGAATTAACCGACATTATTTCAATTGGATTACTTGTTACTTTTTTGCAATAAATAATTGGGATTAAGCCGGAACGTACTGCGTCTACTGTTGCTATAGCCCAACCAGAATTTAGAAGTTTTTGAGTATTTTGAACTTCTTTAGGTGCAATGTAAACTGTTTGTCCAGCTTTAATTGTTAATTCTGATGCATTGCGTGCTTGAAAATCATAAAGGGCTACCGATTTAATTGGTTTTACCCAACGACGAGGATCCTTAGCTAAAAATATTTAAAAAAAAGCGTAATAATTAATAAGTCTTATAAAAATAAATTTATTCTATTCAAACAAAAATTAAAATAATTTAGGTTGAAAAAGTAACACAAAAAAATTTTGCGATAAGAACAGCTATGTGATTTGGATTTATAAAAATAAACATTTAACAAAAGATAATTATAGGTTATTATTTGATTACGTTATCGAATAAATTCTCATAGTAGTTTTTACGCATAAATGTAATTTCTATTAAATATAGAATAATTTGCAATTCACTTACTTTCTTGTACTGCCGATGTGGTTAAATTTCCTAATAATTTCATGACTACATATGGAGCTGTAAATATAAAACCTAAAAACACCATAACTGGCCAAGGTGATTGTTTTTTAGCTTTATTAAAACTTTGAGGGTCGTTAACTCCATTATTATGAACTTCGTTTTTAGCTGCTTCAAATGCTTCTTTAAATACTTGTGATGATGGATCTATATTTGATATTTTCAACAAATATAATAATCTAAATAGATTAAAAAAATGTAATAGAAAAAATGTAAATAGATAAAACAAAACGTTTTGATTTACTTTTTATATGTCCATGTAAGACCTCTAAATATAGCAAACGTTTGCCAAAATTGTGAAAAAACACCTCTTAAACTTCCAAAATTAGCTGCTACTCCAAGAATAGCGTGAAAAGAACTTGTTATAGCGTAAAATGTTGAATCTAACATAGCTGCAATATTGGCAACGGCTGATACTAAAGAGCCAATACTTTCAAATGCTGGTCTTGAATTTTCTTCTGCTATTTGAATAAAACGACTTTCTGGATCGTATGGATTCAAAAACGAACCTGCCCCTCCAAACATTCCTCCACGATTGTAATTACCACCAAAACCACCACCATACATTCCAGTCCCAAACATACCACCTCCAAAGCCTGAATGACTATATGGGCTCATTCCAAATCCACCGAAATTTGAACCATAGCCACCATATGAATTGTTATAATTTCCAAATCCTGAAGAATATCCATTATTGAAGGTTTCAGTCATATTTGTAGAAGGAAGAGGTGGTAAAGGTGGAGCTTGAGTTGATGAAGAATGAACATTCCCAAATGGAGTGCGCATTACATTTGAACTTGAAGAAAAACTAGGTTCCATTAATAATGGTGCACGATAATTTGTAGGATTATCCATGGGTGTTTATTGTAATTTAAAAAAAAAACAGCCAACAATTTGAATTTTAGTCTTTTAAATTTTTTTCTTTCAAAATATTTTTATTCGTTGTTAATAACAAAGTCCAAATCTTTCGTCGTTCGAGCCCTGATGATAAAATCAAAATGATAAAAAATTAAAAACAATTATCAATAAATCAATAAGACAGCTAAATGACAATTGTCATCTGATACTTTATTTGACAATTAACATTGTACAGCGCTTTCCGTGGCAAATATTGAATTGTTTTTTGTATTGACTATGTACTAAAGATTGCTATTTGCTAAAGATCCAAGTAAAGACTACTTACTAAAAGATTAGTTTTTTTACGCAAGAATCTATTATTTCCATGACTTTTCTTTGTTTACATAGAATCAATTGATTTTTAGAGGTAAACCCGTTATTGAATTAGACAATAAGAGGGAAACAATAAAAAAAACAGACAAATTTTCTTTTAAGGTATTATACATATAACATTTACAAAATAGTACATGTAAAACTTTACAAAATAGTTAAACAGGAATAACCCTGGACTAAAAAATAAAAATTTTAAAATGCAAATCAAATCTTCCACAGTTTGTCATATCATGTATTTAAATTAGTTGAAATTTCATATAATTGTTCTGCTATTTCAGAAACTTCTTCGTTTGCTTCACAGTAACTTAGAATATTTTTTGAAATTATTTGATCACCGTACAGAGCACCTGATAATTGCCCAGCCATACTAGCTATTGTATCAGTATCTCCACCTAAATGAATTGCATATTCAATAGTTCTTCTAAAAATGTTCTCTGTCTAAAATTAAATTTTTTATGGTAAAAGTTTAAAATAACTTATTAAACTTACTTCTATTTTTTCAATCGGTTCTTGTGCTCGTAAAAAGCAATAAATCGCTGTTGTTACTGACCAGAGTGCAGCAACTGAATTTCCCAAATTATTAACAACCATTTCATTTGATGGCTCTCTTTTTAATAAATCTTCAATTTTTGTTATTTGTTTTTGATACTCTATTTTATTTTCTGATTCTAAATCATCTTCAATATGTTCAATAATTTTTAATTGTTCACGTAAATAATTTAAAAAATCTTGTTTATCAAATTTATCTGATTCTATTTTTAAACAATAATTAATTGCTACAGCATGTAAAATTGCACCATTTATTGCTAAATGATGAGTATGTGTTATAATAGCAGAATCCTTAGCTAATTTTATTAGATTTTCTATTGGTTGATTATAACAAAAAAGACCAACAGGAGCAACACGCATTGCTGCGCCATTTCCATATGAACCGGAACCATCAAATTGCAATTTTGCCGGTTCAAGAGGATTTTCATAACCATTTTTTTTCAATGCGTGTAAAACCCTTGGAACTGCGCCACCAAAACCACGTTTAGTATTTGAAAAATACGAATAACAATAATTTTTTGCTAACTCCTTATATGGAAGCGATTTATTTTTTATTAAACATGCTGATAAAGCCATTGTCATAGCGGTATCATCTGTATAAGGTTTTATAACTAAAAAATATCAACAAGAAAAAATATTAAGATTTTATAAAAAGTTTTTTTATTAATGTTACCTTTAATTTTTTTTGTTTCAAGTTCATTCAATGATTTTTGTAATTGAAACTTATCGCTTTTCTCTAATTTTTCGCCTTCATAAGGTGCTCCACAACAATCTCCCATAAGACCACCTAACAGACAGCCACGAAATTTTGATAACATTATCGCAGAACTAAGTACTTTACTCATTTTTCGAAGCTTACTTAAATTTTTAGAAAAGTTATATTAAAAAAGATAATTTAAAAAAAAATTATTAAACACATAACAAGCATTCAACAGTTTAGTGACTGATGTTAGATGTAAAATCATCACTATTTTTTTTTTTTTTCTAAATACATACGTACAATTTCCTTTTACAGAAAAATAATCTGCAACAATCAACATTAGTGTCAGAAATGAAAAAAATATTTAACTTGTAAACAACAATCAACATCTTATCAAAATTTTTTTAAATAGAAAAAACCTAATTTCTGAAAGAAAATAAGTTTATATATATATAATACATTAATGAAATTGTAAATTATTTTTAGAAATCAAACTAACCACAAAAAAATTGGAAAAAATGCGAAAACCAACAGCAGAAAATGATGGAGTTAGTAATTCTAATGATCCGATGCCACTACCAAAACACATTCCATTTCCAGATATACCAAATACGACGGAAACATTAAATGAACTTTTAGTATTTGTATTTATTTTATTTTCAGCTGGAATGCAGTTTTTACATATTTATAGAACAATATGGTGGTTACCGGACTCTTATATAAACCATGCAATAGTAAGAAAAATTATTCATACATTTCCTAAATAATTTTTTTTATTTATAGAATTTTTACTTAATTGATCCATATTTGGTTATTTTTATAATATTTATGCTTTCACGAAGACTTCTTTATTGTCTAATGAATTATAGCTTAGAAGTGTTTTATAAAGATAAACAATTAAAGATTCACAAATTTGTTGGAAAGTATTGTTTCATATTTGTCTTAATTTTAATATTAGGATGTTGTGTATCAAAGATTTACACAAAACAAAGTTATCTTAGCATGTTTTTACTATTGTATCCGTAAGTGTTTTTTAATATAATTAAATTTTTCCAAGACTACTAACAACAAGTTTTGGTTTTAGGCTCATTGTTTATTTATTTGTATTTGGACCTAAAATTGAACCCTTTTTAAGGACAATTAGTGAAATTGAAGGCACATATTTGAATGGATATCCTATGCATTGTTGTTCATCAAATCCAAGTACCATTCGAGATGAAGTTGACACTTTAAAAAATGATTTTAATAATCGATTTAAACAAGCAATTTTTACATCAGTTTTAAATGCATATTATTCTGGTTTTGTTCCATGTTTTTTTGCCCAAAATCATTTATATTATGATGTACTATGGGCAACTTTACATATTATATTTGTATGGTTGGGTGGTTTAACAATGGTTTTAGGGTTTTGTTTTCCAGCAAAATATTGTGATGTTTTACATAGAGCTGCTCTCCATTTAGGACAGTGGTCAAAAATTGAAAGAATGAATAATATGCCATCACCGCCAGTAACATGGGCAAAAACTGCTCCATGGAATAATGGTAGTATTGTACGACATTCAGGTGAATTATATCGTTCAACTGGACCTGTTACATCAGCAACACCCGGTAATACAACACACTACAGATTTTATAAATTATTTAGTAATCCATCAATGGTTTACAAGTTTCTTAGTGGAATACAAACATTTTTAATTGTAATACAAATATTATTATTATTTTATTCTGTTGAATGGCATAATATTTTATCTTTAAGTTTTTTAACATTAACCAATCACTTAACTTTATTTAAAATACTTCGAGATTATTTAGTTACACAAAAGGTTTATGCTGCCGAATCATCAATTTATGAAAAATTAAGTTCTCATTTTAATTAAATCAAACTAACTAATTTAATTGAAAAATTTTTAAATTAAAAATAAAATTGTTTTTAAGTTTTATAAAAAGAAAATTTTAATATTTCAATGAAAAACTAATGGAAATAAAAGCAGTAAAGATATAAATAACAAATTTTACTTTTATTTCAAAACATTAAAAAACTTTTAAGTACTATCTGGTGTAATTAATAACCTTTCCTACCACGGAATCGTTGTCTATTATCAAGCTAGAAAAAATTAATAAATTAAAAAAACTTTTAAGCAAGAAAAATGCAGTACATGGTTTTTTCTGACTATGTTTAAAGTTAATGTTTAAGTATTTCAAAAAAAAATGCGTACAGAATGAAATATTGTTGTCATGTACTGCATTTAAATGATGTTGAAATACGTACCAAAGATCTTTTGCATTCAAAAAATGTATTACGAAGAATAAGACATTCAGGTGGGCAATTTTGACTTTGAAGACATTCTCTAGGTGTTTTCTTTTCCTTAAAAATAAACAAATGGCTAATATTAATTAAAAATGTTTTTATGGATTTACTTTTTTGCAACAATCGCTTTCTAATAAACACATTTTTAAATCAGCTCGCACACCAGCACAAGGCGATGTATCTGCTAGTTTTTCACCTTCTTCCTGATATTTCATCATTTTGAATATTTATAAATTTAATTTTTCTGTTATTATTTACTCAATTTAAAATGTTTAAAATCAATTATGTTTTTAACAGAAAAAATCTTGTTTATGTTTAGTATGACTTTTTTGTTTTGCTGCAAAATATTTTGTAACAACTGTCATTGAATAGAATGAACACTGCACATTAATCATACCTGACAAATGACATTGTTAAATCAATAACAAAGGAATTATATAATTTACTATCGAATTAATTATTTCAATTTAATCGAAATTAAAAAGTTTTTCATCTATGTACTAAAATTAAATTTCTCTAGCCAATTTTAAAATTGAAAACTGATAAAGAACAAAATTCTTAATAAAAAAAGTTGCGAGGCTGAATTACTAAAAAATTTTTTAGCTCATTTCAAAAAAAATTTTAAAAAAATGTGCCTATTAGCTTCACTCTGTCCGTATGTTTACAAAACTTCTACACTGTTAAAGATATTTAAAAAAAAATTTAACCATGGGTAGTTCTCGTAAAAAAATTAATTTGGCGAACAACCACTTCATGTCGTTCCATCCATCAGGGAACTACAGACCCTCAAACTTTGAAAAAGCCCTGATACGTATATTTCATGTTCCGCTTAACAGTTTTTCAATCTGAAAAAGCCATTCGACAGGAATTTTTTTTATCTTTGCAAATCAATAACAAAATTATATATATTTTTTAAATTTAGTATTTAAATTTACCGTTATGTGAAAACCTAATTTTGCATAATATTTCTTTCATAACTCCGGCACGCTTCGAGATAGGGGCTTGAAATTTTGAGACAAGAAAAAACTTTTAGAATTAGTATAAGCTTCCTCAGAAAATATTGTTGTACTTGTTTAAGAGCTGTTACGGCTTAAAAATTGAAAATTTGCAATCAAAAAAAGGTCTTATTTTCACATTTTTTCTTATACATATGAAATTTTCAAATTTTGGTGCAAGTCACAACTCTAAACAGTTTGTATTATTTTTTGGAAATGTGCGCTTTTAAAAACCGTTGGTTTACATTCTGCCTTGTTTGTTGATTATGTTGTCAACTATTTGTTCCACCAGAATAACATGGTTTTCAAAACGGCAGATCCACAGTTACTAATATGGCTGAATTCGTTTCGATATTTTAAATACTATACTACTGATAATTATTAATACCAAAGCCTATACATATATGTATATATATGTATAGTCTTTAGCTTTTCAAGGTTAAGAGCTAACTGAACAATCAATTACGATTACGTCCTCAACGATCAAACTATTAAAAGAACAGACCGTACTTTTAATTTGGGATAGCAGATTAAATTTCAAGAGTTTGGTTAAAAAAGTTTTCTGATCCCTATTTCACTAAGCAAATTTTCCTTACTTATGTAAGCCCAATACTTGAATATTAAGCCAACTATGGTCTCTGTATGGTAATGTAGCCATTTCACGTATTGAATCAGTCCAAAAAATATATCTTCGTTTCATTTTACGCAATCTTGCTTATGCTGATCCTATACGTCTTCCTCCATATGAAGCTAGACTTTCTTTAATTAATTTGAACTCCCCTCAGTCACACTGTCTAGTGGCGGATATCATATTCGTTTAGCAGATTGTTGGGGGTGATATCAACTCAACTCCCCTTCTATTCGCGAACAAATAAGGTATAGAGAAAATCTGTATAATTGAAGATCGATCGAGCTTTGTAATGTGTTACACCACTCTACAGACTACGACAAATTTGAGATTATTTCGCGTTGAGAAGGAGAGGGGGACTTCAACAGCTTTTAAAAGGGAGATGGACTAACTCAAGGTCTGAGCTCTTCGATATTAACGTTAACAAATTAACACTGAGAGCCAGACTTTACGCGAGCATGGTAAATTCCTGTAGTCTTCATGATTAATCTCTCATTGAAATTAAACTTGCATGTTAGATTCTTTTTATGCAATGATAGATCTTTTTTTTTTGGTGTATGATTAATTTTTCATTGTAATTTTATTTGCATGTTTACAATGCTAGATCTTTTATTTTAAAAGAAAAAAAATGTAATTTTGTTCTTTTTTATTACCATTAATAACATCATTAAACACTATTAATAAGTAGTTACTAATAGTGGTAATAGCAATAAGTATTAAGTTTTTTTAACTTTTCCAGTTAATTTTGATAGTTCAGTAAATCATAACTGATGCTTGGGTTTAAGCACAAAGTAATGTTTAAAGCTATTAAAAAATCACAAACATTTTATGAATATTTTGAAATTCTATTTATTAGCCTGATAATATATTAATCCTATTTATAGAAGTATGAAGTGGAGCAATGACGAAAATTAGCCCGAATTGGAGAACTGATAAAAACTGCAAAAAACTGTGAATAAAAAATAGAATAAAACTATAGATATATTACTATATTACTATATTACTATTATATCTATGAATAAAGCTAACTAACAAAGTTGTCGGTGAAATAGTGGTCTTGTAAATATAGTGAGGAGCCGCCGTTGGGCGTTTAGATTAAATTTTCAGCATGTTATTTTTTTATTTTTCTGATTATTCTCTCTTTTGGATTATTGTTTACCTATATGTGCTAAAATCATTTTCAACTAAATTATTTTTTATATTAAAAATCATTAAAAGTAATTTTTCTTAAAATTTTTCTAATAAAAAAGAAGCAAAACAATTTTATCCTAAACAAGAATTTACCCTATTACAAAAATAATAAAATATAAATTAAACTCTGAATTTCAATATAGAAATGACATAAATAAATTCAAATAAATTTGAAAAAGCTAGTTGAATAACGAACCAACTACTAACTCTGGCAATAGTGCATTATCTTTAACAATAAAAAATTTACGCAATGGTTGTTAACGTTTTAAAAATTTTATTCTGTGTAAAATGTCACAAACAATTTTTATACAGTAAACACTATTGTCAAAAATAAAAACTTTTCTCTAATTAAAAATAAATTTTACAAGATTATTAATTTTGAACAAGATTTTTGATTTTCATTTTATAATCATTTTGAACAAAATAAGAAGTTATTTAAGAAAAAATTATTATAATTTAAGAATATGTCAAGAAAACATCATGATGGTGATCGGGATAATCGTAAAAGACCACCGCCTCATTTAAAAGGTCGTGAAATTGGATTGTATTATAAACAATTAGCTGTGGAAAAGAAAGAATCAAATAGAAAACCGGTTTATGGACGAGTGATACTTCCTGATGACTTTATACGTCAAATAGAAGAACAATTAAACGCTACTGAACAAGAAAATTTATGTAAAAAAATTAATTTAGATTTTGAAGCCTATTTCAAAGAAATTATAAGTACATCATTTAAAGATTGCTTAAAGGAAAAACAGAAAGAATTAAAAGAAATTCTTCCATTTGGTACATTTAATCCAACCGATCATGTAGAAACAAGCTTTTCTGAATCAAAATTAAATTTACCGGTATTTAAATATTCGAAGCAAATTTTAAAAGCTGTTGAAGAAAATACTTTTGTTCTAATAAGTGGAGATACTGGTTGTGGTAAAACTACTCAAATTCCACAAATTATTTTAGATGATAATTTAAAACGGGGATACGGTTCTTATTGTCATATAATTTGTACTCAACCACGTCGAATTTCAGCCATAAGTGTTGCGGAACGTGTTGCTTATGAACGATCAGAAAAACTTGGTAAAAGTGTTGGTTACCAAATTCGTTTAGAAAATAAATTGCCACGTTCTTGTGCTTCAATTCTATATTGCACTACTGGCGTTTTATTACGTCGTCTTGAATCGGATCCTCTTCTATCAAACGTTTCACATATTATTCTTGACGAGATTCATGAACGTAATATAGAATCCGATATTTTGATAGGTCTTTTAAAACAAATTACAAATTATAACAAAAAGTTAAAAGTTCTTTTAATGAGTGCAACATTTGGAATTGAAGATTTTGCAAAACATTTTCAAAATTCTGCTATTGTTCAAATTGAAGGAACATTGTTTCCTATTAAAGTCAATTATTTGGAAGATGTATTGGAAGAAATTAAATTTTTTAAATTTCCTCATCCGAGAAATTTTTTAGATAATAAACCAAAATACTATAAGCATTTGAAATATGCAAAAGCTGAATTTAAGAAAAATTCAGATTTTGAAGATTTCATTAATCCATATGCTAGAAATTTGCAGGGTGAATATTCTGCAGATGTTATTAAAGCAATCCAAAATCCTACAACTGAAGAAATTAATTTAGATTTGTTGAAAGCACTTGTCTTTTATATTGATAGTACCAAAGAATCTGGTGCGATTTTAATTTTTTTCCCAGGTTACGAAAAAATTTCAAAATTTCATGAAATTTTAAAATCATCTTCTAGGAGAGGTCATTTTATGGTGTACCCATTACATTCTATGATGCCAACTTTGGAACAAAAAGGTTTTCCGTTTTTTTTTTAAACTTAAAATAATTAAAAAAATTGTTCTAATTTTTTAGGTGTATTTGAAAGACCACCAGAAGGGTTTAGAAAAGTAATTTTAGCTACGAATATAGCAGAAACTTCTATTACAATAGGTATCAAAAAGCTTTTATAATTAATCTATATTATATTTTAATTTAATTAGATTTTTAAAACAAGCATACATTTTTAGATGATGTTGTGTATGTTATAAACACTGGCAAAGTTAAATACAAAGATTACAACGTCACAAGAAATTACACAACTTTGGAAGAACATTGGGTTACAATTGCTCATTCTAAACAACGTCAAGGTAGAGCTGGTAGATGTCAACCAGGAATATGTTATAATTTATACACAAAAGCAAGAGAATATACACTTGAAGATTATCCATTACCCGAAATACTACGATCTCGTTTAGAACCTATACTTCTTAATTTAAAAATGTTACGAATTCACGATGTTAAAGAATTTTTGTCAACATTAATAAGTTCACCACAAGATGCTGCAATAGATAACGGCATTAAATTGCTTAAACGATTAAATGCACTTGACGAAAATGAAAATCTCACTCCTTTAGGTTTACATTTGGCTAAATTACCACTTGATCCTCAAATCGGAAAAATGATTTTAATGGCTGCAATTTTTCAATGTATCGATCCTATAACGTCTGCTGCAGCAACTCTTTCGTTTAAAGATCCCTTTTATAGACCTATTGGAAAAGAGAGTGAAGTGGATAAAGCAAAACAAGAATTTTCTGAATCATCACAGAGTGACCATTTAACTTATGGAAATGTAATTAGCGAATTCCGTAAATATAAAAACCATCGCAATTTCCTACATGATCACTTTTTAGCATTTTCTACTCTTAAACAGTTAGAACTTATGAAAACGCAATTGTGTGATTTCTTACACTCTGCCGGCTTCATCAATCACTCAGATCCCATTAATGAAGTGTCAAATGCTAATTCTAATCGCGATCATTTATTACGAGCTATTATAGCTGGTGGTTTATATCCTAATGTTGCAGTTATTAAAAAATCTAAACAAATAAAAAATCGGGTTGCCCCAGTAATGCATATTGAAACTCCAGAGGATGGTGTTAGAGTAAAAATTCATCCATCATCAATCAATTCTAAGGAGAGTAATTTTGATTCAAAATTTTTGGTATTTTTTAATAAACAGAAATCAAGTGATGTATTTTTATTAGATACTACAATGGTATATCCCATATCACTTTTAATTTTCGGTGATCAGATATCTATAAAACAAGATTTGGAAAATGAAATGAAATGGTTAATTTCTTTAGCTGACAATGCATTTCAATTTGAAAGTAATAAAAAAACAGCAAAAATTATTTTAAAACTTCGTAATCGTTTTGAAGTCCTCTTAAGAGATTTAGCTTTAAACCCCACTGCAATCAGTGACGATCAAGGAAGTGATAAAAATTTAGTTGAGGCTTTGATTATGCTCTTAGCATATGAATATGGGAGTGAAGAAAATTATGATTATAGAAGTAGAAGATAAGAATAAAAATTTTGGTTTTTCAATTTAAAAAAGTTTATTTGTTTTTTTTTTTTAACTTTAAATCCAAGTACTTCCTTTTGCATGATCTTTAATTTCTATATTTTTACGTTTAAAACTTTGCCTAATTTCATCACAAAGTTTGAATAAATTTTCATTTTTATTTTGAATTGCTAATTTTCTAATGTTATGTCTAATTTGAACAACTTCATCAATTAAAGCATGTACATCCATATTATTCTGATTATTTTGAATACTATCGGTAATAGTTCTTTCAATAAAACCCATTGAATTTAGTATTTTTTGTACGTAATTTTTGACAATTGCAATTTCTGCTAATATAGACGATGTGTAAATTTCTTCATTTGAATTGATAATTTTGCTAACGCTATTAGTTAAATCGCTGAGATGAGTAATGCATTTTGATGTATTAAAATCGTCTCTTATGGATGCATCAACAGATTTTTTAATTTCATTCAATTTATTTAATATATCACTTGGTTCTGCTGATCCAATTTCTTTTTTTCCATCTAAATATGCTTGACAATCAGATACAAATGAATTAAATCTATTTAATGTCGTTTTAGCTAAAATCATTAACTCATCAGAATATTCCATTGAGTATCTATAATTTGATAAAGCACATGCCATTCGAAAATCATCACTTGAATATTGTTCTAAAAGTTTCGAAACACTTATAGTATTCTTCAGCGATTTTGACATTTTTGTATCTTGTCCTTTCAAATTTAAATGACCAGTATGTAACCAGTAATTAACCCATTGTTTTATATTGTGATAACAACAGCTTTGAGCTTCTTCATTTTCATGATGAGGAAATTTTAAATCAAGACCACCAGCATGAAAATCAATATTATTTCCAAAAATTTTTGTTGCAAGAGCACTGCATTCTATATGCCATCCAGGACGACCTTTTCCAGTACTCCATGGTACATTCCATGCAGGTTCATTTATTTCTTTTTGAGCTTTCCACAAAACAAAATCAATGTCAACAACTTTATTAAGATCAGCTTCTGTTTTTTGATTCAAACTAAGTTGTTGTAGTTTACCATAATTTTTGTACAAATTAACATGGAAATAAACAGAGTTATCATTTCCAATATAAGCTTGTTCATTTTTCAATAACCTTTCAATAAATTTAATGATAACTGAAATATTTTCGGTGACTCTTATTTTGATATCCGGTTCCTGAACATTTAAATTTCTTAAATCTTTCCAAAACTCATTTTCGTATAATTTTGAAATTTCTTGAAAATTTTCAACTTTTGATTCAATAGATTTTTTAATAATCTTATCATCAATGTCTGTAATGTTCATTGCAGTTATAAGTTCAATATTAAAATAATTTCTTAGAATTTTTTGAATTATATCTAATTTTACATAACAGCTAGCATGTCCGATATGAGTTGAATCATATACTGTTGGTCCACATGTGTACCATGTTACAAATTTTTCATTTTTAAGGATTAATGGTACTTTTCCTTTTGTTATACAGTTGTAAATTTTAATTCCCGTATCATAACCAAATTCAGATTTGATCCATGATACATTAGATAATGCTCGTGAAAATTTTTTACTAAAGATGATGTTAATGTGTATATTAAGTTTTTGAATTAACATAATTTTAATTTATTTAATAACGCAAACTTTATACCGGGTTTTATTTACTTTTTCATTTAATAATTTTGATCAGCTGATTTTGAGCATGGTCATTTTGGGATAAGTTGTCAAATATGTGCAGACTGCAGATTTTTCTATTGAAAATTCAGAATGTTTTTAATTTTTTTAGAGATAGAATTGAATGAAATGTCATGTGGTATTGGTTTTCTGAACAATGAACAAAATTCCGCAAAATACACTTTCGTTAAAGGAGGTATTACATAAAAAATAAATAAAACAATTTAAAAGAAAATTGCTTATGTAATTAATTTTAGTTTATCTTACGTCAGGAAGTTTTAAAATTATACCGTGAAATCTTCAGAACAGTTCGGCAAGTTCCGGATAAAAGAACTCAGATGGAATTAAAAGAATGGGCCAGACATGATTTTCGTATGAATTCTGGACAAACAGATGAAATTGCTATAAAAATGTTAATTCAACATGGTAGGCGTTCTTTAACCGAATTAAAAAATAGTTTAAATTTAAGTGGCGCTGGAAGTTCTTAATAATATAAATTAAAATGGCAATTAACTTAATATTAAATTTTATTTATTATTCAGTAGGTACATAAGCTTGCGTTTTATTGTTTTTTTTTTAAATTAATTGCTCTAGGTATTTGAATTTTAGTAATAAAATTTTTGATTTTTTTTGCATCGTTTTTAGTTCATAGTGAATTTATGTTTTGATTATACTATCATACATTAGTAAAACGTAAATATGTACAACAATTGATTTGATTTTCCCAGCAATTGTTTAAAAAAATATATTAAAAATGTATTAATGCAATATTCTGTGTAAAAAAATTATTTTTACATTTAGGCCTTTATTCCTTACCTACAGAAGCTCTTCGACCAGTACTTTAAATTTTTATACTGATTTTATTAAATAAAATCTTTGAATTTAATATGAATTTTAAATAAAAAAAAAAAATAAAAAAACAGAACAAAATTTTCTAAATAATTTTTTCTAAAATAGATTTCCATAAAACTTTCACTGTCCAAGTAAAAAGTAAAAATGTTCCTAAACTAGTCACTAAAAAAACTATTAAATCTCTTTTACTTCTTTCGGTTACTTTGTTTATTAGTAAACTATTAATTATAGTGCTTGAAATTTGATACCCATCTAAACCAAAACATGGTATAGCATTTATAACAGCTATACCAAGTGAAAATACAATGTTATATTTTAAGAATAATGAAATTGTATCAGCAAATCCTGGTGTAAATATATTGACTTTAGGAACAAATTGTGATACTTCTATAGTACGGGATATATCACCAGGATGTCCAACAAAAATAACATCTTTTGGATTATTTTCACGTTTTATTGTTATTATTGTAGTTGTATTTTTTAATAAAGGCCTAATACAAAATCCTCGATCACATTGACCATTACAAAAAGAATTTGAATCTTCAATTGTTCTACGTATATCTAAACAAAGATGTTGAGGTATTTCAATTGGATCATCATTACTTAAATCTTCTATGTATTCAAAACAACATGTTTTTTCATTTTTTGGATCGGAACAGCATTGTACAACACCATCAGGACCATGATATACACGACTACTTTCATCATTTATATGAATAAAATTTGAAGAGACGCAATAACCGGGTTTTGTGCGTATTGATTTAATAAGGCAATCATACCATGAGTCCATATCATATGTTTTACAATCATTAATGTGTGTTATAATATCTTTTTCAAAAAGGCCCTTTTCTCCTAATAATGGTGAATTTTTATTTATTGATGTTATTATAAGTGATTCATTCACTTGATAAAATGGTTTTGCAATAAAACCCAATGTTGAATATATTAAATAACAAAATAAAGCTAATAATATATTATGCCATATTCCACCACATAATACTTTTAATTTACGGAATAATCGTAATGAACTCAAATGATCTTGACTAATTCTTGTAAAAGCAAATGGTAAACAAAAATATATCATTATACCAAATCCAGTTACTGGTACATCTTCTAAAATTGCTGCTAATGCGTGACCTAATTCATGTAATACTGAACATACTATTAATGTTGTTATATAAAATCCCATTTCTTGTAGTGGTAATGTTACACCTGGCAATAAAATTTGTAATTGTATTTGTTGTGATGAAGTACTTGAAGAATTTGGAGTTTTTGTTGTTCCTAAATCTGATTTAAAAAGTGTCATAATCAATATTGTTATACTAATTGGTATTAAAGCTAATGCAAAAATAACACCAATATTAAATGAAAAATTTAATAATTTGCTAGAAGATGAGCCCCATCGAAACATTGCACGATTAAATGCTGTTGTATGCCATTTTAAACGTAAAAATTGCACTGTTATACCAGTTCGATGTAAAAATGCATGATATGGATAATGCATGCAACTCTAAAAATAAAATTTTGTTAATCAATAAATTTTGTTTTGTATTTAAATAATAGCTTTCGATATTTAAAGAATTTTTACCTTAAAAAACATATCAAAAAACGTTAAAACGCAATACATTCCTAAAAGAATACACAGAAATATTATTGGATCCATTTTTAAGGATTTGTTTTTTATCCTTTCAAGTTAAAAACCTGCTTTAAAAACTCTGTTTTTACTTTTTTTTCCAATTATCTTTCCAATAATTTTAAAAATTATTATGTCATTTTTAATAATTATAATTAAAATAATTTTTTAAAATATAATTTTCTTTTTGTTGTTATCTTTTATCAAAAACAAATTAAAAAATATAAAACAAAAACAAATCCTTAAATTTATGCAGGTTGTGTAGTTTTTGCATTTGATTATTTTGCTTTTATTTTGCAGTATATTGCGGCTGGTTGTCATATTTAAATCAGTGTTTCGGAAACTGTCAAATAATACGAAAAATAATTTTAACATATTTTAGCTTGATTTTTATTTTTTTTTTTTGCAGAGAACTATAATAAACAAAAACATAATATTACATATTTAAATTTTTCTAATAAAATAAACATTTATAATACATTAATATTATATATAATATAAATGTATGTATAAATAATATATTTTAAATAAAAATATGATAATTAAAATGTTTCTTTTAGAGAGTGAATAAAAAAAACAGTTCTGATGTAGTCGAATTGGGATGTAGTAAAATATAAAATAAAATATTTTGACAGTAAGTAAATATTTTTTTTTTATATCAAAAACATTTTAAAGATTTATTTCTATACACGAAAGCTCTGGTGTTCGTTTTAACAGGCAACAGCTGATTTTGATTTTTGTTCGTTTAAAAATCCTGAAAACTGTAAACTTTTAGTTTAGTTCATAAAATTCTGTTGACCGTTAATGTAGTGTTATGAAATAGAACGGAAATAAAGTAAAGGAAATTTCAAATTTTCAATTTAAAAAAATAAATATTTATTAAAAGTATAATTTTTTTTTTTTAAATACTTATATCTATATTTAGTGTTAGTAAAATAATTATTAAAAAATTGTGCTAAATTTTCTAAAGTAAAATTTTTATTATTTAATTGATTTTGATACATATGTAATTGTTTTATTATTTTATATTTTATTATTTTAAATTAAATAATTTCTATTAATTACAAATGTAAACTAATAAAATATAAAAAAGAAAAATGTAATATTAATTATTTTTAATTATATATGTATATATTTTTTAGTGATATATTTTTATACATACATTTAAAAAAATATGTATTAAAATATTATTCTTTTATGTAAGAAATTATAAAATTTTTTAAAATACAATTTTTTAATTAAAATTACTTGTGAAAATAAAATATTGAAAATAATAAAAACATGCGTTATAAATAAAAATAAAAAAAAAAAATTAAATTTTTAATTAAAACTATTAAGTAAGCAAATAAATATACAAAAAAAAAAAAAAAGAAAGAAAAATTATTTAAATTGTATTTAAAAACATTTTTAATACATAATTTTGGATAAAATCCAAGGATTTTTTACGTATTCAACTTGAAAGTATAAATTATATTTTAAATATCTAATATAAAATAGAAAATTTTTATAATTAAATACAAATGTATAAATATATGTACACATATAAATATACTTTTTAACTTCTATTTGTTACATATAGAAATAATTTCTTTATTTTAATTTTTTTTTTTATATATTTTTTGCACTAATTTTAAATATCTACTTTTTTTCTACTTAAAATTGTATTTATTTTCTTTTGATATTCACTTATTAGTTCAATTTAATGACGTATATATATTTATACATATATAAATATATACATATTACATACATGTATATTTATGTTGTAACGTATATTATAGGTACTACCAAGTTGTATCAAATTAATTTTAAAATTTAATATATTACAAATTTTAATTAAGCATTTAAGATTAATGGATTTGCGCAATTCTAGTGGGTATATATATAATAATATTTTTTTCAAAAAAAAAAAAAAAAACGAATTATTTTAAATGTAGATTTTAAAATATTTTTACGTTATTTTAAAGAAATAACGTCAAACAAAAACTACATTATTAACTATAATAATATAAGTACCAATATGATTTAGTATATATATGTACGTACATACATATATACACATAATTTTGAAAAACAAATATCAACAACAAAATAAACACGTGCTTTAATTTAAGATAAAAAAAAAAAAAAGAACGTGGAAAGTATAAACTGAAAGAATCATAAAAATGAGGTAAAGAAAGAAAATTATAAATAAATAAAGTTTTTGTTTTTTATTTATTTACTTACTTGCAAAAGAAAAAAAATTATAATTTAATATTATTTTCGAAATAGTAGTTTATATTTAGTTAAAATCTAATATTTAATTAAAAATTATTAATTAATATTTTGAAATTAAAAAAAAAATTGGATTTGTATTGAATAAAATATAAAAATGAAAGCTCTGAAGCATTTTATTTATTTAAATTAACTGATGGAAAAATTGAGAAAGTTTCTGATTAATTATTTTCAAATGTAATTTTTATAATTTATACGAAAACTATAATATTAACATCTAAAATGTATAATTACATATTTTATAAATAACTACATAATATAAAAAATTGCATCAACCTGACAAGTACAATTTATCGGTACTATACTAACTATTATTTATATTAGACAGTGTAATAATGTTCTGATCGTTCTGTAAATTTGTAAAATAGTGAAGAAAAAAATAAATTTTTTAACACAAATTTTTATCTTTCTTCTAATTTTTATTTTATTAAATTTTCTAACTCGTAACTATTATCTTGAAGCATACATATCTTATATTATGAATATATATATATATTGAAACTTTAAAATTAAAATTCAGTCTACTGTGTAGTTTTGATGTTAAGAGTAAATACGGCATGCAGATTAGATAGATTAAAAATACTAATTTGGATATAGAAACTACAGCCGGTAATGTTAACTCTATATGCTAATACTCAGTCTTCAAATTCCAGAGTAAAAAAACTCTGGGAAAAGTTTTACAAAGTGACAGTGACTCGAACAATTTATTAAAGAGAAAAGTTTGTGTCAAAGAAAAACTGCATGTTTGACAAACGGATCATTGTGGAGGGGTACTCAATAGATCGAAAGTTATACATACTTGCAAGAATAAGTAGTTAGCTACTCTTTACTCTTTAGCTAGATGTAGCAACAACAACAACATTTTATTTAAATTTAATAGTTTTAATTATATATTGCTTGTATGTAAAACCAAATCTGTTTATGTATATAGTAATACATATTCATCACTAATAATACATTATGTTGTTTGTTATTTTTTATATAAAAAAAATAATTCTAAAAATTATTAAAAGAAATTATTTGATTATTATTTTTCTTTTCAAACTAAATATTCACATATATACTTAGTTAATAATTTAAAACAATACTTTATTAGCGTGTTAAGATGTATGAATCTTTCTATTTGAATTTTCTTTTTAAATTATTCAATATTTATTTTTAGTCTTAAAATGTAATTATTTAGGTTTTTTTTTCACGCTAGCCAACTCCGGAAAGAATTCCTTTATACATACAGCGTTGTTGTATGTTTGACTTAATGGGACAGGAAATGAGGTAGTAAAAAAAGAATAAGAATAAGGAATTGGATGGTAAATTGGAAACGAACCTAAAAGGGTTGATATATGTTTTTGAATAATTGCAAATTGTAAGATGGAACATAATCAACAGACGAAAATACATTAGATGGAAGTATGTTTGACATTCCAGCAGTTTTCACAATAAATGAGTTCCCATAACCAGTTTTAAAACACCTATAGGAATTTCCATAGTGTAGAAATGGGCCCTTGCACCCTATCTTGTGTTATGTTGGAATTGTTTGAGAGGAGTCATTATTAATTTTAATTAAATAAGACAAGTGTTAATTATTCTTTTATATATGCTTTATACATACTTATTACTTTCTTTTTCATTTCTAAACCTTGTAATTACTTGTACTTAAAATAATAAAATGTACTAGATGATTTATACTTGAATCATTTACAAAAATCTTATGAGTTACTTACTTAAATGCATAAAATTAAAAACTTAGCTTCAACTCAAATCTTATTTTTTTAAACTAAAGCTACACGTTTATGAATAGTTTTTATTTAAAGTGAAAAAAAAAAAAAAAGAAAAGTGAGATTTGAGTTCAAGCTCAGTCGTATATTATTTAATTAAATGAAAGCATATAACTATATATGTAAATCTAAAACATTTATATTTCAAAGTTACGGCAGGATAAAATCCATTAAATAATGAAAATTATGAAAAATTATGATAAAAGGATACAAAAAAAAATTTTATTTTTACTTTAATATGTGACAATATTTATCTATAATCTATATAACTATTAACTACATATGTATATTTTGTCAAATTCTTATATATTTATTCTTAATTAATCCTGTTTCCATTTATTTTAATGTAAAATAAAATATTAAGAAATAATTATCTATAAAATATCGTTTTAAAACAATAAATAATTATGTTTTATTTTATTTTCAAATTTTTAAAAGTACTTAAATAAAAATTTCAAAAATTTAACTATAATTGAAAGAAAAAAAAACAATACATAGTTGGCAATAGTTTTAGCATTAAATTCATCACCTTGTTTGAATATTTCAATGCAAGTTGATCTTAGTTATCATATCTTATAGTATATATTAAGTAAGTATACTTATATTTTTTGTTTTCAATTATTTTAAAAATAAAAATATAATTTTTTTTTATTTTATTTTTCATTAAATTTTTTTTTTTTTTGTTTGCTCAAATTAATTTAATGAACACGAGATCGTTATTTTGTAGTACAAAAAAAAAAAATGTTAATTTTAATTTTTAATTTGAGAAATAAATAAATTACAATGTATACATGTGTTTTTAATTAAAATATTTTTTATTTGAATTTATCAAAAGTATTTTTTTAATTTTTTATTTTTTGTTTTAATTGTTTTGTTTAATTGCATCACAAAATTTATGAAGATTTATTTCTTTTCAACTGATTTTATTTCATTTAAAAAGCAAACATTTATATAATTAGTATATTTTCATAATAAATTGTTAAATTTCAATTTTTAATTTAAAAATAAAAATTTAATTATTTAAATATATGAGACTTTATATATATATATATGTATGTATTTTTATTAATGGTAAATATTAAAAGATTTGATATTTTGTTTTTTGTTTTTTTGTTTTGCAACCTAAATAATAAATTTTGTATATATATGTATATACTTGCATATACATTACATTTTGATCGAATAACTAAGTAAACTATGTATAAGTATATGAAAATATATATTTTTATTATAAAATTTTAATTTAACTTTGTAAAATTATTAATCTTTTAGTATAATTATTAATTATTAGAAAAAAAAATGAAACTGGACAGTATGTAATTCATTGTATTATAGAAATTGCTATTGTTGTGTTGGTTAATGTGATTAAAGTTGGATATTTGAGGCGAAAGAAGGTGGAATAATTTCAATATTAATAAAAAAAGAATAATTAACAAAAAGAATAATTTAATTTTTTTTGAAATCCATTTTTCTAAATTTATTTTTAAATTTATTTTTTGTTTTTTGTATATAATAATAATGTATGAAGAAATTTTTAAAATTTTTTAATTTGATTATTTTTTTAAATAATTTGTCTTTTGATAGTTTTATTTTTATTTTTTTTTTTTTGCGTATTATGTATAGGTACTTCGATAGCTTTTTAGATTTTTAGATTTTTAAATTTTAAATAAAATATAATTAAATATAATAAACCTGTAATCAGACACCTTAGGCTAAGATCTATAAAAAAAAAAATTAGTTTGTAAACTAAACAATTTGTTAATTTGTTTTTTACATAGTAAAATGAAATAAAATAAAGAAAAAAAAAAATTATGTTACATATAACATTCAATTAAATAAGATTTAAAAAAAAAAAACAAAAATAGATGGTTTATATACGTAGTTAGTATAATTTAGGTCTATTTTCTATAATTCTTTTTACTTTTTTTGATTTGTTTGTTTACTACGGTTTTTTTGCTTTTTTTTTTTTTTGTTATCTAATACATAATAAGTCTTTTGATTTAAGTGATATTACTATAATATTTTAATCTAACTCGCTAATGCACACTAATAAATAGACTCTAATAATATTTATTTATATGGTTGCAAAGTGGATTTGGAATTACTTTTTAAAATTGCTTATACAATAATTCCTGTGCAGGATTTTAAACTCACCCGCGTTTCTTTGTTTGTTACAATAGGTACTTAACAGTTAAGAATTAAACTACAGTAGACGTTCTCTACTATAACTATTTACAATTTAAGTATCATTTATTTTTTTTTATTTTTATATACACAAAGGACATTATAGGTTAAATTTTACTTTTAATAATATCACAATAAATTTATTTTGTTTATATGTAATATACATAAGTATTATATTATAGATTAACATTTTACGGGGCTTCGGTAGCGTAGTGGGTAGGCGTGTGGCGTATTAACCGAAGGATTGTGGGTTCGATCCCTGCGTTTTTTCTTTACATACTTCCCTTACGACCAAATATAATGTAAATATATAGTATATAATATTAACAAAATAAATAATATTAGTATATATAATTTAAATAATAGGTAGTATAAAAACCTATAATGGCTTTCGTAGCCGATGGTTCAATAATATTGCATTACATTTATGTATGTAATATTAATATAAATAAATAATTAAATAAAATTTTACTAATTTTTCTTTAAACTAAAAATACTTGCGATATGTGATGGAGTTAATTCCGCACTATATCTATCTATTAATACGTCATATGTTTAAACATATTCGATCTCCTACCTAAGGCCCATTTATTTCTTGTTATTTAGTTATATATATTTAATAGTAGAAATCATTTGTTCAATCTAGTAACCTATAAAATACTTTTTATAAAAAAAATTGCATATTTCAAGGAGTTTTATTACCGTTCATTCGTATTCTTATGGAAAAATAGTTATTTGTGTATGTACGAGTACATATTATAATCATTTTATAATTCATTCATTTAAATATGATTATAAAATAACCAAATTAATAATTTACTTAAATGTAATAAAAAAAAAAAAGAAATTTAAATTTTATTATTTTGAATTAATAAAAAAAAAAATATTATATTTTAAAATAATATAAACGTACACATTTAAAATTAGTTTTTAGCATGTGCAATTTTTTTTTATATATGTATGTATATATATCACCATACATGTGATAAACTTATAAAAATATGTTTACATACTTAAATGTTTATAATTATTCTTATCTATATACATAAGTATATAAGTAACATAACTACATAAGGTAGATACAGAAATAACAAATAAAAAAATTAGATTGAAGATGATCGGCTGATACTTAAAGTATTTTTATTATAAATAAACTGCATCAGGTGTAATATGAAAATTTGTAAATTTTTTTTGTCTTAGCCAAAAAAAAAACAAACAAAAATTTCTTTTTAATTATTTATTTATTAAATGTTTAAATTTACAACTGAATTTAAATTGCAAAAAGAAGTATGTAATACCAAACTAGTTTATAACAGCTATTATTAAGTATATTTTTTTAAATAAATAATTTTAATATACATTTTCTAAATATGTAAATATAATATCGATTAATGATTCGTAAATTGTTCGTAACTTCGTTAAATTTCGTCCTTTGACCAGGCAGTACATGAGTACTAAAGAACATTTATAGAATATTGTTTGAACATAAAAGGGAAGAGATGTTTAATGGATTTAAGTATCACACGCTTTTAGAAGACTAGACAGTGCTAGTTCCACGCACTCCTCTATACACTTAGTTTCTTTCGATAATTTGCACCTACCCATGCACAAAAATGAAAAAAGAAAGTTTACTCAGTTTACTGACTGAGTAAAAAGTAACTTTTAAGAAACAGAGTTACAGTTACATTAATTAAAGGCCATTATATAAGGTTGAATATTATTATTATTATAAATTATATTAACTAAGTATATCATTGTCACCAAGTAAGTGACAAAACGTCTATATAAAAAATTAGTTTGACGCCTTGACCAGATAAGTCACCTATTGTATTATTATAATCTATACTAATCTATAGTCAAAAACTGATATACTTATATTTATAGGTTGGTTTAAAATTTTTTTTTTTTTTAAATAAAATCTTATGGAAAATCGTTCCTAAAAAAATAAAATATGTTTATATTTATATAAGTATTATTTAAAATAAATATATATTAATTGTTTGTTCATTTAATACACATTTATGAAAAATGAAAACAAAGAAAAATAAATTAAAAATTTTTTAAATAAATTTTATTGTATGACTCGTTACAGTTTTATTCATTTTCCATGAAAGAGAAATGATTAATGTCTTATATATACATTTTTTGTTTTTCTTTTATTATATGAAAGAATTTATTTCTGTATGTTAACCAATCGGTAATTTTTTGCCTTAATAAATTGCCTTATAAAAATTTAATTATACCTATTTGGATTTTTCTGTTTTCGGAATATTCGGAAAAAAACAGAAGACATAATTTATTTTTTTTTTTGAAAAATCAAATTGCAATTAACATGACAGTAGAAATTTAAGAGCAGAAACCTCTTAAATTTTATTTTCAATTTAACAAAAAAAAAAAAAACAAAAAGAAAAAAAGAAGAGAAAACAAACAATTTTTTTTATTTTATTTTAATTTTACATATGGTTTAAAATATGCGCTTATATTAAAACATATTTTTCCTTAATTTTCCATGGGAAATTTTTATATTATATTTTTTTCTTGTTTTGTTTTTGTTTTTTTTTGTTATTTTTCTAATGCTATTTGATACCGTTATATACATTTTACATAAGTTTTGAAATGTATTAAATTACCAGTGTAGATTAAAAATATTATTTGGATCAAAGAATTTAAGAACTTAAATAAATATGTATATATATATATATATGTATATATATGCATGCATAATATATAATATGTAAAATAAAAAGCGTTATTATAGATATAGTGCGAGTGATATAAAGACCTCTCGTAAAGAAAACACAATTTTTTTTTTTTTTTTGTAAATGTATAATAATAAAATAAATACTGGAAATTTATTGGAAATTATAATGTATATTGTATATATTAGATTAGGTATTTAAATGTGTAGTACTTACTTTGAAAATAATTACAGTCGAGAAAAAAATGAATTCATAGTTTAATGAGCTTCAAATATGTGGATTAATAATGCACCATTAATATAATTAAATATTATTAGTTATATTATATAATATATAAGTAAGTAGATCTACTAATAAATCATAATTTTATTTTAAATTGTTGGGAGCGTGTCATATATGCTTATATACTGTCATTTGACAGCATTTTTTTGCAATTTGTCTGTATTATCATTTAACTGTTTTTGATTTGATTGTATTTCATTTGATTGCATTTCATTTGACCGCATGTAAAACATATAATTAGAGGGATTTTAGAATTGGTTTAAAAATCAGAGTTTCAAGAATATGTTTAGGAGCCGCTTGGGGTCTAGCTTAGCTCCAACTCTTTTAAATACTTTGTTGTTGAAATATGTATGTTAAACATTTTTAAGTTTAGAGTTGGTTTCAAAGGAAACCCAACCAATTGAAATACGCAGTCAAATGAAATACAGACAAATGACACAACCAAATGAAAATACATAGGGAAATGACATATAAGTATAGTCAAATGAAATATATAGTCTTGTGATAGTAACCCTAAATTTTTTCTTCTTAAATCATTTTTTAAATAAATATGAAAGGCTAAATTTATGTGGAAAACTAGAATAAGTATATACTTATCTTTTTTAATTTGATTCCAACTTACATTTACTTTTTAATGTGGTATTCTTAATTTTTTTTGTATCGTTAATCTTGAATAAAAATTAGAAATTCAATTAAATATTAAAAATGATTTTTTTCTAATTATCTTTCTAAGTTTCTTAAATAATAATTTAATTATAACGGTTTGATTACAATATACTGCATATTTTATTATTATTTATAGTACATAGTCTAAAAAATTACGTAATATGTATCTAAGCATGTTTTTTCTATGTAATCCCCGAAAAGCACTCGAATCCGTTATATTTTTTATTGTCAATTGTATACTTACTATGGATACAATATTTTAATTAGTATCTGTGATATATGTATTCTGTTATTACTAAACCTATATATGTATATGTATTGCATTCTCTAAAATATTTTTAAAATTAATTGATCCTATTTAAAACAAAATCATATAACTAATTAATAAACTTAAAGGTAATGGTTAAGGTACCTGCCTTTCAAAGATTTGAGTTCAAACACTGGCTGGGTCATAAAAAATATTATTAAGTAAAATTATTAATTAAGTAAAATCTATACAAAAAAGATTAATTTTAAGGAACCATAAATAAATGAAAAATAAATGATTAAAAAAACCGAAATAATAATATAATAAAATAATATCTAAATATATTTCTGATGATAAACGAAATTATGGACGTCTTATATACTTTTATAGAGATTAATTAAGAGGGGGAAAAATTAGTGGTTAAAAATATTTATAAAACAAACTTTTATCAAATATATTTTTGATTATAATTATTACATTCATAGGTAAGTTAAGTATATTTATAATTCTACTACTAACGATTAGTATTAAAAAAAAAAAACTTTAAGAAATTACAAAACAAATGAATAGAATTAGAAAAATACCCAAAAAAAAAAAGAAATAATATACACGTATAAATATTTAGAACGTATGTAACATTAGAATACAAAAAGAAAAGAAATAGAATATAAATATACCTATACTTTGGTATTTATTTATATTATATACTTCAGTATGTTATATGTAAGATATATTTTTAAATAAATATAGAACAGTATTTTTGCTTTTTTTTTTGTTTCATTTTGTATTTTGTAAAATATAAAAATTTTGTATTTAATGAAATAAAATTTTGTATTTACGAAAAACAAGTGAAATGTTTTTTAGTTTTTTTTTTTTGTTTTTGCGTCACTCTTTTATTTCTTTAGAATACATCCATTTTTTTTTTTTTTGATTTTTTTAAATAATGAAATATTATATTTAAAAATAAACAATATAATATGTATAGGGTGTTCAAAATTGAGATATCATTTTGATTTTGCCGCCATTTTTTTTCTACCTGGAATTTTTATACGAGATTTTTTTAGGTATATTCTAAATACATTCCGGTTAGTTAATATGGAACGTTACACGAAGGAACAACGTGTTTTTGTTATTACAACATTTTTTGAAAATGGTAAAAGTTTTCAAGATATAATTAGGAAATTTCGAACAAAATTTGGTAAAGAAAATGCTCCAACAAATCGTGCCATCAAGCTGATGGTTGATAAATTTCTAGAAACTGGATCTGCTCTTGATAACAGAGGCAACATTTATCAACGTAGTGGCCGTTCAACCGAGAATGTAGCATAAGTGTTGAAGAAGATCCAAAAACTTCCATTCGTCATCGTTCGCAGCAATTAAACATCAAACCATCTACATTATTCAACATTTTGCATTGTGATCTCCATTTAAAGGCTTATAAGATCCAGCTGACGCAAGAATTAAAACCAACTGACCATGCATTACGTCGGCAATTCGTTTCTTGGGCAATCGAAAAACAAGAAGAAAATGAGAATTTTTTTAAGAAAATAATCTTCACCGACGAAGCTCATTTGCAGCTCAATGGCTACGTCAATAAACAGAATTGCCGCATTTGGGGTGAAGAGAATCCAAGGGTTATCTTAGAGCAACCGGTACATCCACAAAAAGTTACGGTTTGGTGTGGTCAGGAGGAATCATCGGACCATATTTTTTTGAAAACGCAAATGTAAATGCGATTACGGTCAATGGAAATCGCTACAGGGAGATGATCCGAAGCTTTTTGTGGCGGGAAATTGATGATTTGGAAGTAGAGAATATGTGGTTTCAACAGGACGGTGCCACTTGCCACACAGCAAGAGAAACAATGGATCTTTTGAAGGAAAAGTTCGAAGATCGCATTATTTCTTGTAGAGGAGGAGTGATGTGGCCACCAAGATTGTGCGATTTGACACCGTTGGATTTTTTTTTGTGGGGTTTTGTGAAATCGAAAGTGTACAGCAATAATCCCACAACAATACAAGAGCTTAAAAACAACATTATCGAGCAGATTTCAACCATTGAGAACAGTTTATTGAACAACGTGATTCAGAATTTTGGTAAAAGATTGGAAGCCTGCCGAAGTAGTAGTAGGGGGCCACTTGGCCGACATAATTTTTCATTATTAACCGGAACCTATTTGTAATAAATTAAAATAAAAATATATTTAATATTTCAAAAAAAAAAGTCTTTTTTTATTAAAATTAAAATGATACCTCAATTTTGAACACCCTATATATATTATTAGTGTATAAAAATTTAATATTTTTAATTGAATAAAGTAATAAAAATGAAAAAAACAGACTTTTGTTTCTGGTTTTTACTTTATTACTTATCTATATTTTTATAATAAAAATTTATTTTAAAAAGTAAATTTTTTTTTACGTATATTAATATGTTTGAAAAAAAAATTGGAAAATTCAGGATAATTATAAAATGTATTTTATTTAATAAAGTTCAAAAATAAGCTGAAGAAAAAAATGTTAAATTTTAGGTGGTCAATTAATGTCAGTTTTCGAAATTGCTCCATTATTTTTAATGTTATATAAGAATTCATAGATTTGGTTTTCTTTTTACCTTATATCATTTGGAATGGAAAACCTTGCAATGCATTTATATATTGTGTATTAAAAACATTTTCGAACATATTGCACTTAATACTTATAATAGTATATAAGCTAATAGTTAGTAATTAATTTGTTTCGAATTTGATTTACTGTATCCTGATTACAAGTTGATGACACATCTTGTTATCTGTTAAATGTTTTGTAAACTAATTCTACCTATACGTATTTAAATCACACTATATAATGTATTTTGTATTAGAAAAGCGATATGAGTATTTTAAAAGTTGAAATGATAAGTTTATTTTTTAATGAATTACATTAAAGTATATTTTCGGAAATATAGTTACAGTTTCGAAAACGAGTAATAAGCTTTTGTGCTTCTACATTTTTGTAAAAAGAATTTTATTTTATTAATGAAAGCTGAGTTACGCACATTTGTAATCATTAGTGTCTAGGTTTGTGGATCATTTTAAATTATAAGTGAGGTCCGCAAGAAAGCTTGCCAGCTTTGAACCAATAATCACTCGATAACCAAGGCGCAATCTTAAAGTTCATGATACTTTGTTATATTTCAAATTTAAATTTGATTTTTGTCAAATATTTTTGAAAATTCCATTAAAGAAATAAATAAAAAAAAAAAAATGTATATAAATTTTCTAATTGTAACAATAACAAAAAGAAACAATACCTACCTTATTGTATATTCTATAAATGCGGTCGGTAAAAAGATTGTAAATATTTTCAGTTTTCATTAAAGCCTATCAAAACCAAATACTATCTTATGTTATGCTTTCTTTTTCTAGATTTTTATCCTTTCAAAAAATAATATGTAAATAGTTGTTTATGTACTATTTCTATTTGTATATATTATATTATAGGAAGCTTCACTGCCTTCAGGTCTCCATATAAATAAAATAAGTCAAATGAAATATATTAAAATTTTTAGTTTTTTAATATTCATTTTAAATTAATTTCCATTCATGTATATAGTATTTATATACGTATATATTTAAAATCATCAAATTTATTTATTTTTTGTTTTTTGATCAATATTTTATTTAATAATATATAAGATATAAATATTTAATTTAAAAATTTTTTTTTATTTTAGTCTAATTGTTTTTTTAAAATTTTTTTTTTAATCTTTTTTTTTTTTTTTTAGGTAATATGACATTGAGAAAATGATCAACCAGCTCAATGAACCCCATCCAGATCATTTACGTTCATAAAAAATAATTATAAATATTTTGTTTATACATAATATATGTATGTTAATATGTGTGTATGTATTTATAAAACTTAAATATATATGCTATAAGTATATATATACATATATATATATATATATATGTATATATTTACATACAAATACATTTGCATTTTAAAGAAAACATGTGCGCGGTATCAATTTGTTTTTATTTTATTTTTTTTATTTTTATTTTTAAATGAAAAAAAAAACAAGATATAAATTTTTAAGATATTTTAAAGAAAAAGAAAAAGATAAAAGAAAAACATATTATATTAAAGTAGAAAACGTAGAAAAGAAAATTTTTGAAAGAAAAATTCTATTTAATTTTTTTTTATTAAACAATATTGTTGGAATTTAAGATAAGAAGAAAATATAATTTAGGACGTGTGTTCTAATTTTTTTTTTTTTTGTTTTTTATGCATGTTTTTCTTTTTTTTCCTTTCAAATGAGTATGAATAAATCATTTCAATACAATAAAATAAAATGATTTAATACTTACCTACTAAAAGAAAAGAGTTTTCAATAATTGCAATAAAATTAATTTGTTTTTTTTTTTTTTTTTTTTTTTTTAATTATTTTTTAAATATAATTTATATAAATATTTTTTTGGAATTAAAAAAAAAAAAAGACGAGTTTATATAATATATAAATAAATTTTTATGATTTGAAAATAAAGAAATTTAAATAAAATGTTGAATAAAAAAAAAAACTAGAATATGAAATAATTTTACAATTGGTAAAGAAAAGATTTTTTCTATTAAAAATAATATTAAAAAAATATTGTAGGTATATTATATTAATTAATTATTAATATATTTTATTAAAGAAAAAAAAAATAGTGTATTATAAAATAAGTAATATAATAAAAAATGACAACAAAAGCTTCACCACCTACTCAACATTCTGCAACAGGAACATCAAATGTATCAACATCGGTTGTCGGAACATCAGTTGGTTTAACGGGTGTTAAAATTAAAAAGGAAATACCAACCGATGAAATAAAAGTAAGTATATATTATGTATAAAGTTAAAAAATTAATTATTTTTTTTTTTTTGAATTAAAATAAAGTTGTTTTAAAGAAAAGGCATTATTGTCTCCATCATTTAAATCTAATATCCTATCTTTTAATATTTCCATGTAGGTATATACAAATCGTTGGCGTGGTATTTTTTGTAATACTATTTTCTTAAAAAAATATTTTTATTTATTGTTTGTAAGGGTTTTTTTTTGGCAGCTATATGTCCTATGACTCAATACATTAATTTTTGTATAAAAGTAAATCTTCTGTTAATATAAAGCGTATATATGTATATTAAAATATTAGATAAATTAAATAAAATTTTATTTGAATTTTCTAAATTAAAAAAGAGAAGTGATACTATTGATTTTCCTTTTGTCCTTACCGCTGAAGTCATTCAAAATTACTTATAATTTATAGATTATATATAGTGTTGGTTTTAATAGTTATGGATATTGGATAAAAAATTACTTTTAATGTTGTATGAGTTGTGGATATTGAATAAAAAATTACTTTTAATGTTGTATGAGTATAATATTGTGGTATGTGTTTATTATAGTTCATTTTATAAAAAAAAGATCCCATTTCAAAAAAAAAAAAAAAAGACGTATCGTATTTCATATCATGAAGCCAAATTTTAAATAAAGGGAAGAATTGAAAAATTGTTAATTTTAATAATATAAAACTTTCCAAAAAAATGAAAAATTACATAAATTAATAAAAATAAAATATATGTATGTATTTATAAAATATGTTTAAACTAAATCAAACTAATTAAATTTAAATTTTTGGGATAAGTTATTTTATAGGTATAGGTATTTCAAAAAAAAAAAACAAAAAATAAATTATTCCAAATGCAAAATAGATTTTCAATACCAAAAAAAATATATTTTTAGAAATTCCGTTCTTGACTTATATATACATATGTATATACCAAAACCACGCACATGTTTGCGCAATAAAGTATGTAAATATAAAAAGATATATAGATAGACGATATGTTCTAGATTTAAATCGTTTTATTCAGAATACATACTTTGTTTTCATAAAATAATTTATATGTCTTCTTGTATCTCTATACCTATATATATTAGCAAATGTTTGCCTGTTTCTCATTTATAGACTCCTAAACTGTTCAGCCGATTATCATGAAAATTTGTATATATATATGTAGGTTTTTTGGTACGGGAATGAACATTTTGCTCTAACGGGCCCGTCAAGCAAATATTTAAACTTTTTCGCTCTAAAATAAAATTTCACTTCAAATTTTGTATACGTGTTGACCTTTGACAATTAAATTGACTCTAATAACAGAGTTGGAATTTTTTAACCCATATCGGTACGACGAATGGTCAAAATTAAATTTTGGAAGCGTGGCTTTATTTTTTGTTTGAATGTTTTAACGTGAGGAAGTTAAACAACAGAAATATTACATTCAATTAAAAACCCATATGTTTTATTTATTGAGGGACGCATCAAAGCGCACAGGATATTAGTTAGTATCATAGGTATAACATTTTATTTTTAACATTATCTTGTCACACACATATGTCTATTATGTAGGTATATATTATGTGATATAAAAAAAACAATAAAAATTTCATATTTGATTTTCTTCAATATTCAATATTTCAAATAATCACTAGAGTATTATTTATACTTAAAGTTCTTTGATCTTTAATTAAATATTCACATATCAAATGAATTTAATAAAGAAAAACAAAAACAATTTCAAAAATACTTTAAATTTACATACTCGTATAACATATAACAATCATACAATATTCAGTTTCTTACAAAAAAAAAAAATTTTTTTTTTTAAATTAAATATACTCATAAATTTGTTCATGTCCAGTTAAATGGTTAATTCTTAAATTACAAGCAACAATTAATAAACAACCAAACATAAAACAATAACAAACAACAACAACGATAATATATATAATAAAAAAAAAAAAAAATTAAAAACATTTTTGCCACTGCTATATATCTCACCTAAATTAAGTATTAAGAACTAAATGTTATCCTATAACTTGGTATAATAAAAAAAAAAAATAACAAAAACGGAATAGTGTTATTTTCTAAACGAATAAAAAGTAGTAAATAGAAGTTAGGACAGCAACAAACACAACATCATGACAAATGAAAGAACCGAAAAATAAAATGAAAATAAAAAAAAAAAGTAATAAAAGCCTACCATGCGATGAAATTTGATAACTAAGATCGCGCGGTTCACTCACTATTTTTATTTTTTATTCATTTTTGTTATTATTTTCTTTTTCTTTTCAAAGCTTAGCAATCAACTCGGTTATCGTGTTATAATGTTCGCATTTTGTTAGTTTTATATTATATTCTTTTTTTAACTGCGATGATTTTAGTATTACTTTGCAGCTAATCGTTGTATCTTTTATTCTTTTAAATACACACATGCATTATATATAATATATAATATAGGTACTGTTTGTTTCCATTTTCTTTTTCTTCTTTCTTTCTTTTTTTTCTTTCTTATTTTTTCCATATCTTTTTATCGTCACACAAATATTTTTTAGTACCAATCTATAATAATAATACGGTATATGTAAGTATAAAAAAATAATAATAAAAATAGAAACAAAAAAAAAAAAAAACAGAAAAAAGAAAAGAAAACGGAAAAAGATAAAGAAAAACAGAAAAACAACAACAATTCAATATAATATGTATATCAAATGAAAATTCAAATTTTTCTATTTTTCAATCGCATTCATACTATGTAGGTATGTATGTATATTCGAGAACTAATTTAATATCATATCATACTATACAATTTAGGTTTGATTTTAGACCAACATGTATGTGTGTATATTTTATTGGTATTTATTTACATATATATAAATAAATATATATTTACAGTATATGAACACTATAAGAACATTATAATATAATATGTACACATTTTGTTTGTTATACTTTAAAAGATATCAAATTACTTTTCTACTTATTGGTTACTTAAACATTATACATATTATAATGTTTACTTATAAACCAAAAAAACAAAAAAAGTATAAAACGTAAAGCGATAGTAGCGACATTTAGGACACCGAGGACTTTAAAGACAACAACAACAATAATAATAATAATAATAAAACGTTTAAAAAATGTGAAAAGAAATGAAAAATGAAAAAAAAAATATTGTATTTAAATTTGAATTTGTATACATAATATTACTGTGTATTTATATTTATTGTATATACTTATATGATATATTTATTTATTAGTGGAATAATGTTACCTTTATATGTAACATATAGGCATTTGTTTACATACATATATGCATGCATAATGAATATAATACAGGATTAAATGTAAATGATAAAGGTATACATACATACATACATATATAAAAAAAATTGAATAAACATTGTTTGGATATATTATGATCTTTAGATAATATCCTATTTCTTAAATTCTAAAATTATACCATTTTATCTAAGTATTTTTTTCTTTATTTTTTTTTTTTTTTTTATTATTATATTTTTTTTTTATTTTTAATTTAGAATTATAATATAGTGAAGAATTTTGTAAATGAATAAACATATGTAATATGAAAACATAAACTCTACGTATATAGGTATATATATATATATTTTCTTACATGCATGTACGTTGAAATGTTGAAAATGTTGCATAATTAGGCAAAAAAAAAAAAACAAATTTAATAATAAAAATAAAGAAAAAAATCTGTTTATTCATAATATTATACATATAGGCTATTCGTATATAAAATATAATTTGTAATATGAATTCTTTTTGATCAAATTTAAATATAATAACGATAAAAAAAAAAACACAAACAAAAATAAAAAAAAAATTAGATATATTTATACTTTTAGAATCACTTGTATTTAATCAAATTTTATATGTATTTGTTATATACATGTTTTGAAATAGGTATTAATATGTTTTATGAAAATTGATTGTTACAAAATACATATTATTTCATTGCATTTAGAATTTGAAGTGAAATTGGAGGGAGTAAAAATATTTTTAGATTTGGATAAAATTCGGATAATTAATAAAAAAAAAAATAAAAATAAATTCTGCATTATTATTATGTAGTAGTGAAATTGTAAAAATTGCTTTTTTTTTTGTATGTATGCGAATAATTTTATTCAGTAAGATCAACCTTAAAAATGTTTTGATGTATACTGCTTACTTGTATCTAAAATAGAAAGAGATTATATGTAAATTTTTTCATTGATATATTATGGTTTCTTTTTTCTTAGCTGCTATATTATTTCTTTATTAAATAAAGACATTTTGTTATTAAAGTACTATAGATATTCTATAACAGTTTTTAAAAGTTCCCTAATAAGTACTTTTAGTTTGTATACATAGAAAAATGTTCATATGTAACTCATATCTATGTAAAAATATAGATGTTTTGTACAAACTTTTAAGGCGGGAGGTCGTTCTAGTTTTTTTTTTTTTTTTTTTATTTATTTTAACATTAAGGAACATATGTTTAAGATTTTATATATGCATTATCCACAACACGTAGTAACAGAGTAACAATAGATTTACGTCAAAAGCGGACAGTGTCATTTATACCTCTTAAATAACAATTTAATCTACAATATGTATATACATTAAAAAAGAAAAAAACTATTTAAAAATGGGGCCTCGGGCCCAGTGACAGCGTATAAAATACGCTGTAAACACCGAGGGAGTGTGGGTTCGAATTCCACATATGTCGTAAGAGTTATTCCCCCTTACGACACTTACAGCCACGCCTGTACAGGAAAGGCTGTGCAATTTCCTCTCCACATTTATGTGGCAGAGAAATGCATTTAAGAAAAAGAAAAAAAAAAAAAAAAAAACTATTTAAAAAATTAAATAGCAAGAGCATTGAATATTAGTAAGAATTTTTAACTATGAATTTAATTGTTCCAAAATTTTGTTGATCTTTCAATCACTTGTTTTGACCAATCACTTGCAAAACATATGTCAGTAAGTAGCTATACCTAAAAAAGCACAAAACTCTGGATATTTAATCGAGATCTATAAGAGGAGAAATGTAATAAAACCATAACAAGTGGTCCGATTACCTTTTTAAAAACAAAAAACAGTAAAAAACGTACAAAATGCTTGAAAAATATTTTTTAATATAATACACATAATAAATTTTATAATAAAATTTAATTGTTTACACTTGTTCAGTTATTTCCTGTTTTAGTTTCCTTTATACTTAATACTAATAACTGACGACCAACATGTGAATACGATTTTTTTACTATATTATTTTTAGCTTAGAAGCAGATACCTCATACCTCAAATACATATAGCAAGGAAGAAAAAATATCCTTTAACTTACAGATCAGAAAAAATTTCTTATTTACAAAAGGATAATAAGGATATGATAAAGTATTAAAAAATTTTAAATTTTTATATATTTCTTCAAAATTTAATGGACAATTAAAATAAAACAATTATAAAAAGCAAATACTAGCACCACATATTTAAATTAATTGAAAATTCTTATGTTAGATATAATAAATTGGAGAACATACTGATTTTTTTTTAGGATGAATATTAATGAAAACCAACTTGTGAGTACAAATAATATATACTAACGATTACACATTTATATATTCTATCTAAATATATATAATAATGACATATCTTATTTTTATATTTATTTTTTTAATTTTATTTAATAAGTTCATATTACAATTATTTTTAAAATGATTTTAATTTATTAAAGGTAAACAAGAGTATAAAATTTCAAATTAAAATTTTTATTAAAAAAAAAAAAAAAAAAATAAAACGATATTTTTATATTAATTTGCAGTCGTGTCAAGAACAATGACACAAACAAATTATCGTGTATCATATGTAATTTGTAAATGATATATAGTATGTATATATATATATATATTTTTTTATTAGTAATACACTATGTAAATATCTAATGAGTCGCTCTGATGACTTTTTCTATGTATCATTGTTAAAAATGATTTTTTTTTTTAAATTCCATTTTTTATTACAATTTTTTTTTTTTATTTTCTAATTCATTAAGTCTTGCAACTCTCAAATAAAATTGGTGTCAATTACAATTTACATATCACATTTTCCACCTAATAAAAATATAGTAATATACAAAATGTGAACAAGAATTTTCCATACATTATTATGAGAGTATGCAGTTTTTAAATAAAAAAAAAAAAAAAAAAAAAAAACGATAAATAGAATAAAAAACGACAAGAGTTAGTAAACTAGAAAATATTTGACGTTTGTTTTATTTGTTTTTTTTCTTTTTCGTTCTTTAAAAATAATAATAAGTAAATCCATACATTTACAAATAATAGAAAATGCAAAAAAAAAAAAAATTTTTTTTTTCTTTTTATTTTATATTCCTCTAATGATATTAAAGTAATCTGAGAATGATTAAGGTAGAAAATTATTCAGAAAAAAAAGTAAATAAAATTATTGCAGTTTTGTAACAAAAAAAAAAAAAAAAAGAAAAAAAAATAGTTAAATATCCGGAAAAATTGCAACAAAGATTGTAATAAAAAAATTTCTTTATATTTTTTATTTCAAATAAAACATTTTTTTTTGTATTTACGCAAAAAATTATTGTAAAAAATGAACTTTTAAAAAAGATCTTGAAATGATAACAATATTATTTTTAATCCTTGAAAAAGGATTTGATTTTAAATTTTGTTAAAGTAAAGAAAAATTGATATTGAATTTTAAAATAAAAAATTAAAATATAACTGTATATTAAAAGGAGTTTGTTTCATTCTATTATCAAATGGATTTTAATAGTCAATTTAAAATTTATTTGTTAATCATTTTACGGAAAATAATCTTTAATCGAAACAATTAAAAGCAAAACATTATGTCATTTATATAAACTACTTATAAGAGATTTAATGCATTAAAATGTAAAAATCGAGAAATAAGAAAAAAAAAGGTTTAAAAAAATTGTGATCAAGTCTGTAAATGTCACTAACTGTATATGCAGGTACATATTAAAAATTTTAAAAATATTTTTTGTAGAAAAAAAAATAGTTTATTGTATATATTTTGTTTTAGAATTAATTTGCATGATTAATTAAATCCAAATCGTTTTAAAAAAGGCACAAATATTTTAAATATTTTTTAATATCAGATATACATATATGTATATACATAGTATAAATAGATTCTACATAATAGATAAAATACTTAAATTAAATAATGTGATTCATTTTTTTTTTTATTTTATATATTTTATCGTTTTATTTTGACAGGATGTTTTGTCGCATTAATTTAGATTTTCTATGAAAGTTTATCTTAAATATTTAAATTACCTTAAATCTAAAATTTTCTATATTATAGATGTTTTTAACATATAAATACATAATATGCTTTATTATTTGAATAACGTAATATAAAAAATCGAACATCAGAAATAAATCTCCATCTTCCTCACTTACAAATTTTTTCTTATTTTGACATCTCAAATCACTTTTTACAACATATTGAATTTAAGGACGCTGTGTTCAAGTCCCGTAATCCATCATAATTTACAGAAGTAAAATAAATTCTAGTTTTTCTTTCTTTCTTTAGACTTTTTTTTTATTTCCAATTAAAAACATATAACGTGTTAGTTTACTTTTTTATCATTTCTTTATTTACAATCAAAATGTTTTTTTAATTTTTTATTAAATCAATTCATTCCATTTGAATCAACTAAAATCTTGAAAAACTACGTGTGTTTTCAAGATTTTAGTTGTAAATTTGAAAAGCATTCACAATATAGTAAAGTGTAATTTGAAAACGTCAAAATCGATATATGTATACGTATATACATAATTTGTTTTTCTAATGGATTTGATAACGATTTCGGAAATAAAGATAGAAAAACGGCTATAGAAAGAAATTGATGAAATTCAACAAAAAAAAGGAATTGACGAAATTAAAAGCACTATAGTATAGTGTTTTACACAAAACTGGAAGAATATATATGTATATAACCATATTACGAAAAATATACGAGTATTTGCACAATATATATATTATGTATTAACTTTAGTCGATTTTTATTTTCATTTTTAAAGTTTCATCAAATTTTTGAAAAATATAATTTTTCTTAAATAAATTACCATTTTTCAGCAGTCCATTATCAATTTATATGATAGATGAAAAATTTTTAACCGTTTGGTTCAACGAAAATTTTTAAATTATTTGAGAAAATTCACTAAAATTTAAAAAATAAGCAAATAACTTTAATATGTACTTTAATTATATTTTTAAATATGAATTTAAGTGTTACATCGATGAATTTCTTATTGTCAAAAATTGTTTGTCATCCTAATATCTTTTTTAAAGAGTATCTCTTTTTCAAATCACTTTTTAGGAAGTACATAATTCATAACATCTTTAATAAGAAAATAGTACATTTGGTCATCCTAATGATCTAATACAAATGTTCCAACTCTATTATAAATTATTTTTGAAAAGAAAATTTTTATTATTTTTTGAAATTTTAAATTTGAAAATTTTAATATATTTTGTCATATATTAAATACATATTATATGAATATAGATAAATATATATATATACATGTTTAAAAAATATTTATTCATAAGTAAAATTTTTTATTCAAAAGTATTTGATTACAAAGTGAAAATAATGATCCGAAAAAATAAATAAAGTGCAATATTTAATTTGCATAAAAAAATAAATGTATATATATGTATTATATTCAAAAATTTAAATGGGCATATATATATAAATAGTTATAGATTGTACCTCACTTTTTTATTTTTTTTATAAAGTGTTATAATAAAATTAAAGATAAAAATAATAAAAAATGAATATAATTTTATTTTATTTCTCTATATTTTCAAATTTTCAAATTCAATATATTATAAATAATGAATTTTATACCCGTATATATAATATGTGCGGTATATATGTATATATACATATATGCATATGAATGAAATATACGTTTATATACGAAATAAGTATTAGTTTCAGTTTAAAAATTTGGTCTTATTTTTGGTCTCTTATTCGATCAAAAAACCATAATCAACCATTTGAATGTCCATTTTAAATTGAGTGTGACTGTTAAATTAAAAATTGGAATTAAATATTATATTTTATTTTATTTTACATTTTTTTTTTCACTGATTTTCTCCTTTTTTTTTTTTTTTTTTCATTTCATTATTAATGGATCTCTGTAATGTTGTATTAAATTTCACAAAGAATATCGAATTTCTTTCATTTTATATAAAATTAATTTTGTTTTAAAGTTGGTAATAATAAAGTTTTTTTTTTGTGCGTTTCCATTCCATTTTATACTTTTCGTATTTTATTATATTTTGAGCTCGAATTCATTTTTGTTATTATTTTTTTTTTGTCATTTTGTGATTTTATTTCGGAGGGAAATAAAAATCAAATATACATACATATATTAAAAATAGCAACCATGAACGCGCGTACAAGGTACAATTGAAATCGAATCAATTTTATTTCTATTTAATTTTATTGTTTTTTTTTCTGTGTGAACGAGTATATTTTTCAACTGATATAAATTTAAAAAGTTGGTATATCTATGTATAGGGAAAGAATTATTAAAAAAAAAAAATGTAAGTAGGTATAAAATTATTACAAAATTAAAAGTAAAACTTGAAAGTCCATTCTAAACATATGAATAATAATTACTTAAAATTTTGATTGTAATTATAATTTAAAATTCCTATAGGAATAAAATTATATTGTAGAAGAAGTTATCATATTTTAAATTAGTTGTCAGGGTAAGTTTACTAAAAAAAAATTTTTTTTTACTTCTTTAAAGTAATTAACAATAAAATAATAAAATACATTCATAGTTCTGTAAGGATGTATAAGTATACATATATATAAATTATGTCCATATATGCCGCCTCTGTCAAAATACAGCAGAGACAATATGCATCTACACTATGCCAATATGAAGCAGTAGCAAAAGAAGACTTTATCATCTAGATTCTAGGCAAAGGATATCTTACCACTAAGATTCTATAAATCTTTAGAAATGTCGTAGGGAAGAGGGGCAAAAAATGCACAATAGATCTTTAGGTAGATCTCTTGTGTTCCCCTTTAAAAAAAAAAAAATTGCGTCAATTTAAATTGTATTATATTTAGTTATTATATTTTATTTATATAAATATAGATTATATTATAGAAGTATGAAACTTTGTAGGTACTGTAACACATTTTAATACTGCAGTGTTATTAAATCCTTGTTAGAATTATTAACAAAGAAATTTGTTATATCTATATACATATAGATATATATAAAAAAATCTATAAAAATATTATAAATGATTAAAAATATTATGTTTTTATAAATGAAAATTTAAAAACAGAACACCTTTAATTAAATTTTACTTAATTTATTTATATATTATTACAAATGTACATCCTGACATAACTATATAATATATTTAATGGATTTAATGACGAATGATTCTTTGATAATTTTTTTTTTTATTTAAAACATTCATGCAATACAATCTACTCATATATCTAGTATTTAGTAGAGTCTTTACACGAATAATTATTCATTTAGTTTTTTTTATAACTATATATGAATATATTACATATATGATCATATATGATATAGGTACATATATATCTATACGTATTATTATGATTATATTAAATAAATTCATGAGTATTTATTTATTACTTTGTATAAAATGTAATATGAATTTTATTTAAATGATAATATAAAAAATTCAATGCAAAATAATAAAAAAAAAAAAAAAAAATATCAAATTTTAACTTACCTTTAGGATGGAAAATTAACACCTTTTTGTATATTTGATATACTCATATTACATACGTATATTTTATAACCGTTATTATTTAAAGGTATCTCTATAATATAGGCATATGTATATATATATATTATGATAGCGAAAATGAATCATAAATTTTCAGAAAAAAAAACGAGATAAAAAAAAATCAAATTTTAATTTTATAAAATTAAGTTTTACTTATGTATATATATAAAAAAAACAAAAACAACAGTGTGTTTTATAATGTTTTATAATAAAATTATTGAAATTCCCACGTTATCTTCTTTCACACACACATTTTGTTGTTGTTGTTGCGAAGAGGGGCTAATAGCTGCCGTTACACCTAGGCCCTACGACCTCTTGTGCTTCCTTGCTCAACGATCCGCTCGGTTCCTACAGTATCTCATCGAGTCACTCTATACCCTTCATGAAACTTATCACACATACTTATAGTTTTATCTTTTAACTTTTTTATTTACATATAAGTTAAAATTTTAAAAAACAATGTTACAACTGTGCTGAAGGATACATCAATGATGAACACCAGTTTTCTCAACGTGTTCAAATAAATAAAGTGTTTTAATTTAATCTACAATCAAAATTGATTCAAATAGAAGATATTTATTCTCTTACTCTTAAAAAGTAAATATATGTATGTATTAAAATTGTTGTGTAATTATACAGTTGCGAAGGGTTTCTACTCGTTTTTATGCTAATATAACAAATAAATTAATATTTAAGGACGTTTCAAGATCCCATTGCACTAGCCCTTGTCACTACACACTAATGCTCTTACTCTTTTAGTGAGATTGCATTAAAAATATTGAGTTTGGAATTATATACGAAGGCTTTTTATATTAGACCAATGACCAATAAATGAATATTTAAGGGCGTGCCCGAATCGAACTTATTGCACTATAACACTTGACACTATAGAGACTTCTTTTCTTACATGTATAACTGTTTTAATGTGAATATCTGGTGTAGTCGACAGGACACAAAAAAATTTGACAGATAATCAAGTGCCATCAGTTAATTTATAATTTATTTAGTTAATTTATTTGTGCAATATTCTCAAAAAGCACTAAAACTTTTTCGAAATTAATTCGGTGCATTTTCAATCTAAGCTCGGAAACGCCCTAGATAGTTTCGCAAATGCCCTAAATGTCTAAATCTTAAGATTTAAATTTTAATGAAACACTCTATACCTATTATTTTTTTTTGTAATGTGTAAATTTATTAAAAATAGAAGGTTATTGAATGTTTAAAATTACAAAAATATCGAATTTATATTATTGTATTTTATTTTTTTTATTAAATTTTTCATTTATTCTCTTTAATTTAATAAAAAAAGAAAAAAAAAAGAAGAGAGTTTCGAATTTTACTATTGGAATCTTTAGCTATATAAATTATAAAAAAAAAAAAAAAGAAAAGAGAAATACACTAAGTATAGACTATAATGTGTATATATAGTGTGTGAATATAATTAACTTTAGATACGCTAAATATTTTTTTTATTAAAATTTTCTGGTACTTGTTGTTTGCTTTTTTTCTTTTTTTTTTCTATATTTGGAAATTAAGGGTATGAGATCTCAAATTATTTTGTTCATTACTTATTCAAAAATTGTAAATTGATATTTTCATTTCATTTTCTATTTGAAATAAAATAAAAAAACAGGAGGGGTTTATTTTAAAGTACAAAAAACAAAAAAAGAAAAACAAGAAGAACAAATATTGTATTAAGTTAAGTTTCTGCATATTTTTATTGTAGGACATGGTGGCATATGTAATTTTCAAGAAAATATGTATAATTGAAAAATAAAATCACATAATTAATCGAGTTGGATTTTAATTTTTTTAATTTAATTTTTAAAGTATACCTGATTTAATATTTAATATTTCAATTGACAATTATAATTATAATTATAATTAAAATCATGATGACAAATTGGATGAAAATTCCAATTAAGTAAGTTAATAATTATTAGAATAAGATTAATGTAAAAAATACACACATATACTATTTTATAATATATATACTTATATCTTATGTATTATATTAAACAATTAAAGATTTTTTAATATTTTAAATTATTAAGAAGGTTTTTTTTTTTTAAAACGGTATGTTAAAAAATCAAAGAGTCAAAGAAAAATTTAATTGCAAATAGCATTTTTTTTTAATTTATTAGGTACCTACTTTAATTTGATATAAATATTATATACTTACATTTGCATTAGCTTTAAGAAATTTAGACTTTTGAGTATAGCGTATATGGTATTATTGAATAGTGAAATTGAATTCTAGATAGCATTATGCCGCATTACAAAATTGAGTGTTACAGGTTATATGAAACAACAATCTGTTGTAACAAAATAAAGTAGAAAAATTAGAAAAAGCAAAAAAGTACCTACTGACAAAGAACTCACAAATCTAAAAACTATGACTAAATAAAAAGTGAAAAAGAAGCAAAACCAGCGATAAAATAATTGTAAAATATTTTGGGTTGTGATCACACATTTTTATTCTATACCTTTTTCTACTTACAAACGAAACAATAAAATATTTCCAGAATATTTCCTATCATTTTATGGTTTTATTTATTGATTTCAAAAATATCAAAAGAATTTGACTTATTTATTTGTTTTGATGGAAACAGGGCTTTGTGGAATTTTGAAGGGTTGCAGTTTTCTAACAAATATACGATAGATAACTACTTAGTTGGAAAAGTTCTGGCTATACGAAATTAATTTTTTTTAAAGAGGCATCCATGTGGTTAAAATTTCATTACATTATCCTATATTTAACTATATAATGAAGGGATAAACAGAATAAAAAAATTTACAAACAAACGGACAAAAACAAATTAATAAGTACGTTTTTCAAAATTTTCTTTTGCAATTCCTAATTATTATTTCAAAATAAATATTCTTAAAATGCATGTAATTAATAGTAATAGTTAATGCATTTATTTATATAAATGAGTATGCATAAATATATGCACATACTTATAAATAAAAATCTACACATATTGATAGAAATAATTGACTTTCCATATGCATTTTTTCTATATCATTTTATTATTATATAGATATATATATGTATATATATTTTTTTTTGTAATTTAAAATTTATCCTTTTATTGTACAAAATTATCAAATTTCAAAGAAAAGATATATTTTATTTATTATTTTCTCTTATTTTACTTTTCCCCATCTCTTTCTTGAATCTCCTCGATATTTTTAATCCATGTTTGCACTAAAATTTTAACATTCTCACTTACAATTTACAAATAAATTTTTAAAAAAATATCAGTTCTCTAACAAAAAGTAATGAACAATAAATAAAAGCGAAAGAAAGAGAAAGAAATTATTTCATCCTAATTTGACATATTCATACATACATATATATTATAATATATAATTTGTATATTATGTTTTATACTGAAAACTGTTATAAATAAAAAAAAAAAATAATGGTTTTTTTTATCTTTTATTTTAATATTCAAATAACAATCATGCATGCATCAATAATATATATATGCATACATATATATATATTATGTGTACAATGCAACCATAATTATTCATTGTCGTTGTTCAAGGCGAAATATAATCCAACACTATCCTATCATTGTTATCATTATCAGCATCAGCAACAGTAACAACAGCATCAATATCACATCATAAAATATTATAAAAAAAAAAAACAAAAAAAAGAAAATATAAAAAAAATTGATCCAAAAGATCACAGCACAGGGATCTCATCTTACAAAAAGAGGATCATATTTGTATGATACTTGTTTAAAAATTATGTATGAGTATACATTTATATATGTATATATATATGTAAATGTGTACAATAACAACAGTTTATGAATTTAAACGGGGTGCGAAATTAATTTTAGACAAAAATAAAATTTTTTTTTTTCTTATTTGTTTCTCTCATATTCATTAGATTATAATCTTTGTCACACATATTATTTATATTCATTTACTCGTATTTTATGCATGTATATACGCATATATATATACTTTAATGAATTCGTATAACAAGTATGTAATAATTATGAACGAAATACATTTTTCCACACGGTTACACATAAAATATGTTTTGTGTTTATTTTGAAAAAGATATAATGAATAGATTCTATTTTAAAAAGGATTTTTTTTTTTTTTTTAATTTAATCGTATATATATAAATACTGTTTTTTAAAGAAAATTGAAAATTATAACATTATCCAATAATTTTTTTTTGCTTTCGTTCTTCTTAAGATTATATACTTGACCTAAAAACCTTGAAGTTTTTAGTAGCCTTCTAACTAATTATATTTTATATAGCTTGAAAATTATAATTTAATTTTTTTTTTTCTTTTTCACTTCCTTTCTACTAAAAAGTCGGTTATGGGTATCCACTAAAAAGTTGGTTATTATTTATATTAGACTAAGCTTCAGGTTATTGAATCATTGTTGTTACTAAACTGTTGATTATTCGGTTGAAGCTATTGTACAAGATTATAAAACATAAATTTTATACTTGTGCGCCATCTTACTTTGTGCGACCTTATATACTATATTAATATTATTCAAATACTATTATGATATAAATTAATAATATTGCATATGATCTGATCAGAGTTTGAACCCAAGAACTTTTGATTAAAAGGACGGTATTAGAACAATTACGCCAAAACGGAGATATAATTTTAAATAAGAAAAATTTCAAATTATAACCGAATATATATTGAATGTCCTTTGAATAGGTGATAATGGCTTTGCCATGATAGCTGGAAATTTCTGATTGATATGATCAGTTTTTCCATCTGTTTCATGTTGTCCAATTACTTGAACGTCTTAATATAATCTATAATATATTTATCTGATAAAACTTGATATTACATTTTTCAATGGTTTCTGATTTTTTTTACCCTCTTTGTAGTTTTGTAGTTTGTAAGTACTTATCTCAAATAAGTAATCTCGTGTGTGATCCACTAATTTAAAAAAAAAAAAAAAAAAAAACATTTTAAATCACATCAGTCAGTTAGTCAAGTTTTAAAATAAAGTAGCATCAAATTTCTTCTTCTTCAGCATCATAATAACACTGATTTAACATAACCATATAGATGAGAATCATTCAAAGATTGTTTATTAAGAAAGGATTTAAAAAAATAGTTGGTAAAAAAAAAATGTAGAATGGAATAATATATTGTAAAAGATACTAATCAAAATTTTTTTGTCCTTTTTTCTTCTCTTTTAAATAAGTATTATCAAAAAGTTATCATTATACATATATTTTCATAAAAGCCAGTTTTTAAATGGTTAAGTGCATTTTAAATATATTTCGGTCAGTTGTATATGAAGGATTTAAGATGTTGTTTAGTATTTTCTTGTGATATAATAAAAATTTGATATTTATAGTTTTATCAGGTTTTTTTTTCTCTTATATATTTTTATAATGATGTAAAATTCTACTCCTGAAAAGAAAAGTGGAACAAAATTTTTTATTTTTTTGTTTTCTATTTTAATTACATTTTTATACATGTCTGTCTGAATATGAGTGACTATATCATAAACTACCAGTCTTTTTTTATATTTCCAGATATGTAAAAATATTTAATAATTATGTATACGTAACGTATATAAGTATATGTTTATTGTATATATGAATTAATAAATGTATAAAGGTGATGGGTTTAGAATTTCAAAGTGTACCCATTTACATGCGTTTCATGTTTATTTCGTTCGATGCTTTCAGATTTTTTTTTAAGATCTTATATTATTGTTATATTTCTTTAGTTTTTTTTTTTTTTATACCCGTGTAATATGGAAGTGTGAATCAATGTTCAGATGAATTGATAGACAGATGCATGGATGAATGGATGGAATATTTTTGAGGGTGCTCTTATTTGAGATTTTTTTCAGTATGGTTGTTTTTGTCATTTTTCTTATAAGAAATTCAATCATCTTTGATAGATTTAACTTATCTGCAAGAAGCAACAATTCAATATACCAGAAAAAGGATACAGTATACATATTTGTAAAATCATGTTATTTAGTTGAATTTATTTTTTATTAAAATAATTCTTTGCGCGTGGTAAATTTTTTAGAATGTTTAGTGTTGAACTGTGAAGAGAATAAAATAAAAGAAACTAAAAACTATAAAAAATGTTTTAGAATTTATAAATGGAAATTAATAAAATGTATGTATAAGTACTTGATACATATTTTGCATATTAAGTTTAGTATATGAATCAATTTATGTTCTTTATTTTGTTAATTATAATATGAAAAAAAAATATAAAAAGTATAATATATATATATACATATACTTATTATTGTTTAAGTATTGGGAAAACTTTGAAACATTTCAATATATATTTATTTAAAGTATATAATACCTAATATAAAAGTTATAATTAGTTCAGTACATACTACATATAATAAAAGCAAGTAAATGTAACAGTAAGTCGATATAACTGACTTATTTAATACCCTGTACCTGAAAAATTCAAATTAAATTAACAATCCATAAGTTATGTATTTTAGATATAGGTATTTAATATAAACTAAAAACATAAACCCTTTTACTAGCTTTGTATAGAGCATCTTTGTACAAAATTGCAAGAATCTACCTTTTTTAATTTGGAAGATTTATACTTGTTAGGCTTTGGGAGGTGTGTCTGGACTATCTGGAATTGGAGTGGCGGCCAATTCATTTTAAATTTTAGGGACATAGAAGAAATATTACAGAGCACCCTTGTAACATTTTTCTAAGGTTTCAAAGGTTCTATCTTTGTTTGTTTTGAAAATATGCTCGTTTGCTCTTGGGCTCGTTCGACAGCCTCCAAAATCCGAACCCATAAACCGATTTTTTACAGTTACAATCCCTGCTTTTCTTTCGTAATTATTAACGTACTATATAAATTTCATCAAGATAGCTTAATTAGTTTTTGAGTTATCGTGCGAACGGACAGACAAACGTACACTGGGTTAAGAATATATATACATGTCCATATCTAACTTGCTTCCTTTTTAATATATAACCTATACTTTAGGTGTATGGTATAATAAAGCAATTAAGGTCGCTTGCAACTATTCAATCTAAATCTGTTTTTATTTATTTTGCAGTATACTTTTGTAGTGCTCAAACATATTATCCTAAAATCAAAAATTTAATTTTAGCATACGTTTAGTTGTTATTGTAATTAAACAAAAATTTGGTCTAGTCAAAATATTTGAATACTTTGAATGAAATGACTCTGACTGAAAAGTGGGTTTAGAATTTCAAAATGTACCCATTTAATTTTATATTCTCATTTCTTGTTTATTTCGTTCGATGCTTTTAGCTTTTTTGTTTTTTTTTAAAGATTTCTTATTAAACTTTTAAAAATTATTTTTTACTTTATTGATTTTTTTTCTTTTTTTGTTTTTTAAGAAATCAAAAATATTTCGATATGTCAGTTTTACTTATGTTCAATTTTCATTAAATTTTATATCAAGTTCTTGTATAATATTCGTGTAACTTAAACAGAGAGTGACGTACGGATTGAGGTATATACGTATACAAAATACATGTATGTTTATATTGATAATTTATTTTTAGACCACATTTTCATTATATTAAAAAAAAAAAAAAAAAAAATTAAAAAGAAAATTTGAAAAAAAAACAAAAATTTTGAACATGAGTAAATGAGTACATAAGAAAATTAAAACCATCTTTTAAATTCGATATTATACGCCAGGAGCTTTTTATTTTTTTTAAATTTTATTTTTTTTAAATTTAAATCATAAAAATCGAAAATTATATTTTAAAAACAAAAACAGTACTGGGTGATTACAAAATTTAATAAATTTTTTATAAACAACACATTGGTGTAGTTTTTATTTATTATTAATAAGATATTATTAGGACTTTCATTTATGTTTTATATACGTACTATATGCTGATATATAGTACTTAAGTCATATTTATAAAATTAATATTGTAATAAATATTTGAATATTGTGTAAGATAAAATAAGATAAAATTGATTTTATAATCTTTAAATTTTTTTTTTAAATTTAACATAAATTAAAAATATAAAAATTAAATTATAATAAATTATACTTAGTAAATATTAAATCTTTATATTATTGTTGTTTAATACCTGAATACAATAGGAATAAAATTTATATAGAATGAACTGATTCTTGTCATAATTTTTAATTAAAAATTTTTTTTTTAAGATAAAACAAAGATAAAAGAGCTAAGTATGTGAATAATTTTTAACAGTTGCATCTTCATCTAGTTAATTGCTTTAGTAATTTTTTCATCTAGTTAATTGCGAGCAGTAATTTTTTAATGCTTTATTATTCAAATGTTCATTTTCACAAAAAGGATTACTTGACTATCTAATAATTGAATTTTATTGAAAAATTAAAAGTTATCATCAATATCATTGTATTTTTTATTTCGCTAATATTTCTTTACATTTAATGATTCAATAAAAAGTTTTTTAAATTGAAAAAAGATTAAGTGATCCGCTACATCAAAAATTTAATTTTTTTGTTTTTTAATCAAGAAAAATAAATTATGACTATAGTGACCACCCATCTTTAAACTTCATAAAAAAGTAATAACTTTAAAAAAAAAAAACTTTTAATTAAATATAAAAATATATATTGTATAATATAGACATTAAGAACGGGAGAATGACAGATTACAAAAGTTGTTTTACAAAAAAACGATTTCATCAAAAAGCCTTTTTCAAAAAAATACATTTTACAAATAGATAAATTGCAAATAATACACTTTGCAAAATGGTAATTTGAACAGAAGATCCATTTCACAAAACTACATGATACAAACAGTAGATTTAAAAAAAAGTACACTTTGAAAAGTTAAATAAATATTACAAAAAGCCATTTTAAAAATTGGGTGTTTCCAACTGATTAAAAATCAGCGTTTTTCCTTTTTCTAGAATATTTATATATATATATATATAACTTTATGCGAGATTCTTAATTAGGAAGGATTTTATAGTTGGATTCAAAATCATGGTTTCCCCTTCCCCTTGTTCCAGAATATTTATATATATATATATATATATAGATATATTTCAAAATTAGGGTTTCTGCTTTTGTCAGACTAATTTAATCGTTGTTTGTATGTATATGAATCACCTTTTATAAAATATTCTTTTCGGTAAACGGCTTTTTGCAATATATGCCAGTTTTACAAAATATGGGTTTTTTGCAAAATGAATTTTTTTGTTAAATGAGAAATTTGCGAAGTAGCTGTTTTGTGAAATGTAAATTTATGATGTGGCGTTTTTGTAAAACGGTATAATTTTCTGTAAAATGGTAAATTTTCGACTTTTTGTAACTTTTGTAACGACATTTAAGGAAAGGTATTTTTGCGATGTGTCCCTTGATAAAGTGTTCCATACCCATTAAGAACAATATACGTTAAATATGATATAATGATTTGAATATGTTTTATAAGTCATTGGAATTTACACAATATAAGTATATATTAAAGTTCTTTTATTTATTTATACTTTTATTGAAATTCTGTCTATTTTATTTTATACTCTTTATTTTATTGCATTTCTTTCTTGAATATGCCTTTTACTTTTTTCTACTTGTATATACGTACATACATATATGTATTATATATTTCAACAAAAAAAAAAAATTAAAAATAAAAAAAATTTGAGAGCAAACTAAAGTTCTTATAACAACAAAAATCTACAATTTCATGTTTCAAATTTCACCAACTCATTATTATTTTTTGTAGAACGAATATTAAACCATCCCGATTTTATTTCTGCTTTATTATTGTTGTTTTACTTAAATATTAAATAACATAAAAAATAAAAATATTAAAAATAATTAAAAAAAAAAAAAAGTAACAAAAAAAACAAAATTTAATACTTTTTTTTTATATAAAAGATAGGACAAAATATTATATTCTATTGTATATATGTGTAAAGAATTTAAGAATATTATATACAAAGTATAGAATAGTACAAATTTAAGTACATAGTTCTATATAGAATATATTACATTTTTATATATGTACATGTGTGAGGTGTACAAATATCAAATTTATCATGATATTTATTTGAAACCTTCATTCGAAGTTTTAATTTCAAAAAAAAAATATATATATATAAGTTTATGAATGTACTTTATAATAAAATATTTATATATACGTATATATATTTAACCTATTCACATTTACATCCTATTTTCAGATCATCAGAATTAACCAGTTTCAAAATATAGAATTTATTATAATTATGACAAAAAAAAAGGAACCAAAAAAAAAAAGAAAAAAAATGAACAGAAAAATTTTTACTATAAGTATATAATAATAAAACAAAATGGTGTTTAATCAAAAAATCGAAATATAAATTTTTTTTTTTTTTTAAATTAATACCTATATTTTAAACGGTAATTAATTTTAGTGGATAATATTTTATATATTTTTGTTTTCTTAGAATCATTGAAGCATTGAATAAAAGTTATAATATATAAAAAAAAAAAAAAAAAAAAAGGCTATCTATAACTCGTTTTTTTCCTTTTATTTTTATAAGTAATTTTTGTTTTTCTTTTTTGTTGTTGTTGTTATTACTGTTAGAAGGATATATGAGGCATTAGATTTTCTTTCATTCAATTTATATTTATTTTTTTTTATCCTGTATTGTATTTTTTTTTCATTATTATATTTGTTGTTTATTAGTCAAAAGGATACGTCATTTTAAACCAAACTTTGTTTTTTTATTTTCATTTTTTTTTTTTTTGTTGGTTTCGGTTTTCTTTTTCTTAGGAGTTATTATTGTTGAATTTTTCCTTCTTATTGTTTTTTGTTTTGGTTTTTTTTTTTTTTTTTTTTTTTTTTATGTTAACTAATAGGTACACCTAATAATATTCTTATTACAAGCTATTGATGTAATAAACATTTTGGTATATATACATATTTGCTTGTATATATATATATATATATATATATATAAATTAAAAAATGGTATGCTGTCATAAAAGCACAAGCTCATATTTAAAGCAATTTATATGTTATTATTTTACAAATAGTTTTAATAAAAGAATAAATAAATTTAATAATTAAAATGTAGAAAAATTAATTTTAAAATATTAGAAATGTTTGTGAGACTACAGGATGTTTTTTTTTTTATTGAAATAATATATACTTACCATATTATAGATGAATTGATATTTTTAATTAAGATATTTAATTGAAGGTATTATCTTAAATAATTTTGCTCTTACTTTATCTTTTATTCTGTTGGACCTCTTTTCTGAAATAACACTAAAAAAGAAAACTATTAAAACCCAATAGAGGAGAATTAGTTATAAAATTATCTGATAGTTTAAAACTTATATAGGAAACAAATAAATAAGTATATTGAATTAAGTATTTTGAAAATTGTTGAAATGGAAAGAAATTAAAAATATTAAGTTCAAAAGAAATTAAGGAAAAATTTCTATATTACATCCATAACGGATGTATTATAGAAACATTTTCATAAAAAAAAATTAATATTTTCTTTAAAATTAGTAGTTACTTAAGGGTATTATTGCGTTTATTGGTTTTGTAAGGATTCAAAGTTGAAAAAATTCCATTGCATTTCAATACCAATTCAATCTATGTATTAAAAATGTAAGTACCATATCTTATATTCATCATTATATAAATTTAAAATTTAATTGATATGTTTAAGATACTTGAATGGTAATATTTGATAAGAAAAGGATTTTTAATATATAGTTATCTGGTTCAATGTTAAATAATATTACGTTTTACAAAAGAAATTTAAAAAACCTTGCTCTTATTTACCCTTAAGTATATCTTAATGATTTTTATATTTAAAATTTTTAACTTTTAATTTTAAATTTGGGCTCGTACTAATATTTATTGTAAGAAAATATCAAATGGATACAAAGCTTCTATTACTTTATTTTCTACTTTTTTTTTTATAATTTTTTTTTTGTTTTGCTATTTTAAAAAGAAGAGAAAAGAATATTGAATATCCTTGATGGTTTAGCTTTCATTTCTTTCATTTAAAATGTTTATATATACATATATAAATATATATATGTATATAATATAAACATTCATGCATATTTAAGTGAATAGATATATATTATATATATGTACGAAAAATATAATATGACTAGTATATTTCCTTTTGAAAATAAAAAAAAAGATCAATGGATCATATATCATTTCATTTAATGTAGATTTTCTTTTATGAACTAAAATTTTTTTTTTTTTAATATATATATATATATATATACCTATACATATATATGCATGTGTAAATATCATGTAATATATGTATTTGTGTAATTGAATGTCATTCATTTCTTGTACTAGAATTGTACTAGTGTTCTTTTGTGTAATCGAATATTGATAGCTTAGGATTAAATATCCTTAAAAGATATATACGTATACTTTTAAGTCTTACATAAAAATATACATATGTATTTCGTATAGAAGAATTATAAACTTATGTATGTAGTACAGAAATATAATTTTTCTTTTGCCGGCCGCCTCCTTTTGGTTTTTTTTTTTGTGTTATATTTTGTTTTTTTTTTATTATTTATATAGGAGAATAAATGATAAAGGAAGAGAATTTCTTCAAATAAATTTTCACAGAAATGTACATATAAGTAGGTACTTACATATTCCTTAATTGAAAGAGTTGTGACTAAGTATAAATGAGTAAAAGAGTTTTTTTTAAAGTTAATATTAATAAAAAAAAAACGTTGAGGTGAAAAGATTTTCATAGTAAACTTAAATTTTTTTTTTAATATGAAACTACAAAATGTAAAGTAAAGTAATATTTTAGAATAATTATTTTCAATGGCGCTATGAATTAATTACGAATGAATTAAGTACGGAATAAAGATAGAAATAAGAGCTGACAATTATGCACATAGTTCATAATAAACTAAGTGCGGAAAACTAAAAGGGTCTAGAATGTATTGAGCGCAGAAAAATATGTATATGTATATACCTAAAGTGTTGTAAACTTAATTTTAACGCACTTAGTTCACAATCTGTTGAATGTGGCGCTATGAAATAACTACGAAAAAAATAAATGCAGAAAACCAGAAAAGAAATAACTATTTATGCTGAAATTTTCCGCACTTAGGTACATATAAGTAGTGAGTTTCTATTTTTTCATACTTATTTCTTGCGCAGTTAATTCATAACGTCAAATTCAACAAATCAATGGCTTCGGGGAAAATAGCAGGCTAAAGTGAAAAATATAAGTTTTGTTTTTATGAGGGTAAATATGGGAATTATTGAAAAAGCTTAGGAGGAGCGGAACGAACACCATTCCTTTATCAACAAGTGGAACTTTAATCAAATAAACATCACGTCGTTTTTTGACCAAACAATAGTAGGTTAAGTGACATTTCGTGCTTTGTACTTTTTGGGCAAGAAAAGATTCTATTATGAAGTAAAAGTATATATTCTCCTCAAACATTTGTAAATTAAAAATGTTATAATCATTTCTAATTTCAGAGGGAATACATCAATTGAAAGATGGTTCCACATTTAATATTTTCGATTAACAAACAAATTTCCATACATGCTACATTATGCTATTTGTAAATTTTAATTATACGTAAGAACTATCAAAAGTTAAACTAATTTTGATAAAATATACTTAAGTATTTCAAACAAAAAACTATTTTCATTAACAGATCAACAAAAGAGTACTGCTTTTCTGGTGTAGAATATTTTTTTAATTTAGATGAGGTTAAAGGAAGTGTTATATTAAAGTAATATGACCACATGTCTAATTATAAAATGTACTTAGTTTTAATAAAAAACTTAAATTAAAAATCAAAAAAAGCAAATAAATTATTTTTAGGATTTGTATATAGATATGCACATTAGTTCACTCTTTGTTTTAATAATTAGTACTTACTTAAGTACTTATGTATGTATTAAATTTAAATTTATTTACATTTGAAGGTGTGTTAGATTCAATTTATTTAAATTTGTTGTTCAGTTGTACACCTCACATTGTGTATACATACATGCATATCTATTGGAATGTGTATTGCAGCATATAAACACTTTAATTTACTACTAATTTATAATTTGTCTGCAATTAACACTTTTAATGTCGAATTAAATTGCATTTAATTATAATTATTTTTTTTAGATTCAATTTACTAATACAATTCGTACATACATACAATTATGTAGAAATATATATATATGTATACTTATATGTAGAAATATATTTAAGTTTATTATTATTGTATATACTTTTTGATGGTACGTATATGTATTTGATGACTATTAGCAAAATATCGTACATATACATAGTACATACAAACTTACAGTATATAGACTAAGTATATAGTTTGCAAAATTCTATTAATTGCGATAACTTTTTGTTTTTTTTTTTTTGTCTTAAGATACGGTTACATTTTAAAAAGAGAAAACATGCTTTGTTTATTTCAATTATAAATTGCATATACTAAATATATTCATACATAATATTATATAGTAAGTACATTAATACATTAAATATTTTAATATGAATGTACATTAATATTAAACAAATATAATATTATGTATTTAGAATTGAAGTGTCAGTTAATTTTATTATGGATAAATCGAATTTAAAATAAATGGGAATTGGGAACATTTTAAAGTTTAACTTATAGTTATACCACATTATTATTATGGTAGTTGAACAGATCAAAGTGTAGACGTAAACTAAAAAAAGAACCTAAAAACCTAAATAGCCCTAAATAGGAATTAATTTTATATTAATAAAAAAACTATAATTTAATAAATCAAAATTCCATCTTTAGTTTTAAGACTGTAAAAATATCAAAAAATTATTAAACAAGTGTCTCAAGAATTAAAAAAAGGAAAAAAGACTCAATATACATAGATGCATAATGGATGCAAAATCGAATTAAATTGAATTGACTTTATTGTTGGGATTACGGAATGTAAAAGCCTTTTATTCATAATGTAAAATGAAGTTAGAGTCGTGTAAAATAAGCTTTATGCATAAAAAAACTTGAGTAAAAAAACAAAATAATAAAAGGTGTAAAATTGAGAGACATGAGTATAATAGGGGTCTTAACGTAAAAGTGCTAACTAGTTTTGCATCGGAGAATCGGAGGTTTTGAGGAAATTTTATACAGAAATTGTTGTTGTTTTATGTATAAAAAATTTTCACCGATCCTCCGATCCGCGACGAAACTTAACCGGTCTAACTTATCGTCTAACTTAACCGGTAACCCTGTGGCATATTTTATTTAGTCGAAGGAATCAACATTTCTGGAAAGACACCAATAAACGGTTCTCTAAACCAATGAACATATGTATTTATCATCTGTAAATTTTTAGCTTGCATTTTAAATTTTGCATCGGGTCGTTCACGTAAGTAAAGTAGGAAATTAGATTTACGTGAACACCCCTAATATGTATGTTAAGAAAATGGAAATATTTAAAGGTAAAAATTTAGTTGAGAAAAAAAATTATACAATTACAACAAGACCAATTATATCAACCCCAACAGCAGATTAAGATTATTTTAATGAAAATAATCAAGCAAAATGTCTTAAAATCACTAACAAAGAAAAATCGACCATAGACTATTTATGGCTGAAAAATGCAAAAACTACATAAGTATTTTGATGACGTGAAAGTAGGTACTATGTAAATAAACAAAATATTAAATGTCTACTACGTCCGGACTTCAGATGAGGTCAATATACATAACTAGGAAAAGAAAAAAAGAAGAAATTGGAAGTGGACTATGAGTACTGAAGTATTATATGGAATATTTTTAAGTGGCAAATAATAACTAATTTATTTAAACTTAAAATTTAAAAGTAAGTTAATATGAGTTTACATTCTCATTAAAAAACATCATATTTCTGTACATTTACATAATACATAATATATGTATCTAAGTTCTACGCCTACTCATCAAAAAATAAAAATAATAAGTAATTAAATAAAAAGTTTAAAATTTTGACTTTTTTGTCAGATGATCATGTTTCTGTGCTTAAATAAAAATATTTTTGTTTTTTTTAATTTTTAATGAGTACATATTTGACTGTCAGAAATAGTTTTGAATGACGAAAAACGAGATAAAACGGTTATCCGTTGTGTTGGTTGTATTGTATGTGCTGTAAATTAAGATATAATTAAAAATTTAATTTTATAGTTTAATTTTTTTAATATTTTATAAATTTATTATTTAAAATAAAATATCTATATAATATTATGCAATGCAATTATATATATAAATGATTATCATTTTTATATTTAGATATTTATGATAAAAATCTTTTTTTTTTTTTTTTTTTCTTATTTTGAATGAAATATGAGAACATTTTTGTTGTTATTTTCTGAAGAATTGAAAAACGAAATAATTTCTTTATAAATAAATGTACATATACATATATGTATGAATATTTTTATTTATATTCATATACATTTTACATAATATATGTATACATATGTACGTAACAAAGAAAAGGATATGAAAATAGGAATATTAAACTATAATATGCGCGTAACGTATTTTGTATTGAGTATAATATATTTCTGTAGTATTAAAAATGATACAATGTTTCGTTGTCAATCGACGGTTTGTCGATTGTTGTCGGTTCCTTATTTATTTCTTCTTTAATTCGTTATTTTATTGTTCACTAACTGATTTTGAATGGATGCTTATTGCTTACCGAAAAAAAAACAACATGCTGTTTTTAATTATGTAGAAATGTAAGTGTAAACTTTTAAAATTCATAAAAAAAAACGAAACGCTTTCTGTTTTTTATTATTTTATTATTATGATTTTTGAGGTAATTTGATACTTTTTTGACATTGATTAAGAAAAAAAAAGCAAAAAAAAAACGAAAAATGAATTTTTTAATGGTTTTATTTTTATTTTTGTTGTTTGGTGATATCGATATCAATTTCATTCGGCGAAATAACACAGCAACAACAAAAATACTATTTTTTTTTTTTGGATTTTGGATTTTGTTAAGTTACAATGCACTCTAAAATAATTTTAAAGAAAGTCCAATATGTATTTTAAAAGTTATTTTTAAAAATTTTAAATTTAAACCAAAATAATTTATTTGAAATTCCAAATTGTATTATTTAATTCAAGAATAGTTTAGAAGAATTTCAAAATAAAAAAAAATTTTGTTTTTGTTACGGTAGATGGGAATCATCACTATACCTATAGAGGATTGGAATAATCACGAGTTTTCTATGAGAGTGTTTGGCTTTAACCCACTAAATATCAAGAATAATTTAGAAGAATTTCAAAAAAAAATTTTGTTCTGGTTGGAGTGGATGGGAATCATCGGAAGACATTATAGAGAAGTGGAACGAGCACGAGTTCTTTATGAATGTGCGTGAAACTTTAACCCACTAAATATTCAGTACCCTTTTTCACCTATAGGCTATATATGACTTTTAGTACTTATCAAAGAAAGTTAATTAATGGAAAGAAAATTAATTTCATAAATAAGAAATAATATGAAAAAGGGGTCGAATGTAATAAAATTTTCTGTTTAAATGTTATTGAATTTTAATTAAAATCTTAAAATAGAATTAAAATCTTTTAAAATCTCATTTCTAAATGTATAAAAATTAAAAAGAGCAGAGCTTAACTTTTCGCTTCATATCAATTTTTCTTTACAATACATGTGCCTATATGAGAATGTTTTCAACCTTAACATTAGAAAATATTTATAATATATAAAATTATATAATATTATATAAAATTATATAAAATTTATTTTAAAGACTTTTAAAGACGGCTATGTTCATGATAACCACAAAGTTATTATTATATACTAATTGAAAAAAGTACAGCCATGAATACGATAATAAAATATAAAACAGTTTAAAAGATTTTTGTAATTCTTCTTGAGATTACCTAACAAAAACTAATGTTAGATGATGTTAGAAGATAAAATCGGTATAGTGTGTCTCTGGAGTCATGAAGATGAAAACAAACAAAAGATTTGGTTTTATAACATAAAAAAGGACACTGATTTCATAAAATGTACAATAAAATATGAACAACTTTAAATACTTATATATGTATTAAGCAAATTTTTGAGATCTAATTAATTTATTTATGGGCATATATGTACGTATATATATTTCATTTATATAATACTGAAACTAAGATTTCTTATAGATAATTTTTACTTTTTAGAATCCGATCTTTTGTAAATTTTAGTCATATACATGTATATATGTAGTATATATATGTATGTATATATATAGTTTCTATCTTTCTTTCCTTCTATGCTTTTTTTGCTTGTCTCAAAAGTTATTTGTGCTCTTCAAAATTTTAATATTCAATAATCTGGTGATACTTAAATATTAAATTCTAGTAGTAGGTACTTATACCTGTTTATATTAAAAAACGGAAATTCCTAAATATATATACATTTTCTATCACGTATTTTGCTCGATTTTTATTATTCATAATAATTAATTAATATTCTAAGTCTCACTTATTATTAACATTTCCCAAGTCTCAATAATTAACATTTCGAAGTCTCACACCTCAATAATAGTGTACTTCGTTAAATTATTGTCTTTTATATATTACTAGTAAAAAAGCCCGTCATACGACGGGTATAAGTAGAAAAATATAGCTTTTGTGAAAGTTTCCTCAGTTTTATGAACAATTTAATTTTAGTAAATTTATTCAAATACTTATATGTATTATATTTAGATATCGATAAATGTAAAATTTATTGCTAAAGTGTTTTAAACAATTAAAAACCTCAATGATGCTGTGAAGTATCAAAAATGTGAAGTATCAATGATTCTTTCAAAAATGTAATAAAAATGATTATTTAATAAATCTCATCTCTTGTAAATTTCTTTATCAAGCTTTGGATTAAAAAACCAAAGGTTGGATTAAAAACCAATGGGAAATAAATTTTTGCCAATAGTAACAAATATTTTCGCTTCGAAAAAAATACAGTATCAAACTTTATAATTTTGAAACTAAACTATACTGATCTGATACATTTACCTAATTATAATATATAGTACACTTGTTATATTTTTCTATGGTTGCCATAGCAAATGTTTCAAAACTTTTTTTGTTATATTTTTCAAACAAATTTTTACTCTATCCGTAATAATATTCTGCCTCTTTATCTGTAGCTTTCGTTACAAAATCTTCACACCGTAAGTTCTGCGCATCTTTTATGTAAAACAATAAAAATTGGCTGTGCATATAAGGTTTAAGATTTAGAAAATAAAAATCATAAAAGAAGCATAAATTTAAGAAAATGTTACACATTGAAAATTTAATTGAAAATTGCGATTTTATAATTTAAATTGCGCTCCTTTAAAAGCTTTGGTTTTACGCACTGCCTTATTTTTTTTATAATTAACTACATAATATATGTATATACCCATATTTTTATTCATATATCTATATTATGGACTAAACTTTTGATTCTTAAATTGTACTATATTATGGCAAAATTTTTAAAAAATTAAGAAAATGTTACTTAGCAAAATTTAAATAAAAATATTATTGCAATTTTATAATGTTCTACTTAAAAATACGACCCTCTAAAAACTTTGATTTATACACTGCCTTGCTTTTTCTTTCTTTTCGTAGGATAACATTTTAATATTTATTGTTTTTTATCTGTTATGTACGTAAATATTAGATACACGTTTCTTTCTTTTCATAGCATAACATTGGTTAAATTAACATTTAACGTAACAGTAGGGCACACTAATCAGCAGCAGCTTGCCTTTTATTATATTTAGAAGTATATACTTGTTATATTTTTCTATGTTGCCATAGCAATAATATATAGTACACTTGTTATATTTTTCTATGGTTGCCATAGCAAATGCTTCAAAACTTTTTTTGTTATATTTTTCAAACAAATTTTTATTCTATCCGTAATAATATTTTGTCTCTTTATCTATCGCTTTCTCTACAATATCTTCACACCGTAAGTTTTACGCACCTTTTATGTAAAACAATAAAAATTGGCTGTGCATATAATGTTGAAGTTTTAGAAAATAAAAATCATAAAAGAAGCATAAAATTAAGAAAATGTTACACATTCAAAATTTAATTGAAAATTGTGATTTTATAATTTAAATTGCGCTCCTTTAAAAGCTTTGGTTTTACGCACTGCTTTATTTTTTTATAATTTCTACTTAAAAATGCAACTCTTTAAAAACTTTGATTTATGCACTGCCTTGTTTTTTCATTCTTTTTATAGCATAACATTTTAATTCTTTTTTTCTATCTGTTATGTACCTAAATATCAGATGTACGTTTCTTTCTTTTCATAGCATAACATTTAATATTTCTTTTTTCTATCTGTTATGTACGTAAATATCAGAGGTATGTTTTTTTCTTTTAAAATCATAATATTTTAATAGTTCTTTTTTTCTTTAAAAATATTTAAAAACAGTCAAAGTAACATTTTCTGTTCTCTTTTTTTCCATTCGTTTTTATTTTTCTTCGCAGTATTACATTTATTTTTTTTTTGTTTTCTGTTATTTACGTACGCTAAGTATTTCTTTTATTTTTTTTAAATATTAAATTTATACATATAGTCTATTTAAAAAATATAAATTATAACCTATAGAACATTTTGAATTTTTTTATGTTCGTTTATGTTTACCGTCCATTCATTCATATTAATAACTGTTGCCTATATAAAAAATAATAAATCTATAATAAATCTAATATATGTATACCCATATTTTTATTCATATATCTATATTATGGGCTAAACTTCTGATTCTGAAATTGTACTATATTATGGGAAAATTTTTAAAAAATTAAGAAAATGTTACTTAGCAAAATTTAAATAAAAATATTATTGCAATTTTATAATGTTCTACTTAAAAATACGACCCTCTAAAAACTTTGATTTATACACTGCCTTGTTTTTTCTTTCTTTTCGTAGGATAACATTTTAATATTTATTGTTTTTTATCTGTTATGTACGTAAATATTAGATACACGTTTCTTTCTTTTCATAGCATAACATTTGTTAAATTAACATTTAACGTAACAGTAGGGCACGCTAATCAGCAGCACCTTGCCTTTCATTATATTTAGAAGTACACTTGTTGTATTTTTCTATGTTGCCATAGCAATAATATATAGTACACTTGTTATATTTTTCTATGATTGCCATAGCAAATGCTTCAAAACTTTTTTTGTTATATTTTTCAACCAAATTTTTACTCTATCCGTAATAATATTCTGTCTCTTTATATTCTATCGCTTTCTCTACAAAATATTCACATCGTAAGTTTTACGCACCTTTTATGTAAAACAATAAAAATTGGCTGTGCATATAATGTTGAAGTTTTAGAAAATAAAAATCATAAAAGAAGCATAAAATTAAGAAAATGTTACACATTCAAAATTTAATTGAAAATTGTGATTTTATAATTTAAATTGCGCTCCTTTAAAAGCTTTGGTTTTACGCACTGCTTTATTTTTTTATAATTTCTACTTAAAAATGCAACTCTTTATAAACTTTGATTTATGCACTGCCTTGTTTTTTCATTCTTTTTATAGCATAACATTTTAATTCTTTTTTTCTATCTGTTATGTACCTAAATATCAGATGTACGTTTCTTTCTTTTCATAGCATAACATTTAATATTTCTTTTTTCTATCTGTTATGTACGTCAATATCAGAGGTATGTTTTTTTCTTTTAAAATCATAACATTTTAATAGTTCTTTTTTTCTTTAAAAATATTTAAAAACAATCAAAGTAACATTTTGTTCTCTTTTTTTTGTATTCGTTTTTATTTTTCTACGCAGTATTACATTTTACTTTTTTTTTTGTTTTCTGTTATTTTTTTTAAATATTAAATTTATACATGAGTCTATTTAAAAAATATAAATTATAACCTATAGAACATTCTGAATTTTTTTTTTGTTCGTTTATGTTTACCGTCCATTCATTCATATAAATAAGTGTTGCCTATATAAAAAATAATAAATCTATAATAAATCTAATATATGTATACCCATATTTTTATTCAGATATCTATATTATGGGCTAAACTTCTGATTCTAAAATTATACTATATTATGGCAAAATTTTTAAAAATTTAAGAAAATGTTACTTAGCAAAATTTAAATAAAAATATTATTGCATTTTATAATGTTCTACTTAAAAATACGACCCTCTAAAAACTTTGATTTATACACTGCCTTGTTTTTTCTTTCATTTGATAGCATAACATTATAATATATATTGTTTTCTATCTGTTATATGGGTAAATATCAGATGTACGTTTCTTTTTTTTTCATAGTATAACCAGAGACTACATAGAGATGTACAAATTCATACAAAAATTTGTACTAATTTTTTTTCAAACGGGCCAGCTAAAACTGGCTAGTTTTAAAAATCTTAAAGCACAGAAATATTTAGTTTGTGTCATAGCTAAAAGAATTTAGCGAAAACCAGAATCTTCTGTAAAATCTGGTGTAAAATGATCATTCATATATTTTATGCATTTACAAAATTTTTTTATCCTTGTGATTATTAAACTTTTTAAAGCAAAGCGATGACAAAATAACTTTTAAAATAGAAAAATAAGGCAAAACTGGGAAAATATATTTGAGAAAATATATATTTAATATGTCGAGTAGAAATGTAAATTTTCAATATGATAAAGAAGACAGTCTATATATCACTTTACAAAAAATATGGAACATTTAGCTAAATATTTCATATAGAAAAAAATTAAATAAAAATGGGTTATTTTATAATGTTGACTTTTCTAAAAACAACAAGAAAAAAAATTTCAAGGTTATCATTCATATGCATTCAGTATTTCACTACTACAAGCAGAATTTTTTGAATGTATGAAATGGTATATCGTATATTATATGGTATCAGATGGTATGAATGTGATCTATTTTATGAAAATCATCTGATTTAACTGCATTATTTATTTAACTAGATTTAACTGATTTAATATACAGTATCCAGCAAAAGTAATGGTAATTTAAAAAAATATATAAACTACAAAAAATATATATAGAAAAGCAATAAAATAATATAGGCGTTTGAATTTTTTTAATAATATTTTTAACTTTATAACTTCAGGGAAAAACAAACGAACAAAGTAACAAAATTTTTGTATTATGATTTTATTTTATTTTTTGATCTCATGACTCATATTGTTATATTGGTAACGGTATACCTACATATATATGTGGGTATTTTTTGAAGATAATATAATATACCTATCAAATAAAAATAACTGTAATAAAAATAATGCTTTAAAATTCTTCTAAACATTTTTTTAATTAAAAATTATTCCAATTAGAAAAGTGGCATGACATTTGCTGGATACTGTACATATTCATAAAAATTATAAATATCAATACCAACCAAAGTAAATGCATGAAAATACATATAAATGAATTTGTCTAATACAGAACATGGAAGACCAGGTTATTTTAATTTGAAAGAATTGCTTTTTTTTGGAAAATTAATCAAATTGTAGAGAATGAAAGAAGCACAAGAAAGAAATGTCTAATAATTGCATTAAAAAATGTGTTTTTATATTTATAAACAGATTTAAATATTTTTGTTTCATTATTTAATATCTATACTCTAAGTAAAATTACTTTTTCTGCTTTTTCGATGACTAAATTTCATTACGTATTTATTGAAATTATTTTTACCCTTCTTACCTTGTTTTCTTTTTCTAATTTTTCTTATAAAATATAGTTATTAAAACTCATGTTTGAATATAATCTGATATTATATGATTATATCTGATTATATATTATCAGATAGTTATTAGGTATTTTTGTTTTAAAATAAAAAAAGAGTGAACAAGAAGTAATATCTGGTAATATAATTAATAATGTATGGTTGGTATGGTCACTCAGAAAGATTTTTTCTGATTTATCTGCTATTGATTTGAAATTATTAGAACTGACGGTTTTTTTAAAATGTTTTTACATTTGCTGCAACATATCGCTTTATTAGAGACAATTTAAAGTTAAATTTACCTCATAAAAATTCTCTCTATAATTGGATGCCTATAAAGTCAGTACAGCCAGGGTGTGATATTAATATTTTAAATAAAATTAAAGAATATTTAAGTACATTATCCCCCATGGAAAAAGAAGTGACCTTAATATTTGATGAAATGGCGATACAACAAAAATTTGTATATAACGAAGTCATTGATCAAATAGATGGATACGTCGATTACGGTAATGGTGATAGAGTTGATCTTCCCGCAAAACACATATGTGTTTTTTTAATTCGAAGTATATTAGGATATTTTAAAATACCCCTTTTTTACATTGTGACTGGTGACTCTTGTCCAAGAGAAATTTTAGAAAAAAACATTTTCAAATGCATTGATATCTGTGAAAATTTCGGTGTAAATGTAAGCGCAATTACTTGTGACCAGAGTACGACCAATACAAATTTACATTCGAAACTTAGTCAATCGTCCCATCTTATATATAAAGATAAAAAAGTTTATTTAGGTTTTGATGTGCCCCATTTAATAAAATCTTTTAGAAATAGATTAATTTCTTATGATTTAAATACTCCCGATGGTCGAGTTAGTTGGTCGATTATTAGAATTCTTTATGCCCATGACTCAACAAATTTCACTCGTATGTGTCCAAAACTTTCGGAGGCACATATAAAACCTAATAGTTTTCAAAAAATGTCTGTGAAATTAGCAACACAAATATTTTCCAGAAGTGTTGCTGCGGGAATCGAAGTGTTAGTGCAAAAGGGAGTATTTAGTGAGCATAATAAACAAATCGCGAGTAATACTGCAAAGTTTTTGAGAAAAATTGACCATTTGTTTAATATGCTCAACGGACGTCCTTCTATTTCTCTTAACGATTTCGAATTTTTAAATGAAATGAAAATTTATGTCTCTCAGATTGCTCCTACAATAAAAACTAAGAAAATTTATTGCTTTGATGGTATGGTAAAAACAATTTCTTCAATAGTACAGTTGTCAAATGATTTAATTTCAAAATATAAAATTCCAAAAATAAATGCTCGAAGATTTAACCAAGATCCCCTTGAGAATTTTTTTTCTCACATTCGCTCTAGAAATACCAATAAAAGGAACCCAGATGCCCATGAATTCAGTACTATATACGCAAAAATAGTAAGTTTAAAACTAATCTATTCTAACAAATTTTCAAATTGTGAGGAAGATAGCGATTCTATTTTAGAAATTGATTGGGCAACCATTACCGAAGAAAATGGTATTGATTCTAAAGATGTAGAAACATTTGAAAATATTCCAACCCTTAGTAGTATTAATCCACAAAAGAGTAGTTTGGTATCTGAATATTTCAAAATAGAAAACATTTCCGATTCTTCTGTTAGGTATTTCGCAGGATATTGCATTTTTAAATTATTTAAAAAATTAGGATATTCTTGTAATTTATGTTCAAAACAAATGATTAAATCTTCTTCTAATTTAAATTGCGTTTCTGAGTTACTTTTAATTTACAAATCATTTGACGAAAATACGGATAATAACCCTTTAGTAGCTCCTACAGAAATATTCTACAAAATAACTGAACTTCAAACTAATGTTTTTAAAGAAATTTTTCTCCATTATTCCCATAGTCCCAATATTAAGAGTTTAATTATTGATAAATGTATTTCGGTCACCAATAAAGAATTTCCATTCTGGTTTGATCCTATGAATAAAAGTTGTTTGGAGCATCGTAAAATCATTTTGGATTTCATGGTCCTCGTGCTGCTTAGAAAAAATTGCGTTTGGCATGAAGAAAGAATACAAACTATAAGAAAATCTCGGAAAAATGAAAAGAGTAAAATGCCGAAAGAAAGGAAAAAGCAAAATCCCGAAAAAAACACTAAGACAGCACAAAAAACGAAAAACATTTTGCATAAATAATGACAACGATTACAAGTTGTTTACGGTATAGTGCCAAAGGTGAAAAAGTCAGACAAATAATTTTTTTTTTTATAGATTCTGTTGAACTTTTTCTTATTTATTATTCTCTATAGATTTCTCTTGAACTTTTTCTCATATGATTTTCTCACTCTGTTTACTCTGTTAAATATATTTTTTTTCTTTCTTCTTTTCGTCTCTCCGTTGTTTGTCTGTCCGAAATTTTTCAACCAATTAGGGGCACACTCTTTTTTTTTTTGGTAAAATTAGGAAAAGGAAAAATATAAAATTAAGTAAGATTCTGGTAAGATATTTATCTAACATTATTTTGTGTTATATTGCAAATATTGTAAATATTTTAATTGAATTTATTTTGGAGTTTCGTTTCAGTTACAGATTATGCCATGGAGAAATTATTAATGGTTGTTTTATTTTTATTTTATTTTATGTAAATAAAATTTTTTATTTTATATTTTATTTTGAAATTTTTATGTTCTAATTTATTTTGTTCTGAATTTTGTAAATATGTAAATAATTTACCTATATAATTTACCTATATAATTTTAAAAACAAGAGGGGTTTTTATGCCGAATTGAAATTAATATTTTTAATTTAATTACTTCCAATAATTTCCATTTGGCTTTTCCTCTCTTAAATAAAAATTTAACTAAAAAGAAATTCAATTTTTTTATTAATAAATATCGAAATATTTATTATTGATTTACCAAAATTTACACTGTAGGTAATCTTTATAACGCTAGATAACGCATTATTTAATATAATTTCCAGTCCTACAAAATTTAAAAAAAATGGCATTTCTTCATTCATATTTTTACAACATTTTTCATTCATACACATCGTTTATTTGTATTTTTACTATATATTTGCTATTTATTTTAATCAAATCATGAAATCATATCAAATTGGAACATATTTAACATTTACACAAAACAAAATATAAATATAAATATGTATTGATTTTTGAATCATATTGAAATACATATATAAAAAGTGCCGATAGTATTTATGTGTATTTATATTTATATTTAATTTTGATTCACACACACTTTCACAATTTAATAAGCATGTAGGCAAGCTGGTTCAAGTAATATAAATGCATAATATGGCATAATGCATATATAATATAAAAATTATATTAGATACTGATCAGATCATGTATATCATAATATGTCATCTGATATCATATGATCATATTCATATATGTATGTTACTTGTTATTTCTATCATCGATACCAATCATACGAAAGTTCATTTATGTACATATATGAAAAAAAAAAATATCCGAGACCAAAACTTACTTTAAGAAATTTTAAAAAAAAAAGTTGAAAAATGAGACTAAATTTCAAAATCGATATTGTAGCGACATCTAAACTTTTTTGTTGCCATTTGGACATCTCTATGTAGTCTCTGGTATAACATTTGTTAAATTAACATTTAACATAACAGTAGGGCACGCTACTCAGCAGCAGCAACTTGTCTTTTATTATATTTAGATATATTATAATATAATGTAAAACCCCAAAATATATATCCTAATATGAGTAAATATATCTCAGTGTGTAATATTCATCCACATGATTTTTACTATATCATTTCTTCATTCCTATATTAGCTAAGATATGCATATGTATTAAAAAATACTATAAGGAATTTATTTGGGACAAAAATTCAAAGGATTTGCGAATAACGGCAAAAAAATTTTTTTTTTTCATTTTATAGTTTTCTTTAAGAAATTTCAGTCATTTAATTTTATTAAATTAATGATTGCATGTCCAATTTTATCTCCTTCTTTCATTCTTATAAAATACATAATTTTTTTTTATTTTCCTTTGAAATCGAATACTTAAGTTAATGATGGTGATGATATTAAAAATTTTTTTAAATATTTTTTTTTTTACTTTTTTTTTTTTACGACATTCAACATTTTCAATGCAATTTCCTATTGGTTAGAAAATTGGTTATGAGCTGGTTATTGGGTATTATTATTGTTTATATTTTAGCTACCTGTTTTTAAATATTAGGATTTATCTACATTTAATTTTTTTTTAGTTAAATTTTTGTTTTTTTTTTTCATTTTAAAGGTGTGTGCTGTTTTTGAGTAATAATGTTTTTTTTTTTAGTAATGGTTCAGTAACATCAGAAGTCAGTAACATTTAAATGAAAATCCTCTTAAGAATGTTTTCTTTTTTTAAAAAAGAAGAAAATTAAATTGAAATTTGAGATTTTTTAACTTTCATTAAGAATGACAGTTAGTTAAGGTGTTGAACCAATTTTATTCATACCGAAAAAGAAAAAAACCAAAAAAAGAAAAATCGTATAAAATAAAATAAATTGTTATGTAATTTATAAATGTTTATCTGTAAAATAAAATAATTATTTATCATTTTAACTTTTTAAATTTTTAATAGTTACCTAGCTTATAATTTAAGAATTACTAAAATAAATCAATATGTATACCTATTTAAAATCTCCAACCTAAGCTAATAAAGATAAATTATAATATTGAAATGTTGTATTTTAATAAGAAGAAATCCTGAAAATGTAATTTATTTTATTTTCTAAATAAAAAAAAAAAAAGAAAATCTTTTAAAAAGTGCTTAACTTTTAGCTTTAAGTTAGTTTAAAATTGTAATGAAATGCATATACTTAAAGGCTAAGTCCAGAATGAACACTAAGAAAAGTACTTTGGTCTTCGGTAGTATCTAATGATGAAGTATTACCTAAATAATAAAATAAAATGTACCTGATTAATAAAATAAATTGCTAAGATTAATTATATAACTTGAACGAAAACTTATGGTTCTTACAAAAACAGAATCCAGAGCAAGCTGAGACAAATGATAAATATAAAGGCTTATATAATTAATGGTGTTCTTAAATGAAAATAAAACATAAATTAAAATTTTATATCAAAACAAAAACCCTACTAAAAAATATAAGTCTAATGACAATATATACTGAACAGTTTTTTTTAGAATTTTTTTTTCGTATAATTATGTAAACCAAATACTTACTTAATATTATTTTAATAAACAATTCAAAAAAGATACTTATTTTAATAAATTATATAAAAATGATTGTTATATAATATACGTATCAATTTTTTGGTATTGGAGGTTTAATGTAACAATCATAATTAATTTTATAAAATAATAAATAAACAAAACAAACATTTTATCATTATTAATTATTATTTTATAATAATTCTATATTTGTATTGTTATTATACATATTTATAATACTTATATACATACATTAATTCATTAAACACCAAACTAAACAATAGGTATTTATATATATTTTTTATTATCCCATTGCTAGCACCTCTAACCACTTCCTTTTTGGAATCTTTGGTTTTTTTTTATAATTAAATTACGTTTTATTATTTATTTTTTACCTATTTTTAAATATTTTTTCTTTCTTATTTTTTGAATTAAAAACATTCAAAATAAGTAAAAAACAAGTAAAAAAAAATTATATATTAAATAAATTTAATATAATACCCCAATAGCTATTAAAAGTACAGTAAAGTTGCGATTTAAGAATTTTTAAGAATTATTTCAATTAAATATTTAATCTAAGTTTGATACTCGTTTAATGTTTAAAGACTTACTTTACATGTCGCTGTAGTTCACTATTATTTATTTGTCAAATTTTATTTAGTTTACAGGATGTGATCGTCATTTAAGCAGAAACACGAATACTATTTCTTTAAAGTTTAAATATATTAGTTGACATCATCAAATGTACTATGATACTTTATGACGCAGATTTTTCTTATTTTAAGAAGAAAGCCATGTACATATTAAATATTTGCCATTACATTTGTAACACTTTGTAATATTTGTAACAAGTAATTATATATATTCTTGTACAGGATCGGTTTCTGAATCGATTTAGCCATTTACGTCCGTTTCTGCGTCCGCACAGTAACTCAAAATATAATGGAGTTAGGGTTACAAAATTTTTACCATTTTAAATTTTGTAAAATTAAATGTTTCGCTAATGCAATTTAAAAGAAGTTAAGTCTAATGCCAACGATTTCTTCAAAATTTTGTTGGTATAGAATAGAAGGTTCGGGTAGCTACAATTCAATGAATTTTTTTTATATAAGTATAACTCACCGGTCTGTCAGGCGAAAGGTCTCAGGTTCGAACCCCGGTCAGGTCAAAAATAATATATAAAATATAATAAAATAATGTAAGCAAAATATTAAATATAATTATAATTGAATATTTGTACCGAAAGACAAAAGAGTCCTAAAAATATCGGTAGATATAATATAAAAAAAATAAAAAAAGTATTGGTGTCTACATTAGCTGGGTATTTAAAATTTTATTAAAAGAAAGTTAAATTTTATTCCAACGATTTGTGCAAAATTTGTTTAAGGTAGTGCAGCAATTTCGAATAACTGTCATACAACCCCAAAGTTTACATAAATATATCTCGTTATTTAATTAAGTCAGAAATTTGAAATTTGGTAATAAAAAATGATTAAATTTTATGGCATAACAGCATGTAACTTATAATTGTTTTCGTACGGGTATTTTAAAGTTGACAATTTGACTTACTCAATTATACACTCTTTTTCGTTTTAAATTAATATATATACAATAGGCAATGACTATTCGTGCTTTATTTTACACTTGTCTTATAAATGAAAATGGGATGAAATTTACTGGTTGGCTTGAAATATTAGTTTGCTTTAAAATTTGTTTCAGTTTAAATTTTATATTTTGTCAACCTTTTTAAAACTTATTGAATATTGACATAAAGCTTGAGAATATTTTGTTGTGTATTTAATAATATTAAAAAGCTTTAATATTTTGCGAGGTTATACTGTAATTAATAAAACAAAAGTAAAATAAAATGAAAATAAAATAAAAAAAGGAGAATTAATCATTTATTCACCGAAAAAAAAAAAACAAAATAAATAATAAAAAAAAAAATTGAGAGATTCTTTTTTATGGTTTTAAATCTAAATGGAATAAAAGTAGAAGAAATGAAATTGGAATTAATCAGAAAACCGATACCTTAGAAACTGGCCATACTCACTATATATACGCATAAATATATGTATATAAGTACATATTTCATTTTTAATACTTGTTATAGTACATTCTCAAGTATAATACATAAGAATATATTTTATTATATCGTATATAATAAAAATTATACCAAACCCAGGTGTAATATTATATTTTCTTTATAAAAAGTAATATTTCGCAATCAGATACTTTCAGATTTTATTTTGGTTTATTTTTTTTTTTTTTCGTTTTATTTATTTTTACCTTCAAAACTCAAATTTCCATAAATAAAATTCTAAGATATGTAAATAAATACATTGTAATATAATAAATTTATTTTTTAAGTAAAATTTTTGCAAAATAAAAGACGAACTTGAATGGTACGTAAACCCTTGTTTTCACCTTCTTTGCATAGAAACATATATATGTATATAGGATTTATCTTAAGGAACAAAAATTAAAAAGTTGGAAAAGAAAAAGGAATGGGGTGGTAAATTGTAATGTAAAAAAGGGGTTTAAACAACAGTAAAAAAATGAGATTAGTAACAAGTTACAAATTAATAAAAAAAAAAAAAAATTTAAATTGTAGGTATATATTTTATAACATTTATCTTACATATTTACTTAATTGTGTACATTGTATAAATTACAAAACAAAAAACAATAAATAATAACAAATGTTTAATGAACAAAGTTCCTTTTAATTTTAAAATAATTTTACAATTATTATTTCTGTTAATCAGTTATGTATATGTACCAACCTATTTTTTTTTTAAATTTATTTTTAGGTTTCGTATCTGGTGCAGAAAGTTTAAGTATATGAAATTTTTTTTTTTTTTTTTTTAGTTCATTCGACTGACACATAAATGTGACAAGGAAATTACATAGCCTTTCCTTTTCAGGCGTGGTTGTAAATGTTGTAAGGGGAATTATTTTTACGACGTGTGCGGGATTTGACCTACACTCCCTCAGTGTTTACAGCGTATTTTATATATCCACCGAGGCCCCCATGAAATTAATTAATATATAATTTCTTAAAATTTTATTTATTCAAAAACTGAATCATTCTTTGAAAAATAATTTCGGTATATTTCAGAAAATTAAATATATCTTTGCCTTGAAGTATACGTAAAACTTCAATATTCGCAAAAGGTCTCATTCTATCATATAACTGCTATTATTTTAACAAAAATTTAAAATGATTTTTAACTTTTGGCTGATACTTATTTCAATTTCTTTGTTTGATAATTTCAAAATTTATTTGTTTCGTTTGTGAATTGGAAGTTAAATTAATTTTTTTTTTAAATAAATTTTAATTTAATTTTAATTAATTTTAATATCATCTCCACTTCATTTAAAATAATAAATTGCAAAAATTAATCACGCAAATTTTTTTAATTAAAAATTTCTTGCTTAAAATTCTCTTATTTTTTGTTTTTTCTTCTATGCTCCTGAAAGTTTTACAAACTGTTATACTTGCAGCTAGAAGCATATTAGGGTCATTTTAAATGTTTTTATTAAATTTCTTCAGATAATTCAATTTATGACAGTTATCCTTTATAATCAATTATTCCTAATTTTTATTATTTTTAACTATACATATGTTCATTATAGGTATTTTCGCCTTCACCTAAATGATATTGAAAATTATATTTTGAATCCTCTCCTTATTTTTAGTTCTTAAATTTTTTTTAAAAGATTTCTTAAAAAACAATTTAACCCGATTTTGATTTTACACCATTCTACTACATGTATGCAGAGTATCCCACCTTAACTTTTACATAGAGCAGGAGGTGATGAGGAGCATCACAACGAACAAAAAATTTTATTGAAGGAGGGGGTCTATCTCGAATCGCTAATGAGTTATGAGGCTTTAAAGACTTATAACTTTTAAAATAAGTATGTTATTTTTGAGTTACATCTACAGAATTAGAACTACTGAAGATATTTGAAAAATTAAAAAGGGAATTTAATGTTTATTAAATTATCTTTATAATAGCTCACTATCATTTTAGTTTGCAGACTTTTTAGTTTTAAAGTAAGCACGACTTAAAAGTAAAATGTATCAATTATTTTTAAGAACAAAATGGGTTAAACATTCATAAAACAAAAATTTACGCTATTACCTACTTCATTTTATAATTCCAAATTATTCCTGTAATTAGCTCCCTCATTTAAAGCCTATAATAGGTCATGAGATCCGAAAACTAAAAATGATTTATGATAAAAAATAGAATTTATGAATAACTGAAAAAAAATAACATGTTCATATTCCGGTTTCTAATATAACTTTAAAAACTTCTTCATTTTGTTTCAAAACAGATTTTTTTAAGATTTTTCCGTTGCCAGCTGTACGATTTATACAGTTCATGTATACAGTTCGATATATTTTGGATTTATATAGTTTACCATTGTCGAAATTTGATCTTTTAAAATTTGTAAAATAAGTATATACTTAGTTAGTTTAAATAATAAATGTATAAAAAACAAAAATATTTTAATTTTTCATCTACCATTATGATATTTTTAAATATCTTAGTTATTTTTCATCAAAAATAAATTGAGATTACATATTTGAAAATAGTCAAAAAAAAAAATAAAATAAAAAAAACAAATATTAACTTATGATTTTTAGTTCTTTTTTTTTATTTGTATGTTTTTGTTTTTTTATTTGTTTTAAAAAAATATTTTAATCTAAAATTCCATTGTTTTATATTTACCAGTTACCTATACATATACGTATATATTTATATTTAATGTAAAACATTTCAATGTAAAACTAAGTATGTATAAGAAAAAAAAAAAATCTTTAAAACCACTAAAATTATTTGAAGCCGCAACTATTTTTGCTATTTTTTTATTATTTATTATTTTTCTTTTTAAAGTTTTGTTGTTTTTTTATTTAGTTGCGCATATTTAATATGTGAAAAATTTCCAATTTCAATGTCAAAAATTACTCAAATTTATTTTTTTTTTGTTTTTTTACATTTTTCATTTTTTTTTTGTTTTTTTTTTTACATTTTTAATGGTGTGGTGCGGGTTAAATAACTTAAAAAATATGCAAAAAAAATATAAAATAAAAAACAAATTAAAAACCAAAATTTAAATAATAAAAGAAACATAAATAAAAAAAATTATATCGAATTCAAACAGCAAAAAGACGAAAGAATTATTGCATATCAAATTACAAAAAATATCAAATTTCTGGTTTACTTTATAAATTTATCTTGTTAATTTTTTTTTTTTTTTGTTTGATTTGTTTGTTATTTTTTGTTTTTTTTTTGAATAAAATTTATTTTTTAAAATTAAAAAAAAAATAAAATAAAAAATTACTACAAAACAATTTTTTTTTTTACAATTTATTTCAATTGCCGGTTTACCTTCGATTGTTCGTTTTGAAATGAAAACAAAGTAGTGTAGAAAATTAAAGATTTTAAAAGGGGCACATTTTTTAAAGGACCATAAAAATATTTTAAAATTGTGAATATTTTATGTAAGAAAAAAGTTTAGACATTTTCTTTAATTTTAATTAAGAAAATCTATGTTACACCATGCATCCTTAAAAACGCATGTAGTTAATGCAATGGCGCTTTAATTTTTGCGTTTTATTTTACTTTAAACAAATTTGTTAACATCTAAGTACATATATATGTACAACATCTAAAATAACCAAAATTATAGTTTCACATAACGGTATATTTAAATACTGAATTCTAAAAATTCAATATTATTTTATAATTATTATTTAATTTTTATATCGAATTATAAAAACTAAATAAATTTCATTTAACATTTTTATAAATTAAAAAACTATTTAGCTGAACTTGACATTCAAAAATTATGGACATTCAAAAATAGGGTATTTTTCAAGTTCAAGTTATTTTTCAAGTGTGTAGCTCGGTAACGGGTAGGGCTATATAAAAAAGATTTCTTCTGCAAAATTAATTTTTTAATTACACTATAATCCATTAAAAAATTAAAAATTTTTATTAAATCCTAAATCTTAAATAGTGTTAAGTTTTGAAAATAGACGAAAGGAATGACAAAGTGAAAATATAATTAGTAAATTTTCAAATATTTTTTTCTTGAAAATTGTGCTAGTTTGTAATTATGAAATGAAACGCTTATTTCAATTTTTTTTAAAAATTAGTTTATTATTTATTTTTATTGGGTCAATTTTTAAATATGTTATGTTCTATGTCAAATTCTATGATAGTTGATAAAATAAATGTTAAACTGTTAAATAAAAATAGTGACTGCTGTTACCCTAATGTTTTTTTTTTGTGTTAACTTTGTAATTAAGGTGTAATATTAATACACCTAAAGATTTCATTAAAGTAAAGTGCATATATCAGAAATATTGTATATATAGTCATATAGACTTCTGTAATGTATCTGATTTTTATCCACTAAACTCATTTCTATATACTTGAATTTTCAAATCACAATAGGATTATATTTTGATTTTTTTGTATCAGGGTTTTAATATAACCGAAATAACATATGTAACTATTATAAGATTGTTCTTCAATTTAAATTTCCGTACTACGAAGTTTTTTATAAATCGTAGAATTCTATATAATTTTAGAAATGTAACGAATATTTTACTGTAGGGATTGATGTTTTAATCTTGACGCTTTCAATTTTTGACGCTATCATTTTAACTTATTACTATAACTTGACTTTTTTTCTGATGTGATCTTTTTAGTAAACTCGAACTGTATTATAATTACTTTCGTAAAAAAACAAATTCTTTTTGAATAGCTATTTGCTTAACTAAGAGAAATCTGATCGTATGATGAATGGATCAAAATGATTTTACTAACCGTTTTATTTGTTTATATTTAAGATTTAATATTTATCTATAAAGTATTTTGAAAAGTATGTCATTAAAATGATCATGGGTTATCATATAAGGTTAATGGGCAATAAAAAACAAAAAAAATTAAAATCAAACAATGAAAGGTATAGGTAAGTAAGTAAGGACGGCTACTTTGTGTGGAAATGGAAATAAAAGTTGTAAACCGCAAAAAAAAAAAAAAATTGAATAGTTAAAAAGAAGCATTATTATACTGATTAACAAGGTGTATGTATAATAATCCTTACATATGTAAAATAATTAAACTAAGCAAAATTTCAAGATTAATAAATTTTATAAAATTGTGAAATAGCAGAATGGTACGTATATATTAATTGGCTATCATATAGTATACGTATAGAATTAGAAAATTTATACCATATTGTGTTAGTCTAATTATAGAAGAATTTAGTAAAAAAAAAAGTAAAATAAACAAAAAATTATAATAATTTTTTATTTAAGTTCAATATATTTTTAATGATATCATTTTTTTGTTCTTTATACATAATATTTCGTTATTTTTAAATTCTTTACATATAATTAAAATATTATAAATAGTAAATTATAATTTATAAATTATGCTCTTGATGCTATTTCACCTTCATTATCACCTACATATTGAATTTTTTTTTTTTTCTTATATTTTTTTGTAAAGAAAATTTAGGCTTCAAGGACGTTTTTCTTAAAGAAAAAAAAGAAAAAAAAAAATAGTCTTGTTTTTGTAAAATATGAAAAAGAAAATCATATTATTTAATATTATATTTATGATTTTCAATTTTTTTTTTATATATTTTTTTTTGCTTTCATAAAATATTAATTTCAAATATTAAAAAAAAAAAGAAAATATACCTCCACATCAAAATTCTTGAATTACAAAAACAAAACGGAAGATAAAAATAGTTTAAATTAATTTTTTAAATTTTTTTTTAAAATTTTATAATATTTTATAAGTATAGAAAGATTTCATAATTTGTTTGTTGGTCTAATATTTAAGTAATTAAAAATTTTTAGAAAATATATTGTTATTATTTTATTTAATAAAGATTTTTACCCACTTCAAAAAAAAATTTTTTTTTTTGTTTGGAAAATTTGTTAGTAAAAAAAATGATTTGTTTGATTTGTCAATTTTAAGTTTTGTTAAAAATATTAATATTTTAAACCCTTTCAAATTTGTTTTAAATTGTTATTAAAAGTTATTTTTTACTTATTGATTTCACTCAGTTCATCTCTGTCTGTCTGTTTATAAAATTTCTAAGCCCTTTCAAATAGAATAACGCCGGTTTAAATTAAACATGGATAAATTAAAAAAAAAAAAATTTTCACAACTTTAATTTTTTTTTTAGCTACACTCATTATACGGAACTACAGCCCTTCAAAGTTAGAGAAAACTCTATTTGCAAATGTGCATCTCAGCTTGTGCTTAATATTCTTTCATCTATAAACGTCAAACGACAAAAATTTTTTTTAACTTTAAAAAACAATATCATAATTACACAACTTTTTGCAAATGAATATTTAAATTTAGGTTATGTGAAATCAAAATTTTGCTTTCTTTTCGGAGATATGTCCGAAATGCTTTTAGATAGAAACTTGATATTTTTAGAAAAATAATGGTAGGTATGTAGTTAAGTTTATTTTTCGTATCTTTCCTTATTTTACAGTTATGTATTAGTGGTAAAAAATTAAAATTTTAAAATTTTTAGACATCTGCAACTTAGGCACCTGCAAACATTTTTGAAAGTAAAACGTAAATATTTAAATTTCATACCACCTTAATTTGCCTTAATTAAAAGGGATGGTAATGCTAATAACCTTTGTTATAAAAGGTTTCTTTAAAACTTTCGAAAGTTTCTCTTGATTTTTCTCAATTTTTTCTTATACGTATAAAATTCTAAGAAAATTTATAATTTTTGGTGCAAGCCACATTTCTAAACTGTTTTAATTGTCTTTTGAAAAACATGGGGCTTTAAAAATCTTTGGTTTACATTCTGCCTTGTTTTAAATTGAGTTCTAAAACTTTTACTGAATTATTAAGTAATTAAAAATACAATTAATATACACAAAACTATTAAATTAATCCACTATAAATTTGAAAATGAACATACACACACACACAATCATATTTTCCAAAATGTAACTACCAACAAAAATATAGTGTGATATCCGTAAACGTCAAAAATGTTGACATCAACAATGCAATAAGTGTGGCCACGATAATCAGGATTAATCAATTTTATCTAGGTACATATGTATAGTTTGTTAATATGTTAAGGTGATTTCACACAGACAAATTTTTATTCCACATATAGTATATGTATGTATATACTTACTTGTTTCATTAAATAAAAACTAACTATTTTTAATATAAGTACCTAAATAATATAAATATATTAAATGTTAGTTTTTTTTTTTAATAAATTATAATATATTTTCTATAATTATATTCTTTGGGATAATAAAAAAATGATGTAAATCTATAGTCATTTTAAATAAGCATATGTTTTTTTTTTGGAAATTAGAGAACAAAGAAAACTTTCATAAAATGAACACGAAAAAGAAAAACATATTTTCTTTTCTAGATACATATTTGTTTTGTTATTGTTTTATAGTTTTTTTTTTTTTTTTTTTTTTTAATATTTTTGACATTGTGATATTGATGTTTTTTATTTTCTTTTGATGTTAGATCAAATTTAGGTTATAGTGAAAAAAAGGACTATTAATATTTTCTTTTAGGTATAGTATTATTAAAAAAAGAAAAAAAAACGAATTGAACAATTTTCAGTGACAGATTTTGAACTAAATATTCTTAAACTAATTTGATAATTTACGTAAGAGCTATAGTAAAATTATTTTGTTTTTCTTAAGTTTTACGTAAAAATTAGTTGTATTAATATATTGCTAAATTTATTATATATATATATGTATATGTATAAATTTGAAAATTATTATTGACATAAGTATATACATATATGTACATATATTTAGTTTTTTGTTTTCTTGTTTGTTTATTTTAAACTTTTAGGCTGCTAATCCTGTCTGCATCATTACCAAATGTTAAAACAAAAAGGAATGTATATATGTATACCTATATATATGCTATAGGAAAGTAGGGATATTATCAATTATGAATGAGGGAAATAAGAATATGTTGAGAAAATAGTTTTAATTATATTAAAATAATTTTCAATTAATTATTTTTCAATTACTACATGAGACAATAAGTACTGTAATAGGCTTCTTTATATAAGAGAGTATACTGTAAATGATAGAACTGCTTAAATATGGAATTGCTTAAATTGCAATATAGCAGTATAGAATGGCTTAAAATGCAAAATTGCATTCTTGAAATTAAATTGAAATATAGAATTTGCTAAATTGCAAATTTGAAGTAGTTTAAAAGATGTTTCTCATTGCAGAATATTTAAATATACATAATTTCAAATATTGGAGGCGTCGGTGGCCTAGTGGGTAAGAGCGTGTGAAACACGTTGTAAACACCAAGGAAGTGTGGGTTTAAATCCCATACTCGTCGTAATTTTCTTTTACGACATTTACAGCCACACCTGAAAAGGAAAAGCTGGATAATTTACTTGTCACATTTATGTGGCAGGGGAATAAACTAAAATAAAAAATTGAAAAAATAAAAAATAAATAAATAAAAAAATTCAAATATAAATCTACAATGTGTTTCGTTTCATTATTGTATTTTATAAATAATTTGTTGTATTTTATAAACAATGAAAAGATATATTTTTGTTGTATAGATATACTTTTGTTGACTCGCTTTTGAGTGATCTTGACTAATGCTCGCTTTTTTAATATGTTGTAGGTTACACTATGCTTGTAGAGGAATAAAAGAAAACTACAACTGAATAATTTTAAGAGCAATTTTTAAATCCATAATATTTATTGATTATAATTTTATTCTATTAAACAATAATGTAATTTTTTTTTTTCTTGAATATTAGAAAATTTAGCTATGTATAGGCTTACTTCTATATATTAATTAATTCGTTTAACCCCCATTTTTATTTTTAAATGCAAATTATTATGCTTTTTATGAACACATTTTCTCTATTTTCATATAAGAAATTGACCTATAATTTAAAAGAAAACAAAAAAAAAAAAAAAATTAACAAAAATAAATTAAAATAAAAAGTAAAATAATTTATAAATAGGATATTAATAGATTTTTCAATTTAATTTTTGTATTTTTATTTTGATATGACCTCAAAAAATGAATCAAAATTGAAACGTTCTTCAAATGATATTTTCAAATTAACAATTAATTTTTATATATATATACATATAGATATACTTATACATGCATAATATATTTATTTACAATATATTTTTTTTTTAATAAATTTCTAAACATAAAAAAATATTTTTAATATTTATACACGTGGTACCTAATCATAAAAAAAAAAATATTGAGTTCAATAGACCTTTTTCATTTTTTATAAATAACGTGTCTTTAACTGTCACAATAACAGTTAATTCTTAGAAATTTTTGGCTTTCATCAATTCTACAATTTGCAAGGAAACTTTGCTAAACTATTCAAAAATTGCGTACAAATATATATGTTTGCCTGCTTGTATGAAGTGTGGAAGCAGTCCTAACAATTATAAGTATAAAATTATATAAAGCTTAAGAAATATTTTGTCGTAATCGGAGTGAAAAAATGTCAAAAGTGGCTTCTCTTGTAACTTTAGTTATAAAAGTAGATTTTTAAAAATTTGAGGAGGTGTATTTTTATTAAGGATTAGTATATATATATAGATTGACAAAACGTACGGTCATAGTGAAATTCTAATATCTAAGCACATTTTTTCATTTTTTTTTTTTTAAATGTGCTAAAAAATAATGACGATGACAAAAAAAAAAAAAATTTCAAACATTTTTTAATTCTCTTAATTTAAAAATATTTTGTTTTTTTTTTTTTTTGTTTATTTTTGGAACAGTTTTATGTTTTATATTATTATAGTACGTAATTATATAGTGTTGTGTCACATAATTTGTAGTTTGTTCTGCCCTCCTACTGAATATTAGTGATGAAAATAAAAACTCCTTTCATATAATAACTATAAAGATATAATCTTTTTTTTTTTAAATCATTTTATATATACCGAAAACAAATAAAGAGTTTCTAAAGATAAAAGAAATGATCGAGATAAAGGAAAATTAATCCCAACCCATAGCTGCAGATTTAGTTTCATTTAAGCTTCTTTTTAACTTTTAAATAAATGAAACTTTTCAGAATCGTAATATGACCAATACAAATCATAGAAAGATTTTATCGTGGAATAAAAACGTGTCCTTAGAAGGGTTATATTTAACATCATACAACATAAAAATAGTCATGAGTCAGGATATTACTTAATTTGGTTTCCTAAGTTTAATTCATTGATTTCCTAAGTTAATTCATTCCCCATGTTTAAAATGCAAGTGGTGCATAAAATATGTATCGACTAGTATTGGTCGATACAAAATAAATAAATAAATTAATTTAAAAATTTTCAAATTTAATAATAATAATAAAAGAATAAAATTATTTTACAAACAAAACATAATATATATTAATATTAATGGACTATAATATATGATTTATATTAATAATATATACAAAATTATATTAATATAATATAACATTTTGGTTGACATTTTCTTTGATAAATTATGCAAATAACTAAAAAAAAAAAATTAAAAATTAAATAAAATAAATTTTACTTATTTTTTTTTTTGATGTATAGGCGTGTTAGTTACACTTCATTTAGATAATATACCAGATAATATTAAATAAATAATAATTTATATAATAGTAAATTTTCATGACTGTAACACTTCAATCTATTGACCTTCTTTCCTTAAAATCCTCTAAAAGTTTTTCAAAGTTGCGCAAAACTATAACTTCACTTCATTCCCTTAACCGTTTATTTATTTATTAGATTCATTACATCAATTGTTAGTCTGATCAAAAATCTTGTTCAATCCATTTGTATATGATCTTAATTACTCAAGATATTCTTTTCTTATGCACCATATCAAAACATCTATCTAAATTTTTTAGTTTAGATGATGGTTTATTATTTATGATATAATACAAGTTTTTTTAAACTTCTTGGCTTATTTGGTAAAACTTAAAACAACAAAAATATAGAACAACTCTCATATATAGGCTGGTAGGCGTTAAACTTTTTTAAAGTACCTCGACAAAGTTAAAGACCGCCCTTTATTGCTAAATGGCGACCTCTTCGAACTACAACTAACAACACAAACTCTTCTCAACGTTCGTCGTAATATTGTAGTGATTTCACTCTTTTATATAGATATCTTGTAGGTAACGGCACTTACTCTACAGAGACCTAAAATTAATAATGCCTCAAACTATTCTGACGTACCACGAAAGAGGCAGTTGGAAATTCCTAATTGATTTAATATATCGTTACTTTACTGTTAAAGTAAAAATAAAGATGAAATATTATTCAAAAATTAATTTTTAATATTTTTGATTTATGATTGTTAGGCAAATTTCAGTAAAATTTATATTATGAATATTAAAACAAAAATAATACAAATTAGCTATGTTTAAAATCCAAAAAAAAAAAATTAAAAATAAATAAATTGTTTACAAATAAATTTATGATGAAATTTTGAATTTAGTCCAATGATTTTAATTTGATAGTTATTTAAAGTTCAAAACCTTACAAAGATTCTTAAAACATGAGATTCTTTTTCTTAATGCCGATAGAGTAATTACATATGTATTTAAATTAAATATTATCTTTCTATATTTTAATAGTTTATCCTGGGACCTTGGGGGACCTGGGACCTCGGCCTAGTGGGTAAGAGCGTATAAAATACGCTGCAAACACCGAGGGAGTGTGGATTTAATCCCATACACGTCATAAGAGTTATTCCCCCTTACGACAGTTACAGCCACGCCTGAAAAGCAAAGGCTGTGTAATTTCCTGTTCACATTTATATGCCAGAGAAATACACTAAAAAAAAAAAAAAAATTTATCCTAATCTCTGTCTAAAGATATTAAAAATTAATAATTTTTCTATAGATTTATCTGAAATTAAACAATTGATTTATATAGTGATAATCATAAACCAAGAGATATTTAAATACCCTTTCAAACTTTTTGTTTTACAGGATTCGATTAAATTCTTATTGTTTTTTTTTTTGCTATAAAGGATTTGTCATATTTTGTTATTTGTTTCATTTTAAATTTTCGTCTAAAATTTTCCCCTTTCTTGCGTCAAAATTTCTGAGTGTTTTAAAACTAATTACAAAGAAAACATTTATGTCCTTGTTTATTGTTTTTATTTTTTATAAAAAAAATTAATTTTTTAATTTCAGTTTTTTATTAATACATTTTTATTTTTTTTTTCAGGATTTTGCTGAAACTGCAATGAATGAACTTTTAGGATGGTATGGTTATGATAATGTTGATCGTTTAGATTTATCAACAAAAGCTTCAAGACTGATGGTAGCTTCATTACAAAATAATAGTAATAATAGTCGTAATGATATATTAAATGGTAGCAAAAATAATAGTATACGAGAAGATAGTACAATATCAGATCATGAAAGTTCAAGAGAAGATGATTCAAAAAGTCCATGTTCGACAAAAACTAGTGAAAAAATTGGTAAGTTATAATTCACATTTCTTAAATAATTTCTTAATTAATTTTTAAAAATTAATTTATCAAAAAATTTTACTTTATCATTTACGTCTAATTATAAAATTGATGTTCATAATTTAACTGGAAGTTTAAATTTCAAATGGCATAAATCTAGGCATAAAAATTATTATAAATTTTGTTATCTAAGACTGAACATTTTTGTTTGTCTGTTCTGATACAATTATTTTTTCCAAACTAAAAATAAATATTAAAAGAAGTGCGAGCAATGCCGGATAGTTCTGCTTAAAAGTTTCCAGTTTCCCTTATAAAGTTTTTGAAAGACCGTAAGGTATAAATATTAAAAAATACCGTAAAGTGAAATATTAAAATGTTCTTTGAGAGACTAGAGTAGCTCCGTAATGGATGGGGCAATACATAAAAAAGTTTCTAGACAAAATTATTTTTTTTAATAAAATATGCATGATGCAGATGAACACTCCATTACTTCATCTTAAATGGTGCACATGTTTTGTAAAACGCTGGATGAAGAGACAGAGTAAAACTAATAAGCAAATTTTTAAGAATTTTCTTAGGAAATGTGTTGGAAAAAAATTGATGAAGTGATTAATTAATTATTATAATTATTAATTAATTTTTTAAAAAATAAATATGAAGAAAATATATTAAGAAAAATCTTCAATAAAAGTATTCAAATATATGTTATGTCACTATATATAATTAAACACATAATTAATGCATCTGAATTCATTATAATTTCAACTCCTCAAAGTTGCTTTATCTATAGATAAAGTATATGAAAGTATATCACAGATTCTGCTTAACAATTTTTTAACCTAAAAACGTCAAACGGCAGGACATTTTTTTTTGTTTTATCAATATCAAAATTATTAACAATTTTTTGCAATTTAGTATTTATACTCGTAACCTTTTAGATCGTTATAAACTTATTGTTTATAACTTATACATAGCTTTGGTACGCTTTTATTTACAATCTTGAGACAAGAATTTTAAAACAAGAAGATCTTTTAGAATTATCATAAGTTACCTGAGAATTTTTTTTAGCATGTCCTCTTATTTAAAAACTATTAGGGGTCAAAAATTGAAAATTTGTTATTTTTAAACCCCTGTAACTTAGGAATTTAATATATTACATAATGCATATATAGATTTGAATTATTCAGCATTATATTATTCTAAAAAAAATATACTTTAAGCTAAATAAAATGCAGAAAAGAACCAATAGTTTTTAAACGAGATGTCAGCCTTTCGAGAAATATTTTGTTAATAATTATTCTTTTTTTTACTATTTGACATCCCATTGAATTGTTATAGACCTATATTCTCTGTCGATGCACTAGATATTCTTTTAAAAATTCTTTACAGCATAAAAAAAGAAAAAATGTAAACTATTATACAACCTTTATCATTTTACCATAATAGTTATTATCAACAATATTGAGTAATTTTCTTTTTTTTTAATTTAATGTAAATGTAAACTATTTTCTTTTTTTCATTATTTACATCTTTTCTTGCAGTGAAAGGGTTCATTACAGTTGAATTGAAAAAAAATCAAAGTATTTTTTACTGTACTTTAGTTATTTTACCTATATCATTAGTTTTATTTTATTTTTTAATTTCCTTTTTTTTTTATTTTTCGTTACGTAGTTTTAAAAAAGTATTGTAATCCTTTTAAAGAAAAAAAAAAAAAAAAAAACTCTAAAATATACTTTAAAAGAAAATGAGTTTTCACGTTTATAACCATTATTAACTATCCCATTGACCATTTGATATTATTATTTCTGGATTGGATTTGCATATGCGTACAATTTAAATATATATATGTGAATATTAGTAATCAAAAAACTATAAAATTAAATCCAAATAAAACATTTGCCTTAAACTAAATAAATTTAATCTTTTGTAAAATAAAATATTATATAGATAACTTTTAGATAACTTAAAATAAGAGGGAAGGAACATCGGGAGTAGTAGATCCAACACCAGGATTAATCTATTCTATTACAATGTGGTTTTCAAATTTTAAAAATTTATAATGGTCTCCCGGGTCTCGGTGGTGTAGTGGATAAGAGCGTATGAGATACGTTATAAACACCGAGGGAGTGTGGGTTCGAATCCCACACACGTTGTAAGAATATTTCCCCATAAGGCATTTAAAGCCACGCCTGAAAAGGAAAGGCTGTGCAATTTCCTTGTCACATTTATATGGCAGCGGAATAAACTAAAAAAAAAAGGATTTATAAAGCAATTTTACCTTCTAAGTCACTATATGTTACTTTTTATATATTTAGATTCAAGTATACAAGAAAGTTAAGAGAATAACACTTCTTATTTATTTTTTATAACTATTTTATCATCATTATCATTTATAATTTGATCCGATCCAAATACTTTTTAATATAGGAATAAAAAAAAAACAATTTTTTTAATTTTTTTTTTTAATTCTATTATTCGTAGAATAGAAAAATGTTAGAAAATGTATAAAAAGACTCTATAAATAAATTCTATATGTTCTAATAAATATACTATTCAGTTCACAGAATCAGACTCTTATCATTGGGGAGGGGAAAAAAAATCGATGGTAGCAGTAGTAATTGGTATATATTATATAGTATACAGTTTTGTAAGCTCATCTAATTAAATTTAATATCTTTTAAAAAATTAATATGCAAAAACAAAGATTATATAAAAAAAAAAAAATTTTTTTTTGAAAAAAAGAACGCATAAAAATTATGATTAAAAAAAAAAACGAATAATCAGTGATTATAGAAAAAGTAATAACGAAAGAAAATCATAATAATGTAATTTAAGTGTAGCGGATGACGACGAACACCACGAACATAAAATAAAATGTAATAAAATAAGGAAAAATTATTTTATATTCAATATTGAAAGTAAATAGTATTTTAGTAGGAATATGATTTTTTAATTTTAAATATTTTTGCCGTTTAGAGAATATTTTTTTTTTAATTAATGAAAAAATTTAGTATATTTAATTGCTAACAAAATTTTTTTTTCTTCAATTTCTTTAAAAAACATGTATTTCGTGTTATATATGTCATATGTCATAAGTATGTACAGAAAATAATTAAATGAATTCTTGATTTCGTATTTATGACATTGGAATTACGTCGTAGCCCCACAAAAACGTACCTGTGCTGTCCTCATATTTTTAGTGCATTTCCAAACAAAATTTTGAAAAAATGTATCTATTAGTTTCACTCTGTCCGTCCGTCCATCTGTCTGTACGGCTGTTTACAAAACTTTTACACCGTTAAAGATAGAGAAAAAAAAATTTGCCCATGACTCATAAAAAAAATTAATGTTGTAGAACAACTTTTTCATATAGCCCCATACATTACGAAACTAAAGTCCCTCAAACTTGTTCTGCTTAATATTTTTTCAATCTGAAAACGTCATTTGACAGGTATTTTTATTACTTTTGTAAATTAATATCAAAATTATACAAAGTTTTTAAATTTAGTATTTAAATTTACCGTTATGTGAAAACCAAATTTTGCATGATTTGTCTACTCTCATAATTCCGGAACGCTTTTGGATAGAAATTTCAAATTTTGAGTGCAGAAAAAACTTTTAGAATTAGTATAAATTTGCTCAGAGAATTTTTATGGACCACCCCCTGTTTATGAGTAATTATTAGGGCTCAAAAATTGCAAATTCGGGATTTTTCAGGAAGACATAAAAATTAAAGCTCCAGTAATATATTTTTACATGTGTTAACGGTTTTTGTTAGTTATATAGGGTGCCGGACTTACAGCCCCTCAAAATTTTAAAAAAGTCCTATTTTCACATTTTTCTTAATACAGACATTTTCAAATTTTGGTGCAGAGTCACAATTCTAAACAGTTTGTATTGTCTTTTTGGAATAAAACATGTATACATTACATTTACCCAAAGAACTTTAGCTCAAATTTATAGTTTAGAAAATGATTGAAAATGCAACTTTTAACAAGAAAATACGAATACCATCGGGTAGGTATTCAAAAATAAAATCTTTCGAAAAAAAGACAATCTTTCGAATTAAAACATTATCATAGGATCATTTTCAAAATAAAAAAGAGTTTTAAAAGAGTAATTTCGTTGTTTTTTGTTTTTTAGTTTAAAATTATTAAATTTACATTTTAGTTGAAGTTTTAGAAGCAAAATGTATTTCCTTTAAATTAGAGTTGTTTGATTTGATATTGGTTTAATGTCTATAATATAGAGTAGTTCTATTTATTTGAAATTGTACAAACGAAATTTTTCAAATTCTTTGTTATTTTTATTTTATTATTTTTAATATATATACATACATATGTTCATATTATGCATATTTATATAAATATTTTCTAAATTTTGAAAACAAAAACGTAAAAAAAGCCACAAAATAAGAATTTTATATAGGAAAATTTCATCTTCTTTAGCATTCTTTTGTTGTTTTATTTATTAAATTTTGTTTTCTTTTTTTGTTTTTATAGAAAGAAAAGTTTTCTTTAATGTGTATTAAATTTCAAAGTTTAATAAAAGTTTTAAGGAATTATTTATATATATAAATAATTCTATATAATAATAATATATGTATAATTATATATAAATAATATATATATATGTATACTTATAACTATAATATATGAATAAGTACATGTATTTCCTTTTTGAATCTCTTAATGAAATAAGAACAAAACCAAAAAAGGTTTTTTTTTAAATAAAATTAAATTTTATAGATGCAGTTAGAATTGTAATCTCTATACGAGTACATATATTCAAATTATGTATATATTTTTGCTTTGTATCCAAATAAATAATACAAAATACATACAATATATATATATACATATAAAGTTTTATAAAAAGATATATTTTATAAAACCATAGTGGTCTTTTTGGGCTATAATTATAAGTTCTAAGAAAAAATAGAAAAAAAAAATATATTGATCATACATACAAAAGTAATACATACTAGAATATAATATGTGTATAATTATTTACAATTTATACTGTATATAGTTCACATTAATATATATATATTTTATGATTGAACAATAAGATGACTTAGAAGATTGTATAATGTTTAGTACAAATTATTCGGGTCTACTACGAAAGCCGGTTTATCATAATCCTGTTTTATCAAAATCCTGTTTTTTAAAATTTTGTTTTTGAAATTCTGTTTTTTGAAATCCTGTATCTTTTTTATATGGTTTAATATGAAAAAAAAATAGTTTAATTTGAATGAAAACTGGTCGCCATTTTTACTTTATTTTTTTAAATTTAATTATTGTCAAGTGTTAATGTCACGCATACATAAATATGAATATTCCGGAAAAAGGCTATCCTGATTTAGTATTTTTTTTGTTGAAAAACTTTTAAAGTTAGATTTTTCTTTTCAGGATATTTTTTTAAACTATTCTTGATTCAAGATTTTTATAACTATGTATAATTATAGCCCAAAAAGCCCACCATGGTTTTTTTTTTCAGGATTTTTTTTAATCAAGAAATTTTTTTTCAAGAAAATGCTTTCAAAAAACCTGATTTTTTAAGAAAAATCGGTGGGATTTTGTAAAACCGGATTTTAAAAAACAGGATTTAAAAAAACAGGATTTTGATAAACAGGATTTTGATAAAACAGGATTATGATAAACCGGTTTTCGATACGCTTCCAAATTATTCGATTTGTTAATGTTGTTAACTTTTTCGGAAATTATCGTAAATCCTTCTTTTTCTTCTTTTGTATACTTAATCATTGACCATATTGCACATAGTTTATTTATTAAAAAAGACATTTCGAAACTAATACTTTTTATAACAACTGACTTAACATTTAAAAATTAATAATTAGTTAGAACGGATTTTAAAGTTTATTAATGTTATTATAAATAATCAATGTTATACTGGTTATACGCTTTTTCCATATACACATATATTATAATATTTGCAAAGTTCATGTTTGACAAATATCTTTTCTCGAAATGTCTCATTATGCCAAATAATCATTTGTAAAATGTTCAATTATATCAAATGAAATGTTGCGAAATGTCGTTTTTGCCAAAGAATTTGGCTAACTGCATAGGCATATACATACTGTTTTGAACATATATAAATATGTAGATCAAATTATGTAAAGAATAGCAAAAACTTTTTAAAGTTATACAGTCTATATTTAACTGTAAGGGCTATATAAGTATAATTAACAAGATAAGAATAAATATGTATGTAAAATTGTTTCGACAATACAACGTAAAACTTAAATTTTTGGAACGTAATATAAGAAAAACTGTAGATTTTGTACTATATACATACTATATTGATTTAGAAAAATCATTCGAATTGTCCTAAAAGCATAGGTCCGGAACGAAACAATATTTGAGCAAATTTTAATTGTTCTTTCAATATTGCGGAATAAAAGCAAACAATTTTTTTTAAATTTAAAATTTTAGAGAACAATAAAACTTTTAATTTAAACTGAAATAAGTTTCTTTTCGGAACAATTTTGAGTTAAAATTAACGTAAAGTTCGACACTACAAATTTTAGTGCTAACACATTTTTTAAGAAGTTTTATTCAGTTTCAAATGTTTGTTTGTTGGTTTCCTGTTTGATAAGTAAGAAATATTAAGATGTGTTGCAGATGTTGGAGATTTTAATACAGGAGATTTTGTTAAAACTAGTTTAAATAGTGCAACCATTCGATAGGCTTCCTAATAAATAAAATAGCTAAAAAAAAAAAACATATATACATAGGTAAGTAACTTTTAATCAGTTTAATTTTTTCGTTTTTGATTCTTTATAAAAATTAATTTCGAATAAAGTTCCAAAACGATATTTTCTTTACTCCGAAATAAATATTTCTACAGAACTTTTGACTTTCATTTAGAACTTTTGACTTTCATTTTTTCCCTAAATAAAATCTAATCCTCCCTAAATATGAAAGAAGTTTCTGAATAATTTTTTTTTTTTCGTTTTTACTCCTTTTGGGATGCTCCCACAAAGTTTAGTTTTTTTTATCTGCTTCTATTTTGTGCTAATACTTTTATTCGTAACCATATCTTGTTCATTTGTGTTATTTCTCATTGTACTGTTCTACCCCATGTATTCTTAGGTCTACCAATATTCCTTTTGCCTTGGGGATTCCATTTGAGAGCCTGTCTAGCTATGCAATTAGGAGATTTTCTAAGAACATGACCAACCCATCTATATTTTCATTTCTTAATTTCTATTTCGATTCTTGCCTGGTTGTTTTCCAAAGCTCTTCGTTACGTTATTCTTTTTAGCCTACATATAATTTGGAGGCACTTGTTAATGAATACTTGTATTGTTTGTGTGTTTCTTTCTTTTTGACTAGCCAAGTTTCTGAATATAAGTTTGGGTTAAATATAACAAAAAATATATTTATATTCTATATAGTGATCATTATTATATATACCTATTTAATATTTATTGTGACTTAAAATTGTGATTTAAAATTAAATAAATAATTTTTATATTTATGTACATAATATTATATTGTAATAGAATTGGAAACCATTTCTAATATTTTTAATTTTCAATTTTAATTAAAAGATCATATTAAAGTTCTAATTAGAAAATTTCAAATTCAAAATAGTTATTTTAAACGTTAGTACTTTTACAAAACAAAAAAAAAAAAAATTGAAAATTGAAAATAAGAAAATTAGAAAACTATTTACAAAGGATTCATAAAAAGATATCAAATAAAATTGATTAAGTATATATATTAGAATATTATATAATATATATGCATAAAATATATAGTATAGAAGAGTATAAAGTTTTTCTAAGAGTTTATTTGATTTTTTGTTTTTTTATTTTTGTTTCTTTAATTTAATTTCTTTTGTATCAAAAAAAAAAAAAATAATAAAAAAATTCCTAATATAATGTACACTTGTTTAAAATAATATATAGTTTATTTTTACACTAATAATGTTTAATACAATATTAAATTTCAAATCAGGATATTTAAAATGAATACTATGTAGAAATTATTGCAAACATTGTTTAATACTTTACTTTTTAAGGTACAAGGTGATCAAATTTGGAATATCATTTGATAGTAGTACGTAGTAGTTGCATTGTAAACAATGTAAAGTTTAAAGTTATATTTTGACCATACATAATCTTTTTTTATAGATTTGTATTATTATATTTTGATTATATTTCTTCATTTTCCATTATAAACCAATATATAGAATGTATAAAAAAACAAATCATATCCATAAACCTTTAAATTAACTGATAAATGATGACCTAAATATACTCAGTCAAATATGAAATTCTGAAGTAATTAGAACTTAATCTGCGTCTATAATACAAATTATAAATAGTCTATTAATCTAATACGATTTAAAATTATTTAAAAGAGGGCCTCTTGTAATAGGAAAATTCATATTTTCACCGAAAGGCGCAAGGATTGTGATTAAAAATTTGAAAATTTTATTCGAAAAACCCAGTGGTTGCTTCTCATCCTTAAATAAACTGAGTGAACACAAAGATATTCATATCTTTTCTGGGTACTCGGGCATAGTTATTTTTAGTCCACTAATCTTTAAAATCTTCGAGACAAGGAGAATATCGGGATTCCTTTATGATAACCTTTAAATATATACGTAGTAATAAACTAAACCAATACCGTAAATAGGTTTCTATTAGTAACTACGATGTGGCTAAACAGATCTAACAGATTCTCCTAATATGAATTTGCTGAAGATGCAAAAATAGCTTTAGAGAAAAGGAATTAATTATTCACCTTTTATGTGACTGTTCAACTCTTAATCTCAAAAGAAGAACTTCTCTGGCGAAATTTTTCGTAAATAATCTCTTCGATCTATCGAAGATGGTATAACCGATGTACAAGGCTTAATAATCAGCTTCCAATCGTTTAATTAGGCGAAAATAGGATGTCATAATGGTTTCAAAAATTTGCGATATTTCAACGAGTTTAAGCCGGCCTATACTTTAAAAAATCGGCTTATACTTTATTGAAAGAACATTAGAAGGCTAAGCCTTGAGTTGTTTTATATTTCTAACATACTCTGTATTTTATAGATCCACATATATTTTCTTTCTATAATTTTAGAAATTATGTATATATGTATACAATATCTGGTATATAATGTAAATAAGTACATACATTTTTTTTAATTGAAAATTCATATGTACATATTTGTTTCTATGCTATAACAATTAAATTTTTTTTAAGTATTTTTATTTTGGGCACATTTATATTAAAAATTTTTGTCCAAAATGAAATGAGATATTATTAAAATCTTAACAAAAAAAAAAAAAATTCAATATTGAATATTATTTGATATCTTTGATAAAGTTTAATTTCCTAAAGAAATGAACTCTTAAAATATTTAATTTTCTTTTTAAAATATTTTAATTAATGTTTTTTTTATTTTCAAAAATTTAGAAATGCATTTGAAAAATCAAAATATATTCAATATAATATAATATTATAAAATTCATAAAATCTTTAAAAGAAGCATCCATCTTTTAAAAATGTAATAAAATAAAATAATATTAAAAAAAAAAAAAAAAATTTTTATTATAATTTAATATCAATATATTTTTTTTTAAATTTTCATTTTAGAAATAACATGCGGTTGGTGTCATCGTATTGTACCAGATAGTTCACCAGAATTTTTACGTGCACCAGATGGACCACGTTATTGTTCAGAAGCATGTTTTGCACAATCACGTCGAGCATCATTTAAACGTGCTAAACAATGTGATTGGTGTCGTCATATTAGACATGCAGTCAGTTATGTTGATTTTCAAGATGGTGCATCACAATTACAATTTTGTTCTGATAAATGTTTAAATCAATATAAAATGCAAATATTTTGTAAAGAAACTCAAGCTCATTTAGATATGAATCCACATTTAAAAGAAAAAGGTTGTGATTCAACAAATAGTGCTAATTTAATAACACCTGATTTATGGTTAAAAAATTGTCGTAGTCGTTCAGCATCACCACAAACAGATGGTGGAGCTGGTGGTGCTGGTGGTGGTTGTTGTGGTTCTGGTTCAAGATCTCCAACACCATCATTAACTAGTGCAATATCAATAACACCAATAGCTAATATAAATAATGGAAATCAAAATAATTCAAAATCAGATCATAATATAAGATTAAGTAGTAATAACACTAACACACAACAACAACAAAATCATAAACCTATAATATCAGTAGCACCAGTTTCAAAATTAATGTCAAAACAGCATTCAATTTCAACAGGAAATACTATTATGGGAAATAATAGACAATCTCCGAAGCATGCTAGCAGAAAAAAACGAAATAATAGATTACAAAATCATAGTAATACTAATAATAATAATAACAATAATAGTAATAATAACAATAATAATAACAATAACAGTAATAATAATAATAGTATTAGTAATAATAACAATAACAATAATAATAGTAACAATAACAATAATAGTCATAATTTATTAGGTTCAAATAACAGTTCAAGTATAAATAAATCAAAAATTTTATTGAATAGTTTAAGTCAATCTGATCGTATTGTAAAACAACAGCAAATTACATCATTTCCAAATGTTCAAGATTTACGCTTAAATGTTCCACCAATATCACCTATTGATCGATCACAATCAGCACACAGTCATCATTCATCTCAATCTCAACAGCAAAATCAACAGCAACAAATTCCTCAAATACGTCCAAATTTTCCGCCACATGGTTATTTTGCATCTGGAGGAGGAAATAATTTTCCTCAAATTCCACCAAGATTACCTTTTCCACCACCACCCGGTCATCATATTCCTCCACCACCACCGCATTTAAGAGGTACACTTCATCCATCATCTCATCCTTCATTACAAAATTTAATTCAACCACCAATGGAACCATCAATAAATCCTTTATCAACTTTATTAGGTGGAACACCACCTGTTACAGTAATGGTTCCATATCCTATAATTATACCATTACCAATACCAATACCTATTCCTCTTCCAATTACTGATTTTATTAAAGCAGCAGCTCTTGCATCAAAAGATATTAAACCATCTTGTTCACCACAACAATCATCGTCATCATCTATTTCAATAAGAAATAATGATTTTTCTAATACGTTACATGAAACTGAAAAAAATGAAAGATCTGATGATAATTATACAAAAACTCAAGAGTTATTAGAAATTACAATACAAAAACATGATGAAATGTTAAATGAATTGAATCGAATTTCTGATTCAGAAACACCTTCAGATACTGTATTATCTAATTCAAATGTTAAGGATTTAGATGATAGTTCAATGACAAATTTAGATGAACCTTTAGATTTTACAAAATCAAAAATTGTTGAAACAAATCAATTAAATAATAATAAAAAATCAAATGAAGTCGAAATCGAAAACGAAAACGATAAAGAAATGCATGAAACAACAGAAACTGTAATACAACAAATAATACCAGATGATGATGATTTACAATTGGATGATAATGCAAAACAAAAAGTTCCAAAATTTAAAATAACCCGATTACATACAAGACGAAATAACAATAATAATAATAGCAATAATAATAATAATAATGCAGTTTCATCTAATTCAACTAATGTAGATCAAACACCTATAATTAGTTTATCTCAAAGTAAAGAATCTTCAGAGTGTAGTCGTCCATTAAGAAAAAGAAAACGTGTCATTGATTGTGATTATAATATTCGTAATCCAAAGGATGAGGATGTTAATGATAATAGTGCTAGTCCCAAATTAAAAAAATAAAAGAAAAATGATTAAAAAAAAAAAAACTTTTGTGTTTTTGGTAACTTAAAAAAAAAAAAACAAAAATTGTAATTAAAAAATAAAAATTAAAAAAAAAAAATTTATTTAATATATATATTAGAGTTTCCTTTTGTTAATCCTAATTAGTACACATTTAATTTTAAAAATTGCTAATTTCATTTTATTTATTTTTACCTAAAAAATTTCAATTTTATGTAGAGGTAACTAATTTATTTTCATTATTTTTATTTTATAAGACAAAAATAAAAGAATTTATTTATAAAAAATAAAATTTAAATTTAAAATTAAATTAGACAGGATGTTTTTTTTGGAAATTATTAGGTAATTATGTTACCCCAGAACAGAATACCAAAATATCTTTACATATAAGATTAAATATATACAGAAAAGATAGCTTTATTAATTGTTGTAAAAATAACGATCGTATACGACATACGTTATATGTTGTAACGTTATATCGATTGTAAAAATAACGAACTCCGACAATCATAAACCTCCCGTTTAATAAACTTAATATATTATACCTTATTAATAAAAAGATTCATAATAAATTATTGAATATTCATCATTTTAATGTTTTTGTCGATTTATCTGACTGTATACGTGTGTATGTGTACATGAACACATATTATATGATGAATCTAAAAATTGCAATAACCTTTAATATAGTTACAATTTATAATTAGCATAATTAGTTGGCGATCAACAAAATGCTAGATACCTTAACATCATATTTAAAACAAACTGGCATTTTTGCATTATTTGTCGCGGAATATCTATAATCTATATACATATTTTTTAATTTTATGATTTAATATTTTTTTAACTCTATACGTGCAATGGAGCTCTTTTAAATTGAAATACAAAAATAAGTAATGCTCTCAGTTAACACTAATTATTTATTCAGATTTCACACTATATTAACTAACTAAATTAATAACATTTTATACGGTATACGGTACGGTATAAAATGCTAATTAAATATTTGAAAAAATATAGTTAAAAAAAGAATCTAATTTATTTTTATATGAAAAATATATTATTTTATTCTCTTAAATTTACATTTAACATTTGTAAATCTTGTACATAAACTCTTAAATAATTTTTACATAAGAAAATATTTAAATTATTATGTATCAACTGCAACAATCTTAATCTTTAATATGGTTACTTTTACTTGTTTTTTTTTTTTGTTCAAAATAAAAATAAATATAATTTTATTTAAATGCAAATTTCAATTATAATAAACAAAGTTTTAAAATTTTGTGAGAGTATCAGCCCCACATCTTTTATTTATTTGATTTACTTTTATTTTAATAGGATTTTGATTTTTATAAAATTAGATACATTATTAATTATATAAATCCCATAAAGAAATTTGTCCATCAACACCTCCAGCAGCCATAATATTAGCATTCCATGCCGACACTTTACCGGAAGAAAATGCTATATCCATAACTCCACCATTTTTATGTTCTGTTAAAACTGCTAATGGTCTTAAACTTTTCCATGAAAAAATTCTAACTCGTCCATCCCAGCCTCCAGATACAAATACTTTTTGATCTGAACGAATTTTTAAGCAATTTATTCCAGGATTTTTAATATTTACTTGACTCATTATTTTTAAATCAAAATTTTGACGTGGTTGATATGATATTATATCTATTTTATCACCCGCTGAACCACATATTCCACGATTAGTATGAGGATCATAATCAATTGCCATGGGAAAATCACTAATTTTGAGTGTACTTAATACATTATTAGAACGTATATCCCATGTTAGTAGATCACCGGATTCATAACCGGCTATAATATAATCTTGACCATTTTTATTAATTGCTTTTAAACAAGCTACATGTCCTAATTTTATATCAACATTAGTAGGTTGTAAATAATTTATTTCTTCTGTACTATCATTATTTAAATGTATAAACCCAATTTTATTTTCATCTTTGGGATATACAAGTAATTCTTTACTTTGAATATAATCACATCGACAAAAAGCTACATGATTTGTTTCATAATTTTTTTTTAAATCATATCCAGTGTTTGTTAAAGTCCAGCTTTTTATATTTCCACCTTTTTCTTGTGTAAATAAATTATCTTCAGTATGATAGAGATAAGTAATTGGATTTGAACCGGCTTCAAAATTGAGAAATGGCCGATTTGTCTAAAAATAGAAATGTGATAATTTTTTTGAAATATGACTTTAGGTTTTGAGTTTAAATTTACTTGTAAATCCCATAAAAAAATAGTTCCTTTTATAGTACCAGCTAATATTCTTTCATTCTGATGAAAGCAAACACTGTTTACAGCACCCATATCAGAACATCTTAATATAAAAACAGGATCTTAAATGAAAAAAATTTATACATACGTTATTTGTAATATTCCCTTATATAGAAAATATACTAAATTTAATTAAAATACCTGGAGGAAGCACAGCCATTCTATTCAAAATTTATTAACTTATTCTCAGTTTTAATGACTTTTCATAGTATTTAATTTTCAAATTTGCTTAGCAATAATTCTTTAGTTTATTCCAATAATAATATGAAATCCAATATGAATATCAGAATTTATTAATCATAATTTAATCAAAATACAAACAGCTGACTTCATAAAAAAATATTCGAAATGTCAATATGACATTATGATCTTTGCAGTATGCAGTATTACCATGTAATATCATAATTTTTTGACATTTTTTAAATTTTGCGCAATCATTTTTTAGATTTTTAGTAATTAACTAACTTTGTAAATCATAGCTATTTTGTTTTAGCTCTAAAATTATTAAATTATTGTAAAATGCAATAATAAAATAAGATGGAAAATTTGGTAGATTAATTTGGTTCAATATGTCGCATTGCAATGAAAATTGATTAATTGCTTATTTTTAAGTAATCTTCGAAATATATATAAATGTATTGTTAAGTAGATATCTGAAATTTACAAAAAAAAAAAAAGGAAATTTTATGTAAACAGTGTTTTTCTAATTTATACTTTAAATTCAAAAATTTAATTTTAATCAAAGAAATTAGATTTTAAATTTTTTTTAAATTTGGCATCGAATACATTACATTGTTTTCAAAACTTTTGTTAAATAAATGTAAGCTGTTGGAAGTATAGTTTAGTCCCACTTCCCAACTGGTTAAAAGAATAAAAATATTTTAAAAACTAAAATTTTATGATTTTATCCTTTTAAATAATTTATTGTTTTCAGAGTCATCTTTGAACTATAATCGAAGTGACAAAATATAATAACATGAATGGCAGCACCTCTGATTTGTGTATTTTATTAGTATTTAGTCAAGAAACATTTCAAATTTTGAAATTTACCACTTTTTGTAATTTTTGTAATTTATTTTTATTTGTGCAAATATATTTTTGAAAATTTAGTAAAGTATTTTGTATTATTTTATGTTTTTAATGTATAAAAAATAAAATATTTGCTTTGAATCGTACGTAAAATGAATTTTTGTAGATGGGAAGTATTTTTTCCACAGCCCACGATCCGTTTACTGTCAGTGGGAATTACATTTTCCATGACCCATTTATATTTAGACGCAAATAAATGGATATTTCTAATTTTAATTTAGATAATCCAAATTATGTTGAAAGGATTTTGGATATGTTCTTTTCATTACCATCTGATAATGAGAAATCTGACGACGAACCTGATTTCGGTGCTATAGAATAATTGGAAGTATTAGACCGACCAACAAAAAATCAAACTTTCGATGAAACCATAGAAGAATTTATTTTTGAATCGGAAGAATGTAATAACAATTTGATCTCTGAACAAGATGTTGAGCTCAATGAGAGCGAAGCTAGTGAAAAAGACATTTTATTTTGAACAGGTCACGGTAAGTATCATTCCCACCAAATGTAACTTTTGTCAAACAAAAGAAAAAAAAGTGTAAAAATCAAATAATACCAGCCAAAAGTCATCAGATCAAAAAGAAATATTACATTTCCAAGCGAAATCTTTAAGCCTACAAAAGGGTCAAACTACGACAGTGGTGATATTTTGCACAACAACTATGGCAATAAGATTTTAATCTTTACGGGCCGGTGTATATCTCTACACTAAACAGCCATTCATTTTAACCTGTTAATATGTTGTATGAATATAATCAATATATAAATAGTAAAATTTAAATATTTTAAGATTCATATATACATACATAAATATTTATATAAAATTTGGTCATTATTTGGGTTTCCGTAACTTCAATGATTTGGTTTCAGGATATATGCTTTAATTTAATATAATTTATAATTTTTACTTAGATAAGTACATACATCATTTGTCCTACGCGTAATAAGACAATAAGTACATATTTAGCTCTACAAATATGTACAGCTTTGCATTTTTAGGTTAGATAAATGAAATTGGAGAGTATTTTGTCAAATTAGAAAGTGATATAAAAAAAAGTTAAATATGTAATTAAATTTGTTCTGTTGTATTATTTTCATTTTTTTTTATTCTATTATAAAGTAATGTTGTAATCTCAAAGCAGGCATCCTCTACTTCATCACTCGGTAGTTTCTGCATCATTCTATCAAAATTAGCCATTTGAATTGGAAATTTCAAATTTAAAAATTGATTGGAATTATCAGTAAATTTACTTTTTTGTAAATCAACTAAGGCTGTAATGTTTTCAGTTAATTTTACTTCCAGTTCTTGCTTAATTTTTTTGTTTGGTTGCTAAAATAAAAATACGCATCAATATTTATATATTAATTAATATATGTATTATAAGTTAATAAACGATTAATATGAAAAGATTTTGGAAATGAAAACTTACATAGGAACAATTAGACATATCTGATGAAATCGAATCATCGTCGTCTTTTGATTTTCTTTTATTTAAAAGTCTGTAATTGTGGCACTTCCGTAACCAGGCCCATACCTCCTTACATTCCATTACTTCAAGTAAAGAAAATAAAGATGGTTATGAATTTCGAAAAGTAATATTGGAAAAAAAATACCTGATTTATTCAATATTCCTGCGACTTCATCCCATGCAAGATCCACTGCATTGATATTACTCGACCTTCTTTCTGATAAATCCCAAATTAAGGGTCTCTTTTTTACTTCTTGAATTAAAGTTTTCTTTTCCTCTACCGAAAAGTTCTTCATATCTTTATTATTTTTTGTTTTGTAATTTCAAATTTGGTTGTCAATTTGTGATGCTGTCATCGCCATGTTTCAGATTTTTAAATTATGTTTATTTCTTGTGTAATGATAAAACCTTTAAACGGCAGCAACGACATCTTTCGACAGATATTTAACTTAATATTATTTTTTTTAAGTACTGGCAGTGGTCATTTTAAACATATAGAATTTTGATATTAATTGGCGCATGTGTAAAAAATAAGGATTAAAAGTTATTTCTGTTATGTTTAAACAAAAAATAAATTCAACAATTTGTAAAAAAAAAAATTAGTTTGTTTCTTTTAGATCCAGTACATTTTATTCAGTTTCAATCAGTTTATACCACAATGAAATTACATACACGAAAATTTAATAAATGTTGTGGTTTCTTTTAGCGGCATAAAAGGATCAGATTTTAAGCTCTATTTTTTCTTTTTATTTCATTACATAATACAATTTATATAATTTATATAATTCTTAACCCTAATTGACATTATACTAATTATTAGCTGCTAGTTTAACTAACATGTATGTGCATGTTGCAAAAGTGTCTAAAATATTTACTCATACTTTTAATCCTTCTGTTTACACTATGTTTCAAATTGCAATCATCCACTTGTAACTTCTACTTTTTCTTATCCTCGTTTTTCCTAAAACCTTTAAGATGAATTTATATGAAAAAAAAACGACGAAGCTGCAAATTTTTTAACTAAAATTTAGTTGCTTAAGGGCCATTCTAGACCTGCATGCAGTTGCATTCAACAAAAATCTTCGCTTTAAAATATTTGTTGTTAGTTTTACAGCAAATTGTCAAATTTTTTGATTTATTAGTTTATTATTTAATTTTTTTTGTTTTGAAATTTTTGATTTTTACCTTTTTCTTTGACGTTGACGCAAACAAAATTGATGTTTAACCCTTCAAGAAAAATATTGAAATGTAAATATTAAGGTACACATATGAACAATATACATATAAAAATTGCAACTGCAACTACAATAACATAGGATTGTAGCTTTTTATTTTACTTTTGTGTAAAGTTTATTTTTATTTTTCTTGTTGTTCTAGGTACACCATGTTTGAAGAAATTTCTTATCTATATTTTGTCATTTTGTCTAGCTTAAAATTCAATGCCAGACGCCAGTATCATATATTATAACAGATTTGACAATAGATATAATAAAATATTGGTTGATGACTTGGACAAAAAAGAAATTAAATTTAATTTGTATATCGATTTTTATGTTAATGTTTAATTATTTAATTAATCTATACAACAATAGAATGCGCTTAAAACAAAATGTTTAAAGTATCATCTGGTAAAAAACGAAGTCGGTAACTTTATTGTTATTGTTTTAACCATTTTTAACCAAAAATAAATCATAGTTTGTGCAAACCGTTAAATCGTCAGAAAAATTAATAAAAAAATTATTTGCTGTTTCTAACCTAAATTCATAATTAGATAATTTAGTAAAATTGTCTTTTTGGTTCAGTTTAAATCTTTCTAAAATGAAATGATATTTAAAATAATAATAATATATTGTATCCTGTATACATAATATTTTATTATTTTTATTATAACAGTTATAAACTTTTATGAAAATCTGTAGTTTAAATGCTTCATTAAATTTTTAATAACAAAAGGCTCATTGTTTTCATTATATATTATATACATACATATATGTATACATATACACATATTATATGCGTAATAATATCTACATATATCTTTACTTATTTTAATATTTAAAGAAATATTTTTATTTTATTGTTTGTTAATCTTGACGTAAAAAAAAACGTTATTCAATTTTGAAGAAAAAAATTAAAAGTATTGTCCTTATATGAGTCTCAATAAGTATGTAATTGTGTAGAAAGTAATAACAGGTAATTATAAACATTTATTTAAATACATACATATGTATTTATATAACAAGATAGTGTTTAATTAATTTATACTATTTACATATATTTACATATATATAATATTTAATTTAATTATACAGAGTGCCTGAAGCCAAAATAGTTTATAAGTGCCGCAGGAGATGATATAGAAAGTGTTGAAACAAATGGATGGAATGCTGACACATCACTTATGTTATGGCAAAAAGAATTCTTTTTCTTAAAAACTTCAAAAATTGGTTTTAAAATTTCTATACATACATACATCTATAAGGAAACAATTTAAATTTTATTCATCAAAAATACATTTTTATTTCTAAAATATTTTTAAGAAATTTAAATATATGTATAGTGAATTATAAAAAGATTTTATAGGTATATGTATGTCTATATATTAAGTATTTATAACTGAATTATTCTTTTTTTTTCTTTTGCAAGGGTAGCTGGGATACTACAAAAAATACTAATGAGGTGAACATGCGAATTCTGTTTGGTAGTGTTAGACTTAAAAAAAGCAAACGTCACCTCTTTTTTAAACCAAACATTTGATTAGAAACTATAAGACAATGTACTGTTTGGTTTATCAATTGAAGAAAATTGAAATAAAGGAAATTGAAAAACAAGGAAAGTTGAACTAGATGTTACGGAAAGTCCTTAGAACAAAGATGTTGTTGCTCTTCTTGAATTTAACAATAGTGTACACGTTATATGATTGCCTACTTTTGAGAATACTGAAGATGATGGCTAGCAGGTTCAATTTGTAGTACAACCAGAGCCGTGTGGCCGGATCTGAGTTTAAAAAGATCCAAATGCATACTTTCTTTCTCTAGACCGGAAGTAAGACAGTTGGTTGGTGTTATTATAGGCGATTATTTTGTCGGTAGACATGTTAGAGATTCGGAATGCATGTGGATCTTAACTGTAGGTTTTGCAGAAGAATTGACGCGATAGAGAAAATGGAGCACTTCCTCTGCACCTATCCTAGCCCGTCAAGGAAAAATCAGAAATATCTCAGTAGTGGTTTTTTCCAAGATTTAGGTAAATTTTTTACTCTCAGACATGGATCTGAGAATTTTTCTAAACTTCTTCTGTCAGAGTGGCATCATCATGTTAGAATTAGTGTTAGCTCAGCATTCATCAATAAATAATCTTTAGGTTTGTTATTTAAATATAACGGTTTCAAATTATTACGTTTCAAAAATTATTGTAGTAAGAGAAAGCCTTCTCTATTAAAATCAAACTTGAACTTTTTATCAAATTTTTTAAATATTGCTGGGTACTCTGTACAATGAAAATTCTATTTTATAATTTAATTTATTAAAAAACAAAAATATAATTTAATATAAAATTTTACTTTTAATTTTAGGTGTAATAACGTTTTAATTACTAAATTCAAAACCTACATATTTATTTGAGTAGCCTTTTTTTTTATATTAAATTGTAATTTTAAAGAATATAAAAAAAAGGAATAATAAAGGTAAGTGATTAAAACAATGAAGAAAACTATATAAATGACAATATTATTAAATTTTGTTTTTGGTATTTATACAGTATGTATTATTTTAATATTTTAAATATTTTAAATATTTGCATAATTATATTTTAGGACGGTGTCATTTTTTTGCTGAAATATAATGTGTAGGTTTTAAAGTTTGTTTTAACTTTTTTAAAATTTCTGAAAGGTAATAAAAATTTAAAATTAAAAAAAAATTATTTAGTTATTAAATAATATATACCTTTCAAAAAAAAACAAAACACAATTTTTAATAAGCATATTTTCAAATGTCAAAGTTTATAATCAACATGGAATCAACATGGAATAAATGTACCTATAGATTTGAAATTTTTTTAAAAATTGTCCATAACAGCAAAAAAATTCAATTCTGAACAAATTTTCGATTGAATTATATGCATAAAATAATAATCTTAATGCAGTAAAATAATTTTGCGTGGGGTTGGGTGCGAAACATCCTTTTCTCAAAATCCCAACCGCAAAATAAAAAATTATAATATTCCAAAAATTCGTCAATTTATCACAAAATCTCAAATTACAAAATCCCAAATACAAAATCTCAAATTGCGAAAACACCTTCTTGCAGATTGAAGTACTATTCAATCATCTAAAATTTATATTACATATTTTATAACCCACTGTAAAACCCTTTCTAATTATTTTTTAACAAAGTATTTAAAATTGAGGTGGCTGCTGTCTAAAATGTCTGCAAAACAATCTATTGAAATCCTAATTTTGTAACCAACAATAAAATCTTCCTAATTATTTTTTTTACATTCACATTTCAATAATAAAGCATTTTAAATAGTGGCGCCTGCCACCGCCAAACCTTCGCGAAACATTTTATTGAAACTCTGATTTTATAATCAACTCTAAAATCTCTAGTAACAATTTCTATAAATGTTTTATAACAACAATTTCCTAATTTATGATTTTGCTTACATACGAGTAAATGTATGTAATTACATTGAAAATTTCCAATTTTAGGGTTTTGTGTTTGAGATTTTGAAATTTTTATGATTTCGTAACTTTAGTGAAGTTTAAAATATAATTAATATGAAATTTACTATCTTGAGAATTTATGAATGATACTTAGTCCTTTAATAGGATATCAAACTATTAAAAAATCCTAAAACAAAAAAAAAAATTAATTTTAAATAGTAGGACATTTATCTGATAATACTATAAAGATCTTTAATTCATTGGCTTTACGTTACCGTTATAAAAAACATATTTTAAAAATAAATTTGTATCAATTTATAGTAAATTAATAGCTCTATTTTATGATAGGTTTAAAATGTAAATGAAATATTTTGTTTTTTTTTCGTAAATTTTATTTTTCCCAGAAATTATCAGAAAATTACAAATCCATAGTTTATTCGATTAAAATTAGTAAAATGTAAAGATACTACTAATTTGTTTTTAGCTGAAAAATATTATTATATTTATTTAAAATCTTTAAACGAAGAATTTAAAAATGCTGTTAAAAAGGGTTGGCTTCGAAATCGCACTTTTCTAAATCTAGCGATTTAAAATCTCGCGTATCATAATCTCGTGTCTCAAAATCTCGCGTTTTAAAACCAAATAATTTTTTTCATTAATTAAATAGGATATGAAACTTCATAAAATAAAATTTATACAAAATAATTCCACAAAAAACTATCACAAAAAAATTTTAAAATTTAAAATAAAATCCAACTCTAAAATCCCTTCTAATTAAAAATCTTGCATATAATATAAATATTCTGGAAAAAGCGAATACAACGATTTTGAATACAACTCTAAAATCCCCCTCCTTCAGCTCTTTTTCAAAAATAGAAATTCGACCTTTTTTTTTAAAATTTTTTTTGAGACACGAGATGTTAAGACACGAGATTTTAACACGCGAGATTTAAAAACGTGAGATTTCAAAAAATCTAATTTATAAATGCACGTGATTTTAATTCGTGAGATTTCAATATGCTCCCGTTTAAAATTAACCGAAAACAAATCTAAACCAATTTTATAGAAAATTTTAAAAATGGCGAAACTGGTAATAATTTTATTAATAAGAAACATGAAATAATATTAAATATATTTAATAGAAAATGACAGACTAGATGATTCTAAAAATTTGTTTTTGTAGAAAGAATTCATTCGTCTGAAATGCTAGAAAATTTGGAAAATTTTGTTAATTTATTAAACAATTTTCCAACATTTTCTTATATATATTCTATGTACATTATAAATAATTTATAGTATTTGAATTGATGTTATTTGCAATAAGGATACACTTGAAGAATAAAATTATTACAAATTGTGTGTTTTGGAGTCATAAAATTAGTTTTTAATTACTTTTTTTTATTTTTTTAATTTTTCATCTCTAGGATTTTCAACTTAATCCTGAAGAAATTATATATAAAAATTAATATTTTGTGCTACAGTGGTTTCCTTTTTTTTTTTTGCCATACAATCTGTATCTGCAAAGGAGTTATAGTTAATTACAAAAAAAAACTTAATTTAGCTTGCATTTGGAAAATCATTAAAAAAGTTAATAGCCTTTTAAATACCTGGACAATAAAAAAAAAAAAAAACAAATGAAGGGGACAATTTTAAAAATGAATTTTTTTTTTACAATATAACAAAGCAAAAAGAATCCTGTTGTATTATCAGGATTTCTAAACATTGAAAACGTTTTAGTAATAATGTATTCAGGGATTAAAAAAAGAAAATCTACTGGTGTGATAAAGAAGATATAAAAGAAAGACAAAAAAAACAATAAAATAAAACAAAAAAAAAAAAAACCAAAATGAAAAACAGTATAGAAAAACTTAACTTACTCATAATTTGCACCTTGAGAGTGTCCAAAAAAAAAAAAAAAAGTAAAGAAAGAAAATAATACCTACTGAAATTTAATTCTTAATAAAAATGATAAAAAAAAACGATTTTATATTAAAAGTATGTCCCCAAAGTAACTGATGACAATAAAAACTAAAATAAAATAGAAAAAGAGAAAATCATATTATAAAAATCATATTAAAGCGACATCTATGTAAAGTTAAATAAAGCAAAAACAAAATTTTATTTTTTTTATTTTTATTCCACACATTTTAATTAAATTTTACAAGTATTGCAACATTCATACACACATATTTAGAATCTATATTTTAAAAGAAAAAAGATACTTAAAGAATCTAAATTATGATGGTGATGATTTAATTAAAGTTATTTTCACTGAAAAAAATTTTTTTTGGACACTTGTTATAAAATATTTTAAAAGATTTTGCAGTGATGCAATGATGCGGTACAAAACTTTGATGGCTAAGTTTGTATTATTAACCGGTTCTTTTATAAGTATGTATTTTAGTTTGATTTTAGAAATTTTTGCTTATAGATATAAAATATAAGTTTTTAGATATAAAATACAAGTATATATTATTAAAGAAAATGCTTTTTTCACAATTTATTAAAAACTGTTGTATAAGTAATGACTATATGAGTATATGCTATGATATGTAATAAGCTATGATATTAGAAGTATAAAAATGTCTTCAACATAAATCATATACATTTTTCCCTATGTTTTCAAGTGATCAAGTATATAATTTATATAAAAAAATTCTTAATGACTCTATTGGAACGTTATTTTTAGATTAATATTTCTTTTAATTAAGTATAAAATGAATAAAATTATAATTATTTTATAAGCTGATTATGAGATGAAATTATGAATTAATTATGAGCTAGCTGTTATTAGAATATTAAATAAATTCAGAATAAAAAATTTTTTTTTTTAAATTTTACAGTTTAGAAGAAGGTTAGAAGAGAATAGTTAAAAGTTTTAAATCGAAAAATTTTTCTCGAGAATTCTCGAGAATTTATTAAACTATTCTCGATTCTCGAGATTGAAAAAAAGCCAATAAAAGAGAATTCTGTTTTCTCGAGAAATTCAAAAAGGCTAAAAAGCACAATCTCTAGTTAAAACAAATTTTACTTTATTTATAAAGAAAGTAATAATTTTTAAACGTAAAATTTTGTAATAATTGTTATTTTTTATTTGTATGACAATTGACAGCTAAATGAAAGGTAAAAAATTTGAAAGAAATCTTTTGTATTTAATTCTCCTGTAATGAAAATGGAATAAAAAAGAATATTAGTATAAGATTTAAAGGTATGTATTATATAGAGAGCGTTAACTGATCAAAACATGTTTATTAAAATAAAGTTTCACATTTTATTAGTTGGTATACAAGAAAAAAAATATTCATAAACAATTTAGAAATTACCTAAACTGTACCTAAAATTTCTAGAGTACAGAAATTATCACTTCAATATATTGGTACATAAGAACAATTATTTTAATGGAATTAGGAAAATTTAAGATTATATGGGGAAGGCAATATATTAATGTTCTTCTTCAACTTTACCAACTTTAGGAAAGACAATGTTATGGAATGTGATTTCACAAAAGCGACGTGCGCATGACCGACGAATTTACTGTATCACGCTATTTTAAAAATTCTACAGTGTAGGTAAGGGCATATGTTACACTCTGTTTTTTTGCGTATGTAAATTTTGAGTGGAGCCATTACTGTTTTATTCTTGATTTAAAACAGCGGTTTTTATACCTTAAAGATATCTCCTACTAATCGATAATCCTACTTTATGGCGATGACTGAGTGGTGGGAGCTTTGAGGTAAGTCTTGGACCATTAACAAGACTAATAGCTCTGTTTTGCACATTGTCGAGATAACTCTGCAATGTTTTGATGGTTTCAGCTCAAATGTGTGCATAATACTCTAAGGCAGATAAAAATTGTTGTTATTCAGAAAAACTAATTCGATTATCTTGAATTGTGTTTAAACAAAATCTGTAATATTCTCTGGTTAATTACAAAAAAATCATAACATTCATATTTATTTTATTTTAACAAACAAACGTCATTCAATTAAATTAACAATTTCTACTATATTTGAGAGAAAAATAATAATTTTTATTATTATCCAAATATCGATACATTACTGTAGTCTGAATTAAACAAATCAAAGAAAAAAAAATCTACTACTCCTTCATACGTACTTACAATACAAAAAAAAAAAATTGTATTTTATTGTTATAAAATAGGTAAGTAAAAAATCTTTATTTTTATTTGTAAATTTTCGCTTTTTTTTTTTATTAATTTTCTAGTTGACATTTTCTATTCAAGTTTAATTTTCCATATGATTGAATTTGATGTTTTGTGATATGAGCATATAAAGTATAACAAAAAAAAAAAAGTATTTTGACTTTTGATTCAAACTTTTATAATTGAATATTCAAAAACATATAAACAAATCTGAACATACACACCAATAAACAAAAGTAAACAAATCTATGTTTTGATGTGTGCTTCAATTACAAATTTTGTGTTTCTGTTGACTTTCAGTAAGAACTTTTTATACTGAATGCTTATAATTTCAACATATTACGTATGCATTTATAAAAAGGTAAAAGTATTGTTAACATAAAATCTAGACTATAATATTTACTTTACCTTTCGGTTTTACTTGAAAAAGTTTTCATTCTACTTAATAGCAAACTTTCGGTTTACATTAATCAGTACTAACGCACAAAAGGGGAAAATGAAGGGCACGAGGAAAGAAAAAAAAAATTTATGAAATTTGGGAACCAGTACTTGAAGAACAACACCATATAAAATGAAAAATAATGTTCAGCAAAACTCATACCTTCAAATATTATCCCTGTCATAAATTAAGTTTTTGTTTTTTTTTAGTTTATTATCCTACCACATAAATGTGACAAGGAAATTTTACAGCCTTGCTTTTAAGGTGTTGCTGTAAATGTCGTAAGGAGAAGTTATTCTCCTAACGTATTCTATACATTCTTATCCTCTAAGCACACCACATGTATAAAAAAAATAAATCTGCGAGCTATAAGTATGAAATAAAATTATCTAGTTCAGTATCTAATAATTTCAATGGTATTAAATATTAATCCATTTATTTTCAAACAATTTGTTTTAACTGTCAATAAATATTAAAGATCCTTTATTTATATTTGTCAATAAAATATTGTAATTACATATTGAAATAATAATATTAATTAACAGAGCATTGCTTTTAAGAAAGTATTTTGTATTTTTTGTAGAAAATTTCAAATAATTCAATTAAATTTGTTTAAGATGGATCTCTCAATAAAAAATATTATAAGTTGCCGAATATAACTTATAATACCTTATTTATATAAACATAATTGAATTATCACTAAAATGCGCATTTACCTTACCAAAACTGTATTATATCTATTTTGCCTTAATCTAAAACAGTTGTCATAAAAAAAATTAACATTATATACTTAGAAAAAGATTTCAAGGAACTTTTTAAAGTACATTGAATCCAACATTTAAATAATTCTTTATTTACTTAATTATTTCTGAATTTTTACTAATTTTAGACAATTATAATAAATTATCAGAAGGTAGTGTCGTCCTGTGCTCGAAATTCCAGCAAATCCAAAATTTTCCCCTCCTATATAAATTTGAGAATTTTCATGTTAATATTCTAAAATTGCTCTTCACAATTGAAAAACGCTTTAACGCTTTTTAAAACGCTTTATAAATTATTTAGATTAAATTATACATACAAGACAAAAACAATATTAATAGGATGAACAGTTTATCTACTTTCACCTACAGGAATTGTCTACAGATGCGCTTCTAAAAATTTGGTTATTTTCTTTTTTCGTTTAAAGGGTATTTTTTAGCTTGTTATACAAAAAATACGTGATATTACAATTATCTCTTATATCTCTTATAAAACCTCTACACATATTAATTAGAATAGATACATCTTAGAATAAAAGAAAAAAGAAAATTTTTATATTTCTCCTTTCATAAATGAATGCTATTTTTCTCTTTACAATAGAAAAATATTTAGAACTAATTGAAATTAGTAAAAAGTAACATTATTGTTTTTTCTTCTTTTTAATTGTAATCACGCAAATATGAGTTTTTTTTCTATAGAATCATGTCTTTTGAGATTTTATACTGTAATTATTTACATATAGAGTTATGGTCAGTTAATTAGGAGCAACTAAAAGAGAAAAACACCATACCATACCAAATTTATACCATACCAAAATTCCTTAGTATGTATTTCGCATGTATGTATGTATTTAGTATGTATATTCTTCGTTTCACGCCCTTTTCCCTTAAACCACAAAATTAGTTAATATTGATTTTGAATAGCAATTTTTGAACTGAACAAAAATATTATCACCAAAGGATAAGAGATCAATAGTTTTTTTTTTGTTTGATTTATTTAATTTTAAATATTGTTCAATTTTACAAAAAAAAAGATATGTTATAAAAATTATTTTTTTTTTTTTTATTAAAATTACAATTTATATTATTTTTAATTATTTGATCATAACTGTATTTATTTTTTATATTTGATTTTAAATTTGTCATTGACCTGCCTTTAACAATAAAAAACATGTCAACTTGTAAATAAATGTCAGTTTGTTTGTTGATCTCTTCACCATTCTGTCTGTCAGTTTAGAAAATTCCTTTATAGTATTTGGATTAAGCGATTTATAGTGCTTTTTTACCGTTTTCATAAAATTTAAACTTTTGTAATAAAATATTATGGGTAGTGTTATCCTTTCGAGAGTTACAGTTTCGAAAATTCGAAAAATGTCTATTAAATATTAAAATAGTTATAATTTTAAAGTCAAAAATTTAGTGTAAGCAAAAATAAAATAATCGAACTTTTTTTACAACTTCTCGAATTTTCCAACGATGAGACTAGAAATTTTAAAGCCATCTTAAATGATGTATTTAAGATTTGTTAAAAATGATTTTTATTTAAAATTTAGAAAAGTATTTTTTGATTTTTCACAATTTACTTAAGAGGAAAATATTCTAAAGAAATACATAGTTAATTTTACATAATTTTAGAGTGTTTTTTTTTTAGAATAAATTTTTTATTAATTTCATAGTAAAATTTTGAATTTTATTTGACTTTTTATTATAAAACATATTATATAAAAATAACTTAAAAATTAAGGATAATGTTTAGATTTTGGAAATGTTCAATTTTAAAAATCCTTTATTTGACATATACTACTTTGTTTTATTTTCAGTTTAATTTAATATGATTGTTCTTATACAGCCTCCTACGATTGTCTGAAATTTTGCAATTATTTTTCATGTTTTTATTTAAATTTCTCAGAAAAAAAAAAAACAAAAGAAATAAAAGTAACATTATAAAAAATTTAAAACCCTTCAATACTCATATATCGAAACATATCATATGATCATTAAAAAGAAAAAAATTCCTTTTGAATCAAATTTTTCCTTTTTTTTTTTGTTTATTATTTTTATTAAATTAAATTTAATTTTTATTTAAAAAAAAATTAATTTTAGACTTTAAAAGTTTCTAAGAAACAGGAGACTTTATTTTATTCTGAATTAAATTAACAAATAAAAAATGAATAAAATGTTATCTACAAACAATTAATTTATTTTTTTATTCAGAAGCACAGATTATTATATAAGATTATTATATATTATTACAGATTATTATATATTATATATATTATATAAGTTTTAAATTGTACAAGGCGTTCAATAATAATTTATAATTTTCAACTGCATTTATCTTCATAATTACCTTGTACTCAAATAATAAAGAATGAAATCAATGGGATCAAATGGGTATATGCTGATATGTTTTCTTTTAAAAGTGTTGTGTCTTCATATAACAGCGGTAATTTACACCAGGATTTTAAAATTAAAAGTTAAGAGCTTTTTCTATGCCGAAATTTTTCCTTTTGGTGTTCTAAATAAATTCTGGAAACTTGATTAAATAAAAATGTATTATATGAAACAAATTTCTATTGGATTTATTACAAAAAAAAAATATAATTATTAATTAAGTATCTATTAAGAGAAAAAGACAACATTAAGAAAAACCATTAGACGATTCAATCACACGCAATATTTATAACCAGACATCCTTGGTTTAATAAATTCTGGTTTAAGTGAGTTTTATGGTTCTTTTATTTTCCATAGTTTCCATTTCCTTTCAGACTTTCAGAAACTCTTATTATAATTCTTCAGCTATTAATAGTATTTTTTTGTGTTTTAGATATTAGATACGTTAAATTGTAATATTAATAATATTATATATTTTATTCTTTTTAGATTTATTTTTTAATTTTAAAGTGAAAAACAATATAAGCATCTTGCGGGTGTTTTTTTTTTTTTATAAATATTTAAAAAACAAAAAAAAAATCATATTGTCCTTAAGGTGAAATTTAAACGAATTGAAAATATTTTTCTCTCCACAAATTTTAGTTTTAAATTTGTATATCTTTAAGTTTTTCTATTACCCTTTCCTTACTTGTTTTTTTTTTTTTCTTTCTTTTATTTATTTACCTTTAGAGAACAAAGATTTCTAGTAAAAGAACAGTTATCCATTTTTTTTTCTTCATCTTTTTTTTCGATATGTACGAAAAAAAAAGTAATTCAAAATTGATGACGTAAAGGGAAAGTGGATTGGTATCCCTATTTTACTTTTATTTTTTCATATTTTATTGAAGGATATAATAAATGTTAAGGTACGGTTAACTTAAAAAAAATAAAACAAAAAACAAAAAGGATTGCCTATTTTCATATTTCGGGATTCAAAAAAAAAAAAAAAAAAAAACAAAAATTAAAAAGGAAAACCTAAAACTAAAGTGTAACAAAAAAATAAACCAACCACATTAATTTTATGTATTTTATTTTTGTTAAATTTGATTTATAAAAAAAATAATAAAAAAAAAATTTTTTTTTAAGAAAATTTTTAAACTTTTCATTAAAATATAAAACTTTGTATTCGTGTACAGTCTTTTAGTAAAGTTTTCAATTGTCATATCTGATGTTATACAACCATATTATACATTTCGTTCATAATACGTGTTATAAAAATATAAAGCATCTTACCGTTGATTCTTAAAATTTACTAATTACATTAGTTGTAGCTTCAATTATTATTTATTTATTAGACATTTGATTTCGAATTCGACCTTAAATACGATTTATAAGTATTTTTCATATTAGGTTTCCATATTTAAAAGACAACCATACATTATTTTGTTTAGCATTATTTAAGATTTTCATATGTTCTTGTCCAAAAAAAAAAAAAAAACAAAAACACAATACAAATAATTTATCCAGTTATAAAAATTTATTATTGAATAATATATTCTGCAATTTACATTTAGTTGAAAAGTATAATTTAATTTTTTTTAAAAGATAGAACAATTATATTATTAAAAAAGTAATAAAAATGTAGAGAAATTTGGCAAATCCGTACTAGATCTCTATTATGTATATAAAGTCAATACAGGATTAACACAATATATATATTGAACTGTGAAATAATTGATTAAGAACTGGGATAAATCTAAGATAAAAGAAAGCTGATCCAAGAATCGGTACATAGTAAAAGTTCCGGGATGAATCGGAATGGAAAAAGACAAAGTAAGTCTTGAAACTAAACACGACCCATGAAGTCAGACGCTATACCGGAATCAGTACAGATCATCTGATGATAGGGGCACACGCTTTCAGAGCCAACAGGAATGTGTACATGTTTTGGTATAATTCGTAAATAATATTCCTGAAAAGGAAAGGCTCTGTAATTTCCTGTTCAAATTTATGTGGCAGAGAAATGCACTAAAAAAAAAAAAAAAAAAAAAAAATATATTACACGTATAGTTTGCCAATGGCTGACGCTAGAATCTCGCAGGAAAAGAACATTAAGAGAGTGCTACTAAAGGCACTTCACCATAGGAACATTGTCTGATTTTTTAGAGAATGCACATAGAGTTATAATGCACAACGGGTCGCTAGATCGCTAAAATAAATACAACGGTATCTATAATAACAATTTTATAATTTTAATAACAATTTTCTTAAGAATGTCTTACAGTAGCATTATTAACTTTTTAGAATGTTTTTTTTTTCTTGTTTTTGCAATAAAAAAAAAATGTTTTTTTCAAAATTTTTTTTTAATTTTATGCAGCTAGTTGTTTAAAAATATTTATGCTTTAAAGACTTCCAATATAACAGAACATAATTGTTTTCTTTAAAAAAATATTTTTAATTTTTTTTACGTAGGATCATAAATTATTTTTCGTTTATATATTTTTTTTTAAATTATTTATGATTCACTTGAATTTTTTATAATATTTTTATAACAGGTGATTAAACAGGGTGTTTCACAATTGAAGAAAATATTGTATAATATATGCATAAGAATAAACTAAATTTAAATTTTTATCATCAAACAAATTTTAAAGTTCTTCCTAATTATTTTTATTGCATACATATTTCAACATCAAAAATATAAAGTAGTGAGGGCTGACGCCTTCCAAGCCCTCGTTAAAGAAATTGTTATTACCTGATTTGGTAACCATCTCAAAAGTCCTTCTTAATTACCATTTTTACGTATTTACACAACAAATAATTTCAATAGTGGGAGCTGTGGCTCTCAAACCCCTGCTAAACAAATTATATGAACCCTGATTTTATAACCAACTCTAAAGTCCTTCCTTATTATATTTACATACATACATATTTCAACAACTAAGTATTTAAAATAATTGTGTTTGTGGATTTTTTTTTTGGGGCAAAAATCATTATAGATTTTGTTTTTTGTGGATTTTGGGATTCACGCAAATGAAGAAATTTTGATGAAAAAATATTTCGGTTACTTAACTAAAATTACATTCTGTTGTGAAGTACTCTATATTTTTGAAATATTGTTTATATAGCAAACCTTAAAAATTTATCTTATATAACATTAAAAATTGTTGAGCTGTAAAAAGAAAAATTTTTTTTTTACAGAGGAGCTGAATAAATGCATATTTATTGTTATATTTTTTTTATTTAATTTTCTTTTTTTGTTTTTTGGGAAATGTTTTTATTTTATGAATTTGATATTTTCCAAAAAAAAAAAAAAAAACAAAAAAATAGAAAAGTTTTTTTAAAATTAGAAAAATAGAAGAAAAACAATTTCGGTTCAACAAATTTTAAAACGATATGATATTTTTCTTTTATTATTTAAACTTGGTTGTGTAATATATTGGGTGGTAAATTTTGTTTTTCTGTTTTTTTTTGTTTTTGTTCGGTTGAATGATAAATGATTGAAAATGTTAAAATTAGTGTAGTCGTTTTATATTTTTTGTTAAAAAAACTGTTTGTTTTTATTTTTTTTTAAGTGTGAAAGAATGTATAACTTAAATGTAAAATTTAAATTTCATGCAATATTAATTCATATATGTATGCACATATACTATTATAGAATATTATAATATAACAGTTTCGTATATTATCCAACAATATTATATTATAACTAATTTTTGATATGCACGTATAGAATAAACGTGAGCTATACATAAATCACTTTAAGGTTTCCAAAAAAAAAAATGAGAACAAAACAAAAAAAAATTTAATAAATTTAATAAAAATAATATTTTTTTAGGGGTAGAAATCATATTACTTAAAAAAGTATAAAAAAAAATATTTCTTCTTGAATTTATTAAAATCTTTACCTTGAGTAAAAATTAACGACTTCATACATACAAAAAACAAAAAAAAAAAAAACCAAGAAAATAAAAAATTAAAAAGCAGCAACAACCTGTGGAATTTTTTTTTTTTTTTTTTTGTTTTACTTTAGGGTATGCAGTAATTCTCATATCTTATACAGCTAGCCTTTATTCTCTCTTTTATCATTTAAACTCTCCATCTTTCTACAATATTTTAATTCTTTTGATACATACTTAAATTTGTTTGACTATAAGGTTCCAAAAAAAAAAAAAAAAAACAAAAATTAAAAGAATACAAGAGAAAAAACAGCAAAACCCCATTAAATTATAATCCATTTAAGGCATTCATTTTTTATAATGATTTTTAAATGGGTGTTACCTTTATTTTTTTTTTTTGTCTTTTTTGTTTCTACTCTACTCATTCTGTGGTAGAAATTTTATTATACCAAATAGTACAAAAACAAAAAAAAAAAAAAAAAAAAACGGAAAAACACCAGACGTAATTTAAAGTTATTAAAGAAAACACGTCGTTATTGTTTGTTATATTTTTCATTTCAGTATACAGTGGTGGACTTAAATAATAACCATAATATCTGTAAATTTAAAATTATATATAATGTACAATTAACATATTCAATATATTTATATAGAATTATATTATTTAATTTATCATATTCGTAATGTATTTAAGGATTCAATACATTATAATTTTTCATTTAACATATAAAATTCCTAATAAAATGGTTTCTTTTACGTTTTTCTAAAGGTCTAATAATTAATTTATCTTACAAACAATTTAATTGGATCAAGTAACGGTAAATTAAGTATCAAATTATAAAAAAAAAAATTTCTTATGCTTATTTTTAATAATCTGCCATTTAAATTTTTCCGATAATTATAAAAAAAATAAAAATATTAATTAAAACAATTATATTTAATTAAATATATCCAGCCAATGGTATAACCTGGACGGGATCATGAAGATTAATAAAAAATAATATAAATTTTCCGTGTATAATATATAATTACTAGGTAAGCCCGGCATAGCATACGCCAGTCTGGTAATCTAGAAATAATTCTGGTATTTTAGTAATCTAGAAATAATATTGGGTTTTTGTCATTTAACTTTTTAATGAAATAAAAAGAAATATCTTTCTGTTCTAATATAGTTTTTATTGGTGAAATATATGAGCCTTTGTTTTCTTCCTTTTTTCTTTTTTTTTTCCGAATTTTATGTTTCTATACAATATATGCAATTGCTATACATGTAGTTTGATATGAATAGTATAGAAATGTATTTATATGTAGCTATGTAATGTTAAGTATTTATCTACATATTTTTTGTTTTGCTATGTTTCTGTTTTGTTTTTTTCTGTTTTGTGTAAAGAATGAATGTGAATATGTATAATATGTACATAAGTATTAAGTATATGATGTACATTGAAAATTGTATGACGGTTTTTGAGTTACAGACAAATTGTGTATGAAAGTACATTTTGTAAAAATAAAAGCTAAAAAATATGTGCATTGTATATAAAAACTTTCTATTATTGAGTATTCGTAATTATTAAAATTCTTCGCTTCAATTGAGGTATGTAATATAATATGAAAAATGGTTTGTATTTTTATTATTTTAAAAATTGAATTGAATTGTAAACCAGTAAAAAACAGGTACATATATATGTATGTATGTATTTTTGAAATTTTTTTAAGAATAAAATTTAAGGGTAGGATTGTTATTTACCCTTAAATTTTATTCTTAGGTCATGCAATTCACAAAATTATTTGTTGAAGTTTGCATCAAAATTAATATTATGATACATACATACATATGTATATTATTTATGCATCACAAATTCAATAATATTGCACACTTTTTATTCAAATCAAATATATTTTTTCTTAAAAATCTGTTAAGAATTAAATTGCTGAAAATAGAAGTATTCGAAAATAACCGTTCAATAAGAGGTCTATTTACGTATTAATTGAAATATGTGGCAAAGTTCAAAACTATTAGAAAATATTTCGCCAGTCCTTATTTTTTTTTAATAAAATTTCAATTTTTTTTTTATTTTTAATAAAATTTCAAACTTACTTGTTTATCTTAAAAACGTTTTTTGAGAATTATCTTCTCTTCATCAGTAAGAATACTTAACTTTTTACAATAAGAATAAAAATAAATTTAAATAAACGTAAAAACGTAGATAACAACAGTAAGAGAACTAAAGGAAAGTTTTGTAGTGAGGATTTAGGGACGACAGCTCCCCTTCTTTCAAAAATAATCTTTTTTTCATAAAAATGTCTAAATTCGAATATTTTTGTATGCGGTGGTTTTCATAATTAATTATTTTTCATATGATTCAAAATCACAGTATTCCCCTTTTCCGGAATATCTATAACCATATATCTATGCGAGATTTTGTTTTTCGGAATTTTGTAATTTCCGGATTCGAATTTTCGGGTTTTTGATTTTCGGGATTTTGTTTTCGGGATTTTGAATTTTGGATTTTAATTTTCGGGATTACGTACCCAACCCTATAAATTAAAATTTTTTTTTATTCTTGTTTTCTGTTATGTGCAATATTAGTTTTTGCTATGAAAAATGTTATTGTTGCAAACGTTTACGGCTTTTATATAATAGATTATAATTATAATATTATTAAATAAATAATAAGTATAGGTATATACCCTGCAGAAAATATCATATCGTACTATATGTATATAATGAAATAAAAATTAAATAATTCTTCTACAAGATAATAGAAGCGCACAAAGAAATTAAAATGTTTGTATTTTATAGTCTTAGTTACATAATAGCCACAACTGAGTATAATCAAAGCTTAGCGGACCTAATGGTTAAAGAAACTACAACTTAAAATCTGAATTATAATTGACTTAGTAGATGCCTTATGATTCTTATTAGGAGTGAACAAAAAAAATTAAAATATAGGCCTTTTATTAACTGTTATTGGCTGCAGTACATTGATAACTGGACCGCCACTACACAAAAAGTACAATGCCAAAATTTATAGATTTTTTACATAATAATTTATATCAAAGCAAAATAACTTCTAATAATTTAATAACATTTTGTTTTATTCAATAAAAATAATTATATGCAATGAAATCGTAAAAATATATGTACATTCATTCATACATTGATTTATTATTATTATTATTATTGTAATGTAGATACATGATTTTTTTTCATTCAAAAATAATATTAAAAGTAAAAAATAATAAAAACTGTAAACAAATACAAAACAAACATAAGATTAATATTAAATCTGCTAACAAAAATTTTACCGTTTTAATTTTATGTCATCAACAAATGAATAATATGCATTGGCATAGATATAAGTACATACATATGTATGTATAAAAATTTTTAGAGATATAAAAAAAAAACAAAAAAAAATTGTTCATATAAATTCATATGGAGTGTTATGTATGAAATTTGGACGTAGAAAAAAAATTAAATATAAGTTAAAGTTAGTCGGATCAAAAAATATTCTATGGCAAAGTTGTTCCTCTTTACTTGTGTAACAACTTTTTCTTAATAATTTTTCTCACAAAATTTTTCTGTTACGAAATATTCGTAAAAAACTTAAAAAGTACACTAGTAAACTACCACTTGCGGTTGTCCGATTTGCTCCAAAAGCTTATCAATCCGAGATATTTACGTCAAAACTTTAAATATGAAATTTCAAAAAATTCCGCTCAGTCGTTTAAGCTGTACACGTGCCCACAGACATACCCACACACACACAGACGGACATCATGCTGAACATTTTTTTACAGCCTTCTCCACACCGTAGTAGTGCATTTTTGCGAAAATCTCGGATACAAATTTTTAGTATGAAAACAATACCTACCTTATACATTAGTGTATGCGGTCGGTAAAAACAGAATAAATGTTACAGTAATATAAATAAGAAAATGATATTATGTATATATTTTAAAAGACTTAAATATTTTTAGTTAAAAATAAATAAATATGATCTTAAAAATTATTAACAGCTATAAAGATACGATTGATGGGTTCAAATTTCCAATAATTTGTCGTCTTATGAAATTTATGATTAAAAATATTAGGGAAGCGAAAACGTGTGCTGCATGCTGTTGTTAATTTTTATACTAGAATTCTTAATAAAATATCTGCTAAGTTTCTTCTAAGTTTTAATTCCAGAGTTTTCATGTTCAATATTTTCAACCTATTGGTATATCGTGGCATAATATAGCTGGTTTATTTCAACGAACATTTCGAAGAGCAAACCATAAGAATTTTTTTTTGTATAGCTTCCGCAATTTCTTAATATGAGGTATGATCAAAGAATAAAAAGTTAACCAAACTTAAAGTTTATATAGAGTTTCAAATATTCTGAACATACCAAAAGCTGGTACAGGAATTACTTTCAAAAGATAAACCAAGCTGATTAAATTTCTGTTGTTTGGTATACATATTTATCAGTAGAATATTAGAAATCCATATTATAATTTTTTTATATTTTTTTTTTAAATTATCAAAAGTTTTTACACTATATCTTCTACATTTACTTAACTTCAAATGTATTATTAGAATAAAAAGATAGAAAAGGTGCTACCAAACTACCCTATATTTATCTTAATATTGTAAATCTTTAAATAAAATGTCTTGAGAGTATTTTGTTTTTTAATAAAAATCTAAAAACCTGTCCCATCCCATATAATCGCAACTACTACAAGTACAAAGGATCTAGGAATATGATTTGTGGTTTTAGAATAAAAAAGAAATATATGGATTTAATAGGGGATCAAAAAGTTACAGACATTTAGTTGATTAAATAAGTTTTAAAAGGTGCTATTTACTTTTATTTTATGTTATGCGTTTTCTATTTTATAGATGTAAAACCAAAACCAAACATTTTTAGAAAATAATTTTTAAGGCTCCGTAAATTCTTAAGCGGTAAGTGATTGATGCAATACAATTTTTGTTTCTTTTGAAATTCTTAATCAGTTCCTTTTCTGTACTTCCTGTATTTCTGTATATTCTTGAATCAATCTATATATTTTAAAAGAGTTATGCGGTATTTCCTGGGAAAGGTGCAAATTTTTAGAAATCTCATTTTTATACTATTAGTATTATTATATAAATATATGTTTATTATACATTGCATATAAATCAACTTAAGATGAAAATTCATCATTCTGATTTAAAATACAGAGTTTAGGAAAATAAAAAATTAGAGTTATATTTTCTGCTTTTAAAATGTCATTTGATTTCATTTTAAAGAATTTTAAAAATTTCTATATATACATATATATTTTGTAAGGTTAATACAATCTTAATACAATCCTGAACTTTTACTGTTGCTTTTAATGTTTTTCATTTGATATATTGTATTTAATGTACTCGGTTAATGATAGTGGGAGTAGATCATAAATAAATTAAAAAGAGAAGAATTTGTAATATTTGTAAAAAATGTGTTTTTTTCTCTTTTGTTTTAAAAAAAAATATATATTTATTTAATATAAAAATATCTTGTTTTTGTTTTTTTCGTTTAACTTTATATTAATTTTTATGAATTATTAAAACAAAAATTAAATTTTAGTTTATTTTTTTTAGCTGTAAATTAAAAGCTTTAATTTCAGATGCTTTATTAAAATTTTAAAGTTTGATCCATATTTTATTTTTAAAAATTTACTTCCTAAAATATTACGGTTTAAAAAATTTTTTTTTTATCTTTAAAAACAAAAAAAAAAAAATTGACAAAAATTTTAAGTCAAATATTTTTTTAGATTAAAGTTGCTAAGTGATTTTAAATTGTTTTAAGGTCATGAATCATAGTCTAATAAATTGGGTTCGATAAGTTTTTTTTTTTATACTCTTTTCAATATTAAGGATATAAAGCTTTTTCTACCACAACAACAAAGTACACAACTTTTATGTACATATTCTTATATATATACATATATAAATATGTGTTAAAAATATATTCAATGGTGACCATATATATAGTAAGAATAATTAAAAGAAGGATTATTGAAATAACATTTTTATAAAGTACGAGTTATAAAGTACGAACTTTGATATACCGCAATAGGTTAACGGATCGAAAGTAAAAATATTACAACGTATCTTCCGGATACAAAGGAAAATTTCTGTAAAATATAGTTGATTTAGTTACAATAGTGTACAAATAAATAAGTAGCAAACAAACAAACTTTAATTTAATGTTTTGAAATATTAAATGAATCAGATTAAAATGCAGAAAAAAAATTTTTTCTTTCAATAAATATCATTATTCGATGTTTTCATAAATAAAATTTAGTTACGTTTAATGTTTTAACTTATTTTAAATTATCAATTAAATTCGATTATCCGGAATCTACTGTATTTTTTAATAAGATGTGATTTTCTTAGAAAACACAATAATGCGAGTACATAATTGTAAAATTCTGAATTTGAAAAATCTGAATTATAAAATTCGAATTACAAAATTCTCAGTCAAAATATTCTGGAAAAACATTATAACCCTGACTTTTTAAACCGCTCTAGGATTTTTTTTAATTATTTTTTTTTCTTCTAATTCAAAAATTTTGAATTTGAAAATTTCTGAGTTACAAAATACTGAGTTTACAAAATTCTACAAAATGCTGTAAAAAGAGTATAATCCTGATTTTCTAATCAACTCTAAATTTTTTCTTAATTATTTTTTTTTCAATTCATATTCAAAGCAAAAATATTTAAGATAATTCACAATTTTGTACATCGAATTCAGAATTGTGCAAACTCAGAATTTTATTATTTCGAAGTTTTAATATGCTCCTCTTAATATTAAAAATAAAACTAAATTCAGATATTATAAAAAAAAACGTTTTCTTTAAGCGTTCTTAACTTTTTAAAAATTTACTAAAATTTTTTTTTATATAAATTTTTTGTATTTAAATTATAAAATTAATTTATTTATTTAATTTATTTAATTTAAAACCCCAAAAACAAAAAAAAAAAAACTTACAAGAAATAAAAATATCTTGTGTGAAATAAAAAGAAGAATATTAAAACCTCTTGCAATAAACATTTTGTATAAGCATTTACCAATTAAATCTTGAAATGATTGACAAAATCTTTTTTTTGTATATTGATTTTAACGAAAACATTCTTTGTGTTATTAAAAATTCATTAAAATCCCATTTTAAAATATAATTTATTAATTTTCTATGTAGTTTAAATGGAATATAAAACTTTTTTTTCTGATTTGAAGAAAAATAATAAGATTAAAAAATTTAAAAGGTTGTCGAGATAAAATTTATATAAAAACATTGTAAGAGTGTAATATCGATGAGTGGTATCGCGCTATACATAAAATATTTCCGTGTTTTTTTCTTAATCGTTTTTTTTTTCTTTTTAAATGGCAAATTACGCCAAATAACAAAAAAAAAAAAAAAAAAACGTTACAATTAACTACATTTTTTTTTTTCAATTAATTCACTTTTAAACAATTCAGGACATTTTCTTTTTAAATATCTTTAAGTTGAATAATTTAAATATTTTTAAGGTGAACAACTTTTATATAAAGTTTATAAAAGTATCTTTTGTATATATATATATTTTTTTAAATTATAATTGTAAAGGTCATAAAATCAAAAGTGTCAAAAAAAAAAAAAAAAAAAATTACATATTATCGTAACCTTTTAAATATAGAAAATACAACCGAAATAAACAAAGTAATATAACCAACAAAATAAATTAAGTACTTAACAAGGTTTTCTTTTTTATTTGTTTTCCTTTTTTTTTTTTTTTTTAAGAATTTTCATGACACCCAATAATACAATAAATTTTTAATACTTCTTAAAAAAACAAAAAGAGAAATAGAATAAAAAGCAAAAAAAAAAAAAACTAGAAAAAGCGACAGGGAAATTAAATATATAAGGATTGAAACCGAAATGATATAAGTATAATATACAAAAGAGAACAATTACCCAGTCTGCGGTTTTTCCGGATTTTTATTTTGTTTTTCTTTTTTGTTCTTTTTTTTTTTTTTAAAGTTGTAAAGTAAAATAAAATTTTATATTTTTAAAGGAGTAGGTATTGAAAAAAAAAAAAAAACTAAATTTTAAAATTGGATTTAATGGATCTCTATACTAGGTATATATTAATTGAATTCAATATATTTTTTTTATGATGATGATGTAAAGTTTATTTAAATTGAAATAGGTCTATTTTATTCCTCACAGTTTTTGATTTTTCTATCAGAAAATTAGAGAGTAATTGTTAAATTAGTTCTATATGATTGAGTACATTTACCTCATTGAGTCTCTTAATTTATAATTTTTTTTTTTATGTTAAATAATTTATATAGAAATATTAATTGCAGTATAGATTTATATCTAAGATTCTGTTTTATTAGAATCAAAATTATTGTCTTATATTTTTTTTTATTATTATTATATTTTTTAATCAATTTATTTTTTAACTAAGAAATAAAATTTTTTTTGTACACTTATTAATACTGTATCATAAACTTTTAAATTGTTTATTTTTTGATATTACTTATATTCTTATATTACTGCATCTTATATAAATATATGGCCAGAGTAGGGTTCATATTCTATCGCCTACCTTTTCAACTATTTTTGTAATTTATTATACGCCTACCTTTTGAACTATTTTTGTAATTTATTATATATATTGAGAGACCTCAGGGGCCTAGTATGTAACATCGTATGAAATACGCGGTAAACACTGAGAGAGTGTGGGTTCGAATCCCATATATGTCATAAGAATAATTCCTTTTTACGATATTTACCAGACACGCCTGAAAAGAAAAGGTTGTGCAATTTCCTTGTCACATTTATGTGGCGGGGGAAGAAAATAAAAAAAAACAAAAAATAAGTATATTGGTAGATGGATAGATGTATTTTTAATTACATTATTATCATTAATTAATTAATATTTAGCACAGAATTTTGCAATATAATAATACCACGTAATTATTTTTACCACAGAATTTGGTCTGATCATATTATGTTTATGTTTTTTTATATTACTTAGAGAATATTTTTATTTTTGTTTTTAAAATTCATTTTTGAAATTTAAAGGAGTTTTATTAGGATTAATTTGAATCTTTTTTTTATCAAATTAACATTTTTCAAGAATAATATCTTATATGATAATTACTCGTCTAATTCTTCTACCTTGAGTTGCTATCCATTCTTTAGAAATTTGTTCTTTTGTTAATTTATTCTTGATGTCTCATAAAAAATAATTTAATAAAAATGTCTCATAAAAAATAATTTAACAGTTTCGTGATCACATTGCAATGAATGACGGTTTTTAATGTATTAAATTTAACATTTCATTTATTTTTGTCTGTTTATTGCTGTTTTTTTTAGTTTTGACATAATGACATAACAATTCGCAACATGTGAAAACCGATGATAAATCGTGAAAATTACTGAAACCGAAAAAAAAATGCGTGACAACAAGTTGCATGTAGTGGCAAAAAATGGCAACAGATGACAATGGGTGATCAAAGGTAAATAATTGACAAGAAGTGTTAATGAGTAACAGCATGTAAAAATATATGTTAACAAAACATGGTTAAAGCACAAGGTATAACTATATATTGTGATATCATTTTGTTAGAAAAAATTAAAAAAAAAAATTAGCAAATAGCCTTGCTGATTATTAATTAACCATTTATATATTTAATAAAAAAATATTGACTAATTCATATTTATTGATAGAAGTCGACTTTGTTTGGTCGACGATTTTTCATCAGTTTCGGATCAGAAACGATCAGAAATTTCATTTTAGATATTTTTTAACATCTGTAGACATCTGATTAAAATGAAGCGATAAATTGTGAAAATAAAAAATTAATGTGCTCAATCACATGATTTGCAAAGGAAATTACTAGAGGCTAAAAAATAAAAAATTATGACAGTCATAAAAGTTTCGTACGTCTGGTTTTGTTTATTCTAAATTATAATAAATTAAAATATCACAGCCAAAAATATTTAAGTATATTTCAGTTTCTTGTTATTTCTTTGTAATGGTATGTGATTGTAAATGAAAATTCCTTTTTTTTAATAAAAAATTCCTATATTTAAAATATTTTTGTTTTTTTGCATTAAAAAGGGAAAGGAAACCTACCACACTCTAAAACATATAATAAAAACTCATGTGTCTTAGAAAATATCTACTTTGTCTGCTTCTAAAAATGATTTACATTTTAAAAGTCATCAGCAAACGTAAGTGAGAAAATAACGGTCAAATTCCGAATAAAAGGCATTCCCTAATCATTTTAGCTAATGTACTCTTCATCAATTGTCTACAGCCATATTTCTTTAAAGTGAAGTCAATTTACAGCCATATTTCTGAGCCAAGTTGAACAGTTATGCAATTATTAACTTACTTTATTTCAAAAATATTATATTATAATTATTTTGTTTTTAACGGTAAATTAAAATGAGCGGAAAATTTATGAAAAAACCCACAAAATGAATAAATTTAACATAAAGAAAATAAATAAAAAGATATTAAAAATAATTTAGTCAATTTGCGTAAAGTCTATTTCATTATTATTTTGATATCCTTTTTTTAAATTAAGTTTAAACCATTTGATCCTAATTTTGGTTTTTATTTAAATAATTAAAATTTCATCGAATATTAAAAAAAATTTGAATTTTTTATTCAAATATTATACTTTTTTTTTATATTTAATTGCTTTTGCTGTTTGTTTTTGTTGTTTATTTTCTAGATAAACTTTTATTCAACAAATATTGTCTTCAACTGTTCCGCACGAATTAATTTTAAAAAAAAAGTGAAAAAAAATCCAATTAAAATCGATTTTTTATGATGTTAAGATTAACCATGTCTCACCTTTATTTTGTAGTTAACCACAATTAAGTCATTACTTTAGTTTTTTTTTTTTAGTTCGTTCGAATATAAATAATATTAGAAAAGTATTGTAATCGTTTAGAAAAATCAAGTCAAAATTCAGTGGATTGAAATTATTTCCGTTGTTGTTTTAAATAAAGTTTACAAACACAAAAAAAATTGTTTTAGTTTTCTTAATTAGAAAATATTCAAAAATGATAACTAAATTTTTAGTATAAAATCCAAACTATAATATTTTTAGGAACTTTAAAATAAATTTTTAAAACGTCGTATTCTGTATGTTATGTATTTTGAAAATCATCATCAGATGCAAACATAATAGAAATGAATTTAAAAGTTGAATGTGCCGATTCCTAACACAGATATTAGCTTCAGTTGTTCACTCAATTGTTTATTCATAGATTTTTAAGTGTAAACTTATTAGGTTTTATCAAAAAGTCAAAAATAAGGGACCATTATCAGTTTGTTTTAGAAGAAATAAGTGAAAGAAAGTTGGGGTGAGAAACAGATTTAAATAACGAATAAATTAAGCTTTGCTGGAAGTCGAAGAAAAATTTTTTTTTTTTAGTTTAATTAACTATAAAATTAATTTATTAATTGAATGAATTTCATTTGATCACAGCCGAGTAATCAACGGTTTAGTGAAACAATGATTTCAGAAACTGAAGTTTAGGCATAATAAATGACATAGTGGAGTGACATAGTGCATGAAGTGCATATCTAAAAAATTACGATTACGTTATTATTATGTATACAAGGCTTTTTTATAACATTTCCCAATTTTCTTTGTTCCTATTTTCTCCAATCACCAAATTAAGCAGCACATTGTATCAATGGTTCTAACCTAATGTTTGATTTAAAAGGAAGATAGTTGGTTTAAGTTTAACACAGTATCAAAAAGAATTTACGTTTTGATCAAAAGGATCAACGTTTTGAAAAAAAGGATTAGAGTTTTGTAGAAATAAATCTGATCAAACCAAAATTAGAATAATTCGCCATCACGACATTTACAGACAGGCCTGAAAAGTAAAGGCTGTGTAATTTCCTTGTTACATTTATGTGACAGGGGAATAAACTAAATTAAAATAACCTATTTTGAGACATGTGAAATCTGAACATTTGTCAATAAGTAAAAGGAAAGAAAAAGTAAAAGTAAGTAAGTAAAAGTAAAAAGAAAAATTAATGTTAAAAAATTATAGTAATAAAGATTCTAATTTTTAGATTCCTAAACTACTAAACTTTGAGATAATGCATACATTAAGACATTATGGATAAAAGGGAGTTTTCCGAATTTCATTTATTAAAAAATTGTCATTAACATTTTTTTTTATCGACTTTTTTTACAAAACTTTAACAATCGTTTATAAATTAAAGAAAATTTTTCAAAGGCATAAGTATTTATGAAAAAATTATAATAAAAAATTAAAAAATTATATTTTAAAAATTTTTCTTTTACTAAATGATGCATACAAGACGTAGCTTTAAAGTTCTTTTTGCACCATGTTCAATAAAATCTGTTTTTTTTTTTTAAATTTCATTTCATGTTTTAAAATCGGCCTACTATTTTTTGTTTTTTTACATAAGACTGTCGAAAACTGGTCTTGTATTACTTCTATGGCCTACTTATTTTTAAGCTCTTCAGTTCATAGTTTAACACTTATTGTGAGTCTTAATCAATTTATATATTATTATGTTTATTAAATAATATAGTATAAAATAATGAATGAATATGTTGGTATATAATGGGAAAACTGTTTTAAAGGGAGATGTTAGAATATTTCAGTATCAATGTCTGCAAAGCAAACTTTTGAGGGTAAAATGTAATAATCAATATCAATATCTGTAAAGCATATTGTTGAGAGTAAAATATACATATAGTAAATAATAGAATTTTTTATTTTATAGAATGGAAAAATAATTTTGTAAAACACATTATCAATGAAATAACTTTGTAATATAAAAATTTCTTTTTAAAACGAATTATATATATACCGAAAATAGATTCAACTACTTATTTAAAAAATTTCTTAATAATTTTGTAAATAACAAACCTTTTAAAACTTTTCTACATATAATATTTTTCATTTTTTTAATAACAAGTAAAATAATAAATATAAAATTATTATGAATTAATATTATTAATAATAATTTCTTTATAATATACTCGTAATATAAAAATAAAATGTTTGTTATGTATAAAATTTCTCAAAGGAATTTCTTTGTTAGTATATAATATATAAGATTAGATTATATACTTTTTATGTGATATGTTATTTGGGGATAAGCGAATTGACTTTTTTAAGTAGAAAATTAATTAAAAGACATGTCATTAATTATACTTAATAGACGGTTATTTAACATTTCAATTAAGAATATAAAAAAAGAAACGGAAATTTCGAAGGAAAATCGTAAGTGAAAAACTTATATTTATACAAAATCATTTATTTGTTATAATCATTTTTTTTTTTTTCATTTAATCATCAAGGAAATTATAAAATTTTATAAAAAGATAATAAAATTGAAGAATAGAATTATTATTATTGTGAATTGATAAAATAAATATGTGTAAAGTAAATGATAAAGCAATATTTTATACACCTTAATTAAGTAATTGGTCTTATAAAGTGTATATGTATAGATATAATAGAAAAGCTTTATTATGTATAATAAATAAAATATTTTTGATCTAAAAAAAAATAATTACCATTTGGTGTTAGATTGAGGTTAAGTTAAAAATAATCATATTACTGTTGTGAATTACGCAAATCCATTAGCCCTATATGTAAATATTTTATAGATCCATTGTTTTTTGCATTTGTGCATGTAAAATAATAGAAAAAAAAAGGACATTTTTAATATTTTTTTTTTTTTTTCTGAAATTATTATTAAAAGAATATTTTTTTTCCTTTCAGAAAATTAATTACATACATATATGCATATGAATATTGACCTTTTGTTATATATTACCTATGAAATTATATAAAAACGCTCGTTTTTACTTGAATATATTTAAGTTTTGGTTTTGTTTGAAATGATTGCGTGCAAAAATTTATTTTTGACCACCAAATTAAAACAAATATTTTGATTTTTTTTTCCTTTTGTTGAAGAAAACAAAATAAAAATAAAAAAAATTTATTTAACGTATTTATCGTATTTTTTGGTTGGAAAAATTAAAGTGAATTAAATTATCCAGGAAGTTTTATTCACTTACGTTAAATTGTTTTCGTTTCTAATATTATAGTAAAATATGTTTCAAATTTCTTAAAAATTTAATATTGATTTAATTAAGGTAATAATATAAAATTTAATTAAGATTCTTAAAGGAATCTTAAGTGTGAACCAGAAGAAGAATGATTTTATTTGGTTATCATGCAATATTACTATAATATATGAGAGAATTCTCTTGTCTGGATAACTTCTTATCTTGTATAACACTGTTGCTATTTATAATATATAGATAACAAATTGAATAGTTAATTTAACCATATACTCTCACCACTTTAGGATTGAATACAGAAAAAATTCATATAGCATTATAAGCAGTATTAAAGTTCTTTTGCATTTAAATTACTTTCAATTAACTTGAATTTTAGAAAATTAGTTTTTTTGTTTTTCTAATTTTTGACTGTTTTGTTATTATTGTGTGAAAATATAAATTATTTTTTTTTTTATATTATATTATGTTAATATTTAATAATATTATTTGAAAAAATAAAAATAATACTAATAGTAAAACAAAAAAAAAATACACTACATAATTAAAACATTATTTTGTCCAAAAAAAAAAAAAAAAAACCAAAAATATATTAAATAATTTTCTTTAAGGTCTAAGGTTAATATTTCTGGTAAGAAAAGTATTTTAATAAATTTGTACATATTTATAGGCGTCATATGAAAATTGCTATAATTTGCAAATTTTGACATTTAAAAATGGCATAATTTTCATTTAAGAGAACTGAGAATTAAATATAAGAACAAAACATTGTATATGCAGATTTAAGTGGAAGATTTAATTTTATACATATTAATTGAAATATATATATACACAAAATATTTATGTATACATTTAATTTTAGAATTTTGTAGAGAAAATTGAAAATTAATTTATTAGTTTTTTATTTTGATTTTTTTTTTCTGTTTTTTTTTTTTTTTTTGAGAATATTTAAATACATATAATATACAAAGTTAAAGGACAATTTTATTATTGGTATATAGCCTGAAAGGTCAAAATAATTATATATAAAATGATATATTTGTATATGTATTATATAACATAAATAATAATAAAAATATGTATATATAAAATAAAAAAGTTAAATGAAAATATTTTCTTTAAAATAATTATGTCAAAAATAATATGCAAATTAAAAATATTGTAACATTTTATTTTTAGATTTTTTTTAATATCAAAAAGCTATTTTTGAAATTTTAAATTAAATCAGAAAATTAAATAATAAGATAACTTAAAGAATTACTTAATATATGACTTATAACGGTTTAAATAAATAGGAAAGGTATGATCATGAGTTTTCATTGCAATTGCCAATAATTGAAACATTTTTTGATATATACAGATATTAAATTTTAATTGTAATTAACTCTTCAGATTTATACAACTGTATAGTAAAAACTTCAGTTAATTGATTACTTAGATTTGTAATAAATTCGCAATCATAAGGCAACGGACTACATTTCTGTTGATTTTTTATTTATAAAAATAATTAATTTTCCATGATAATTTTCAACTTTAGGTGTCACTACTTCACTACTTCATCTTTACCACTGAAGTTTGTCCCCACCATTGAAGGCTGTCTTCACAAAATGTGTATGAAGGAAAAAGAAGAAAGCAATATTAAGAAAAAGGTGATATTGTGTGTCTTAAATGTAAAATTTGTATTCAGTTAATTATACGTGACACTATATATAGAGACAGTTAAATTAGAGACAGTGATCATATAATTAAATTTCTATTATTATTTGCAATTAATTTAAACCAAACCCACTGACGAATGGTAGCTGAATCAGGTTGTAATCATATAAACAAATATTTCATTTTTAGTAGGATTTGAATCTAGACCTTTCTGAAGTAGAGGTAGGCAGGCTCTCTAACTTTTGTGCTATTCAGATGTATTATATAAAGAAAAAAGTTTATTTTTAGCACATTTCCAAAAAAATTTTGAAAAAATGTGCTTATTAGTTTCACTCTGTCCGTCCGTCCGTCCGTCCGTCCGTCCGTCCGTCTGTTTACAAAACTTCTACACCGTTAAAGATAGAGAAAAAAAATTTTAACCATAGGTAGGTCTCATAAAAAAAATAATTTTGTGGAACAACTTTTTCATGTAGCCCCCCCCATTACGGAGCTACAGCCCCTCAAACTTTGAAAAAGCCCTATTTTTAAATGCATATATCTTATGTTCTGCTTAAGATTTTTTCAATCTGAAAACGTCATTCGACAGGTATTTCTTTTATCTTTGTAAATTAATATCAAAATTATACAATTTTTTTAAATTGAGTATTTAAATTTACCGTTATGTGAAAACCAAATTTTGCATGATTTTTCTACTTTCATAACTCCGGCACGCTTCTAGATAGAGACTTGAAATTTTGAGGCAAGAAAGAACTTTTAGAATTAATATAAGTTTGCTCAGAAAATTTTTTCGGACCACCCCCTGTTTATGAGCTATTAGGGCTTAAAAATTGAAAATTTGCTATTTTTAAACACCTGTAACTTAGGAACCTGTACATATTTTACTTCTGCAAGATATAAAAATTAAAGCTACAATAATATATTTTTACGTGTGTTAAAGGTTTATATTAATTGTAAAGGGTTCCAAAGTTGCAGCTCTTCAAAATTACGAAAAAGCACCATTTTTAGATGTATATATCTCGGGCTCTGCGGAATAATTTTGCAATCTAAAACCGCCAGAAGATCGAAAATTTTATTGTCTATATAAAACAATATCAAAATTATGCAATATTTTGTAATTTACTATTTAAATTTACCGTTATGTGAAAACCACATTTTGCATGAAATTTCTTTTTTCATAACTCCGGCACCCCTTTAGATAGGAACCTGAAATTTTGAGACAAGAAAGAACTTTTAGAATTAGTGTAAGTTTTCTCAGAAAATTTTTTGGTAGCACCCCCTCTTTAAGAGTTATTACGCCTCAAAAATTGAAAATTTGGTATTTTTAGACACCTGTAACTTAGGCACCTGTACAAATTTTTCTTCGGCAAGACATGAAAATTAAAGGTTCAATAATATACTTTTATGTGTGTTAACGGCTTTTCTTAATTGTAAAAGATTCCGGACTTACAGCCCCTCAAAATTTCAAAAATGTCTATTTTCACGTTTTTTCTTATTACATGAAATTTTCAAATTTTTGTGTAAGTCACACTTCTAAACAGTTTGTATTGAGTTTTGGAAATGTGCGCTTTTAAAAACCGTTGGTTTACATTCTACCTTGTTTTATTTAAGAAACTCATCAAGACCACAGATCTGAATGTAACAATTCTTCAAAGGATAATGTTTTATAGTTTTGAAATTGTTTTCAACTATTACGCAATCACTACATATAGTTAAGACTGTCAGATAAGTTACCTGAAAAAATACAGTCTATCTTTCCAGAAAACTACGTATAATCCTGTTTTAATTCAATTGCTATTAAATTGAAATTAATAAATATGTATAATGATATTAAAATTAAAATTGATATTAATACAATTATTTATTTTTGTAAAGAAATGTATTTATTAAAAAAAAAAATTTTTAAATATTTTAAAAATATACAGGATAATTCTCTTTCATTCTTGAATATTTGTAGGATGTATTTGGTGAACCAAAATGAACAAATATTAAGTAGGAGGGGGAAGGTCTAATTCACTTCATAAGTTTTGTATGAAAAATATCTGAAATATGGAAATATATTGTTTGGAAAGTCGAATTGTAAATCTTCAGACAGTGTATCAAACATATTAATTAGTTGCGTAGTTTACGAGATAACAAGATATGAGGAAATATTAATAACAATAAAAAGAAAAAAAATTGTAATGGATTGGCCAGATTTTACGCAAATATCTGAAGTAAATAACAATGTTGGTTTTATAATGAAATCCTTTAAACAAAAAAAATATGTCTAAAGACTTTGTAACTTATGACGAAGAACAGTTCAGAAAGAATTAAGAAGTGTCAAGAAGAACATAACCGGAAGTTAAAGAAAAGTTCTATGCTCCAAAGCTGAATAAAAATGAAAAACTTAAAATTTAATGAATATATTTCGAAAAAGTTTATACATATTATATAAAAGTTTATAATTATTATACATATTTATATAATTTTTTTTACTTTATGCCTTAAGACCTTGAAATATTAAAAAAGAATGTTTTTGTATAACTCAACATTTTCTGCAATAGAATCGGATTTACACCTATTTATAAAATAAATGATTTTATTTGTAATAGAATGATACCACATAAATTTAATTTACGTTATTCCTTTTTTAGCACATTTGCAAATTTTTTTTGAAAAAATGTGCCAAAATTTTTTGAAAAGATAGGCAAAAACATTTTTAACGATAGGTAGGTAAAAAAAAATTAATGTTGTAGAACAACTTTTCCATGTAGCCCCATCCATTACGGAGCTGCAACCCTTGCAACTTTGAAAAAGCTCTATTTTTAAATGCGTACATCTCATGTTTTACAGCCCCTCAAACTTTGAAAAAGCCCTATTTTTAAATGCATATATCTTATGTTCTGCTTAAGATTTTTTCAATCTGAAAACGTCATTCGACAGGTATTTTTTTTAACTTTGTAAAGTAATATCAAAATTTTACAATTTTTTAATATTTACTATTTAAATTTACCATTATGTGAAAACCACATTTTGCATGAAATTTCTTTTTTCATAACTCCGGCACGCCTTTAGATAGAAACCTGAAATTCTTAGACAAGAAAGAACTTTTAGAATTAGTATAAGTTTCCTCAGAATTTTTTGGTAGACCCCCTCTTTAAGAGTTATTACGCCTCAAAATTGAAAATTTGCAATTTTTAAACACCTGTAACTTAGGCACCTGTAAAAATTTTTCTTCGGCAAGACATGAAAATTAAAGGTTCAATAATATATTTTTACGAGTGTTAACAGTTTTTCTTAGTTATATAGGATTCTGGACTTACGGCCCCTCAAAATTTCAAAAATGTCCTATTTTCACGTTTTTTCTTATTATATAAAATTTTCAAATTTTTGTGCAAGTCACAATTCTAAACAGTTTGTATTGAGTTTTGGAAATGTGCGCTTTTAAAAACCGTTGGTTTACATTCTACCTTGTTTTTAATCTGAAAACGTCATTCGACAGGAATTTACCTTTTAAATCATTATCAAAATTATACAATTTTTTTAAATTTAGTATTTAAATTTACCATTATGTGAAACCCAAATTTTGAATGATTTTTCTACCTTCATAACTACGGCGCGCTTTTAGGAAGGGACTTGAAATTTTGAGATAGGAAAGAATTTTTATAATTAGTATAAGTTTCATCAGAAATTTTTTTTTCGACCGCCCCCTATTTATTATCGATTAGGCCTTAAAAATTGAAAATTTCCTATTTTTAAACATCGGTAACTTAGGCACCTGTACACATTTTCTTCGGCAAGACATAAAAATTAAAGTTTCAGTAATATATTTTTACGTGTGTTAACAGTTTTTCTTAGCTATATAGAAATTCGGAGTTACAGCCCTTCAAAATCGCAAAAAATTCCTATTTTCACATTTTTGTGCAGAGTCACAATTCTAAACAGTTTGTATTATATTTTAGAAAAGAACGCTTTAAAAAACGGTTGGTTTACATTCTGCCTGGTTTTTTTTTTAAATAACTAGTTTTTGTTATTTTTATTTTAAACTGAACTAATGAGAAAATTTTTACAAACAAAACTGAAATAAAATAAAAAAACAAAAAAAAAAAAAAAATTAATATGAGAAATTAATTAAAATTTCTCGGAAAATGAACTTGTTGCATGACAATTTTATCGATATTAATAGTAACGATGATATTGATGGTGATGATATGTTTTAATTTTTAATTATAATATACCTTTCATAACATTTTCATTTTGTACGAACACTTTTAAAAATCATTTAACGAAATTAAATTAGAACAAAAAAAAATAAAAAATAAAATATGTAAGTGACTGAGAAAAAATAAATATGTACATAATAATATATAGAATAGAACAAGGAAAACTTATTACGATATTTTTAATCAGAACTATTTAATCTCATAATTATTTTTATAACGATATAAAATATCATAAATTAAAACATACATACATTTATGTTTACTTCTTTCTTAGTTTTACTTAGCAAATACAGTTATGGCCAATCAATTTATGTACAACTAAAATTATATTCAAATTTTATTTAAAATTTTTAACAACGGAAAATTTTATATTTACATTTAATACAAATAACATTATTAGATTTGAATATGCAAATCATAGAAAATTATACTCACTAATTATTATAGCCTATTCATTTTCTATATCATTTACGATTTATCGGAGCATACCATACCTATATGAAAAATTAAATTAAAATAAAGTAAAGTATTCAGAACGCTGTCTATTTTAAAATAAAGTACTCAGAACTCTGTCTTTCGTATAAATATATAAAATATTTACATAAAACATCAATATATTAGTTAGGTATTTAAGTTTTATGAAATAAAACAAAATGTGACGAATTTTGATATTAAAAAAAAAACAAGGTAGAATGAAAACCAAAGGCTTTTAAAGGTGAACATTTTTGAAAAAAAAAAAAATTAAAAAGAGAATGCTGTGATTTGTCCCGAAATTTGTATTTTTCTTTTTTTTAATTTAAAAGAAACGAGGAAGAATACAGTTGCCTTTGTCAACTCTTAGATACCCGTACGAACCGTTAGTATGTTCATAGCCTGTCACTCTGCTTACAATATTATTTTTTTAATATTTTAGTATTTTAAAATAATTTGGATGAATTTTATAATTTCTAGAACTATGGGTTGTACGTATATTCAAACTATATATTTATATGTACATTCTTCAAAAGCAGATTCTAACCTTCCACATAACGATTATCAATCCAAAACTTTTTCAAATATTCTATAGTACCATTTAATACTAAGCGGTAAATGTATATTAAATTTACTTAGTACAAAATAGTAAATATAATATTAAATATTATATTATATTAATGCGTACATAGTATATTTATATTGTTATAAATATATCGTCATACATTGCAATATTTCTTTAAAAATATTTCCATTCGTAGAATAATTTCTTATAAGTACAATAAAATACATATGTATATGTATGTAAATACGGCGTTATATAATATACATCTATACTCTTATCATTCATTCACTAGTGACATATACGATATGTAAATATAAACATGATATTATATAAGTATGTATATATATCAATATCATATAAATAAAAATTCTTCAAGCAACCGTTATGTTGTTTATTTATTTAAATTTTTTTGTACTACGCTACAATTTAAAATTATAGAGTAAAACAAATGCAAAAAATTTGTTGAAGAAATTTGTTAGAAAATTTGAAAAAATCAAGTAACACTTTCGTCAATTATAAAGTAACCCTATATTTTTAAAAAAAGTTGTTAACAGAAATAAGAGTATAATGTTGAATTTTTTAATTTTTTTGTTTTACTTCAAAAAAATTTTAACAGGTGTTCAAGTTACAGGTGTTTAAAAATAGGAAATTTTCAGTTTTTGACCTCTTACAGCTCCTAAACGGGGAGTGATACAAAAAAAATTTTTGAAATGACTTATACTTATTTTCAAAGATCTAACTTCTGTCAAAATTTCAAGTTTTCACATTAAACCGTTTAGAAGATAGAAGGGTTAAAGGATTTTGCAAAACTTCAGCTTCGCATAACGGTAAATTAAGACACCATATGCCACAAATATATATTTATTGTTTAAAGCTAATAAAAGTAGTAATCGTTTAGCGTTTTCAAAATGAAGATATACTGTATACAACTTGTGTTATAACAATTTAAATATAGAGCTTTTTTGAACTTTTGGGGAGCTGTAGCTCCGTAACGGGTGGGGCTACAAAAAAAAGTTATTAAAAATAAAATTAATATTTTTGTGAGATCTATCAGCAGTTAAAATTCCATAGCTCTATTTCAAAAAAAATGTGGGGATCTAAAAGTTAGGTGTTCGAGAGCTACCTTAAGGTTTGGTCCAAACTCAACCAAAAAAAATAGGGAACCTACAAATTACTCCCAGAATATTTTGTGTAAATTTCAAGATTCTAGCTTTCTTAGTTTTTGAGTTAGCGTGCTGATGGACGGACGGACGAACGGACATGGCTCAAAAGTCTTAGAATTTTTTTCTGATCCGATCCATACCTTTGAAGGTATATCTAGCTCGCTTATTTCGAGGTGTTACAAACGGAGGAGTAATTTTATTATACCCGATCCTATCGTACGGGTATAAAAATTGTGAAAAATTAAGAGAAAATTCTTCAAACTTTAGGAAAATCTATGTAATTAAGAAAAGCTGTTAACACACTAAAAATATAATAATGATAAAGTTTAAATTTTTGGATTTTATTTTGAAAAAAATTAAGGAAACAAAACCTTACAAAATTTTCTCTTCACATAATGTTAGATTTAAATACTAATTTAAAAAAAATTATATAATTCTGATATTGATTTATAAAGGTAAAAATAATCCTGTCGAGTTTTTAAATTGAAAGATTGAAATTTAAGTTTAGCAAAATGTGAGATATTCACATTTAAAAATAGGACTTTTTTAAACTTTGAGGTGCTGTAGGTCCGTAACGGGTGGGACTACATAATTTAATCCATAGTTAAAATTTTATTATTCTAACTTCTTCTAGTTATTCTTCAGCATATTTTTTTTTAAGAAGTTTAAATAAATTATGAACCTTTTTAAATTAAACGATCTTAAATTTGAATTTTTTTTACAAAAATTAAATATTCCAGAAGAATAATAAGCAAAAAAAGTATCTGAATTATATTCAGTATATAAATTGATTTACAGACTCATTTGAATTAAATTATTTAATTATTATATTACTTATTTACCAATTTACTGTTTTAAAGGAAAAATCTATTCTAAAGGACACAACTGACAAAAAAACAATTTATTTTTAAATATTATTTTCTATTTTTTTTTTTTTTGCATTTCGTTTCTAATTAATTGGCCATAACTTTATACGCATATAAAAAAAAATGTAGATCCTGTAATCTTGTTTATGTAAATTTTCTAAAAAAAAATATGTACATATATATATATAATTTTTGTTTTGTTTTATTTTGTTTAGTAACATTTTCTATTTTTATATTTCGCATGCATATAAAAATGGAAATCTTATTAATATAATCCTTAATGTTAATTTTACTTAATATGAAGCATGGTAAAACCTTGAAAATAAAAAAAAAAAATTTATATGCATTAAAACTAAAATATCTTTACCAAAAAAATATAAATATTTTTTAACTTAAGATCTTAAACAGAATTAACTTTAAATTATTTTATATAATAGCTATCAGATTCCATAATCTAACAATATAATTAAATAGAAGATGAGTTATTGTCAATAACTGGAGAATAGAAGGTCATTTTAAATCAACAAAAACATTTCTTCTTCATGTAATAAGTACATATTATATACTGATTCTAGAGGTTTTGGGATCTGTATTCCAAGATAGAAAAGAACTTTTTTTTGTAAAAATAAAAACTTTAGGAGTCTAATGGAATTTGACTGAAAGAAATTTCTGACATAATTCTAAAATAAAAATTGCTGATGGAATTTAAAAAAAAAAATTCTGCCAGATATGCCTTACAAAAAATTTTTGACAGAATATTGTCAAACCCTTCCATATACAAATTTCACAAAAACCTATAACAGATTACTTTTTCCATCGGGATTCTTTTAAATTAACGAAAAGTCTGTCAAATTACTATTTGAATTTTGTTATGAATACTAACTGAGAAATAATATAATAAAATATATATAAATATTTTAAGTATAGATATATTATAGGTATAAGTATACGGGATGTTTCGTCAATAACCTGGCATAGAACTAAGGGTTGTTCTAACATTCCAATCAAACAGAAATTTGTTAATAACGAATCAGAAAGGAAAAAATTTATTACAATTTTCAAATTAGTAGGTTGGTAGGTAGGTTGGTTTCTTATTTTTATCTTATAAGGTTCCAATTTTATAGCTATATAAAACTAAATTAAATTATTTAGACATCCAAAAACTGTTATAAGCTTCATATCTTCCAAACGGATCAGAATGGACCCAATCTGCAAAAGAATTTTTTGTTTGTTTTGAACCTTAGAATAACCCGTTAATTCTATGGTACGTTATTGGTGAAACATCCTGTATATATTTATCGTTTATTCGAATAACTTCTTATCATTCGTATTTATTATTATATAGATATTCTTTTCGCAAAATTTTTTTTTTATTTTTAGTTAACCAGATAACATTTGTATGTAAACTAAGATATGATGATAATTCTTGGTATATGTATATAAATAAAATTGTTTAGCTTTTCTCAAATTTCATTATAAAAATTTTATATAGGTAGGTACATATTTTTTTTAAGAAAATTTTATATTTTAATAGAGAAAATATTATTCTAATTTTAGTTGTATTGTATTAACTGTACATAGTTATTGATTGGTTGATGATTGATATCTTTTTTAATATAAGATAAATACAATTAACATTGCTTATAACATAAATACAATATGTCATTTGGATGCGTTAAATTATATTTCCATATGTAATGAACTTAAATATACTTTTGCTATATACATTAAAATAAAAAAAAGAAAAAATTATGATAGGAAAATAAGAAGAAAATATTAGATTTTAACTTTAATAGTGATATTCTCTACAAACTTGTCATATTTTTTATTATAATTTTAGGATCTGACTTAAATAGCTATATGTAATTCTGTAATTTAACAATGCATTGTACATGTGTCTAGCCTTTTCGTAACAGCTAGCTCTGAACGGGTTTTAGTAATATTACAATACTTGATTTTATTTTAAAACGACGTATATTATACCTTTCTCTCCCCTCTCTCTATAAAAATTGTCAACTAAAAATCAGACTGTAACTAAATATTGTTATAAATTTTCTCTATATAATCCTCCGCATCGAAGTCAGTTCCATGCAAATAGATGCACATGTAAGTTGTCAAAAAATTTATTATTTTTAATGTCTGTGATATTTTTAACGCATTGTTTTTATACAAGTTGAGTGTTATAAATAAAGTTGAAATAGTGACATCTATGTATAATATTTTGCAAATAATGACGGTTTTTTATTATAATTTTTATAACTAGTATTACCCAGTAAAATATTTGAATGTGACTTGCTAGAAAATGATTTCTTGTAAATAAAGTGGGATACGCCACATAATGAAGAAATGAAAAATCTGATTTATAATCTGTAAATGAGAATCAGATTGAAATCTACAGATTAAAATTTAGATTATATTAGATCAAGTTATTGAGATGAACATATATTTTCGTTCATTTATGTTTTTTAAAATAATACTTTAAGAATATGTGACATGGTGATTCATTAACAACAGCCTTGATATATACACTGTGTAGACAAAACCTTTGTATAAGGAGCGCATTTGTGGGTCAAGTAATTTTGAAACTGCGGAGCCTTAAAGGAGATTTATGATACAAAAGTTTTTTTTTTTGCTTATATACATTAGCTTGGGTCGTACTTTATTGCCGACACGGTGGTATATGTCGAGGTATAGTATATTATATAATATGTACATATAAATTCTTAAATTAAATTTTTTTCAAGATTTAAGAACATATTTTAATTAAAAATGGTTTAATTTGGGTTAATAACTGGGTGATAACAAATGATCACAATAATGGACTAAATATTTTTTGTTTCAATTTTAAATTAATAAAAAACAAAAAAAAGAAATTATCTAAAAAGTAGAATTTCATTATAATTATATTAATTCAGGTTTGAAAGTGAATTTTAAGTCAATTTGAAATCAACGTTTAAATCAAATCTTAAGTCTACTCATACACATTTGCGAGCTATAATTTAATTAGCTTAATATTTAATCCGCTTAATATTAACGTTCATTAAAATTGAAATCATTAAATTTAAATTTAATTTTTATAAAACGCAATAAAGATAATTTTCGAAATTCACATTAAATTTTTATTATTCATTTAATTTTTCTTTACTTAATTTATTTACTTCATTGGTTCTTTAAGTTTAAATTTGTATTCAATAGAGGTAATAATTTTATAACAAGAAATCAGTATTTACTTCATCCCCTTTCCATATTGAAGTATAAATTTAACTATAGCTAAATTTGAATAAAAATTGAAAAAAAGAAATGAAATTGAAAAGACAAAAAAACTACGTTGATTTTTTTAAGTAGAACCTTATAATACGCGTACGAACATTAAAGATTATAATAAATTTATTATTACATTTGTGATACCTTAAAGGACCCGATATAGATATGGAAAAGTATATAATATGTTCTTGCTCAGAACTAGTTTCTGAGTCGATTAAAATTAGTGCAGCCGTCCCTCCTAATGATAACTCAAAAAATAATGGGGCTAGAATTATAAAATCTTTATCGCATATCATTTTTCTGTTAATTGAACTTTCACCATTGCAATTAAACAAGTTCGGCTGATGTGTTCGATTAGCCTCAATACAATTTCTTTTAATATGGCATAACTCAATGTCTAAATAAGCTGAGTATTTAAAATTTTCTCAAAAGAAATTAAGTTTTATGCCAAAGATAGTTGCAAAACTTAGTTAAATAGTTAAACGGAACATGTTCGGTTACTAGCGAAATTTATATAGGTACTCATATTTTGGTACTTCGAAAAGGTTAACATTTAAAATTCAGTAAAAGCAACAGAGTCGATCAGATGTCATAAAACTTCGAAATTTACATGAATATATCATGTAATTAAATAAGTAAGATATCTTAAGTTTTCTAAAAGATTACTAAATTTTATGAAAACATATTATGATTATGGTATCCTAGAGTTGACACAATCAACTATACACTCTTCTCTTTTTAGAATAAAATTATTTTGGAATTCAACTTTTTCTTTTATTGTATTATGAAGTTTAGTTTTATTAAGTGACGGATTTGAGATGAATAAAAATCGAAAAGGATATGAGAGAATAAAATCGAAAGATAAATTGATTACGAATCTATATAAGGGTTCTTTATAAATTGTTGAAAATTGTAATAAGAGAGGATGTAAATTGGAGACAAGATTGCAATTTGTATTAAATGAAGGTTAGAAGATAATTTTGAAAATAATAAGTCCCACGTTTTAATAATTCTTACAGTGAATGAATTCTTATTATCAGTTCTAAGCAATCTATGTAGTTTCATATTATAAAACTCAGTAGATAATTTGATTCAGTAGGTATTTCATATTCAATTTTTTGTCAAAACTTAACGAAGCAAAATAAAAATTCTGAAATATAGCCCATAAACTATTAACGCTGATTAAATTAGAAAGTAATGGAAAGAGAAGCAGAGAAGATTAACTAAACTAATGCAAAGAAAGTTCAGTCTAAGAATTAAGAAATAATATTTAGCTGGGTCATGATGAATTGATTGAAGTGTAAAATTAATGTAGATTTTATTCCTTAAGCCATTATACTGTTTTGCAGTTTTATCCTATTATATTGACTACGGGTGATGTGGTTTTAGTGAGTAAAACCTCTACATTACCAAGGGGCCTTAAGTTTTCAGGGTCTCTACCTCTTGCAAAAAAAAAATCTTTAAGATATTCGGTACATTAATAAATTGATTAGTATGATAATAAAGAGGGAAAACCGTCCATGTATTGACACAACATTAGCAGTATATGGTATCCCTATTGAAAAAGTATATCCAAATATAAAAAAGTTATTTATTGTCTAGTCCAAAATTTGAATATGGATCCAGTGATCAAAACAACCATTGAAATGGGCAAAAGCTTCATTGGTCAAATACAAAAAAGTACTTACCCAGAGAGATATTCATTTACATTTAAAATTGTGTTTTTTTAAATGTTATGTGTGATGATCAATATCATTATATAAATAAGTTAAAAACATGTGCAATGTGGTTTTATCGTTGAATGCTTAAAATACCTAAAACCAAAAAATTAAAAAGTTCTTAAACAGAATACACACCAATTAAATTCTACGCCAGATATTAAAATGCTTTGGAAAATTGCAAAAGTTCGTACATTACTTTTTAAGGAATTTTTACAAGGTTTCTTTTGTTTGAACTGTGAGAATTTTCGCTGCTTTGTTTGAGGATTGTCAAAATAAATTATTTTCTTAATATTATTCTAAAAAGAAATTTTAGGATTGCAAAATCTACTAGTCGATTACAAAATCTTTCTCGTAAAAAATTTAGGAAATATAACCACAGTAGAACCATATAAATTCATCCTATGATACCCTACATCCGAAAGGAAAAGGCTCCATAAACTTATTATTGCCATTAATGGTAATAACTAATAATGAAGTAAAATATCTATTATCTCCATCCCATCCCATATATATACCTAGAACTGAAATAAAATCTTTGATATCAATTCCTAAATTAAAATAAAAATAACAAATAAAAAGATTCAATAACCTGAAAATTTAGAAAACATGCAAAAATACACTATTATTAATTTTATTAACAATTTTTTTTTAATTAAATATTTTCGAACTGATAAAACGAAAGTTTTTTTACTAAATATTAATAGATAAAATTTATTTCTATTATCAAAATAGAAATATACAAATATCATTTGTAACAAATAAATAATAACAAATTTTATAGTTTAGCTGTAAGGTAAAAACCGACCACTATATTATAATTAAGTCATAATAATTTAAAACGTTTGTAAGTTTGGAACAAGAAATAAATAAACAAATAAATATTACCAAAATAATAATTTATTATCTTATTTGCCTGAATGTATGCAATTAAAATGAAATGAAAACGTACGATAGAATTTTTATTGTAAACTTTTTTGTAAACTTTTTTAGGATAAAAAAAGTAAAAATTTTTAAATTTCAAATAAAAGTTAAAAAAAAAAAAAAATTTTAAGGTAATTTCCCTAAACAATTTCCCGTTGTCACTAAATATATAATGTTAATATATATTATAAAAAAAAAAAAAAATTTTACTACGTAACATTAATAACAGTATTTATCCTAAATATAATGTCCTTAATATGTAATAATAAAATGAATATAAATAAAAGATTTTATATATTTTTTTTATACTGACTGAGGCATTTATTTTACATATATATATCCATAATTTTTTTTTAAATGTATAATAATATAAGTTTTTTGTTTGGATTTTTTTGTTTTTTTTTTTTTTTTTGGTTTTTTTATTTGGTTTTTTTTTTCATTTTTTTGGTTTTTAAGATTTAATTTTTAATAATAATAATAATTCCTTTTTCTTGTTACAATTTTTTTTTTTTGTTTTATTTGTTTTGGTTTTTTTTTTTTTGGATTTTTATTTCTTATTTTTATTTATTTTTTTTTGTTTTGTTTTTTTTTTGTTTGCTTTTTCTGAATATACATAAATATATTTTATATATAATATAACACATGTACAATTTTCTTTATATTTTTTTTTTAGTTTCTTTTTAGAAATTTCTTTTCTTTTTTTTGGAATTTTTTTCGTTTTTTTTTGTTTTTATAGTTTTTATGTTTTATGTTAATTTTTTTTATATAGTAAATATTTAATATAATATCAGATTCTTGTTTTTTTTTTTTTTAATATAAATTGTTAATTATTAATTAAATTTTTTGAATGTTTTTTTTTTTATTTGTTTAATATAACTTTAATTTTTTTTTTTTTTCGTCTTTCCTTTAAAAAGTTTTCGAGTTTTTATTTATTTTTTTTTTCTCTTTTGTTAATTAAATAATAATAATTAATAATATGTATATAATTTTCATTTAATTTATGTAAATTTTATATATATATATATATATATATATTTATATATATGTAAGTGTATATATATATGTTACAGTGAATAAAAATAAAGAGGAAAAAAAAAGCAAAAAAAATTAAAAAAATTATATTTAAAATAAATTGAACATTTTATTGAAAAATTTTTATTAAAAAAAATGAATTCACAATAAGTAACTTATATTATAAAATGTAATAATTATATAGATTATGAATATATTCACAGTAACAATAATATTTTGTATATATACATACAGAATATTATTATAAATTAAATTATTAATATAAATCATTATTATCCGATATTTCTTTTATATTAATACATATTTGTTTTTTGTTTTTTTTATTCTCTTTCTAAATTTTTTTCATTGCTAATATTTATATGTAGAACTCATTCTGTTTTTGCTTTTTTTGTTTTTTTTTTTGTTTTTAATTTATTATTATAATAACAAATTAATTAATCATAATTTATATTTAATGTATATTAATGATTTTTTTTTATAATTTATTTTGTTAACATAATATTAATAGTGATTAATTTAGTTGTTATTTTTTTGTTTTCTTATTTTTTATATTTTTCAATTTTATTGAAATTTTTTGTATTTGTAGCTTATTTAAATATTGAAATTTTTTATTTCAGTTTTTTTTTTTATTTTTTTCTATTTGGTTTTTTGTTTTTGTTTTAAATTAAAAATTTGAAAATAAATTAATAAAGAATCAGAATAATATATTTAATAATAATAAAAATATTATTAGTTAGAAAAACAATAAATAAATATTATTATCATTTATTTTGGAAAAGTATTTATTTTTGATTTTTCTGGAATTTAATTTAAATTAATTTTTGAATTTTTTGATTATATTCCTAATTAATTTTTGTATATATATTCAAATAAATTATTTCATTTTTGAATATATTATTATGTTTGTTTTTTTGGTATTTAATCTTGTTCATTATTTGTTTAATTTTTTTATTTTTATTTTGTGTGGACTCTTTCTTAGAAAGTACATTAAAGATGATTTAGTAATTTTTGATTTCGAAGTATTTGTTTTATATAATTTAATTTTGTAATATAAATAAAATAAGATATACACAAAAAATATAAAAAGCAAAATTTATAATTGAAATTTTTAACGAAAATATAGATTAATGTACATATATAAAAAATAATTTAGCTTAGCTTTTTTTAAAAGCTAAAATACAGTTTGTATTAAATCGTATAGCATATAAACATTAGACTCTCCATTTTCTTTCCGTTATATCAATTAATAATTTTTGTAACACTGTAATTGAAATTTTGTATATTTTTATTTTAATAAAATTTTTTTTTTTTTTTAATATTTAAAAGAAATAATAATAAAACAACAATTATAGATAATAAGTTATTAATATTCGTATATAAAACTATACAATTATTTTTGAATATATATTCATATTTTTTTTTTTTTATACTATTTATCATTATAATACAAATTAAGGTAAATTAAATATAATAAGAATAATTAAAGAATTGTATTTACATAACAAAAAAAACAAAAAAAAATATTTGAAAAAATCAAATTTTTTATTAAATTAAAATTAAAATTATTAATGTGGTAATTAAATTTTTAAAAAAATACTCAATAAATATAAAATAAAACTGTCATATTTTTGAATAGTATATTTTCTCATAATTTAAATAATATTAATATGTATATTGTTTAATAATATTATAAAACCTGAAATATAGTATTATATTTTTTATTAGAGAACTAAAAATTAAAAGAATAAAATTTAATTAGTTAAATAAAACAACTAATAAATTATGTTTATATTAATATATATATATATATATGTATATAAATATACATATATATATATATATATATTAATTCTTTTATTATTTGTTCATAATTTTTAAATTAATTTCAATACAATTGAATTAATAACTAAAATTATTTAAATTTATACATTTCTTAAATTATTATTAATATAGAGTTTTTTTTTTGTTTTTTTTTTTTTTTAAGAGATAATAAATATTAAATAAATTTCTTTGTTTTTTTTCTTTTAGTATAAATAGTATTTAATTAATAGTATGAAATACCAATAATAAATTATATACAATTTTAAAATAATTATGTAATAAAAAACAAAAAAAAATTAATGTTGAATAAAAACGAAATTATTATATAATATATGATTAATTTTAATATTAATTCTGGCTTTTAATTAATATGGTTGTTTTTTTTTTTTTTTTCGTTTTATATTTACATTTATTAAAAATTGAATTTTGTATATAGATATATATAAGAACATTATTATATAATTTTATTAATATTATTAATATTAAATTGTGTTAGTAAAAAATAAATTATTAATATAATTTAAATTATATATAAATTGAAATATTTTAGTAACAACTTACAATAAGAATAATAATTAATAAAATGTTATTTTGTTTTTTTTTTTTTACAATTTAATTTTTCTTTTTTTACATATATTTTTTTTTGTTTTTGTAGTTTTTTTTTTTTAAGTCTTTAGAATGATAATTGAATGGTATTTCATTTTAATGTTTTGTTGTTTTTATATATATACATATATATGTTTTTTTGTATTAGAGTTTTTTAAAATTTTTTATGTATTTTTTGTTTTTTTTTTTTTGTTTTTTCATTTTGTTTTTTTTTGTTTTGAGTGTTAGTTAGTACCCTTATATATATTAATAAATAATATATATTAATAAATAAGTATATATACTAATGTATATATATATATATATATATATTATAAATAGCTGCCTATGAATTAATTAAAATTTAATATAATTGTTTTTTTTTTTTTTTTTTAATTTTTAACTGAATGCGCAATGAATTTTTCTTCTACTTTTAATTTGATTCCGTGGTTCTTATTATGAATTTTTTTTTTGTTCAAAATAAATTTATTAATTAACTAAATATTGAATAATAATTTTTATAAGTTTTTATTTTTGTATTTGTTTTTCTCTTATTTTTTTTTTGTATATATCAATCTTGATTTGATTTTGTTTTATTTATTTGTATAACATTCTTTTTGCAATATTAGTATAGTAAAGTTATAATTTTTTTTTAAAAGCAGTTGATTTTTCTTTTTTTATTTTGTTTTACTGACTTAAAATGATAATTATTGCTTGGAAATTTTAATTAGAATGTAACTAAATATAATGTTATTAAAAAATAATATACATATTCTTATAAATTATAATTTTAATTTTATGTATTTAAAATAAATACTTATTAATGAAAAAAAAAAAAATCTTTGTAATTATATAATCACATTACCCATAATTATTTATATGTATTAATTTGAAATATTGATTAATTATAAAAAAAATTATATATATTTTTTTTTTTTTGTAACATTTATTTTATTATACAATGGATCAATTTAAGATAATTAATAAGTAATTATATTTAATTGTAGATAAAATCAAATAAAATTATTTTCTTTATTCGTTCTTGTCATATTTATATTAATAAGAACAAGTATGTTAAAATCATATATGTATATATATATGCAATAAAATAATGAAAAATAATTTTTTATAACTCTTTTATCAAAAAGGATTTTATTTTCGCATTATTTTGAAATAATAAAAACTTAATTTAAAAATTTAATGATTAATAAAATAAATAAATATTAATAAATAGTAAAAAAAAAAAAAATATATAAATATATAATAAATATTTTTAAAAAATAATTGAATTTTTAAAATAATTTAAATTTTATTTTCATTTCTTTTATATTAATTATAAATAAAATATTATTCATTTGATTTTATTGTAAATTTTGTTTTAAATTTAAATAAAATAATATATGTAAAATAAATTACTTATTAGTAATTAATTAAAGTTTAAAAAAATTATACTTAAAATGATCCAAAGGAAATAAACGTATAGTAAAATAATGATAATTAATTTTGATAGTGAACATTCCGTTTAAAACTACGGTCGGTGTCCTTTAATATTTTTTTTATAATTTTCTTTCTAAATAAAAACTGAGTTAAATTTTTTTTTTGTTATTTTATTAATTTTCTTATTATTTATTGGTAAATTTTATATTAATTAATGAACAATTTTAATTTTAGAAAATTTCTTTAAAGATGTCTGTTTTTTGTTGCTGTATATATATATATTATGTGTGTTTGTGTTGTTTTTGCTTGTTATTTATTCCTTAATCATTATTTTTTTGTTTGTTTTTTGGTTGCTTTTATAAAGCGAAGTTCTTTTAATATTTTATTAAAAACTATTAAATATTATAATATTAATATATAATATATATATATATATATATATATATATATATATATATTACACGTTATTATTATATATATATTATATTATACGTATATATTTTTTAATATTTTTAAATTTTTTTTTTTTTCATATTTTTTTTAAATTTTTTTTTGTGCAATTTTAAGTGCAATAAGGTGGTGCATCACAACATTGAAAAAAAATTGTGCATTCTTAAGTAAAAATCGTTTAAGTGTATATAATTTTTGGTTTTTTCTTTTTTTTTTTTTTTTCGTTAAATATAATAATTAATAATAAATATAATAAATACAACAACTATATAAAAATATTTCATGTATATATATATATATATATATATATATATATGTACATATATATATATATGTATATAGGTATATTTTAAATGAATTTTTCTTTTTTTTTTTTTTTTGTTTGTTTTAAATTTCAAGCACTTCTGTCTTCATAATTTAATTTTCAAATATAATCATAAAACTTTTTTTAAATTTTCTCAAGAATAGAAATAAAAAAAAAAAAAATTTTTTTTGCTTAATTCAAACTTCTCATTGTGTTTTTTTTTTTTTTTTTTTATATATTTTTTAAGTGTATAGTAAATGTAGTGTAATGAACAATTATTAGTAGATTGTTTGTTTTGTTTCAAATATATTAAAAATAATATTAAAAAATAAACTTGGGTAAAAAAAAAAAAAAAAAAAATTTTGAATAGATGAGTTTGTTTTTTTCCAAAAGAGAATTTAAAAATATTAATAATAATTTTTTTCTTTAACCACAGTTCATTTTAGTTTTGTTAGATTAGAATATACAGAATTTAACTACATATAATTAAATTCTTTAGACGTTCGTAATAAAAGAGACCATATAAGAATGTGTTTTTTCTCGAATAAGTTATGAATCATCATTTAATGAAAATATTTGAAAGAAAATAAAATTTTTGAAAGTGTTACAAGATGATTTTATATATAATATCTCACAGTCATACAGAATAATTTTTTTTTTTTTTTTGATGTCAACAATTTAGCAAAAATTTAATTTAGAGAACTGATTACGCTAACAATCCAAAACAATGCCAAAAAAAAAAAAAAGCATCAAATCTCTTTTGTTTATTATAAGAAAATTAATTCAATGTTTTAATTATTGAAAATGTCACATTTTAAATTTTAATTTTAATTGTGGTGCCCCTTTATGTAACTGGAATTTACATTTAGGTCTAATTTACGTTTAGGTCAAAACAAATAGTATACTATTTTGTTTAAAACTTTGCTACCACACACAAGGATGCAGTATTTTTTTTGGAAAATTTTGTTTCAAAAATCAAATATCTTTTATAATACCTTAAAGTTTATAATATTAAATTTCATATAAATGCGTTAATTGTTCGTTTGTTTGGTTAAATGCCGTTAAGTTTTTTTTAAATGTAAGAAAATATACAAAAAAAAAAAAAAAAATTTAATTAAAAACAGAAAAAAAAAAAACCATAAAAATTATTGTACATAAATAGTTTTATTTTAAATTATTAATCCTCTTTGTTATTATATAGTTGTGTTTGTGAGTTTTTTTACGTTTTTTTCCTTTTTTTTTTTGCAGTTCAGTTTTTTTTTTTTGAAATTAGGAATATTTGATTTGATTTTCTATTGTTTTTATTTTTTCTTTTTTGGTTTTTGTTTTTGTTTTTTTTTTTTGAGTTGCCAAAAAAAATCAAAAAAGCTTGATTAAGGACGGTTTCGTTTACATCACTTTAGAGAAACAAAAAAAAAAAAAAATTCATATTATTTTGGTATTTTTTTTTTTTTCTTATTTTTTTGTAATAATATTTAAATTTTTTTATGCGTTTAAAGTTTTTTTTTTTTTTTTGTCTAATTATAATTTTCATGAATTTTTTTTAGAACAATGAGAAGCTTTGCTTCATGTTTTAAATTTTTATTACAGCTCATAATAGTCATAATTTTATGTGTTTTTTAAAAAAAAAAAATTTTTTTTTTTGCTTTTTTTTTAATTTTCACATTAACATTTAAATTTTCTACAGTTAATTTTTTTTTGGGTAAGATATTATTATTCAATTTTTATATATATATATATATATATTTTTTCTTTTATTATGAATTTATATTTTATTTTATATGTTAGGTACATGTGACTTCAAATTTAACGATTTTGCTTTATTTTTAAAATAAATAAATAAAAAAAAAAAAAAAATTTGGTTTTAATTGCATTTTGAACTAATTAAAAAAAAAAAAAAATAAAACAAAAGATAAAAACAGAATTATATATGGATATAGCCACTTTAAAGTATGAAGAATCATGCAGAATAAATATTCTGTGAAAACGTAACTGAAGCTGAAGTTGAAATTTCTTGAATTTATTATTGCAATATGAAGACAATATTAAGAAACAGAATGATGTATTACTTATTTAAAATATTTCATTTAAATTTTTATTACGATTGGTCAATTCTATGTATGTATTTGCTTTTTTACCGATATTCATTTTAAATTTAAACTTTGATAAACAAGAACAGAAAAAGCAAATGTGATTAAAGTTAAGCGCTTCACTTACATCATATAGTAAAGAAAAAAAGGAAATTGCATATGCTATTAACTGCACATTTTATTTAAATCCTTAAAGAATTTTTTTTTTTATTTTTAAAATAATTTTTTTGTTTTTCTCGGGAGATTTTAATAATTTTATGTACTTTAATATTTTTCATTTTGTTTGTGTACATATCGTTCATTTGATTTGAAACAGAAAAAAATCAGTTTTAAAAATATGATTTGTCCTATTAAAAAAACTGCAATATTGAATTTTATTTTTCGGTTCGTAAATTTTTAAAATTTTTTTTTTTTTTGTTTATACAGTAACCACCAATGAAAAATAGCCAGTTTCTTTTATAAAATTAATTTTTGGCTTAATAGGTAAATAGGTTATATATTATAGGTTGAAAATCGAAATCGATCTTTGAGTATACCTTGAATAATTTCATAATTTTGTAAAATAAAAAAAAAACATTTAAAATTTTCATAATTAATTTTTTTTTTTGAAAATAAATGGAATATCAATTTAAAGAACAAAAAAAATTAAAAACATATTTTCTAAATATTTATTTTTAAACGGTTTCACATGCAAAAAAAAGGGAAAAAAAAATAAATTTTAATTTTATCACATATTTCTGTGCAGTGCAAAGTTTAATTTTTTATATTTAATATATATTAACATATTAACTCACATATTTTATTTTAATTTTTTTTTCCTTTATTCAGTTTAAAATTCTCAAATTTGAATTTTTTATTATAAATTATTAAATTTAAAATAACAAAAAAAAAAAAAAAAAGTAAACAAATATTAATAATTTATATTCATTTTAATATAGATATAATTTGGAAATTTTTAAGGCATAGTTCCATATATCTAATGAAATGAATATAAAATAAAAACAAAATTGAAAATTTGGATTAAAATAATAATTAAAATTATGAAAATAATTTTTAAAACAAATATATTTATTAATTTTTCTTTTTTTTTTCTTTTTTTTTTTTTTTTGAATATTATTTAAATCAATTGACATTTAAATTGCATTTAGATTTCAAATGATATAATGGTTATGTTTTTTTTGTTTTTTTTTTTGTTTAATATGTTATTAATTTTTAATTAATTTTAAATTGTAATCATAAGAAATTTTTTTAATCTGATTTTTAATATTAAATATACACAATTATTTTGATATTACAAATTATATAATAATTAAAAAAAAAAAAAAAAGTATAAAATAAAATTGCTGAAATATATTTACAAAATATATAAAAAAAAAAAATTAATAAAGTTTTTATTTTTTTTTTTTTGGTTTTTTTTTTTATTACTTTTATTTAATTAATATTAAGTTAATATAAAAGTGCAAATTGTGTGATGGAAACATTTAAAATATTTTTTTTTCTTTATATATTTGAAAATTTTTTTTTTTTTTTTTTAAACTTTAAATTTAATTTAATTAAATTTTTATACAAATTGTTAATACTTTGTACACATATTTTTTTTTTATTTAATTAATTTTATTGTTTAAAACATTATTGCTTAAATATAAGTAATATAAATGTTGTTATTTAACGTTAAACATCAATATATTATAAACATTTAAGATTATTATATATATATAAAAAAAAAAACACAAAATTATGGAAAAAATTTTAAAAAATATTTATTAGAATTATATATTTTTAATTATTTTAAAGCATTAATTAATATAAATGAAAAATAGAATTTAGTTCAACTTTATATTATAATATTCATTTAAATATTAATTTATTTCAAAAATAATATTCAGCTTTAAACAATAAAGATATTTAGTCTTAATAATGTTAAATGTTCAGTACTTTATTTATTTATTTTTTTTTTTTTTTTTATGAATAATTATTTAAATCAAAGTGCATAATGTATGAAAGTTATTTACAAAATATTTAAAATGAAATAAAATAAATATTTATAAAACAAAATATTATATTTATATTTTTAAAATATCTTAATTCTTATATTCTTATACGTTTAAGGTATATATATTTTTTTTGTATTATGTTTTTATTGCATTGTCTGCATTGCTTTTTTTTGCTAACCTTATAAGTTTAACCTTTTTTTTTTTTTAATTTTCAAAAATAGTTTTGTATACAAAGATTGGTATTGTAAATAAAATTTAAATACAATTATTAATTGTGAGGTTTAAAAAATTTAATGGATTTCAAAATGATAAATTTATACATTTTTCTAAATCTAAACACAAATAATTTAAAATAAAATTTTTTTTTTGTAATTTTTATTTTGATAAGTATTATAAAATACACAATATTAATATAATTAGTTAGGTAAAATATTAAATATAAAATATAAAATATAAAATATAAAATATAAAATATAAAATATAAAATATAAAATATAAAATATAAAATATAAAATATAAAATATAAAATATAAAATATAAAATATAAAATATAAAATATAAAATATAAAATATAAAATATAAAATATAAAATATAAAATATAAAATATAAAATATAAAATATAAAATATAAAATATAAAATATAAAATATAAAATATAAAATATAAAATATAAAATATAAAATATAAAATATAAAATATAAAATATAAAATATAAAATATAAAATATAAAATATAAAATATAAAATATAAAATATAAAATATAAAATATAAAATATAAAATATAAAATATAAAATATAAAATATAAAATATAAAATATAAAATATAAAATATAAAATATAAAATATAAAATATAAAATATAAAATATAAAATATAAAATATAAAATGCAAAATATAAAATATATAAAATATAAAATATATCAAAATTGTTATTATATTATATTGATATTCATAATTCATATTAATTCCATTATTACATTAATTATATTAATTTATTTATTATAATCTAGCCAATACTGCAGTGGTTAAGACACCGACCTTTCATACGAAAGGTTTCGTGTTCAAACCCCCGCTGGATTAATAAATTTTTTTAGATCATATAGATTAATAAAAAATAATATAGATTTTTCTTATAATATAATTAATAATTAAATTAAAAATAAGTATAATATGTCCTATAAATTATAATAAACCTATTTCTTGTATATTCATAATTCTTAGATGGCGTGGAAATAAAAGAAACGTCTCATAATCCTGTACAATGATTACAACCGAGTAATCAACGCAGCTTAATGAAAATAATGATTCCCGAAACTGAAGCTTGTCAAATATAAAAATAATAAATTACTTATTGGATGCCCTATGCTCCTTATAGAAATGACAAGGAAAAAAATATTTTTTATTTATTATTTTAATTATATTAATTTATTAATTATATTAATTCATTTGTATTAATTTATTAATTATATTAATTAAGTTGTATTAATTTATTAATTATATTAATTAATTTGTATTAATTTATTAATTATATTAATTATTTTTTAATAAGAAATTTGTATTAATTATATTAATTTTTTCAATGCATTTATATTAAGTGAAATATATGTTAAAAATTAAAAAAAAAATATTAAGATCTTATACGAAATTATGATGAACAACATCTCTTAACCATGTGCATTGACTTTTTATTTAATATATAATTTTTGTATTGCAGAATGGCAAAAACAAAAAAAAAACTTATTTAACTTATATAAAAAAAAAAATAAAATAGTGAAAATCAAAAATTTTTTAAATATTTTTTAAATAAAATCCAATTTAACTGCTTTAAAATATTCCATCTAACATTTAATTAAATATATATTTTTTAGTTTTTTCTTTTTTTTTTTAATTATGCCATCTTTTTTATAACATTAATTTAAAACATAATAAATATAAATTTCATATTATTTATCATTAAAATACTAAACTTAATATTTCATTCAACTCAATATAAATGTTAACATATTTTTGGGTGAATAGTTAACAATATATTAATTATTTTTTGCCCAACCTTTAGTTAATTTAAAATTTTTTTTTTGTTTTTATAAAAATCATGTCGGTGGCTCTGGGATAGTATTGAAATTGTATTTGTTTTATTTATTTATTTTTTTAAATTGAATTTATAATTATTGTTTTATAGATTTTTGTTACCTATTAAATTTATATTAATTTTTCTATATTACTTTGTTTGATAACTATTTTTTTCTTTTTTTTTGAATTAAAAGACAAGTTAAATTAAAACTATATTAATTTTTTAAAGTAAGTTAAAAAAAAAATTTCAATATTATCATCCGGCATAATTATTAAAAATTTTATCATACTTTTTTATAGATACACATAACCACTATATGATAAATTAAAATTTGAAATTTATATTCAGCCTCCAAAATTTTGTTTTAAATTAATGTGGAGGGCATGTATTTTTATTTTATATGTGTATTTTAATATTCATATTAATATGGATTTTATTTAAAAAAAAAAAACAATTCTAATAGATTTATTTGTAAGCATTTCCAAACTTTTAAAATGATTCATTTAGAATCATTATCATTCAATTAAAATCATTTGGGGATCAATATTAAATGCTCTTTCTAAAATACATACAAATAAAAATCTTGAATTAAAAATTTCCAAAAACAGAAAAAGATCTTTGAAATATTAATAGAAAATAATCTAAGCAAATATTAATAAATTTAAAATTACCATTTATAATAATCTATTCTTACAATCTATGCGGTGAATTTATTTTCACTCTTTTTTTTCATCTTAAAATTACAAATTAATTAATTTAGTTTTGGTTTTTCTTTTGTTTCTGTTTTTTTTTTTTTTAATTAATTGCATCAAATTCTGGTACTTTGTTTTAATTTATTTTAATGCTAATTAAATTCATAATTAAAATATGACGTTTTATATTCTACCACAAATATAACATTAGTACTACTTTATATTTTTTTAGTTTTTCACTGTAATTCTACTACAAAAATGTCCATTTTTTTTGTTTTTTTAATTTTTATTTCAAAATTTGTTTTAAATTTTTGAATATTAAATGAGAAAGGAAAAAAATTTTGTTTTATATATCTTTTTTTTTGTTGGTTTACCTACTTGTTTTTGTAAATTATTTATTTATTATTTCAATTTCAATTAATATTATTTTCTTTGTAGATTGAAATCTAATTAATTTAAATTTTAAATTGAATAACTAGACTTAAAACGATAAAAGAAAAGATTATTTAAGTATGAGGTTTAAATATACTATTAATATTTAATATATTTGTATAAAATACTATTAATAGTATGAATTTTAAAATAAATTTTTGAATGAAAATAATTTTACTTTTAATAAAAATTTAAATTAAATAATTAAAATGTTTTCTACAATTATTAGCTTTATTAATAGTATTATTAATAATATTATTAATAATATAATAAAAAAGAAATGGTCATATAAAGTAAAAAGTAATATTATTTTATATTAATTTATAATATTAAAAGTTGACTAAACAAGATATAATTATTACATATTAGAGTTTTATATAACTTTTAACTAAAAAAGAAATGAGCCAATTTTTATGCGTAAATATATATTTTACTATGATGCATACCATAATATTGGGTTTATTCTGGTATTCATCAAATTGTTATGTATGTTATATTTATCGGTTCTGTAAGTTTGTAAACTTTTTTTTATTTTTAAAATAAAAGCTGATGTAAGAGAGTTGCAGAAAAATATCTCAAAAGAGAGCTATTAATTTTTGTTAAATATAACTCTTAATATATTTTATTAAAACATAGATAATTTAGGGGATATTTTTTTCTTTTTAAAATTAAATTTCTTTTCTATCTGCGGATTATTTAAGCAGTTTCGGTTTTTTTTTTTTTTTATAAAAATACATTTTATTAAGTTCAAAGTGAGATGTGTTAATCTTTTGAAAGCTGATCTTAAATAAATCAGAATTTTAACAAAAAAAAAAAAAAAGGCATAATAAATGTTTTATTTATCGCCTAAGACTAGTTATTTAAATATAGTGTAAAATGTTCTGAATCTTTAAATATAAAAATTATTATGTTGTTTTGTTTTTTATTAAAAGGTTTTTTTTTTTTTTGAAATTAATTTTTCTATTTTTAATTATATTTTTTGTTGACTTTCAAAATTTAATGAAATATATTTCCATATTCTTTTAAAATTTACTTATTTATTTTTTTTTTTGTTTTTCTTTTAATACTTATAGTTCTACAAAAAAATTATTTTAGACAATAATTTGTCCTAATTTTATAAATTAAGGTTTCTACTCGTAATTATATAATATAATTTTCGAATAGATATATATTTTTTTTTGGGTTTTAAATGTATATATTCTAATATATATAGATTTTTTTTTTATTCAATTTTAATAATAATAATTTTCTTACATACTACCAAAAATTTTGTTTACTTCTTTTGAAGCTTTTTTTTTTTTTTCAAAATATTATTTTAGATATTTTATTATATGTATTTAATTGAATTTTAACTTAAATCTACAAAGTTTTTTTTTTTTTTGCTGCAATACTAATGAATATATTAACTATATAATATATAGAGTTTATTTATTTTATAACTCTAATTTTTAATCAATAAATTACATTTATGAAAAGCTTAGATTATTTTCCTTTAAGTATAAATTAAAAGAATTATTTGTTTTAAATGTTTTATTTGTTGAAATTGTATAAACAAAAAATTAAAAAAAAATAAAAAATTATAAAAAAAATGTTGTTCATTTGTTTTAGTTCATTGTCTGAGCTCATTCGCTTAGGTTAGGTAAAAAATTAATAAACTTTTGAAATCATTGTGTATCAAATTTTAAAATATAAGAAAAATTTGCATTTAAATTTATTTTTAATTTATACTAATTTATTTAATTTATATTTATTGAAAAAGAAAGATATACTTTAAAATTAATATAGTAAAATTTTTGTAGTATGTTCACTATACGCGAATATTTGTTATCATCGAAATCAGATTTTATGAGATTTAATATAAAAAAGATAAAGATCTTCAATAAATAAATGATATAAATTATAGATTTTCGTCTAATTTATTTTTTAGTCAAAAAATTAAAATTTTGTCAAAAAACAGAAAATTTCTTTGTTTCAATTTGATTACTTATAAGGATATTGAAAAAAGAAAAAGAAAAATTCGCTATAAAAAATTTAATAAAAATTAATTATGATTATAAAAAATATATTGAAAATTATAAAATCAAAAATAAAATATGAAGTTAATTATTTTTTATCAATTAAATGTATATTTATATTAATATATATATGTATATCTTATTATTTAATAATTCGTCTTTTGTATTTTCTTATTTATCATTTTTTGATTTTTTACTTTATAATGTTTTTTTTTTATTATTTACTATTTTATATTTTCTTTTATTATAAATTATATATATTTTGAATTTTTCTTATTTTATTATAATATTTTTTATTTTTTATATTTTAAATTTTAAATATTTCATATATTAATTTGATCAATTATCAATTATCTTTTATCAATTTTAATATAAATATAATATTTTAAGTTTTTCTTTTATTTAGATTTTAATTAATATTATATTAATATAATTTAATAATTATAAAAACTTTATATAATATAATTTAATAATTATAAAGACATTTAACATAATATATTAATTGTTGTATTTTATAATACTTATCTCAAAATGAAAAATTTTAATTAAAAAAAAATAATAATTTCATTATTGAAAAAAAATTTAATTTTTGCGCGAATGTTATATAATAATATTAATTAGGATTAATAATTATTTTTAATATACAGCTTATATATATATATATATAATATTTCTATTAATCTTATAAAAATTTTTGAGGTTTCGTTTTTATTCTAAAAATATTAAATAATATTTCTAAATAAAAAAAAAAAAAACAGTAAAACCGAGCAATAATTAATAAATTTTCAATAAAAATAAATATTTATAGTAGAAGAATGAAAAAACATAATCATTAATAATATTTTAAATATTTTAAATATAAGTATAAAATATAGATAGATTAATTAAAACAATTATTAATTTTTTAATTGTTTATAAATTTTTATTTTGCATATTATATTTCTAGACAAAGTCTTATAGCTCTCTTTTTAGAGTTTTATTTAAAAAAATTATTTTTATTTTCTTTTTTTTTTGATTTTATTTTCTTTATTTTATGCATGGGTTTGCAAACAAAAAAAAATATATATATATGTATATATATATAAAATAAAATGAAAAAAAAAAAACATTTATTAATTAATTAATTAGTAAAGAATAACGAATATAATTTTAATTTTTATTTTATAGATTATAACATTTTTTTTTATTGCACAATAATTATTAAAAATATTTAATTTTTTTTTTTTTTGTTTTTATATTTATAAATTAACAAATATATGAAAAAATTGAATATAGAGGAGAATAAAAACGAATTTTTATCAGTTTTTATTTTAGTTTATTATTAATGTAATTAATATTTTGTTTTATTTTATTTATTTTTATTTATTTATTTATTTAAGGGTGTATTTTGTTTTTATTTTTTTGGAATTTTCATTTATACACAATATAATTATTTTATTGATCTGGAGGAGAATTAATTTTTTTTATTTTTGCTGTTTTTTTTGTTTTTTTAACATATTGTATAATATATTTAAGAAAAAAGAAAAAAAAAAAAATTTTTTTTTTGTAACATTTTATATATTTTAATATTTTTAAATAAAATTTTGTATGACAAAAACTTATATATATGTATAACTATAATAAAAAAAGGAAAATGTACATTTGCCAAAGAATGTAAATATAGTAAAATTTAATAAGATAACATTATATCATAACACAAAATTATATGTACAGGTATTATAATTAAAATAAAATTTGAATATATTAATTATATTTATTAGTATAAAATTAATATAGAAAAATGTAAAGATTTTCTATTTTATATTATAATTTTTGATAAAAATAAAACAAAAATAAAAAGAATGTTATGAAAATAATTTTTGATGATTTTTGAAATTAATTATAAATATGACTTAAAATAATTTATTAATTTATTATTTAATTTTTTTTTTGCTAATATGAGAGTAACAGAAAACTTCATACAAAATTTGTTATACTCTGTATAAGTAAAATAATTGATTTATTATAAATGCAAAATATATTGATTTTAGTATGATCAATCGTCTTATAGAAGGAAAGCTTCTTATACAAGGAGTTCATCTTATTCAAGGACATCATCTTATAGAAGGATAAACCGACTTGTTCAAAAATGTATATTTTAATTGTTGTTAAGTTATTAAATTAATTTTTTATATTTTAGTTTTCTGTTTTAGTTTTTCTTAACATTTTCTTAATTTTGTTTGTTTTGATCTTAACTTCATTTCTAAATTTTGTTATAATTATTAATTTTATTTTTTTATTACCTTTTTAATGTATTCTTTAAATTTATATATTTTTGCTTTTTTGTTATAATATTGTAGTTTAGGTGTTAAAATTTTTTTTTTTTGACCTTTTATGATTTTATTTTATTTTAATAATGCTGATAATGTAATTTTTTTATTTTTGTTTTTTTTTTTTTTTTTGTTTTTAGTATAATTCCATTTTAATTAAACTTTAATATATAATTTATTATATTTACAAATTTTATTTTTTAATATTCTTGTTTCATTTTTTTTTTTAAATTTTTATATATTGGTGGGATTAATTTTTAAGTAGTATACACATTCATTTTTAAATATTTAGAGTTTTATTTAATAAAATTTTGGGAGAAAAAAGAAATAAAAGAAAAAAAAGAGGATAAAACAAAGAAGAAAATTTTTTTATCAAATATACTACGGAATTTTTTTCAAAAACATTTTTAAAGTTATTTAAAAAAAAAATGTTATCAGTCATTTTTCGATATTTCAATTGTTTCGTTTTTTATTAATTTTATTATTAATTGTTCCATTTTTTCATCTGATTCGTATATTGAAAAATTTTAAACTCTTTTAATTTATTAATAGAATTTAATATATTTTAATATTATAAGTAGGTGTTATGATATAATGTTTAAATACATTTTTGTTTGTTTTTTATTGAAATGGGGAACTGATTGTGTAATTTTTTTAAGCTGAAATTATATCTGTAGTAGTTTTTTTTTTCATCTAACTTAATTACAATTATCTATAATATATAAGAATATTGTATCGTATTTATAGCATAATTAAAGTTACTTAAAACTCAAAATCATAATTAATAACTTAAAAAAAAAAAAATTTTAAATATTTTATTAATAATTATTTTATTTAATATTCTTTAAAGTTTAAATATACATTAGGGGGCTAAAATTTAAATATTTCTGTAAATTAATAAATATTTAAATAAAATTAATATAATGTGACATATCAATTTAAATTTATAGTAGGTTTTAAGAAAGAAAAAATTTTAAAAATAATTAAGCAAATGCACAACCAATTTTTGAAATTAATTTTTTAAATGGAAAAAAATTAATTTTCCATTTATATTTTTTTTTATATTAATTTTTTTTTTGTTTTTCTCAATTTTAATTTTCAATAATGATTGTTACAGTTTTGATTGTTATTTTAATTATTTATTTATTTATTTATTATTATATGTATGTGTACATACAAAATATTAATACATAATAAATATGTATAAATTCTGTATATACAAATAATAATATACAGGATATCTTGCTGGGATTTGTTTTTTTTTCATCAATATTTATTTAAGCTTTTTGTAATTGTTGTAATTGCTTAATATATAACTTTTTTTAATTTTAATTGAAATTAATTTTGTATAGTTGGATTTTGAGTCATAATTTTTTTAAATTTAGGATTAAATCAAAGTTTTATAATATTGATTTATTTTTTGAATTTAATTATTAATGTCTTTAGGTTGATTTTTTTTTGCCTGGAGATTTTCTTCTTATTTTTAGGTAGGTAATTAAGAATAATTTTTGGGTATTTTTTTTTTAAATTATTTAAATTAACTCAGTTTTATTTTTCTTTTTATTTGATCTTTTTTCCTTTATCGTACTTCATTTAAATTTATTTAATTGTTTTTTTTTTTTTATTTTAATGTAATTAATTATTTTATTGGTTTTGTTGTTTGCAATGTATGTATAATTTTCTGTTAATTTTTTTATGGTTTGTGTCTTCGCTTTGTTTGTTAAATTGAAGGCTTATATTGGAATTATTTTATTCTATTTAAATTATTCTTTGTTTATTTTTTTTTATTATATGTAACTGGATTAATATCTATATAATATTATTATGTTTAATATATGTATGTATTTATATTTGTATATTTATAAGTATATAATATACTAATATAAGCATATAAATAATATTTACATATATCATATAGATATATAAGTTTTTGCTTTTTTTTATTTAAATAAGCTGTATTATTTTTTTATTATTTACATAATATATACATATATATAAATATTTTTGTGTATATAAAAAGTATGTGTTGATTATATTATAATATAGCTTATGTACATATATTTATATTATTATTATGTTAATGCATATTTTAATTTTATGTCTAACATTTCCTTCTTTTAAATTTACATGACAATATTTATTTAATTAGAATTTTGTAAAAAAAAACAAAAATTTAATATTTAATAAATTTTTTTTTTTTATTAAAATATGATTTAAGCCGTATATTGATAATGTAAAACAAGTATAATTAATTGTTTTTTTTTTCTTGAATACACATTAAAAAATTGCTATAATGTTATTTCATATTAAAGAATATAAAAATAACTATGTAGGTAACTATTCTTTCATTTTTTCCAATAGCAGGATTTGAATTTTATTTAATTTTCCTTGCAGCTTCCCAGTACAAAGCCTAGTTAACTTTAAAATCTTTTTTTAATGAATGTGAAATTTGCAGAGTAACTGGTAACTGATAACTTTTGGTGGGATGCTAGTGCTACAAATTTCCGGAAAGGATTAAATGCAAAAATGTCAAAAAAATATTACGAAAAGTAAATTTTTTTAGGATTTCTGTCAAGTGATTACTAACAGAAATTGATTATTGATGCCCTGAAGGCAAAAATTCACAATTGATTTGATAAAAATGGTATTCAAATGAAAATATCATTGATCTGTTAGACATAGTCAATTCTAAAATTCTTCTATTGAGAGTATGTTGTAAAAATCAATGCAATATTAATTCAAATTAATTCATATTAATTTAATCAAAGAAATATTTGAAAATTTTTTGTTTTGGTTATATTAAAAGTTAAAAAAAAAAATAATTAAAAAAAAAATTAAGCAAAAAATTTTCATGTGACACAAACAATATAAAAATTAATAAAATTTATTATTAATTAATTTATTATATAGTGTTGTGTATTTATTTTATACAAAAACAAATTATCATTTAATTTTTTTTCTTTTTTTTTTGAATTTTGTAATACTTTTTTTTGTATTTTAATTTTTGAAATAATAAAAATCACAGAAAAAACTTTATTTTTTTTTTTTTATTTCATTCTATTTATTTATTTTACAAACATGTTTGTATATAACATATTATTATTTAGATTTAGTGATCTATATAATATATTTTCTATTATTATTATTTTTGTTTAATTTTTTTTTCTTATTTGTTTTTTTTTTTATTTTATAATTTATTTATGTATGTATGTTTGTATAATAAAATTTATTTATTAACTTATTAAAAAAAAAAAAAAAATAAATAAATAAATAAATATACAGAAAATTAATTAATATAAAAATTGTCTCATGAGTAAAAGCTTTTAGTATTGAACATGGTTTAGCAGGAAGCTTAAAGTTGGATTAAGCTCAACATTGGATACCACTAATAATAATAATAATAAAAGAGTGTTTCAACTTAATTTTTTTTTTTTACTGTTTCAATACCTTAAAACTTTTGTGAATATTAATTTATAACATTTTTATTAATAATTTATAACATTTTTTATATTATTTCTTATTTAATTAATTGTATATTAAAAAATCAATTTTAAAAACAATATTTTTGTTTTAATTTTAAAGTTAAAATGAAATTTGATTATTGATTTTTTTGTGAATTTATGTGAATCATATTCTGAACTAAAAAACTTTCATTCATGTGACACTAATATATAAATTTTTATTTATATTTATATTTATATGTATGTCTATTAATATAATATTAACATATTTACAAAGAGGTTTTGTTTTTTTGTTTTCTTTTTGATATTAAGAATATTATTAAAGGACAAAATAAAAAGCAAAAATAATTGAATTGAAAATGGCAAAAAAAAAGTTTTTTTTTACATATATATATTTTTTTATAAATTATCTATTAATAATTTATTTTTCCATATACCTAAATAGTTTTGAATTTTTTTTGTTTTTTTATTAATTTTTAAATGTGTAAAACAATAAAAATACGTTTAGAAAAATAAAAAAATTTGAGTTTTTTTTAAAATTTTTTCAACTGAATATTCTACTTAATCGATATAATATTAATTTTTTTTTTTATTTCAATAGCAAAAATGTTTAGTTTCTTTTATTGCGCAAATGTAAAATTCTTCACTTTGTTAAAGGTTTTTTTATTGGAAATTTTAAAAATTTTAAAGGTCAAAAATTATACATATTTTTAATCAATGTTTCGGTATTCTTTTTTATTTGACAATATATAGTAGTTAGCGTTTGAACGTGCTAACTGAACAATAATTTTTTGAAATAGTTCTTTCCGGTTGGTAATCTTTGGCTTATTTCTTTTTTTTTTTTAAAAAAAATCATTAATTAGGCCTGATTCCATAACGAAATTTATAAAATAGTGTAAAGTTTGATATATGAAATCACGAGGTGTAATTAACTAAACTTTTATAATTTTTTAAACTAAATTAATTTATAAGCAAAATTTTATTAACTTTTATATTCCTTTCATATTAAAAATTTGTAAAGTTACATCGTTATCTTTTTTACGTTATCTTTTTTACGAAGAGGCCATACTATTATATTTATAATATGTTCCATATTAGTTCACAAACTAACTTATTTACAAATTACAAATAATATTAATTTTAAATAAACAGTGTTATTGTTTGAAAACAATATTTGTATGTTAGCACAAAACTGAATTTGTGTTAAAGGTTAAGTATATTGAACTAATGTAAATTGTTTTATTTTTGATTTTGTTATTTAGAATCAAAATTTTACAATAAAAACATAAAAAAGATTCGAAGAAAAAAAAAAAATTATTTTTTTATAAATTTTTGCTTAAAAGTTTTTTTTTTTAATATTTAATAATAACTTAATAATAGATAATTAACATTTTTAAGCCATTTTACCTTTTATTTTTCACACTATTTCATTTGTAACTTTTAAGGTTAACAGTAGCTTTATTAATTTTTTGTTTTTTTGTTTTTCTTTTTGTTACATTTGGTTTATTTAAATAAATAAATAATTAATAGGTTATTTAATTTTGGACATATTTTGTTATCCTTAAAATATACATACAAAGATTTGCGTCTATTCAAAATATATAAATTTTATATATATATATATATTTTATAGTTTTTATTTTTAAGACTTTAGTTTTCAAAATTTTCTTTAAGTTTTTTGTTTTTTTTTTTTTGGTTATTTTTATCTACAATAGCTGCCTTGTCCATGAGAATTGTTTTCATTATTGTTTTTTTTTTTTTTTTGACAAATGACTTTAAAAGTCATTTGTTACATTTTAATTTAATAACAATTAATATTGAATTAATTATTTTATTGTATAAAATCAAAAAAAAAAAAAAAAAAAAAACTGAACAGATTATGTATTATTAAATTAAAAAGTAATTTTGGCATTGTATTATGGTATATGAACATGTCGTGTATTACCATCGTATTACCATCCATATGGTATACATATTTCTTACTATGGTGTATATAGGTTTTAAAGTTAAACATATCTTTCTATATGTGGGGACACAGTGCTCAAAGATAAAAGGGAGGTGAAAGATAATTCGAATTTATTTAAAAAAAAAATTATGACATAAATGTTGGCCGCAATTTAAGCACTGGTATATTGTGTGTATGTTACTGAACGGATTTAGAATTTCAATTTAAACATATTTAACCATTCTATAACTTATTAAATCTTTTTAGAATATTTGTATTGTATTATATTAATGAGGAAAAACTGAATGAATCGAATGAACCATTTAAAAAATATTAATAAACAATTAATAGTTACCCCTTAATTCTTTGATATTGTGTAATAAAATAAATATTTTAAAGTCCTCTGACAATTTAAGGAATCTGTGTATGGGTATGTGGAAAAATAATAAAAAAAAAAAAATAAATTTAATTAAAAATATATTTATAATAAACAAATCAATTCAAGTATTAAATGTTATTAAATTGTATATATATATAAATATAATATATTTAAATTATTTTATTTAAAATTTTTTGAAAAAAAAAAAACAAAAAAAATTATGTCGCGAATCATCTCAATCTCAGCAAATTTCTTTTTATTTTTGTTTGTTTGTTTTTTTTTTTTTTAATTTTGAAAATATTTATATTTTTTTTTTTTTTTTATTTTCAATATAATTTTAATTTTTGTTTTTATTTTATATTTTTCATTTTTGTTGTTAAAGGTATGTTATTAATAATGTTTTATTTATTTTTTGTTTTTTTTGAACATTATATTAATCAGTCAAATAAAAATTTTTTAATATTTTAATATAATATATAATTATTTATACATTTGTAAATATTAGTATTAATTATATATATATATATATATATATATATAAATATGTACATATATATAATGTATAATATATTTATTCAAATTAGTTTTATTTTAAAAATTTGTTTGTTAATTTTTTTTTTTTTTGTTCTATTTAAATAATACATACAATTAGTTTGTTTTTTTTTTAACTATTATAGAAAATTAAAAAAAAAAATGTAAAATAAAATTTTAGATAAATTAGAAAAATTAATAGAAAAAAAATATTAAAATAATTCTTGATGATAAAAGTTAATTTAAGAGATATAATAAGTATAATATATAAAATAAAAATTTATATTATTTTTCTTCTAATATTAATATTTATTAATTTTTATTTTAATTAATATACATATTTATCTATTATATTTTTAAAAGTCTTAATCTGTTCTGATTTTTTAATATTTTGTTTTGTTTTTTTTTTTTTTTTATTTTTTTAATGTGTATAACATTTACATTTTTGCGTGATTTTATTTTTAATAATTATATATTAATTTAATAATATTATTTATTTTATATATATTATTATATTTTAATAGTAGTTATAATGCTTTATTTTGTTTTTTAATATTTAACAAAAAAAAAAAAAAAAAAATTTAATTATTATTTATTTGATTTGCATTTTTTTCCATATTATGTATATTATATTGTATTATTTTTTCATTTTTTGTTTACATGTATATTTTTTTTGTTTATTTTGTTTAATTTACAACAAGCCAAGTATATTTTTGTGTATTTTACATAATACATACATACATACATGAATCCTTTTATTTTTATTTTTTACTTGTTTGTTTGCAATGTGTGATCATATTGTATTTACTTTTTAGAAGTTAACTGTTATTAGGTTTTTTTTCTTCTTTGGAAGAATGTTTTGGAAAAAAATCTTACATTTTTAATAATTACAAATTCTTTCAGTCATTCATGTACATATTTTGTATATGTTTTTTTTTAATTTTATTTTTTATATATTTTAGTTTGTTGAATATTTATAATTTTTATTTTAAGAATCATTTTATTTTAGTTCTTTAATTATTTAGTTTTCTCTACAGATTTGTTTTTCTTAGGTCGTTTGTTATAAAATTAAATTTAAAAACTTTTTATTGAACTGTGAATTATTTTTGTGTTTTTTTTTTTTTTTTTATATACATATTTATAATTTATGTTTTTATTACTGTTTTTTTATTATATGTATATATAAGTGAATAATTTTTAATACACAAATTTTTAACTGTACATACATATACGTATTAATTGGTATTAAGTTATATATGTGTTATTGAATTGGATTTATGTATGTATGTGGATTTGCATGAATTTACATATTATAGTAAATTTCATTCTTACATTAATGTAATATTTATTTTGTTGTTGTTGTTGTAATTTCTAGTTTGTTTTTGTTGTTGTGTTGTTTTTAGACTATCTCTTCTTTATTTTATTTTTCGTTTTTGTATTACATATTTTTTATTATTTATTGTTTTTTAATTACTTGTTGATATTCTTATATAAATTTATTATTACTTTTAGTTTTTGTTTCTATAGTATTTTAATAATAAATTCTAACTTTTTACATTCAATTATTTTAATTTTTTAATTTATTTTATATATATATACATATATAACTTTTATATATATACATATATAACTATTATATATATCTATATATATATATAAATGTATATATAAGTATTCATATTTTAAAACATTTTGTAAACATATATTTAAGATATTTAAGTATTTTACAATCTATAAATATATATATATATATGTATATATGTATGCGTACATTTGAATTATATAACTACATAATATATATATATATATATATAAACTATATAAATTAATATCGATATATATATATAAATATATATATAATATTTATATATATATATATATATAAGATATAGATGTTTGTGTAATAATGTTTAATACATAATAATTTATATTAAATTTAACGTCCTCTTGCCCATCGTAATAATGCGTCAGCCAAAACATCTAAATGCGCCTTCGTCTGAAATTAGAAAAAAAAAAACAAAAAAATAATATAAAATAAATAATATTATATTATAATAATAAGAGGAATAAGTTAATATAATATTAAAAAAGTAAATGCAAATTAGAAGTAAATATAATTTTAAAAACTTGGTTGTACAGGGTTATACCGTAAGGTTATAGGTTTTTATTTGAGTAAAGATTTTAAAAATGATTGAAGGATATTACCCATAGCAATGCAAGGCTTTAATTTACTAAAACCGTCAACTTTCTCTTAAAAGATTAAAATTAGTTTGAAGATGAAGACAAACTAATAATTTTAGTTTTACAAACAAACATACAAACTTTTTAATTGATTCACTAGAACCCTGTGAAGGTTACCTCATTCCAATTAAATTTTTATTACTCACATGGGTTTTTTGTGGGAACTGTAATGTTTAGACATTTTTTTTTTTAAATTGGATAAATGAAAGTGCTGTTTGGAGTTAGAAGGAGTATTATGGTGTATTATGGTTCATGGAATTGAAGTTTTACATTACATTAAACAAAATAAAAAAATTAAATAATCATCATATTCAGTATTATTGACAGTGAATATTGAAAACAGAAAAAGAATCGTTAATATTGCTATCGTATTATGATGACATGACAATACAGAATTAATTTTAACATATTTTTAAGAAAAGAACAAACTTGTGCAGATTACAGAATGCGAATTCGCCTCATAAATTTTTGAAATGAGAATTCGTCTAAAAAAGAAAACAAAATATTCAATTTACTTCAATTTCCAAATTCAAATAATTTTTTTTTCGTGCATGATAAATTCTTTTTACTATGCTATCCACTTTTTACAATTTGAGTAAATTTTTGTAAATGTATATGTATTGTGGGCTAGTATTCTAGTTAGAAAATTTTTTAGTTAAGTGGTTAGTTCAACTACATTCATTCATTTTATTATTGTATTGTATTGTAATAGATATACTTTAAATTAAATTATTTGAATTTATTTTTTTAGATATTATGCAGTAGTACTGTGTATATGTATATCAATATACGACTCTTTTTTCATTAAAAAAATATTTCTATTAAGAAATTTCTAAGAGATTATAATATAATTTTTATTACAGAAATTCTCTTTGCTCATAAAGACTTAAATGTAAGCCGAAATACTCAATCAAGTCAATATTATGAAAATTTATGATTGTTCTCTTTTTTCCTTTTTGAAAACAAAATGAAATAATAACAATTTTTTTCTCTTTGTTCATAATATCAAATATACAGCAAATAAAGAGAATGGAAGGTTTACTATTTATATGGTGTGCTGCTAATGATATATTATATATTGTACATTATATTGTAGTTAGGTATTGGTTCGTACATATATAGTTGAATTAAAATCTAAAGAGTAAAGAGTATCGTTTAAGAATCAAAACATTTCTTTTTGTATTTTTTTTACCTTTTTCTTGTTTGTATTAATATTTAGTAAGAAATATTGTGATTGTAAAAAAAAGGACACGCGAATAGCAGCAACAACAGCAGCAGGAGATTGTCTTTTATTGTATTAACATTTTCATTCTTCTACAGCATTAGAAAATCAGATTTCTTCCAAATAGAAGTGCGCATCTTTTTTATCTTCTCTTGAGATAAAATTTAAAAGATTTGAAGATCAAAAATCCGCCCATTTAAAAAAAATTTCAATTGATACAACAATAAAATATTCATTGATCATAGTATCACCAATTCTATATTTAGTTATATAGTAACTATATTAAATTTAAAAAGGAAGTTAATACGGGACGAAAAAAATTTTCTTTTAAAATATACCTATTTATGTTCAAATTGAATGATAATTTTGTAAAATAATTATGTAGGCGTCCTTAATTTAATTCGTATTTATATTGAAAAAAGGAAATATATAAAATTTTCTATCCTCATTCAAAAAAAAAAATAAAATTGATAATTGATAACAGAATTTGATAAAAAAAAAAATAAAATTATTACAAAAACAAAAAATAGTTGTAAAAATTGAAATTTGAATATTTTTTGTTTTTCGTTCTAAAGATAAAAGAATCTCAATCATACTCGTTGTGAAATTTGTTTAGAACCTTTTTGTTTTTGCTATTTTTTTTTAACCCAAAATTAGGCTATGGAAATACGTTTTTTTTGTGTTTTGTATAGATAATCAATACAAATCCTAAATAAATATTAAACGAAACTAAAACTTTTAAACACTTTAAATGCAAAAAAAAAAAAACAAGGAGATAAAAAAAAAACTATCGAATCTATCATTATATAACTATGCTTTAAAATCTTAATATTCTAACAATTTTTTTTTTTAGATTAAAATTGATTGTAGGGAAAGTATGGTGTAAAAATAATCTATAATTATAGTGCAACATTGTTAGAATTCCTTATCCTTTAAATTAAAATAATTTGGTAATTAGCTTATTAACTTAAATTTCCATTGTATATAGATCTCATACAGAGAAGTAACAGTTGTAGAATAACTTTTTTTTATATAACCAAGTGACAGGTCTTTAAAGTTAAAAAAAACGAGGAAGAATACAGTTGACTTTGTCAACTCTTAGATACCCGTACGAACCGTTAGTATGTTCACAGCCTGTCACTCTGCTTACAATATTATTTTTTTAATATTTTAGTATTTTAAAATAATTTGGGTGAATTTTATAATTTCTAGAACTATGGGTTGTACATATATTCAAACTATATGTTTATATGTACATTCTTCAAAAGCAGATTCTAACCTTCCACATAACGATTATCAATCCAAAACTTTTTCAAATATTCTATAGTACCATTTAATACTAAGCGGTACAAAACAGTACAAGAAGTACAAAACAGTAAATATAATTTTAAATATTATATTATATTATATTTAAATATTCCATTGACAGAATAATTTCTTATAAGTACAATAAAACACATATATGTATGTAAATACGGCGCTATATAATATACATCTATACTCTTATCATTCATTCACTAGTGACATATACGATATGTAAATAAACATGATATTATATAAGTATCAATATCATATAAATAAAAATTCTTCAAGCAACCGTTATGTTGTTTATTTAATTACATTTTTTTGTACCACGCATTATATCCTCAACAATTTCAAATTATCGAATAAAACAAAATGGAAAAAATTCGTTTTAAAGAAATTTGTTAGAAAATTTGAAAAAATCAAGTAACACTTTCGTCAATTATAAAGTAACCCTATATTATTAAAAAAAGTTGTTAACAGAAATAAAAGTATAATGTTGGAGCTTTAATTTTTGTGTATTACTTCAAAAAAATTTTAACAGATGTTCAAGTTACAGGTGTTTAAAAATAGAAAATTTTCAGTTTTTGACCCCTTACAGTTCCTAAACGGCGGGTGATACAAAAAAAATTTCTGAAATGACTCATACTAATTTTCAAAGATCTAACTTCTGTCAAAATTTCAAGTTTCCAATTTTAACCGTTTAGAAGGTGGAAGGGTTAAAGAATTTTGCAAAATTTGAGTTTCGCATAACGGTAAATTAAGACACCGTATGCCAAAAATATATATTTATTGTATATATATTTTTAAAGCTAATGAAAGTAGTAATCGTTTGGCGTTTTCAAAATGAAGATATACCTTATACAACTTGTGCTATAACAATTTAAATATAGAGCTTTTTTGAACCTTTGGGGAGCTGTAGCTCCGTAACGGGTAAGGCTACAAAAAAAAGTTATTAAAAATAAATTTAATATTTTTGTGAGATCTATCAGCGGTTAAAATTTCATAGCTCTATTGCAAAAAAAATGTGGGGATCTAAAAGTTAGGTGTTCGAGAGCTACCCTAAGGCTTGGTCCAAACTCAACCAAACAAAATAGGGAACCTACAAATTACTCCCAAAATATTTTGTGTAAATTTCAAGATTCTAGCTTTCTTAGTTTTTGAGTTAGCGTGCTGACGGACGGACGGACGGACGGACGGACGGACGGACGGACGGACATGGCTCAAAAGTCTTAGAATTTTTTTCTGATCCGATCCATACCTTTGAAGGTATATCTAGCTCGCTTATTTCGAGGTGTTACAAACGGAGGAGTAATTTTATTATACCCGATCCTATCGTACGGGTATAAAAACCCTTTATCCAAATGGTTATAACTCTCGTTCTACTCATTATATTTTTTTATACAGCTTTTAGTACAGCAAAGTAGCACTTTGTCAACTCTTAGATACCCGTACGAACCGTTAGTATGTTCACAGTCACTCTGCCTACAATATTATTTTTTTAATATTTTAGTATTTTAAAATAATTTGGGTGAATTTTATAATTTCTAGAACTTATGGGTTGTACATGTATTCAAACTATATGTTTATATGTACATTCTTCTAAAGCAGATTCTAACCTTCCACATAACGATTATCAATCCAAAACTTTTTCAAATATTCTATAGTAACATTTAATACTAAGCGGTAAATGTATATTAAATTTACTTAGTACAAAATAGTAAATATAATTTTAAATATTATATTATATTATATTTAAATATTCCATTGACAGAATAATTTCTTATAAGTACAATAAAATACATATATGTATGTAAATACGGCGCTATATAATATACATATATACTCTTATCATTCATTCACTAGTGACATATACGATATGTAAATAAACATGATATTATATAAGTATGTATATATATCAATATCATATAAATAATAATAAAAATTCTTCAAGCAACCGTTATGTTGTTTATTTATTTACATTTTTATGTACTACGCATTATATCCTCAACAATTTCAAATTATCGAGTAAAACAAAATGGAAAAAATTCGTTTTAAAGAAATTTGTTCGAAAATTTGAAAAAATCAACTAACACTTTCGCCAATTATAAAGTAACCCTATATTATTAAAAAAAGTTGTTAACAGAAATAAGAGTATAATATTGAAGCTTCAATTTTTGTGTATTACTTCAAAAAAATTTTAACAGGTGTTCAAGTTACAGGTGTTTAAAAATAGAAAATTTTCAGTTTTTGACGCCTTACAGCTCCTAAACGGGGGGTGATACAAAAAAAATTTCTGAAATGACTCATACTTATTTTCAAAGATCTAACTTCTGTCAAAAATTCAAGTTTCCAACTTTAACCGTTTAGAAGATGGAAGGGTTAAAGAATTTTGCAAAATTTGAGTTTCGCATAACGGTAAATTAAGACACCGTATACCAAAAATATATATTTATTGTATATATACTTTTAAAGCTAATGAAAATAGTAATCGTTTGGCTTTTTCAAAATGAAGATATACCTTATACAACTTGTGCTATAACAATTTAAATATAGAGCTTTTTTGAACCTTTGGGGAGCTGTAGCTCCGTAACGGGTGGGGCTACAAAAAAAAGTTATTAAAAATAAAATTAATATTTTTGTGAGATCTATCAGTAGTTAAAATGTCATAGCTCTATTGCAAAAAAAATGTGGGGATCTAAAAGTTAGGTGTTCGAGAGCTACCCTAAGGTTTGGTCCAAACTCAACCAAAAAAAATAGGGAACCTACAAATTACTCCCAAAATATTTTGTGTAAATTTCAAGATTCTAGCTTTCTTAGTTTTTGAGTTAGCGTGCTGACGGACGGACGGACGGACGGACGGACATGGCTCAAAAGTCTTAGAATTTTTTTCTGATCCGATCCATACCTTTGAAGGTATATCTAGCTCGCTTATTTCGAGGTGTTACAAACGGAGGAGTAATTTTATTATACCCGATCCTATCGTACGGGTATAATGAAAGAATTTGAAATTTTTTTCACGTGCCTTTTGTATATTTATTTTTCTGTAATCCTTATTGAATGGTTTAAAAGTGACTATTTTTCGCTTTTAAGTTGTATTATAAAAATAGATTATAAATTAAAAACAATAAAAAACGAAAACAAAATATATGACAAGACCTATTCCAATGAGAAATGACGATATGTGTAAGAATCTATTAGAGGCAAACCATAGATCGATATTATCCTTCTTTTAACTGTTTTTTTATACCCTACACATTAAGTATAGGGTATATTAACTTTGGTATGGTGTTTGTAACCACCAAAAGGAAGCGAGTTAGGTAGAGACATGTATATATATTCTGAATCAGGATCACCGCCTGAGTCGATTTAGCGATGTCCGTCCGTACGCACGATAACTCAAAAAAAAATGATGCTATCTTGATGAAATTTATACTGTAGGTTAACAATGACTAAGGTAAGGCACGGATTGTAAATGGGCGAAATCGGACCATGCGTTCGGGTACCTCCCATAGAACTCCCAAAACAGAATACGCATATCTTCGACATTAATAAAGATAGAAACTTAAAATTTTGTACGAGACTGTGTTTTCCTGATTCCCTGATATTCTTAAAATTTGAGATGAATTGGAGTGGTTGTTCGGGTAGCTTCCATACAACTTTCAAAACCGAACAAGCATATCTTCGAAATTAATAAAGATAAAAACTTCAAATTTAGTACTAGGGTGTTGTTTCCTAAATCCCTGATTTGCCTAAAATTTGAGATGAATTGGAGTTATCGTTCGGGTACCTCCCATACAACTCCCAAAACCGAACAAGCATATCTTCGAAATTAATAAAGATAGGAACTTCAAATTTGATACCAGGGTGTTGTTTCCTGAATCCCTGATCTGCCTAAAATTTCAGATGAATTGGAATGGTTGTTCGGGGATCTCCCACACAACTCCCAAGACCGAACAAGCATATCTTCGAAATTAATAAATATAAAAACTTGAAATTTGATATAAGTGTATTCTACCCTGTTCTGATGATGTCTCTAAAATTTGAGATGAATTGGGGTGGTGGTCCGGGTGCCTTCACACACTTCCCAAGACCTTACAAGCATATCTTCGAATTTAATAAAGATAGAAACCTGAAATTTTGTACAAAGGTTGTAAAAGCATTTATTTTTTTTTAGCTTATATTAAATACCTAACTAAAATAACTTATGGATTTTTAATTTAATTTGAATTTTTTAGGTGTAGGGTATAAATAAGTCGGTTGCGTCGACTTACTGTTACATTTACTTGTTTTTATTAAATAACATTAATTTAATTTTTTTCTTTTCATTTTTTCAATGAATTGTTTTAAGAAAACAATTTATATATACATATATAATATATTTTGATAGTGGTACATATATCTTTCATGAAAACATTTTTTTAGATAATCAAATTTTGAGAGCTTCAATCTTATACCCAATCAAAATCTATTAAGAAATAAATTCTGTATATTCTAAAAAAACAAATTTTCTGTGCTAAAGTAAATTTTTATCTTCAAATATTCTTTACTTATTTTGATTTTCTTATAATTTTCCTTTTGTGTGACCAATATGATATATATAACTCGAAATCCTATTTAAATATATGTATATTAATTTATTTTAAGATTTGTATAATGATAATGACGATAATGATGATGGAATGTACGTATATTAAAAACTTTTACGCATTTGATTAATTTAGAAAATGATTTAGACAAAAAAAGGAAAACGTAAAACTAAACAAATATAGATAATAAAAATTTTTGTTTAAGTTTTTAGTTTGTTTTTGGATACTTAAATATGCATATATAAAAATTGAATTTGATATTTAAATAGAAGATTAATTTTAAAATATGTTGATTTAAAAATCAATATGAAAAGGAAAATTGTTAATTTAAAAACAGTTTCTAAGCTAATAAATTTTTTTTTTTTTTTTAAAGTAGTACAAATTAAAGTTTTATGAGAAAAGTTTTTTTACTTTTTACATTAATAAATTATTTTGATATATGATTTTATTTTATTTACTTACCGTTTTATAGAACATACATGATGATCTTTCTTCATCTTCACCTTCAGGACAATCAATAAATCCATCACATAATACATGATCATCTATACATCTATATCTTCCTTGTCGATCAGGTGAAGGACATGCAAATCTTTCCATACCATCCATCGCTGACGGACATTCTATAATTAAAAAAAAAAAAAAAACAAAAATTTAAAAGAATTAAAAATTATTTTTGAGAAAATTTAATAATATAGTTTAGTTTATTAATAAAAAAAATAATCTAATATATATATTTTTATATTGCGTCTAATATTAAAATAGAATTCAAATAATGGAAACAGTATACCATATTATTATTTTGCTCATATTAAAAATAATAGAAATTTGACCTATTCATCATTGGAAATATAGAATGAGAAGGGAGAAAATGATAAATTTTTCATTTTTTATAGAATATAATATAAAAATAGAAATATGGAAAAACAAAAATTATTTAAAGTACGGAATATCATATAGGTATATATTGAAAAATAGATTTGGTTAAAGGCGTGTTAATTTAATCTTGAGAAAAAAAACAATATAAAATATTCTAAGATAAATTAAATAATTTTAAGTAGCAACCATTTTAATTTTAGATTGCTTTAAATTATTATTTTGAAAAAAAAATTACCTATAAAAAAATCTTAGTTTCCTTTCTTTTTACAGAACAACATATAACTTTTCTTTTACATGTAAAATAAAATACAAAAGAAAAAAAAAATTTTTTATAATATAAAATTTCATTAATAATTCATTTAACTTTTTTTTTTTTTTTGTTGCATACTTACATATTACATATGTATATATGATTACAAAGAATATATTTAGATTATGTTATAAATAAATAAAAAAAAAAAGAATAAAAAATAAAAAAAATTCAAAAATGAACAATAAATTTTACCTTTATAAACATAAAATGTAAAAAAATTGAATCTAAAAATTTAGAAAAACATTTAGTACATTTTTGTTTCTATTTTTTATATATTTTTTTTTATTTCTTAAATTTTTTTTTTCTTGCAGTCTTATTTTCCTGTCGTCTGAAAGATAAATTTTTTTTCTCCGTCTTATTTTATAGAAGTCAAAATAAAGAATCATTAAAATATTACTTTTTTAATGGTTATGTATGCGTATATTATAGATATTGATATGTATACATATACTATATATATACAAATATTATATAAAAAAAACAAGTAACAAATAACTGAAAAACTTTTAAACACGTTTAAAAAATTGACTAGAAATATCATAAAAAAATATAATCAAATAAAATTATCATTATATAAAGTTTTTATCATTTGACATTTATGTACTTGTTATACTGTACAATGAAACAATATTGACGTTAGCGATTTTTGTTAAACGTCACACGACAGTTTTTAATATCTGACAGTTTTTTTATCTAATTTTAAGTAGCTTTTTATTTTTTGGTTATTATTTTGGAAATTATTTGATTAAATATTTAATTAAGTATCATTTATTTTAAGAAGATGGTATGGACGAAATGGAAGAATTAACTAAAAGTTTAAACATTTTAATTATAAAGTTATAAAAATATTAGCTATATAGCTATTTATTATGGATTCAGAATGGGTATTAAACTTTTTAAAAATTACAAATAATCAAATAGTAAAAAGCAGGATTTTCACTTACCAGATAATAGACTTATAAATTTTTAGTCTAAATAAACTTTTAAAATACCTTTCAATTGAACTGAATCAATTTAAATGTCTATTGCTGTTTTTAACGAAAATAAAAGTTGATAAAAATATTGAACAGATATTTGTAATATTCTATTTGTCGCTCATCTTATACGTGACAGTTGTGTTTTGTAAGTTTAACGTGAAAAATAACATTATATAATCAAGTAAAAAAAAAAAAAATATTGAAAAAAAAAAATTATTTAAAAAATAAAAATACTTCAAAAGTTTTAAGAAAAATAACATAATGTACGGTTGTAATCCAGTTTCTCAAGAAAAAGAAAAAAAAAACGTTCAAAATTTAAAAAAATACTTATATTTATACTTATGTATGTGCTTGTATTGTTGTTATATTGTATAACAAAATAAGTGATGGAACCAGAAAATTCCCAGGTTAAAATCTAGTAAAAGTTCAATACACTTTTTTCTGACTTTTTTTTTTGTTTTAAACAGTTCTTTAATGCTGTTGTTTTTTATTTTTATCCAAACTTAACTGTACTTTCTATATACATAAATATAAACATAAACATAAATATATACACATACAGATATAATATGCATATATGTATATGTATAATTGCAACAATGTATCATCAAGAACAAAATAAAACTTACAATATAAAGTGAAATTATAATATAAAAAAAAAAGCACAAAATAATTTTACCTGGCAACAGTAGCAGCAGCCAATAAAATGAATTTTTTATTTGTTTTTATATTCAAACTGATCCAAAGTTTAATTCGAAACAATATAAAAACAAAAAAAAAAAAAAATTATACCGAAACAAATATGAAATAAAAAAAAGCAAAACCGGTAACGTTCAACTGATTGTCAATAATGAAATTAAATCTAAACTAAAAAAGTATAATTATATGTAAAATAAGCATTAAAAATAAAACGTATTCTTTTTATATTATAACTTAGTAGATTTTCTTCGCCAGCTTAGATCAAAGATGTAAGCTTCATTTATGTAAGTCTCAATTTTATACTGCCAGATAGTGTTCAGAAGTTCTTTGTTAGCAAAATTTTTATTGTAATGATTATGTGTTAAAGTTTTGTTTTTTTGCTTTTTAACTGGTAATGATTTTTTGGTAGATTTAACAGACATACATCTATTTTCTATAATAATAAGTTTTTTTTTACTTTAGTCGATTTTAGAGTATTATATATGGCGTTCACTTTAAAACTAGCCAGAAAATAAAATAAAAATATAATAAATACAAAATTTAAGCATTATCTAAACGTTCTGTACCTGGAAAAATAGATAGTAAAAACTTTTATATGTACATGCACAGGATAAATGAATTTTTTTTTGTTTTGTTTTGCTGTATGTTTCTTTTTTTAAATGCTTAATGATATTGTTTTCAGCTTTACAATATATATATAAAATACACTTCTTCTTCATTGATTCTAAATGTTGGTTGTCTACTTTTTATCACAATATGAAAATATATATGAAAAATAAAAGGAAGACTTCTAAGAAAACACTATACCAAGTCAAAGGATATTATATTAAAAAATCGAATAACAAAAATAAAAACATTATTATATAAATGTAAAACATAATACGCATATCATATAACATTTACTATGTTGTGGTCGCTTATTTTCTAGATAAACGCATACAGTCATAGAAGAATTTTCTATTGTTGTTATTAGTAATATGAGACAAGTTGTCATTTTAAAGTTGTTTTTTTTTTTTATTTTTTTTTTGTATTTTTCCTGGTTGTACCCGTTATATTTATAATACTGATTCGTATATATATAAGTGTATATAAGTACAATTAAAAAATTTTTAAATTCTTGCAACTTTGAAATTTTATATAATTAAAATAAAAGGTAAGAAAAATATAATTTGACACATTCGTATTTTATGTAATGAAAGCTGATCTTTGCAGGCGGGACAAACCTTAAATAAATTTTAAAACCTATTTTATATCTGGAATATTAATCTTTTTTTTTTTTGGTAAAACTTTAATTCCATTTAAAATATTATTCTATTTATTTCTTTATTTATATTAATATTACAAATCAAATAGGATAATGCAATATTACTAAACCATCAGAGGCTACTATTATCATTCATTTATACTACGATTTTGTTTTTTTTGTTTATATTTATTTATACTTATCAATAATTTTTCTTCCAATTAAATACTTCTTGCCTATGTAGGACATGAACTCACACTCCCTCAATTAAATCACTCGGCCACTGAAGGTCCGCAAAAACTAAATGTAAATAAATATAAAATCTTTTTTGCATACTTATAGGTGAATGCTTTTATGTTTTTAGTAAATATTAAAAAAAAACCTTGGTTCAAACTACAAATTATGGTATTTTGTATTTTTAATCAGAATGTTTTTTTTAAAGAAAACCTCAAATATAAAATATAAATTAATTCAAGATGTGAAATTTTTAAAAATAGGCTCATCATTATTTTTACATATTTTCCCATATCAAATATTTTTATGATTATTATCATGTAAAACATTGTATTTATAATACACTAATATTGTATTTCTTAAAATTGTCTTCTATTTCATGAATTGATAATATTAGATGAATTATAATAATCATAAAAATAAAATGTTAACGTTAATCCACTAAAATTTAGTCAATAACATTTTGTACTAGATGAAAATTTTTAAATTTAAATTTAAGCATTTTTATAAATTTTATATAAAATTCTTATTTTTAGATGATACTAGTAAAGTTTAGTAAATACTTTAAATTGGTTTTCGTGTTGATGCTTTTAAAACTGATGATTAAATTAAAATCTTAATTTTACATTTATTTTTTCATTTAAATTTTATTTTTCGATTGTTAAATTTTTGAAATTTAATTGAATATGTCCAGAACAGCCTCTCATATTCTAAAAGAATAAAACATTTTTTTTATTCAATTATATTATCAATTAAGAAATATTTTTAATAAAAGTGCTGCCAGGGAATTTATTTTATTTTTATAAAATCAATAAAAATTAAATTTAATTTAAAAAAATTTTTTTTCAGTTAATTGATTTATTTTTTGTATTTCCCAATAGTTTTTTTCTTTTTTTACCCTGAATTAAAATAGTATAAAAATAAAATAAAAGTTAACAAAAAAAGGGGAGAAAAAATAACTGTCAGTTAAAAATTTGATTATCATTTTTTGTTTAACAAAAAAAAAAAAAATAAAAATGGCAAGGAAAAAAAATTTAAATTAGTTTAATTTGACAATTTAGTACAATTGAAATTTTTTTATAAAATTTTTTTTTAATATTTTTGGGAATAAAGTTGTTTGGCATTTAAAAAAACAGTTTTTCATTTTAAGGTTTTTTTTTTCTTTTTTTTTGAAAAATTTTATGTATAGGTAGTACCTACTTAAAATAAACATTTGTACAAAAAAAAAAAAAATCTCTTATTGAATTTTCTCATAATTAATTTCAATTCTTTTAAATATAAAATGTGACAAGAGTGAATAAAAAGCTATTATTGTCTAATTGAAAAGAATTTTCTATTGCTATACCTACATATTTTTTTTTGTTTTTTATTATGGAAAGTCATTCATTCATTTCAATCATGTCTAAATGCTAAATGATGTGGTCTAAAAATGTGATTGAACCTGAACTCTTATACGACAATTTTCTTATACTCTTATACTTAAGTGGTTCAAATTGAGATGATATAATAATAATCATAAAAAAAAAAAATACATTAAGTTAAAAAGAGATAAAAATATATATTGTTGAAGTATAGACACTATATTATGATACTTATTTTATGATTGGTATTTGGTAAATGTAATTCATTTACCTCATACATATTGTTTTTTTTTTTTTTTTGAATCAATTGAATTTTATTGAATTGACTGGAAAATTTCATTTGATTTTTTTTTTATTATTATTATTTTATTATGAAAAGTTGTTGTTGTGCTTTTTTTTTGTTTTAATTTCATAACAATATAAAATCATAAAGAAATAAAATAATAAGAAAAAAAAAATTATTGTTTTATTGAAGTGTTCTTTTTCTTTGTGTGTTTTTTTTTTTCTGAAATCAAGTGTATAAAAGTGCACCGGTAAAAGAACAATAGAATTTTGTTTTCTCTTTCTTTTTGAATTTTTTGAATTTTTTTCTCTTTCAATCTTTGCAATTAATTTAGACTTGATTTAATCTTTTTTATTAATTTAACATTAAAGTACTATATTCTCACTTTATTCTTCATTTTGCAATTTTACTTTTATAGAATATCTGCATATATGCATTTATTTTGTATGTACATATTATGCATATAATAAATATAGGTATATTTGCATATCTATATATATAGATTCACATAATATATTAATATTAAAGATTTTGAGAGAAAGGTTAAAGAGAGTGTTTAAAAATATATTTTTTTTTTTTTTAAAACAAAAAAAACTTAGGTCTAACGTTGTTGAGGTGAGAAATACTTGAATATTATTGAAAAAAGGGTTTTTATTTTGTTCTAATTCTTAAATATTATATGGTACCAGGTGTAATCGGTAAAAATGACGTTTAAGAAATTTCTTAATATTTTAGAAATGGTTGAAATGCGATTAATTTCAAGAAAACAGCACCACACTGAATTTTTTTATTATTATTGTATTGATGTTGTGGATAATAAAATTGTGATTCACAACGTAATGGTGTTAAAGAGAACCAATAGGCAATATATTAAACGAAGGATTGTTAAAGACGCATAGTTTTCGAAAGTGAATATTTTAAAAATAGCATTGGAAAAATCAAAAGACACTTTCTTTAATTTAATCTATTTCATCAATTTATGAAAAGCTTTTTGCGTACTTATAAATGTAATATTTGAAATTGAGTTCCTTCATCACACCATAATAATTCACATACATATTATCTGAAAATAGCAAATTTTAAATTTTTTACCTCTTAAAGTTTACTCTTTCAATAACAAGTTTCAAGTCTGAAGTGTTAAAGATTTAAAAAGATGGACAAACAGAGAGAAATTTAACATAGATACAAAAATCGATTATATATTTTTTAAATATCCTTAAAAGGTAATTAACATTTTAAAGGGAAATTACTTTTTTTTAATATACCAATTTTGTGGCAATTTAACAAATTTTAAATAAATATTTTTACTAAAATTATAAAAACAAAAGTAAATCAAAGGATATTTTATTAAAATAACATTTACATTTGAAAAGGATATTCATGTTAAGTATTTCAATGTTCATTAGAATGTTTATTAAAATAAATGCAAAGATCTTAATAAGTTTTTCTAATTTTATTTTAGAATTTTTTACTGTGGGATGTCTTGAGGTTTAGAAGACATTATATTTTCAGATATGGATTTAATATCAATATATGTAAATTATATATACATATATTAACATTTGTGCACATTACGACATAAATTTTTAAGAGTAAATTAATAGATAGCAACAAAAAAAAAAAAATATTTTATATATGTTGTAAAACACTGGTGAAATAAATTTATTTAACAATTTTCCTTTTTTCCTTTTTATGGATTTATTTTTTTCCCTTTAACTTTGATTCACATAAAACAAAAAAAAAAATTTATATAAATATATTATTTTAAATTATTTTGCATACTTATAGGAAAATATATATTTTTTTTTGGTTCTCCAGATGGACATTTACCCAGCCCAAGCACGTAATTGAATTTTTCTTTTTCAAATTTTTTTCTTTTGCTTTATTTTATTATATATAAAGTATTTCTATATACAAATATATTTGTTTTTAAAAGAAATGTTTGATTTTTTGTCGTGAGCTTGTCGTTTGTAGTATGTTTATATAATATGTACTAGTAAAAGGATATATTATTACCATTTTTTTTGTTATAGTTGTCCTGATTATTGTATTATTTTTATTATATTTATCATGTACAATCAAAATATTCTTTTATTTTCACTTTCCTGGAATCTTAAATAAAGAAAAAAAAAACTATTCAAAAAAAGATACTTAAAAGGAAAAAAAAAGTTCATATACAAGAAAATTAACAAAAAGACAAAAATAATTGAATGTAAAATTTATATAATATGTTATTTTATTTATATATAAGTATTAGATTTATATAGAATATTTTTATATAAGATAAAGGATAACATTTGTGTGGGTTTTTTAAAATTACATTTTGTGACAATAAAATAAGGAAAAAATAAAATGTTTATTTTGTATTTTTGTGTATACACAATAGATATGTTAGTTTATATAATTTTGTGTAAAGATGTGATATCTTTTTTAAGGATTAAGTCAACGAAGTACATACACCTAACATAGAATAAACAATTTGAAATCATAAAATGAAACAGAGACTTTCAATTAACCCCTAACCCAAAGTAAAGAACGCAATTTTTTTTTTAACAAATTTTATGGGATTTTTCTTTTTTATTATAATTTTCTCTTTTTTTGTTTTTAGATCTGTGATTTTATTTTGTTTTAAATATTTAATGATTATAAAATATGAGTTTTGTTAGCATTATGTAACAGTCCAGTACACCTGTATATAATTTTTTGTAGTTGTCCTTTATAAAAAAAAAAGTTGTGAAAATCATCAAAAAATTTAAAAAAAAAACACCTTCTCTTTGGGACAATTTTCTGATATTTAATTTGCTGCGCAAGACAATTTTTATAAGATTATATAAATTGTAAATAAATATATGCGCATAAGATTGCCAGATGATAATATTTTTCATTTTCTTTATATCTTTTAAAGTTTGAAATCGTAATCCAATTGTTTAAAAAGGATGAAAAACGTTTAACCATAGAAAACTTTTTTGTTGATGATTATTTTAGTTAATTATCGGGAAATATTGATTTAACTTCAGAGAACAGACTAAAATTTGAGTAAATTTGGTGAAACACTTCGAAAAGTGTATAAGTTTCTATTAGAATTTTTTGTGGAATTTTGGTATTTCATATAATATAATTTTATAATCATTTTATAAACTTTAAATATTTATTTAACAATTTTATATTGGATTTTTTTAAATATAAAATTATAAAATTTTGTACTCAAATAAATTTACAATGAAAAATATTTATTTTGGTGATATATTGGCCACTCTAATTTAAATATATGTATATAAATTGGTTTATAAAATTTTTTTTTACTGTTATATAATTAAATTTATTTTTTAAATGTCAATTAATGAAAATCATAAAATTGTTCTTTTTATATTATTTTTAAAATTTCTTTCTTTCTTATTGTACAAAAATATATTTTTAATTTTTGCTTCCTTTTGTTTTTTTTTCTGTATGAAATGTTATAGCCAAGTTTAAGATAATTTTGTATGCTTGACTTTTAATTAGTAGTAAAGATATAAGTATCAATAAAATAAAAAATTTAAATATCCAATGAATTATTTTTATTTAGAACTACTTTATTTAATATAGTTTTACTTAATTTTTTTTTTTGTATGTTAAAATGTTCTGAAAATTTGATGATTTTTCCATATAAATTTAATAATATTATAATTAAATTTATATGTAAATTGATACATAAAAAAAAATTTAAAACAATTAATTTTTTTTATTTCAATTCATTTTAAGGACTTGCATTCCTTGATTTCAATTAAATAATGTTTCAAATTTGTTTTCCTTAAATAACAAAAGGCAACAAAAAAAAAAAAATTAAAAAAATTTGAACCTTTCATTTCCACTTCAAAAAATATAAAATATACATATATATTATATAGTTTATATAAATTCTAAAATAAAAGAAAAAAAAATTTGTTGTTTTTCGTGTATTTTTACAAAAGTACTATAAAATAGAGAACGCACTTAGTCGAAAAAGGTACTTGTAACAATTTGTTTTTTGTTTTGTTTTTTTTTTTTTTATTTCAAGTATACTTGGAAAATAATTTTAATTTTTTTTTTTGCGTTCTTCGTCTATATGCTATGTAATAATTTCTGTGCCATATATTGGTTAACATGTGGCGGATAATATGAACAATTTTGATATTATGCATAATTACCTGACCACTGTCATTATAAGTATGAAATAACCGCGTGTTTTCGTCAATAAAAATATACCAAAATAATTTTAATGGCAAGCACAATATTTTAGGATTGTAAATTAAAAATTAATATTTTTAGATGATAACATACATATATAACGTCTGTTAGCAATTAACCGAAATTATGCATAATAACCGATTTATGTATATTAACGACAAAATTTATACATACATATTATAATGATTGTATTTACAAAATTTATAATAATATCTACACTAATGTTAAGAAATATATACACATATATATATATATATTATATATGGTATCAACTTATTTTGTATATTTTTTGAATTAAATATTTTTATATTTATAAATGATCTAAAAATAAAATAAAATAATATCATATATGTATATTAGTATTTATATGTATGTACATATATAGAACATTTTAAAGCGCATAAATTCCAAAAATAAAAAAAAATATTTTCAAAAATCCTCATACAACATATACATATATACATTCTGGTCTAATAATATGAATGGTACATATGTAAAAACATTCAACCAAACATTTATAAATATTTCTTATGCATAAAATTAACTATCTTTACTAAAAATATATATTATGTACATATATTATGTGAAATATATGTACATAGTGTCTATACATTTATTTGAATAAATACACATGCTTTTGTATGTATTTTGATATATATACATATACTCGTATACATATATTAAAAAGATTTTCAGAATTTTTTTTATTTTTTTTTTTTTAATGTTGAACTTTTTCGACAGTGGCTCCAATCAGTATAAAAATTTTTATATGTGAATCATTTTGTTTTTCCTGTTTTTCAATAATTTTTTACTCACTTATGTATACATATTTATTATGGATACACAAAACAAAAATAAAATAAATGCAATTTTTCAAGAGTAGTTTTCCTTATATATTAATGTTAGTGGTAAGTATAACATATAGTGATAACAATTTTGTGTGGTGATGATAATACTGATGTTAATGAAATATTTTTCATATGAAATAATTCCGAATAGAAATTTTTTTTAAGTTTAAAAGTAAGTGAATTCTTTATTTTTAATATTAAAAAATTTTTTAAAACAATACCAAAAAAAAAAAAAGAAAAAATTATACTAGATATAAACTTGTTTAAATTGCTGGTTATTAAATGGTTCGTTTAACTTTAAATATTAAATCATTAAAATTAAAAGAATAAACAGTACAACGATAGTTACATTGTAGTTAAAAAAATTTTTTGATGATAGTGAAAGCTTCTATGATGTATTTTACAAAACAACTAAGTATTTTTACAACAAAAATATCTCTTCAAGGTTAAAGAAAGCTGGCTGCTGACCACAGGTTCCTTAAATGCAAAAGCTTTCTGCGGCGAGTAGAATAGGAAAAAGTTGAAAAAAGTCTTGAAACTAAACATGATGAATGATGAGATGGATGGATGGATGATAAGATTCCAAAGAATCTTAGGGGACGGCTATTGGAAAACCTCTCCGAAGTGAGATCACTTAACCAGAAGACCATTATTCAGATTCTTTTGGGAGAATTGATTGAATCGATGAGCCGCTGTGATAAATGTGCCTCTCATGAAGTTTCGTCAACAAAGTGTCGCAAGGCGCAAGTATAACGATGGTTGTCTATTTTCCCTATTCAACATTTTTACAATAAGTAATAAATTTTATAAATTGAAAACAAATGACAATGATAATGATTTTAAAGTTTAGAAAAATATATTTTTACAATAATAATGATCAGTTAGGAAGGAGCTATAAAGAATAGATAATAAAAATTTCATTTTTTTTATAAATATTTTTTTACTTTTTTTTTTTGTCATTTTGGAGTTTATTTCATTAGCATCCATTTAAATCATTTCAGTTCTAGTTATTTTCAGGAAGAAATCATGGAGCCAGGTAGATTATAGTTTAGATATAAAATATCAAAAAAAAAAAAAACATTTAATATTTTATTCATTTTGAACATAAAAATATATGATAATACAAAATATTATATAAAATATATACATACATATTATACTTTTGTAATTGCATTCTGTAAAATTGTACATTTAATAATATATTATATACATGTACATAATAGGCACATTATATTATGTACTTATGTTTGAATATTTATGTAGGAGCATTTTAGGTTATAGTTATAATTTATAAATATATAACTGTTAATATAAAATAGTTATAATTTTATAAATGTTTATTTATATATATATATGTATTTATGTTTGTATTTTTTGTGTAAAATATTTTTTAAACTGCTTTAAAATGAAAAAAAAGTATAACCTATAATTGAAATATTTTTTAAGTGTGTAAATGTTTGTCTATATACATAATATATATGTAGATCTAGCTATTATAAAAAAAAGTTACTTTTCGGTTTTTGTTTTTTTTTTTTTAGTTGAATTTTTGACATATAAAAAAACTAGACGTATAATCCTATAGACACATTTATATGGGTGAATAAAGTCTACCTAAATATACGTGTGTAATTTACCGTTAGTCTTAGTTATAGTGTAAATAAACTACATATATTTAAAATTAAAACAATGCAAGCGACATACAAAATAAAATTTATTTTTTTTATTTTTTAAATTTTTAACTGTATCTATATAGAAGTACATATATAGTATTATGACACACATATGAATAATTATAGTTGGTAGTACATATACGTACATATTATATAGAATAGATGATTGCACGTCGTTTATGTGTAGAAGGAAATCTAAGAGTAAATTGTTTTTGTTTTTTAGTGTGAAAATAATTGTATGACATTTTTAACGTGTAAAGTGAAGGTACGATGAACTTTAAAAAAAATAAAACAAAAAAATTTTTTATTTATTACTGTTATATTTGTTTTTTATTGTTATTGTCGTTTATTAGTTTTTTAGCACCAAAAAAAAAAAAAAAAGTACGTGTTGTGCAATTGGGAAAAAGAAAAAATCAAAACAAACAAAAAATTAATAAATAGAAATTAATTTAAAGTGAATTGAACAATCAAATAAATCAAATTCTAAATTTATTCTAACATTTATTTCGATTTATATTTATTAAAACTGAAATCTAAAATAATCTAAAAAATAAACTTTTTTATAAGCGTATTATCTTTTATAAAACTTTGCATTCTTATTTAAATAATGTTTTTAAAATTTGAAATAAAACCTTAATTTTCGTTTGCTTTATTTCGATTTTGAGCACAAGTCTTAAATTTAAAATTATTATTTAGTCATATGACAGAGTTTTGTATTGCAAATAAAGATAACGAAAAGTTTTATTTTAAAAAGAGATTATAATAATATAATATCTAATTGTATTTATCACTTTGAGATCTAGCTGTTATGATTTTAAGGTTTGAATCAATGTAAAAGAAATAATGCAATTTTCAATTTTTTAAAAGATAATAAAATTAGTTTAGAATTGTTGAAAGATATTTTTTTCATCTCTCAAAATTTTGAGGTTCTATCTAAAAGCGTACCGGAGATATGAAGGATGTTTATAAAAATTTGTTTTCACATAACGGTAAATTTAAATAATAAATTCCAAAAAATTTGTATAAATTTGATATTAATTTGTAACACTAGAAACCCATACTCATTTAAAAATAGAGCATTTTTCAACGTTATAGCTCTGTAATGGTTGGGACTACATACTGTTAAACATATTGTTAAAATTTTTTCCATTCAACATTAATTTTTTTAAGAGATCTATCCATGATTAAAATTTTATTGTTCAATATTTTAAACAGTATAGAAGTTTTGCAAAAAGACGGATGGATGGACGGACGAACGGACAGCGTAAAACTAATAAGAAAAATTTTCAATTTTTTTTTTGAAAAAACAAGATAATCGGGTTATAATAAAATAAAAAAAAAGGAAAATTTTTGAATAAAAAAAAAGAAAAATGTTTTTTTTTTTTGTTTTAAAATGCTGTCGCGTGTTCTTTGTTAGTTGTTATTATTGGTTTGTTTTGTTTTACACGTATTTTTATCTCATTTTATTTTTTTATTAAGTTAACTGTAGTTTTTTAAAATTTTTTTTTTTTTTTGTTTAAGTTCTGTTATGAACATGAATTGAATGAATTAAATAATTTTTTTCTCTTCAACTTTTTTTTAACTAGTGCGAATAATTGTTTAGTTTAGTTATATTTTATATTTATTCATTTTTTGTTTTTTTTTTAACATTTAAAAGATTTAAAAGATCATTTTTTAATACTGCTATCGTTTTTTTATTATTTATTTTACTTAAAATTGAAAACATGCTGAAGGAAAAAAAATGTAATTAAAAAAAATCTAATAAAAACAAATTTAATTGAATATGAAAAAAATTTGAATAAAATTGTAAGTTTATTAATCAATTAAAATATATGTATGTTAATTATAATGGTAAATCATTTTGAATAGTTAATTTAAATGTTCATTTTTGATCAAAAATAGTAAAGTTTTCAAGTAAATTCTTAAACAAATGTTTCTAATCAGACCCTATTGCAAATAATAACTGATATTATTAAATTTAATTATAGTCCTTTTCATATTGAAAGGGACATAAGTTTTCCAAAAAATAAAAAATATAGCTTCTTGATATATAAATTGAAACCATTGGGCCAATATAGACGATTATCTTCTACTTTTGTTTTCTACAAATTTTTATTTGGTTCTGCTCAGAAACTAATTTTGTGGTGGGTACTTTTACTATTCAATGTTGAAACCAAAATTTTAGAGTTTTAAAAAATTAGTCGCCTAATATAAGAGAAAAAGCAATGAGGGTTAGAAAAATTTTGTGTGTACCACACGTTTTAGTATTATTTCGAAAATCGAAATTCAAACATTAAAGTTATAATTGGAAATAAATTTTATAAAGTAAAGTTTAATTTAAAGTAAAATTAGTTAATAATTTTTGCATATTCTTTTTTATGCACCTCTCATATTATTTACACAGTTTTATAAAAGTAGCGATGCGTGTAGTGCACAAACCGTGTGAAATAAAAGCATTTCTGTCATAAACCAGAAGTGAAAGCAGAACATACTCGTCTAAATTGGCCATAAAATTTAAATAAAAATTTTGTAAATATTATTTTAAAATTTTTACATTAATATCTAATATGAAATTTTTAAATATATCCAATACAATCATATAAGTAATATTCAATTCTAAATTTACACGAAAATATCATTTCCCATACTAAAGTTAAGTTCCTTTTATTTTAAATAAAATGACAGTTTTAATGTCAAAAATTAATTATATAAAAATAATTATTTTAAAACTTTATTTTTTGTTAAATTAATTATCAAAATCGCTTTCAAAAATATCTCCAGATTCTGAAAACAGAAAAAGGAAAGTTTATGTATATACAATCATTACGCATTTATTTCTTAAAAATTTGATGTAAATGCCAAAAAATTGTAAATTCAATTTGGAAATAAAATTGTCCTTTTAAAGGGTTAATTTTGAAATAACAATTAATTAAATGAATGATCTTGTAATTGTGTATGAGCATGCTTCTAATACAATGTTAACATCAAAATAAAATCCATGTGCACGTACTTTTTTAAAGGGAGGACATTTTTTCTGTAAATATCTGTTGTATGTAAACCTTTGGAAATGATTCAATTAAAACCATAGTTAGTGCTTGATATTTAGTGGAAAACTAAAATTTAGAAAACTTACTTTAGGATTTTTGTTTTTTTCTTTGTACATATAATAAAGAATCTATTAAGGGCAAAGTTTCCTTTTAATTGCTTTCTTATATATTAAATATTATATTGATAATATTATAGTAGGTAATAAATTTTTTTCATATTGATGAATTGTAAATGGTAGTGATTTTTATGTGCAGTAGATTTTAATAGATTTTGCGGTAGGTGTGATTTTATACACTTACGACCAAGTCCATATATAATAAAAACAATAGATTTTTTATATTGCGTAGCCAAGTTTAGCCATAAAATACTTAAATTAATTAGAAAGAATTTAAGAACAAACAGAATTTATTATGTTACGATATACGTTATTTTTTTTTATAAATTTTAAATCCATCTTAACCAATGTGTAATCAATAGTAATTAAATATAATATATGTATATATATTATTATAGAAAATATTAAAAGTTATTAAATCGTCTATCAAAAATTGCACTCTCCACTATTGAACAACTTCACCGCCATCATCGTTTTAAGAAAAACACAAAAAAAAAAAAAAACCAAATTAAAGTAAAATACGGAAAAATGGAAAATGAAAAAAAATAATCGAAAAAGAAAAATTATAATAGTTTCATTTCAACAAAACTATACGTAGATAAATGTATACTTGATATTATTGTCATTTGGTGTATGAAAATGTATGGGTATGTTTATGTATGTGTGGATAATTTTTTTTAAGAGAAGATGAAGAATTATTTTTTTTTTGTTGCTTTTTTTTTTTTTTGTATAAACAAAACACCCCCAAATTGTCTGGACAAAACGGCGCCCATTGAGTTTTTAAAAGTATCTATTATCTAAGTATATAAGAATTATATATATGTATATACATTTGAGTATAAATATATATACCTATATAATATGTGTTTTTTAAGAATTTGGATTTGAAAATATATAAAAAAATATATTTCTTTGTCTGAATAGTTTTAATATAAATATATGTGTATGTATAAATAGATATACCGTTAAAGATATTATTTTTGTTTTTTAATTTATTAGTGAGTACATATGTATATGTTTGTATTTGAATTGATATATTTTTGAAAATATAAGAACGCTGTTAAGGAAATTATAGTTTTTTTTTTTTGAAAAACCCACCATCTAGTTTCTTTTTTTGGCAAGTTTTTATTTTTTTTTTTGATCATGGTTGCAAATTGCATTTAAATATCATATATTCATATGTATGTTTTCATGCATACAAGCTCACTTTTTAATACATTATGTGATATAGGTATAAATTATATATTTTATAATTTTATTAATAATGTTATAAATTTTATTTATATACATACATATTTAGTACATGATACTGAATTTGATTGCGGTTTATAAAATAAAAAAAACTTTAATTCGTATTTGAAAATTATTCTTTTTTTATATAAAAGGTATATGACAGATTTGATTTTAAGAAACTAACTTTAAAGAACAACTCATACTAATAAAAATAATCATATGCGACTAGATTTAGAATGTTTTTTAATGGAGTTTATATGAAAGAAAAAAAAAACCAGAAACGGTTTACTCCGAAGTATTAAGATTTGTAAACCTATAGAAAAATTTTTTAAAAATAGGATACGACTGTAATTGATTCTAATTAAATATAATATTTATAATAATAATTATAAATTATAGGTATTTATAGATTATAATTGTACTATATATATATACTTGAAAATAATAAAAATAAAATGAAATTACCGCAAACATAAATTTATAAATTGTAAACATAATTAAATTAAATAAAAAAAAAAATAATATTTATATTTAATTAATGATTATATAAAATAAAAATAATATGTTATTCAATCTTAATTAAAAATGAAAATGTAAAAGAAAGAAAGCAACATTTATTACTTTTTAAGATTTTAAGGTTTGGAAATAAGGATAAGTAATTAAGATTTTTTTTTTCTAATTTTGAATTTTTATTAGTATAAAAGAAAATGCTGTAATTTTGAGTTGTAAATATTTTAATTTAAGTTAAGCAATCAATTATTTGTTATTAAATTAAAATACTTTTTTTTAATTCGCACTTTTTCTTCTAAGGAAGTTAATAATTTTGACATAGTGAAATTACATACTAAAATATTTTAAATATTAAAATAAATACTAATTACATGGTACATAATTGTTTATATTTTATTAAAAGGATATGGAACGATTTACTCCGAAGGATTAATTTTTTTTTTTTTTTGAAGTTTTTCCAGAATGTAGATTTATAGTCGAGATTGAGCTTTTTAAAGTTCCATTCCATTCTACACAAATTATGGGAAGTTTAAACCAATTTCGAGAATGATGCAAGAGACCAGCTGACAGTGGCAGCTTTTCGATATTAATGCTAACCAGTGGTCTAACATAATAAAAGATAATAAAAAATGTTTAAATAATTAAATTAATTAATTAACGAAAATAAAATTATTTTTTAGCATAATTTACTAATATACTAAGGATGACTTAATCAGTTAATACGATATATGATGAATGAACAATACAACTGGATGCAATATGTCTGATATAATGGGTTGATTGCATAAAACAGAGCTTAAACTCAAATTTTACTTTTTCAAACCAAAACCACTCTTGAACTTGAATTTTTGTTTGGAAAAGTGAGATTTGAGTTCCAGCTCAATTTTATACATTTGACCCAATGGATCATGATTTTTTTTAAAGAAAAATACGTGTCTAAGGGTAGGTTTTGTATGAAAAAGGGAGCGAGCGAACTTGAGAATTTTATGCATTCGAGCCAATATATTTGAACTCAGTTTTAAAATATTTTTAAAATATATCTTCAAGGTATAAAAATTCATTTCTGTTTTTATATAAGCCTTTCTATGAATAAGTATATAAGAATTGAAACTATTAACTTTATATCTATTTAAAGCATCATATTATTTTTTATTCAAAACTTTTAAATAGTAAAAAAAAAAAAGATAGTTGATAATAAAATTCAATTTAACGGTTTCCTTATTTTTAATTTATTGCAATGTTTTGTTTCATTTTCCATTTTTTTTTTTTTTGTTATGAAATTTTTATTTCTTTATTAACAAAAATTAAAATGATATTTTTCTTTACGCTTTTAATTTCTTTTAATTCCTTAAAGCTTTATGATCACGAAATGGTACTTTTTTTTCTTTCTGATATTAATTTTAACGTTGTATGCAACGACCATTTAGAAATAAATACTCACATACGTGTTTTTTTATTTTTATATTTTCCTCCTATAAATATGTAATGTAAATTTATGTTTATTATCAAAAGTTTTCTTGTTTGTTACGTGTGCGCTCTGTGATAATAATAATATTATGTTATTTTACTTTTGAACTAAAAAAATATACAAAAATAAAAAAGCAATAATAATATTATAAATAAATATTAAACTCTGATTGAAATTTATATCCTTTTAAATGAATATCCTTTCTAACTATATTTATATACATTATACATTGATGTACATCAAAATAAGAACATTTTACTTTTCTACATATTTTTTGTATATAAATATTATGTTTCAAAGACGGTAATAACCAACCATCTTATTATCGGGTTATTTAAACTTAGATTAATGAAAGTAAAGTTTTTTTTTTTTTGTTAAGACACTTTATGAATGAAATCATATAGTGTCAAAATGAAATCTTCAGAGGGGTAAGATGAAAAATCTTAAGAGGTAAGATGTAATGAAAATATTGTGAAACATATGTAAAAATATATTATTATTAGCAAATATATGTTTGGATTTATTGGCTAATATTGCGCTACTCAAACTTCCGCAGCTGTTTAAAAATAGCGAATTTTTAATTTTTGAGCTCTTAAACAGTGCGAAATACAAATATTTTTTTGAAGATGACTTATGTTAATTCTCAATCTCTATCTTCATTCTCTGGAAATTTAAAGGTTTTGACTGAAAGTGTTCCGAAAATGTATAGAAGCAAAAAATATATTTTACATAACGGTAGTTTTAAATACTAAATTGAGAATTTTATATCGGCCCTGATTTCGATAGTCATTTCATAAAAATGAAAATGAAAAATTTTATTTCATTTTAATAATTTTTTGCGATTTCAATAGTCCGGCAAAATGAAATGGAATTTAAAATTAAAATGATTTATATTATTTTTTAAACCGGCAATACTTTCTTATTTTGAGATTTTAACTATACAAAGAAAAAATTAAGATTTAAAACACGTGTTTCCCAATACTATAATAGAAAAAAAGCAAAAAATTAAAAAAAGTGCCGAAAAGTGGTTCCTTAGTTTTTTGGGGCGGGCTTAAAAGTTGAACTTTTTTATTTTTTTTTTATGTTATTTAAATTTTACTACAAAATCGGTGAGTACTGAGTACCATTTTTTTAAACATGTCGGAACGACTTCTAATTCACAAATTAATGGGCTTTCTTGCAACCTATGCTATCGTATAGTCATAGGTTACTTATAAAAATGCCTATATTCACATAAATATAAATAAAATACTTCATAATTTTTTCCTAAATCCATTTTTACAAGCACTCATTTAACAATTTCAAAATGTGAAAATTTGACATTTTAAATGAGTATATTCATAAAGTATGACTATCAAAATCAGCTTCTTTTAATTTTTTATGATTTTTTTCAATTTTTATGACTATCGAAATCAAAAATTTTGTTTTTCATAAAAAATGAAAGTGATATGATTATCGAAATCAGGGCCATGGTTTCACGTTTTTAAATTGAAAAAATATTAAACAAAACTTGAGAACAAAAATATTTAAAAATAGAGTGTTTTCGAACTTTGAAGGGCTTTAACTTTGTAATGTATGGTGCTACATAAAAACGTTCATGAGATCTAATTAATGGTGACTTAAAATAAATTTCTAAAAATCATAAAAAAAATCCAAACTTTTCGCTTCTTGAAAAGAAAACTAAAATCTTAAAAATGTTCAACATTTTTTGAAACTCATTGTATCATTACATACCTATATACAATTACAATAAATGTAATATTGTTGTTGTTGCTGTTGCTAATATTATTGTTTTTATTTTTTTTACAATTGAACTTACTGAATACCAGAACTTTACTGCTTCCATATTTTTTTTTTTTTATTTGTATTATTTGTTTTTTGTATTCTCTTTTATTTTTCCTCTTTTGATCCCAATATCGAAATTGTAAATTATGAAATAAGAGAACTGTGTACTCTAAATGGTGTTTGTTGCGTGCATTTATTATCTTCATTTTTGTTTTTTCTACTTTGCTTGTTTTGGCTTTTTATTAGGTTTGAATGAGAATTTATTATGATTCTCAGATCTCAGATAAATAATATTAAAAATCATAGCAAGAAAAAAAAAATGAGATAGGATGAGGAAGGATATCTGATAAGGACAAGCTAATATGCTTTAGATTTCATGAGAGAAATAAAAAAAAAAAGAAAAAAAAAAGTTTAAATGATAAAAATAATAAATAGAAACAAATAATAATAAATAAATGCTACATAAAAAGTTTCTAAAAATAACGGAATGTAGGAAAATAAAATCAAAGTACAGACATGGACAAAAAAAAAAAAAGATATTCTTTATTTATAGTTTATTTGAGATTTTTTTTTTTGTTTTTCTTTTTTGTTTTCTGTAATTGGGTATATTTATTTTCGTTAAATTTTTTTTTTTTTTAATTTAAGAAAATTAATTTTTAGAATTTAATTAGAAAAATTTATTTGAAATTAATTACAAAAAAAAAAAAAAATATGAAAACCATTTATACATACGTAACGTCATTATAAATAAATTCAAGTTTGAAAAATCCTAAAAGGTAAGTTAACAAATAATCCAATATAATTTTAAAGTTATATGCAATTTCATGAGTCATAAAAATTAATGTCGAAACATTTATTTAAAATGTACGTGATTCTATTATTAAAAAAAAATTTTTAATTGAAAGTAGAAATGATCTGCGATTACTGATATTAAAAAAAAAAATGCAGATTAGGCTAAAAAATATAATCTATCCCCTAATCGAAAAATTTTAGAAAATTTTGGTTTGCAAAAAGTCAATGAAATCAAAACTAAATTTAAATGACTGAAAAATGATTGTAGAAAATTCAGAAGAATTTTATTGAAGAGGCGGCAGTATATCAGTCATTTTTATAAATTCAATTCGGCTGAAAATATTTTGATCTATTCATGACTTCTTTATTTAATGAATTTATTATATATATGTTTAACATATTTTAAAAGTTTTTTATGTTTACTTATATTTTTGAAAGATCATTGAACTAACTTAAATATAATATGGATATAAATTTCTTTTATATTATTAATATAATATAAATAATAATAATAATGATGAGGTAATAAAAAAAGTTTAAGAATGTAACATCAGATCAAAATCATGATAATCAATTATTATTGTATCAGGGTTAATTTAATAAAGTAATGTATAATTTGTATAATACTTAAAAATTATAATAAATAGTAAAAAAATATTTTTATATTAAATGAAAACTTTCAGATAGTATTAGGTATCATCTATATAAGAAATAAAATATTTAAAGTTTTATTATTATTATTGTGTTTTTTTTTTTTTAAACACAAATAATACCTTTTAAGAAATTTATTGCAATTTTTATTTTTATTACTATTTATTTATGTTTTTTATTTTGGTTTTTTTTTTTTTTTTTAGTCGTTTTGTATTGTTTTTTTTTATTATTATTATGTTTTTCCGTATTGATTTTCGAATCATGAAATATTGTCTTACATTAAATGTCAGAAAAGAAAATATATATACTGTTTAAGTTTTTTATTTTATTTTTCTTCGTAAAGTTTTATTTTTTATTTTTCGTCTTCTGGTTTTAGTTTTCTTTTTTGTGGTCTATTTTAAAGTACTCAATTGGTCAAAATATATGTAATTTATATTAGATATATATTTATATATGTATTAAAAAGAAAAAATTATAATTTATGTCTATATAATAAAGAAATGTATATATATATAAATATATACATTATATATATATATATATACATACGAAGAAGATAAATATATATATATATATATATATATATATATATATATATATATATAATGTATGTAATGTGCAAATAAATGAAATGGTAGTATTATTGAAGGAAAAAATAAAAAAAAAAAGAAAACTTTATTGAATTGATATTTATTGATAGGGATTATAATGAAAATATACAAAAGTATGTATATATATGAATATATATATATGAACAATAAGTATTAAAAACAAAAAAATAGCCTGATATTTTTATATAAAATTAATGAAGGCGACGTTTATAATATACAAGAACGAAGAAGATAAATACTAATAATAATAAAAAAGGATTTTTATATAATAATAAGTGTGTAGTAATAGGTCATGATTGATTGTCATTTTGATTTTTTTTTTTCTCTCATAATATAAATATATAATATGCATTTATATACATATATAAATTTTTTATATATAAACATATAAACATACCTCCAAAAAAAAAAAAGAAAAAATTAGGCACTATAAGTAATTGTAATAAAGAAAATTTAAGCTTATTCAAATCTGTTTTTAAGTCTGTATAACTTCATTATTTTGATTTATAATTTTTCTTTTTAAAAGATTTTTATATTTATATAAAACACTCTATATACAAGAAAAGCTCTAGATTAAAGAATACAACTAAAGAATTAATGATGTCTATTTTTTTTTTTTTTTGGTCATTTTTGTTGGATATATAGACAGACTTGTAAAAATAATGATTACTTTGTACTTGAAAATTATAATTACTCGGTAATTGTACACAACAATACTTGAAAATTACGATTACTCAGTAATTGTAATCAAAAATTTTTAGTATGATTACTATAATAATTGGCGGACTCAAATTTTTTGATTACGATTATTAATAATCAAAAAAAAAAATCTATGATTCTTTTCTTATTAGATTATTATATTATTTTCAATTACTTAAAAATAATCTAAAAGTAACCCGGATTATTTTTCAATTATTTTTAATTAAATAAATACAAAAATAAATAAGTATTACAACAAAAAAAAAAAAAAAAAATGTTAAGTTTCAAGTGTATAAAGAATTAGAATAGATAATGTACAAAAATTTAAAAGACTGGAACATGCTGTAAAAGAAGACCTCAAACTTACTTATAGATTATAATTTAATTAAAAGATAAATGCAATATTAAAAGATTAAAGTTAATTTGAAACTAATTGAAGAATACAATTAATAATAAATAAAATGTAATACTGGGTCATGTGTATAAGAATATAAGAAAATGTTTAAAAAGTTTAAATTATTAATTCAATTTTTTTATTATTTTTATTTAAACAATAAAATTGAAATTTAAACTAATTATATATATAAAAATTTTATATACATATCATTTTATTTTATTATTTTGTTTATTATGTATATTAACATATGTAACTATTTATATACCTATTTATATTGAATATATCTTAAAATTTTGTTATATTATTAGATTAAATTTATTATAAGTTACAAAATAAAATTATTAAGGAATTTTCATTTTAATTTTGTATCCTTAACTTTTTAAAGTAAATACATAATATTATATAATATAAATACTAAAGGAAATATTTAAGTAATATATTTACTTTTGTTGGAATTTTTCAAATATTTTAATAAACATATAAGTATATATGTATATGGGTAAGTATCTAGACAATAAGTATTTTTTTTTTTTTTTGTTTTATTATTTTGATGATCAAATTACAGTATTATTAATTGATTGAAGGAATCAATATCTCTAAATCCGACTATTTAAATATAAATTATAATTAAAAAATAATCTATTTTATATAATACATAATTATTAATGTGTAATATACATAAATATTAAGATTTAAATATATAAATATAGATATAAATATTATTATTTTTTGGTTTTTTTGTTTGCTTTTGTCATTTTATACAATAGAAATGTTAAAGTGTTAATAATAATTATCATAATTTAATTGACAGTTTATTATATAAATTATAATTATATACCTATATATATATTTAAATAATATTGGAAAAAAATAGTGATAATTAAGATTATTAATTATGAGTTTTTAATAATATTAATAATAGGATTATTATTTAAAATTTATTTTAACTTTAAAACCTAAATTATTGTATTAAATAATAATAATGTGAAAATATTTTTTTTGCCTATATATATTTTGTATCTAAAAAATGAGATTGAAAATGTGGGAAATTAAAATATTTTTATTTTTAATTTGTTTCAAATTAATTAATATCTAGTCTTTAATTATTTAGTGAAGTATTCAGTAAAGGGCTAATTTAGATTAACATAAGATTATTATCAGTGAAAAATTTAAAGTGGGGTTTTTATCAATAATTATGTATAGATGAAAATGGAGTTTTTTTTTTGTTCTGAAGAAAAAATACTTGTCTAGTGACACATTCTTCAATACATTACCTAAAACTAAACAAGGTAATATGTAAAAGCAAAGGATTTTCAAAAACGTTTATTTTCCCCAAGTGAATAAAAACAGTTTAGAATTTGAATTTGAATTTTATATAAATAGAGATTTTTTTCAATTTTTTCTATTTCAATCTCATAATAATTAAGAAAAGCAGTTAATACACGTGAAAACGTTTTGTTGGAGCTGTAATTTTTGTGTTTTTTTTTTTTGGAAAAATTTTAACAAGTTACCTAAGTTAAATTATATATATAGATTAGATTTTATTTTTTAAAGGTAAATCGTATAAAAGTAAGATTGGGACCTTTTGCTGCACATCTATAATTGTGCTCCTTTATTACTATGTGTTTTGGATTGATTTTGCCGTCATTTATAATACATTTATAATACTATCTTGCACAGCAGTCAATTTGGTTTTGAGGAAAACTCGAACACGACAGCTGTATGCTTAAAACTAAATGATTTTGTTACTAATAAAATTGATAAAAAAAAATATGTTGCATGTGTTTTTTTAGATCTCGAAAAAGCCTTCGATTGCGTGGACGACAGAGTACTGCTGCATAAGCTGCACATGGTAAATTTCGATGCAAATCAAATAAATTTCTTTAAATCGTACCTAGAGAATAGACAGCAGAGAGTTCGAATTAATAATAAACTCAGTAATAATGCCACTGTAAAAAAGGGAGTTCCGCAGGGCTCTATTTTAGCACCAATTCTTTTTAAACTCTATGTGGATGACATTTCTCGATTATCGTTAAAAGGAACAATTCAACTCTACGCTGATGACGCAGTAATTAAATATGCGGAAGTTAGCGAAGATTGTTTAAAGAGTTCAATCATACATGATCTTGGTATTGTTGAAAAATGGCTTAACAAACATAAACTTTTACTAAATACAAAAAAAAACAAAAATCTTGCTATTTGAGAATAAATTTTTCAATGATTTTATCGTTTCCTATAGGAATCATGTTTTGGAGGTAACGAAAACTTTTAACTATCTAGGTCTGATTTTAGATAGCAAATACAATTGGCAATGTCATATCAACCTTGTCTGTAAAAAAATTAGTCCGTACATTTTTATATTGCGGAGACTTAGCAAATTTTTTACTAAAGACGTACTTTACATTATTTATTCATCTTACATTTTGTCAAACATCATATATCTTAATCCCATTTGGAGCTGCGCTTCTCAATCTGCTGTAAATAAATTGGATATCTTACATAAGCGGGCAATAAAGGCAATACACTTTTATCCTATAAGATTTCCAACAAACACTTTATATTCAGACCAATATGTCAGTTTATCTAATATTTGTAAGAGGGAACTATATTTAATGGCAGATTATTAATAACAAAATAAAACATAATTTTTTACTAAGTAAAATGATTGATATACGCAATCACAACACAAGAAATAAGTGCAATTTTTATTTACAATTGTTTAAGATAAATAAACAGAAAAGTAATTGTTTATATAACTGTTTAAAGTGTTATAATGAATTACCAAATGAGTTGAAATCTATTGAAAATATTGTGAATTTTAAGAAAAAGATAAAGGCTTCTATTTTGAATAATTTGGAAATATAGATATAAAAAGAATTATAATAATTTTTTTAGGTTTAAGTTTTTCTTTGTATTTACATTGTAGTTTTATTTAATTTTTGAATTTTTTTTTTTTTTTTGAATTTTTTTGATTTTTGAATTTTTGATTTTTGTATTGTTTATTTTTCTACTATATAATGAAGTAAATAGGAACTTTGAAATTTATTAAGTTTAATATATATTAAATATTTTGGCAACTGAAGTTAATGTTAAAAATCATGAGACCAAACAGCTAAGGCTAGGGTCATAAAAAATTTATGTAAATTTGTTTAATTTTTTTTTAAAATTATATTTTTATTATAAATTAATGAATAAATAAATAACGAAAAAAAAAAATACTTCTGTTAGGCTTACTGGCTCTAAAAAACTAAAGATATGTGGAGGATTTATTGCTGGTAGTTCATCTTTGGTAATGTAATATGTTCCTATGGTGTACATATCTTGCTTAGAATATAACGTTTGAAGTTTTTGAGTATACACGCTGGAGATTCTTCTTCTTTTTGTACGTAAGGTGCCTAAGTTATATGTGACTAAATAGGTATCTGCATATATAAAATTTTCGAATTTTGACCTGTAATATCTTAAATAGAGCAAGCAATATAGTAATCTTTACATAAACATTTTCTGAGATAACTTCTACCAATTCTAAAAGATTTTTTTTTTTATCTTAAAATTGCTAGTGCTAGATCACTTAATAAAGAAAGTTAAAAAGTTTTGTTTACATATAATGGTAAATTTAAACATTAAATTAAAATAATTGTATAAGTTGAATATTGATTTATAACTCATAAAGAATAGGGTTGTTTCCATTTTTTAAGGGTCTGTAGCTTTGTAATACATGTATAGTTACATAAAAATCTTCTACAATATTAATTTTTTTAAAAGATCCATTAATACATTGGTAAAAATTGTTTTATTTTTTTATCTTTTTTGTCAACATACAACGGACGGACAGAGTGAAGCTAATAAGCAAACTGTTTCTAAGATATTGAACTTTTTATGTAGAATAATTTTTGCATTCTAAAATTACATAACTAAAATAGAAAATAAATTTTTAAATTTTTCTATTTGATTAGTTTTTTAATGATGTACTTAAGAATTAGATTTTTTTTTATGGTTATTAGAAAATCTCAAATATTTTCGTAAAATTTCATAACTTTTATATATTTTTTATGGTTATTAGAAAATCTCACATATTTTCGTACAATTTCATAACTTTTATGTATTTTTAAATATATTGTCATAAAGAAAAAAAAAAAAAAGAAAAAAACCATTCCCTTCTACAGAAAACAATATTGTTTAGAAATTAAACAAAAACTTATTTTTTGCTTTTGAAATTAAAATCAATATAATAATTTCTAATTTCCTGTAATTAAAATTAAAACAAAAAAAAAAACTTTTTAACTTTTGTCAAAAGAAAATAATTAATAAAAATTAAAACTTTTCAAATAAAAATAATTACAAAAAATACAACGTTCAATTGAAATTTTACGAAATTAATTTGAAATTAACCTATATAATATTTTATTTTTATAGAGAAACTTAAAAATATTAAGCTTATCATTATGGTTTGGGCTATAACAAATTCAATTAATATAAAAAAACGTCATTTTTGTTGACTTGTTTTTTGTACAAATTCAGAGATAAACTCGTTACCATACTTTAATCATTACCATGGGTCGAAATTATTAGGAATTTTTTGAATTTACAGTTATAGTTTCATAAAACTGATCACCCAATATTTGTATAATAACTTTTAAACTTTCCCCGTATATTATTGTTTTAGTTTGTTTTTCTTTTTTTTTATACTTGAAATAAAATTGAATTTTTAATTAAATCAAAGTTAATTGGATTCATTAAAAACGGAACATTAAAAATACAAAAGCAAACATCAAGTAAACATGCCTCATTCCTATATCACCTTGTACAATATCTTAATATATCGAAAGCAATCGGAAACTGAAATTAAAAAAGAAAAATAAAAAGCAAAAAAAAAGAAAAAAACCGATTCTAACGGAAATCTTACAACTAAATTACCGGTAATATTTTTTTTTTTGTTTTTGTGTGTACATTAATTTAACATAATTTTTTTTTTCGTTTTTACCACAAATTTACTTCAATATTCGTTTTGTTTTTGCTAATAACGGTAAAAGAGAACTTATAGGAAAAGGAACAGGATAGGCTAGGATTTTTAACGAATTATGTACAAAAAAAAAAGAATTTTTATTCTTTTGAAACGATTTCAATCGAATTAAAATCGATTAAAATAATTTCTGATATCAAGAAATGGTGTATATAATATAAAAGTAATATAGATTCATACATATATAGAAAGAAAGAGAAAGAGAAATTCTACTTTGTAAATTGTAATTAAAAAAAAAAAAATCGTAATTGTAATAGAGTTCTCATTTACTACAAAACAGATATTATAATATAATCAATTAAATAAAAATAACAACAATATTATTAATTATCATTTAGTCGAGCTATTTTTTTTTTATTGCAAGTCCTTTTTTTAATGACATTTAATCTTAGATCTCACTAAAAATATTAAGAAATACAGTTTAATGTTAAATCAGTATCGATTATCAGATATATGTATGTATCGATTAGTTGTTTCATATAGTAATATGTCAGTAGAAGTATTCGTTTATTTGTTTTTTTTTTGTTTTTGATATAATTACATTTAGTATAAAAATATGTATAATTTTTCTTAAATTGCTTTAATTTATGTTCAAAAAATTTAATTATAATCATATCAAAATAAAATAAATAATATTTTTTATTTAAATAGACATTTAGAACAAATCCATTGAAAAATATAAATATAATTATTAATTAATATGTATGTAAAAATAAATAAATAAAAATTAATAACAGAAAAAAAAAAAATTATATTTTGTTTTGTTAAAGTTTTAAGATATCAAACGAATATTTACAAATTTACGTGTGCACTTATCAAAAAAACAAAAATCAACAATATAAAAATGGCGTCATTTAGTTTACGTATTTTATATTAAAATTACGACTCAAAACTTTTGTATATTTGCTTATTGATAATTAATACGTACAAATAATACTTTGATTATTTAAAAAAAAAAAAAAACAAAAATTATTCCATTTCTATTTTTAGCTATACAATGAAAGTAATGAAAGTTCTGACGCGTTTAATCAAAAAAAAAAAAACTTAATATTTTGAGTGACAAAAAAATTTTTTTTTTGTTATTATTGTTTTTATTTTTATAATATTATTGTTGATGTTTGGAAGGGGGCACAGAAAACTATTCTTACACCTAGGCTCTGTGAATCTTTATGTACTCCAATATTTCATTAACGTTAATTTATCACAGACGCTCATAAAACTCGTCAATATGTCTGTCAAGAATCCGACGATGATCCTATGGTCAAGCGTTCCCACTGTGGAGAAATTTTTCCTGTAATCAACCAGTAATCATATGGTTTGTTTCCTTTGGAATTCCAGCGTCAAACATTGGCAAAGTACGTGTAATATCATCTCTGTATCCTGCCTACCACCTGTACACATTCATGTATCGGCTCTGCCTATCTGTCATCTTGTGCCTTTAGTATAAGATGATCTATATACAGATTTCGATATATTTTTATAATATTTAGAAATAACTATCAAAAATAATAAAGTGGATATGTTAAGCTCATGATTAACTAGAATATATTAATTAGATGACTGAATTTGCTGCACGATAAAAGATAGTTTCCTGATAAAATTTAAATATTAACTAGAAATAAGCTAAGGTAGAAATAAGAATAAGATAAGAATAAAAAATGTATGTATACTATTATAAATTATATTAATTCTTTAAAATAATAAATTAAGCTTGAAAGGTTCTAGTTATTAAATATCATAAAATAAAATTAAAATACTAAAATATTAAAATCACTTTTTGAAGTTACACTATGAATCTAGAGTCTATATATATCATTACTGATGCACTAGCTTAAGAAGGCTAAACTAATTATTAAAACAAAAAAAAAAAAATTAATTAAAAAGCTTTTATATTGGTAACACTATCCAGTTGTTTCTTAAATATAATATTGATATTTCCAGATATTACCTTTATTAGTACTATAAATAATTGAACCTTACGATATTAAACGTTCGTTTAACGTATATTCTATTGTATTTTTATTTTTTTCATTTTCATTATTAATAAACTTTTATATAATTATTTTCATATGAATACAAATAAAAAAAAAAAACAACTTTGAACTATCTTGATTCTAAAAATATTTCTAATATAATTAGAATAAAAAAAAAACAAAAAAAAAAAAAATTACAATACCTAAAAATAAAAAAACAAAAACAAAATTTAATAAATGAATTAAATATAAATTAAAATTAATAGAAGTTTACACGTGTATTAAAAATGCCTTAATATTGAATAAAAAAATATTTATATGTGTACACATATAATGTCTGTACTATATATATGTATATATGTTTATAATAATATAATTTATTTTTAATCAATTATAGAAAAAGAAGTAAAAATCCTTTTATTTTTACATAAATATATATTTATACAGTTGTAGGTAAAATTGTAAAAGTAATTTTAGTAGCAGTAAAAAAAACAGTTTCACAAAAAATTCATTTTTAATTTTTCTGTATGAATCTTAATCCTATTTATATAAGATCACGTGTTGTTTGAGAAAATTCAAGGCAATCGTTACAGTTTATAAATTTAAAGATGCTGAATCTTATAAATTTTGAGGTTCAACAATTATTGACAAATGACAAAACAAAAATTAATTAAAGACGTATTTGGTGATGTATTTAAAAAAATCTAAGGTAACTTTAAGATAAATATTAGTAAAAATATCTGTGAAGTTTAACTTTAACTATATATATAGTAGTTTATTAGTGAGAAGAATATAAATTTTGAAAGGGAAGAATTCAAATATTTTGTAGAATCAAAAGTCAAAAAAGGGGAAAAAAATTAAAATTATTATTTTGTATTCTACTGAAAATATTTTATATACATATACATATTTATTTGAAAAAATCGTAATAATAAAATAATTATTATTGTTTTCATTAAAATTATTTAATTTTCAAAATATTAATGTAATGGAATGAGAATGTAGGTATAATAATATCAAAAAAGATATTTTAATAAATTAATACAAAAAAAAAAAGAAAAAAATTAAATAAAATAAAACAGGCAAAAAGAAAAAAAAAGAAAAATTGAAAAGGATTTGAAATTCAAAGAAAAAATAAATTAAAAACAAATTTTCAAAAACATTTAAACTTTTTATAATTATTTTTCTACGCTTTATACCTATAATAAAAAAAAAAATTACTACAACATTTTTGTTAAAAAAATATTGTGGTTAGACCCGTCCTAGTTAGTTAGTTAATTAGCATAGACAAGGGATATTAAGATAACATCCACTTCTTATTCTTTTTTATCGTCCTCTCTCTCTCTTCTTTCTGATTCTTCACATATTTCAAAGATTTCACAATAAATTGAATATAATTTCTTTTTAAGTCGCTTTGATTTCAACGATTCTACTTTCCTTTTCGATATCCCTTTAGTTTGTTTTAATTTTTCGTGTGTTAGAGAAATTATTTTATTCCATTTTACTCTTATATTTTTCCTATCCCTATAGTATGTCAAAAATGTTATTTATATGTTCGTTAACTTATTTATATATTATGTACTTCTTCAAGTCATGGGCAATTCTATCTTTTTTCTCTTTTGTTAGTTGTGTTAAAGTTAAAATTTATATATTAAAACTGTTTAGTCTATTTATATTAAATATTAATGTATTATATTTTTGGTTCCCATACTACAATAATGTGAAGACTACTGAGGAAATAAATTGTTGTTTTCTTTTCATTTGGGATTGTGATGCAAGTATTTATTTTGTTTACATTGTATTATTATACCCGAGTTCTGTCACCTGAAAGACCGGCAACTAACTCACTGTACCTTTGGTCAAATTCCATTTAAATTGCAAAGAATAATGCCCTTCATTTTGAAATTTTTTGTATACGAATAGTTTCAAGAAATTATTTAGAAAATCTAGTCGAGTGTCTTTTAAAATTGAGTAGGCTGTAAAACAATGTTTTGAACTGTTTTTTTTTATAAACTCTGTCGAAGTTTTCGTCGAATATTATTTTTATTACCTATAAATTTTTATTTACGAATCTATATTTTTCTGCCACACGTTTTAATATGAGGTGGTTATAAATATTTTCATATTCGTTTTTTTTTTTGACTTATAATTAATATCTATTATTTAATTTTAGTTTATCAAAAAAGTTTCATATATTTAAAAAATATAAACATTTTTTTTTGAATAAAATTGAAAATTTTTAATTTTTCAATTATATTTTTCTCACCAGACCCTAAAAATCAAATTGATTGATGGATATAATAAAGTATATCTTCAAATTATAAAAAATATAAAGAAAAAAAACTAAAGAAATAAAATCATGGTTTTGTGTAATACCTCTATTCACCGCTAGAAGTAATTAACATAAAACTATTCTTAAATTTCAAATGTGTTTTAAAGTAATTTTAAATTGTGTATAGAATACTGAATAATACATGATTTTATAATATTTATTATAAGAACGTATTCTTTTTTTTACAAATTTATCAAAACGACAACACTTATTATTGTAATTTTTTTTAAATTTCAATTATTTTATAGATTTCCTTCGAATTTGGTTTCGTTTTATTTTTTCTATAATAGCGTTTAAAATACAATTTAATAATATACATTTGATGACCTTTTAAAACCCTATCAAACAAAAAAAAGAAAAACAAATTGTTTCATTTTTAATTTTTTTGAATTTTATAAGATTTATGACATTTAAATGTATTCTATTGTTATTTAAATGTAAAAAATATAAAAAGTTATATACGAGAACAATTTGAAAATTTTTATTTCTTTTACCGTTAAAGAGTTTTCGATGTTGTAAAAAAAGATCGAAACTTTTCGCCAACCGGAAAAAAATTACTATAATTTGAAATAAACGAAATATGGTCTTGGTTCACATTTAAAGTCTATTTGAGGAGAGCTCCAATTACGGGGTGTGTAACCCCACTTAGCAATGTTTAAGAACTTTAAAGAACTGTGTGATGTGTCCAATATTTGAATTTATACTTTACTTAATAAATTAAAAATGTATTAACAATTTCGAATTATATTTACAGATATTTCAGTAATTCTAAATATAATTGATTTGTAATACATATGCATATATATGTCAATATTATATCGAAAAATTTATTGAATTCTCAGTAGAATTTAATATTTCTAATAATTTTAAAGATTATTAATTTAATCTTAAAGATAACAATTTTAGTCTTAAAGAAAATGACAAATTTAACAGTTAATAAATTTTTTAAACAAATTTATGACAAATATCTTACATTTTAAAAATAGTCCATATCTATAAAATAAAATTTTACCCTATACATGCTATAAATATTTTTAAATTGTATTACAAAAAAAAAAAAAAAAAACTAAAGTTGACAGTAATAACGATGTCTATGCTAATTTTTTAAGTATACATATAACTAACGTATACAGTGTATGTGTATAGCATACAAAAAATAATTCAACTGTAAAATAAAAAAAAAAAAAATTATAAGTGATTTATTTTGAAATCACATCAATTTGTAGTTTTCTGCTGTTCTTTTTTTTTTTTTACATTTCTTGCACACTACGATTCTTTTATTCAATTTTTTTTTTTAAATTTGTAATAAAACAATTACAAAAGGGTCACTTACTTTTCATTTTATTTTTATATTATAAACAATATTTATTTCGACAACACTCATGTATACCGTTAAATCCTCAAAAAAAAAAAAAAACAAATAAAAAATAACGGTATTTTATACTATTAATTACTTTGATAAATACTTTATTCGTTTTCATCAGGTAAATTATACAAAGATAACATAAAAGTTTTTACTAGATTTTAATATGTTTTTTATATACTTGTCACAACTAAAGTATAGTCTAAACAATGAAAATAAAAAACTAACAACAAAAAAAAAATTTTAAATAGAGTTTAAACTGAAATAATCCGGATTTATACAAACAAAAAAATAAAATAAAATAATAAAAGAATATTTTACATAGAATAACATTAAAATACAAAAAAAAAAAAAAAATTGAGTACTCCATTTTTAATTGATTTTTTTTGTACTTTTCTATTCTTTATTTTAACTTTTTGTATTTTTTAATTATTTCTAATCTAAAAAATTTGAAATTTTTGTATTAAACGCAAAACAGGAAAATAATGATTAGATTTTTTTTATTTTTTTTTTAATTTTTTTTTAAATTAAATAAATTTAAAATTTTGTAACCACAAAATGGCGCTTAAATACTTTATTACTTTTGGTTTGACCGCAATTTTTTTTTTTTTCTACATACATATTATAATACTATACAATTATTGCGTACATAATACAGTTATAATTTAATTTGATTGAAATAAATTTATTCAACAGTAAGCTTTAAAATAATCCAATTTAAAAATAAATAAATCAAAATACTTACAATATAGACTTGAATTAAAAGATTCGAATATTTTTAAGTAAATTTAGAATAAATTTTTTTTTTTTTTTAGGAAAAAAAAAAAAAATCACATCGAGATGTACTTATGAACGCATGTATAAAGGCTCATCTTAGGTAATAAATTCTATTTACTTTAGCCGAATTGTAGATTTAAAATAATGTTTGCATTAGTAATTTCGAAACTAAAAAAAAACAATGATGAATGACAATAACGTTTTATCATACCCTTTAAAAAGTGTATGTAAAATTACACACACACAATACTATAATATTTGCAGCAAATTTTCTGTATGTGTAAAATAAAAATATTTCATTAGTTGTAAAACTACACATTTTAAGAATAAACATGTAAATAAACAAAATTCTTACTCTATAAATGAAGTAATTTATTTAAATTATACTTATTAAATAAATAAATTTGACATACTACACACACACAAAATGAATAAATTTACTCCAACAATTATTAGTTAATTTACTTACAGGACCAGTAAATTTTTCCTCATAATGCAGATAATCAAAACAAGGCTATTTATTTTACTGCAATTCAAACAAGTTTTATGGTTTATATGGTGAAAATCAAATAGATGTGCTTTCCTACGATGTGTTACAATTTTGAAATTTGTAAACGCTTTTTTCATAAAATTTACTCAAATAATGTGACAAAAAAAAAAATCATCAATAATTTGATAGATAATAAAAAAAAAAAAAAAAAAAACAATTTTTCTTTGGAACCTGTTGAGTCTAACTTTGCTATTTTTAATTTTGACTAATATTTACTTCATAACGATAGTTTACATTTAAAATATGTAAAAATTTTACACGCTCATTAAATATATAAATTATTTATACATAAAGTGAGTAAATATACTTAACTTATGTAAATTTATCCATTTTTTAGAGTAAATTTAATAATTGTTATTCACAAAAGGTTTTATTTTTGTGGTAACCTTACTCATTAAATGTTTAAAATTATTTACAATGAAAGAGTATAAATTTACTGCTAGAGTAAATAGTTTCCCAGTATAATTTACTATTACTGTATTTCTCAGTATAATAAAAAGTAAATTCAAAGAATGCAGCTACAAAGAAGATAAGATAGAATATTATATATGTATATATGTGGCTGCAATATAATTAATAAAAATGAATATAAAATGTTTTTAAATTTTCAAAATTACTACTAATATTTTTCAAATAATTATTGAATTTTTTGAAGTTACTATTGAATTTTTGAAGTTTAAAAGAAAATTGACTTCTTAAATTTAATATCATAGTGCTGTCAACACGTAGGAAAGATGATAAATATATCATTTCATGAAACTGATTATATCACATCACCATATAATATAAAATTTCAAAATTCTTATAACATTTATAATATGTTCCTAATTAATTTAAAGAAAAATGAAAAATATAATTAAGAAAATTAATAATGATTATTATATTATTATTTTAATAATTATCATTAAAAATAATTACAAAATAAATAATTCATATAATACATACATATATTGTTACTTAAATTATTATTAATATTAATTTATTAAATATTCAAAAAATTTCACTATAAATAATTAACATATAAATTTTTATGAGAAAAAATTTAATTTTATATATATATATATTTTGATATATATATATATACATTCCAATTTTAATATTAATATAGAAAAATAAAAGTGAAAGGTCATATTGAATCTTATTTTATTATTTATTTATTTTTTTTTTTTTTGACGTAATGAATAATTTTAATCAAAGAATCCGTATAAATTGCGTAAAAATAAAATTGATTGCCGTTTGATAAAAAAGTAATATTATATATGTATATATATAAGTAAAAATAAAAAACAAAATATATAAATAATATATATATAAGTATAGAAAAAAAAAAAAAACATTAATAAATTTTTTTTTGGTTTATGACGCATCAAGGACGCTTACATTTTTTTTTTTAATATTTTTAATTTTAACACATTCAAATTCTATGACAGGTTATTTTTTATATTTTGTCCTTTTCCTTAAATGAATATATGCACAATCCTTTCTTATATGTAATTTTATAATAGAACTGTGAAGTTTGTAAAAAAACACACATACCTACACATACAAATTTTAATATATAATATATATAATAGAATATAAAAAATGTATAGATTTTTAGTATTGTATTACTTTATATTAAGTGGGGTCAAATCAATAAGATACTTTAGTTAGAATTAAAAATAAATAAAGGAGAAAACAATAAATTATTTTGTCACTGGCCTTGACAATAATGTTATTCGAAAAACAAAATAAAAAACAAGAAAAAAAAACAAAATATTTTAGACAAGAACCCAAAATTTAATTCTATACTTTTAGGGTTTTTTTTTCGAATATTTTTTGGGATTTTTTTTTGTGGTTTAAATTCTTGCAGGCTAGGAATAAAAACTGATATTTAAAGAAAGGACAAAGAATTATTATGTTGGAGGGAAACAAGGATATTTTTTTTTCTTTTTCTTAATATTTTCGTCCCTAGATTATTATAGATTCAAAATATATAAATATATTTAATTGAGACTTATCAAAAATCATCCCAACACAAAAAATATATAAAGGCAAAAAACAAAAAAAAAAAAAAAAATTTTGCTAAACAACATAAGAGTCAAAGAAAAATAATGTTTTGGTTTTTATGTTGTTAAAAAAGTGTCAAATGAAATTTATTTTTAAACATAACATAATAAAAAAAAAAGATTATATAGAAATAAAAAAGAAAGATTATATTTTTTATATTATTATACAAATATAATATGAAAAGCTAAAAGTTTTCTGTGGTTTCTTATTTTTCTGAAAAATGAAAAAAATATTTCTCAATTTACTTTAAAATTTATATTAATATCATAATATATCACATGCAATATTACTAAAGCCATTATAGCTAGGTTGAATACTACATATTATTAATTTATACAGTATAATATTATTTATTTTCTTTATATTATATTATATTACATATTTACACCATATTTGGTTGCAAGGAGGATTTGTTAAGAAAAACTTCTTTTTCAGTAATTTTTCATACATTTACAGGGATTTGAAACCTCGGTTAATAAATCACGTACTTAACAAAACAACTGGGCTATTAAGGCAGCCTATTTATCTAACTCGGATTTGCATGAATCAGAATAATCGTTATAATTACCATTTAATAAATATATCATATTAAAAATATGGGGTTTAGTTAAAATAATCTTTATTTATTTATTTATTTATATTAATATTACATACATAAATGTAATGCAATATTATTGAACCATCGGCTACTAAGGCCATTATAGGTTTTTATACTATTATTAAATTATATACTAATATTATTTATTTTGTTTATATTATATACTATATATTTACATTATATTTGGTCGTAAGGGGGGTATGTAAAGAAAAAACACTTACGATCTGTGCAGGGATCGAACCCACACCCTTCGCTAAAAGTTATATTTTAAGAATTCGGTTAAATACATCCCTAAAAATATGCATGATTAAAAAAATTTTTATGATTAAAAAAATAGTTTTAGGTGTTTCGGTAGCCTAGTGGGTAGGCCTGTGGCATATTAACCGAAGGAGTGTGGGTAATCTTTACTACGTTTTTAAATCAAAATTTTAAAAAATTGCATATTTATAGGTTCAAGTTTTATTTATATATTTATATTCTGTTAATTTGAGTTGAGTGTAAATGTTTTGTATCATTTCATTTCTAAAAGTAAGTTTAATCGTTTATACGTTTTTCTTTATGTATTTTTTACTTTATTTTATTTTATAAATTTAGTCTATCAATTATTTGAAAATTAACGAAAAAAAAAAAAAAAAAAATAAATAGAAGCAACAGAAATTTATATTCCTTAAAATAAAATACGTAATCAAAAAATAAATTATAATACAATGGAATCTTGATACTATTTTTAGAGTTTAATTACTTTATCATTAAATTCTAAAAAAAAAAAAAATAAAGTTAATCTAGAATAAATATTTTCATATATTTATATTTGATTGTTGCCTTTTAATTTCTATTAAAGTACTATTGTATAATTATTTATTTTTTGTTTTTAGACATTTTAATTTTTATTTTCTTTATTAATAGATTTTCTTAATTGTAATTTTTTGTCATTCATTCATGTAAATGTATATGTGTATGTATGGAAAATTGAATAAAAAATTTTTTTCATCATTAATATTATTTGTTAATATTTAAAATCAAAAAAGTACGTGGAAAATTAATTGAATTGAAAAAATATTATAATACTTATCTTTAAACAACTATCAGTAGATTATTAATTGATTTGTTGTATTTGTTTTAGTATACTATTAACAGCAGAGTTACCTGCCGTTCCTCAAAAAATTTGAAAGTTTTTTGATTTTTTTTTTGTTTTGTAATTATAAAAAATATTTGATTATCTTAAATACTATAATTGTTATGTATAATTATGTTAATTTTCCCAAATTTTGGATACTAGACTTTATCGTGTTACAAGAAACTTTGGTTTTTCATTTATTTTCTTTTTTGTTAATTTCTATAGTTTTTTAGAAAGTGCTCTGTAAAATTTGATAAAATTGAAGGTTTGAAGTTTAACGGTCAAATCATTTACCTTGAACAATATTAAAAAAAAACCGTTAATTTTCTCTCATGCTGTAAAGAATTACCACAACATAGCCTATAACCCTTCTTACAGATCAATTGAATTCTTTAAAAATGGAAGTCGTTAAATTTATGGTTAAAATTGCTAGTTTTTGTAATCCTTAAAAAGCCCCATATTTGTTGCTCTTTGATATTTAATGCTTATTGTCTGCAAATTATTTAAAACATAAAATAACTAATAATGAAATATATTACACAATAATAGTTATCTGTATAATAGTTATTTTAAAAGTTAAAAAGATTTTAAGCAATTCTATAAGTTTATCATCTATATTGAATATTTTATTTCAAAATATTTATTTTACAATTTGTTACATAATGATTTTTTATTATTGAACTGATTTTATCTTTTTTTATTCCTATTATAACAAAAATAAAATAATTTCAAAGTAATATAATGAATATTTATTTACAATTTTGTTTTTTTTTTGCTGTTACGGTTGTTTGATTTTCTGATTCTAATTTAAAATTTAAAAATTCAAGGAGATACAAAAAGAAAAAAAACGAAAAACAAAATGAAAACCCATATTTTTGAAATATATTTGTCCTTTATTTATATAAATATAAAATATAAATTTGATTAAATTATTGAACTGTATTAAAAAAAAGAAATCCACCTTGTATACCCTTTTAATTTTCTTTAATAAAAATAAATAAAAAAATATACCTACTATATTTAATATAAAAACTTTTATTTTATAATTTTTTATGACGTTGAAATTATAATTTTCGAATAATGATGTAAAATGGTATATGAAATAATAAAAATTCTAAGAAGAAAAAATGCCTTTTGTTCGTTAATTGGTTTTTTTTAATATGAATTGTTTTAGAAAAATATCCATCATTTTATTTTCAACTTATTTTTTATTAGATTTTTTTTTTAGTCGTAAATTTTTTTTCATTACCTTTTTTAAGGTATTTAGCACATTTCCAAACAAAATTTGAAAAAATGTGCCTATTAGTTTCACTCTGTCCGTTCGTCTGACCGTCTGTCTGTTTACAAAACCTCTACACCGTTAAAGATACAGAGAAAAAAAATTAGACATGGGTCATGGGTGGGTATCATTTCACGCTTTTAGATAAGAGCTTGCAATTTTTAGACAAGGAGGAACTTTTAGAATTAGTATAAGTTTCCTCAGAAAAATTTTTTGTAGCATCCCATCTTTAAGAGCTGTTAGGGCTCAAAAATTTAACGGTTTTTTTTTTGTTACATAGGGTTCCGGATTTACAGCCCCTCAAAATTGCAAAACAATCCTATTTTCACATTCTTGCTTATTATATTGAAATTTTGGTGCAGAGTCACAATTTTAAACAGTTTGTATTGCTTTTTGGAAATGTGCGCATTAAGGAACCGTTGGTTTAAATTCTGCCCTGTTTTTTTTGTTTAAATTCAATATATTATTATTTTAGATTAAGGTTCAAATTACATAAAGGAAATAAACATATTATAATGTACATTAATCAAATTAAATTTAATACGATGACATATTGTAAGCACCTTTATAAATTTATGATCCATATCATTGTTAAAAAAAATATTACTTTACTGTAATGTAATATTTTTATAATTAATATAAAAATGGTTATATAGGTACATCCAATGCTAATGTTATATTTAGTAATTTAGATTATTTTTTTTGTTATTTATAAGAGTGTTATAAATTATTTATAGAAAATTATTATTCTTTTTGTTTTTTTTATTTTAGTATAAGTATTATATTTATTATAATCAGTATTTAATGGTGTTTTATTACGTAATGTATAATTTATTTACTATTTTTTTTTTTAATAGTCTCTAAATCTATAATAGTCTCTAAATTTATATAAATGACGTTTACTAATTACGTACTAATTTCATTTATTTTAAAATAATTCTTTTTTTATAATTTTAATATACATTATAGAATATTTAAAATATAAAATTTAAAATTTTACATTTTTCCCAATTTCTTTCTAATTTTAAAGTTTTGAAAATGTACTTAAAAATTATTTAGATCCTAAAAATATGCAATATATTGAAAGTATTGAATTTGATTTAATATTTGGCGAAGATCACAGTTCCTAACGTATCTAATAGCATTTATAAAGGATATGTTATACAACAAAAGCAAATTCAAATTCAAAATAAAAAAAAATACGTTTGAATTTGCAATTGAAAATGGCGTCCAACAAGATATTATTAATTATGCACCCATACTTTTCTCAATTTACATAGTTGATCTTCTGTCACTATTTGATAGAGTAAAAGGAAATAATTATGCTCTGACATCCACAGATGATATCATCATTTACTCTGCGAACGACACTATAAATAGTATCCAATTCAAAGTACAAAATGTGTATACTGTTACTGTAAAGTACAAATGTTCAATACTGTCTTGGATTATTGCAAAATTTGGATATTAAAAATGAACATCAATAAATGTGAAATGTTTTATTTCGTAACACGGTCGATAAAACAAGTTCAAACATTAGAAAAAATTGGAAACAGATCACCATTACATCACCTAATTCCTTCTAAACAAAACAGTTGTTAAATATCTCGGGGTCCAGTTGCATCGTAGCTTAAACTACATCGACCATGTCAAATAAAGGCAATTCTTAAAGGTAACAAGTCCTTTAAGGTAGTGAAAAAACTCTTTTACAACAAGAATATAAGTAATAGAGTTAAAATTATTTGCTACCATTAATACGGTCAACGCTAGCTTATGGTGTACCCATTCCATATGGTACAATATTAGTGCAAGTCTAATGGAAAAATTTCTTAAATTTGGAAGAAAATGCACTAGAGTTTGTATTAATAAGCATCATACGCCTGAATTAGACTATTTATTTATTTGATCCAGCCATTGGTGCAGTGGTTGACGCACCGCTTCTCATTCATAAGGGAATGAGAGGTCTCAGGTTCGATTCCCGGCTGGGTACAATAATTATAATAAATCAAAAAAAAAAAAAATTAATTTATCGCAATATATAAATATTTTATATATCACAATATCTCGTACACCCCACATTCCTACCAGGAAACAGGGGCCATAGGTACCTGGCACCTTTATGTACCACGGTACCTGGATATAAATATTTATTTATTACTCTAATAAATAATTGTACAAGGAAGCAAAAGTCATAAGAATAGATAATTTTATCATAAAATAAATTGGGAATCACTATGATAGAGCATTAAAAACTCCAGAAAATGGTTAGGTAGGCTAAGTTTATTTAAGTTATTTTAAGTAGGCTAGTTAAGTAGGTTAGGACTTTTAAATAAATAATAAAAAGAAAATACTTAAAATTGATTTTTTACAATTTTTACAATTTTGAATTTTTACAATGAAAAATAAAAAGAATGAAAAAGAATTTGTAAAAATTTTGACCAAATATATTTAAAATAGACATAATTTAACATTAAAAAATTTTTAAATGTTAATAGAATTTAATGTTAATGTTGTTAATAATAACAAGAATGAAGTACTGTTTTTTTTATAGGTTAAGTAAAATTAAGATTGTAAATAAATAAAATAAAAATAAAGTTACAAAAAAAAAAAAAAGAAGATCAAAGTACCGGAGAAAGTTTTTTGTAAGTTAAATTTATACTTCAACCATGGAGTTATTTTTATATTTCAGTCCAGCAAGTACTACTTCTGCTTTGACATTGATTAGATCTCTATCAAACATCAATCCCTTTGAATAGTTAACGTTTTTTATTCAATTCTACGGTTGCAGTTGTTTTTTTTTGAATTATTAGAATTTAAATAAAAAAATAAATAGGCGAAGATATGGAGACTTTTTTTGTTTTAATAGAAATCGATAAAAATTTATATTTATTTTAATAAAAAACCTTAAACAATCATAAAAGTTTAAAATTTATTATGTGGTTTATATTTTAAAAGCATATAAAATTGTCATTCGTTAAATGCATTTTTTTGATTATTGTATCTGACTCCGATTTTAGTTAAGTGCAATTAGCGAGTTTATACTATATTATTTATGAAATATTCTTATTTGCTATTAATTTTTTTTTTCATTTTATTCATTATTTCATTATAATTTTTTTATAAAATTATAGAAAGTCTTCATTGCTGTATTCTGCTCCGTTATTATATTAAATATATAATACATATTATTAAATCTCAAAAAAGATTAATACTTTTAATTATTACAGAAAAATCCGCACTCTGAGAGAAAGTCTGCGATTTGTTACTATATCTTCCCGCAGCTTCAAATCATAATACAGTTTGATATCCAAGAAATAAAATATATACTAATAATATTGAGATGTATAAATATATTCTAATTTTTATAATAAACGAATATTCAATTGTACATATATAACTACATAATAATAACATAAATAGCATAATAATAAATAAAAATCACAATATTAAAATATTTATATGTATCAAAATCTCATTTTAGAGGTAAATAAAGAGTGAATTAAATATACATGCCAATTAAACTTACCAAACCGTGAAAAAGTTGCCGAGTTTCCCATATAATCCATTGATATACAATATAATCTCATATTATATGTATATCAATATAATCCCATCAATATAATTTCATATTTCATATATATATATATGTACATTTGTCAATAATAATTTCAGAGTGAAATTTTTGTTAATTTTTTTAAATAATGTTTCATATATTGCATATTTCTGAAATGTGCTAAATTTAAATCCTTCTTTTTACAGTATGTATTTAGAGTACTTAAAAGATTAGCGTATATAAATTTTAATGAAAATTTTACATAATATAAATCGATAACTATATTTACCTTTTGTTTTTTAGTAAAAGATTTGTTAATACAATTAAAAACAATGTAAATACAAAATATATTTCTATAAAAATAAATGGAATAAATAAATATGAAAAAAATATGAATTAATTTGAATAATTATGCCTGCAACAGATGTGTTGTTAACCATTTCCACAAAAAAATAATTAAAATTTGTGGTTTTTGTATATTTTGTTTAATGAAAAACAAAACATAAAATAAATATATATATATGTGTACAAAATTAATTTTACAGTTATTATAAATTTGCCATTAAGTGTGTGATTCTGTAAAGGAGACGAGATATACATAATATATGTATAACAGATAGTTGTTATATAAATCTGCGAAATTTATATCTTCATAAACTTAATAGTTAATTTTAGCTAGCAATGTTTTTGAAAGATTATCAAATTTTATGGCAACAACTATTGTAAACTTTGGTTGTTTTAGCGTAATGGGTTCTAGTAGTTGTCTTACAAATTCGAAATTTACATTTAATTAACTCAGACATTTGAAATTTTTTTAAAGATGATTAAATTTTATGAAAACAGTATATATTATGTTTGTTCGGATATCCTAGAGTTCAAACATTCAACTTTACACTCTTTCTCGCTTTTCATATAGTTTTTGTTCAAACAAAAATTCATTTTTATAAAGTGAATTTAAAAAATGTTCGTATCTTTACAATTTTTTTTTGTTCTAAAATAACATTTAGTTTAATTAGTCTAATATGATCATGATATGATAACAAAAAAAAAAAAAAAAAATGCCTATATGTTATATAAAAACAAACATAAAAAAAATTTAAAATAAATTTTCCATAATTATAATTCCATACTATCCCATCATTATCCTTCTACCACAATTTATAATGTTATACTTACTCCTATACTAATATATGAAATAAGGATAAAAAAAAAAACATATTACTAAATTTATCATCTGATGGCGCTAATGTTGGATAACCAAAGTATAGAATACAGAAAAAACCCAAAAAAAAAAAAAAACATAAAAAAAGGTTGAAAACTTCAGTGACATGTGTAGGTGTTAAAATATTTTTTTTGTTTGTAGATATTCTACTTAATATTTTAAGTGACACTTGACAAATTCAAAAAGTATTACTGTTGGGAATTTATTTTCCATCTATGTATATGTGTATTTGTCTATATGAATGTTATTAATAATAATTTTTGTACAAGTATAGCAAAGAAAAAAAAAATTTATTAAAATATTTTTCTTTTTTTCTGAAAAAGATAAATAATTAAATTCATTCATAAAGCAACACACGGCTGATTTGTCTCTTGCTTGATATTATTCTTCTCATGTATAAACAATACATGTATATGAGTTTGATTTTTTTTTTTTGAAAATTATTATGAATGAAATAAAAGGATACATGAAAAAGGACTATGAAAATATTTACTTCAGCAGTGTTTTTCAGTTACAGTTATTTATTTTGTGTTTTTTTTTTGGTTTTTGATATGAATGTGAATCGGGTAGGTAATTTTAGACATGATAGATATACATATATGTAAATACAATGAAACTTATCTGAATGTTACTGTTACAGTTCGAATTTCAAATATAATTTGTAGATAAATGAAAATAAAAAATTTAAATATTTTTTGAGAGAAAATATTTTATAGTTAATTTAAGTAATTTATTTCCATTCTTACTAAATTTTTTTAGTATTGTTTGTCAGTAAAAAGCTTTTTAAGACTTGAAGAGAATAAAACCTCTGTTTTTTTCAGATTATAAAAAATATTTTAATTTTTAATATTAAAATAAATTTTATTTAAATACCACTGATTGTTATATATAGTCAAATAGATTCAAGTCAATATATTTTATAACACAAAGACACACTACACGTAAATTATATGTTTATCTCATTGTTACATAGTGGAGTCTTAGAACTAAAATAACGAAATATATAAGAAGTTAGGGTGAAATATATAAGAACTCATTCTACATTACCACCATCCGGTTGCTACTCGGTTTCTATAATATATAGAAGATCAAGGAATTTGTCAAAATTTCTCATCTAATCCCAATACTACAATTTGATTTCAAAATTTATTTTCCTTATTTTCTTTCCTTTCCTCATCCTATTTCACAGTAATTATACTGTTTTACAGTTAAGGTGTGATTATCTTATAATTATACTGGTTACAGGAGGGAAATTGGTTTTAGTTCGTAAAAATACCACACTACCAAAGGAGATTTAGGTTTTCTTGGTGTCTCTTAAAGATCTATACCTCCCGCAGAAACAGTATCCCGCACTATAACAGTAAGTAAATCTTAAAGTTTTATTTACAATGTTTTTGGTTTTATTAGATTTTTTGTTTTTTAAACTTTAGAAAATAAGAGAAAGTTTTTGACTTTGAGTATTTATAATAAGCTACACTCAGTTTCCTGTCAAAAATTATTTGTTTCTCGAACCACAGATCGTTAATTTGGCAACGGTGTTATTATAAACATTATAATATTAAATTATTTGTCACCATCGTTTCAATCGAAAGATCTTTGATTTAAATTCCTTTCTAATCATTTTGTAATAAGATAATAGTTATATTTGTTAGTACAAAATATTAGATGGAGTTATAGGTCGGCGTTATAGATAAGCACTATAAGTTAATAGAAGAATAAGTAATGGCTTAGCGAAAATAATGATTTTTGAAACTGAAACTTAGTTTATTATCCTATGTCCTGGAGAGCAAAAAAATACAATCTATATATAACTACTATAAATTTTAGACTTTAATTGTAAAAAACAAACTTTTTGTATGTTTTATTTTTTTTTTACTTATATGAATTGAAACTATATAATATGCATATAAAGATATATTTTTTTTTATATTATCTATAATATAGTTCAGGGTATATTTTTTGTATTAAAATTACGCAATTTATAATTCACTTGAGAAAATTACTTAAATGAATTTATTATAATTTTGGTGTATACATTTTTTTTTTTTTTTTTATGCAATATAATATCATATTTTGTCTCAGGAAGTGAAAAACAAAAAAAAATAATCAACCAAAAAGTAAAACAAAACAAAAAAAAAATATAAAAAGGATTACCAGGATGGGCTATAAATAGAATGATAAAAATTAAAAAAAAAAAAAAGTAAAGTAACATTTTATAAATATAAAGAAATCGTTTTTTTTTTACAAAAAAAAAACAAAAATAAAAACGTTGTAATCGTTTTGGTTTTCTTTTTCTGTATCTTCTGTTTCATATTTAAATTGAAAATTCTCTGAAGAATTAAACAAAAAGTAAAAACAGAAAATAAAACAAAAAACAGCCTAAAGTTAAAAAAACTCAAACAAAAGTTAATACATAAATATAACTAGTATATAAGAATATTTATAAAGTCATAATAAAAAATTCATCTATTTAGAATTTTAAGAAAAAATTATTTAAATTAAAATAAGAATTTTTTAAAATAAATTTGTTTTTTTTTTTATGTAATAAAACTCATTAACAGATTTTTTTTTTTGAAAAGTTAATGGAATTTGAAAACTAAATAAATGACATCTTACAAAAAAAAAATGTCTTTACAAGTATATAAGCTTATAAGGTCGTCTTAATATTATAATGCAAGACTAAAACATTTTAATATTTCGGAATTAGTTTACTGTAAATGAAGATTTTTAGGCTGCAATAGACAAATAAAGTCAATCAATTTTATTGTACATTGGAAAAGTGAATCAATTCATTTAATAAATCTTGTACAATATTTTTTATTTTAATTTTGTCTATATTTAATTTAAGATTTTTGCTGTCATAAATTGTTATAAAATTTTCTAAATAGAGTTGTCGTTCATGACAAATTTGTTATTTACTTAAAAAGTTAATATAAATTTAATTTTTAATATATGAAACACAGTAGAGAGTGCAATTAGAACGCAGAAACATTCTTTGAAATTTTTCTTTTAAGGCAGGTTTTGTAAAACATTCCGTTGAGAATATAGGAAGTAGTGTTGTGTTACTCACTCATGAGGTACCTCAAATGTCCAACTCATTTTCGAAAAATGTCACAATACCTCAAAAAAATAAATTGTACTACCTCATGTCTCAATACCTCAAAAAGTTATTTGTATACCAAAATGAGTTATAAGTAGAAAAATACTCATTACTCATTTTGGTACAAATAATTTTTTGAGGTATTGTGACATTTTCTACTCATAACTCATTTTGCTACAAATAATTGTTTGAGGTATTGTGACATGAGGTGGTACAAATTATTTTTTTGAGGTATTGTGACATTTTTCGAAAATGAATGAAGAACTACAAATTACAATGTACTTCAAAAAAAGACTTTGTAGTAGAAAATGAGTAGTACAATTACAATAATACAAAATAGTAGAACGAGTAGACGACAGTTTGTGTTGTGTAGACTGTAGATGTAAAAAAGAGGTTTGTAGTAGCAAGAAAAAATATTAGAACGAAAGTTTGTGGAATCTTGAGGTGCGTACCTCATTTGAGGTACTACATTGTACCACCTCATTTTGCAAAATGAGTGCCTCATACAAACTTATTCGAAAATGAGGTATTACCTAACACTAATAGGAAGTCTTGTAGATTAAATCTACTAAAAATAATGGGTTTTATAGATTCTAATGCAGGAATATTCTTTGGATTTTTTTTTTTTGGAGTCAAGTCTTGTAAAACATTCAAGAATATGAAAATTAGAACTTTGAGTATATGGGAAGTCTTATAGACTAAATCTATTAAAAATAATATAAGTATGGTTGATTTTATGAATTGTTTGAAAATAATACAGAAAATATTGTAGATAAGTTTGTACAATTATAAAATAAAATATGTATTAACCTAAAGTAATTTTATCCTCTTAAGTTTTGTATTTTTGTTTTTGGTTTTTTTTCGATAAGTTGGAATTTTTTTTAAATGTATTAAATATTTAATGTTAAAACTCTAATTCTTATTTATTTTTTTTCTTTTTTACTTTATTTATATTAGAAAATAATTTTTATCGTCATCTTGGGGATTATTTATATATATAAACAAACATTGTTATAAAAAAAACAACAATCTATTAATAAGTGTAAATAAGTGTGTGTCTGTTTAATACTTTAACAGAATGAAAAAAAATAAAATTATTTTTGAACTTTCTATTTCTTTCTTATTCAATTGTTGAATGTAATGTTTTTTTAAGAACGAATATTATGTTTTTTTTTTTAACAGATTATTTTGAATTAAGGCTATTTAATCTTTTGACATGTTAATAAATATTATTAGATTTATATGGGGCTCATATGAATATATCCCATGATAATGAGCCAATTTCTGAATATACCTTTTCCTTAATAAGCTGTATGTATATATAGGTATAGATTTTTTTTTGAAAAATGTTTATATCGTATTTTTTATTTTTTTGTTTTTTTTTTGTTTATTTCAATATTAATTTTACTTATTAAATTTTTTTCTATGGGATAAAAAAAAAAAGAAACATGCATCATATAAGCAGTATGGATATTATGAATGACATCATAATATTGTGATACGACATAATATCATGCAGTTTTTATAACATACTGCATAATATATTTAATTTATATATATATATGTATAAAATCGTAAATTTATAATTTAGAAAGATAATTTAAAAGTGTTATAAACCTATAATGAATATTGAAAGATTAATTAAAAATAATTTAACAATATTTGTAATTAATATTTTTGTTTGCAACTGTTTTTATTAACAGCTTTTATTGAACTTACTCGTGGTTAAAGAAATCGTGGAATCTTGCAAGCTATTTTAGACACACTTCCCTTTGAGCTATAGAGACTTGAAATTTTCGACACAGTTTAGATTCCGGTGACAATACATTATTCTAAAATAATAATACCAAAAAACAGTAGAGATGGTAAACTAAATTAGCAAAATAAAATTTTCATACAAAGATATTACAGATTTTTTAACAGAATTATTACAGAATAAAATAAAAATATGAAATTTTCCTTGACATGTGTGTGTTTGTTGTTGCCTTTTGATTTAGCTATAGACAAAAGTCAAAACTAAATGTAGCTTTTATATTAATTTCACGGACATTATGGAACATATATAATTGCCATATTGAGATAAATTTTTTTTTAAAGAAACTTTCATCGTAACAATATAATTTAGAAATTAAATTTATTTTCTACTTTTTAGTTCAAAAAAAGATGTTTTTTAAAAATTTTTTTTATTATTATTTTTTTTTTTTTATCCTTTTTTTAATTTCCAAATGCAGTATGAAATTATTGTTAATCAATATCGTATAAATCAATATGTATGTATATATATGCAAATATATACATATATATAAATATACTTTTTGTCATAATAATTACAGCTACAAGAAAAATGTTTGGTTTTTAATATTTGATAGTCTTATGTTTGCCATTTCGCAATATACTTGTTGCATATATAATAAATAATACCCGGAAGGCTAAAATATAATTTAAATGCTTAAAATAAAATTAAAATAATGAAAGAGCCAGTGGTTAGTTTTTGTTTTTTTTTTTGCATTTTTTTGTATTTTTTTATTTTGAAACTTTTGTATGGATTTATTTGCGTGCATCATTAATGTAAAAAACTCATTTTTATATTTTTGAAATGGAAATTAATTGATTTGATTTATTTGCTGTTTTTGTTATTGTAAGAATGAATTAGCATTTATTTTTAAAACTATAATTTTGATGAAAAGTTCCAGGCAGGCAGCAAAATATCATAACTGTAATGTTCGATTTTATTAAAAAAGAATTTATTTCTTCCAAAAAAAATAAATTCAAATACTTGATATCGCGTTATTGCAAAAATGAACATATGTTTTTCAAGAAAATATTTAACTATCTATAAAACTATCTGGTGTAATATACGCCATTTTGACTATCATAATCAAGTTTTTTGATTTCATTTTTTCAATTTATAAATTTAAAAAATTTTTTTCGTCTATTTAAATATGGGGAGAGATGGAAATCCTAAAACATAAAACTCGATATATCGCCAAAACTATCGCATTTACAAACAGCATTACAATTTTCCCGACCATATAAGCAATATCACCATTATAAATAATAACGTATCATTTATTAAAATAGGCGTTATAGTTTTAGGATAATCTTTGAATAAAATTCGTCCTGACGAAATTCTATACAAAGAAGATAATATTACATAGGTATACATAGGTATTTATGCAAGAGCTATTTATGCAAAAACATTGAAATCGAAGTTGTAATAAAAGTTTTATAAAGCTGTATAAATTCTTCTAAAGTTATTGAATTTTTAGTATATTTAGTACAGATACATATTCCATTCAAGATTATTAAGGGAAAGTTTCAGTATATGGATAATAAATTGATATAAATTATTATAATATATACATATTATGATTTTTCATATCGATGGAAAGTGAAAACAATAAAAAAAGTATTTAAAATGCTCATAAAATCAAAATTTATATATAATATTATTTAAATCCGCTTAATTATAAATATTTTTTGAATTATTTACGAATTTTTAACTGTCCAGTAAAACAAAAAAAAAAAAAACACAATTTTATTTTCTAGGTCATTTAAAGTTTTAATTTTTTTTTTCTATTTGACCTCAAATCGTTCAAATCAAATTAATATACTGTATTTAGGTAAAAAAGTACTTGAACATAAAAGTAGACAGTTTTATTATAATTTATAATTCTAGTATAAAGTATTAACATTTTTTGATAAAAATTATTATTAAAAAAATGTTAAAAAAAGAAATATGAATTTGCATTAAATAAACAAATGTCCGAACAAATCTTCGAAAGCTTAAACACATACATACTTATATATTAATATGTACATATTTAATATATTTATTTCTAATTGTAATAAAATAGCAGAAATTACGGTAATTCTCATTACAATGTACTGTAAGAAAAATGATATCCGCTTTAAGTGCAAGTTTTCAATTTTAATGCAATGCAAGTTCTTGTATTTACGAAATTTGTTTTAAGAAATTATGTATATATTATACTATTATTATAATTATATATGTATACTATTTATATGTATACTATTATTATTATTATTATGTAATTATATATTATTATTATTATATATTGTATATATATACTATTTTTTAAAAAATTTTTGGACACGGAAAAATGAATCTGACAAAACTTTTATTAACTTAAGGTTCAGTTAACAATAATTTCTTGCATTTTAAAAAAAACTTGCTCTAAATAAAAAATGCTTGCAATTAAAAAGAAAACCATTCATTTAAAAAAAAATAATTGCATTTAAATTGTAAATATATTTCCTTAAAGTAAAAAAGGTATATAACATATTCATTGAACGTATAATCATTACAAACTAAAAATCTTATGACAAAATTAAAGAACTAAACAAAACTAATTAATTAGCGAATAACCCTGTAATTATTGGCGATATTTTATGTATTTAAAAAATAAATTTTAAAGTTGAAAATAGTTAAAATTATTGTAAACTAGGAGTAGTAAATTATACTACTACTACAAAACTTCTGAGTTATTTTAAGCTTATAAAAATAATATTAAAATTCATTTATTTAAATAACACAGATTAATTACATTTTTAGCACATTTCCAAAAAAAATTCGAAAAAATGTGCTTATTAGTTTCACTCTGTCCGTCCGTCCGTCCATCTGTCTGTTTACAAAACTTCAGAAACTTACAAAACACCGTTTTGAAAACGTTATTAGACTGGTATTTTTTTTAACTTTGTAAATTAATACCAAAATTTTGCATGGTTTTTCTACCCTCACAACTCCGGAACCCTTTTAAATATAGACTTGAAATTTTAAGAGTAGAAAGAACTTTTAGAATTAGTATAAGTTTGCTCAGAAAGGTTTTTGGACCACCTAATTTGCTATTTTTAAACACCTGTACATATTTTACTTTGGGAAGATATAAAAATTAAAGCTGCAGTAATATATTTTTACTTGTGTTAAAAGTTTCTTTTAGTTGTATAAGGTTCCAGAGTTACAGCCCCTCAAAATTTGCAAAAAAGCATCATTTGCAAATGTATATATATCTCAGGCTCTGCGTAATAGTTTTACAATCTAAAACCGCCAGTAGGCCGAACATTTTATTATCTCCATAAAGCAATACCAAAATTATGCAATATTTTGAAATTTACTATTTAAATTTACTGTTATGTGAAAATCACATTTTGCATGAAATTTGTTTTTTCATAACTCCAGTACGCCTTTAGATAGGAACCTGAAATTTTGAGACAAAAAAGAACTTTCAGAATTAGTATAAGTTTTTTTAGAAAATTTTTTTGCTTTACCCCATGTTTAAGAGCTAGACTGAAAAATAGAATATTTGCTATTTTTAAGACATAAAACTTAAAGCTCCAGTAATATATTTTTACGTGTGTTAACGGTTTTTCTTAGTTATATAGGGTTCCGGACTTACAGCCTCCGAAAATTTCAGTAAAGTCCTATTTTCACATTTTTTTCTTATTACAATAAATTTCTTAAATTTTCAAATTTTTGTGCAAGTCACAATTCTAAACATTTTTTTTTCTCTTTTGAAAATGTGCGCTTTTAAAAGCCATTGGTTTACATTCTAACTTGTTTTTTTAATTTTCTTTCGAAAAATTTAGGGGCATTTTGTATGTTTCTGTTTAAAATTAGTTAATTGAATCCGAATTTTTAATATAAAAAAAAAAAAATGGAGTAATTTTATCTAATATCTGAGAATTCTATAAATAAAACTTCTGAAAAATAAATCTGATACAATTAACTTGTTATATGTCATGTTGTTAGGTACAGACTTCATAATATAAATAAATAAATAAATAAATAAAAAATAAAAATGGTAACTTGTAAATTAATCATTGTAGAATTTGGAAAAAAAAAATATAAAATAAAAATTTATGATATTCTTGTTTTATTTAAAGGCATATAAAATAAAATTTCCCTTAAGAATATAAAAAATAAGAAAAAAATAAACATAATATAATTAAAGGAGTTTTTAAAAATTATTTTATAAATTTTTCATTTCCGGCGATATTGGTAACCCATTTTAATACCCAATTGAAAAAAAAATTTAATTATTTGTATGTTTTATTTTTAACCGGTATTCAGATTTTATACCTTTAAAGAAAATTTAATTTCATGAATATATAAAAAAAAAATAAATAATTTCGAATATTTTTAATATTTAATTTTGAATGGTTTAAATTGACAGAGTATTGTAATAATGTTGGGTTCACTGAATTTTTAAATATTTTATTATTTTATATTATAATATGTGCTTATTTATAAGCTATTGATTTTCCATTTACTGAATTGTAAGAAAACTTAATTCAATTATAAAATCAATTTTCATTAAAACATATAACAATAAGATAGTGTAGGAAGATGTAGGACAGAAATCGTTATATTTAAAGATTTTTATGTACATAATATACACTAATTAAGGTTAGTTTATTTACAGAATGATGATGAAATAGATTGAGAGGATATAAAAGAAAAAAGATAAAAATCAAAATAATTTAATCTGTATCTTAGATAATTGAAATATATTTAATAACTGTATGGTTGGATTAGAATGTAATTCTAATTTTCAAATTGATTAAAAATATTAAGTGATTGAATTGAAAATAGTACAGGAAAAAACTTCAAAAAAAAAAAAAATTGCAAAAGTTAATGAAATTTTTTAATTATAACGATTACATTAATTTAAAATCATAAATCAATCGTTGAACTTAATCATAATGTTCTCATCATTTGTTTTGTTTTAAAGTAAAAATCGCTTCAAGGTAATTTTAGATGAAAATTAATAATTTTTTTTTTTTTTCCTTTCTTTGTTTTTTGTCATTTGTATCTGATGGATATTGGTTACGTGTTAGATTATAGGAATAAATATTTTGTAATGGTTTTTATATTTTTTTTTTTGTTGCCTTGAGGAATGTCAAAATGTCATTAGTTTAAAATTAATAAGCTATGGTTTTTCTCTTTTTTCCCCATTTTTTTTTTGTATTAATATCATTTTGGTTTTGAATTTTTGTATATTGATCAGAAAAATTTTGTAAAGGTAAGGATATTTTCCAGAAAGTTAACTTCGTTTCGTAAATTTCAATAAAAATGAATCAATCTTTCAATTTTATTCTTAAAATAATTTGTCCGTAAAATAAATTTGATTTAATTTAATTTTTAACACAAATTGCTCTATTTTGATTTAATAAGGCTGTATAAGTTGTTTTATTTAATAAATTCAGTTTGATATTTTTAAGTTTAGATAATTTGATCGCCGACAAAGTATCAAAAAATATGAAAATATGGTTTTTGTATTTTAGTTAATTTTAATGAATAATAAAAGAGATGACAACTAGAAAATAAGATAGTTTGTTTAAAATGCGAAATATTAAATTTGAAATATAAATATAAGACTTTAATTTTATTTTTTTTTTTTGGTTTTTTCTTTATTTTATTTATAAATTCAAAAATATATAAAGTTTACAAAGTAATGTATATAAGATCTTTCTGACCCTAGCAAAGTGCTGTGTGGTCTTATAATTTTTATTTAATATAGAGTATAGATGTAATGTAAAAACAATTTATACAATTAATATAACTACAAAAGACAATTTTGATAATTTTCATAATTTAGATTTAATTATCACATTTTTTGATCTATAATATTTTCTAAGATTTATAAACCTAGTTGTAAATTGTTAGTAATGTTAAAATATACTAGTGTTAGTAATTTTGGTTTTCTATTGTGCAGACTCCGATTCTGTTTTTGAATAAAATAAAGTTAGTAATAGTCTTAGTATCTTTGGGTAAGTTGTTAAACGCTTTTAGGCAATTATATAAGCCATTGTTCTTCTGATTCCCCGTTCGTAAGATAGAAAGATTGTAATTTGACTTATTTCTTGTATTATGATTATGTATGCTACATCTTCTATTTAAAATGAAACTATATTTTAACTTATTATTGATTATTTTGAAGACCGTTGAGAGTAATTGACATTTATTAATAAAAGTTAGACATTTATTGATACAAGTTAAGATATTCATTGGAATATAATAAGCGGGTAGGATGTTGTATATATGTAACCTTTGAATAATTTTTAGACATTTTTTATAGGTAATTTCTAGTTTACTCGAACAATTTGTTTAACTTAAGTTATATTTTCTGGTTAAGGATATAAAAATAACTTTTTTAATATTTAAATAATTATATCTTTCAAGGATCATTCAAATTTTAAGTTGTATTTAAGATTTTTGGATAAAATTTAAGTAAAAAATAAAAAAAAATATACTTGATAAATTAATATACCTATAATAAATACCTTATTTGCATTTCTATTTATTTATTTATTTAATTAAATACATTTTTTCACTAAACAAAATTATTCGCCTAAAATTATGCAATTCCAGTAAAATTTATTAAAACAAAAAAAAAACTCTAATTATTATATTTACTTATATGTATATTACTCTATATTATATAAACAAACCTATTGCACGATTCATAGCTAATTTAAAAAAAATAATATATAAGTCTCAATGGAATTTTTGATATTTATAATGTAAGCAAAGCAAGTTGCTTACATAATAAATAAAAATTCTAAATATAGATTTAAGAAAAAATAAAAAACAAAAAAAAAAACAATATGTTTATGTATATTTTGAATTAATTTTTGTTTTAAATATATGTTTACCTAACTAAACATATTATACTATATATCTACGTATAAATATTTTTCTTGAACAGAATATTTAATTTCCCAATAGAGATTCAAAGTAAAAATTGATAAGACATCATATTATCTTTATCTTTATCTCTTTATATTATGTATATATGTATGTAGTTACATTTTTTTTTTTTTTTCAATTTTAATATTGTCAGATCATCACAGCAATAAAAATAACGAAAATGAACAAAAGAAAACAATAATAATAATAACAATAAAATAACCTTCACCATTAAACAATTTATTCAGTAAATTTTTATATTTTTTTTATATCCGTACTACATATAACCATACATATATTATATAATATATAGCGTTCCTTTTTTTTCGTTGTATAGGTAATTATTTAATATTATATTTTGTTTTTCATATATTATATTTGTGTTGCATTATATTATGTTATTTTCTTTTATCATTGCCGGCGTCGTCATTCTTTAAATTAAATTTTGAATATTCCCAAAAGGTCATTGATGGATATCAATATACTATATAAGCTTTATTTAGAATTTTTCTTTTAATAAAATGAAGGCTTTCAAAAAAAAATTTTGGAAAGGTGTTATAAAATTGAAAAGTTGAGATCAGGAATCTTTTTATTTAATTATAAAAATTACTTTTCTTTTTTTTTCCATTTTCATGGTTTGATAATTCAGTCTATGTACTGTGTATCCAGTTAATGACTTAGGAATTAACCAACATTTTCTTATTATGGTATCTTTATTTTAAATGTATGAAATTCACAAATAAAGAAAAAAATCGTATTTCGTTAAAACAAAAAAAAATATTTCTTCACAATTTCATTAAAACATATCCACTGGCAAATTTTTGCGCCAGACTAGAAACTTTCGATTTATTAATTATTTTGTCCTTTATATATTTCCACATCAATCAGAGATTTCTTTTTCTAGGAATTAATAATTCAATAATAATTTAATCATTCATTTTTGTCTATTTTATTCTTGGTCAACTGATAGTTATCACAATTCACATGTGACATCAAAATTTAATTTTAATTTAGTAAATTGATACCATATAGTATTTAATTTTAATTCCATAAGATTTCAATCAAAAGTACTATTTTTTTTTTAATGAGTCACTTACATTAGAGTTCATTTATTTAATTTTACAAGCAGTAAATGATTTTCAAGAAAAGAAAGGAAAAAACTACATCTAAAATGTTTTTTTTCTAGCTTTTCGTTTATGTCTTAAGGTTGATTGAGTCAATTGTTATTCTTTATCATATAGAAAAATTATTTTATAAGAAACTAAAACTTAACAAAATTTTTACAAAAAATGTGTAAGAAACAAAAAAAAAAAAAAAAAACAAAAAAAAATATGTAGTTTCAACCCTTAAAATTTAACCAAATATTATTATTGAAATTGGGGCATTTAGTTTGGAAAAAGAAGAAAAAAAATCACCACAGGCGGTGTTAACAAAACAGAATGAAAAGGAAAATTCAAATAAAAAGAGAAAACAACAAAGAAAAAGGATATATGAAAGTATGGAGGACCTTTTTCTCAGGTGGTTTTTATGATCACAAACATTTTTTTTTTATACATGCCAAGAAAGATAAAAATATTAGAAATAAACTATATTCTCTTCATCAACCGGTCCAAATTATAAAAAGTCGCATTATCTATTAATGTATACATATACTCCAATAAGGTACTATGTATATTATATTGATATTTTTATATATGTATTTTTGCAATAAAATAATAATAAATATATATGTATAATAAAAATAAAAAATAGCCATTTTAATATTAAAGTCACGTCATTCCATTTTTATTCTGTTTTGTTTGTTTTTTTATACTTTTATCTGTTTTTTAATTCTAATTTCTAGGAAAAACAAAGAAGAAAACAGAAAAAAATGATTAAAACTATAGAAAATTAAATTTAACAAATATTATATTAATATTATGATTCAAACATAGTATAAAATAAAATATTATCATAAAGTGACCATATAAGTTTTATGTACTAGATATATAAAATAAGATGTAGCGTAAATGATCAAGTTAATGGTAGCGTAAATGGTAAAAAAATAAAAAACTCATAATAAAATATTCTTTATGTCCTTTTTGTCTTTATTGTCTGAAACCACTGTATATGATTCCATTAATTAGATCTCAGTAATTCTGAATTTTAAGCGGTGGAATTATAAGAAGAGAGAAAAAAAGAGAAAATTCTGAGTGCCTATGGTACATTTTTTTTTTTTAAATTTTAATTAAATTATGGTACTTTTTTTCTAGTGGTTTTAGATATTTCTTTCTAGACATATGGCTATCTTTAAATTTTTTTATGTTGATTTTATCTAGCGATTATATTTCCTTTCATAAAAAAATATAAATACATAAAAAAAAAGAAAAATTAAAAAAACACAAATAAAAAAAAGTAACGCACCTACGCAACTTGAAATTGAATTGTTATATGTTAGTTTTTAATGGTTTTGGAGGAATTTTTAGAATGAAAAAGAATATAGAAATATAAACAAGACATAAATTAATATTAATTTTTAGTAGACCTTTTTAGTAAGTCTTAACAACTCATTCGGTATATCATCAGTTTATTTTTTTTTTATTTGAAAGTAAAATAATAATAGGAAAATTTTCTTAATGAATACAAAAAAAAAGGATTTTTTGTTTTTTTAAATGTCTTTACTAAATTATTTTAATTCATGCCAAAATATATAAGATTGTTTTGAAAAAAAAAACTGTTCAAAACATAACAGAAATTATATCAATTATATAAAATTTAATTTCTAAACAGATTTTTTATTTTTATTGTTTTGTTCTTATACACTTATGCCGAAAGGAATAAGTTAAAACGATGAGTTTTCTTTCACTTATATCCTAAAAATATCATTTCATATGATGTACAAAATAAACGATTTACTTTCTACAAACACTACGTAAAATATATAAATATAGAGTAGACCTTAGTAAAAATTAATTTAACTCATTATTTTAATTGTTATTTTTTTATACATATGAGTTATAAGGTGTTTCAAAAATACTCGTTTAAAAAATGAGAGTAAACATTTTTTATAGGGTTTTTAATAACCAGGTATACTAATCGTGTAGTTACACATTAAGTTAGTAAGTTATATATAGTTTGTATTTTAAAAATTAGTAATGATATTATTTTACTTAGAACAAAATCATTACAAATCAAGCAAATCATTTTTTGCACCTTCTGTAATAATACAAACTTATTAGTATGTAGGACACAATCAATTCTTGTTTATGTTTAACATGTTATTTTTAGAAAATTGTTTTGTTAATTTAATTTTAAAAATATTTATTAATGTTAAAAACAAAACAAAACATTTTTATTTCAAAGGATATTTTATTTATTCTTTTTTTTTTTTTATTATAGTAAAAGGACTTTAATTTCATTTATTTTGAATGCTTTGTATATTAAAGTATTCCTTGTTTTGAAAATAGATTAAATTAAATTTTTATTATGTTTACATATTTTTTTTTTTATCTTTTTTACTTTTCGTATAGTTTTCCCTTTTATATTTTTCTCTCCGTTTTAAATTATATTAAGGTACAATGTTTTAGAATTTAATGTTCTTCTAGGTTGGAATAATTCGGAGATGATTTAATACTCTTCAATTTATTAAATTCTTCGTAATTTCTTCTAGATTTTTGTTTTATTTGATTTTCTTCTTATACTATTTCTTATGATTTTTTATTATTATCTGCTTTTTTTCCTTTTATTTAGGATTAAATAAAAATAAATGGAAATGAATTTCAACTAATAGAAGAAATAAAGACAAAAAATACGAACAGCTTTGTGCGGCCTCTTTTATATACTTTAATATATCTTTGTATTTTTTCAATTCATTACGAATTCTTCGAACATTTCTTTCAATTTTCCTTCAAATCAATGAAAATCTTAATATTTTTTTTTTAACAATTTAATGAATATATTTATTTGTTGTCATTGTTTTTTTGATTTTATTGTATAATGAAGAAGAGAAGAATGTTTAGGAGCTTGTTAATGGGTAATTTAAATTAAATTTATTTATATTTTTATTTTATTTGGAAAAAAAAGGATTTGTTATGAATAATTTTCTAATAAAAAGAAATTAAACAATTTTCTAGACGTTTATTAATACAAAAAAAAAAAAAATCTGAAAAATGAAAGTTTTTGAATAAATGAGATAATTCCTATTCAATACATATTTTATTTGTTATTTAGACCTTAAAAAGTAATTTTGTTTTAAATGATATATTTTTAAAATTGGGTATCAAGAAAGTTTTATCTTAAATGTAAAAGTTAAAATTTAGTAAGTAAAAATAAAAATAAAACCATTATATAAAATTAATAAAATCCTCTAGTAAAAGAAAATTTTCCATCAAGTTTTTGGCAATTGATTCAAAAAGCTAATAGCAATAAAATGTCATTAACCGGCACTTTTGAATAGATGGATCAATAAAAGTAGGTTTACTTATTAACTTAATAAGACAGTAGTATTATCAATAATATAATAAAATATGATTTTTGCCCTTAGATGAAAATCAACAATATTTGCTAGATTGAGAAACGAAAAAAAAAAAAAAAATTTTAAAACGACAAGGTAAAATAAATTTATGTAGTGCATATACAGCCCATTTTATTTCCTATTAAATAAAAAAAAAAAAACAATATCCTAATTCTTAAATATTTCTAATTGAAATATAAAATTTTCTTTATTGAAAAGCAAAACATATTCAAAATTAAAATGACCTAAATCAATGTCCTTTTATAATATTCCGTGACTATATTATTTATGCCATTCTAAATATAATTACTCATATATTATCTTTACTATAATTTTATTAAAAAATTCATTGAATATATGTATCTTTAATATAAAATTAAATTTTATTATATAAATATTAATAAAATAAAACAAAAAACAAGAAGCAAGAAGCAAAAAAAATAATAAAATAATCAAAAATCAATTGAAATATTACAGAAATAATTTGAAAATCTAATTTTAAACGATTTCTAGGAATTTTCAGATTTTATAAAACAAATTAAATCACTTAATAATTCATAATATAATTGCAGAGTAAATGCAATATTGAATATTAAAAAAAAAAAAAAAATTCTAATTCCAATACATATGTACATATTATATTCATAACAAAAATAATAATTTACCTATACATATTAAATTTTTAAATTTTATATAATGTATACCTATGAATTTATATATGAGGTATATTCAACTAATTATATCTAGTAGATGATATTTTTTATTTAAAATTTTTTTTTCCAAATAGAAAAAGTAAAAAATAAAAAAAAAAAAAAACTAAAAATACACCACAAAATAAAAAAAAAAGTTATTTATAGAGTTGGAATATCATGTCTTAGTGCTTTAGCTTTGAAACTTTTCTTTTAGTATTTTTTAGATTTAAAATTATAGAAAATTATCCTTTTTGTTTTAACAAAGAAAGCTAAATATAGTATAAAGAAGTTCATAGACACTAACACTAAAAATTAAATAAATTTTTTTTATTTTTTTTTTATATATATATATATATATAGTATTTAAGAAATTAAATTTTTCGTTTGTAATACCACAAGCTTTAATCGATTTTTAGAATTTCTAAAATAAATTAACAAAAAATATTATTTATAATATTTTAAGCCGAAAATTATGCAATTCTTTTTATTTTGTGACATTTTATAAAGAGATTTTTTATAATTTAATTACAAAATTACGGGGTTTTTGAATTGATTTTGTGTATAAATACTTTATAAAAGATTAAAAAATGATTTAGATTATAAATGTTTGTGGATCGGTTTATTTAAAACATAGATACATTTTTATATTAGGTATATAAATCTTAAGATACTTTAATTTAAACTATAAATTCAGAAAAAATAAAAAAAAGAAAATTAATTGAAAGATCTTCATAATATTTATACTAATGGAATATTTGACTAATGGAATTTTCCTTTTAAAATTTATTTTGTATCCTATATTTTGTGTATTATTATAACCAAATTACATATCTTATATTATAATTGTAGTTTAATTACTTATAAGTAGATATATACCATAATATACATATTCTATATAGTAGATATATATATATATATAATATTATTATTTAAGTGTTTAGAGTATTAAATAACTAAAACCAAAAATAAAAGGAAATATCAACCCGATTCTGTGGTTTATATGAAATCATTTTGGTTTTACAATAATCGGTCACAAAAAATTAAAAACAATAAAAATTACAAAAAAACAAAAAAACTTTTAAATTGGCGGTTTATTTTATTGGTCTATGAACTTCTTTAAATAATAATTTTACGTAAATTGTATTGCTGCTGCTCTTACTAAGTTTTTTTTTTTTCGATATTTTTCGAATGTACGATTGTGTATTGTATTATATTTATATAATTTCTGTTATTCTTATTCTTATAGGTATATATTAACTGTAAATTTACATGTAAGGTGTTGTTTTTTCTTTTCTTTTTTTCATTTACATTTGTCTGCATGCTATTCTACTTTTTTATGAGTAAAAAAAAAATAAAAAATACAACATATAACTAAACCTAAAAATAGAGTTCTAATATCCTAAAATAGAAGTTATTTCCAAAAAAAAAAAAAAAACACAAAATATAACAAAAACTATAACAAAACACAAAAAAACAAAAAAAAAAACGAAGTAACAAATATTTTTCCTTCTCATATACTCATGCAAAGAAAACTAATAAACAATAAAAAAATATTGTTTTTTTTTTGTTTTTGTTTTTATTATTGGTTAGAGGAACAAACAGTTATTCAAAATATCCTTGTCAAAAGAAAAGAAAACTTAAAGATATAAAGTAAATATATAAATACAGTTGAATTTCGATATTTTAAACTAAACGATACTTTAAAACGAATTTAAAAACTGAATTGACCAAGAAAGAGTAGGACGAGCTTTTTAAAGATATTGATTTATTAATTATTAAGATATTTTTTAATATATTGATTTTTTAAAGATATAGATAAGAAAATTTACCGGGTTCATTTTTGAACGAACGACTAAATAATTAAAAAAAAATTATCATTGCTTCAAATAAAGAGTAAAAAGATAAACGATTTTGTATTTCACATTTTTCTTAATTAAAATTTTTTATTTACATATTAAGTGGTTTTTACATATTTTTTTTAAAGATAGTTTAATATATATCAAACGAGGAAGAATACAGTTGCCTTTGTCAACTCTTAGATATCCGTACGAACTGTTAGTATGTTCATAGCCTGTCATGATTAATTAAAACTTACAGTACAGACTACTTTCTATTAAAAACAAAAAAAAAAAAAAAATTTTCTAAAATTAATATTATATAGAATTAATTAAAAACTTGACAATAATAAAAATTGCATATTACATATTCATCATCACACATTGCCAGGATTACTCAAAAAAATAAAAAGCAAAAAATATACCTTTCTTCAATGAATCTCGTAAAACATCAAAATTTTGAAATTGAAATAAAGAATTATATTCCCTAATACATTTTGTTACCGGTTCATTTTGTCCATACAAAACACGATGATATGGTACATTTAATAGTCCAATATTATGCATATTGTATTATTGCATAATAGCCCAATATTAAGCATATTAACACGAGGCCTTGGAAAAGAAAGGTTAAAATGAGCCAGAAATAAAATTTTATTTGTTAATATGTCGTGGGTGAATAAAAAAATTTGCAACTCTTCTTCTTTCAAATAATGACGAAATACTCAACAATTTATACCTTATAGAATATTTAGGTCTATTATCATATTGGCAGAACTGAGTTTTTATCAATGAAAATCTTGTGAAGGCTTTTTGTACAGCCTCAATTCTATCAATATGAAGATTAGAATAAGACCATCAAACCACAAAATCAGTCTCCAACCTAGACCTTACATAGGCAAAGTAAAGTATTTTTTAAAGTTCCTAAATTTCTAAAATCTTTACTATTCTCTTTATGCAACCAAGCATATACAAAGCTTTAGCGTAAATATAATCAATGTGATTAGAAAAAAAAAAATGAACGTACCTATTTATCTAAGAAAATTTTCAAATCAATGATATCTATACCTTTTATTCAAGTTATGTGAACATATATTATAATCATATTCTAATTTTGTAAGACTACAATTAAACATCATAATTAAACATTTATGTGAAGTGGTGTATACCGCATTTGAAATACACCACTTCAAGAAAATATCAAAATCGAGTTAAAACTGCATACCATCGTATCATATCATCAATTGAAGAAATTCTTTCAAACAGTTTCAGATCATCGGTATACAATAGACACGAAGCGAACGAAAAATATCTCGTAGAACATTTATCATTAAAATTAATAGAACGGGTCCAAGATGACTTCCTTGAGGTACACCCAAAAGAACTTTAAACAAATTAGTACTTGGATTAGTACAATCCAATTTTTACATAATAAAGTCTATTTAACTATCAACTATTGAGATGAGATATTTTATATGTTATACTAATTCGATATATTTGAGTTTTATTGTTTTTTTTTTTTTTTTTTTGTTTATTGTATGATTGTATTTACAAATTTATAATTTCATATACAGTATGTACATAAATTAGAAAAACAAAATAATAGAAATTTTTGAGGTGCTTGTAAAATAAATTAATAGCGTTATTTTTTTTTTTTTTTTTTGTACTTTCGATTAACTGTACATTGGCATTTATACTACAACTACAAGTTAATAAATAAAATATAGTTGTAGTTAAAAGAAAAATATAAATAAATTATACCTGTTAAGCTAATTATACCGGGTAAGTAAACTTGTAAAATAAAAATTTATTGTTATTATTATAAAAGTAAAATATAAGTAAGTAAATAAAAAAAAATTGAACCAAAAATAGAATTTATTAGTTTAAAAATAAAAATATCGAATTATATATAAATTTTAAGGAAATATTTAAATAGTTGTACCCTCTTAAGATATTGTTGTACCATAATAGTTGCACCCTTCTTTTTTTTTTTTTTTTAACAATAATAATTATTATTTTTTAACAACCTATAAATATATTAAAATAATATATATTTTGTACGAGTCTTGTTTAAAAATATTTGGTAATAGTTTAATTATATATGTAAATATATTTTTTTCGATTATTAGAAAATGTAATGAAATTTTTATTTTTACTTTATTTTACTAATTAATCAATTTTAATTTCCAATTTAAATTCTTCATAGACACCAAGAATATCCCTTTTTATGGATATTCTGGTATTTTTAGATCCTTACTGACTAAACACACTTTTTCCTTTATTCAATATAAAGAAATAAAATCTTTAACTATGTTAATATTGACTATGCAGTAGGAATATATAAGGATAGAACAGGATTGCGGAAATTTTGAATTAGACTGTAAGGAAATAATGTATCCGACTACTATTATTACAATTTTATTAAAAGTGGGTGAGACTATTACACCGTAATAGGTTATGTGTATAGTTAGCGACTAGTCAGCCATTTTATTAAAATATGCTTACTAAATATTAGTGATATTAAAAGTAAATCAAAAAGATTAATTATAATGTAAGATTTAATATGATTTTGTCTCTACTACTAAAACCGTTCGAATAAATTGAGTTTAACTTGAAAAATTACCAAAATTCAATAAATTTGGTTCATTTTACAAGCCCAATATAATTTGTGTATTTTTATTTTATAAAATTAAATATACGTTTTAATTTGACGAATAAAATAATTTGGTTTAAGATTAATTCGTTTTTTTTTTTTTTTGTTTTCGTTGAATTACGTTATTATAAATCCTTGGAAGGATTAATGTTTCCGTTATATTTTTATAATATTTCCGTATTTTTATAAGTTTTTTCTTTCTTAATAAATCTTTATATTTTTAAAATAAAACTTTTTAAATTAGGTATATTATAATAAAATGCAATTTGATTTTTTGCTTATCAGTTTAAATATCCTGAATTTTAATTCTAAAATTGCATTTTTATTTATTGATTTTTTTTTTTTTTTGTTTTGTTTTGAGAAAAATAAAAAATAAAACAAAATATTTTCAAAAAACATTGAAATTATAATTGAATTCATTTAAAAGAGTCATTTACATATATAATTCTTCAGAATTCATTTTTCAGATGAGAAAATTAGTTTTAGTAAATCGAAAATTTTAAATTAATGCCAATTTATTCTAATTAAAAATGTAACTACGTAAATCGAAATTCGAAAATATTATTTTAATGATCAATAAATTACTTTAAATTATTATAATAGATTATAAGCTATCATTACTTATATTTTATTCCATTTTACATATTCCAGCTGAGTGTGTGTGTTGTTTTTTTTGAAATTTTTGTGCTTTTATTATCTATTAATTTGCCAGTAAAATTAAAGTTAACATTCTTCAGTTAATGACGCGTTTTGTCCGTGTGTAAGAAAATAGAAATGTAATGGAACAAAAAAAAAAAAAAAAAATAAAAAATTGGGAAAAAATTAAGAAAGACTAAAAACATTTTGAATATTATTAAAAAAAACTTAATATTAAATAAAATTCGTGATAAATTACCATTATTTTTGCCGCTTATGAGTATGGGCTCAAACTAAACTGATAGATTTTGGTAAGCACAAATATTTGACGAAACAAAATGAATATTGTTTATTTGTTTGTATTAAGTTTTTTTTTTTTTTTTCTTTTGCGACAAAAATGAAAATATTTTTAGACTTTAGTTTTCATTTACATTCTAAATAAAAAAAAAAAAATATTGTTCTCACGCGACGTCTATTCCATACATGAATAAGGGTGTTTCATAAAAAAACAAAAAAAAAAAAAAAAATTAAAAATAAAACTACTTTCTGATTAAACATGACTGTTATTTTTTTTAGTTTTCAGTCCTACATTACCTATATTAAACTTAGGTAATAAAGTCTAAAAATAAATATTTTTTCTAAACATAACAGAAAAACAAATATAATAAAAAGAAAAAAAATAAAAGTGGAAAAAAATCAGGTTATCAACAGGTGAAAAAAATAATAAGAACAGCAGAAGACGTAAAAATTCCAGTTTTTCTTTTTTTTTTTTACCAAATTCATATAGTTTACATTTAATGTTTGAAAAACAACATACATTATTGATTATATACGTTTTTTTTATGAAGATAGAAAGAGATAAAAACAGAAAAAAAAAGAAAAGAAAAAAATGAACAATATAATAAAGACCCTTGGTTTTATGCTATTAAATTTTTGAGGTTTATGATAAGGGTTTGTTGACCAATTAAAAAAAATCAGTTATTCGTTTTAGTTTTAATTTTTTGTTTTTTTTTGGGTTGAAATAAATTTTTTTTTTCCATACCTCTACCATTACAATTATCATTTAATGTGGATACTAAGATGAATATCTATGGTTAGGTTAGTTTTTTTTTTTTTTTTTTTTTTGGGCTAAATGAAATGTGGCTAATTATTAAGACTTTTTTGGTTTTTTTTTTTGTTAATTGGGTATTCATGGGAATTTTTAACTTTTGAAGTTTGATATTTTTATATATTTTTTGATTTGTGTATTTTCATGATGCGGATGATTTTTTACTTTTTAATGATGTTTAAAAAATTAATAGATTTTCTATTATATTAAAAATATGTTAATGAAAGTAGTATTTAAATCAAAAATAATTATATATTAATTTTACACAAAAATTTAAAATAATCCAATGTAAAGTTTTTACTTAAATATTTCTTACATACATTATTAGTCAGGCAGCGGATAAATATTATAATATTGGATAACTGTACTCAAGCGAGTAGAGCGTCTCTTTATCACATCAGTATTCATAAATCGAAAAACCTAAGGCAAAAAATTTGATTACAAATTATAATAATGTTGTAGCGGTACTAGAAAATAATTTTTGGTCGCAACTAGATCTGGGAATTTTAAAAGTGTTTTTAAGTGAGAAAAGTTTCTTTTGTAATTTTTGATTAAAAAATAATAATAAAAAAACAAAAATTGTCTAATTTTAACGAAATATTTTGAAGAAAAACATAGAAATATCTTTTAAACTTGGAGTAAATAATTGAATTTTGTTTTAATTTTCTGTAAAAAGTTTTTAATTAATGGTATACTCGATTGAGTGCAATGGAACAAACCTTATTAAATTTGGGTATCCGCTCTTTTAGTATGCGCTTTACATTTTTCAAATATATATAGCATGCATATTTGGAGGTTTATTTATATATATATATATATTACTGTGTTTATCTTTATCTTTAGAATTATGCACATACATATACATATCTACATACAAGAAATACATAATATATGGAGATAATGTATGTAAAATATTTACATATTTAAATCGCAATAATGACTACTAACTTTAAGACGATTAAATACTTGAAACAAGTAAAGAAATGGAAAAGATGGAAAAGATGAATAGAAATAGAGAGCAAACGTTTCACAACCACTTATATTTGCAAAATATAATATCAGTATGTATAGATTCAGTTTATATCACCCCATAAAATTATATAGAATAAATCATTTAAAAAAAAAAATATACATTTCCCTAAAAGTATGCAATTTCCAATTCTTATAATATAATTCAATTATTCTTACATTACTACCAAGATAAAAGTAATAAATAATTAAGTAAATATAAAATAAAAAATCCGGGAAGTGAAAACTAAAGAAATAGAATATAAAAAAAATAATTACTTATATAGAATAATAATGAAAAACAGTAAAAATGTATCGTGATTTAAAGAAATATCAGTTAAAAAACACGAATAATACAAATTTTGATGTTGTTTTTAGCAGACTGTTAAATAATCATCATAGAAAAAACAAGAAAAAAAATGTGTTGGTAATAAAATTGTTAAAGATTAAATACTATTTTGATTTGTTCATCACCTATATTGTAAATAATATTTATTATTTACTATTACTAATTTCAATTGACAATAAATAAAATTTTGTTTTCTTTATAATAAATAATATTGTATATATTCTATATTTTGATATTTTGTTGGCTTCCTTTTCAGAAATTAAATTCGTCTAATTATTTTTGCTTGTTAAAAAATTACATATTTTTTTACATTTTTATTTTGACTTACATTAAACTACCCTTAAAAAAATTTGATTAGGTTTTAGTTGGATTCAGAATCATTTAAGTTAATTAAAGTGAAAAAATAAAAAGGATAATAGAGTTGAAAGATGAAAGTAACATTTAAATAGCATGAAGAAAATATTAATATAAAAGTGATAATCAATAATTAGTTGATATATTTAATTTTGATCAAAAATTGATGAACATTGTAAATACTGTAGAAAAATTAGCTTCAAACTTAATTAAATATGATTTATTAATAAAGATTAGATTAAGTTTTAATTCATTTTTGTATTCATTTTAGTTTGCAAACTTTAGAAACAAAAAAAAAAAAAACAATAAATTAACAAAAGTTTTAAAAAGATATTTTAAAATTATTTGCCAAAAAATTATTTAAAAGTTTTTTTTTTTTTAAATTTTGTGTTTTATTTTTTTTTCATTTTTTTTTTTTTTTTTGTTTTTTATTATTAAATTCACATACATGCATTCACATTCGTTACAATTCAATTTACTTTGTTAGGTATAGGTATTTTTTTTTAGATATTTTATATATTGTACTGTGTAAATATTTTTAAATTAGTTTGTTGTTCTATTTTTAGAAAGTATGAAAAAAAAATATATATATATATAGAAACATAATATAAAAATAGCAAAAATTTGTATTTTTATTATATTTGGCACGCCATTTGAATTTCCTTTTCTTGTAATGATTATCAGTTTAATGCCATACAAACTACAAGAAAAAACAAAACATAAAATACATAAAACTCCTCTTACCTAAATGTGTATTTTGTATATGTGTATGGATGTATGGGTATCTGGTTCTTATGTATACAAGTGTTTTAATTTAATACCTATAGTTCAATTTATATTAAGGACTTATTTTAAATTATACAATATATGTACCTACATAGAAATAACATATAGATGAAATTGTATTTTGTTAGTGTGGTTTGTTCTTTTTGGTTTTTGTTTTTTATTTTTAATGTTTGACTGTTGTTTTAGTTTTATTTTTTTTTTTTTTATAATTTCGCCACTGACAGTTAAAAGGATTGCTCACCTTATTTATTATAATACAATTATGAAAAGACGTAAATTCCAACAAACAACAACATATTCCTATAAAAAAATAAATATATCAAAGGACTTAAAAAAACAAAAAAAAAAAAAAACGCAAACAGGATTTCATTACTTATCGCCTGTGTTTTGTTTTTTTTTTTTTTTTTTTTTGGTTTTTTATTAGTGCAACGTTTTTGTTTTTTTCTTACAAAAAAAACAAAAATAAAAATTGTTTACTAAATAAGACCCATATCAATATAGATTTGAAAATAGGTTTATGACAAAAATTGAATTAATTTTAATTATATGTATTGAAAATTTAATTTGAAATTTTAATACTTTGAAATATATTTTGTAAAAAAATTTATTTTGATTAGAAAATTATATAATTTTAAATTAAATATTATGTGCGTAATATGATAAAATTGGTAATTTGAAACGATGTTAAATTAATTCTAACCATTTGCTTGACAAACTTGAGCAACTGCTTAATAATATTAAGGCTATCCAGAATAAATAGATATGTTTTTATAATTTAAAAAACCTTCGGAAGAAACTAAAAACCTGGCATATAATAGATATAGTCTTATAAAATATTTTGTGACCGATTTACTTACCCATAATTATTCTGATAGTCGTTTGGGAATGAAAAATCATTTTTGAAATCTTTTCATGTACTTTCACTGTATTTTTGAGTAATTTTATAAAAAAAACAAGTAAAAGTAACAGTAAGTCGATGCAACCGACTTATTTATACCCTACACTTAAAAAATTCAAATTAAATTAAAAATCCATAAGTTATTTTAGTTAGGTATTTAATATAACTAAGCTAAAAAAATAAATGCTTTTACAATCTTTGTACAAAATTTCAGATTTCTATCTTTATTAAATTCGAAAATATGCTTGTTAGTTATTGGGAAGTGTGTGGAGGCACGCGGACCACCACCCCAATTCATCTCAAATTTTAGAGACATCAACAGGGTAGAACATTTTTATAACAAATTTCAAGTTTATATATTTATTAATTTCGAAGATATGCTTGTTTGGTCTTGGGAGTTGTGTGGCAGATACCCGAACAACCATTCTAATTCATCTTAAATTTTGGACAAATCAGGGACTCAGGAAACAACACCCTAGTACCAAACTTGAAGTTTCTATCTTTATTAATTTCGAAGATATGTTTGTTCGGTTTTTGGAGTTGTATGGGAGGTACCCGAACGACCATTCCAATTCATCTCAAATTTTAGGCAAATCAGAGATTTAGGAAACAGCACCGTCGTATCAAATTTGAAGTTCCTATCTTTATTAATTTCGAAGATATGCGTATTCGGTTTTGGGAGTTGTTACAATCCCCGCCTTACCTTAGTCATTGTTAACCTACAGTATGAATTTCATCAAGATAGCATCATTATTTTTTGAGTTATCGTGCGTACGGACGGACGGACGGACATCACTAAATCGACTCAGGCGGTGATCCTGATTCAGAATATATATACATGTCTATACCTAACTCGCTTCCTTTTGGTGGTTACAAACACCATACCAAAGTTAATATACCCTATACTTAATGTGTAGGGTATAAAAAACAATATGATGAAATATATGCGTAATAAAGATAAAAAAATGTGATTAGATTATAAATAACTTATAAAGAATTTTTTGTTTTTTATCCACGAATTCATTAAGTCACTTTTAGACATTGTTTTAATATTTATAGTTTAGAAGTAGTTACATAGTTTGTAAGTCATAAAGCAAATAAAGTTGAGATTACGTTTTTCTTTTTTAAAATCTTAATATGATTGATATAACAATTAATTAAAAATGTAATTTTAATATAAAAAACCAACCAACCAGCCAAAAGAAAAAAAAATTCATAGGTTTTGTATAAATTATTATCAAATATTATTATATAAAATAAAAAATATAATTGGCTTCTCATGTTTTTTTCTTTTTAATTTATAAATTTTGAAAATTTTCATTTTCTAAAATTGTCAGGTGCTATGAAAATTAAATTTATATGACAAATTTGTAAGGAAAATTACAATCTTGTTTTTTTTTTTTTTCTTTTTGTTTTAATTTTAAACGTCATTATGGGAATATTTTTTCAATTGTAATAATAAGGATAATTTATTCTGATATCGAAAGTTTTTGTTTTTAATGGATTGGTTGAATAAATTACTTGCGTAAATTTTTTGAACCCATACAAATTATTATTATAATAAAATATGTAAATATTTTTACGTGATTTTATTTTTTTTTTCTTTTTGTATTAAAGTTATTTTAATTATTAAGTGTATTAGTGAAAAAGGATTTTTCATGTTTCAAAACTATTTTTATTTTTTCAAATTAAAAATTACTTATTTTTTTTTTGTTTTGAACAATTTTGATTATAGATTTCAGTAAAAAAAATAGGTAAAATATTAATTACATTTAATTTTTTTTTTAAATATAGGAAGGATGTCTGTTAGTTTAAGTTTTTCTTTAATTTTATACGTATTGTAGACATATAAAATTAAATTTATTTTTATTATTTGGTATATTTTCTATTTTTAGTATTTACTTTAAAATCATTTTTTGTCTCCTTTTCAGTTCTATAAACTTCATCTGTAACTTCTACAGAGTACATATATTACAGCTATATAAGAGTGAATAATTTTTATTTGTGGGCCATGTTTTAAAAGAATTATTTTTTTTTTTTTTTATATATTTTTATATATTTCGATATAATATTTTTATTATACATAATTATTTTTTATTTAATTGTATTATACTAATTATATATTATTTTAAAATGTATTATATAATAAAATAATATGTATTATATAATAAAATAATAATAAAAATAATTCTTGTATAAGATATAGATGGATGGCATAGAAATAATGAAATATATCCATCACATAGCCTTGTACAATAGTTAGTTAATCGAGTTATCAACGGCTTAGTGAAATTTTATTATTTTAGAAATTGAAATTTAGATAAAGATGAATAATAAATAATTTAGTGAATGCCTTATTCTCCTTGTAGGAATGGAATAAGGAACCAAAAAAAAAAGAAAAATTTATGTAATATTTTTTTTTAATTTGTATGATATAATCAGCCGGTATTTAAATGTGAAGTTTTTCGAATCAAAAGTCTATTACACTATTGGCCAGATACACAAATATTATGTATTATATAAATATTTAATTATATAATTTTTAAACTTTTTTTTTTAATATATTTTATTAAATTAACATACAATATACAAATTAATATAATACCTATTATTATTTTATATGCCTTTATAATTTATTTATAATAGTTTAAAGAGACACCAAAGGTTTTTTTTTTATTAGATTTTATAACTTTTTTGTAAGCATTTGTTAAATTTATTTAAATCATATATTTAAAAGTAAATTTATTGGAAAATAATAATAAATTATAAATAGAAAAAAGAAATTTTATATATATACCAGTTATTTTTTTTTTTGTAAATATTTTAATATTTATAGGATGAAAGGATATGAAATAAAAACAGATGTTTAAATGTAAAAATCATATAAATAAAAAAAAAAAAAACAGAAACTATGTATAAAAAAAAAAAGATATTAAGAAGCCAAAGAATATAATAAAAATAAATAGAAAATAACCTTTTTAGTGACTCTTATTTATTTTGTTTTTATATCTATTCTTTTGTAAATGCACTTTTTTATTATTATGTATTTTATCGTCCTATAAAGAAATATTTTTTTTGTTTTATTTTTTTTTTTTTTGAAAATGAGAAAGCAAAAAAAGAAAAAAAAAAAAAATTACAAAAGTCATTATATGTTTGACATAGTAGTAGTGTCTAAGTTTGTTCCTATTTTTTTTTTGCCTCTGTTTTTTTTTTTTTTTTTTTGTGGATTAATATATATGTTCTATATAAAACTACAACATATATATTTTAAATAAGCATTAAATAAGAGTGAAAAAAGTAAAAAAAAAACTACTACAAGAAAAAAAATTTATTTTAGTGAATATTTTCTTTCTATATATAGGATCTTATATTATGCCTGATGTCTGAGATATACAAAAAAAAAAAAAAAATGAACGACCTCTTTGTATACTTAAATTGTTTGTGTCTATTTTATATATATATATAAGTATACCTATATATATGTATATGTATATAGATATATATATCTATAAAGTTTTAAATATCTGATCTTATCTTGTATCCTTCTATTTTTCCTACAATTATTTTAATATGCACATATGAAAATTTTTAAAGAAGGCTGAACATTATAACTTATATTATTACTTATATTGTTATACAATAATCCAGGTTTAAAGAAATGTATTACAGATATATAACAATGTTTATCCTTTATGTAGTTTTTTTTTTGATTTTGTCTTTTCATCGTAATCGAAAATGTGAGAAAAAAAGGATGAAAATTATGTCTTCAATATAAAATCAGTAAAAAGAAAGGAATAAATATATATAAACAAATAATCTATATATATATATATATATATATATATATGTATATTTTAATTTATGGCAATACGATATAATATAATATTATTTATATAGATTCAATGATTTCATATATAAAATACAACATAGCAAATATATATTTGAAAAAACTAGTTCAAACACTTGATATAAAGAACCAAAATATTAATATGAAAAAAAAACTTAATTTAGTCTTTATTTGACTCAAGTTATACTATCTTAGTGCCGTAACTATATCGTTTTTTTATATTTTATATTTTTGCTATATTATATAATTTATGAAAAAAAAAAAAACAAAATATGTATAAAATCCACCACTTCATCTTTATAAATCCATGTGCAGAAAGTACAAAGAATTTCATAACTATATATGCAATAGTTTACTCTTTCTTTCTTATAAGTGTTCAGGAATGAATTATGTTTAGAAAATCTTAAAGTCTACAGAAAAAAAAAAAAAAATCTGTGCAGTACATAAAAAAAAATATTGTACTAAAAAAACAAAACAAAAAAAAAAAAAAACGTTCAGTGGCCTAAAAAATAATTTACAAAAAAACAAAAAAGCACATAAAACGATAAAATTTAAGTATATATATAGTAGAACAGAGCAAAGAAAAGCCTTAGTAAAATTGCATTCAAGTATAACCAAATAGATAGTGTCTATTCTTAATTTTGTTACGACAGAAAATGTGATCTAAAAAGAGAATAAAAATCTTTAAATCGCTTATTATCTAAATAATATATTTTGTATATTTGTATATCTCATAAAAAGTAAAATATAATACAAACTGAAACATAAAATGTCCTTTTCTCATTTTTTTTATTATATTCTATTGTAAGGATATATATATATACTAAAATATAGAAGAAAAGAGTTATAATCTCCCGCAATCTTAAAAATGGGTTTTTTTTTTTTTTTTGCTGATTTATCTAAAGGAAGCAAACAAAAAAAAAAATACAAATAAACACAAAAAAAGTAGTTTTATGTGAATTAAGATATATGGATTTATATACAAATTAGAGGTTACCGAATAACAAAATCTTAAAAAAAAAAGAAAAAAAATAATTTTTTTTTTATGTTAGAAAATTATTTTTTTAAAATGGAAATGAAACGAATTTAAATTTAAAATAAAGGAAATCAAAATTTTACTTAGTTTTAGTTTTATGAAATTAACATGACAAGATATTAAAATCTTTGGAAGAGATCTAATTCTTTGGAATTATCTAATCTGATCAGTCTCAAATATGAAAATTTGAAATAATCAATTCGGCTCGTTGTTTGGTTTATGCTTTTCTTTTAAAATGAAAATGTCTTGACTGATTCAAAAAATCATTTCAATTTGAAATTTATATCAGCTGGTAACTCTATAATATCAATTTTTTTCTAATAAGAATAACTTATATATTTGAAATTTCTAGCATATCTATCTTAAATAATATTATGTTGATTTTTTTTTTTTCATTCATAAAGTTATTTTTTGACAACAACAAAGAAAATAGGAAAAAGGAAAAGAAAAGAGGATTTTTTTTTTGTTTTTTTTTTTAAATCAGCTAAAACTAAGCGAAAGGAAAAGTCAAATAATATGCATATATCCGCCTTTGATTCAATATAATTATTATACAACTTTTTTTTTTTTTTCGTTTTTATTTTTTACTATATCAGTCATACATATATATATATGTATATATATATATATATATAAATGTACATAAATACATAGATATGAAAATAATATAATCATATATAAATTTTTACAATAATAAACAAGGACATAAAATAATAACCAAAAACTTTATGAAATGAATGAAAAAGAACAGAAAAAAAAAAAACAAATTATTAAAAACAAAAAATATATATATGTATTTAGAAACGTATATGTAAGTAGTGTATATTTTACTCTTAAATATTATGTACATAATATGAATGAATATATTATTAAGATATTCTTAAAAGTAAATTGTAGCCAAGAAAGTTAAGCAATTTCACCCACAATAAAATTTATGTCCGTGACAATTTCAGTTTTTTTCTTTTTCATTTCTCAAAAAAAAAAAAAAAAACAATATATATGTATATATATTATTATTATACAATATATTTGAGATGGAAAAGACAAAAGTTTGTAAGGAAAAGAAAAAGAAAATGAAAAAGAAAAAGTTAAAAATTAATAATATATAATTTTTGTCTCGTTAATATTTGTTTGTTTATTTGTCTACATACATTTGATTTATTAATTTTTCTTCTGTTTTTTTGTTATTGTTAAATTTTTTGTTGTCATAAGTATAAGTTTACTTACAATAATTTAATTTTTGTTTTTTTTCTTTTATAAAATTAATAAAAAAAAATGTTATTAAAAAAAGACAATAAATGTAGATGCATCTAATACGTACCTAACAGAATAGATGTACCTAAAAACAGAACAAACAGAATAGATGTACCTAATATTTAATATAAGATAAAAAAAAATTATCATCAAAATTTTCACTATTTTTAACTGTTTCAAGAAATTCAATTTTAAGTTTTGTATATTACTTATTTGTTTCTTTATAGTAGAATTATATTGTTCTTAAGATATTTTCGATTTTGTAGGAAAATTGAATTGTAATTTTTTCAATACGAAATTCTTTACTTATTTTCACAACATAATACATCTAACAAATATTGTTTAAAAAAATTAGTCCTGAAAATCTGTTTTCCTTCAAATTTCGTTTAAATTTTTCTTTTTATTAAACGGTAACACTAAATTCATCTATAAAATTTATGAATTAGTGCCAAATAAAGGTATAAGTTAATACTAAATCATTATCATAACGTTAAAATTTATAATAAAACGGATAAGGTAAATAAATAAATTTAATAATAAAAATCAATAGATCATTTAAATTTATTAAGCATTTTATGTTTGTTTTTACCAAGCAAAAAAACGAAAAAAACAAAAAAAATATTCAGAATTTATTTTTTATTTAAAAATTAAATTATATGAAAAGATTGAATTTATTTGGATTTATTGGAAAAAATTTTCATCTATTCATATGACCATACAATTCCATATATATAAATATACATACATACCAGGAATTATATATATGAACTATGTATGTGTATGTATATGTCTATGGCACAACTAAAAGTCATTGTTGTTTTATTTTTTTTTTTCATTTTTTAAATTTATTTATGTTCAATATTATTATCCTTTTTTTTTTTTTTTTTGTATTCTTATTATTAAGTAACTGTAAATATAAAAATAAAAAAAAAAAAATCTATTTTCAATTATGATTATTGTTTTGTTTTTCATTTTTTTTTTTTCTTTTCTATCTATTTATGTGTATGATGTTGCTGTTTTTGTATTCTAAAAAAATATTATGGTATGATTTAAAAATGATAGTGGGAAAAAGAGTTCTACTACAAAATGGACAATTTCAGGTCTATGAACTGTTTATTCAATGATATCAAATATAAAATATTGTAAAGGACATTTTTAGTTTTAGTTTTTCTCTTCTATATTATTTGAATTTTTATTTATTTTTTGTTTTTTGATTTGAAAAATTTAAATTGAATGGAATGAAATAAATTTTTTGGGTATATGAATGACAAAAAAAAAAAAAAAAAAAACTAAATCAATTTAAGAACGATTTACGATTCATTATTTTTATTAAGAAAAATATTCTGTCTATTCTAATTTTTTATTGAAATAATTTCAATTTAATAAGTGTTTTTTTTTTTTAAAAAATAGGATAAAAGTTATTTGAAAAATTAATAATATCTAAATATAAAATCTAAATATAAATTCGATTAAATTATGTGGAGAATCAATAACTTTTACTAATTCTTTTTAATTTATAAAATTTTTGTCTAGTAATGTTTATCTTATACGAAATATCCTTTATCAGTCGTAATTATTTAATATTTTAATAATCTAATTTAATTTTAGGATTCTAAAATTATTGTTTTTTTTTTTTTTGTTTTTAAAGGATAAAAATGATAAAAATGTTTGTGATTATTTTAAAATATTTATTAAGTTGGAATTTATTTATGGAATATCGGAATGTATTTAATAATCAAATAGTTTTCAAATAATATTTATAGTAATTTATTAGTAAGAAATGATCAAATTTTTATTAATCTATAGTGCTCCTAGTTTGAATTTTTTTTAATAAATACATACATAAATTTTGATCAAATTTATAATAGAACTATCTTAGGAGAGTATGATTTACGATTAAGTTAAATAATTGTATAAAATAAAGTTTTTATGGGCGTTATAAATTAATTGCGCAAAACAAAAGTGATCTAAGTGCACAAAATTTAATTTTATTTTAGCTGTTAATTCATTTTTTGTTTTGCTCAATTAGATTAGATAAGATTTGATGTAGATCTATTATGCTCCCCCTGCTATGAATTTTGCCTTCACTTATAATTCTTCTGTCAACCCTACTGCTCTTAAGAAAAAAAAGATTTGTATATAGGATTTATTGCTGGCAATTCATATTCGGTAAAACAATATGTTCCTAGGTGTACATATCTTGTTCGGAGTAAAGTTTCACAGTTTTTGAGTATGCGACCTGAAGTTACCTCTTCTTCTTGACAGAATCTGCATGAACCGTTATATTTTATTCCAATTTTCTTTAAGTGTCCCTTTAGTCGCCAGTGTCCCGTCAGAAATTCTGTTAAAATTCTCAGTTTATTTTTAGCATATCTTTTCCGGTTATAGTTTCCCAGAATGCTATAACTTCGCTATAAATTATGTGTTACTAGTTAATGCATACGCAACTAATAATTCATACCAAATGATAATGTAAAAAAAGATAATTTTGAAATTTCCATATAACGAAAATTTGTTTTATTTATTTTAGCCATAAAATTTTCACTTTAGATTAGTGATATTCGGATATTTACAAGATTTTAATTGTTGGAAATGAACTAAAACGTATATTAAACTTTTCAATATAGAATGCCATTGATATATTAAAATGTATTGGTTTATTTACTATATTATACTTATTTTCTGTAATCCAAAATAAATTTAAATTTTATATAAAATAATTCATAATTAAATAATTTGTAACTTAAACTAATTATCATCTTATTATGTATGTAATATATATTTTTTTTTTTATAAACCATTAATTATAGATGACAATGTGATCTAAAATTATTTAATTATTAACAATTTTGGTAATTTTATTTGGTATGATGATAGTTATTTACATAATTTAATTTTATGGATGCCAGTAATTTGCACAATTAAATTTTTAATGAATAGTTTGTTACAATATAATAATTTTATAATTTAATTTTAAAATGAAATAATTTAAAAGAAATTTGAAAGTGAAGCTGCCTTCAATTGTTATCTCATGCTGGAAGAAGTGATATACTACTGTATGTTGAAATTGTTGATGACTTCGTCAATAATAGACAAACAAAATAGTAATAATTGTAGGTAAATTCATTGCTTCTTTACTGATTCACGAATTTTCAATTCAAAATTTCCGCGCTTTTGTCTTATTCTCTTTTAAACTTACTCCCTAGCCAAAACAAAGTGTTAGCAGTTAACGATTTCATCTCATTATATTGGCTAAAGGGGAAGGCGCATTTAGTCAGTAAGAACCTGACACTAACAAGAGGATATTGTATCTGGAGAATTTCATACTCACAGAAAACCAGTGAAGAACGAGAAAGAACTTATTAAAATAATTTCTGGTTTCATCAATAGATGATAGAAAATTTTTGTTTTATAAGAATTTAAAACCCAGTTATTTATTTTACAAAACTAAAAACAAGGATATTTTTTTTTTTTTAAATAAATTAAACCAATGTTAAAGTCATTTTGATAAATTAAATCAATCTAGTATCCAATAAAGATTCTAATTAATATCATTTTGTAATGCCATACTATTAATTTGATCGTTTTTTTTATATTTTTAACCACAAAAGTATACAAAAAAAAAAAAAAATATATATGTATATTTAAAAAAAAAAATTTAATATATAATACAATATTAAAACAAAAAGAAAAATTAGGTACAATTGAAAGATATGTGCTTCTAGGTGTATATTAAATAAATTTATAGGTTTTCCGGTACAAATTTCCCACAATACAAAAAAAAACACTCAATATTAAAATAAACTTTGAACTCTTTTAAATATTATTTGTAAATGATTATATTTACATTTTTATAACCACAAAATAGTGTTAAAATAAAATTATATTTTTGCTTTTGAATAAAATAAATTCTTCTTTTATTTTTGTTGTTGTAGATATTATGGTCAGTTAATTAAATAATAAAATGTTAAAATGTACCTAGCAGGAAAAAGAAACCAATATGAGGTGAAAAGCAAAAAAAACAAAAATGTTAAAAATTTAAATTCATGGATTTTATAAATAAGTAGTAAAAAAAATTGTATGACAATTTTCCATATAAATTTAATTAAAAAAAAATCATATAAATAATTACATAAAAATTATTTGCTTCATAAAATTACTATAGATTTAAAAAAATAAATTGTTTTTTTTTTTTTTTCGAATAAAAATTAATGAATTTTTTAATAAAAACAAATTTAAATGGATTTTCTTTTGTGTTAATTTTCAAATTTGATTTATAATTCATATATTTACATATAAATTTTTTTTTCAATACATGTTTTTTGTTTTTTATAAATTTTCTTTTTTTTAAATAAACATAAAAATGGTTAAAAAAATATAAAAAATGTTTATATGTAAAAAAAAATTTTATTTAATTTAAAAATGAAAAAAAAAAATTATTTCATGTATATTATTTATATAATATAAAAAAAAAATACTATGGTGTTAAATTAAATTTATTTATTTATTTATATTAATATTGCAAATCACATAGGATATTGAAATATTACAAAACCATTGGCTATTAGGGCCATTACAGGTCGAATATTATTATTAAATTATACACCAATATTATTTATTTTGTTTATATTATATATTTTATATTTACGCTATATTTGGTAGCAAGGTTTTCAATTAATAAAACTTGCTACCTGTGCAGGATTTGAACCCGTACTCTCTCGGTTAATAAGCCACGTGCTTGACCACTAGATCACCGAGGCCCCTGTTAAATTAAAATACGTACAAAAATAAATGTATTTTTTTTAGCCTAAAAATTGCATATTTAAAGGCGATTTTGAAATATTTTATAAAATATTTTTGAAAAGTATAGAAAATATTTTGTTGTAGGTACTATAGTTTTTTTTTTGCAACCCAATCTTGCTATATTTTTTTTTTAATTCCTTATTTTTTTTTTTAAGATATAAATGGATATAATATACACTTATTCATTGTTATTTTAAAATTTTTAATTTCTTTTCTATTTCTAGTTATTTTATACTGTTCATTACTAGTCTAGAGAAATTACTATTGAATTTCTGAATATAGAATTAGGATGAAAATTTTAGTTGAAAAGCTTATAAAATGTTTTTTATATAAAGCTGTTGGAAAAAGAACGAATTATAGATAGGAGTTTAAGAATAAATAAAGTTTAAATATTTGTAAGAGTTTAAGGTGGGATAAATTTAACTGTTTTCATGTGGTTAGGCGAGTACAGTATCTTGGAAACTTCCAATTAGAAATTGAGGTTTTGATCAGTAGACATTTAGTAAAAACCGCATTTCACGTAAAAAACATATAACAAAATGATATTTAGTAAATCCGCTAAACACAATCATTTTTTTTTGTATACTGTATATAGGCAAGGAAGTTATGAGTTACCAATTGAATGTATACTGCTTAAGTATATTAAACAATTAATATTTAATATCTTGAATGCTTAATTTCTTAAGTCTTAATACGATTTTAGAATAAAAGATTTTAAATTTACTTTCAAAAATAGTGTAATTGTATCCTTGATTTTAGTAAAATTGATATCCTTGATTTTACAAAAATTTTTTCAGATATATTTTTTTTTTATATTCATTTTAATTTGCATTTTGAAAAATATATTTTTAGGCGTTTTTTAAAAAAAAATATTAATAATACCAAAAATCCTTATTGTTTTTACAATTTATTTTTTAAAAAAATTAATAGTTAATTTTTAAATATTAATAATTACATAATGTGTATTTATTATGAACTTTCAAGTGTGAATGTAAATTTATTTTTATCATAAAAGAGAATAGCACTTGTATAGAGTGTTATTAATATAATTTGAACTTATTAATTTTAATATGAATATTTTGATATTTAAATATGAACTTACTAATTAAATATGTAATCAAAAATTAATATTCTGTTGCTTTTTTTTTCAACGAATTCATTATTGTTTCATTTTTATTTACCTAGAAAGAGAAAAAAAAAGAAAATAATTATTTATTTTAATAAATTAAAGACTATTATATATATATATATATATATTTAAATAATTTTTTTAAAACAGTGTGTAAAAATTCCAAAATTACAAAATCGTAAATTTGAAAACTCTTCAAAGTGAGAGCTTAATTTGGCGACAAAATGAAGGTTAGAGAAATTTAGTTAGAGTGAATCGTACAAAATACTCTGTAAACACCGAGATGGTGTGGTTCGAATCCCACACACGTCGTAAGAATAATTTCTTCTTACGACATTTATTGTTACACCTGGAAAGGAAAAGTTATATAATTTTCTTATCACATTTATGTGACGGGAAAATAAACTCCAAAAAAAAAAATGATAATTGAAAAGGATTTTCCTGTTGGTAAGAAAATCAGGGTTTCAAGAGTTTGTTTAGTGAGTGTTTAAGATCGCTATCTTCCACTACTTTAAATTCTGTCTTATTGAAATGTATGCAAAAAGATAATTAGAAGAGATTTTCTTGTTGGTTACAAAATCAAGATTTCAAAATTTATTTAATGAGTTTTAAGAATCGCCATCTTTCACGATCTAATTTTGCTTTATTGTTAATATTATGATTATAAAATAAATAATTTGGAGGAGTTTTGTGGTTAATTTTTTTTTGATTTTTTCTCAAAATTTGTTTTGTTGACAATTTATTTTTTGAGAAAATCGCATGCTCCGAGTTGTATTTTAACTTGCGAGAATTTTGGGATGTTACATTTGAGTACTAATTTTTTAAGCCTTAATTTTCGTATACGACTATAATCAGAAAAAGAAAAATTAATTGGTAATTTTTTTCTTAAATTTGAAATGGCATGTAATTTTTTGATAAGTTCAACGTATTTCATTATAAGTACAGATTCATCTATGAAATCACTTATTTGAAAAAAGGAGATATATGAGATTCTAATGATGAGAGGAGGAGAAATTCGGTCTAATCTAATGCGTAATTCGAATTCCAATCTTTAAAAAAAATTATTAACAGGTGAAAAACGTTAGAGTTAATTTTTTCTTAACAATTCTCATTCTATTTTTGATTATATAATATGTTCTGTAGAATTTTAAATTAAAGAATTTTTCTGACATTTTAAACTTAATTATTTATATGTTATTTCAAATAGTACAAAAAATAATTTATATTTAATTCTCAGAACTATATATGAGTAAACAAAAATAAAAAGTAAAATTTACAAAATTATTATTTTTCATATATATTTTTAATTAATAAAACAATCAAAAGGCTTATAATAAAAAACAAAAAAAAAAAAAAAAAATAAAAATAAATATTAATTAATTATTGAAAGCAATTAAAATTTTGTATTAATAAATAAAATTATTTTTATTAAATAATATTCTAATCAGATGTTTTTTTTCCCAGGATAACCAGAATAAAATCAAAATAAAGAAAAACAGGATCAGAACCAGAACCAAAAGAAATGAAACTTTTAATTAATTTATATATTAATTTCATTTCATTCATTTTAAGATGCTGTATGTAACAAAGTTTTTTTTTTTTTTTTGTTTTTAATGATATCGCCATACCATAGCATTGTATTAATGATGTCTAGGTGTTCAGTAATTGCTTTCAAATATTTTTCATTTTCAAATGATCATTCATTAGAGTTTATATTGTTAAATCTCTAAATGGAGTTGAAGACTTTCATAACATTAAAATTTTTGGAAATGTGGTCAAATACCTTTAAATTTAATCCTGATTCTAGAAGTGGGACTATTCAGCACAAATTATAGACATTTTGTAGATTTTCATGACATTGAAACTTATAAATGTGGTCAAATACCTTCACATTTAATTGGTTTGAAGGTCTAAAATAATTTTTTTTTTTTTTTTTCTGGTTCTGGTTAATTTTACAAAAGATTAAATAATTTGTAATTTAAGTAACATTAATGGCTTTTTCTTATTCTACAAAATTTTTTTTTTTAATTTTAATTCACTAATGTATTAAAAAAATAAAATCAAATTTTCTACTATGTAGTATTCTGATGGTTTGATAAATTCAAAAAACATGAAATTATTTTTGTATTTTTTTTTTGGAGGAATTCTAAAAGAATGGATTTGTTTTATTGCTACACAAGTTCTACTAATCGGTGATAAAATACCCAAAATTAATTATTTGTATTTTTGTTTTTTTTTTTTTTTTTACTTTTAAGAATCATTTTTATTTATATATAGTTACATGTATATTGTATGTATGTATGTTAGAATATAATATATATTTATGTATATGTTGTAATAACTTTCAAGAAAAAAAAAAAAAGATAAAATTGAATGAAGAAAAACTTCATGACTCATTAATTTTTATTGTTTTTTTTTAAGATTTTTCTTTAATTTTTCTGCAGATTTTTTTTCTTTGCTTTTATTTTTAGATCCTGATGAGCATTTTTGTTTTTACATAGAATAAAATACAAAATTAAGGAAACTAAAGTTTTCACAAGAAGAATTTTAAGATGGTATATAAAAAGTATGAATTTATTTCAGTAGATATATTCTTATTTACAATAATAAAAGTTTGAAAATATTCTAGTAATTTTACTTTGTGCTCCACTACTCTTCATATACAAGACCAAGAGTTTTCTATTCTTGTACAGCCTCATTATTGATTCAAAACTAATTTATAAATTAATTTTTTTCATTTAATTCTGTGCAATCTATTCGTTTTATAGACAAATTCATTTCTCTTGCTAGAGTATAGTTAAAATATTTTATGAATAATTTTAGTTTTGTTTTGCGATCAAAAAATGTCTATCTATTAATTTTATTTAGCGAAATATATAAAATTAAATTAAAATTAAGCTCAATTTCTAAATATTTATTTGATTTGGTATAGTGGATTTGATACTTTGATATTTAAGTTAATTATATGAAAAATTTAAATATCTACAGCATTTAATGTCGCGTTCATGTTTAGCTATTTTATTAACTGTAAATTTAAGTTCTTTCAACAGTATTAGTTTATGGTGATTCACTTGCTTTTTACTTGATCCTGTACATGAATAATATTATCAATATTATATTATATTCGATAAAATCGTATTTTATATAAAATTTTGAACAACAGGACAATAAAAACTAAAGAAAACATAAATATTAAACTGAAACAAAAATTTTTTTCTAAATGAAAATTAATTACAGTTAGTTTACAAACGAATAATTTTCAAAATCCGGAAAATAATAAAATATCAAAAGTGATATAATATATGGTATGATATAAAGTAATATTGTTATTGTATCTATATATAAGAAAATACTTATTTTAGTACCTATTACTGCTACTTTTAAAAAAATTTTTAATGATGTTTTTTTTTTTTGTGTTTTACTTGATGAAAAGTGTAAATTAAAAATAGATTCAGTATCTTAAGTTATATTAAATAAAATATATATATGTATATATATAGGATTACATATATATATATATATATATATATATAGATGTGATTGAAATTCATAGAACTATTTTTTCAAACACGTGCATTTATAAAAACAATAATAGTTAATACAAAAAAGAAAAGAAATAAAACAAAATTTATTTTCTTATATATATATGATATAGTTTGGTTTTCCGGTTCAGGATCTTTTTAAGGTTGCGGAAATTCTTTTAAAGATTTCATCGTATATTGATGTGTTTTTTGTTTTTTTTTTTTTTTTAAGAATAACCACTTTTCTTTTAATCTTTTATTTTTTTTCTGGTTTTCTTCTTTTGTTTTTATGTATACTTGAGTGTTAGACTGGGAAAGGGAATGGAAAGGCAAAGAAAAAGAAAACGAAAAAGAAAGAGAAAAGGAAAAAAAAAGTATAAGCGAGATTTTTTTTTTTTTTGAAAATTGAAGTTTTAAAAATAAATTTTATTTTATAAACTAAAAAGGCAGAATAAATTATTTTGTCTTTAGTTTTTGAGTGTCATGGTGGTAAGAATGCAGAAATCATGCAAATTATTTTCAGAATTCAATTTATAAAAAAAAAAAAAAAACAAAAATAATATTATATAAGATATATTATTATAAGTTATATTTATATTTGTTTTTTTATTAAAAAAAATTTTAATTTAAAATTATTTATTTTTAGAACAAATTTATAACGCAATTTTTTTTGAACTTAATATTTTTATTTTCTAATATTAAATAAGCATCTTAAGTACATTTATAGATTTACAATCTTGGTTTTGGGAATAATTTTTTCTATATGAAAGATACAGAAGAGTGAGCTCATAAACACTCGTTTATAGCAAAAGCAATTTAAAATGTAATATAAAATGCTTAAATATTTAAAGATGGAGTGTACTGGTCTGTTTATTTCTGGAGTGCACTGGTCTCATTGATCTCTCTTTAGAGAGCATTTCATACTACTTAGTATCTCCATATAAAATCTGGCAATTCAATTTTAAATTTTTTTTTCATAACAGGTAAAAAGTAACCATAACGTTTTTTTTTTTAATTTTTTTTTTTTTTTACGTTAACTGTTATTTTAATAAAGTTTAAAAGTTGATTTTCTTTTATAAATGTTTATATTTATGTGTATGTATATGTAGGTATTTTATTTTTCCTTTTTTAATTTTCAACATAAATATTCAACTTTGTAAATAGACAAGTTGAAATTTTTTTTCCTCATAAAGTTTTTTAATTTTAATTTTTTTATTTTCTTTTAGTTTGATTCAATGTGGTAGGTTGCTTTTAATTTAAAGGGAAAAAAGAAAAAAATTAAAAAGTAAATTATAAAAAGAGAAAAAAAAAAACGAAAAAGTTGTATTTATAAGAATGGTAATAATCCATTTCTTTCGGATCTACAAGTCACTTCAAAAATAAATTAAATATTTTAATTTAAAAGTTTCTTTTTTTACTTTATTTGAAAATATTGTCAATTACATTTTAAATTGATGTGATAAAATAAATGTGGTGTTATTCTTCTCCTTTGTATGATTTTATTCAAATTAAAAATTATATATTAGGTACGATATTATATAAATATATGAATAGAGGGAGAAGTTAAAATTAGTTTAAATATAAGAAGGTAAATGATCATAGATTAGTGATTAAATGTTATGTGGGATCGTTATTCTACTAGAAATGAATGTAATATTGACGCCTACTAATGATTAACATTTTAATATAAGTAAACATTTTAATATAAGGAGGATATATTTCATATATTTGGAATAATTTTATTTTATGGATAAATAAAAAATTGAATGTGATAATTGAAATGTAGATGACTTTTTATTTTATTTTTTAAATTGTATTAACCGTACCTGATTAATTATGATTTGCCTCTTGGTGTTTTAGAAACTGTGTTAGACTTCAGTTAAAATAGAATAAAATCACAAACGTTTGCACGCTTGTACTTTACATACTTTGTATTAGAGATGATGAAGATAAAAGAGAAGTAATTTTTGATCTCAATTCTCAATTAGATCAGCAAATTATGATTTATTTTTTTTTGTCTATATTATATTTCTGATTATTTTACACTATCAAACAAATGATCATAACATCATAACAAATGATCATAACATCATAACAAATGATCATAACATCATAACTATCCTCATAATATTCAAATCGAAAGTTTTTGAATTCAAACCTCAGTCAGGTAGTCCAATATTGAATAGGACAAATTTATATCGCAACAATATTTCATATTGTAGTAGTCTATACTCTATCGTAATATAAAGTAAATAATTCTTATATAAAATAATAGATGACGCACGAATATAATAATCTTTTTCATTATCTTGTGCAATACCTAAAAACGGATAAATAACTGCTTAATGAAAATAATGATTCTAGAAACTGAAGTTTAGCGAATGTTCTATGTTATACATAACAGGAGCAGGGGGAAAAAAATAATCTCCTTATTCGAAAAATGTCTGTCTAAAAAACAACAAAAAAAAAAAGAAATAATTATTATTTAGTATTTATATGCTTAGATATAATTGAATTACTTAATATTAAAAAAAAAAAAAAAAAAAAACAATAAAAACTAATATGAGAATTAGATTAAACAATCTTATAAATTTAAATCGTCAAGCTTAAATAAAGGTAAAAAAAATAAAATAAATATTAAAAAAAGAATAAAATAGCTTTTTGCAATTGAAAAAATGAAAACCAAAAAAAAACAAAAACAAGGACAAAAATAATAAAAGTAACCGCCTCAAGAAATTTTCCTTTCACATATCATCACATTTTTATAGTTTTTCTTATTGTTATTCTACTACACATTCTTGTATAATATCGCATAAAAACAAAAGAGAACAATATTATCTTTATAATATTTCTAGTCTCTTTTATTCTCATAACTAATACATAAACAAAATGATGGCGGTGAAACTAAATAGAATATGAAAATTTAATTTTCTTCAAAGCTCTAAAAATATAAAATAAAATAAAGAAAAACTACTTAGAGAACTAGAAATAGTTATTCTGTAGATATGAGATATGAAAATATGAGATATAGAAGATATGAAAATCAGAGGTATACGAACTAAAAATATCTTTTTGTCAAATGCAGTTTCAAATGTATTTATAAATACATACATATATTTGATATATTCAGAAGAATTTTGTAAATTTTTTTTTAAATTTTTCTTCCACGCAAAATGATGTTTTTACTTACAATTAACTAATTTTATATTTTCGAATCTTAAACTTAATGAGATTTTGTTCCGATCATGTGGATTACAGAATTTCTATAATTTACGTTAAGTATTTTGTTAAGAGATATTGTTTTGTATTATAAAAGTTCGGGTTTTTTGGTATTTTTGTACTTTTCATAACTATCGAAAGATTTACTTAGGGCCTAGTTGGTGAGAGCGTGTAAAATATGCTGTAAACACCGAGGCAGCGTGGGTTCGAATTCCACACACGTCATAAGAGTTATTGCTCCTTACGACATTTACAGTCATGCCATTTTTGTGACAGAGAAATGCATTAAAAAAACAAAAAAAGATTTATTTATAACTACATTTAAATATATATACATATATTACTATATTTATTTGTAATCTCATTATTATTAATAACCTCAATAATTATTAATCTCAATTTTTATTTATTATTTGAGATATGCAGATGACATGCTAATACTAGCTGCAGCCAAAGGCGAACTACAAATACTTATGGAAAAATTAACACGTATTAGTAAAGCGTATGATCTTAAAATTAACAATAATTAAACAAAGTCATGATAATTAACAGATCAAATGATAATCAGCCGAACAATTGTTTAATTGGCTGCTTGTTAAGAAACAGTAAAAAAATTAAATTATTTCGGTTTGATAGTATCTAACCAATGAAGTGGCATCGATGATAGGTAGGTAATGATAGATGTATTAGGAAAAAAAAAATTTGGGGCTTGCAAATGTTATTATATTTTTCATAGCCACATATGCTGTTGAAATAAGGACAGGAAAACAGAAAGCGGATAGAAAGTTTTGAGCTATGGGTATATCGAAAAGTGCTGAAAGTAACATGGACACAACACTGCATTTCATCCTACAAGAACTTAATGTAAAATTAAGACTTTTAAAGAAAATAAATCAATCCTATTTTAAATATTTTGGTTATATTGCCAAACGATTAAATAAAATGGAGAAATTAGTCGTGGAAGGAAGAGTAAATGGCAAAAGAACTCTCCTACGCGTTATTCAGTTGATAACAGTTAATAACACTGACAGAATCGACTAACATGGCACAAGATTAATCCACTTGGTAGCAGCATGTTAAGAACCTAATAGTATGATAATGTCACTACCATCTGAATAGGGTATTCGTACGGGAACAACATTACATTCATTTCATTTTTGAAGAATGAAAAATTACAACTTTCACAAAATTATTTAATTGCAATGTTGGATGGCTATTCGGTAAATTCTTTAATTTTACAGAAATTAATTATTAGACAAAATAGCTCAAGTATAATGATCCAAATGGATTAAAATGATTAATAATTGTAAAAATTTTATAATATTTTTTAATATTTTAAACCTAACATTTTGTAATATACTTTCTTAACAAATAAATTATTTATTTTCTAGTTGTTCTTAAATCATATAAAAATGTTTTGTTACAAAAAATTGTTCATCTCTGTTTTGCAGGCTCAAAATACATTTTCCCAGAAAAAAAAAACATTTATATTCTTATTATATTACATAAATACATATGTATATATATATATACGAGTATATATTAAAAAATGTCTATATATAAATATGTATTAATATATATGTTTGCATTTTCCTTTTCATATATATATATATATATATATATAATTTTGAAATTGTTTGTTTAATCTTAAATTCTAAGAAAGTGAAATAAGAAGTCGATAAAAGTAATTTGTAGTTTGCACTATTTTTTGAGAGTTGCAGACATTTTAGTTAGTAAGATAGTTAAAAAAAAAAAAACAAGAAGAAAATAAGAATTAACGAGGCAAACAATTTTTTTTTTATTTTTCGGTTTTTTTTTTTTTTTTTTTACAAAAATGAAATTGTTTTATAGCGGTAAAAACTTGTCTGTTAGTCTAAACAAATAATAACATATCAATTTACATTTTGTATATATAAAATTTAACATTAAATGTTTATGTTATGTTAACATTTTTTTAAGTATTGAAACATGTAAAGTAATGAGACGTGAGTAACAATTAGTTGTAGCATGATCTATTAATAACAAAGTTGTATCAAATGCTCTTTATGATGACATAATGGGACGATGGTGAGACAAAAAAAAAGAAAAAAAAAACAATTTTTTATGTTTTAACAATTTGAATGTCTAATTAAAATATCATAATTTAACGGAAGGAACATGTTCTTCTCATAAAACTTAAAACTTTAACAAAAATTTTACCTTTACCAAAAATCTACTTTTGTTTTACTTTTAAGAAAATGATAAACCAATATCGAATTATTTAAAAACAAAATATTTAAGATTTTTTAAATGACACATCAATTAATTAAATGGTGTTGTTTTTTTTTTAAATTTAAATAAAATAATAATAAAACGGAATGTTTCATTTTACTATAACTTTTTCCACATCCTTCTATTAAATATTTAAGGCAGTCAATAAAACGTTAATAATTTTGTTTACAGATTATCTTTTTTTTTTTTTTTTATAGTTCTAATGTGATTTTTTCTTTAAATTTTTTATTTTTATTTTTTTTTTGGGCGAAAATAAAACAAAATATCATTTTTTTATTTTTATATTTTTTATTTTATATATTCCTTTTTATTTTGTTGGTTCTGTGATTCTTATGAAAAAGTTATTTTTAGCCTGTAGCCTTTCTCCATGACAAAAAAAAAAAAAACAAAAAAACAAAAATAATAAAACAAGAACGTCAGAAAAAAAAGGAATATTCGGTATTTTTTTTCATTTTTTTTATTTCTCGTTTGTACTTGCTTTTTTTTTTGCTCCTACTGTTATTCTGTTGTTGTTGTTCTCATTTTTACTGTTATGTACTTAAAATGTCTTTTATTCATGTTTATATTTTTTTTTTTTCATTCAATTCCAAAATTTTTTTTCTATTTCTGTTTTTAGTATTATGTGGAACTTTTTATTTACTGTTTTTCTTTTTTATTTTTTTTTATTTTTTTTTTTTTTTAGTTCTTCTTGGAAAATAAAAGAAATGATCAAATTGTTAAAGGAAAAGAGAAGATTTAAATATAAAATTTGTTTGTTGGTTAGTTGTCGGATAAATTTAATAGCAGAAAGTATTAAATATCGATGATGATATGAAAATCCCTGAAAATGGAATAAACTGGTACTTGGGTATTTTTTTTTTTATTTTTTCTTTTGTTTTTGTCATTTTCATTTTGTCTTTTTTTACTTTTGTATGTAATTTGTAATTTAAATTAAAGTAAAGCTGGATTTATTATATAACAAGTTGATTGGATTGAATATCAATCTATAAGATAAGAAATTGAGATCTGATCTGATTAAATCTTTTGTGTACGTTTATTAAGTGGTTGTATTAAAATTATTGAAATTTCAAATTTCTTTTGATGTTCAATGATTTTCAATAGGTACGACTTTTAATTTTTAATGCAATGAGAAACACTCTAAGATGTCAATATTAAAATTAAGTCATATGTAACTTAAAAGTTTTATTTTCGTCAAACGAATTGTGAAAACTAAAATATGTACTATATATAGCTGACTACTAATAGCAATGACGTATGCATATAGATACAATGAAAAGCCCAAGAATAGAAAATTATAGGTTTATTTTCTATTCATTTTCTTATTTATTTTATAATAAAAGAGTTATATATGTATATATTATTTACACATTTGTAAACATAAATTTGGAAGACTATTTATAAAAATAGGTGTATATATTATATATATATATATAGGTGGAATTAAAAGTCTTAAGAAAATTGAGCTTTTCTATACCTTCAGAATATTAGAACATTTTCCAAACAAAATAGTAGCAATCAAAAGAACAAATAAACACTAATAAAAATGGGAATCAAAAAAATAATATGTAGCATACATTGAAGTGTATATAAAAATATTATTGTGTACGTATATGTATATATATAAAGATGTAGTTGTATAAATAATGGATAAACTGAATAAAATGAAAAATAAAATTAAGATAAAGAAATAAAGAAAAATGTGTAATACATTTTTCACTAAAATTATTTTTATTAAATTTTCTTATTTTGACATTTTTTTTTATATTTTCAATTGAATAAAATAACAAAAAAAAAAAAAAAACGAGAAGAATATAAAAGTAAAAAATCACTACCGTGAAAGTTTTATTCTTTTTATTTTACTGTTACTTATTTTATTGTGTTCTCTTTCTCTAATTTTTAAGTTTAGTTGAAATATTGCAAATTAAATATATTGGATGGATATACTGTTTAGAATATGAAAATTGTTTTTCCAGATTTTTATGTTTCTTTTTGGTTTTTATTTTTTTTTCCTTGGTTTGGTTTTTTTTTATTATTGTTAGTAACTTAAAAATAAATTGTTAAGAATTTTATTAAAACAAAATTTAAAATTGTAAACAAGAAAAATTGTAATTGTGATTGTGATTAGTGACAAAAACATTGAGAGAGAACAGAAAATGAATAAAAATAAATTATTTTTTTCCAAAAAGAAAAAAAAAGAACAACACAAAACAAAAACAAAAATAATAAAACAGTTTGTTTATTTTTCATCTCTTATATTTAAAGATTTTAAAGTGAATATTGAAATAAAAAGTGATTTAAAAAAGAAAAATTTAAAATGTCCTATTTTTGATTTGTATTTGTTTAAAATAACATTTGGAGGATAACATTATTCCAAAAAAAAAAATTTATTTTTATTTGATATAATTAGTATTGTGTTGTAATGAGATTTGTCACTATTAAAGGATCTGTTCAATTAGAATGATCAAAAAAAAATAAATAACAAGCAGAATATATGAAACCTAGCGTATTTAGGTGCTCATTGAAAAAAAATACATATTAAAAATTAAAAATTAATATTATGTGTGGTGAAACTTTGGAAAAATTTTATATAACTAAGATGAACACATATAGAAGATTTAACACATATGAGAAGAACATACAAAATGTTCGATTTTAATGCTTGCAGCTTATGCTTTAAATACATTGACAGGTTCAAGGAGAAACATTTCTGTCCATTAATACTTTTAGACTTTTAGAGTGATTGAATATACATACAAATTTTCATACATAAAAAATTTTCTATAAAATTATTTCTTTTATGACATCTATCTCATTTATAAATTCTATTAATTTTTTACAAATGATTTAGAAATTTTATTAATTTTGAATAAATTAGACAGATGGACAAAAAATTCCTTAGTCTGAAAAAAAAATTTTCATATTTTCGGAAAATGTACTTAAAGTCACGTGATTTATATTTTAAATTTCAAAATAAAAAAAAATAAGTTAATTGCGAGAATTCGTTCTTGTCAACGTTTTGCTTGTTACTTTATTCTATTGTTCTATATTGGCTTTATATATCGTCCGAAATTTCAAATAGCTCGATTCGGTTTTTGATATTTTTTATATATCTTTCTGGTTTTTACACTTTGAAGTTTTAAGTGTAATCTTGTGTATTTCGTGTATGTGTACTGTGATATTTTTTCTTATGAGGAGTATATCCCTTAGTAATATTCCCGAATTTTCCCACTCTGATTGTTTCAAATTGATGTAATATATTTATATTTGGTTTTTAGCATGGATGTTCTTGGTATGTATGTTATATCTGGTCTCTTAGCTGCCATCTTCGCTTCCTTTTGCTTTTTCCTTTTTTTTTTTTTATTTATACTTTTTATTTATTCCTTCCATTTCTGTTTACATCCTTAAAAAGTTTACAAAATTAGATTAACTTAATGTTTAAATGAATTTACATGTAAAAATCATAATTTTTTATTTTGTAAATTTTGGTTTTCTTTTACTCTTCTGTATTTAACAAATAATAATTTTATATGTATTTTTATTTCTTTTATATATTAAATGTAAAAAACATATCTAAAAACCATTTCTTTTTTTTTATGTGTTAAAAATAAAACTAACTTAACCTACTTGACTAAAACTGTGACAAAAAAACAAAAAAAAAAAAATAAAACTTTAATATAAAACTATAACAGAGTCAATTTAATTTTTTAACCACCAGTAATCTTTATAGACACACATATCCCTATTTGGAATATGGGTGTCGTATTTTAAACTGCCAATGTCAACATTATTTGGAACAAACTCTATTTTAGTACATGTAGCCCTTCTACCATAATGAAATAGTAAAGGAACATGGTTATGATTTTGTATAAAACCTACTTTATCTAGGTAGATGAAATGTTCGGGTGCTATGAAGCCCGATTTTAATGTTTTTTAATATACTCATCGATATGGTAGAATATATGGGATATTAAACCATTTTCGGGAGTGTTAATTGCTCTATCAAAATGATTGCGAATCAATTTAATTATGAAATTATCGATTCGTGTTAATTTCTTTTTGCTTATAAATTTCAACAGGACAAAAAAATTTGTTTTTGCATTTAATAAAAAACTTTGCATACATGTAGGCGCTAAAATTTTATTAAATTAATTTTTAATGTTGATTTTGATCATTTTCAATTCAAAGTAGGGAAAATATACAATTATTATACATGTATATTTTATTTTAATCTTTAAATTTGTTTTTTTTTTATAAAAAAAAGTTTTTCCTCCTTCTTTTTTATACAATGGCAGTTCAGTTAAAAAAATTACATTTAACTTTCTGTTTAAAAGCTAAAATGTCAACACATACAGTTATACATATATATACATATATTATATCCAATAATAAGAATACCTTAAGGACATTTATAACAATGGATATAAAAAATCATGTTTTTCTCTAATTTGTGAAAGTTTTTTTAAAATTTATTTTTCCTTTAACAGATTTTTACAGGTTGACTTTAATGTCAACATCAATTTTTAAATTCTATGAAAGATCAAAAACACCTACATATATAGAGTGCGTTTAAAAAGAAATATATAATATATTATATTTTTAATGCTATAAGGTAATATAAAAATTTTACATTAAATGTAAAAAATAATAGGAAAAAAGAAACACACATACAGATATGAAAAATATAAAATGAAGGAAGTAAAATTATTGTAATTTAGTGTTTTATTTTATAACTTTAAGATTTTATCAAAATATAAATAGTGATTTTTAATTTGAAAATTAATAAAGATATATTTTCTTATTTGCAGTTTTTTTAAATTATTTTTATTACAAAAAAAAAAAAAGCAAAATGAAATATTAAGAAGCGTTCAATTTGTTTCAGGTTACTAGGATAATATGTAAACAATAGAAACTAGAAATAATGGCCTTTATTTGTAATAAAGTTCAATTTTAAATTATTAAGTTAATAAAGAAATAAATTAAATTAAAAAAATTTTTTCTAACCAACATATTTGTATTTCCCTTTATTAATTTTTAAATTCGTTCGTTCATGCACTCTAATTTAACATTGAACTTAAATTCAATTGTAGATATTGTTCAATTCTAAAGAGTAGATATTGTTTATGAAAAGGCAGTCAAATGTATTCATGGGTATTTAATCAGATTTCAGAACAATCTCGCTTTTTGTACAACGGTACTGAAATTTTACCAACATTTGCAAATTTGAGCTGATTGCGTTTAGAATTATCAATAAAGAAATTAAACATAATTTTTATTTTATGTTAAATATAATGCACGACATTCATAATCACTCATCGCATCGGAGAAACAAAACATAATTTTATTTTTTTATAAAAACTAAAGAAGAACTATTTATATATAGGTAATACGTGTAATGATAAGTTGATTTAAAAAAAATATTATAAATACAGATTGTCAAAGGTAGAATCAAAGTAGTCATTGATTATGACCTGTGAAGGATACATAAAAAAAAGGGGGGATGATTTAAGTTCCATGGATTTTTGCCTATATTTTAATGGAATTTAAGTTCATTTAAATACGTACTTTACTTCCATAGAACTTTTTAGTATAATCAAAAAAACGTAAAAGAAAATTGAATTTTCACCAATTTTTTTTCGATACAAATCAAATATATAATTAAGAATAAAATAATATTTACTAAAACGAACCAAATAAATATTGAATAAAACAATAAAAAAAATAAAAACATAGATATTCCCACATTAGGACAATAAACTTTATAAGAGTTATATTATATTAAATTTCTTTTTATTTTTTTTTTTTGTAAATTTGTAAAATATATAAATTATAATGGGTAACAAATAAAATACAAAAAAAAAAAATCAGCTGTCTCCACCACAGGACCGACCGCCACTACACAAAAAGTATAATGCAAAAATTTATAGATTTTTTACATAATAATTTATATCAAAGCAAAATAACTTCTAATAATTTAATAACATTTTGTTTTATTCAATAAAAATAATTATATGCAATGAAATCGTAAAAATATATGTACATTCATTCATACATCCATTTATTATTATTATTATTGTAATGTAGATACATGATCTCTTTTTTTCATTCACAAAATAATATTAAAAGTAAAAAATAATAAAAACTGTAAACAAATACAAAACAAACATAAGATTAATATTAAATCTGCTAACAAAAATTTTACCGTTTTAATTTTATGTCATCAACAAATGAATAATATGCATTGGCATAGATATAAGTATATACATATGTATGTATAAAAATTTTTAGAGATATAAAAAAAGAACAAAAAAAAATTGTTCATATAAATTCATATGGAGTGTTACGTATGAAATTTGGACTTAGAAAAAAAATTAAATAAAAGTTAAAGTTAGTCGGATCAAAAAATGTTCTATGGCAAAGTTGTTCCTCTTTACTTGTGTAACAACTTTTTTTTAATAATTTTTCTCACAAAATTTTTCTGTTACGAAATATTCGTAAAAAACTTAGAAAGTACACTAGTAAACATTTGCTTTTGGAGCAAATCGGACAACCACTTGCGGTTGTCCGATTTGCTCCAAAAGCTTATCAATCCGAGATATTCAAAACCTTAAATATGAAATTTCAAAAAATTCCGCTCAGTCGTTTAAGCTGTACACGTGCCCACAGGAATACCCACACACGCACCCATACACACACACACAGACGGACATCATGCTGAAAATTTTTTTACAGCCTTCTCCACACCGGAGTAGTGCATTTTTGCGAAAATCTCGGGTACAATTTTTTAGTATTAAAACAGTACCTACCTTATACATTAATGTATGCGGTCGGTAAAAAACTTCCATAGAACTTAAGTTTATTTATGAGAAAATGACCTTGCTCCATGGAACTTATTTCCGTCTAAGTTAAATCATCCCTCCAAAAAAAAAAAATAATAAAAAAAAAGCGAGAAATTGAAACTATTCTATATAGCATTAAAATTTGTATGTAATTTTCTTACTTAAATATGTATTATGGCAATAAAAAAAAATGTATTTATCCGTCTCCGTCCGTCTGATTAACTCTTAACAAAACTTTTACACCATTAAAATTTAGAACAATAATATTTTAACCATGGATAAATCTAAAAAAAAAAATTAATATTGTGGAATGACTTTTTTATGTAGTGAGCTGTTCTATTCTCCAAAATTTCTTTAACATTTTTTCAATTTGAAAACGTCAATCTACAAGAATTTTTTTTAACTTTACAGATAATTAACAGATAAAGATACAATATTTTGCAATTTGTGTTGATAAATTTTACCGTTATATGTTGATAAAATTTACCCTTATGTATTGATAAAATTTTGAAAGATTTGGTTTCCATCATATAAACTCAACATGATTTTTGTTAGAACGTTAAAATTTTGAATGCGTAAAAATCTTACCGAATTAAGTACAAATTACGTCAGAATATTTGTAACTCATAATGTATGAAAATGTGTATTTGAATGAAAATCAAAATATAAAATATATTTTAACTATTTTTAAATAAAAACGAGGAAGAATACAGTTGACTTTGTCAACTCTTAGATACCCGTACGAACCGTTAGTATGTTAACAGCCTGTCACTCTGCTCACAATATTATTTTTTTAATACTTTAGTATTTTAAAATAATTTGGGTGAATTTTATAATTTCTAGAACTATGGGTTGTACATATATTCAAACTATATGTTTATATGTACATTCTTCGAAAGCAGATTCTAACCTTTCACATAACGATTATCAATCCAAAACTTTTTCAAATATTCTATAGTACCATTTAATACTAAGAGGTAAATGTATATTAAATTTACTTAGTACAAAATAGTAAATATAATTTTAAATATTATATTATTAAATATTATAAATCCATTGACAGAATAATTTCTTATAAGTACAATAAAATACATATATGTATGTAAATACGGCGCTATATAATATACATATATACTCTTATCATTCATTCACTAGTGACATATACGATATGTAAATAAACATGATATTATATAAGTATCTATGTATATCACTATCATATAAATAAAAATTCTTCAAGCAACCGTTATATTGTATATTTATTTACATTTTTATGTACTACGCATTATATCCTCAACAATTTCAAATTATCGAATAAAACAAATGCAAAAAATTTGTTGAAGAAATTTGTTAGAAAATTTGAAAAAATCAAGTAACACTTTCGTCAATTATAAAGCAACCCTATATTATTAAAAAAAGTTGTTAACAGAAGTAATAGTATAATGTTGAAGCTTTAATTTTTGTGTATTATTTTAAAAAAATTCTAACAGGTGTTCAAGTTACAGGTGTTTAAAAATAGGAAATTTTCAGTTTTTGACTCCTTACAGCTCCTAAACGGGGGGTGATACAAAAAAAATTTGTGAAATGACTCATACTTATTTTCAAAGATCTAACTTCTGTCAAGTTTCCAACTTAAACCGTTTAGAAGATAGAAGGGTTAAAGGATTTTGCAAAATTTTAGTTTCGCATAACGATAAATTAAGACACCGTATGCCACAAATATATATTTATTGTATATATACTTTTAAAGCTAATGAAAGTAGTAATCGTTTGGCGTTTTCAAAATGAAGATATACCTTATATAACTTGTGCTACAACAATTTAAATATAGAGCTTTTTTGAACCTTTGGGGAGCTGTAGCTCCGTAACGGATGGGGCTACAAAAAAAAGTTATTAAAAATAAAATTAATATTTTTGTGAGATTTATCAGCGGTTAAAATTTCATAGCTCTATTGCAAAAAAAATGTGGGGATCTAAAAGTTAGGTGTTCGAGAGCTACCCTAAGGCTTGGTCCAAACTCAACCAAAAAAAATAGGGAACCTGCAAATTACTCCCAAAATATTTTGTGTAAATTTCAAGATTCTAGCTTTCTTAGTTTTTGAGTTAGCGTGCTGACGGACGGACGGACGGACGGACATGGCTCAAAAGTCTTAGAATTTTTTTCTGATCCGATCCATACCTTTGAAGGTATATCTAGCTCGCTTATTTCGAGGTGTTACAAACGGAGGAGTAATTTTATTATACCCGATCCTATCGTACGGTTATAACAATAATAAATTATGAATTATTGGAAAATTGATTCTTGAAATTCAAAATCTTATGTTGTTTTTAAGGTGATCATTTTAACATGAAAAAAACAAAAAAAAAAAGTTTTTAAAAGAATATCGCAATTTCAAAATCAATCCATTAACAGAAGGGTTTTAAATTTTTATTTAAGTTTGAAAATATAAATTAACTTTCAAAATTTCCATTTATTAATATCATTTTGAATTTACGACTATACATTTTTATTTAACTACATTTAAAAAAAAAAAATATTAAAGTTTGATTTATTTATACTTGTCTGTATTCATATATGAAATATTGATAATTATAATATAGCTATTTATCATTTTTAAGAAAATGTCATCCAAGTTATTTTGCAATTTTTCTTTATTTATATTTTCTTTATAAGATTATTTTGATTTAAAAGGCTCCCACGTGACAGATTAAAATGATAAATGCATAGATACATATACATATGTAAGTGAATTTTATAATAAGTATTATAAAATTGGACATCTTATGGAATCTTTTTATAAAAAGTAAATTTAGTAGAGAAAAAACAAGGGAACCAAAAAAAGAAAACAAAAGAAAAAAAAGAAGAAATGGAAGAAAAAAAAAAAAAAAATTAAATATAAAAATAATGTGTTACCTGTCAATATTTTATTTCTTGTTTTTTGTTAAAAAGGTATAATACATCAAATGTATTAATGTTTATTTATGAAAACCCAATAACTGTTGCTCGTTTTTTTTTTCTTGTTTTCTTTTTTTTTATCAAGAATGAAACACAAATATTTGCTTTTTCTCTTTAATTTTTCCTTTAATATATAAATATTTGTAGATTAAGCATATAAATATTAATAGATATATATATATATATATATATATATATATATATTGATAAATGATTTAATTTCAAAACAAAACTTGAATGTAAAATATCTGTATGGATTGGCGTTTTTTGTTTTTTTTTTTTTATTTTTATTTATTTCTGATATGTAACATAATTTTAGGCGTGGTTTTTTTTTTTTTATTGTTTCTTATAGTACATATTGATTTTCATAATTTCGACTTCAACATACATATTTCGTATTGTTTTGTTGTGTATTTTTTTTATTAAATTTTATTATTTTGGTTTATTTTTGTTTTTTTTTTTAAATAAAAGGATAAAAACATCTGTCTAAAACAATCAATTTAAAAAAAAAAATTGAAAAGCAAAAATATTATTATAGGATAAAGGTTGAAAAATGAAGATGATAGGATTTATTAAAAAAAAAAAAAACATATTTGACTTTTATTAGTTCAATGATACACATATGGTGTTCAAATGATAGAATAATGGATGGATAAGAAAAAAATATATTGAAGATTTAATAGAAGTATTTAAAAATTATTTATACACACATATATGTATCTACTAAAAAATAAATTTATTTTAGTTTAAAAGTGAAATTAATGTAAAAAATAAAATATTTATAAATCTTTAATACTTTTTAAAAGTACAAAATAAGTTTATTGAGATTTTGAAAAAATTTTAAATGAAATTTGTATTCAGGTCAAACTGTTTTCAGATTTTACATTAATTCTATAATATATTCTTTTATAGAATTGTCTTTTCATGAATTTGTTGAGATTTTTCGAATTTATTTATTTAATTTAGTCAGTATGTAATTAAATTGAAGTGGTTACTTTTACGAGAGGTAGGGAGTTTTATATGAGTTACCATTTTACATTCTTAAAGTCATATTAAATTTAAGTTTAAATACTATTTTTTAAGGTAACGAAGATACAAGTCGTTTACGTTTATAGGAGTGATAAAGTTTATTGGAACGAAAGATTTCATGCATCCAATAATTCGTATTATTATTCATATTTGATTAAGATTCAGTTTCTTTATAATAACTATTTTTTCTGCACCATTACTCGACTATTCGACTTCAGGTATTGTGCAGATTGATTGATTATAAAGCACAAATATGTATTATATTTACGCGCCATCTATTATCTTATACAGGAATTTTTATTTTTTTTATTTATTTTATATTATTACGATATATATATCATTAATATTGCAAATTATCATTCACCTGCTGACTGGAGTTTGAAACCAAGGCCTTTCAATTGGATAAGCGGCGACAATCATTCGATCATTAGTCATTTAATTACATTATTAAAGAGTTGAGTTTATGTATAACTAATCTTATGTCCTGTAGAAAATATGTGTCATGTTGAATCATTTTTTTATCGCAATTAATTAGTATTTTTTTAAAAATTTTTTGAAATATTTGAATAAAATGCCATCCCATGCATAATTTCTAGATGATGTGAAAATTTTTATAAACTAAAAAATTTAAAACTTAAAAATAAAATTTAAAATTATCAATTTATTAAAATATATGGATTTCATTATATTTTCTTTAATTTTTTTTTAAAATATAATAATAATCAAAAAAAAAGAAAGAAAAATTTTAAATTAAATTATGATTAATGTGTTATTTTATGATTGTAAACCCTATAATCATTTTATTTATGCGTCAAATTTATTGGTTTCTGTTTTTTTTTTTTTTTGTTGTATAAATTGTGAATTATGTTAGAAAATTATCATATCATATTCGTTATTGTGTCAGGATTTAAATTAAAATTTTCAAAATTTATATAATTTATTTATTAACAGTTTTTTTTTTTTTGTGACTCATATATATTTTGTACTTTTCGTAATAAAACGTTATGTTTTTCTGATTAAATAATTACATAGTATTATAATTTATTTTCATATCATGTCCATAATTGTTACATATAATGAAATTTTTTTTTTATCTGCAAAATAAAAAAAAAATTGTTTGTGTATGTACGGTTTAGCTTTCATTTAATCATTAATTTTAATGCGCAAAATTTTATTATATTATTTTCTATTTTTATTTTTTTTTTTTGGTTTTTACTTTTTACTTTTTGCATAGAGTAGAGTAGAAGTTATTAATTTTGACAAATATTTAATGTGGAAATTTTATAATGATTTTAAAAACCCAACAAAAAAGTACAAATCTATATTATACATATATAGAAAGGTATATATGACTATTTATAAATGTTGCTGGGTTCGAAAAAGAAATATTAATCACCTTTTACAATAAACACACGCGTTTAATTTTATTGATAACATTTAGTACCTTTATTTATTTGTATTATCTGAATATGTAGGTGGTTTATTTCATTTAATATAATCTATGGTTCTATTGATGATATAATATTTAAGAATCAAATATGAAGAGTTATATTGAATTTCTTAATTGTTAAAAGATAACATAAATAATCAACGAAGCTGTAGGTATATTTACTCTTGATATCAATGAAGCTTTTGATCATGAATGGGATGATGGACTGATCCATAAATTGTTTTACAAGAGTTTGATAAATATTTGATTTTAATCATCCATAATTTGGAAAAATTCAAATGGATTCACCACACACTTAGAAAAAACTCTTTGATAGCGACAGAGCCACTTGATTGGTGTTCTCAAGAAAGAAGGAAAGTGGGAAAGTCCAAAATTACGTTGAGGAGGACATGACAATGAAAGAAGTAGAAGAAACAGGAAATTTGTTACAAAAACTGGTCCCAAATCAAGTTGCAAGCACAAAATAGAGTTAGATACAAAGGCTTTGTCGAAGCTTACTTAAGTACTTCATAGTTTTGTTATATGTAAATTTTATATTAAATAAAATAAAAAAAATTTGTTATTATTTATCATATAAGTTTCTTGCATTAAAAAATAAAAAAGAGAAAAAAATATGTAAATAATAAAATTATAAAATAAAAAAAAAATACTTATATTTAAGTTTATGAACAATTTTTTTTCCTTTTTTCGGTTCATACATCAAAATATATAGGTTATAATATATAGAAGAAAAAAAAAAATAATATTACAAATTTAATTAGAGTAAAAAAAAAATATATAACACCCAAACAATTACAACATATACTTTTGATGACGTCAATAACATTTTTTTTTTCTAACAAAAATATAAAAAAGGATTACAAAAAAACAAAAACAAAAACTTATAATAACAACAATAATAATTATAAATAGTATTTAAATTAAGGTTTCTATAAAAGGACATATCCTTAGATAATAAAAGGTATAAAATATTTTTAACTTGTGTACGCAACTAATTATTGAACAAGAAATCGCTACGAATTGAAAGGCTGACACTAAATAGAAAATGCTTAAAATAAGAACAAAGCATTAGACTATAGATATTATTTTTTTTTTAATATCGTGCACTTTAGTAAGTGGAAAATTTTAAAAATGTTGTAACTTTAAATAAGTTGAAAAATGGCTCTATAGGGGAAGTAAATTAAGAAAGTTTTTTTTACACGTAAAAGGATTTGAAAAAAATTTCATATAAATAAAATTTGATAAGTCTGTAATTCTGACAAAATAAAAAAAAAAAAAATTTGCATATTATTTTCATAAAAATTAGAAAAAAATCCGATTTAATTCTTATAAAAAAAAAAAAGAAAGTAAAAAACAAATTACTTTTTTGTTATTGTGTATAGCAGCGCATACAACAGTATGATATAGAAGATCCTTTTAAAGGGAATTTTTTTGTTTTGTTCGTTTTAAAGGGTGCGATAAACTTAAGTAAATCAAAAGCATATAATCAGTTTTTCTTATTTTGTTTGTTTTATTTTTTTCTTCTTTTTTGTTTAAAAAAAAAAACGAGTGCTTAACGACACTTTTTTTTTTTTTTTTTCTTTTATTTTGGGTGATGACTTAGTCATGTATATATCAGTCACAAACATAAACATACATGCATATATATACTTATTGTATTTTTGGGTATAATACTTTTACCTAATTTTATTTATTTTTATGTTTTTTTTTTTTTTTTTTTTTTTTTTTAGGTATGAAGAAAATTACATTCATTTGTAGGGGATGCTTTTGTTAAAAATAGCAAACGAAAAAAGAAAATTAAATGAAAAAATCTGTCATTTACAAAAAAGAAAAACGAAAACAAAAAAACAAAATAAAATAAACAATTGATGTTTTGATCATTTTATCTCTTCCTAAAATTTATTTTATATTTTGTATTTTTAAATTATATTTTTTTATCTTAATATTTATTTAGGATAAATAAATAGACAAAATTAAAATAAAAAAAAAAAAAATTATTTTTAACAATATGGTTTAAGTTTTTTTTGCTTTTTATTTCAAATTATTTAAATATTAAATTTTATATTTAATTATTATTTATTATTATAATCTAAATAGAAATACCATTAGATATTTTTTAACATAAAAAAAAAAAGATTATATATATCTTCCAAAAACACATTTATATTATATTATCTTTCATATTTATTTGTATTTCTTAGATATTAGATATGTGTCTTTTTATACCCTACACATTAAGTATAGGGTATATTAACTTTGGTATGGTATTTGTAACCACCAAAAGGAAGCGATTTGGTATAGACATGCATATATATTTTGAATCAGGATCACCGCCTGAGTCGATTTAGCGATGTCCGTCCGTCCGTCCGTACGCACTATAACTCAAAAAATAATGATGCTATCTTGATGAAATTTATACTGTAGATTAACAATGACTAAGGTAAGGCGGGGATTGTAAATGGGCGAAATCGGACCATGCGTTCGAGTACCTCCCATACAACTCCCAAAACCTAATACGCATATTTTCGAAATTAATAAAGATAGAAACTTAAAATTTTGTACGAGGGTGTGTTTTTCTGAATCCCTGATATATCTAAAATTTGAGATGAATTGGAGTGGTTGTTCGGGTACCTCCCATACAAATCCCAAAAGCGAACAAGCATATATTCGAAATTAATAAAGATAGAAACTTCAAATTTGGTACTAGGGTGTTGTTTTCTGAATCCCTGATTTGTCCAAAATTTGAGATGAATTGGAGGAGCTGTTCGAGTACCTCCCATACAACTCCCAAAAGCGAACATGCATATCTTCGAAATTAATAAAGATAGAAACTTCAAATTTGGTACTAGGGTGTTGTTTCCTGAATCTCTGATTTGTCCAAAATTTAAGATGAATTAGAATGGTTGTTCGGATATCTGCCACACAACTCCTAAGACCAAACAAGCATATCTTCGAAATTAATAAACATATAAACTTGAAATTTGATATAAGAATGTTCTACCGTGTTGATGTTTCTAAAATTTGAGATAAATTGGGGTGGTGGTCCGCGTGCCTTCACACACTTCCCAAGACCTAACAAGCATATTTTCGATTATAGATAGAAAGATAGAAATCTGAAATTTTGTACAAAGGTTGTAAAAGCATTTATTTTTTTAGCTTAGTTATATTAAATACCTAACTAAAATAACTTATGGATTTTTAATTTAATTTGAATTTTTTAGGTGTAGGGTATAAATAAGTCGGTTGCATCGACTTACTGTTACTTTTACTTGTTTTTATTTTCATATATAGAAATTTACGGCAAACAATTCAGATCGAATAACAAAACAAAAAAACTTAAAAATATATTACAGTATCTTAATTAAGTAAAATAAATTAATGGTAAATTAAAGTACATAAATATTAAAATTAAAAATTAAATTAGAGAATATAATATTTTTTATTTGGATTATTCGTTTTGATGTACACAAACAAATAAATAAAAAAATTTTTTACTTTATATAACAAATTTTCGAAAATAATTTTTAGAAATTATATGTATATAGATATTTTACATTTTACATTAATACATTTTTGTAATATTTTACAATTAATTAGAATTTTTTGTGAACTTTTTATTTTATAATTTTCTTAAAGACTGTATGTCGACACAGTTCACCAAAATTAAAATTTTTTTGTGGTTGATATCTTTGTTACAGTACTTTAATTATTATTTTTTTTTTTTTTACAAACATTTTTATATTTTACTTGATAGGTTCTCATTCTAGATTCACTTGATATGTTATGTTTTTAAGTTTAACATATGAAGCAAGCACGCACTGTTGTACGTTTATAAAATAAAGTAATTTTCACAAAAAATAAATAACTTGAAAACAAACAAAAAAAAAAAAAAAAAAAAAAAACAGAAAGGAAAATTACAATAAATTGGCATAAAGCCTAAATGAAATTTTTTGTGTTTTTTTGTAAATCAAAAGAGTTTTTTAAATTTTTCTTTCAATATTTTTATTTTTTTCTTTGTGGGATAAAAGTAATTTTTTATAAGTGCATTTTATGTTTAAAATTATGTATATATATAAATATATTTTCGAAGTAAAATTTTTTTTTTTTTTAATTTTCGATAATAGAAATTTTTCTGAAGTTTTTTTTTTTAATTTAAAGTATTATCTATTAAAGTACAGTGAATCGTACACAAAGTTATTTATATAACTTTAAGATTTTTAAAAAATTTTTTTTTCCTGAAATTAAAACTTAAATATATTTTAAAAAAGGTGTTTTGCTTTCACTAATTGAAAATATCATTACAGGTTTGAGTAATTGGTTTTAAGATCAAGAAGATTTTTTTTTTTTTTGAATAAGTACTGTTTTAACATTAATTTAGATAAAAATTTATTTTTTAAATAAGAGTATAAGGACCCATTTATAATAAAGTTTTGTATAGGTTTTGTAAACGTCACATATAAGAAAGGTTTGTATTTTGAAACTGTCCTTTTTAGTAAAATAAATATGAATCTATATGGTGGATTATATAAATTGTAACTTACTGTATGTATTGTTTGTTGTTAAAATATGAAATAAAGTTATTATTAAAAATTTTGTTTCAAGAAGAACATAAATAATAATAAATACGAGTATATGTCAGACATAATATTATCTTTGTTAAAAAAATAAATTTATTTTTTTTTGTTTCTTTAGTTTGTTATTTTTTTTCTTAAAAGCATTTTTATGTTTTTTCCACAATAAGGAAAAGTAAGTTAATTTTAATATTATTTATAAATAAGTTCATTTTAGAACAAGAATATATAAAATAATTTTCTTTAAGTAAAAATGGAATATGTATGTTTTAAAGGAAAATTTAAGAACTTTAAACGATCGAAAATTAAGTTTCTTTTTAGCTATTTAACAATATTTGTAGTTTTATTCTAAACTTACATTTCTAATTAAGTACATATTTTTTAATTAATAAACTTTATTTTATGGGCTGAGTTTCTATTTTTGTTTTTTTTTTTAATGTTTTATTTATTTATTTTTTCGATTACTTAAACTAAGTTGTAAATAAAACTAAAACAACAATAATACATAATGTATATACAAAAAAGAGGCACGTGGCTAATGTTAATATTTATCAGCTCTCTCATTCATATATATTATAGAATTTAAGTTTAAGTTATTATTATTTTGTGTACAAAGAATATGATTTTTTTCTAAATTAATAAATAAGTTTAGAAGTTTAAGTAATGAGTTTCTATTTATTTATTTATTTTATTTATTTATTTGTATTAATATTACATACATAAATGTATTAAACATACATATATAAATGTATATTACATACATATATTATTGAACCATCGGCTACTAAAGGCCATTATAGGTTTTTATACTATTATTAAATTATATACTAATATTATTTATTTTGTTTATATTATATACTATATATTTACATTATATTTAGTCGTAAGGGGGGTATGTAAAGAAAAAACACTTACGACTTGTGCAGGGATCGAACCCACACTCCTTCGATTAATACGCCACACGCCTACCCACTTTTTTTTTTTTTTTTTTTTTTAATTAACTTTTTTATTTATACCTTTTAATTACACTCTTAATTTAACTTAGCTTAGAAAAAAGTTTCGAAAAACAGCATTTTATCATAATATGGTTTTTTTAAAAAATTATTGATAAATTCTTCTCAAAATATTTATATTATATAATAATATTTTTTTTTTGTTTTTTTTATTGCAAAAATGTTGTTTTTAAAAATCAATATTTTATCTTATTTTTTAAAATAAAAGCAACTTAACCTATACTAGCCTACTTAACCTACTTAAATAACTTAGCCTATTATTTACAACCTAATATGTGATGAAAGAACTCTCATCACATTAGTATATGTTATCTAACCACCAATATTCTCTTTTTATTACTTTGTCTTTATCCGGAATAGACATGTCGTATTTTAGATATTCTCCGTTAATATTGCCCGGACTATATTCTATAGCTTTACATGTAGCCCGCCTATTATAGTGATATAACAGGGGGACATGATTTTGGCTTTGAATATAGCCATTTTTATCTAGAAAGATGAAATGCTCAGGGGCTATATAGCCTGTGAGCAAAGTCTTTCTAATGTACTCCTCATTGTGGTAGAATATATGTGATATTAAACCATTTTCTGGAGTGTTTAGTGCTCTATCATAATGATTTCGAATAAGTTTTATCGTAAAACTATCGATTCTGCTTATGTTTGATTCTTTGTACAAGTATTTGTTAGAGTAGTAATGCTTGTAGTCAGATTCGGGCTTACGTGACTTGTTTATACATACTCTTATGCACTTTCATTCAAATTTACGCAACTTTTCCATAAGGCTGGCACTTATGTTATACCAGATCGGGCTGCCATATGTCAGTGTTGGTCTTATAAAAGTTTGGTATGCTATGACCTTCACTCTTGGATTAATTATTTTGTTATAGAAAAGCTTTTTGCATGCTTGGAAGGCTTTGTTCCTCTTTTCGATTGCCATTTTTACATGTTTGATATATTTTAAGTTTTGTTGTAAGTGAACACCTAGGTATTTTACAGTATTTTTAACTGCTAGGAAACTTGAATTAGGTCCTTTAATTTTAAAATTTTTCCAATTAGCTTTCATATCTGAATTAAGGTACCTATATGTGTTTCTAAAAAGTATCGTTTCACATTTTTCAATATTAATTTTTAGTAGCCATATTTTACAATACTCTGCGGTTAAATTGAAACTTTTTTGTATGTGATTTTGAATGTTTTTAATATTGTTGTCAGCTGCGTAAATTATTATGTCGTCGGCGAATGCGATTGTGTAGTTTGCACCTTTAATGCGTTCCAGTAAATCTAGCAACTCTGTTATGTATAATGAAAACAAAAGTGGCGAATTCACCGCACCTTGCTGTAACCCATTCGATAGCTTCCGTATTTTGACATTTATCGCCATATTATTTGCATCTATATAAAATTTGTTTTCAGTGATCATACTATGAATTAAATTTACTACGCAAATCGGGAATTTAAGTTTCACTAATTTATAGATTAAACCTTCAATCCAAACTGAGTTGAATGCCTTCTCCAAATCTATTAAACATGCACACCCCTTTGTTTATATGCCAACAAATATCCGAAGTCAGCTTTGTTATGGACACGCCTACCCATTAGGCTACCGAAGCCCCTTTTATTTTGTTTATTTATATACTATATATTTACATTATATTTGGTCGTAAGGGGGGTATGTAAAGGAAAAACACACTTACGACCTGTGCAGGGATCGAACCCACACTCCTTCGGTTAATACGCCACACGCCTACACACTAGGCTACCGAAGCCCCTTTTTCTATTAAATATAAAGTAAAATATATTATACAAAACACGAATTGCATACTTTTAGGATATTTGATCTTTTTTTAAAATTTATCTATTTGAGAATGGATTTCGTAGTAATATACATATTTTAAATCTGTTATAATTATTTGTCAAAAGTCGTGTTTCTATAGGAAGTATTATTAGGGAGTGTGTAAGAGTTTCTTATATTTTAAACACTAATTAGATCTAATTAGGTTTAAGAATTCATGTCATATCAATTTAAGAATTTTACTAATTGGTGTGCCTAATTATTGTTTCATCTAATTATTGTGTTGTCTCTTGTTGAATTGTTACAAAAAACAATCATAAAAAAAATTATAACTATTTCAAAGTGAAAAAAGAAGTTAAGAAACTTAGAATGCAAGAATAAATTAAAATTTTATTTGAAGTAAATAACTTTATAAATTTTTTTTTTTGGAATTTTTGTAAATTAAAAAAGAAAAACTGAATCTATAAAAAACCAATCAATTTTTTTTTTTGAAAATATTTTACAAAATTAAAAATTTAAATTAAAAGACACTGTGTGACAAGATTCTGTACTCGTGGTTAAAAAGATTATTAAAAGTAACATAAAACAAAAAAGAAAATTAAAATTAATAGAACAATCATTCAACAAAAAGTTTGATGTCGTGATGGTTTCATTCTATTTTTTTTTTTTTGACAAGTCGTTTAAAATAAATATTTAATGGATTTTCCATTTTCCAATAATACATACACTTGTTGTTCTTGTTGTCTTTGATTATTTTGTTGGAAAATTAATCGAAAACATAATTTTGTCTTTTTTTAGTTTTTGATAAAAAATTTTACCCAATATGTCTAAGTAAGTGTGAAACACTTGAACTGAATTCAATTCCTAAATGTGTGTTTATCTTTTTTTTTTTTACGATATATTTTTTAACTTAATGCGGTTTGCGTATGATTCCGTTAAATGTTTTATATTATTATGTCGAACTTTTAAAACAAAAATTATATTATCCTTTTCCACGTGTATTTTATATGCTGCTTTTTTTTTTTTTTTGTTATGGATTAACTGCTATAAGCCAATATAAATTCAATTAAATTTAAAAAAAAAAATTATGTAAAAAAAAAAAATATTTATATTGTTAAAAATATTTATTAATGGTGAGCTTTTGCTGCTTTTAAAGGTACACAGATATAATATATTTTAAGAAAATAAAAAGTTTTTAATACTCTTGTGTGAAACATAAAATAATTAGCTTAAAAATAATGAATCAATTATATTAATGGGAAAAAAAATGGAATTAAATGAAGTTGTGGGAAAATTAATTTTTTTTTTAAAATAAAAAGTTTTCAAAAAAAAAAAAAATAGGAAAAAGATTAAAAATTGCTAAAAAAAAAATAAAATTGATTATTTTATGATTAAAAATAGAAATATCAGAATAAATTCTGTACCTTATTTTAAGAAATATATGGAGGTTCAATTAAATAAAAATTCGTAATCAGAAATTTAAATTAAATTTATTTTTATTTTTTGGAAAATTTTACGTTTTATTTAATTGAATAATAATACACATGAAGTCCACAAAAGTTCATTAATTTTCAATATATTTTTGTGTAGAAGAAGAATTAACAGGAAAATAAATGCAGTTGTAGTGCAGTCGAATTTGTGTAAAAAGTATAAAAATTGTAAAATTGTGATTTGTTTTAAAATTATTTTTTTGGAAAAAATTGTGAAGAATCATGGTGATATACTATTAGGGAAATCTGAACCTTTATGGTTTTAAAAATTGTTGAAAACATCTTAAGAAATTATATTTCAACTTTGAATTAAGTAAGGAATAAGTATGGAAATATATTTCTTATTAAATAAATATAATTTTAGGCATTTAGGAGATACGAGATTCGATATTTAAAAAAAAAAGCTATTCTTAACATTTTATTCACAATAAATTTAAATATCTTAGTTAATTAAATATCTTCTATATTTTAATTTATAAAGTTTAAAAAGTTTTTTATTCTTTGACCTTTTCAAATAAAAAAAAAAAAATCAGCTGCCTCCATCACAGGACCGACCGCCACTATACGAAAAGTATCTACAATGCTAAAATTTATAGATTTTTTACACAATAATTTATATCAAAGCAAAATAACTTCTAATAATTTAATAACATTTTGTTTTATTCAATAACAATAATTAGCAATGAAATCGTAAAAATATATGTATATACATACATATGTACATTCATTCATACATCCATTTACATTATTATATAATATACCTATACATGATTTTTTTTTTTCATTCAAAAATATTAGAACTAAAAAATAATAAAAACTATAAACAAATACAAAACAAACATAAGATTAATATTGAATCTGCTAACAAAAATTTTACCGTTTTAATTTTATGTCATCAACAAGAGAATAATATGCATAGATATAAGTACATATGTATTATACAAATTTTTTGAGATATAAAAAATAACAAAAAAAAATTGTTCATATAAATTCATATGGAGTGTTATGTATGAAATTTGAACTTAGAAAAAAAATTGAATAAAAGTTAAAGTTAGTCGGATCAAAAAATGTTCTATGGCAAAGTTGTTCCTCTTTACTTGTGTAACAACTTTTTCTTAATCATTTTTCTCATAAAATTTTTCTGTTACGAAATATTCGTAAAAAACTTAAAAAGGACCCTAGTAAACTACCACTTGCGGTTGTCCGATTTGCTCCAAAAACTTATCAATCCGCCCACAGCCATACCCCCATATAGTCCCCCGCACACACACACACACACACACACACACACATACACACACACACACATACACACACACCCACAGACATATATTATGCTAAAAAAATGTTTACACCTTTCTCCACACCGTAGTAGTGCATATTTACCAAAATCTAGGGTCTCGGGTACAAATTTTTAGTATGAAAACAATACCTACCTTATACATTAATGTATGATTTTAACGGAACAGATTTTGATTTGATGCTATACAAAAAAAAAAAACGATTTTTTTATGAAATTTATTTATTCTTAAAATATTTTTATTGCTGTATCTCAAACAGTTCATTAAAATTTTCTGAACAGACGGATCAACAAAGTTAAATTTAATAATCACCATTTCTTTTAATTAATTAATTTTTTTTTTTTTTTTTTTGAAAATTTTCTATAAAACAAAGTGCGTATAATTTATTCAAAATAAGTTAATTACAATTTTATGTGGGAAGATATGCTTTTTTTTTACCTTGTTTTAATTTTTTTTTTGTTGTTCCGGCCCAAGTAATTTTTGATCATAAAGATTTACTAAATTAAACTACATAAAAAAAAATAAAAATAAAATTGTTACATTTCGAAGAAAATAAATAATATATTTTATTAATTATTTCAGTTCAAAATAGAATAGAATTTTTTTTTAATAAAGTTTCTAAAATTTTTATTTTCAAAGCAAATATATAAGTGAATAAATGAATACTCGTGTACATTATTTTGTATTTTATTATATAGTTTTAATTCCTACTAGAATACATTGAGTTAATAATTAATTTAATTGATCGTATTATAAGTAAATATTAAATTTGTATAAATTAAACTATGTCTTTATTATATAATGAATCCCTTGGTTTTTCTTGTTTCATTGGATTTAATATTAGTATCAAATAAAAAAATTCTACAACAAATTTTTATTCTTTTATTTCATTTACATTGGTTGGTATGTTAGTAAATAATGTAAATGTTAGTAAATGAAAAGAAAAATCTACAAATAGTTGATCATGTATGTGTATAGAAGAATGTTAATGATATCATACATATTACTTTACGGTTATTCTTATAAATTTTGTGGTCGCTGTAGGTATTTAAATTTGCAAAGAAATTTGGCGAATGTTAACTTTAATTTGAAATTATAAATTTACATTAATATCAAAAGATTCAGCTTGACTCAGTTGTTCATTAAATAATTCAAATCTCCTATGTCTAGCTATATAGAAAAAAAAGAAAAAAAAAATTAATATACCATTTTTACTACTAAAGACTTTTTTTTTGGATGAATATTTTGTATTTTTTACTATTAAAAGTAATAGTAATATAGTTTCTCCAGTTTGTTTTTTCTTTTAACTTTCTATAAATACTGAATACTTAGGCATTCTAGAAAATTTCATATTTTATTATGATTTAAAGTTCAAAATTTTCTAAAAGATAACTTAGTTACTATTTTTTACTTTGAAACTGAAAAATAATTGTGGCTAACAAATAAAAAAAAAAGGAAAATAACAGTTAAATGACGACAAATTTTTCTCACTTATTTAATAATAACAATATAAAGAGACACAAATAAACAAACCACAACATAATTACAAAAAAAACAAGGTAGAATGTAAACCAACGGTTTTTAAAAGCGCACATTTCCAAAACTCAATACAAACTGTTTAGAAGTGTGACTTGCACAAAAATTTGAAAATTTAAGAAATAAAATTTAAGAAATTTTTTTGTAATAAGAAAAAATGTGAAAATAGGACATTTTTGAAATTTTGAGGGGCCGTAATTCCGGAATCCTATATAACTAAGAGAAGCCGTTAACACACGTAAAAATATATTATTGAAGCTTTAATTTTCATGTCTTGCCGACGAAAAATTTTTACAGGTGCCTAAGTTACAGGTGTCTAAAAATAGCAAATTTTCAATTTTTGAGGCGTAATAACTCTTAAAGAGGGGGTGTTACCAAAAAATTTTCTGAGGAAACTTAGACTAATTCTAAAAGTTCTTTCTTGTCTCAAAATTTCAGGTTCTTATCTAAAAGGGTGCCGGAGTTATGAAAAAAGAAATTTCATGCAAAATGTGGTTTTCACATAACGGTAAATTTAAATAGTAAATTACAAAATATTATATAATTTTGATATTGTTTTATATAGATAATAAAATTTTCGATCTTCTGGCGGTTTTAGATTGCAAAACTATTAGGCAGAGCCCGAGATATATACATCTGAAAATGGGGCTTTTTCGTAATTTTGAAGAGCTGCAACTTTGGAACCCTTTACAACTAAAATAAACCTTTCACACACATAAAAATATATTATAGTAGCTTTAATTTTTACATCTTGCAGAAGTAAAATGTGTACAGGTTCCTAAGTTACAGGTGTTTAAAAATAGCAAATTTTCAATTTTTAAACCCTAATAGCTCATAAACAGGGGGTGGTCCGAAAAAATTTTCTGAGCAAACTTATACTAATTCTAAAAGTTCTTTCTTGCCTCAAAATTTCAAGCTTCTATCTAGAAGCGTGCCGGAGTTATGAAAGTAGAAAAATCATGCAAAATTTGGTTTTCACATAACGGTAAATTTAAATACTAAATTTAAAAAAATTGTATAATTTTGATATTAATTTACAAAGATAAAAGAAATACCTGTCGAATGACGTTTTCAGATTGAAAAAATCTTAAGCAGAACATAAGATATATGCATTTAAAAATAGGGCTTTTTCAAAGTTTGAGGGGGTGTAGCTCCGTAATGGGGGGGGCTACATGAAAAAGTTGTTCCACAAAATTATTTTTTTTATAAGACCTACCTATGGTTAAAATTTTTTTTCTCTATCTTTAACGGTGTAGAAGTTTTGTAAACAGACGGACGGACGGACGGACGGACGGACGGACGGACAGAGTGAAACTAATAAGCACATTTTTTCAAAATTTTTTTGGAAATGTGCTAAAAAGAAGCTATTATTTACTAAAGTAAAAAAAGCAAATAAAGTTTATCAAAGAAGGGAAATTAATTTTCTTATTTATTGACACTTTATTTTAGAATTATTTTTATTAATACATTAGCCCATCTCTGTCTATGGAATAATGTCTAAATTACCTAATGTCTGTCAAATGGTAATGTCAAAACACAATGTACAGTATTAGCGAATTTTTTGATCGTAATTGTCAATATAATATATTTCGTCAGAATATACAATTTTCTTTAATATCTTTATTGTGTAAAAATAAAAAACAATAACAAATAATAAATTATATATATATATATATATATTTCAAATATTTATTATGTAATAATTAATTTAATAAAAAACAAAAAATAATTTAAAAAAAAATAAATTTTTTGTAGAATATTGTAGAAAGTCATTTTTAAAATTTATTATGATAAAAATCATATAATTGTGATTTAATAGTCTACTTGTAAAATAGGTTGATTGTGGTTTAAAATTTTAAACATTTAGGCGCTTCTGTAGTTGATAAATAAAGCTTTTTGATGATAATTTAGTAAAAACTAAAAAGAATTAATAAAATAGTAGTTGTTAAAAATGTTTTCAAATTAAATTAAAATATATAATTTATATATTTTAATTTAATTTTTATATTTTAATTTAATTTTTGATTGAAGTTTCGTATTTCTTAAAACAAATGTTAGGTTAAAAACATTTTTATTGGGGATTTTCCGAAATTCTATAGTAATTTTTTTAAATATTTTTAGTTAAATTATGAAGAGATCTGTTAAAATTTTTTTTTGTCAAGGTTTCGAAACTGAAAAGGTGTTTTGTTATTCAAAAATATGTAAACTTTTATGAGATGTTTTCAACTTTTATTTATAGCAATACTTCCTCTTCGTTTAATAATGTTTTTAAGTAGGAATAATTTGTAGATAAAGTTAAATATATTCTTTAAATTTTTATATCTAATATGAATTAAAAACAAAAAATAAAACATCGCAGCACTGAAACGAGTTAATGAAACTTTCCAAAAATTTGTTAAAACTTGTTCGTTTAAGGCGATTAAAGCATTCTGAAGAATTGGACACAATTCGGATAGAATTTTTTTTAAGAGGTAATCGTGATTGAATGGAATAACAGACCGTAAACATATCGCGATATTCTTTGATAAGGAACTATGTGTCAACAAAATTTGAACTCAATTGATGAAACCGAATAGGTAGGACAATTAAAACACGAATAAAATTTAACAAGGCGGACTGAAAGGAAAAATAGTAAGCGGTATTTTCTGATTCAGAGGAACATTTTTACAAAAATTGGTTACAATCGAATACACCCATGTAGCTTTATGCATTAATAACAAACAAACAAACAAACACACTTTCTGCTTTATAAAATAGATATGCTAACACATTTATATAATCAAACATACATAATATTTATTATATACATATTTATTTGCTACATTTACATATATCTATAATTGTATAGAAAATTGTGAAAAGATTTTCTTCATAACTATTTATTATATATATGTATATCAAAATACATTACGACGTACAGACATTTTTTTTTTATTTGAAATTATTCATAATCATTATTATTACTTTTTTTACATACACATTTACCAAAATTCATATATATTTTTTATTTAACTGGGTATATGTTTATGCGTAAAAAAAGGCGTATCAAAATACCATTAATGAAAAAAAAAAAAAAAATATAAAATTTCAAATAAAAACATTTTAATATTTATTTTTATAAAAAAGAAAAATATACTACAACCATAACAATAATATTTATTTGATTATAATGTTGTGTTCAGACAGGAAAAAAACACATTAAAAAAATAAAAAATAAGTAAGTTATATTTATATATCATTGCCATAACCATATTATTTTTATATCTTACATTTTTAATGGAATTGCGTTTTACAGTATTTGCTTTATCATTGTAAAAGAGTGTCATGTACTTTGCTCCTCAGTATATGCAATAATTTTTTATGTACTTGAAAATTATCTTAACCCTTTAGTGGTCATTAACTTTTTTTGGCCCCTTTGAAACATGTGTTTTACTGAAATTTACCGTCATTTTACCGAAATTTGTTTGCTGTGGTTATAAACGACATTTAATTAATTCTATATTATCGAGAATCGATAATTTTGTATTTAAATAAGATATTGTATTAGTGTGTTGATATTTCACATTTATTTTGTTGTATTTTCACACAATTTAGCAGAATTATTTTTTGGGTGCGAAATTTCTTAATAAATTAAGTTTATTTTTCAAGCATTTAATCAATTTGTTCAATATAAATTACATATTGATATGTACGTATAATATGGTAATGACATTAATTTATTTGAAACGATCAATAATTATCATGTCCGACAATATTACACATTTTTTGACAATAATTTATGTGTGAAAGGAATAAAGTTAAGTTAAAACTGTATACAAAAAAATAATATGTATTAATAATATTAAAGTTCAAGATTTATAAAAACTATTTTATTAAGAGTTGTTTTAAAGATAAAATTTCGAAAACAGTGGAAAAACGAAAGATTTTTGAAATGATTCTTATAATATTTCTTAGAAATAATGGAAAATGATAAAAATTAAATAAATTTTAAATAATCACTTTAAAAAATAATTATAATAGAATTTTTTATATAATACAAACAGTATATGAATTTAATTTATTACTTATTCCATGTAATTTATAAAGGAAAAAAAAATGAATTTCTTATTTACGTCTGTAGTTTACACAAAATCAATTGTTTTTTTTTTGTATCGCTTTTCTTGACAAATTAACCTTCAATTTGCAATTATTTAGCCTTCATCATTTATAAAGAACTGAGTTGAGAAAACAAATAAAAATAAAAAATACAAAACATTTTTTGAATTTAAAGGGTTAAACATTAATTTAAATCTTAATTCTGTTTTTTTTTTTTTTACATTTGTAATCATTAAGTTTTTTTCATTTAAATTTTTTTATAGCTTATTTTTTTTTTTGTATTATTTTTTTTTTTGGTAATGTAATAAATGCAATGGTTAATGTAATTTAATATGACACATTAAAAACGAATATAATGAAAAGAAAACAAAAACAAAAATAGAAATAAAAGTAATAGGGTTTACAATAAAATAAACAAATATAAATTTTTAATTATTCAAAGCTATAAAAAAAAAGCTCTAAACCGCTTACAAATGCAAAAGGTTACAATAGGTATGTATTTATAATATTTATTTATAGGCATAAAAAAAAAAACAAGAAGAAATTAAATAAAAATTTAAGAGACAGACAACAGGTGAATTTTCCCATCGTATTGGAAATACACCATTCATTATTAAAATATCAAAAAAATTATATTTCCAATTAGATATATTTTTTTTTTTGTTTATGTTTTGTTTATTTTAATTTTTGTATTTTGATTATTTTCATTATTTATTTGATAGTATTGTCATTATAATGTGCATGTATGTAAACTTAAAAAATGTAAATGTCAAAAATAAAAATCAATCTTTAATCCTTAAGCTTTTCATTGAATATTATTGAAATAGGTCATAATGTTTACCATTCCCGTCAAATATGTTGAATGGAAAAATTATTTTAATATCGATTACAGAATGTTAACAGTTATATTGAAATATACTGAATTTTTTGTAAAATTTACTGAAATATTAAAGTATAAAAAATTTAAAAAAAATTTATACCGGTATAATTTATAATTTATGTCCGGTAAAAAAATCGTTCGAATAAAATTAGTATGGTGAATTCCATTCGTGTATAAACGATTACAGACGAATGGAATTCGTCTGTTATCTGTACTTTTTTTCTTTTAAAAAATAAAAATTATTTTAAACTAAATAACACTTCCTTCTTAACTGTTTGCTTTCGAATGATTAATTGTGTCGAAAGGAATTTCATTAATTTTCCATTTCGAAGGTCGGTCTACATTTTGAAGCCGTGAATAAAATTCTGATTTCAGCATATCATATGTGGGATTTTTGTTCAACGAAACATTTCAACGGACTTCAGTAAAACCATATTAGTTTTATGAATTTATCATTGCAGTTTTTAATCATTACAATTTTTTCCTTTTATGATTAAATAAATGAAATATAGTAAAAAGATCGGTAATATTTCATTAAAATGAACCTAGTTAAAATTTGTTATTATATTAAAAAAATTTAATATTATTTTTAAATAAATTAATTAATGGATAGCCTATAAAACTGATTATAATTTGTTTTTAAACATTAATCTGCTTAAAATAATTTATTTTAATAGTTCATTAAATTTGAAAATTTATTCAGAAAAGTAATTCGATAAGTAGATACAAGGATACAAGTTGATTGAAAGGAAAATTTGAATGAATTCCTTTTTTTTTTTTGTTGTGAAAAATTGCGTAGTGAATGAGACTGAAAACCGGATCAATTACGAATTCAAAGTTAATTTAAAAACAAAAAAAAATTTTTTTGATGTTTTGTTTTTTTTTTAGAAAATTTTAATTAGCGTATTTTAATTTGATTTAAAGAAAAATTTATATAATTAAATTTAAATTTTAAAATAATTATTTAATGAAAATTTTAATCGATTTGCAATTTAAAATCAAAAAAAAAAAAAATGTTGAAAAATATTAATGGTTTTCAATATCATATAAGTTATAAAAATACGTAGAGTTCGTTTACAAATCAATATTCATACTAAATCGGTCATTCAAAACTGTTGTGACAAATCATTACATACGAAATTTTGTGCAAATTAAAATGATTTAACAAGATTACAGTGTTAAGTAAGGCTCATAAGGAGCGTAGAAGAGATCGCCCAACAATTACGTAAGGATGAACTATACAGGCTGAGGTCAAACTAGAATACAATTGGATATCATCAGCCAGCCATTATTGGTACTGTAAAATAGGCCAGTTCAATTTCCTTTCATAGGTATCCACCTTGTCTTATATCTGCAGCCAATTGTCTGCGGTATTTTTACTGTATGTCATTATTCCTTTTTGTTGGAGGTCTTCGCTAAATTTTGTTAATCTCTTCTGATTTATGAGAGAGCACCAATTTTAAAAAATTTATTTATTTGATATATGTATTATATACTCTTATACATAATAAAATATTTTGTAATAATATAAATGTAAGGAAATTAGAAAGCATTTCCTTCCCAGGTTTGTCTGTAAAATGTCGTAAGGGGTAATTATTCTTACGACGTGTATGAGATGATTCTACTCTGTACTCCCTTCACGAACTCGTACTCCCTTCATTGTTTACAGTGTATTTAATACGCTATTAATCACTAAGCCACCGAAGCTTCTCTCTGATATTGTAATTAATTATTATCTTGAATGTGTCGTGAGTTTATTTTTGTCTTTGGATAATGTTTAAATAAAAATTTTTTAATGATAGAAAAAGTATTTAAAATTAAAACTATATATTTTAAATATAAAATTTAGTTGAAAGTCATTAATTCAATTAAAATACAAAATATTATATAAAAAAATATAAGAGAAAATGAAAGTAATTATTTAGGTGACATGAAATAAATTCATATGTATTAGAATCATATTAATCACTTTATTATCGGGATATATTTGCTTTCACTTAAAACATTAATTCTCATTTAAAATTTTTCATAAAACTGGGATGTTTGTAGATGATTTAAATTTTTTTTAAAAATTATAAATAAAAATTACTAAAAAATAATATGGGATAAATTTTTGAATTTTTCTTTTTGAAAATTTGTTACCAACATTTTTTCTTAGAATTAAACTTACTTTTGCTTCAGGGTTTAGGGTTATAAAGATTTTAAAGATCGGCAATAATAAAGGGAAACTAAAATATTATAAAATATTTCAATATTTTGGAAGTTTTTAATCAAAGGTTGATTTCAAATTGTAAATAACTAAAACTTATTACTTAAGGATGAAAATAACATTTAGGAAAATTAGTTCTTATATAAATGCAATAACAATAAACAATATAACTGGTGTTATTATATAAGAAAAATTTCATTTCATCTAAAATGATAGACGCAAAGGTAATTTTAAATTTAAAAATGATTATTTAAATTTATATTTAATAGCTCTTCAATCAGTTAAATCGATATTAATAAAATGTTACTTATTATATTTTCAAAAGAAAGTAACAACAAACGTATAAAATAAACTTTGAAATTTAGTAAAAATTATTTTTAATTTTCTTTCTGCCTTATATTAGGAATAATGTTTTTAAATAATGTTTTAAATAATTAACAAAAAATTAATTGTAGAAATCGATTATATTAAAAATTTTATTTCAGTTAATAATTTTTTTTTTTAATAACAATTTAATTAGTGATAAATACAAAAAAGGTGTTGTAATAATAAGAAGTCTATTGATACTTTTCGTTAAATTTCTTATATAATTTAAGAACAATAAATAAAACAATTTTTATATTTCAACTTCAAGTTCATTTTCAATTTATCTTATTTATTTCATCCTTATTAATACAGTATAAGAATAATTGAGGGAAGCCCGGACCAACCGGGATCCACTCACTGGAATGTTGGAAATAGTTGAATGAATCGGTAGGAAACCACTCAGGTTTTCATAAAAGATGAACGCAGATAAATAGTCCAATTCGTACTAACCAGATCACTCTATAGTAAAATTAGCGTGTTAAGCACAGACCTAAATCCAAGGCTAAAGAAAGCTGACTACAGACCCCATGTTCTTTACATACCAAGGGTTTCTAGAGCGAGTCGGACGTGAATGACCAAGAAAGTCTTAAAACTAAACAGGATAAACTTCAGAATCTATAACTAAATCAACATAGAATATCTGATGCTAAGGACACAAGAATCTGATGGTAAGCGCACGCTCAAAGAATTGGTAACTTCGACACAAGAACATTCAGAAGTAGTGGGCATGTGGGCATGGAGCAGATGGTATTATAAGTACTTTGCCAATACATGACCCTGGAATCTCAAAAGCTGGAAAACTGATGCCTGACGCTGGAAAACCTTGAGATAGGGTTACTGTGTACTATCGTTCGATACATTAGGAGTTTTGGCTGGCTCGAAGACCGAACAAAAACAACAACATTAATTGCAAAAACTTAAACAAAACAAAAAAATTTGAAAACTTATTAAAATTCTGAAAATCAATGTCTACAAAAGAAAAACTATAGAAGCAACTATATTAGTTAATCAGGTATTGAAAGGCAGCAGCTATTGAAGGGGTTGAGTAAGGTGTGATCTATGTTAATATCTATATTAATGAAATAAATAATTTTGTTTAACAAATAGATAATGCCTCAAAAAAGTTATAATTTAATCAGTCAAACTAATTGACAATTATAATAACATTATAATTATTATAAAGATTATTACAATAGAAGGTCTTCCTTTAAATCTATGTAATTTTTATTTTCCACGAATGAACTTTTACAGATAAAATACTATTTGTTTCATTTAATTGGAAGTGCCACATCAAACAAAACTTGCTTATGATCTAATCAAATATCGGTGAACTTTAGTTACAAAAAAAATACGAGTAGATATTTTATTTAATTTTTATTTGTAACATTGAACAGAACACAAACCAATTTAAATGAACTTACAATAACAAATGATTGACATTAAAAAAAGTCAAAAGTTAATTGTATAACAATACTAGGATTGAAAATTTAAAAAAAGTTTGTTTACTACCATTTGAATGGTAAACAAAATATGAAATTTATTGTGTAAAATACAATCAATGTGTCAATTATTCAAATAAAAAATTTATCTTTCAATCTTCGTATTCTTTTATCTTTTTACAGATATGAGAATACATCGTAAAAATTTAAATTGTGAAAGAAAATGTTATAATTGTTATTTTTAGTACATTTTTCGAAAGCAAATTTTTGAAAAATTTTTCTTATTAGTATAGAGGGAAATTCCTTCTATCCGTCCGTCAGTTTACACAAAACATCCAGAACGTTTAAGATAGAGAATGAAATTTTTGACCATTAATTTATCATGTACAGACATTAATTAATGTTGTGTAAAAAATTAATATTGTTCTAATAAAAAAACGTTAAAGATTTCTAAATCAATATAAAAATTATGTAATTTTTTTGGAATTTTGGACATTTAAATTAACCGTTTTGTCAAACGATAATTTTCCAAAATTTTGAGTTTTCTGTATCTCCGCAATACTTTACATAAAAGCCTTGCAATTTTGACAGGAGAAAAATCTTTAAGAATTAGCCTAGTTTCCTCCAATTTAAGAGCTATTAGGGGTCATAGAAATGAATACTTTAATATTATATTTTCATACGTCTTAACTGTAAAAGATTTCCTTAAACAACTTAAGAAATGTGTCTTTTAATTGTCATAAGTATATCCTTATATAAAGAATTAAAAAAAAAATTACAAAATTTGATCCAAAACAAGTACAATCTTAATTCTTATGTTTTATTATTGTAGTTTTGAAAATTTGCTTTTTCCAAAACATTTGATATTACAAACTGCTTCTTTTTTTTATTATTGAACAGAAATATCATGATTAAAGGATAAGGAATGATTATAAAAGAATTGAAGGAAATTTAATTGCAGTTTTCTGGTTTTAGGTCATTTTTTAAAAAATTTGGGAAATCTGACTTATGGCGAAGTAAAAATAATAATAATATTAATAAGTAATACTAATACCAATAATAATGCTGCTACAGTGAAATGGCGGTTGCCTTCAATAATTACCTCATGCAGTAAGGTATTATATACTACTGCATGTTATAACTGTTCTAACGGCTGTGGTTACTGTTAGGAAAATAGTAGTAATAGTAAAAATAATAGGCTCCTTATACAAGTCCCACTCCCAATTCAATATTCCGCATGCTATTTCCTCTCCTTTCTTGTCCCTACTGCCTAGTCAATATACTGCGTTAGTAGGTAAGGGTTTCATCCCATTATATTGGCTAAAGGGCGAGGTGAGTTTAGTTACTAAGAATCTGACACCACCAAGTTGTTGGTGTCTTTGGAAAATTTCCATCTCCCTTAGGAAAAAAAGAAAAAAAATGCACTAATTAATTTTACTCTGTCCGTCAGTTCATTCGTTTATTTTCAAAAGTGCTACACTGTGTATGATGGAGCTACGAATTTTTATCCATGAAGTAGACAACATCAAAAATTTGTTTTGTGAAACAACTTTTTTATGTACGAAAAAGTTGGAAAAGGTCACATTTTTTTCAATCTAAAAACGTTAAACGAGAGGAATGTTTTTAAGCTTCGTAATTCTTATTTGCGATATAAATTAACCGTTATGGGAAAAAATCATTTTTGAAAATTTAGAAAGTAGGAGAATTTTTGAGAAAAAGACTAAGTTAAAAATTATTAGTCGTTAAAAAAATTCTGTATTTTAAGATAATTTTAACCTGCAATTCTTATGAAAATTTATTTAAAGTAATATATATTGGTGAAAACACCAATTGTGTTAATGTTTCTTCGTGCTTATTTATGGTTTCTTTAAAATTGAAGAAAGTGCTTTTGGATTCTAAAAAAATTATAAATTTTGATGTAGAAGTCATTGAAATCTCAAAATGTTTTAGTTGTCTTTTTGAAATTGTGGCCCTTTAAAAATCTTTTTATAAACTGCCTTTAATTGTTGTGATGTTTTTACAATGCTTTTCTAATTCAATGCAACACCTGTTGTATTATACCTACCTAGCAAATCAAAAGATTAAATTTTAAAAGTAATAATTTATTTTGATACGAGAATATCGATAATCAACCTAGAGTCAAGTTTAGTACTATAATTCCCAATGGAAATGTTTATTTTATAAAAATTGTTTTAAGGACGAAGTCTTAAATTTATTAAAGAATGAAATGAATATAATAAAAAAATAGAATGAAAAAAATTTCCAGTAGTTGTTGTTGATTATATCTTTCAAATTAGCCGCTAACTATTAATAGATTGTACTTAATAGTACAATGATTGGTTATTAGTCAGAAAAAGAAAAAATTTAACTGTATTTCTCTAATGATTTATTTTTCATCTTAAGAATCACAAAGTTATGGACAACATTTTTTTTTTTCTCATTTAAAATAAAGAAAATTGTATTATAATATTTGAAATGAAATAAAATTTTGAAAACGTATTTGTAGCAGTTCTTATTATTTATGTAAAACGGGGGAAATAAAAAAAATCGAATATTGTAAAATAAAAACTAAAGAAAAAAAAAATAAATAAAAAAAATCTAAAAAGAAATAAAGTAAGATAATGATAGAAGATGCAAACTACTTAGAAAAGTCTGAGTGACTTTATAAGAATAATTTCAGACACAAGTTAAAATGTTATATGGTCTGGCAATTTTTATTTGAATTTTTTCCTTTTTCTTTTTTTTTTTTCGCATGTACATAAAAATAAGAAGAAAAGTACTTCAAAGTAAATTTATACTTCATCATCTTAATAAAAAAAAAAGAAAAGTAAAAAAATAAAAAACAGTTATTATTTTTTTTTTTTTTTGGAAAAAAATAGGGTGACTGGTTTTTACAACTTTTCTTTTTTTGTTTTTTTTTAAATTTCTTTAACAGAAATTACTATTACACCTGCATAATATAAAAACAAAAACAGGATATTTTTTTAACAAGTTTTTAAAAATGTCCTTATAGATACTTAATATAAAATGAAAAGGGAATGCATTTTTTGTTTTTTTTTATTTTTTATTTTTCAGAATAATTTTTATAATTTAAAGGACTTTCTATCAAAAGGAATGAATTGTTTTTAGGGTGATGATTGAAAAGTGTTTTTAGAATATATATATATTTTTTTTTTTAGAAAGAGAAGTTATATTATAATGTAGTTAAATAACTTATTTAAAATGTTTGTTGTTTTGTTTTTTTTTCGTTTTTGTTGTTGTTGTGGTTGTTGTTGAGAATGTTAATTAAATAAAAATTATATTACAATTATATTAAAAAATTATATTACAGAATTGGCAGGAATTTATGTAAATTTTTATTTATTTTTTTTTTGAATTAATTTTAAATTAAATGTGAAAATGATTTTGAAAATTACTTAAATACTCAAACGATGTATAAAATTGGTACTTACTTTTTATTTAAAACAAATTATACTTGAATTAATTTATATAAAAACCATTTAAGGTTTAATTGTTTGAATGAAATTACAAATTAAGAAAAAACTCTAATAATAAAATGTTTGCTATTAAATTTGCTTTTTTATTTTTTTGTTTTATATCCTATTATTTATATTCTAATTCAAAGTTGAGTATAAAATTGTATAAAAATTATTTCTGGGGTTGCCTGATCTCAGCAACAATCGTTATATTTTTGGAGATTTTGTATTTATGTGAGTCAAAAATAAGTTTGAATTGAAATTTTCATTTCAATTGATTAAAATTAAATGAAATTTGAAAAAGTTTTGAATAATTAAGTTTTTATAAAGTTTTTCAAAAGCTGAATCCTTTAAAATAATAAGTTAAAATAAAAATTATTTAAGTTGAGAAAATCATTAGAAATTTTAGCGGAAGTGCTTTAAATTCAAACAGAATACCAAGAGAGTATTTTTCTTTTATCTAATACTTACTTTTTTATTTTAAGAAAAAAAAAAAAAAAAATTTCCCGGAAATGAGATTTAAGGAAAATTAAAAGACAATTTTTTTTTTTTTATAGAATAAAGAAAAATAAAATGAAGGAAATTATATTTAATATTTTTAAAGATTAGTTTTAAGTTGCATAACATTTTTTATTTTTCATCATTCATATTATATTTTTTTTGTTTTTCAAATATCGAAAGTATATTAAATGTAAAAATGCAAAATGCAAACAAATTTTTTAAATTCGTTTATAACTGCAAGAGAATTATAATTACACAAATAAATTTTATAGGAGTTTCTGTTATTTTTATTTTTTGCCCAAAGGTAAAAATTAACCAATTTAATGATACATTCAAGAATAATGACTGTTGATACACATTATATAATAAATATCCATACCAATTATTTCATTTTCAAAAACAAAAAACTGACCTCTTTTTAACTACAACTTATTTTAAATTTTACATCGCGACATTTGATTTATATATTATAAAAGGAAGTGGTTTATTCTATGGTATCAAAATGATGTGAATTGTGGTTTGAGTTGATGGTAATTTATTACCATATAAAATCATTTTATGTCTCTAAAGTTGCAATGTAATATCATGAAAAAAACAAAAAAAAAAAAAACTTTTCACCTTTGAAAGTTAAAAGTAAAAAACAGAAAAAGTTATACAATGTTATAGTAACGCTATATATGACGGAAATTGAATGTGAAAGTTTATGTATTTTATGTGTGTTTGAACGTTGAAGTGAATGGTTTGCGTTCCAATGTAAAAATTACCATAACCTCCAACTTTTTTTATTTTTTTTTTTTTTTGTTTTTTGCTGTACCTACAGTTCATTTTTTTTTTTTTTTTTTTTACCTTAATGTTCATTTTTACCGTTGCTTATGAACCGGATGCTTTACATTTAGATTATTTTATGTTAAAACAAGATATGATGTACTTGTCCTAAGTTGTAGTACACATATATGAATATGCATAAGTGAATATCTACCTATGTCGTAAAGAATTACAAAAAAAAAAAAATAAAAAATAAAAAAAAGTGACAAAAAAAAGTGAAAAAAAAAAAATTTGACTGTTCATGTCATTGCATATTTTTCTGTTCTTTGTCTTTTGATTTTTATGTTTTTTTGTAGTATTTTTTTTTTTTCGAATATTGAAAATCATTTGGAATAAGACTTGAGATGATAACTTTTGAGATTTTTTTTACTTGTTTTTAATTCCTTATGGTATATTAAAGATCTTGTGCCAGAAAAAAAGGAAGACTTTAACTATAAGTAACTATAAAAACGGTATACATATGATACAATATTTTATTTTTTTTACACGCTAATTAAACGCTAGGAAGGGATTCTTTTATACATATGTAGGTTTAGTTATTTAGGAAAATAGGAAGTTGAAGGAGAATTTGTGGGAAGAGTGGAAACGAACCTATAAAGATTCGGTTTGAATTTTTGAAAATTGTAGTAATGAGGGGATTGACGGAGGGGAACATATTAGATGGACGCATGTTCCACATCTTAGCAGTTCTCACAACAAATAAGTTTCCATAGCCAGTTTTAAACCATCTTGGAATTTCCACAGTGTAAAAGTAAGCATTTGCAGCTCCTCTGTTACATTGGAATTGTTTAAGAGAAGGCATACTTGATTTTAATTCAATAGAGCAAGTGTTATTAGCTACAAGATATCTATAAAACAGAGAAATAGCTCCAATATTACGACGAGAGTTAATTGAAGTAAGTGTTACTTGGTCGACAGGGTCGTCTATTAGGCGAGGTAACTCAAAGAAGTTTGAGATGCGTCAGCCCAAACTTACTCCATCTTAGGTCGAATGTAGGTTTTATAGATATTAGACAGATCCATTGGAGAGAAATATATTTTACACCGGGACAGAAAACCCAAACATTTGACAGCACTTTTAGCTATATCAAAAATATGCTCATTCTACAGCATTTTTTGATTTACCTGCAAACCTAAAATGCTTAGAATTTCTGATCGCTCTATATTTTCTCCTTCGAATCGCAGAATTAGGTTAAACTGATTTGTTTTGCGGGAAATCAGGCAGCTTTGAGTTTTGGAGGTATTAAACTCAACTCTATTAGTTTTACATCAATCAGCTAAGTCATGGTTAACTAAACCAACCATGATATTTCTTTTCGAACTGATTGCGGTAGCTGCGACATTAGACTTCTTAAGGAAATCGAAGGATACCACTAGAGTGCTGACGTCAGCGAAGCTATGGATTGGTTTGAGGGGAGAGGAGAGTAAGTCGTTGATAATTGAATATTTTTCCTCAAATTACAAAATCATGTTTACAATAGCTTACTAAAAATCGTAAGATTAAAAAGCTGAATAATTTATATTTAAAGAATTTTGATCTCAAAAACTGCTCACGCAAAAAGAACGGAAGTTTTTCTTTCGGATTGTCCGATTTTCTATGTTTTATTTTTTAAAACTTTAAAAAAATTTTTTTTTAGGTATTTTATGTGGTTTTTTTTTCCTGATGACATGAAATTTTAAACAAAAGTGATTGGTTGAAAAAATGTCAGAGTAAAAAATTGAAAGGAAACCCACACATTTCTGCAATTCAATTTATAATAATAAAAAAAAAGAAAAAACTTATATAATATCAGAATGAATTGCTTCTACTTGATATTAAAATTATATATATATATATATATATACTTCTTTTCAATATGTTTTTATCAACATCTAATACAAAGGTATCTGTCCTACACTTTGTAATCAAAATAATCAAACAATTCAAAAACAATTTCGAAAAATTTTATTTGAATTGAACATTGCCATTTTAAAAGAAAAAAACACTTGAGATATATTTAGAATAATTCATTGGTATTGAAAAAATAAAAATTTAACTATAAAATTTCAATTTTCTTAAAACTATATATTATTTTAAAATTTCATCCTAAATTAATAATAATTTTTAAAATGTGACGAGGTTATCTAAAAAAAATGGTATAAAATCTTTGTATGTATAGAATTTGAACAGTAACAATTTCAAAATTTTATAAAATATAATTAAATTTTATTAGAAGAAAAAAAACACCACACCATTAAACATATAAAAAAAAAAAATGGCGGCTAAATGAATTTTTTTTTAATATTCCCAAATAATTTTATTAAATAAAAGTCAACTTAATCAACTTTTACTGTACTAAAAATTTATTTTATTTTTAAAAATGATTGACAAGCAATTTTTAAAAACATATTTTTGATGAGAATTTTAATGGCAAATTGTAAAATGTGTTTTTAAATAAATAAATAAAAAAATATTCATATACATATTATATATATATATATATTATATACATATATGCCCTTCAGGAACAGTTTTCCTAAAAAACAAAATATTTTTCTCTTTTAATTTCTTTCTTTCTACTTTTTTTTTTTTTGTTTTTTTTTTTTCAATTAACTCACAAAGGAATTTTCCAAATTAGATTCTAAAGTGTGTGTGTATACAAATGTATGGTGTCAAGGTAAATTATTAGAAAACAAAAAAGAAAAAGGAAAACAAAAGAAAAATAATAAATTCTCATATGATTTTTTGGCTGAAAATATTTTGATATATTTTTGTGAATTAACGATTATTTTATATTTAGGACCAGTAATTCGATATTTTTTTGCCTTTTTTTTTATATATATATATAAATAAAAAAAAGGTTCTGCCTACACACCTATTTTCGTACTTTCAGGAGAAAAAGGAGGAAATTTGTATTTGTGTAAATAAAAATGTTAGTGTTTTCGTATTTATGTGTTATAAGATTTATCAAAAGAAAATGAAAACCAAATAAGAAAAATCAAACTGTGTTTTGTAAGCTTTAGAGTTTATGATTTTACATTTTGTTTTTTTCTTATAATTTTGTTTTATATTTTTGTATCAAATTTCAAATTAAAAAGTAACCAAGAAAAAAAAAATTATTATATTAATAAGTATAAGTATAAAAAAATTAAATATAAGTTTTTTTTTTTTTTTTTGTATTTTAACCATCACAAAATCTTTAAAAAAAACTTTATATTAATTTAAATGTGAGTATTATATTCTTAAAATATTATGTTTTTTGGTGAAATTCTTTTATATAAACAATGAATTTTGGTTAAAGTATTATAGAATCGAATAATTTTGTATTATTTAGCCTTTAGTATTATTTAGAATGGTAATTAAATATAATATGCATATTGAATAGATTTTGCCTATAATTATGCAAATATTTGTTAATTTTTCAGTTAATATGGAAAATAGACCTACATAATTTATTATTCAAATAAATATTTGTATAAGGAAACACATAATAAAATTAATCAGAAATCATTATGACAGAATACAAAACACTCCAGAGAATGGTTTAATATCGCATATATTTTACCACAATGAGGAATACATTGAAAAGACCTTGCTCACAGGTTTCATAGCTCCTGAGCATTTCATCTTTTTAGATAAAAATCTTTATCTCCAAACCCAAAATTATGTCCCACTATTATGTCACTATAATAGACGAGGCACATGTAAAGCTATTGAATGTAATCCAGACAATATAAATGGAGAAAATTTCAACTACGACATGTCCATTCCGGACAAAGATAAATTAAATAAATAGAACATTTTAATGGTTGGAAAATGCTTATAAATTAGTTTAGAGTATTAATAATACAGATTATTTTAACTAGGTTAAGTAGGTTAGGTAGGTTAAGTTTTATTTTATAAAATTTATTTGAAATAATATTGGTTTTTTTTTTGCCCCAGCTATTCCAATAGTCACTTTAGTATAGTTCTAAACACTCATTTTTTTAGCTTTAAATTTTATATCATATAGCATAAAATTAGCATATAAAAATTAAAATTGTAATTTAAATGTTAATTATATTCATAAGTTAAAACCGTTTTTATAAATTTTTTTTAAGGTTAAGTAGTTTAAGATTGTACAATGGGTAAAAATAAAAATTTAATTAAAAAAAAAAAAAACCTATATAATATTCTAAACTAGTAACAAAACTTTAAATGATATTCCAGCTCTTAAATTAGAAAAATTTATTGAAAAAATATGCATAGCCTTCAACATAATATAAAATTGATATTTCATTTTTATTTCATATATTGCTTTTCCATTTTATATTATACTAACTTTACAAAACAAAACTATTTATGGGACTGTTAAAGTGATCAAAATGAAGATGAGATACTAAGTCAATTTTAAATAATAATGAATTTATAAGATTATTATCACAATTTTATTAATAAATTAAAATTGTTTAAGGAAATTTCTTATAAGCTATAGGCCTTGTAATTTTCACATTCTTAGTTATGCTCATAATGACCTTAGTAGCCTAAGACCTTTTCTTTATTGGTACGTTTTTAATTTACGTTTTTAATTTAATTTTAAGTTTAAGTTAAAATAAGTTAAATTTAAGTAGCATAATTAGATTTATGTTTGAAAAGTTTATGATAAATCTTTAACTGACACTTTTTTATATTTTTCGTCTTTTAAAAATTTTAATTTAAAAAATTATTAAATTAATTAATTCTTTCAATCGAAAGTTCTCGGGTTTAAACTCCGGTCAGATCTAATCCAATCGAAGAAATTAATAATAGTTTATATCTTGTAAAATATCTGGTTCAAGTAATCAACAGATTAGCGAAAATATAGAAACTGTAGAAACTAAATTTAATTTTAATATGAATAATAAAAAGATGGTGAGATTTTAAGGATCGTTTTGAGATTTAAGTAGAATATTTGTATTTAAATGATATATGACCGAATAAAAAGCACAAAATAAAGCTAGAAAATCGAAATTACAATTTGCTGTATTTTTTTTATTTTTATTTGAAGTACAAGAGATTATTAGATTTTTAAGGAAAATTTGAAAGATTTTCGTTATTTTGAAATATATTTTTTTTTAAATGGCAACTAAGCGACGCCATCAATTTTTTCACATCTCCTAAAACAAAGTGTGTATTGGTTTTACCGCCTTAAACGATTCAGTATATTCTTTATACTCCTTATAGGATTTAAGCGAAAATTTTTTTATGGTATAATAAATGGATGCTTTGTGAATGTGTGTGAATAAATAAAAATTTGATATAAACATGTAGGAGATATTTACTCGGCTAGAAAATTTATTTTCTTACAAGAATAGTTTTTATAAAGCAATCAACAATATAAAATTTAAAACTATATATTATAATAAAGTTTTATTTTATGGATATAAATTTTCATTATAACTTGATTAGAATCCATTTTGGCTCAAAAAAAAACTTTTCAGTGTTTTTTTTTTTTTATAATTTCATTGAGCTCACAGATGCATACAATTCAGAATTGTTACAATTTGAATTTGTTTCATTCTTTTGATTACAAAGTACAGAATAGTTATACTTAAAAAATTAATTTTATTTGAAAATGAAAATAAAAAAAGACAAATATTATAAAAGAAAAACTTATTACTATTGTGGTTTGTTTGTTGCTATTTTTAATTTCAAAAACTTAAAAGAAATTTAATTCATTTGTGAAGAATAATATCTAGATATTATATTAGTTGCATTAGGTATATTATGTTTTAGATTGTTTGGATTCCTGCAAATATCCAATTAAGTAATAAAAAAAAGAAAATAAAAAAAAAGTTAAATGAATATTTTACCACACAAAGAACAGATTTAACATTTTTAATCCTAATTATCATTATGATCATTACTATTCTTATTATTATTACCATCAGAACTATTATAATCAAGGAAAATATAAAAAAAAAAAGATTTTTATTTTACATTTATAATTTTAATTTTTGTTTTTTCATTTCAATTTTAGTAATAATTTTTCGTTTTTGAATTCTAGTACAATACTAACATTTACAGTATTGCAGTAACAGAAAATAAATAGAAAATTATTGAGATAAATATTAAAAAATTAAAATTTAGTTAAAAAAAAAAAAAGTTTTTCAAGAAAAGGTGCACGAGCGAAAATTAAATTACATTGAATTTTTTAAAATAAGAAATTAATTAAAATAAGGGATAATGATTAAAATTATTTCTAGAACAGGCAATTTCATAAAATAAAAAAAAAAAAAACAATTTCTGTTTTAAATAAGTGTGTTCTATTATTTTCTTTTGAATTAAAAATTTTTTTTTTGTTTTTTTTAAGAATTAAAAGCAAACAAATTTTAAATTATAAATCTATTTATGTTTTCTTTTAAAAATGCCATAGACATTTAATTTTTTTCAATGCAAAATATAAAATAGATTGTCTTCAGTTTATGACATACATTATAACATAAAAGATAATAATATTTTAAGGCTACATAAATATGAAAAAAAAAAATAAATTCAGTTTTTTTTTTTTTTAAATAAATTTATATGTTCTACTTATTTTTGTATGAATTTAAGAAGAAAACATTTGTGTGCTAATGTTTCATTTTTATTACAAATAAACAAAAATAAATTTACTAAATAAAAGTCCTTGAAATCTTAAAGTAAGTTATTAAATTTTTATTTATTTTGTGTCAATATATAAAATTTAGTGAAATTTTGTTACTAGGTAAAGAGACAATCTTTTCTACATTTTTAATTATCTGGAACCTTATGTTTATCATTTAAGATTTTCTTTATAAAAACTGTTTTAACTCAGAAAATATAAAAGAATATAATATGGTTTAATATTTATTTACAATCAATTATTTTATTTTTTTTTTATAATTATTTAAATAAATTTATTTTAATCTGTTCTTTATAATTAAAAATGTTTGCAAATTTTGAGATTTGAAGCCGTGCTCTCAAGGTTAATAATATGTTAATATGTGCATAACTGTTATGGCCATCGAGATGACTATTATTTTGTTTTTTTAAAAATAATTATTGTTATTAATATCATCAATTCACTAATAATGTCTAATAACTTTTCTACCACGTTTGTACTTTGTAGTAAGATATGTCACAAGATTTGGGCATTTTTTATTTATTTATTTATTTATATTAATATTACATACATAAATGTAATGCAATATTATTGAACCATCGGCTACTAAGGCCATTATAGATTTTTTTTATACTATTATTAAATTAGATACTAATATTATTTATTTTGTTTATATTATATACTATATATTTACATTATATTAGGTTGTAAGGGGGGTATGTAAAGAAAAAAAACTTGCGACCTGTGCAGGGATTGAACCCACACTCCTTCGGTTAATACGCCACACGCCTACCCACTAGGCTACCGAAGCTCCGGAGCATTTTTTTTATCAGTAAATATAGAATAAATGAAAAAATTGCATACTTTAGGGATGCATTACTATTTAGTCGGTTAACGGTTGATTAAGCGTTAATTGGAGACTAAAATTGGAACTGGATTGGTCTTTAATTAAAAGAAAAAGACATATATTTTAAAATTTTAGTATTTTATTAATTAAAATTTTTTTTTTGTGAAACTATTGGATATAACATTTCGTGAAGTTAAACTATTCTTCTATAAAAATTTATTTTATAAAATTTAGTCTCAAAATATTTTTTGGAAAATTAATTTAATTTAAATCCTAAACTGTGCAATAGAAATATTTTAAATAAATATTTTAAACGCCGGCCAGATCAAATCTAATTGCATAATACAAAAAATATAAAATTAATAATAGTATTATGACTACATCCTGGAGAAATTTCTTCCAGTTATTTATAACTGATGAAAATAATAATCATAATAAAAATTTTTTTTTTTTTGCTTTTAATTTATATATTTGCATATCTTTTTCTCTTATAATGATATTTAAGATTTGTTTTTATTAAGATTATTTTGATTTAAAATAGGATTTTTTTAGAATTTTTTCTATACATTTAATTGTTTTTTATTGTATGTTAATTCGATGGAAAAATATAATTTGCTTAATTATAAGGACATTGCAATAACAATAAGAGTAGAATATATAGCAGAATAAGATTTAAGATGAGATGAAAGAGAAAGATAGATGGAAAAAAAAAAAAACTTTGTGTTGTGTTTTCTATTCTTCTATATATTCTCTTTTGTATTATACAACCCATAAAATCCTTTAATCATTTTTATTGAGGTTTTACATAAAATATAACAGTATTAATTTGTGTGTGTGCTGTCTTTTCCAAATTATTCTACATAATAACACTGTACCTACAATGTCTGTATTAAAATACAGAGATATAACAGAATAAAATAGCAATCTTTATTAAATATCATATTGCTATATTGCGTTTTTGCTTTTTTACAGCTTTTAAATATATATTTTCTGTGTGTTTTTGTTTTGTTTGCTTTTGTTTTGTTTCTGTTGTCTTTTCGGATGAAATTCTTTTTTCATTTAAATTTTTAGGTGGCATTTAAAATCTGTGTATTATGGCTTTAATAATCGTTTGTTGATTTTTTTTTTTTTTTGGTTTTCTTTTGTTTAACAGGAACAAAAAGAAATAAGAAGAAAAGAAAATATCATTGTATTTAAAAAAAAAAAAAAAAACAATCTGGATTCAGAATTTCACCTTTGCTGAAAAAGAAAAACAAAATGAACATCACTTAAGATAAGCGATAAAGATTAAATTGTATAAAGCTGGATGCTTGTTGTGAATGTGTAGTACAAATTTTTGTATCCACAAATTTATTTCATTTTGGCTTAAAATTTAATTGAATTCTGGTTGAATCTTTAAATATTTTTAAGGTTAAAATTAAGACAGATTTTATTGCAAATAACTGTACGCGTTGTTTTAAAATTCTTAGTTAAAAATTTAAAAAACTAAATAGAGTGTTAAAAACTATAAAATAAGATTATTTCTAAAAAGTAAAAATTTTTTATTACGAATTAGAATTGATAAGAATGAAAAAAAGAGATGTAAAATTATATAAAAATTAAAATCACATCCTTATTCAAAAATTCCAAAGTTAACACCATGTACTTTTTAATAATATTTTTTTTTTGCACTTTTCTGGAATATAAAAACAAAATACAAAAAAAAAAAAACATGTAGTAAGTAAAATTGTGTTTAATATTATGATATTGAGTCGGTGGTGGTTTTATTTTATTTCTGTTTATGTTAAATAATTTCCTATAAATATGTACATATTTCCATATAACTGAGAAAAACAAAAAAAAAATTGTATGTATATGAAGATAAACAAATATACAATTTTTTTGTATTTTATTATGAATATAATATTTTATGTGCTTTGATTTGAAAATTATTAAAATTATTTTTTTTTTTGTTTTTTCTTTCTATTTTTAGAATAACAAAAAAAAAAATAAGTAGGTTTTTCCTTTTTTATTGTGTTTTTATTTTTCTTTTTGGTTGAAAATAATAATAAAATGTGTTTTATATAATATTGAAATTAAAATTTAGTTTTTTTTATTGTGGATAATAAATAATTTACATTAAAAATTTATATATACAGGATAAGTACCGATTTTCATCAGTAGATTTCAATATTTTATATTTTTTATCAATAAAAAGGATTAATTGATGAAATTTTAATGAGTTTTAAAAGTTAAATGTTTTAATAACTAAATTGTAATAACTTAAAATTTAAAAATTACTGAAGTTATATTGAAATATAAAATGCACTTATTTTTAGAGAAAATTCAAAGCAAAAATCGCTTTGGCAAAAATATTATGACAAATACACATTTCAATTCGTGGAAAAATTAGTTTTTGTTGAAAAGAAATAATAAAAAATTTAATGTTTCTCAATAAATTGAATGTTGCGGTTTTTTTTTTTCACAATAATATTACATTACGTCTAAAGTTATGCAATAATCAAGAAATAAAATAAAAAATGTATATAGATTTTTATTTTATATATTATATATCATGGGTTTATGTAATACATTTTTAAGGAGAAAAAAGTTAAAATAAGATTTTATTCTAATATATTTTAGAATTTTTGTTCTAGACATTGGTTTATTATATCGAATTGTAAAATATATCACGAAAAATATAGAAATAATAAAAAAACTTAAATTTACGTTGAAGCGATTATAACAGTTCTAAAATTTGACAATTGATTTTTTTTTTTTTTTTTGTTTACCGTTAAGGTAAGTAAAACTATTTCAGTGAGAAATAATTTGCTGATAAAAAAAAATTTTCTAACTAGTACAACAGGTAATAAAATTTATTTTCTAATCAAATATTTAAATTTTAATATTAAAACCTATATTTTTTGTTAGAATGATTCTAATTATTAAATTTGAATTCATAAAAAAAACTTTTTTTAAGCTACACTTCAAAGAAAACTGAAAATGAATTTGATAAAATGCTATAGGTATAACCTATACCTTAAAAAAAAAATAATAAAACTGTGAACCAATAAAAAATTACAATATATATTATATTCATTTTTAAATTTTAAATTTAAAAATACTTTGACATTTCTATAGAATATTATATTTATAAAAATATTACAAAATATTCTATAGTGCTTTTTTTCCCAATATTTGAAAAATATACAAAGGAAATTGTGACAAGTAAAAGAAATACAATAAAATTGAAATTTATGTTGAAATTGGAAATGACATAACCACTTAATATGATAACAATGTTAAAAATTTTATATTATTCTAAATATTTTTAATAATATGAAATTGCAAAAAAAAAAAAAACTGTTAAATGTTAAAGTTTAAAGTTTAAAGTTTAAATGTTAAATGAAGTTCTTAACAAAAAAATTTAATATATAAAGGAGCAAGAGTTCATAAGTATAATAAATATTCTATTTCGTTTATGACAACTTAAAACAAGATATTTATATCAAACTATATAATATATTTTTATTCAGGATCGAATTCTGAGTCGATTATGTTCATCTGTCTATCTATCCACTCAGAGCTGGACTGACTTACCAAGCTACCGGGAGTTTCCCGGTGGGCCTTGCCGAAATGGGCCTTTGTCTGAATCAAAAATGTTTCCTTTTAATAATATTTTTTAAAAGTGGGAAAATTTTTCGATAAAAAATAAAAATGTTCCCACAGAAAAATAAAAATAACAATTTTTATAAAATACAGTAGTAATTTCAAATTTTCTTAAAATCAATGTGTTAAGTAAACAAGAATACTTCATAGCCTACTGTAATATCATTTAATATCTAAATTTTAAATATCAAAAATCGTAAATAAAATTATTTCATAGCCTACTACAATTTCATTTAAATATCATAAATCTCGCCTTTTTCTTGCCAAAAATTTTTAATAGTTTGCAGAAGGCTTTCGTTCAATTAGGATTGTGTGTGATTTTAAAAAAGTTAAAAAACTAAAAATATTACTATTTAAAAATATACTATATGTCATTAAAAACGATGAAGTTATTGATATTTTAAAAGAAAAAAGTAGTCTCTTGAAAAAATTATTAACTTAAAGAAAATAATATATTATATAATCAACTTATTATTAAAAATAAGAAATTTATAATTAAAAATTGGAAATGAAAATGGAATTTATTGAATTGTTTTGTTTTTTTTGTTAATGTGATTTCATTTAAATTTATTTTTTCATTTTCATTTATTTTATGTTAAGTTCATTTTTGTATTTTCTATCATATTCAATGTTAAATCATAAAAAGCATAACAATTAATTAAAAAAAAAATTTGCAATTTTGATGCACTTTGATTTAACTCATAAATTGATTAAAAAGAGTATTATTAAAGAAAAAAATAATTAATTTTTAAAGAAAAACAAAAATTTTTTTTAAAAAATGATTTCAATACATATATATTAGGGCCGAAATGTTTAAATTTCCCGGTCCTAAATTCAATCCTAGTCCAACCCTGTCCACCCAATAACTCAATTCTGAAGATAGGATCCTGAAATTATATTATAGATGGTATTTTCATATAAATACTCCAGTTTTTTTTTTGAAAATTAACTCTCATACAACTTCTTTTTTATCTGTACATGACTCGCAGTCTCTACATAAGATGAATATTTAAAATTTTGTCAAAATAAATTAAGTTTTATGCTAACAATGATTGAAAAAGGAGTAACGCAACAGATTCGGATAAATACAAAAGTTTTTATGTTCATGTTTTCGTCCTTAATAAAATTAATCAACTTAAATTAACAGATAATCCATGTTTTATGGTAAAAATTTCTGCAAAATTTATTTGGTTTGAAAACTCCTAAATTTAAAATAAATATATATCTCAGTATAACTTAATTAAGTCAACTGATATCTTAAATTTTCTAAAAGATAATAAATTTTTATGAATAAAACATATAATATGTGTATTATGTTCAGGCAAGTACCTTACTGTTGACAAGTACCCTACTTTTCCTCATTTTTTTAATAAAAACTATGTAAAAAAATAATAATAATATAGAATTATTATTATTGTTATTTAAATTTTTAAAATTTAATGTCCTAATAACAAAAAAAAAGAGAAAAAAAAAATTATAATAATTTTCTGGCACGCAAAATATTAGTTTTATTTTTTTTTAACAAGATTAATAATTTTATTGTTATTAGAATCATTAAACTATTTATTTTGTATTTTTATATACTAATAATTTTGAAATAGACAAATGAAAGTAAACCATTTGAAAACACCACAATATCAACAATAACTAACTACATAATAGGAAGGACCAAAATTAACAATAGAATATACTTATATTTTCACACTTATATTTCATTCCTTTTTTTTTTTACTTTAATTGTTTTTAAATTTTAAATTTTATGTTTTCTTTTTGTTTTTTTATAAATTTAATGCATAACGGTATTTTTAAGGATAATATTGTATAATATAAAATTATTTGAATAAAAAACAATCTGAATATCAACAGCAGGTGATAATAAATAATATATTAAAATATGTTTTTCTTTTTTTTTATTTGTTTTTCCATAAAAATTTAAGATTAATTGACTTTAACTATTTGTTTGTTTGTATAATTTTGTGTATATGTATTTTAATATTTTTCGAGGGCAGAAAATTCACCTTAAATTAAAATTGGAATTTATTTGGAAAAGTTTTTCTCGTGAAAATAAAAATCAAAAAAATATTTTTAATCAAAAGTATTTTAATTAAAATATTAATTAAGTTTTTTTTTTTTTTTTTGAAAACAAAAACAAAAGAAAAGAATATTTTTTTAAAATTTTGATATCAGAAATTTAATTAATTTGGTAAATTTCATATAAAATATAAATTTTTGTTTTAAGAATTCCGAAAATTAAATATTATAAATAAACAGTATATTATTAAAAATAATTTTTAAAAATAATTTATTAGTGTGTTATGTATATAGAAATTGGGAAAGAAAATTCCAATGAAAAGTAATATTTTTGTGTGATTACAACAAGTTCGGGTAGCTGCCATACAACTTCTCTTTTTAAATAAAAATAACTTAGTGTCTATTGAAGTCTATTAGTTATCTGAAATTTAGTGAAAAGATATCGAGTTACATGCCAAAAACTTTTGTAAAATTTGATTGGTCTAAAGCACCCGGTTCAGGCTTCTTGCGTATCTTGGAACTTAATGAAACTAGAAGTCTAAAATCTTATATATGATGTTCAAGTTTTATGGTAACAACTTCTGTAAAATTTGGTTGTGCTTGTGCAATAGATTCGGGTAGGTGTCGTACAACTTCAGAATTTACATAAACATATCTCTGTAGTTAACGTTGGTACTAAAACATCTGAATGTTTTAAAACGATGATCGAGTTTTATAGAAACAGGATATATTACCTTCATACGAGTATCTCAGAGTTGACATAGTCTACTCTACTGTACTCTTCCTCGTTTGTATTAAAATTATTTTATAACAACATAAAATAAGATAGAAAATTTTTAACAAATATTTTTGACAATCGGAAGTTCTCGTACTATGTTTTTATATCTGTTTAGATATTTCTAAGTTAATATGCTACTCATTTGTCGTCAGATAAAAGTGTACGAAAAATTCAAGAAGAAAGCACTCTCGATTATTAATTTTTTGAATTTTTTCAGAGGTTTTAAAAATTACCAAGAAATGAAAACTTCTTTCCATTAAAATTCTAATAGAAAAATAACATATAATCATATATTATGTTCCATATTATATTAAGGTGTTTGCACAAAATTCCCATTAAAGTTTTAAACAATTTATGTATAAAAAGGAACAACAACAAAATTTATTGTTGAATATAGAAAAAAAAAACACACCTACATTACAACACGTTTTCATACTTAAATAATTGTTTATTTATTTTTTTTTGTTAGTTAATAAAACAAAAATAAGAATTCAAAGCATATGCCCTTCCATTTATATACGCTTGATGAATTTCATCAAAGTTAGACAACAAAGTTTACCTTTAAGATAATATTAAGCATTTTTATAATATGTACCTATGTATAATATATGTTAATAATTGTTTGAATATAATAATATATTAATAACAAAACACACACACTCAGACACACATGTATGTAATTATTATTATAGAAGTATTGAATTTCACTTAAGAAATTTTTTAGAATAAATATAGTTTCCTGTAATATTCAAAATAATTCTGGATTAGCATCATACCAAGGTCTGATATACACAAAATATCGTTTATCAAAACATTTTAAATCTTAACTATAATATTGATAAGAATGAAAAAAAAAATTTTAAAAGTTTTATTAAATTTGAATTTTAATTTCATTAATATTTATCTTAAATATTTAAAGGTATTAACAAACTTTTATTCTTCTTATTTTATTACTATACTTATTAATAAATTTAAAAATTCAGTTAGATGTTTGAAAGATTTTAACTCAAATTAAATTTAGTGAAATATCAAAATATTTTTGATCAGTATTTTGTAATTCAGCGTAATAATTCCTGAAGTTTTCTTCGATATTTAATCACATCGCTGTCGATCCTTGTAAAATAGAATTTCATTGAAATATTCATATCTATATTACAAATAAAATGAATCTGTTGCATAATATTAAAAATTGTAAATTGATGTTAAGAATAAAGCTAAAACATAATTATAACTTTTACGGGTTGAGGATTATAATGCTATAGGCATATAGTGGTGTTAATGAGTAATATAAGTACTTTTTTTTTTAAAAAACTCGTTGAGTCCCACGCTCCCCAGTGAACATAAAAACATATTTAACGTGTTTTTTTTTCTTAACGGAGGGGGGAATCTTCCAAAGACACCAAGAATTACCTTGGTAGTGTTAAATTCTTACTGACTAAACCCACCCTTTAGCCCATATAATGGGATGAGACACCCTTTAGTCCATATAATGGGATGAGACGCTTACCTGCGAACGCGGTATATTGACTATGGAGTACGGAGAGGAAAGGATAGGAGAGGATAGGAAGGGATAGGAAATGGATATTGAAAGATTGAATTGGGAGTGGAAACAATGAATCACAAGAAAAAAACTAATTAATTAAAAATTAATAAAGAGAGTATTATTTTCTAAATTTATATTAGAAAAAATTTAAGCCTTGTTATTTATTTATTTATTTATTTATATTAATATTACATAAATATAATACAATATTATTGAACCATCGGCTACCAAGGCCATCATTAGTTTTTTTTATATTATTATTGAATTATATACTAATATTATTTATTTTGTTTATATTATATACTATATATTTACATTATATTTGGTCGTAAGGGGAGTATGTAAAGAAACAAACGCTTCCGACCTGTACATGGATTGAACCCACACTCCTTCGGTTAATACGTCACACGCCTACCCACTAGGCTATCGAAGCCCCTTAAACTTTTTTTTATTTTTCTACAAAATGTTAGTAACATGTAATTTTAACATAACTTTAGGCACTTTCATTCGATAGAAAATATACATTTTAAATAATATATATATATAGTTTAAAAATAAATTTATTTGATTTACAAAAATAAAATATATATCTACATACATACATATGTAGTTATTTAATAAAATAATTTTTGTTTTAAAATTCTAAAGAAATAATATTTTATTTTGTCATATTAAATTAAATAATTTATACCAAAAAAAAAAACATTTAAAAAAAAAAAAGAAAATAATTAAATTATTTCAATCTTTAAAAATCCTAGAAAATCTTATTAAAAATTTTCCAAATGATAAATGAATTTTCAAAAAACCAAAAAAAAAAAAGGAAAAAGAAAAACGAAGGAATTATAAGAGTTAGAAGTTAAAGGAGAATTTTGAATCTTAATGTATATAGAATAGCATAATTTATAAGTAAATGTATATAATAATATAATATTCATAAAAATATACATATATGTATTAATATGTATATATAATTGTTTACAGTAACATGACATAATGTTGTCATCATTTATTATTTAATATTAATAACTCTATTCAAATCCATAACGATTTATAGCAATTTTTTGTTTTTTTTGTTTTTTGTTTCAAATCATCAACGAACAATAGAGACAGTGATGGTAATGGTAGTGGGAAAGATGGTAAAGGTATGATATGATATTAAAATTAGATCAATCAAAAATGAAATTATTTTATAATGAAGAAAGAAATATAACAGAATGCTGGTGAGAAACCATAAAATTATTAAACTAAAAATTAAATTATTAATACATACAAAAAAAATATATATATATATAAATATATATTAGGTATATTCCATAGAGATTGAATGTGTTACTATAATTGATCAAAATCATTATTATAGTTTGATTTGAACCCTTTTAATATAAATTTTTATACTTTAATTATAATTGAGTATAAATATTTTTATAAATTAGATTTTATTAAGTAGCAACGAAAAGTGGTATAAGTATTACAATATTATAAAAAAAAAAATTAGATTTCATTAAAAGCAAATAGCAACGCAAAGTATAATATTTAAGTAGTTCAATATTTTCAAAAAAAATTTTTTATTTCTTTGTATCATTTCATAATTTTAAAATTCTAACGAAAACAAAAAGTATATGTAATTATTTTCGATTTAGAATTACAATATCATAATATTGCAATTCGTTTTCAGTATTTCGTCATTCATTGTAACATCAATACATTATTATAATTAAATAAATTTCATATATGGGTGTTGAAATTTTAATGACTATAATATTAAAAAAAGTTTGTTAAACAAATTGTATATTACAGAGATTTAATTAGAAAGTTCATTTAAGAATTTTAAACATAAAAATTATAATATGTCAGCATAACTTTAGTTTGTTAATTATTTATTTGAAAAATTTTCTAAATGTAAACTCTTTTATTATTTTATTTTCTAAAAAATAAAAAAAAATTTTATTTTTTAATTTTGTTTTAAATTTTTATAAAAATTAAGAGAAGAAAAAACTTTTAAAAATATCATTTTAAAAAATGAAAAATAATTGTTTTTATAACCCTGGTATTAAAATGTTCAAACAAGTTCTCAACCGATTTCAAATAACAAATTATTTCCCATTTTTGTTCTATGGCTTAAACTTCCAGTATACTTCCGTCACAAATTCCATTTTCCGTCACAAATTTTTTAATTTTAAAATAACTCTTTAATTGTTTTAGTTATCGTGTTTTCAAATTAGAATATAACATCATAACATGCAATTTCATATCAGTAATTATTTGAAATAAGTGATAAGTTTTTCCATGTATTAAAGAAACATGTCATACCATTCTACAAAAGTTGTTTATTGTAAACATTTTTTATTTAAAAAAGAATTAGGTACTAATTTTTATGAAAACCAATTGTTTCGAATATTTATTATAAGTTTGTATTCACAGGAAAAGTATCTATTGCCTTCCTTGTTTTTTTTTTTCTATTTTTATCGTTATTTTTCTATTTTACATAATGATTTTACATTTCCTTACTGTTCCAAAAAAAAAAAAAAAATCACTATATATTAAAATTTTTATGTCTGAAACGATTTAAAAAAAAAAATAAAAAAATGGCGGATTAACTATTTGTTTTTTTTTTATCTCTAAATTTTGTTTACCATTTCCGCTTTCATTTTTAATATTCGTTTTTGTTTTGTGTAAATAAACGTCCATCGGATCACTCTAATTGTCATGTCTCCCTACATTAAAATGCAAATATAAATATTAGTAGAGACTGCATTTAGAATTTAAAAGAGAATAAAAAAAATGTCAAAAAATAAAAACTTGAGCGTTGAACATTGAAACAACTAATACTGGATGACAGATTTTCTAAATGAGTAAAAGAGATAGGCGATAAGCAATATTGAATATGATGCAATTCTCAAAAAGAAAAAAAAAAAAAAATCAGAAAAGATGTCAGCATGTCATCATTTATTCATGTTATGCTAATTAACACATCAAGTATTCGTCTGGAACAAACAAAAGACTCAAAAAAAAATAATCAACAGAAAAAAATTGAGAGAGGAATTTACTGTGGTTTTTTTTTTATTAAAAAACAAAAACGAAAAAAAAAACCATAAAAACTGAAAATGCTGTTAATTAAATCCATTTAACATTTTTGTATATAGGAGGCTACTAAGTTATGCAAAAGATTTTCTCATATATATAATAATTATATAAGTATATGTATTTATAGTTATATAGAAGTGTTTAGTTAATAATTTAGGTGTAAATGTCTATACACACAATTGTATATATTATATAGTATGTATATAAATATATATACCACCAAAACATTAATGTTAGTGGGTATCATAGGAAATGTAATTGAGCGAATATAAAATAAAAACAAAAATCTTATAAGGGATAAGAAAATGTTGCTTATTTACTAAATAAATATACATATTTATTTATATAGGACCCTTGATATTATTATAGTACGGATGTTATCATCAATATCAATCGTATTTATGTATATGCATATAATATTATTATTTTTATCATCATTTTTTATCATTTTTAATATATGAAAATCAGTATCAACATTATGTGTTACAGAGCAATGAATAAAAATTCATATTAAAATTGCATGTAGTCAGTTCATCAGGGTGAAGATTTATTTATTAGTTGGTGTCATAGACCGACAAATCATATGCTCATTAAATTCTGTTTAACCGCAAAAGAAGAAAAAAAAAATTGATACTAATGAAATTTTTTTTTGAGTGATACAATGTGGGATTTCAAATTTTCTGTTTATTTAGAGAAAAATTCTATTAATTATTCAGTTAAAAAAATGTTACGAATTTTTAGTTAATTTTTGTTTTTGATTAAAAAATTTTCAATTTTAAAAATGTTAATATTATTTTATTTTTAATTAAATTTGATTGTTTCGCCACTTTGTACAAAAAGTACCTATACATATTGTATAATTTTATTGACAGGCGAAAATTTTATCTGAAAATAAATTGTGACTTGTTAATTACGAAAATCAAATTAAAGATAATTAAAAATATTTATTTGACACCTTTTTGAAATTTATAATAAGAAAAATTTTAAAAGATATTTGAAAATATTTAGTAGTGTAGGATTTTTAATTGCAATACATTTTGATTAATGATATCAATTTCATTTATACGTTTTGACTTTTAATTTTTTTTTTGAAAAGTGTGGATAATAAATTGATAACATTGAGATAGCTCTAATTTCGATTTAGCAACTTAATAATAAAAAGTTTATTCTTTTTTTATTTAAAATAATTTTTTTTTTTTTAGAATATTTTGTAAAACTTGACATAATTTATTTTATTTATTATTATCCTAAATATAAATTAAAAATACAAGGCTTTAGTTTTAATAAAATATATTTAAGAGTTGTAATTATAAATATACCTACAGGAACATAGTTCAACTGTACAATAAATTTTGCCATTACCATCTCTTAAAAGAGACGAGATACATGTCGAAAAGTATATATTCTTCTTCAGTATAGAATTCTGAGTCGCTTCAGTTATGCTCAGGATAAAATTATGAGTCACTTCTGTTTGTTTATCCATCTATTCGCTCACACCATAACTTAAAAAATAATTAATTAGAATTAAGATGCCATTTCATTTTTATGTATTTATTATTTGCTATTGAAATTCAACAAGTCAGTCATTAATTAATTTAGGTATCTGTAATTTTTCCAAAACATGTTAATTTTTATTTTAATGTTCTCAACAAAATTTTGTTGGTCTAGGGAGCAGGCTCGGGTAATAGTTATACAAATTTTTTGTTTTTTTGTATGAGCAATAAGTATTCTTTAAATAAGCTACGTATTTATGTCAACAACGTCTACAAAATGGTTCCAGCATACTCGGTTAATTAATTGTAATAAAATTAAACTAATACATAGCCTTAGGATGAGATGAATCTCTTTAGCTAACTTTGTAACTAAATTTATATGCTCATATCTTGATCCTTAAAAAATTGCCCCTAATAAAGTTGGTTCGGAGTAACCAATTTGAGTAGCTGTCATGTAACTTCGAAATGTTCATAATTATATTTCATTGCCTTAGTTAAGTCAAATATTTTAAATTTTCTAAAAGATGATTGAATTTTATGGTATAACCAGCATATTATAGAATTTAACACAGTCAACCTTATACCCTTTCTTTGTTTTATTCTCAGTTTAAGTTAATTTTATTTATTTATAGACTTATTTTGCTTATAGAATATTTTATAAGAATTACATTTTTTTTTTATAAAAAACATTTCTACAAAGTTATTCTATAGTGTAATTTCATTTTAATTTTTTATATAAGTTTATTATTAAAAAAACAAAATTTAGATTATTCATGACCTTCCGTAAATTCTCGGTAAGTATTTTTTTTATTATATTATTACTATATAAGCATCACTTTAAGTTGTTTATTAAATTTCATTAAAATAACTTTGTATATAATTTTTAAATACCTATTTTGAAATTAATTTATTTAATTTAATATTTATAAAATTAAATTATTTAAAGGGTTTATTATTTTTAGATAACAGGAAAGCAAAAATAAAATTATATATTTTTTTAAAAAAGGATAGTTCTATATTTATACCATGACAAAAAAAAAGTATTACCTAACTAAATATTTCTAAAAGAGATAATCCGTCTGGAAATATTAATATTATACTGTATTAATTAATAAAATTTTTTATCCGAAATCGAATGGAATCCTTTAAGTAAACCATTTTTATTGTTTTTAATTTTTTGAGATTATTCTATTAATAAACCAAAATATAAACAGTTTAACAGTTTATGAAAATTTTAAAAAATAAGGATAAAATAAATTTTAACCGACTCATAATTGATTTTGAAAGTGTAGTGGTTGAAATAACTAAAATAAACAGCTATTAAAGCAAGAATATTAAATAAGTTTAAAAGTACTGTTTGAATCTGAATCCATATGAGTAATAATGGAGTGGTAAAGTCTTCCGGGTCTAAATGAATGCGCTTAATTTAAGACTTCGGTAAGGTAATTATTGCATATTATGTCAATATTAATAATTTATATCGTATAACATTTCATATCGTAAGAATTAATATAGTAATATAAAATAAATAAAATTGTTGATCATAGATCTCGATCAAATATAATATTTACGTTTCAATATCTTGGGCACTAGCTACAGCCGAGTTTAATCAACATTTTATTGAAAATAATGATTTAAGTAATTGAACCGAAGTCTAATATAAAATAATAATGGGTTTAATAAGTGTGGTAGCTTGAAAAAGGTGAAAGGAAAATTAGAGAAAAATTATTTGAAAAAATTATCTATTGTGTCTAGGTACATATATATATTGTGTCCATTAGTTATGTCTCGTTGTTTATAAATCTCCTTTTATAAATTTTTTTTTTAAAGCCTTAATCATGACTCGATTAAATAAAATGACTAAAATATTGAAATTTAATAAAGTTCTACGTGAATGATGTTGAGATTTCTATTTTTGTGGTAATAATTACAATATAAAAAGTAATCACTTTTACTAACAATTTATAAATAACTTAAAAATTTAACTGAAACTAACTAACAAAAAAAAAAATACTGAAGTTTAATTAATTCATTCTATATTAATCAAATTTCTAATCAGTAATTAATTTAAATGATTACTAATTAAACTTTTTTTATAATAGGTATATCACATTTTCTTAAATTAAATTTAAATTAAAAAAAACAAAATTTTATTGTTTTCGATTTTTTTAAAAGAAAAACAATTTAAAATTTAGTTAAGAAAAAGAACAAATATATTTATGTTCCCTCTTATCTAAAATAATAAAAACTTTAAGCTACTTCGGATATTTTCTCAGTTCGAAAATAAAAAAAAAAAAAGAACAACAATAACAAAACAGGATATAAATAAAAAAAAAAAAAAAGAAAAAGAAAAAAATTAAAAATGTATGATTAAAAAACAAAAAGGGGTTGAATATAGAAGCTTTAAAATTGTATATACTTATCATATGTACTTTTATGTATATTATACAATATTATATTTTCTTTACGTTTTTAACCTTAGATCCTTGAATTTTATTACCCTGACTGATGAAGTTATTGTTATCCTTTTTTTGTTTTTTTTTTTACTTTTACTTTATTTTTTCTTTTATTTTTGTTATTTAATATGTGAAATAAAAAAAAAAAAAACGAGTAAATGAGAGTGCCCTTTAACTTTAACCACTTGACTAATTTAAAAGGATTTTTGTTTATGAATAATTTTCATTGTCCTTTTTCTTTGTTACCCACATTTACACAATTTATTTATTTATTTTTTTTTTTAATTTTATGTTTCTTATTTTCATTATTATTCAAGTGCAAAAAAAAAAATCTAAATTGTATTTCAATAAACAGATTTGTACACCAGCTCTAGTGTAACATATTCGCCATTCTATCCGTTGTTCTATGTATTAAAATACAATTTAAAACACAATACAAAGCAAAAAAAAAAAAAAAAAGTTGTACAAAAGCAATTTTCAGACATAAAAATAAAATGTTGCAAAGTTCTTTTACAGTGTTGGAAAACTTTATATATAAATACAATGTTACCTATAAAAGAAAAACGTCTAAATTTTTAACTTTTGTTAAAAAGATGAAATTTTTGGAGTATATTCCATGTAAAGAATTTAATAATTAACCAAAATAATCAAATCCTTATAAAAATTTCATTAAATTGTTTAAGTTTTTTTTCTGTATAGAAATAAAAAACTAAACTTATCTACAAAAGTTATAAAAGTGACAGAAGAAACTATACAATATTACTAGAAAAGATACAATATAAACTCCAAAACTTCACAACACTAATGCTGTTAAGAATAAAATTTAAAAATCGAAAAAAAATGTATATCTAAGCACCAATAACTTTAGAATGTTTTAAAGAAAAAATATGTAGCCATAGCGTGAAAATGAAGTCTATACTTTATTGAAAAGAAATTGATAAATAGAAGTCACCAACGTTTGTTGAAAACAATTAAAGGAATAAGAAAATTTTAATATAGATACTTATTTTTATAATTTAATTAGCAATTAACGGTATACTAGTATTCGCCCGCCTCTCGAAATTCGAGCAATTTTGGAAAAAGAGTAAAAGGGTTTTAAATGTCTATCATTTACATATTAAATATTATGATATAATTATTTATGCACCCAAGTGTATATTATTGTATTTAGTTGAATATATTTGAATTTAAAACATAAAGGAAAAAAAAAAAAAAAATTGTCATTCCTTAATTTGAATATTGGCTTTTCTTATAAATCTAATTGAATTTTCATATCATCCTTTTTTTGAATTTTCTTATCATTCTTTCTTGTCATCTTTTCAGTTTTATTCTTAATATAAGATTTTCTATAATTTTGTTTGTTTTGTTTGTTTAGTCAGACACAAAAAAAAAAAAGGATTCAGACATATTATTATTATTATTATATTATATTACATATGTAAAATATATGTGTATTTATTATAAAGTTTATAAAATTAATTTATTATCTGAATTGTTTATTAAATTATTTTAATTTTTTTTTTAATCTAAAATTATTTGATTTTTTAATTTAGATGAATATTATTTTTGCTTAGCTAATAACTGAGAATTCAATTTAAATAAAGCTTTTCCATAATATGAATCGTATATAGTACTGATTGCTCTTTTTTATATTTTCTTTGTTGTTTATGTTTTTAGAAAAATAAAATTGGCTTTTAGTATAGGTATTTTATGACATATACAGTTTTATAGTTATTAACTTATCGATGTTTGTAGAAAATAAGAATGTTTCGAATATATTGTATATTATAGGGTGTAAGTATGATAGCTAAATAAGTAAGTAGATAGCTACTGCAAAATTAAAGTTCAGTTTAGGCCCGTTGTGATACTATGGATCAGTATTTTTTTCTAATTGAACCATTAACAGATTGAATTCAAAAATGCTGTACATTGGTTAAGTCCACCTCCGATAAATTAAACCGATTATTTAAGAAGAATTTCTCCAGAAACTATCTTGGTTTTATTCATAAGGACACAACAGGTGAAATATTGATTAGTTTTCCTCTTTACAGCTACTTCAAAAGTTATATTAGGATAACCTCGCCTTTTGGCATGTTTGCCAACCGGACAGTTTTTGTTTCGATAAAGAAATAATTATTTTAAAAATAAGAAAAAATATGATCATTGTCATGAAACACCCTGTATATTATATTTTACTATCGGTAATATATTAATTCTTCAGTAATAATTTAAAATTATAATTACTGTTATTATATTAAATTTTTAATTATTCATTTCTATTTTTTTGCTTAATTTAATCAACTAATTAATATTTTAAATAACAGAGGTATGAATGAACTTTTAATTATGTAACAAAATAATGAAATACTTAATTAGAATCGCTATAATTTTATTTTAATATATTATTTAAATAATGATGATAAAACCAAAAAAAAAAAAAACAAAATAAATATAAATATAAATATAAATAAAAAAAAACACAAACTCCCACTATATTATGTTATTTTCACTTGAGGTACCTACTTGATTTTATAATCCTTCAAGCTATTTAAAATAATTGTTGATATTTAAATTGTACTTTAAATATAGAATAGTCCTTTTTTTTTTATTTTTAATATTAATTTTTTTTTTTCATACATTGTTATCTTCGACCAGGCAGTCAGTCCCCTCTTTTTTTTAATATATTTTATAAATTGTACTGTAATACTGAAAATAACAACCCTTTATTTTTCTATAGGGGAAATCCTATGTTTTTAATTCGAGTATTTAACAATGTAATCATAATGAAAAAAAAAAAAAAAAAAAATTCGTACCTTGAGGAAAATTAAAAAAAAAAAAATGTTTTCCCTATTTTTTTTTCCATAGTTTTCCCCTAAATAAATTTTTTAAGTGCCTGTTCAACTTTATTATTTTTTTTTTTTTTTAGATGGATTCTACTTTTTACGTACATATGAAAACATTTAGTATAAAAATATGTATAGTTGTACATTATAGTGTTTTTAGTTTTGTTTTGTAATTTATCCGATAATTACCACTATTATGTGTATATTGTTTTTCTTTTTTATATAAAAACTTTATATTATATCTAATTTTATTTATTCTATTTTTGTATTCAATTAACTTTTTTTTTTGTTTATTAATTTCCACCATAAATGGAAGTAGTATAATTATTTATATGTATGTATATTTATATGTATGTAATGATATTAAATAAATGTAGATATATTATGTAATATATGTATGTAATATATATATATATATATATATATATATATATATATATATGTATGTAGATATATTATATATTATGTATGTAATATATATATATCTATGGAGATATATTTGCTTATACTAAAAGCAGGCATTTAAAAATTAATAAGACTTTAGAAGTAGATATTAGCATTGTTGTTATGATTAATAGATAAACTATAAATGCATTTTTGAAAAATAGCAAGGAAAAGTCCAGAGTGAAAAATAAAAAAAAAATTATAATATTAATTATTTAGAAGATAATTATTATCAAATATCAAATAAATTAATGAATAATAAACTATATTGATTGATTTTAATTACTTTTACATGCACAGAGATGTGTTGTATAGTTTATTTTTTTAGGTATAGACTTAATTCATATAAGGTGATATACAAGCAATTTAAAAATTAAATATAAATTTGGTATCTCATAATTTTGTATAAGTATGTGAAAATGGAGGAGCAGAATATTTCAAATATCTACTTAATAATATAGAAGCAAAACTCAAGGAAATCCAAATACAAGTATATCTCTTTATATATATATATATATATATATAGTTAGTTAGCCAAAAACAAGATGGTCAATATTTGTATCTAACTATAATTTTAACTCATTCGAAGGTGACACAAGTGAATAAGGATAATGATATTAAATGGAATGTTGTAAAATTAATGCGTTACGAATCTAAAATGTTCTTTTTTTAAGTTGCTGTAAATTTATGTAATAGAAGAAACTTATAATTGAAGTTTATTAATTATAAGTATCACATTTAGACAGTTATTAAAACTAATTAATTAAATTAAATAAATAAATTAAATTAAAACGTTTTGACATATTATCAAACAGAAATAAGTTTGGCTTTAATTTATTCTTTGAATTAGATTCTATTTCTACTATTGACAACCAAAGATATATTTGGATTTAATTCAACTAAAAATTAAAAATTCTTTAAATTCTTTAAAAATTCAAAATCTATAGGTATCCTTAATAAAATTATGTTTCATTTATCGATTGTTATATAATATATTAAAAGAGAATTATTCATAATACATATAATACAATAATATCTATAAGATTAAAACGTAGATTAAATAAAATTTGCCAAAAATAGATATACTCGTATAGATAAACTTAAAAATAATATAATATTAAAATGTAAGATTTGATGCAAGTATGTAACTAAAGATGTCATATATTTTTAAATAATATTTAATATTTCTATTTACAGCCTGTTATTAAATTATATTAAACAAATAAAAAATTATACGTAATTATTTTTTATGAATAAGCTTTTATTTTCTAGAAATTTTTCCTATCTTCTTTTATAAATTATTATATTGCCATAATATTATATTTTTACCGACCGCATACATTAATGTATAAGATAGGTATTGTTTTCATACTAAAAATGTGTACCGAGATTTTGGCAAAAATGCACTACTCCGGTGTGGAGAAGGCTGTAAAAAAATTTTCAGCATGATGTCCGTCTGTGTGTGTATGTGTGTGTGGGTGCGTGTGTGTGGTACTGTGGGCACGTGTACAGCTTAAACGACTGAGCGGAATTTTTTGAAATTTCATATTTAAGGTTTTGACGTAAATATCTCGGATTGATAAGCTTTTGGAGTAAATCGGACAACCGCAAGTGGTAGTTTACTAGTGTACTTTTTAAGTTTTTTACGAATATTTCGTAACAGAAAAATTTGGTGAGAAAAATTATTAAGAAAAAGTTGTTACACAAGTAAAGAGGAACAACTTTGCCATAGAACATTTTTTGATCCGACTAACTTTAACTTTTATTTAATTTTTTTTCTAAGTCCAAATTTCATACATACATAACACTCCATATGAATTTATATGAACAATTTTTTTTTTGTTTTTTTTTTATATCTCTAAAAATTTATATACATACATATGTATGTACTTATATCTATGCCAATGCATATTATTTATTCATTTGTTGATAACATAAAATTAAAACGGTAAAATTTTTGTTAGCAGATTTAATATTAATCTTATGTTTGTTTTGTATTTGTTTACAGTTTTTATTATTTTTTACTTCAAATATTATTTTTTGAATGAAAAAAAAAATCATGTATCTACATTACAATAATAATAATAATAAATGGATGTATGATTGATTGTACATATATTTTTACGATTTCATTGCTTATAATTATTTTTATTGAATAAAACAAAATGTTATTAAATTAGTAGAAGTTATTTTGCTTTGATATAAATTATTATGTAAAAAATCCTATAAATTTTGGCATTGTACTTTTTATGTAGTGGCGGTCGGTCCTGTGGTGGAGACAGCTGATTTTTTAATTGAATATTGAACAATTTATCATATTATGTTTTAGTTTAATATATTATTCGCAGTTGTATAAATGTGCACATGTGTTTGAAAAAATTTTTAAAAGTATTCCAAAAATACAATTCTTTTTAATTGAAATACAAAAACAAACAAAAAACTATACACTAAAAAGAATTATGTTTATTTCTAGGTATTATAATAATATATTAAATTTAATATATCCTATTTTAGTATTGATTTCAATTTTCTGATTATTTTATATTTTATTTTAATGTTCTTGAGCATAAAAGGGTTCCCAAAAAAAAAAAGGGTTATAAATAGAGATTTATACTTTTTGCTTATTATAAACAAACATTTTCTTAGAAACAAAAAAAAACATAAAAAAAAATTCATGTGACTCGTGCAGGTCTTTTAAATTTAATCCGAAAAAAACAAATAACAAAATGTCATTTTATATATCTTGAGTATCTTTCCATCCATTTATTTATAAAAAAAGATTTATATCACATGAAAACAAGAGAACAGAATTATTAAATTTAATAGAAAATCTATAAAAAAAAAACCAATTGAAAAAAAATACCAAACATTTTTTTTGAATTCAGGATCTTTAGATTTGATTTACATGAAAAATTACAAAGAAAATGAAAATAGATACAAAACGGATTACCTAAAGGTATGCAACAAAAAATAAGATATTTTAAATTAATATGAATCAGTCAAAATAAGTCAGAGGCCTCGGTGGTCTATTGGTTAAGCATGTGGCTTACTAACCGAGGGAGTGCGGATTCAAATTATGCTAGCAAGTTTTATTAATTGAAAACAAATCCACTTTGCTACCAAATATAGTGTAAATATATTATAAAATATAATATAAACCAAATAAATAATATTAGTGTATAATTTAATAATAGTATTCGACCTGTAATGGCCTTAGTAGCCGATGGTTTTGTAATATTGCAATAGATTAAGTTAGGTTAAGTTTTTATCTTAATACAAATATTATATTAGTTTTAAATAACTATTTTTTTCCAATATTAAAAAGCCATATTAAGATATTAATATACAAAATTAACATAAACATTATTTCTCTAGTTTAAATGTTACTTAGATAACAAATAAATCAGGCTGCTTTTTAAAACTTTTTCTAGACTAAGTTACTTTAAGATTGCTAAAAAAGTAAAATAAGGTTTAATTAAAAAAAAAAAAATAAATCTGTCAGATATAACTATAATTGTCGTATATTCTATATTTTTAACTATTGGAATATATGATTGTGACGATCTTTTCATCCATTTTATCCGATCTTCCGATCCAACAACTATTTATGATATTTATAGTAAGTTTGATATATCATGATATTTTAGTAAGTTTGACTTATTTGACTTAGTAATCGAATGCTTTTACTAGAAAATCGCTATTCTATAATAGAAATTATTAAAAATTCCTATACTAATATTACAAATATTTTCATATATTTTCCCATTAAGATTAAAATGTGCTGCTATATTCCGAACTGTTTTTAAGATTCATTTTTCTTGTACACGATGCAAAGATTCCGTTATATTTTTTTTACAAATAATTACAAATCATCGATAAAACATAAATATTAGATTTGCATTTTTTCTCTCTTTCATATCAAGAATAAAAAATAAATTTTAATTTAAAAAACCTTAATGGAAAATTAATGGAGAAAAAACATTGTACACCTATGTAGAACTAAACTTTAAAAACAATTAATTCCTATAATTTAAAAACAATGAAGTCTAGAACTTGGATAACATAAAAACCTACTTCAAAAAAAAAAAAATTTCAAAATTTTAAAAACAAAAAAAAAATCAAAATATCACGAAATTAAAATAGGAAAAAATTAATTTCTTGAATAATTTTACAATGTTATATTGGATATTTATAATGTTATATTTATATTTTTTACTTTATGCTGATAAATTTTTGGCAAGTAATTTTTTATTCTACACAAATGCCATTGCAACTGTTTTATTTTAACCATGAATTCTTTGTAGAAATTTATTCAAAAAATAAAATCTAGCTAAATTTTAAATTAAAATAAAATAAAATCACATGTTTTTTCCATTAATATAATTTTTAAAAATATTCAATACTAGTTATTTACACATACATATTATATTATATATATGTATATTTGATTAACAATAAATTATAACTATTATATTTATATGCATGTAATGTTAAATACATTTGAAAAAACAAAAAAAAAAATAATATAAAATACAAAACCAGTAGAATAACAGAAAAGAATAAAAATACATATATGTATGGTATGTATATAGAAAAACAAAGAAATCGGATACAAAAATTATTTAAGTTAATTTTATCCTCCTGTGTGTACCTACCACCACTTGAATGTTTTATTAAAAAAAAAAAAAATAATAATAATAGAAAATAAATGTATACAAGACAACGTCATTGAAGTCCTTGAAAAATGTTTATATATGAATTTTCTTGTAGTACGTACTAACAACACGCTGTTCTTCTCTTCATCATCTCTTCTTCTTCTTCTTTTTTTTCAGCAGTTATTCTTATTGTTTTTATTGTTGTTATTGTTAGTCTTTGAATTGTGGTGTGTTTCGCACAAGATGACGAGAAAAATACAAAAAAAAAAAAAAATATTCTATACCATCGTCATCATACATTTATAATAAAATGAACTAAAAAAAAAAGAAAGACAACAAACCAAAACAACTACTAGAAAAGTAAAAAAAATTTTTTTTTATTTATTATTTTTTTTTATAAACATTTATTTTGCTTTTTTTTTATTTTTCACTTAGGTCACTATTAAAAAAATTCTAAAAATTTCATTTTTTCAAAAAGAAAAAATATATATATATATATACTTACCTACCTACATAGTATTATGCTATAATTTTTATTATAAAACACTAATATTCAATTTTTGTGGTGAAAAAAAAAAAAAAAAAAAAATTATAAATACATAAAAACATGTAAATTTTGTCTCTGTCTCTCAAGTAAAAATATGTTTTAAAAATGTATTTTTGAAGTACATAAAAGTTTTGTGGTCGAAAATTTGTAAGATAAAAAAAAATTGACGTTTCAAATGTCATTGTCACGTTTACGTTTTTGTTGTTTTTTGACACTAAAGACACATAAAAAATATTGTGTTTTTTTTAAAAATTTGTTTATTTTTAAAATTAATAGAGTATAAATATAATATTTATATAAGTTTTTTAAAATAGAATATAATGTGAATATTATTTTTAAATCTTTTTTTTTTGATTATATCATCTAATAATTAAATTATTATTTATCATAATTTTCGAAATTTATATTAAGAGTAAAACATTTTGTTTACAGAAAAAAAAAATTGCATTCTATTTTAGTACAATTGAATTTTGACATTTATCAAAATATATTGTACTTTTTAATTTTTTCAATTAACTAAAAGTGTATTTTAAAAATTTGTATTGCTATTTTTATTTTAATTTTGCGTTTATTTTAATAAAATATTAAATTAACATAACAAAAAGTTGAATAAAACACATTAAGTTAAAAAATATATAAAAAAAAAAAGAACAATGTAAACAGAAATATATTATTGTTTTATTTTTTAAGTAAATATTTTAAATTAAAAATGGGGGAAAAAAAATTAGAGTATTTTTGTTATCTGCACGACTTCCCCATATATTTAAATGTTAAAGAGTGAACAATAAAGTAAACAATTGGTCAGGTCAAAATATTATATAAAATATAATAATTTAATAGAAAAATAAATAAATAATATAATTATAATTTAATATTATACCGCAACTACACATACAAAAGAAAGGACAAATTTTGATTTATTTAAAGGTTTTTTTTAAAATATTTTTTCATTCAAAATGTATAATATGAGCATAGCAAGGTTTTAATTCGCAATTCCTTGGTTTATTCCATTAGCTGATATTATAAAACCAATGGATAACTTAGGAAAAAAGAACATATAAAAAACAATATAATTACAATAATTTCAAATGTCAATAAGAGATATCTTCCGGTTTAAATTTGCCGATTTAGCTCAAAATTTTTTAAAGAATAAATAGAATATAGAAAAATTTCGTAAAGAGAAAAAATACATCTACGTTGATATAATTTCATAAATATTGTATTTTTTCAGTCAGATAAATTTCAGTTATTGAAAAAATTAGCCTACTAAGAAATCTCATTTTTACTCCTCTATTTAATTTTTATTACACAAATATGGTCTTTATATTTTATAGATTTATTTTATGCTAACTATCCGAGCTTGTTTTTAATATGAAAAAATAAAAATATGTGTGCTGCTTCTTAAAAGCTATAGAAGTTTTGTAAGTAGACAGTCGGACTAACAGAATGAATCTAATATGCAAATTAAAAAAAAGAAAAAAAATATTTTCGATGCGCTAAGTAAATGTGCTAAAAAGATGTTTTATTTTTTTTAGCAAAAAGGAGATTTTTTAAGAGAACATTCAAAAATGTACGATTTAAAAAAAAAATGTTTGATGAATATTATAATAGAAAATATCTAGAAAAAAGATTAAAACCATTTTTAAATTGGTTACAATACTTCGTACATTTTAATGTTATATACTAAACAATGTAGAAATTATTTTAAAAATATTAAATAAAATATACAATCAAGATTTTGTATAAATTTAATATTTAACATATTATTAAGTAGTAAGTATAATATATAAAAATATTTTTAGTCGTAATAGTAGGATACTATTTTTATATTTATTTAAATGTATATTTTGTACATTATAAAATGGTAATTATTATATATTTATTAACATAAATAAATATGTAAATAAAATTTTGTGTTTAATAATAAAGCATAATAGAATATGTCCGCCTATTTATAACCATTGATGGAGGAATATTGTTTTTTGATTAAAAAAAAAAAAAAAACAAAATGAAAAAAAGTATTTTTAATTTTACTGAAACAAAATTATATTAAAAATTTATTTGTACCTAAGTATATATAGATATATTGAATCATAAATATAAATATTTTCATTTGCATACATTTTAATTTTTTTTAATTACTTTAAGGGAGGCTTATATATAATTTTAATTTTTATTTGATTTGTCATTTTAATTAAATAGATTAAATAATAATTTCGAAATTTTATTTAATGAACATTTTTTATTAATGAAATTTAATTAAATTTTTATTTCTTTCTAGTTTATTTTTTTTTTTTGTATTTATTAAAATATATTAATATCTATAGATAATGGTAGAAAAATTAGATTTACTTTGTAAATTATATTAAACAGAAACAAATGAGTTTAAATTTTAATTTGTATATTTACTAAATGCAACAGTGTGGAATAATAAAATATTCATATATTAATAATTAATATCTTATTAAAAACTGTAGATGGCAATCAATAGAAAAAAAAAAACTTTTATTAAGGTAATTTTTAACATAATATCAAGGATGCAATTATTGAAGTGTTGTTTGTTTCATTGTTTTGAAATAAATTTTATCTTCATTTCTTCATTTATCTTCATTTTATATTTATAATTTTTATTATTATTCAGTTCAAATATATATTAAAATTTTAATTATTAAATGAGAATATGTCTAAAAGATGGTTTTAACAACAACCAATTTTAAAAACATAATTGAAATTTACATTTTAATCTTAAATTATAGAAGTATGGGAAAAAAAAAAAAAAAAAATTGTTTTTATTTCGAAAATAAAAATGTCTGTTTATAAATTAAAAATGAATAAAATTTTATGTTAACTTAACTATAAAAGAAAAGTGAAATAAGTAATTAAATTTAGTATTGAACTTTATTATTAGAAATAATAAAAAGAGAACAAATAATTCAATATAAGGATCAAATTTTATCTATTCTTTGGAACCGAAACTTCCCATTAAACAATTATTTAAATCGTTAAATTAATTTAATTTTGTTTTTTTTTTTTTTTAATATTCATTACATCTGTTACATTTTGATTTTTATAATTGATACAATAAGACCAGCTACTAACACTATAAAATAAATGTAAAAAAGAAATGAATACTTTAAAACATATATTCAAAACAAAATAAAAAATCTAAAAAACATAGAAAACACAACAGAAAATATCAAAACATAAATGTTTAATATTAAAATTTAAAGTTAACTTTATCCTAGAATTTATTATTTTACGTCATTTAATTCATATATCATATACAGTAGTATATATTTGTTTTATGCAATGTTTTATATTGGTTTGTGTTTTTCAAAATACAAGATATCGATACCTGACTTAAGCCAAGTTAAATAAAAAGCAAAATAGTAACTAAAGATAGAAAATACTGCAAAAATAAATATATATGTATAATGTATTATGAAAAAATGAAAAGAAAAGGAAGGGCAAAAATGTATTCCCTTATTAATCTAATGATTTCCATGTGGACAACAACGAACAATTTATTTGTTGTTAAGAAGTTAGGAACAGGGATGAAGAGAAAAAAACTTTATATATTAATTCAATACTCTATACTTTAATTCCGAAAAAAAATGTGGTATTAAAGAATTTCTTGAATTGTTTTGGTTTTGTTTTTTTCTTTTTTTTTACACTCTAATTCAATATTGTAAAAGCTATTTCCACTTATTGAATTAAGAATAATAAAAATAACAAAAACGAATATAAAATACAAAAAAAAAATTACTTACTTTGCTGTTGTTTTTACTGTTTATTGTTATTTTGAAAATGAAAATGAAATAAAATGAAAAAAAAAAGGACACAATGATTTTGTCAAATAAAAGAAACACACAAAGATATCTTTATATTATCCTTGACCTTCCTTGTATTTTTGTATAATATATATTTATATACATCGATCAAGTAATACAAGAAATTTTACTTAACATATCTATAGAAGAAAAAAAAAAAAATTAAAAGAAAATCAAACTGATGAGTACAAAAATATCTTTAGTTGGTTTATTGTTTTTATTATATTTTTTTTTTTCCTTATATTTTTTAATTTTCATTTTCTGATCATTCATTATATTTAAAAAGTAGCTTTCACATTAATAAAATATACATATACATATACATATATAAAGATATATTAAGAATGAGAATATTATAAGAAAATTTGAAAAAGAAAACTGAAATTAAAAATCAAACAAAAAAAAATGTTTTTTGTTTGTGAAACAAATTTTAGTACATTTAGAATTGTTAATAATAAAAGTAATATCAATATAATAAATAAAATAAAAAAAAAATAAAAAAGAAGAAAGAAGAAAGAGTAAAAATAACATTAACCGGCAAATTAATTATAATAAAACCATATTTGGAACAATATATAGTGTTGTCTAATATTGTGTACAATTAATTAAAATGTTCAAAAAGGGCGAGCTCCTTTACAAAATTATTTGTTTGCAAAAAAAGTGAGATGAACAAAAAATCCTGATTTTTGTCATTACAATGATCCCAGTCGCTAATTAAATGTTTAAATAATTTTTGTAACTATTTAAATATTTAATTAGCGTAGTTTAAATAATTTTTGTAACTTTTAAATAATTTTTGTAACTATTAGTTTGTATGAAAGAAATTTTCATCCTAAAAGTATGCAATGTAATTTTTAAAATTATATTTACTTTAACTTGGGCGGATTAATCTAATTTTGTAAACCTTTTAAGAATGTAAACAAAAACGGAAAGAATAAATAAAAAGTAAAATAAAAAAAAAAAATTAAATTAATTTTAAATTAAATTAAATGGGAGGCCTCGGTGATCTAGTGGGTAAGAGTGTAAACACCGAGTGAGTGTGGTTTCGAATCCCACACACGTCGTAAGAGTTATTCCCCATTATGACATTTACAGCCACGCCTAAATAGGAAAGGCTTTGTAATTTCCTGTCCACATTTATATGGCAGAGAAATGCATTAAAAAAAAAAAATTAAATGTGGGTGGCCTATTTGTCAAGCACGCGGCTTATTAACCGAGGGAGTGCGGATTCAAATCCTGCACAGGTAGCAAGTTTTATTAATTGAAAACAAATCCCCTTTGCTACCAAATATAGTGTAAATATATTATAATATATAATATAAACCAAATAAATAATATTAATGTACTATTTAATAATAGTATTCGACCTATAATGGTTTTAGTAGCTGATGGTTTTGTAATATTTCAATATCCTATGTGGTTTCTAATATTAATCTAAATAAATAAATAAAATTAAATTAAATGTAGGTCCATGATTATTAAATATGAATTTTCAAATTTTTTTATTGCAATTTTTTATTATAATAGTAAGACATTTATAATAACTTAAAAGAATTTAAAACGGAACAAGAGAATTAAAAAAAAATTTAATAAAATTTATCGTATCTTAACAATTTTTACTTGTAAATTTCTTTGTATATAATATATACATATATATATACATAAAAATAGAAGAAAAAATTAATTTATAAAATGAATTAAATGAATAATATTACAAAATAAATAATATTAGAAAAGAGAAGAAACATAATAATCTTGTGAACCAAAACAATATTAGTTAAAGTATATTATTAATTACTTGATAAGGATGATCAATTTCATTTTATTTTAATCTTTTGTTTTTTCTTTTCTTGAATTTTGTTCGTTTTATTTATTTTTTTATAAAAGGTAAATCAAAATTTTTCGTTTTATTCATTTTTTTTTAAGGTAAATCAAAATTAATATATAAATTTAAAATATTTATAAACAAATTTTTCAATTTTAAAAAATAAAATATTTTGTTTTGTATATTTTTGAATTCTATACAAAGTTCTGCGCAATTTAAATAATCTTAGCTGAAAGAGCAAAAATCAAATAGTGTTACTTTAGTTTGTTCATGTAATAAAAATAACTTCAAACTGTAAACGTCGCATTTTATATTTAATTACTTAATTTAAGCTATATATACTAGCTAGTATTTATTGAGTCGCTTTGCTATTATAGGTATTTAATAATTGCTTTTTGAGTTGTTAAAATTTTGTTTGGTATCAATTTAAACTTTTATTTAAAACCTTAACATTATTTAACCGTCGCCGATAATGATCAAGGAAAAACTTGTATTTTGATTATAAAAAACTTTAAGCCCCAATATCTCGGAAACGGGTTAAAATAGACACTCCAATATTAAGTTATTTTTTATTGGTTTTAATCTCCTAAATCATCTCCTGAAGTTATTACACTTATTCTCGGGACACCCATTATATTATTTAAATGGTTTGCCTAATATTATTTTTTAAAATCAATAAGGAGAATAATTTTCCCATGACAAGAAATTGTTTAATCTTATGTCCAGTAGTGGGCAAAAAAGAAAAATAAAAATTGTCTAATATTATCAAATCGATACAATAAAAAAATTTTTATTAAAGTTTTATTTTAAAAATATCATTTCACAATGATTTCACTTTTTTTGCTTTTTCAGGAAAAAAATTTTTTTTACGTTTTTTATTTTCAGCAAAAATGTTTTATTAAACTTTTAACCAATTTTAAATTTAATATTGTTTTTTATTTTATATCAATACTGAATTGAAAAAAGTTTTTTTTTTTTATTATTGATAGTTAAAAATTTTTTCTCTCATGAGAGTGGTTTACTTAAGTAAATTAATAGTAGTTGTATAAATAATATATATATATATATATATATATATTCATTACATTAATATAATTTAATATAATTTCTAATGCTTTTAATTTAATATCAGCATTTTACAATACACATATGCACACGTTAGTTTGAAATTAAACCAGAAGGGAAAGCAATAAGTAAAATTTTTATTGCTTTCCCTTCTGACTTCATTTCGTACTAACATTTAAAAATAATTTGAAATAAATTAAAATTATAAAAAGAAAAAACAAAAAAAAAACTTAATGTAATTCTCATGAGATAAAAGCAAAATTTAAAAACAAAAAGTAAAATGTGCTAGTTTAATTTGACCATATATATTGATTCTTTTACCAATTTAGGCAACTTCAATACTTTACTGTTGGATGTGAAGCAATTAAATTTAAAATATGGATATAGTTCTTGTTTAAAAAGTACTGTGAGAAAACATTTTTATGTAGGCGCTACTGTCAGAGATGTTACATACTCAAAAACTGCAAAGCTTTATCCAGATAACTGCGGAGAAAGTACTGAGATATTTCCAGCTTTTCCTGTATATATAAGAACAGGTGCACATGTGCTCCACGTGCTCTATAGCATCAATTCCTAATCTTCTAGCATGTCTACCGTTAAGAAAACGATGCCTAATAGGCCCAACCACTTATCTTATTACCGATCTAAAGAGAGAAATTATGCATTTGGATCTTTTTAAACTCAGATCCGGCCACAAAACTCTGGTTGTATTATAAATTAAACTTGCTAGCCATCGCCATTTGACCAACTCAAGGAATAAGTACTTCTTAATATTGAATCTAAGGGTTTGAACAGGTACTTGGACAGATGGAATATTCCCAAAGCTTAATTCAAGCTTGTACCCCAGCTTTGCTAGCTCATCCGACAAGTCATTTCGTGTAATGCCCTCATGCTCTGCGACTCAAATCAAGTTGATAGCGTTCTGTTGATTTATTACTATATTTTATTTAAAAAAAAAAATTCTAACACAAACTCACAGACCGGAATTTTTGAATTTCGAATACATTTTATTGGAAACTTATTTTAATGTCAACTCTGTTATTGTCAAAAAACTTAAAAATAACATTTTAGAAAAGTGAACTTTTAAAAAATTCTTGAATTTACATATAGTTAACTCTTATTTTTTTTAATTTTAAATTATATTTGAAGTTGGCATTCAACTTTTTATGTAGTCATCAGCCAGATATATTTTTAGATATGTTGGTAAATGTTTTTTTCCGTAAAAATACCTAAGTAATGAATTGAGAATTGATTCAATATAAAATTTAGTGAATTTTCATAATTTTTCTTTTATTTAACATATCAACTTATATATAACGTACGTACATTTTTAAATGATATTTAAATCATGAAATAAATGCAGGAAATCATTATAAATCAATATGTCATGAAAGAAATTGGAAAAATTGAATTAAATTCATATATTATTGAAATTTTTATTTTTCTCTTTCTACTTTTTTCTTGCAGTTCGACTATTTTTTTAAATTGATGGTAATAAATTTAGGAAATTTTCATTTTTTTTTTTTCAATAATTTTATAATCAAGAGAAATAAATTAATTTATGTAATTTTTTAAAAACTATAAAAAAATTGATATTCATATTTAAAAAAAAAGACCGACAAAACTTATAAAATAAAATTATGTTTCAAATGAGATACTGACGATATCTTAACTCATATTTTAAAGGTAAAAATATAAAGGGTCTTCACGTAAAATTGCAATTTAATTTTACATTGGAGGATCGGAGGGTTTGAGGATATTTTTAATAAAAATTGTTATTATTTCATGTATAAAAAATATGTACTGTTCCTCCGATTCTAGACTAAAATATCCTCTACCTTAATCCTATTGCATATTTTATTTGCTCGAAGAAATTTAATTTTTTTGAAGTTTATTATTTAATTTGACATTTTTAGAATTTATTTAGAGTTTAGAATTAATTTGAAGTTCGGTTTTGGAATTTATTGGGAGTGCATCAAATAAAAATGGCCTATTCGACTAAATAATCTATAAAAATGCTTTAAAAACTTTTTTTTCATTTAATAATTTTTAATTTTCCAAAATCAAAACACAAAACTTAAGTATATTTTATTTTTCAAAATGAAAACTAGATATTTATTCAAATAATATAATATGACACATAGGTTCCAGCTGACATTTATTAAAAATACCAATCAACATTTCTAGAAAGATAACAAAAAATATTTCTCTAGTCTAAAACAATCAACATTTCTGGTATCTGTAAGTTTGTACTTTGCAATTTATACTTTGCATAGGGTCGTATATGTAAAGAAGGATTTGTCGATTTTATTTTCCTTCGATGTACTTTTATGTGAAAATCCCTATCATTTTAATTAAAAACAGTTTAAAATTTCACAGAGTGTTGCAAATTTTGAATATTAATACCAATATGTACCAAATACGTATAAATTATAATAAAACAAGAAATAGATGATTCTTATAATATAATATTTGCAAATACATATTTGCAAAAAAATAAATAATTTTACTTAAATAAATTATTAGATTAGATTATTAATTATTAGTAATCAATAGTTAGATTATTAGTTATAATTTTTAATTTTATTTATCAAAAATTTTATTTATTTAATATTTATGTATATTTAATTTTATCACACCCTCAGTTTTTTTTTTATCAATCTGGTATTTAATGTAAAATTGCAAATCAAAATATAATTAATTTTTAATAAGAATATGTAAAGTCATTTATTTAATTTCACACTTTGAAGGGTTTACACAAAGGAATTTTATACAGAAATAAAAAAAAAGGTGTAATATTTACTTTTATTATCTGCGATTGTGACGTCAAAATTTATATTGGCAATATTACTTGTAAAATTTATATCATATTTAATTCATTTCAATCGAATTACAAATTATAATTTTAGTAGTTCAGTTAATTTTGATATCCTATTAAGTAAATTATTGTAAACGAATATAACTACTAAACTAAATAGGATTTCGACCACAAAAAAACAAATTACGGTTCGTTCCTTATATTCTAATAAACTGATTTAAATTTATCAATCTTTGCAATCTAACTTGTTTTGAGAAAAGTTAGGTCTTTGAAAATAAGTATGAGTCATTTCACGTCTATTTTGGTCTATACTTAAATTCTTGACAAATTGTCAAAATTAATAATTCTGTCAAAATTTTTGAATGTCAAAATTTGTTTTATTTCTTTTATGTTATCAAAATTTTTTATTTTGTCGCCATCTCAATAAGATACCTGTAAGTTAGCCATATGCTAATAAAGTAAAAAGTTATCAATTAGCACACGGCCACCGTGACAAAGTTTAGCTTGAAATTTTTATGAAATTCTTAAAGTAAATAATTTTTTTAATTAAAATAAACTGATTATGAAAATAAAGAGAGATAGATAACAAATTAAATGATAATAAATTTCAAAGAAATATTATTTATCTAAATATACAATGTAAACCTTTACGTTTATTCATTTTTTTTTTAAATACTTTAAAACTATAATTCTTATCATAAATATTACTAATTATGAGGTCAAACTCTTCTGAAATGAAGGCAGAAAAACAAAATTAAGTATTTTTTTTAATTAAAAATAAAAAGATTAGAGAAAAAGGGTTATAATGAAAAAAATATTAAATTTATCATTTGTAATAAAATTATTTTATAATTATTTTATTTTTATGATTTATATGTTATATATATGACCTAAAAATTGATTGTGTGTCTATGTATTTAATGAATTAAGAAGTGATTTAAAAAAAAAAAAAAGGTTATTAATATATTTTTCAGAGAATTCTGCAAAAATCCCTCCTAAGGTGTGCATAACATTAATATATAAATTCTGTACAACATAAATTTTCTATAAATTCCTATATAAATTTTATGACACGGTCTAAAAGTAAAAAGAGATCTAAATAAAAAGTTTATAAAAATGAGATGTAGGTAAAAATTTTAAAGGATATGCAATTTATTCTTAAAATTAAAAAAAACATAAACGATTTTTCCAAATGATTTATTAATTTACATTCTTTAGTTTTCAAAATTTTGATGTCATGAATTCATAAAATATTTCTATTTAAAAACAAAGAAAATTATTTGATAAAGTGTTACAATATAGATTTGACAGTTCATTTTCCGTCGGAGTCACAATTTTCAATTTAATGGATGATATTTATAAAATTAATATTAAAATAATAAAAAATAAGATATAATAAATTTCAAATATAGTCTTATATAAAAATTTAATAGAAAATATTTAAATATGGTTATAGTGTCATATTGACATTTATAACTGTGAAAGGTGATGACCAAATTCTTGCGTCGCTTTGCACGTTACTTTGACATTTAAATAGAATACATTAACTGAAAAAACGGCATGACCAAATGCAATACTGCCCGAGAAGCTACGATCGTGTAGAACAAGTTTTTACTTTCTTTCAGTAATTTGTTTTTTTTTTTTTTTTATTATTTTATACTGGTTGTTGGTTTTTCATTAACGTCATAGTCAAAAATTTTCATTATTTTTACCTACAATAATTAAATTTGTTTCATACAGCATTTAAAAAGCCATGTCAGAGGCGACCCTTGAAGCAACATGTGAGGCGAGACAAGTATAAAATCATTACCTTTACATTTATTAATCTAATAATATTGCTTGTACTATAAATCATAAAATATTAATATATGTACATTATTAGTTTTGTGGTTGTGTACAATAATTACTTGATTCAGGAAAAATTTTATAGCTTAATACTGAAACTGATTAAGAAAATTAAGAACTTTAGATTATTTAAAATTTTCAGGAAATTATTTTTTATTTTATATAGAATTCTATTACTTAGTACCCTCATTCTGTTCAGTCATATAATGACTCTTTTCAGACTATAAAGTGCATAATATATACATGGGGCAACTTACTTTAACTTAATTTAGCAGGATTTTATGATTAGGAAAATCTAATTTTTATATTTCAATAAAAAATAGTTCTTATTAGTATCAGTATTTTTAAATAATATTTAAAAGACATCTTATAATTAATCGTAATAAGGGCCAGAAGAAGAAAATATTTTGTATTAATATTTAATTTTTGATTTAAATCTCTTTATAAAAAGATAAGAAAAATACCTAATAGCTTTATAAGATATCCTACCGACGGTCAGATAATATAAAAAAATCATTTAGTAAAATATTTTCATATACCTTTATAAATATAAGAAATACATTTATAATAAATCGATTTGATTTTAACAAAAACAAAAATATAGAAATTAATTCTGGTGGTCTGAAAAATGCTTATAACAATAATAAATATAAAAAAATATACTTGAAATAAAAAATAAAACTTACCTATTTGAGGAACATCATACGGTCTTTGTCCTCTAGTATTACGTAACATTAGTTGATTTGCAATACTATGTGATACCGGTGGCATATTCGACGATAAACCACCAGAAACACCACTATTCCCACCATTTCTTTTATTTTGTTGTAAATCTTTTTTCTGTTGTCTTTTTTGTTGTTTATTGTTATTTTTTAATTTATTATTTTGATTTTGTTTTTTATTATTATTTGAATTTTTATTTTGTAAAATTATATCTGAATCTGAATCTAGATTATATAAATCAGTATTTGTTGTTACCTGTTGATCTTTTTGCATTTTATAATCTTTTTGTGATTTATTTTTATTCTCTGATTGTAATTTTATTGTTGTAGATGATGGTGATATTGTTGCTTTTTTTAATTGTTCTTGCCTTTTTATTAATTCAGCTCTCATTTTTTGTTCTTTTTGTTTAATACGATTGTCCAAAGATCCGATAGTTGCTGCAGTTGGTCTTAATATCATATAATCATCTCTTATATCATATTCTTCATTTGAATTTGAATTTGAATTTGAATTGTAATTTTTAGATGATGATAATGATGATTTTTGTTGAGCTACTAATGATGCCAATTTTGATTGTAATACATTAGAATTTAATTCTTTTTCATGTCTTTGTTTTTCTATTTTTTGTTTATTTTGTTCTTGCTCCTTTTCTGTTTGTTGTTGTTTAAACAATTCCTGCAGTGCTTTTGGTGGTTGTAATTGAAATTGATTATTTTTATTGCTATTACTAATACTACTATCTCTATTACTATTACTTATTTCATTGCTATTTACTAAAACACTTTCGCTATTTCTATTTTTGTTGTTGCGACTATTACTCCCTTTATTATCATATCTTTGTTTATTACCATTTTTATTATTATATATATTTGATTCAGAATTTTTATTGATATATTTTTCTGAGGATGGATCTGGAAAATCACCATATATATCATCATTTAACATCATAAGACTCTCAATATCATCTTTTGTTAATACATTTCGATTAACACTATGATCATTGTTATTATTATTATTGGAACCAATATTACCATCACCAATGGTATTGCCAAGATTTATAATACCAAACTCACCATCACCACCAATTGTATTTCTACTATTACCATTTATATTAATATTATCATCAATATCACTACCATCTTCGTTAACATTACCTCGTATATTTAATGGAAATGATGGATGATGTTGTAATAAATGATGTGATGTTGAAAATTGTACTGGTAACAAATTCTGTACTATTGATGATTTTTCTTGTTGCTGTTCTTCTTGTTGTTGTTGATATTGTTGTGGTTTTTGTTGTTGGTATATAATTGAGTTTGATGGAATACGATGACGATAGTTTAATAAATTATTACGATAATCATATGATGATGATAGTTTTAATGATGATGGTGATAATGATTGATGATGTAATGTTGAACCAATGTATCTACCATTAAATTGATTATGGCTATTAAAGAACGATGATGTTGGTAAATCATTATTATTGATGTTATTACCGCCACTGTTACTATTACTTGATATTAAATTTATTGGTTGCGTATGTGAAAATATTCTTGGATTATATTGATGTTGAAATTGTTGTTGTTTTTGTTGTTGTTGAAATTGTGGTAAAAATTCACTATTTATTAAATCCAAATCATCATTATCATCAAATTCAATAGATTTTATAATACGATGTTGCTGTTGTGGTAGCTGTAGATGCTGTTGATCTCGTATTGATCTTGTATGATGATATTGATCATTATGATAATGATGATGATGATCATTTAATAAAGAAGATGATGATGGCTCTAGTTGTTGCCTTCGATATGAATTTATTGTTGGTAATTCAACTGGAATTATTCTATTTTGATTTAAATGCAAGGAGCTGGTACTCATTAAGAGCACTGTTAAGAACATTAAAATTTTTATGAGATTTTGTAACATGATTTGATTTTTTTCTTTTAGTGTTTTAGTTTTTTGGTTTTATTATAATTTATTACTATTTTGCTTTTTTTTGTTTAATATGTGGGGAATAGAAATGTTATATTATACAAATTTTATATGTATTTTATATGTTTTATTTAGTATTGCTCAAGTATAATACAGGTGCAGGTTATTATTTTGTATACAAAAGTTCAAATTAAAATGTAAGAAAAATTTTGTTAAAGATTTTTTATACACAGTTGTAAATTTTGTTTTTATTATAAAATTTTACAAGTAACAATGTATTTTTAAGTTTTCTTACTTTTGTTTTAAATTAAGTGAAAAACAAAAGAAGTAAGTTTCGAAACTATAATTAATATAGATATTTTTTTTTTTAATTTTAAAGATTAGGTAGATTTTTTTATTAAGTTTCTTGATTGTGAGAACTCCTGCCACCATTTATTGATTGATTTTTCCATTTAATTTAATAGTTTGATTGAATTTATTAATTGGATTGTTAGTTGTATGCTTTTTTATTCTTATTAGTTCAAACCATTAGTTACTATTTAAAAAAAAAAAATGTATTTGGATCTGATCTGTATTTTAATTGAAAATAGTTATGACCGTTTTGAAATTTTTTAATACAATTTTATTTAAATATGGGACTAAAACATTTAATTTATTTTTCGTACTCAATTTTCAACTATTTTTTTAATGCTTTGGCAATATAAAAAAATTTTTTTTTAAGAAATTAGATATTATACTTTTTTTAAAACCCTAAAAGCATGCAATATAAATCAAAATCGTGTATGTTTTTGATCACTCATAAAAAAAAAAAACACTTTTGAAATGTTTGAATTTTATTTTTTCCGACGGAAATTAAAAAATTAAATGAAAAGATTATTAAAATTTGGATTTGAATTATTTAATTATTACTAATAAATATTTTTATTTTTTTTTATATAGGAACAGAGTTTTTTAATTTTTTTTCACTGGGAAATTTTTTCTGTATTACTCTCTTAGAAAGTCTTCCAATTTCATTTGACTTAAGTATTTATAAAAGTAATTTAAACTTTTAACTATATTCATAAGTTCTGTAATTCTGAGTGATTGTTTAAATTTAATCATACAAAAAAAAAAAAAACAACAACAAAAAATGCAACAGTATGTAAATTTGAAAGAATATTTGAAAATATTTTTTTTTTAATTATATAAAGGAAGGCCCACGTTTCGTATTACTTTGTTTGTATCTAAAAATGCTTATAATTCACTTTGAACTAATATGTCAATGTGAAAAAATTAAAATCTACGTTTTATTCCTTTTTTTTTTTAATTTATTCAAATTTTTTAATTTGTTTTTTTTTTTTTCTTTCTGTTTTTGGAATTTGGAATAAAAGATGTAATTAAATTTAAAGGAACTTTATTTACTTATTTTTGTTATTATTGTTATTTAGAAATATTATTTTTATTTCTTTAATTTTTTGGTTTATTTTCTAATTTGATCTTTTTTATTTGATATTTTTTGTTCTTTATTGTTATTTTATGGATACATATAATTTTTGATTATAGTGCTTTGTAGTTAAAGGGTTTCTGCAGGATCGATTGCGGATTTAATTTTAGAGTTCTGGTTTTATAAAATTTTCCAAATTTATAGATTTTTAGAAAGTTCCCTTTTGTTGTTAAGCAAAATTATCCTGATTCAATGTTGCCAATTTCTTATGGAACTGCTATCAATTGCTAGCCAGTAACATTTTCTTTGGAAATAATAATCAAAAAGATTGTACGCTCACAAGTTTTATTATTGAAAATATCAATCATTTTTTTTTTTTTTTTCAATTTTTATTCATTTTTTTCTATATTTTAATGGTTTAATTTTATAATTTTTTGTGACCATTTCTTTTAACTTTTCACTTCAAAACAATTCTTTTCTTTTTTAATTTTTTATTAAATCACTTTTTGTATTTTTTCTTCGAAACACGAAAACTTTTTTGAATACAAAAAAAAAAAAAAAAACAAAGAGTTTTTATTTTACACAATAATGAAATTTTTCACATACAATCAAAAATTGATTCAAAATTTTACAAGATAATTTTTTGAAATTTTTTGGGTGCCATTAAATGTAAGTATTTTTCCTTTTATTTTCTTTTGATTTTGAATGATGATGATTTCTTTAAAATTTATCTATTATTTTGATATAATTTAAGGTTGAAAATTCAGATTTTAATAATAATAATGTGTAATAAATATTTCGAAATTTTTGTAATTTTAATTTATATTTTTGAAATTTTAATAATGTTCCATTCATTTTGTTGTAAATATAAAATTTTTAAAATTTTCACTTTTTTCATTTATTTTTTTATTTTTGATTTAAATATTTTTTTTTATTTTAAATTTTATTTAATTTCACTTGAAAATAAAACAAAAATAAAACAAGAATTTGAAGTAATTTAAATTAGAATTTGAAAAGTTTCATTCACTAAATATAAATGTGTTAAAATGGATGTAAATAGGCCATATTTTAATGCCATTTTGGCCAAATCGCGACATTTGTCATATAATATTGAAAATAATTTATTTGGAAAATAAAAATTTTAAGATAATTTAGTTAAACTACCCTTGATAGATTTCATTCATATAAATCCTTTTTTGAATTTATTTCCTTTTTTTTGAGTTTCTATAAATATATATACATATAAATTTATACATATATATATATATACTTTTTAAAATTGTATGATTAAATATATTGCTTTAATCCTGTCTTAGGCCACAATGAATTCGGTTCTATTTATTTTATTTATTTATATATAACAACTTTTATAATAATGATTATTATTTAATATATGTAACTTTTTGGAAAATATAGTTATATATTAAGTTAACAAAAATTTTGTCAAAAATTTAATTAAATATAACAGAAATTAATTTTTAAAACAAATTCATAAAAATTATGTTAAAATTTTAATTTTTTTTTTTTTGAATTAAATAAAAATTTATTATTCTTGTATCCTTTTTTGATTTATTCCTTCTTTTTTTTTTATAAATTTAACTTTTTTTTACAATAATTTTATTTTATGTCTCCTTAATTGTTATTGTTATTTTTTTTTTGTTTTTTTTTTTATTTTTGTCCGTTCAAATAAATAAAATAAAAAAAAATCCTTTGTTATTTTGTTTTTAATTTTCTATTTCTAGTTATTTTTTCCTTATTAAAAAAAAAAATTCCTATTTGTTTTTTAACCGTAATGTTGTTCAATTTCTGTATCGCCTCACTAAGAGATGAAACGCGAATGATTTTTTTACACAACAAAATAACTTGGCAAGGATCTCTCTCGATAGCCACAACGAAAAATTAAAAAACAGGAAAGAAAATTGTAAAACTTAATAGTACATAAAAAATATTATTCAAAGTTGTAAAAGTATTAGTAAATAAATAATGTTTCTCTAAATAAACTAAACTCACATATACATAAAAAAAAATAAATCATTGAATTAAACCGACGAAAATTTTGAAGTTAAAAACAACAATAAAACCGACAATAAGAACACATGTACGCAAGAAAAGCTTTTCAATACTCGTCATTATTTTTTCTACAATATGTCTTTAAGAAGGAAATACAAAAAAAAAGCTTTCAAATTACAGTTAAAAAAGGATTCGTATAGTGAATTTCTATAAGTGAATTATTTAAATTTTATTGTAGGCAAAAACGTCAAGGATATAAATATATTGTTATATGTATTATACGGTATTGATATGTATTTTCATTTAATTTCTATTGAGAATACGGGAGGATACAAATACATTTGCAATATGATGATGTGATGAACGCATTTATATAGAAATATACATTTTATTCAAATATTGTGCTTATATCCTATTTTAGAGATGCCAAAAACAAGGTAATCAGAGAATATTTTTTTTTTTTTATTTTATATTATGTTATACATGCTTATTTAAAAAAATATAATATAGTTGAATTAAATGCATTGGAGGAAAAAATCTGGATTCTCCGAAAAACAAACGAAAAATTAATTTTCGTTATATAAAAAGTGTAAAAAGTTTTTTAAAGATTTTCGCAAGGATATTTTTGAATTTCTTAAAAAAAAATGTTATTTTATAATTTTGAAATTTTAAATAAATAACAATTATATTTTATTTATAAAATGATTATTAGAAATGCAGAATCCTGGTCTTTTTTTCATATCAGCAAACTAACAAGTGATTTTTATATCCTGCTTAATACATTCACTTAATAATACTTTTATGAGATAAATCTATTACTATTTCACTTTTTCTCTCTCTCTCTAAAAAATTTCTTTTTAAAAAATTTAAAAACTAAGACTTGAGAGAAAGAAAACTTATAATAAGTATTTTATAAACATAATATTCGAAACTAAATGAGAAAAGCCTTTCTCTTTTTAGTAATTTCTTTTTCTTATTTCCATCTGATTCAAAACAAAAATTAAAACAAAAATATTATATTCGTGAAGCGCATGACACGAATTTCCGGTTACGAGAGCTTACGAATTAAAAACAAGGTGGAAAACATTTTTTTTTTTATCTCAGATAAAGCTATTTTTGTGTGGGAGATTTGACGTTTTCTATTTTTGTTTGCTTTTTTGTTATTGTGGTTTTTTTTTCTATACAATATCTGAATGATATGAAGTTTAGATAAAATTTTTTTTTTTTTTTTTCAGATTAAAATTAGTTTTTAATTTATTTTTATAAAATAATTTTGAAGATTTATTCAACAAAAAGTTCTAAATTTTTTCAAAAACCACGCAATTATTTTGTTTCAAAACTTTAAAATTTTTTACCAGCAAAACATGGAAAATTAAATATTATTTCATGGAAACTCAATGTTTTTGTAAGTAAACATTTCACGGGAAAAATCATCTTATTTTCCCTTTTTGTTTTATTTTATATTTAAAGAGAATAAGAAAAATTTTTTTTTTAGGTAAACCAAAATACAGGATAAAATCTTTATAAACAAGGAGAGAATAAAATATAAATATAATTAAGGTAAAAACAATATATAATGGAAATATATTTTTTTATTTTTAATTTCTGTAATCAATGTATGATGAGAAAAAAACAAATTAAGTAAAAAAAAAAAGGACAATCGGTTTTTTATTTTCTTAAAATGCTGTTCGTTTTTCCTGTGTAAAAATTATGATTAACATTTTCAGAACTTTAGATATTTTTAATCCCACGTTCTCTTCTCTTATACTACTAACATCTTTACATATGTATGTATATATATATATATGTATTATAAAATTTCTTATTTATCTTATAATATTTTTCAATTTTATTGTAATTGTAGGTATATAAGATAAATTCCAATTCTTGATTTCATTAGTTGAAGAACAACAAATTTTCGAGTGGGTCATAATAATTTACGTAGCAATAAATAGAAAAATAAAATAAAAACATAAGAAAAAAGGATAATTCTTTAAAATAGGCAAAAAAAAAAATGTAAAAAAAATTTTTAACGTATAATTTGAAAAACAAAAAAAAAAACCTTTAAGTCCTCTGCTCTTAAGAAACAATTCAAAGTTAATTTACATTTTTTTTTTTATTGGTATTCTTTTATCCTTGGAATCTATTTATAAATTTCATTGAAGTTAAAGGTTGAGATTTAGCTGATGGCTTTTTTTTTGTTACGAAAAAATTTTTTTAAGCTAATAAAATTTATAAAAAAAAAATAAAAAAAAAAAATGTTTATATAAATAATTTTCCGCATTTACTATTATCCATATTAATTGACAACAGAGAACTTATAAATAGAACAAAATAATAATCGAAATAGTAAAAGTACGAAAAATATAAGTAAAGGGAAAACAGGGAATTGCACTTTACTCGAAATAATTTATCAAAAACAAATAAAAAAGGAAGAAGAATAAGATTGAAAGAAATAAAATTTTCAGTCAATTTAAGTAACATCTAAATAAAAAATCATATACTTCTTTTTGTTTTTTGTTGTTGTTATTGTTGCCAAATAATACTTTATTTTTTTACTTTATAATATTACAATGTTTATTAGATATTAAAAAAAAAAAGAAAGAAAAGAAAAAATTAAAGTATATATAATAATCATATGAGTGTACAAATACATTGAAGACAAAAAAAAAAAAAAAAACAAAACATTCTAAATTCTCATTTACTACTTGGAACTGAAAAAAAATGCAAAAAAATATTAAGTAAGTATACACAAAAGTATATTTCGCGCTTCGTCCTTGATCCTACCTATGACGTCAGAGTTTTTGTTATCTTATAAATTTGATCCTTTTATATTATATTTGTTACTTTTTTTTTGTTGTGTTTTTTGTTTTTTTTTTTGTTTAGGTATATTTAGATACATTTTATCAATGTATATATTGTACACATTTCTATATAATATATTACAAAAAATATATATATGTATATATAAAGGGAATAAAAATATTACAATAACTTGTATAATACTTAATTATTTTATGATTTTAATTTTATATTGGTTCTGTTAATGAGAGCCTAAATTAAATAACAACAAAATAAAATTTTCAAAAGAAAAAATATTTATATAAAAAAAAATTGAATACATCTCGGGTATCATCATATTATATACAATTTTCATTCTTTTAAAATTTTTGCATACATATATATCATATGTACATGTATATATACTATTTTAAGTCCTCTTTGAAAAATTTATTTCTTTTTCTTGTTTTTCTATTTTTTATGCCTTATTTTTAGAAAATTTTTTTTTTTTTTCTTGTTCCTTTCTTTATTTTTTTTTTACTTTTTCAATATTAAGTCATCACTTCTCTAAATAGATACACATAAAAGAATACTCGTTATTATTTTTGTGTCTGTTGTCTTATTGTGCCTCTTCTTTTCTTTTTCTCTGCATATTTTTTTTTTTATTTATTCTTTTTTTTCTCTTTTTTTATATTTCTGCGAAAAATGAATAATAAAAATGACAAAAATTTAACGCAAAAAACAAAAACAACATCAATGTAAATATTTCCCATATACAACAGTTTTTTTTTATAACCATGCATGTTAAAAATAAAAATGATAAAAATAACAAAAAATAAGGAAAAAAGAAAATCAAAAAAAAAAAAAAAAATTACAGACATGAACGCATAATATTTTTTTATTCTGTTCTGTGTTGTTCTGTCTCTTAACTAACAATGTGAAAAAAAGCTTTTTATAAAATAAAACTTAACTTTTGCATATAAATTACCTTTAAAGCTTTTCTTTTTTTCCTTTTTGTTTTATCATATACATATAAAATTAATGAAAAGATTTTTTCCCTTTGCTTTCGCTTTATATAACTATATATATACAAATAAATATTTTCATATAAATTCTTACACATTCAAAACGTACCAAATAAAAGATGAAAAAAAAATAATTTTTTTTTAAAGAATGAAAAAAGAAAAACAGGACGGCTGATTTTCTGCTTTTTTTTTTTTTTGGTTTTTGTTTTGTTATGCTTTACTTTGAAATTGTTCTTTTCTATTATTCTCAATCCCAGTCAGCAGTTCTATAAAACCTAGAAAAAGACCAACCAGCAGAGCAACAACAACAAAAAACAGTAACAGTAACAAAAATTTTTAATATACGAGTATAATAAAAATGGAGATAAAATAGAAGAAATATAATATTATATTGTATGTATTTTTTTTTTTTTGTGTTCTGTGGGTGCGCCAGCAGACACCTACGCATATTTGTGACGTGAAGAGCAGTAAAAAAAAAAAATGTATAGAAGTACAGAAAAGTTTTCAAAAAAGAAAAAAACAAACGATAAAAATTACAACAGTCCCTACAATATGAATGATTTTTCTACACAAAAAATAATAATAAAAATAAAAAAAAAAAACAAAAATAAAAAGCAATTAAATGTAACATTATATCGTATAATTTGTACGATATTTATTTGTAAAAACGATATAGCAAATATATTTTACCGTTTTTATTTATATTTGTATATATTATAAATATTTATAGATATTTAAGAAAATTATATGAATTTTAATATTTTTTATTTCAAAGAGGGTATTTTTTAATTTGTTTTAAAATTAAATATAAATCTTAATTATTATATTTAATTAATATAATGCAAGTCTAATTTAAACAAATAATAACTGTCATTTATTTACTTATATTTTCGATTTAATTTAATTCACATTCTCTAAAAATGTCATATCCATATTAATTTATATTATAACTATAATAATGTAATTTTAATGAATAATCGGTGTTATCGCAATTAGTGAGAGATATTTAATTTTTTTTGTACTTACTAAGAGAGTTCAGATTTAAATTCGGTATAAGTTGTAAGCATTTAATCCTATAGCTATATTTATTTTAATTAAAATTTAATAATGAATTTTTGTTCACCTAAAAATATGCAATTTAGCGTTTAATAGTTATTAATAACAAAATACAAAGCAAAAAGTTTTCAGTTTGTAATGACCTTAGTAGAAAATAATCTATACACTCATATACTTTAATAAACGCGTATACTATAAAAAATATATTAAAAATAAAAATAATTATTTATATTTTTAAAGTAATATTATATTGAATTTTAAAATCTCATAACGACACCAGCAATAATTTTTTTTGTTATTTTTGTTATTTAAGTTTTTGGTTTTGTAACAATAAATAAAATTTATATCCACAAATGTACTAAATTAAACAATAACAAAAAGATTCTTCTTTTTTTTTTTGTTTTTTTTTTTTTTGAAAATCAGAAATGAAAAGTACCACAAACAAAAAAAAAAGAAAACGACGACAGAAATACAAATCGGAACTTTGGAGCCACTTCAAAATTGACTATGATATGAATATACCCACAATAATATATAAACTACACTTTTAACTGTTTGTATGTATTACTTACACAAACACACATATATATATGTACTATATGTAAATATATTTATATACATAAAAACAACTAAATAATTTTTTTTTTTTTGTTTTTGGTACATGTTTTTGAATTATTCGAAAAAAATTGTATACTTTTTTTTTGTAAGAAAAATGATAGAACGGTGAGGAATGAAACATAATTTTTTATTTTTTTCATTTTTTGTTTTTTTTATAATCAATAAAATAGTTTAAAATAAAAGAAAAAAAAAAAAATAAGGCGGGATAAATAAAAGTTATACAAAAATTATATATAAAATAAATTTTGTTAGAAATAGATAAATGCAAAAGCATTTATTTAGCAAGGTGAATAAAATAATTGGTGCTCTTTTAAAGTTCTACTACAATATTTTACTTATTTTTTTTTTTTTTTAACTTATCATCAAAACCATATTTTACGACAGACTAATTAATTTTTAATTAGATAATCACTATTAAACTGGGATTGAATTTTTATAGGTTGCACTTTTTTGAATGACATTTCATAAAGATATTTTATTATAGCTCAAAGGTACACCGTAGGGATTTGAATGGTAAAATGCGAAATTTTACATTTGATTAATTTTCTGTAAAGTTAAATAGGTATTGAACTAAACTAATTAAAGACGCAGTAAATTATTTCGATAATTGCTTAAATTTGAATTGTTTTATAAAATTCATCAAATTCATTTTATACCACAAATGAGTTGTTAAACCTTAATGGTATATATTTATAATTTAGCGTTACTATACCTAGTCAGTATTTTTAATCTTTAAAACTTTATTTTAGCTATATATATTATTTTATATTTTATATGCTTACCATTAGGCATTAAAATAATTTTTAGTAAAATTATATGTATAGAATGGCAGAAAATTAAAGTAAATATAATTATCAAGCATTTGCAAATTATGTCATTACATTGAATTTTCTAATCTTTTATGACTCTTTAAGTGTTTTACACTCCTTCTGATCTTTTGCATATTTTAAATTGGAAAATTTAAAGACTTGCAGATATAATAAAAGTAAAAATACTTAAAATTTAACAAAAATAACAAATCTTAAAAGTTTATTTCAAAAATTTTAAATAAATGATACTTTAAATTCAAAAAAAAACAAAAAAATACAAAAAAGTTTAAAATAATAATATAGAAATTTTAAACAATTGAAAATTACAGAAAAACGAAATATAGAAAAACTAAAAAATTGAAATGAAAAAAGAAAATTATTTTCACAACATTTTCATTCGTTTTTTTTTTATTTTTGGTTTCATACTTGAAGTGAAGTTAAAATTTTCTGGCATTTAAACAAAAATTAAACTAACAAAAAAAAAAAAATTTAAAATAAGAAACCAAAATTCCCGCACAAAAACTATTAGTGGTTCGAGACAATTTTTTTTTTTTTTTTTTTTAAACACATCTCTTCACTCTTTTCTTTACTTTTACCATGTCTTCCATTTTAATTCTCATTGTATTGTCAATTTTTTTGTGATCCTTGAACAAAATAATTTTAATACTGGATTGTTACTGAAAAAGAAGAGAAAGTAAAACATAAAAAATTACTTTATAGTTTTTTTCTTTTGTGTTTGTGTTTTTGGTTTTGGAATGCTTGACAAAAATTGACATTTAAGTAACAAAAAAAAAAAAAAACAATAAACCAGAAAAGAAAGTAAAAATCCTTTTCCTTCTTAGAAGCGATTTAATTGCAATTCAGCACAAAATAAGCCGAAAAAACACAAAAAATATAAAACTCCTGTGAACAGAATTCAAATGATATTTTTATTTTCACATTTACATTTTTTGATATTAAAAATTTCTCTTATTCATAAGTGAACATAATAATATAATAAAAAAAAAAAAAACAAAAAGAAAAAAAAAAATTGACCACTCCTAAATAAATTGTAACAATTTCTGGCTACAAAAATCGGTTTTATTATATTCTCTTTGAATGCTTTTGTGCCTAAATATTTGTACATTAAATGAATTTTATAATAATAAACAACAACAAAAATAAAATTAAATAATAAAAAAAAAAAAAATTAATAAATTTTGAATTTTTTTTTTTTTGTTTTTTTTTGGAAAAGGAAATATTCATTTCACACTCTTATTACGATATGGCAAACGCACAAAATCTGAAAAGAGTACTGTATTATATTATAACTCAACCCGTAATCTATAGGATTTAGAAATATATTATTTTATTGAAATTTATTGACGTCTACTAATAATTACCCTTAGGCAATTAAATTGGATTATATTAAAAAAATAAAAAAATAAAATGAAAATTTTGATATTTTTGACACTTAGTGTAGGTTGGTTTCATTACATATAAATAGAATATTTTGATATTTCAAAAATTTTTGTTTTTTTTGTAGGTTACGTAATAAGATATAAATATAGCGTAAGTGTTACAAGATATATAAATAAAAAAGAGAAAAAAAATTTTAAAATTAAAAAAGCTAAAATTGTTAATTTGATAATACTAATATCAACTTAATAGGTCCTCAAGTTTTATGTTCAAATTCTTTTAAAAATATTTAATACAAAATATATACATATTTGAATATAAAATTAAATTTAAATTAAAATATACACAGATAATAGAAATATTCAATTAATATTTATAACTCACTTATTTAAAAGTATTAATATAGAAATAAATAAAATTTAACAATTTTACATTATTATACCTTTTTACTTTAACTGAAGACAATTTTACTTTAAGTGAAAACATTTTTACTTTAAATAAAGGTTTTTCTACATAAAATTAAGATTTTTTTATATTAATTGAATTTATAATAAAAGTTAAAAGTTACATAAAGTTACATACATTTATATAATAAAAGTTAAAAGTTACAAAAAATTACTGTAGTAAAGATTCTTCACTTAAAGTAAAAAAGTCTTCAGTTAAAGTAAAAATGTCTTCACTTAAAGTAGAAAATATTCACTTGTAAAAAAAGTCTTCATTTAAAATATAAATGTATATTACAGTTTAGGATCGGCAGATATTTATTATTGTTATAATATAATATATGCAGTAATTTAAAAAAAGAAAAGAACCAACATTTCACTTCTATAAATGAATCCAGGTTTAAGTATAGTTTTCTTAGCATATTGATATCTACATACAGATTTATTTAGCTTAACTTAAAAAAAAAAATATTAACATTGTGAATATCGATTAAAACAAAATATTTTAGATAAAATTCAATTCAAATTAACATTATATTGTAACATTATTTATAACTTTATTGAACATTTTTAATAAATAATCAAAATGATAAAATAGTTTGATATTTTTGTTTATTTTTTAGATTATTAAATTTAATTAAGTAAAAGTTTTCGAAAATCTTACAAAAAATGTTAATGGCAAAAAAAAAAATGTTCTTTTGAATGGAAAGTTTTTACCACAATTTTATACAATTTTTGAGATTTCATATCCTCTGTAAACTTTGTTTAAACAACAACAAAAAAACATAGTGAAGGAATTGAACATTCAGTCAACTTTTAAACGGACTGAATACTGAAAATTCGGCCGAATTGATATTATTCACTGAAGGTTTAAATGTGATATTTTTTTATGAATAAGTCATTTGTCTGCACCTCAATAAATAAATATTTTGGCCTAAATAAAAAAAAATAGATTAAAGAACTTATATTTCAGTAGAGATAAATTGCGAAATAATACAAGTCAATAAATTTAAGTATTTTTAAACTGAAAGGGTTATTTTTCCATTAGAGTTATACCTGTGTAAAAAATAGAACAAATAATTGTATAAATAGTTTTAATATAAGTAAAATATTGCAAACGTATTTTTAAATTTAGCATATCTTTAGCACCAATTTCAACATATATAACAAAATTCTGGAATTCTGGTTTCTGGAATTTTTAGAAAACTATCTTAGATTATCAATCGGATTAACAATAATGAATGGAAATGCATAAAATGTTCAATATCCCAAATTAAATTGGTTTTTGTTTTTTTTTTTTTTCATAAAACCAAAGATATTTTTTCTACAGGTTTTTCTGTATCTTATTTTAAAATATTTCAAAAATAGTGATTTGTGTACAAAACTTTTTTTTTAATTTATTTTTTTATAATATTTGGCGACTTATGTTTTTTTTTTCTGTAAAAGTTTTTTTTCGTATTTTCAATATTATTAAAGACTTTTATTTTAATTTGAGAACATTTTTATCTCTGTTATCTTAAAATTATTGTATAACGATTTTGGCACAAACATTAAGAAAATTTTCAATCAAAAAAAAATTTTACAAATAGGAAAAGTAAAAGGAAAAAATTATTTAACACGATGTGTGTATGATTTGGGTAACACACTATATATGTTTAGTATGTTTTTTAGTTCACTTACAAAACATTTTTTGAAAAATTTGGTTATCAGTACCACATTGTCCGCCTGTCCTTTTAAAAAAGGAGGTACAGCTGGTGCTCAAAACTCAAGGAAAATATTTCTAAATGTTTATATTTCAAGTTCTATTCTTAATATTTTTTCAATCTAAAAACATCAAACGTCACAAAATTTGTTAGTGCTTTATGAATCAATATGAAAATTATACAATATTTTGCAAAATTTAGATTTCTCAGAATCTCCGTTTTCAATCAGAATCTTGAAATTAAGTGTTGAAAAATATTTGAGAATTAGCGTAAATTACCTCGAAACTCTTTTTTGTAATTTCACTTCAAAATCTAAAATTAGAAAATTATTTTTAAACAGCTGTGAAAATTTGTTATAAATAAGACATAAAAATTAAAGACACATAATATAATATTTTTCCTTGTGTTAACGGTTTTTTTTTTTAATTACTGAGAGTTTCCTTAAAATTGACTTATTTGTCTCTTGATATTTCACAGTTTTTGCTTATATAACAAAGAAATGTAGTCCTGTTTGTTTTTTAAATGTTTTATTGGATTTTTTAAAATGTGCGTCTTTATAAACCTTTACTTTTATAAACTACCATATTTAAATTTAAAATTTAATACGTTCCATTTTTATTTAATCCTTAAAAAATAAAATCAATTTTACTAGTCAATAATATAAATGCTAATGCTTTGATGAAAATATCAAAAATAATTTTGAAAAAGTGTATGCGATTTTTAAAGTACATCATATTATAGCAATTTTAAGTATAAGATATAATTTTAATCAATCTAATTAAATTCAAAGATCAAACTCAATTAAATTACTAAGATTTTCAACGATATTTTTGCCATTAAAAGGCTGATACAGTGCCGATATCTTAAGTTTGAATCACAGCAAAAGTGAAAACATTTTATATATTATTTTAATTGCTTCAGCTTCTTCTCCTTTTTTTTATTACAAAATCATTTCAAAAATTGATTTAATTAATTTATAGATTTTAATTTCTAGTTATTATGAATATTTCTAATATTTGCTTTACAAAAAATTTAATATACTCAATTTTATCTTAAATTATAAATTGATCACTTTCTTTTCTTTAATATATTAAAAAAAAAAAACAACTTTTGACTTTTAATTTTTCATAAGAAAATAAATAAAATATAAATTTATAATAATTTTTTAAAGTATAAAATTAAAATAAAAATTTAAAAAAAAAATTTTTAAAAAAGGATAATTTCTTCGAAAATTACTGAATATATAATTTTAACGTTTCAAGGAGTTTAGAAGAATAAATTAATTGAATCTTGTTTTCTTTTTTTGATTTTCATGATCAGAGTTTAGTTTTAAAATGAATTTAATTAAATTATTGTAGAATAAATTATGTATTTTTAAATGAATATTGTATAAGTTTAATTTAAGTAGGCATTTTAAAGACATTGAATATCGGTCTGCCATTATGTATCTTATTATGAGTTATACAAGTTTTGTAGTATAATGTATTTTTGTAGTTTAGAATATATTAATTAAATTTTGTTCTCGTTTGCAATTATTTATTTTTTTTTTAAATATTAATTTATTAAAAAAACGAAGTTCATAAAAACAATGTGAAAATTTAAAATCATTTCGTGTATATGTACTGACATATACGTTTTCCATGTATTGTATTAATTAATATAAACAGAAAAAGAATTGAAGGCTTTCAAGTTTTCAAAATAACTAGTTACAGACTATAGTATAGATATGTGATGTCAAGAGGGATTTGTTAATTAATTTTTCTATCATTTCTTTTTAATTAAAAAAAAAAACTTGCTACTAATCTAATTTACCCTATGCTATCCTACTTATGCTAAATAATTAAAAATAATTTTAATCTACTATGTAGGTGTTTTCTAACCACCAATAATTTCTACTAATGCTTTTGTCTCTTTCTGGTATATGTATATCAAATTTCAACATCGAATAATCTAGGTTTCGCAGAATATAGTCAATGATTTATGTAGCCCGCCTATTATAATGAAATAATTGGGGGACATGGTTTTGATTTATTTCGCTGCAATGAATTCTGTATTCATGCTGAATCTTATATACTCATCATTGTGGTAATAAATATTTGACACTAGACACTTATTTTCCGTCACTTGTAGAGCTCTATTAAAATGATTACGTATTAATTTAATAGCAAAATTATCGAATCTTATTATGTTTGCATCTTTATATATTACTTTGTTAGAATAAAAGAGTTGAAAATTTGATTTTGGTTTTCTTGTTTTATTTATGCAGACCCTAATGCATTTTCTCTCAAATTTTCTAATAAGTTCCATTGTGATAGCATTTATGTTAAACCAAATAGGGACGGCATATGCCATTATTGGTCTTATAAGAGCTTGATATGAGATGATTTTAACTCTGGGACTTATCCGTTTGTCGTTAAACAGGTTTCTGGCAGTCATGTTACTTTTACTTAGTATGTATTATTTAAAATTTTTTTTTTTTAAATTTTTATTTGAAATTTAAAAATTCTTACATTTTTTGTAAAATATATAGTATTTTGTTTGCTAAATTTCATATATTTTTTAATTTTTTATAATATTTTTATGATCACATATTAAGCATATACATATATTTCTAAGTTTTAATTATTGGTGAAAAATTTGAAAAAAACCATTATTACATCTTACCTATACTTACTTTAACTTAAAACTTACTTACTTTAACTTAAAACTTATTCTAATTACCTTAACAAAATTCTAGCCTAATTCCTAAAACTAATTTGTATATTGTTAATGCAATATACCATCTTATCTAATATACCATCTCTATCTAAGCACCAAACATTTATATTATAGTATAATAGTAGTATAGTATAGTATCCTTGTAGGGTATATGCGTGTCAAATCTCAGGTCTGGGGATTAATATTAGTAGGATTAAATTCAATTTTTTTGCATGTAGCCCGTCTATTATAATGAAATAATAGGGAGACATGGTTGTGATCTTGCAAATGCTCTATTTTATCCAAATAAATAAACTTTTCGGGTGCAATGTAACCCGATATTAATGTTTTTTTTATGTATTCGTCGTTATGATAATATATGTGGGATATTAAAATAAACTCAGGAGTTTTCAATGCTCTGTCAACTAGTACTAATTAAAATGAACACAAAAAAGGTTGAAGGCGTTTAAAATTTGTAAAATATCTGGTTTACATATTTGTATTTTTTTAAAAATTTTTTGTATACTTATATAAATTTTAATTTTTATTATAAATATGCTAATTTAATATTTCTAAGAAAAACAGTTCCCCAAGAACAGTTTTTTAAACATTTTATAATTGGATTTAGAAAAATGGGTATAAAATTCACAAGCAAAAAGTATTTTTTCAGCTCTTATGTGTTTACAAATTGTTTATTTAAATATTAATTGATTATCTATATATAAAAAAATTTTGATAATTATTTTCAAAATTAAATTACGCACGTTTCTATTTGTAATTGAAATAAAAATTATCAATAAAAATTTTTAATTATAAGCGGTAATTTCATGAATTCTACAAAAAGAAATGCATTAGTACCTTAATGCGTAAGGTATATATTTTCTCTCAAAAATGATAAATATATATATATATATTTCGGTGAGTGATCTCGAAATACGCAACATATTCTACATTTTTTTTAAATTTTTTTAAATTTTATTAAAAATTGACGCAGAGAAATTCATTTTGGGATACGTCGAATATACCTACGACATACAACATACATTGTACATCTTACGTTTTTATTTAATTTGAGCAGTTAAATAGAAAAATATATCAAAGGATTAATTTATTTATTTTTATTTTATTCTATACCGTTCAGATATAAATATCTGATATCTGCCGATATTTTTAGGACCCTTTGTATTAAAGGTATGTGGGCCATCTCGATATAATTATTATAATTTTTTTTATATTTATTTTGTTTACATTATTTTATTATATTTCAATATATTATTTTGTTTTGATAAGCGTTTGAACTCGAGACCTTTTGCCTGAAAGACCGGTGACTTACGCACTGCACCATTTATCAAATGGGGTTAATGTTAGCTATTGCTATCAAAATGGTTCATTTTAAAAATTATCAAAAAATATTTTAATGTATAATTTTAACAATCTTAACTTACACCTTATTAAAATTTTGACAAAATTTTAAGTATTATTTTAAATTACTCATAAACTGTAAAATTAATAAAAATAAGAATAATAATAAATATTAAAAAAAAATTAAATCAATTTAACTTTAACTTTTGAAAAAAAACGTACACATACATTTAAAGTGAATCAATAAATAAAAAAAAGCTTATTTACCGTTAAACTTATATTACTAATGTTATTATTTTGTTCCGTTATTAATTTAACCTACCCTAAACTAAAAGACAAAAATCTCAAAAAAAAAAAAAATTTTTTAACATTGGTAGGTACCTACCTATATTCTTTTTTTTAATTTTTTTTTCTCTTTCTCTAGTTGTTGCTCCAATATGAGAACAATATTATACTGTTTTAGTTATAAAATAACGGAATTTAAAAATAACAATAACAACATGTATCAGTAGAACCATTTAAAAAATTGCTATACCGTAACGAAAAGCACAATACAACAAAAAAAAAAAACAAAACAGACAATAATATAATGTTCCTTACATTCATTAGTTAACAAACATGCAAATATAATATACTATGTATATATGTATATCTATGTCTCCAGAAATACATTATATATCCGTACATTTAAATATATATATACAGAATTCCGAGTAATAAAAAAAAAAGAGCAGAATAAATATACCAGAAATGAAATGAATGAAGACAGGTTATTATAAAAACAAAAACATCATGAAAAAAAAATCACCAAAAAGAAAAAAATGTACCTACATAGGTATATGTCAGGTACATACAATAGTATTGTAAATGATGAATACTTTTGCATATATGTATCGTATTATATTAAACAATAGAACTTTTATTTGAATGGTAAGCTTTTCTTTAAGGTGTGTATCTGATAAAAATGAAAAAAATGCATGAATTTTTAAAAACAAACATTAAGAAAATTATTTTTAGGACTTTATTTTAAGTCAAATTTTATCGAAATATTTGTAATAAAAAATGAAAGATATACATATACATATATATATATATATTTATATTTTTATAAAACGAATAAGATTTTTTGCATATAGGTATTATGTACTGTAAAAATTTTCTAACTCCCCATTTTATTTCTTGTTTTTTTTAGAGATGTGTAAGGTAAAAGATATTTCTTTTGTTTTAAAGTTGTTTTTTTTTTTTTTAAATTTAAAAATATAATAAAATATTATGAAAACTATTAATACAATTAGTGTATATTCATTTTGATTTTTATTACGGGCATAAAAAAATAAAAATTCAAAAAGTTTTTTTTTTATATTTTAAAATAATCCTTACCGGAAATAAAAAAAAAAATTCTTTTTTTCTTATGCCTTGAATTAAAAACTGACTGACTGATTGTTGTTTTGTTTTATTTTTTTTTTTTTTGTTAAATAAAGGAGAAAAGAATTGAATTACCTGTTGATGAATTTCATTCAATACATATGCAAAAACATAAAATAATAATATGTATAGTATTTATGTGTTTATTATACTGTTATTAGATTTCACATACATACGTTTTTTAAATATTTTAAACTTATTAATAGAAAAAAGGATAAGGAAGTTTTCATTTTTGTTTTTATTATTTTAAAGTAAGGATGTTTATTATATATGTATATATATATATATATATATATATATATATATATATATATATATATATATATATATATATATATATATATATATATATATATATATATATATATACATATATTATATATTCATTGTATATATAAATATATTATGATAATATTTTAATTGTTTTATCAATTTGCATACCAAAAATGAAATAAAATAAATAAATAGATACATATATGAATTTGAAGTAAATAAAAATAGAAAAAAAATTTATTTTTAATCCTTATAATATTATTTAGGTTTCTAATTTCAATTTTTTTCCTTAGTTATGTGTGTAGTAATATCTGTTATAACCAAATAAATAAAAAAAAAAAATTACAGGATAGCATATATTATTGATGGATATGTGGTTTTTGTGTTCATTTCTAATAAAAAACGAGGAAGAATACAGTTGACTTTGTCAACTCTTAGATACCCGTACGAACCGTTAGTATGTTCACAGCCTGTCACTCTGCTTACAATATTATTTTTTTAATATTTTAGTATTTTAAAATAATTTGGGTGAATTTTATAATTTCTAGAACTATGGGTTGTACATATATTATATTATTACATATAACTATATGTTTATATGTACATTCTTCAAAAACAAATTCTAACCTTCCACATAACGATTATCAATCCAAAACTTTTTCAAATATTCTATAGTACCATTTAATACTAAGCGGTAAATGTATATTAAATGTACTAAGTACAAAACAGTAAATATAATTTTAAATATTATATTATATTATATTTAAATATTTCATTGACAGAATAATTTCTTATAAGTACAATAAAATACATATATGTATGTAAATACGGCGCTATATAATATACATCTATACTCTTATCATTCATTCACTAGTGACATACACGATATGTAAATAAACATGATATTATATAAGTATGTATATATATTAATATCATATAAATAAAAATTCTTCAAGCAACCGTTATGTTGTTTATTTATTTGCATTTTTATGTACTACGCATTATATCCTCAACAATTTCAAATTATCGAGTAAAACAAATGCAAAAAATTTGTTGAAGAAATTTGTTAGAAAATTTGAAAAAATCAAGTAACACTTTCTTCAATTATAAAGTAACCCTATATTATTAAAAAAAGTTGTTAACAGAAATAAGAGTATAATGTTGAAGCTTTAATTTTTGTGTATTACTTCAAAAAAATTTTAACAGGTGTTCAAGTTACAGGTGTTTAAAAATAGGAAATTTTCAGTTTTTGACCCCTTACAGCTCCTAAACGGGGGGTGATACAAAAAAAATTTCTGAAATGACTCATACTTATTTTCAAAGATCTAACTTGTGTCAATTTCAGGTTTCCAACTTAAACCGTTTAGAAGATAGAAGGGTTAAAGGATTTTTCAAAATTTGAGTTTCGCATAACGGTAAATTAAGACACCGTATGCCACAAATATATATTTATTATATATATATTTTTAAAGCTAATAAAAGTAGTAATCGTTTGGCGTTTTCAAAATGAAGATATACCTTATACAACTTGTGCTATAACAATTTAAATATAGAGCTTTTTTGAACCTTTGGGGAGCTGTAGCTCCGTAACGGGTGGGGCTACAAAAAAAAGTTATTAAAAATAAAATTAATATTTTTGTGAGATCTATCAGTAGTTAAAATTTCATAGCTCTATTGCAAAAAAAATGTGGGGATCTAAAAGTTAGGTGTTCGAGAGCTACCCTAAGGCTTGGTCCAAACTCAACCAAAAAAATAGGGAACCTACAAATTACTCCCAAAATATTTTGTGTAAATTTCAAGATTCTAGCTTTCTTAGTTTTTGAGTTAGCGTGCTGACGGACGGACGGACGGACATGGCTCAAAAGTCTTAGAATTTTTTTCTGATCCGATCCATACCTTTGAAGGTATATCTAGCTCGCTTATTTCGAGGTGTTACAAACGGAGGAGTAATTTTATTATACCCGATCCTATCGTACGGGTATAAAAATATATATTATGGAGGTATACAATTAATTTAGTGTAGGTATTTTTTTTGTTTTTATATTTTAGGGTTTTGTTTTATTTATTTTTTATTTTAAGATTTTGTAATTTATTATGAAATTGACATTTAAAAATTATATTGGTTGAATCTTGCTATCCATCAAAAAAATCAAAAAACTAATTTTCAAATTCAATTACTTCATAAAATTACATTTCGTCAAGTGCAGAATTTTTCTAAATTATTCTATTAAAATAATTCTATTTATTTAGAGGTTAGATGAATTTATAACTTTCTTCACAGATCTCGAATATTTTTGTGACATAAGTATACACAAAATAAAAGAAGCACTAAAATTTAAAAGGAAAATTTTTGGAACAAACTATGAATTGAAAAATCTGGTGTCAGATAAACTAAGAAATTTCTGGCAAACTATAACCAATAAAGATATGAAAAAAATCATTAGGGTCCAGTAAAAATGAACTAAACATTTTCAGTTCTGGTTAAAGGATCACTTATAAAAGAAAATTGGAACAGAAAATTAGTCGATTCTATCAAGAAGAAGAAAATTGTTTATTTTTAATATGATGAGTATTTATTTTTATGTCAGTTTAATTTGAACAACCGCCACTATCATCATATTTTTGCAGGCATATGTTAAAATGACTCACTCGCATTCTGAAATTCTTTAGCCGATAACAATAAATTACAAAGAATTATGGCAAAAATCTCAGTAGAAAGTTTTGAATTCGAAATAAATTTATTGAATTGAGTTCATAAGATATATACACGACGAGTCAATAAACATGCAAAGTGTAAAACAAAGCGTGCAAAGTGTAAGAAAAATATGGTCGAAATTTAAAAAAATTTCTGCAAATTGAACAAAGCTGATAAAACTATTGAAGGTCATATACCTCAGAAATATTAAAGAAACATGGAGAGTATTTGAACAAAACAAAACAAATAAAAACTAGTACCTGAATCAGGATAATGACGGGTGAAAGTCGATTTGTTAAAAAAATTGTTAAATAAAAATATCTTGAAAAACAAAATGTGGGACAAAAATGTTAAAAAAAAAGTGGAAAAAAAAAATCGATAACACATTTTTTTTTCTTAATAATAAAAAAATTTTAATTCCGTAAAAAATAGTTTCATTTAATTAGAAAATTATTTTATGTAGTTAGGGATTTAGACTTCAAATAAACTTTTATTACACTAATAAATATATAAATTTTGTAACAGTTGTGCAAATAATGTAATATTTATTTTTATTTTTCATTTTTTTATACCTTAAATCCCTCCTAGTTTGCAATCTGGGATATACATATGTATAAAAACTAGTATTTGCCCGCTGCTCGAAAATCGAGCAAATCTAAATTAAAATACAGCTACATAGTGTATATTTTGTCCGTTTTCGAAAGCCAAAAGTTGTTGTCTGAATTCGTGATGTGATGTGTTGTCTGAGTTCGTGATTGGGTGTTACAAACGGACTAGATGTTATGCCAGGTACCACAATTACAATTACTTTTTTTTAATTAGATATTATTTTAAAATTTTCATGTAGACAACTTACAATCCACGCTTTTATATGCACAGTAAGATGGCGCAGTAAAAAGCCAGTGAGTTCCAGTACGGAAAATATAAATATTGCATTTATTGCAAATATATTTATTGCATTAAAAAAAACGTATTAAAATTTTTTGCATTCATAAATTCATATTTATATAATATGTATTATTAATTCTTATAAATAAATTGATTATAAAATAAACTCAAAAATTTATTATTATAATACCTATATAATATATAGGCATTTACATATTAATTCTTAACTGAAACTCATAAAATTTGCATTTAATATAACTATTATTTTAAAAATGTTTCAATTCTAAAACTCTCAAATGATCACCCCATACATAACAAAAATTTATCCATTATTCAGCAAATACAGTAATACATAAATTATGTACTTATTATTTAACATTTTTAATATTCACACTCGATCCAGTCAAAATGAAATCGATTTTACGAAACTTACTAAAATGTAATAGTAACCTTTTTCAATATCTTTGATATTCTAAATTCCAAATCTTTCAAATGAGAGAAGCTGTTCAACAATTTAGAAAAAGTTCACCACTGGACTGGCACTGACCACAGTACAATATACAACATAGATAAGCAAAACCCTATAAACCAAAAAAAAATAATCATTTACTTATAAATAATAATCATGTACCTAAGGAACAAACATTTTTTTACTGTCTCTTAAAAATTTCATATTGTTATTATTAATATTGCTATGTCTCACGTCATGTCTGTTATATGGTTGTACTCTGTAAGTCAGTACTTGGTTAATACTGTACTGTGCCATTCTTTCAATGACAAAACAATATAGTTAATATGAACAATAAATAATACGTACCATAAATCATACTCATACTTATATACATAAGTGCATAACTGCATACTATACTACATACATTTAAATTTGAATTTTTTAAAAGAGAAATTACATATTTTAATTTTTTTAAATATATGTAGATGTACATAGTACATACATTATACATTTATTAATATACATTTCATTATCTTTTTCTTAACATAAAATATTAATTAGTATTTACTATTTAGTACTTATTTAAATTGTAAGTTCTAAATTCTACTCTCATATTATTGATATTATTTCTGTACGTTAAAATTTTTATTGTTGTTTTTACAAAATACATAATATGTAACCTACGTATATGTATTATCCTACTAACAGAACACAATTATTTTTTTTTAACTTAAAAATTTCTATTTATTAATTGAACGTAAATATTATGCATGCATATTTAAACAAACATATCCATTCACATTTAATAAAAATGTTTCAAATTTATTGTTGTTGGTTTAAGCATGAAATTTAAGTTTAAAGCCGAAAGCGCATACTTACATAATAAGTATGTATGAATAAATTATGAGATGATGTTATGTAATCATGTTACATGGTTACATTCGAAGTAGTAAAAAAGTAGAAAAAAAGTGTTTTTTTTTATTCTTATTATACATGCATACATACAGTCATATAATATATATGTACATAAATCAAAATAGAATACATTTTTTTGAAGAATTTTATTTTCTGATTTTTTTTTTTTTATAAAAATTATATTGTCAAATTTTATGAATGTGTACCCACACGCCCCTGTTAAACATTTTATGTTTAAGTAAAATCGCATACATATATGCATTTGATGTTTAAAAAAAATAGAAACTATTTATTTCTGTAGGTAAAAAAAATTAAATTCGTAAATCATAATTTTTCGTAACCAAATTTACAAAATATAAAACATACCAACATATACATATGTATGTATTATATAATGAGCTTCTGAAACTTTTCATTTACATAATTATCAAAAACAAAACATAAAATTGCAATAAAAAAAACAAAACTTGGAATTCATTGCAAATTGAATCTAGGTACCTAATACTTTACATTTTACTTATATACATACATATATTATATCTGACAATTAAACTAAATTTAACTATTATAATTTAATTTATTTATTATATAATTAACTATATAATCATCTATTATCATTTTATTTTAACTATTAATAATTTAGATAAATATATAATTAATTAATATACCTATTAATTATAATTAATATATAATTTAGACAATATAATTTCTAACTTAAAATTTTTTTTATCAGTATACTAAAAAAAAAACTGCTACCCATTTCATCTAAAACTTCCAAACATAAACATATTTTAAAAAAATTAAAATATATTAATAAAATCCACCAATCCAATTCAATTTAAAAATTTTTACACCCTCACATCATATTCATATAATTAATATTCATATTCTATACTAACTCATACTATATGCGAGAGGCAAACACAAACACATATTCACATTCTGAAGTATAAATAAGTACCTACCTCAAAAAATCCCATTACGATTTATGAACTAATAAAAAGCAATTACTACAAAGAAAACAAAAAAAAAAAAAAATTATATGTAAATACATAGAAAGTCGTGTAAAAAAATGCGTATGTGGCAAGAAATTTTGATAAGCTGTATTTCCTAAACTACCACCCCGATCAAAAAAGTAAAAAGACATTTTTTTTCCTCTCCTCATTCTTTCTAATGATGCATAAACCATATAAATCGACCCAGTAGTTTTCTCTGAATAGGGACCCAAAAAATAATGTTGGATGACGACGATGATGATGCTGATATGTATATATGCATTTTCTGTAAAAAGAGAATAATCCTGATTTTGTAACCATCTCAATAATCTTTTTTAATTAGAATTTTCTATTCATATATTATATACATATCCTGTATAAACATATTCTAGGAACAACGTGTAATTCGAATTTTGTTATGTATTTACTTTTTCTGGAAAAAAACTTATAAATAACGCTGATTTATTAAAACCAACTCTAAAATCCCTCCTAATTATATTCTTTTTAAAGAAATATACTCCATTCACTCTTAAAATATAACTTTAAAAAAATGTTGAAAATTTTGTTTTTTAACTTAGAAATTCGATATTTTTTTATTTAGCATTTTTGTTTTCAGCAAAAAGTTTAGGTTCCGATAATATTAAGATATTTTGGTTAAAGTTTTAATTAACTTTTCTTCAATTTTCAAAATACAATTTTGTTTCAAAAATCAAAAAAAAAAAAAAAAACACATTGAACAAAAATAAAAGTTTGAAATAAATCACAAACTCTTTAATTAGCTATAGCTAAAGAAATGTTAAAATTTTAAAAAAAGAATAAGAGGGATTGAGAAAATATCTTATATCAAAGAATATTTTAAACCTTTTAAAAAATCTATGTTGTATATGACACGTGCCAATAAGAACTAATTTTTCCTTTATTGAAAATTCTGGAAACTATTTTTACAAAGCATCAAAAGTTTTTCAAAATAAAATCAAGGAAATAACACGATCCAACACAGCTTTCTTATTAAAAAATAAAAAAAAAAACAAAAGGAAACAGAAAAACAATAAAATGCCGTGAAGCATTAGAAATACAAAATACAAAACACATATACAAAATAAAATTATTCCTTGCAGATGTTTTCTTCATCAAAATAACATTCAACAATTAATCACAATTTAACATAGTACAAGCATAACATTTAAGAATTTTTCGAATCATCGTGAAAAGCATTAAAGTAACTTTTTTATTTTTCTTTATTTTTTTTTAAAGGAAAACTGTATAAAACTTAACATTGGATACAATAATATTAAAAATAAAAAAAAAAAAAAAAATTTTAATAATGAAAAGAAAAGAAATCAGAAAATAAAAAAAAAAATATTTATTAATCCTTAAAAAAACTGTGGAAAAATATCATAAAATTTTCTTAAGAATAAACAGAAAAATGAAATAAAATGAAAACAATTTCGAATTTTTAATAATAAAATGTGCCTTTTTTTTTAAAAAGACTCATAAAATATTTTTGATGAAATTATTTTCTTTCATTTATTTTATACTTACTTTGAAAATTCATTCAACCTTTTCAATAATCCTTTCATCCTTTTCTTTTATATTTTATTATTGTAATGAATTACTTTTAAGAATTTCACTAAAAAATTTATTTTTTCTGATACTTTCTTTTGTTCAAATTAATAAAAAACCAAAAAAAATTATTTTAGTCTTCCTTATATTTTGAAAAACAAAGGTAGAAAGGTAAAACATTGTGGGATAGAGATAGCGATAAAAAAAAATTAAGCAATAAAAAACAAGAACAAAATAAGTAAAAAAAAATATTCTTCTCATTATTTGGGGGCAACTCATTTTATTTGTCATTGAAAAAAAAAAAAAAAAAATTTTTTTTTTTTTGTTCGTAACACACAAACAAACAAATAAACAATAAACAAACGTAAAAATAAAAAGAAAAGGAAAGAAAAAAGAAAAAAACTGAATGGAAAATTATCCTTTATTATGACGTAAATTGTATTCTGTTTTTAGCTAACAAACAAAAACAAGCAAACATCTAGAAGGTCAGATCTGTTGGTGTCGTATGATTTTATACTGTTATTATTAATTTTTTTTTTTCGTTTTCTTTGTCATATTTTCCTATAGCGTTACTATTTTATTATTTTTTTTTTTTTTTAACTGTGTCTTGTTATCCTTTCATTCTTTTTCAAAGGTGCAAAATATTTATGTATCATTTTGAATCTAAAATTTTGTGAATTATATAAAAGTCCGTTTATATAATATATAACTTTGTATTAGTAGATATATGTCTATAATATTTTTTTTAAATTTTGTCTTTAAAAATGAAAAATAAAAAAAAAAAACCAAAACCTGTTTCCCATTTTTTTCCATTCTTTTAAGGCCTACAATATTACAACAGAAAGAAAAAACTAGAAGAAAATATTCAAATAAACAAAACGGAAAGAAAATGTCCTTATTTGTTATTTTATGTTCTTTTTTATTTTTACACAATTGTTATTTATTTTCTTTTTTATTTTGTATTTTATTGGTGATAGAAATTCTCTTTTGTAAATTGAGAGAAAAGAAGAAAAAAAAAAAGATTAAAAGATATAGTAACAGATACAGTTAGATAAAGAGAAATGAAAAATACAAGAAAAGATGAACGATCAAATAGGAGTGAATAATCATTATGTCAAAATGATCAGTACAGAATTTGTAACACGCAAAATCCATGAGAACATGAAAATTTATAAACATTTAAAATTTTGGATTTTGAAACAGATTAAATTAAAATCTGTAACAGATGACAGAAATTTTAAGTAGATTTCAGAGATCGGAAGCTTTGAAATCATTATTGGGATTTTAAATGTGAATATGAGATTGACAAAATATTTTTTCTTTCCAGAAAATTGATATGTTATACGTTTTTTTTTTTTACAGATTTTTAATGGGCATTGTAATTTTTATAGAGTTTGTTTTTGCTGATTTTCTTTTTAACTTAAAAAATCACCAATTCAATATTTAACACGTCATAAATAATAAAAAATTAATATTATAAAATCTCAAATTTAATTTTTAACAAAGCAATTCCCATAATATGTCATAATTAAGAAAATTAATTTTTATCAATTAATTTTTCATCTGAATTAGCCTTAAATGTGATTTAGTTAAAAGTATAAAGAAAAACTTCAAAAAAAAATCACGAACTGATTTTAAATAAAATTTATTCACAATCTTATTTTTTGTTTTTTAATTTAATTGAGTGGAATGTAGAAATAATTTCATAAAAAATCATGTGTGTAGAAGAAATACATTCAACATAAATGTAAATGTAATAATTAATATTATATACAAAATTATAAATAAATAACGGTATTTTTCAAAAACAGTAAAAAGAAAAAGAAGGACACAATCACACAATAAATTTAAAAAACATTGAACACAATTTCTATGTTAATTTTAAAGAATTCAAAATATATGTATGTAGGTACTATGTATATTCATATATAAATCTACATACATATAAAATAAATGAATACATAATCATTACATCTCTTTCTTACATATCGTAATTACTTACACTCGTATTATGCATATTTTTTTAGCACATTTCCAAAAAAATTTTGAAAAAATGTACTTATTAGTTTCACTCTCTCCGTACGTCCGTCCGTCCGTCCGTCTGTTTACAAAACTTCTACACCGTTAAAGATAGAGCAAATAAATTTTAACCATGGGTAGGTCTCATAAAAAAAATAATTTTATGGAACAACTTTTTCATGTAACCCCATTCATAAGGGAGCTACAGCCCCTCAAACTTTGAAGTAGCTCTATTTTTAAAAGCGTGTATCTCATGTTCTACTTAACATTTTTTCAATCTGAAAAAGTCATTCGACAGGTATTTTTTTACCTTTAAAAATTGTACAATTTTTTTAAATTTAGTACATAAATTTACCATTATGTGAAAACCAAATTTAGCATGATTTGTTTACTCTCATAACTCCGGAACGCTTTTAGATAGGGACTTGAAATTTTCAGTGCAGAAAGAACTTTTAGAATTAGTATAAGCTTTCTCAGAAATTGAAACACCCGCTGTTTATGAGCTGTTAGGGTTCAAAAATTAAAAATTAGCTATTTTTAAACACCTGTAACTTAGGCACCTGTACATATTTTACTTCGGAAAGATATAAAAATTAAAGCTTCAGTAATATATTTTTACACACGGTTTATTTTAGTTTTGTTCGTTAACATACGGTTTCTTTTAGTTATATTATAGGGTTCCAGAGTAACAGCCCCTCAAAATTGCAAAAAAACCCTATTTTCAGATGTATATATCTCAGGCTCTGCGTAATAGTTTTACAATCTAAAATCGATAAAAGGCCGAAAATTGTGTTATTGTATTGTAGTTTTGGAAATGTGCGCTTTTGAAAACCCTTGGATTATATTCAAACCCTTTGTTTATATTTTTTTTTAATTTCAATTGATACTTTTTTATACTGTATACTTTATATTATACTGTCATGTACAACCAACATACATGCAACATATACCAATAATCCAACAAAATGGGAATTAATCGCATTCGATAAAATAATTCTGTTAAAATATTTACAGTTATTTTTTCATTGCTATATATAGGCACATTCGTATTTTATCGTTGTATGTTTTAGTATAATCTGGAATGTTCTGCAAATAATATTTTCGTGATATCTACGCAAAAAAAATAATATTTTAAAATTTCGTGATTAAAAAAAAAATAATGTGAAAAATTATTAAAACAAGACAGAAATTTCTAAACTAGTTTTGATGTTAAAACGGCTGTAGTGAACGGCTAAAATAAATAAATAATAAAGATTAGTTTGTTCTAGATTTGTAAACATCTCGAAGATGTTTTTTTTCTTGCTCTTATTTATTTCTTTATTTCTTATCTTGGGCCATATGTGCTTTATTTGTTATCTTTTCCATGTGCTTAATCTTTGGCTTACCATTATCCCCTGTTTTTTTTTTTTTAAAGTACGTCTGGAGTCAGTTTTTGTACTTTGTAATTTTACAAAATCGATTTGCACAATTATATTAAATGTCTGAACCAAAAAAATTACACAAAACAAAAAACTGAATAATTGAATATATAGAAGTACAGTTTTTTCTTTATAACTTTTAAGACTAAAATTTACTTTTTATTGTAAAAATTTAACTAATCTATTCTTTTATAGATACGGCATGAAAATTAATGAATTTCTTTCAGAAAAATTAAACTGTGTGTACGACAAACTGGATGTTTAAAAATCTGTACAACAAAATGAGCTTATGTGAATGTAAAATTTCAGCAATTTTTTTTTCTAAAAAAAATTATTAAAAGAAACTAATGGTCTTGAAAACTCTAAAATAAGTTGAATTTTATTAATTTTAATATTCTGTTTTTATATTTGGCTTGAATTTTGTTAGATTTACTATATTTTTTTTATTGATGTCCACTGAGCTAACACAACAGCAATCATTTGACTGTATATATGGCCATAGTGAACCTTTAAAAAGTAGAAGAATCTATTGAACCGATAAAAATATGGTTGTTTAGTTCCTTTAGGTTTATTTCACGATGGTACCATTTTGAGAAGCTTCGAAAGCTATATTCATATGGTAGAAAGTTCTGCTAAATCATGGAAAGAGAAACTACTGAGATATTTCCGCTTCTTTCTTGACACTCAACTGCAATTGTCAGTTTTCAGTGTAATTTAAGTTTACTAAATATAATTTACGCTAATACGTTTTTAGTTATTCTTATGCTACTGTAAGTATATTAAAAAAAAAGATAATATCAAAATGGAAAATGAATACTCTCATTATCTTTTAAGAACTTCGAAGAACTTCTTTCGTTTATAATATATGAATATCGATATAACGATATATGAATATCGTTTAGAATATGATTGTCTGAAAATAGAACATACAAATTAATTCTTCTGACAATTTTAAGAAATAATTTCAATTAGTGTTATTCGATCAACCTGAATTTTTTTATTTTTCGTTTTCAATTAACGTGGGATCAATTGTTAGTAATAAATTTTTAATGAGTTTGGTTATTGATAATTGAACTTCATTTGAACTTCAAGATTGAGATCTTTTAAAAGGTATAGATGCAAATGAATAAATAAAAGTATATAATATAATTTTCAAGATCATTATCAACATCTCAATTCTTCATACAATGAATTCTAGATTAATCGTAAAATTCTATAATTATATTCTCAAAGACAATAAATGATAATAAAGTTTAATAATAAATTTATTTAAATTATGTTCGTGTACTAACTACTATTACTGAATAATACTGACTACTGAGAGTTTTAGAGACTGAGATAGTTAAAAGTTCGCTAAAAAACCAATACTATGTCAAATTAATTTTTAGAGTGATAAAAAAAAAAAAAATCAGCTGTCCCCACCACAGGACCGACCGCCCCTACCCGAAAAGTACAATGCCAAAATTTATAGATTTTTTTATAATAATAATTTTATATCAAAGCAAAATAACTTCTAATAATTTAACAACATTTTGTTTTATTCAATAACAATAATAAGCAATGAAATCGTAAAAATATATGTATTTACATATGTATGTATGTGCATTCATTCATACATCCATTTCCATTATTATGTAATGTAGTTTCATGATTTTTTTTTTATTCAAAAATATTAAAAGTAAAAAATAATAAAAACTGTAAACAACAAAACAAACATAAGATTAATATTGAATCTGCTAACAAATATTTTACCGTTTTAATTTTATGTCATCAGCAAAAGAATAATATGCATAGATACATATGTATTATACAAATTTTTTGAGATATAAAAAAAAACAAAAAAAAATTGTTCATATAAATTCATATGGAGTGCTATTTATGAAATTTGGACTTGGGAAAAAAAATTAAATAAAAGTTAAAGTTAGTCGGATCAAAAAATGTTCTATGGCAAAGTTGTTCGTCTTTACTTGTGTAACAACTTTTTCTTAATAATTTTTCTCATAAAATTTTTCTGTTACGAAATATTCGTAAAAAACTTAAAAAGTACACTAGTAAACTACCATTTGCGGTTGTCCTATTTGCTCCAAAAGCTTATCAATCCGAGATATTTACGTTATAACCTTAAATATGAAATTTCAAAAAAATCCGCTCAATCGTTTAAGCTGTACACGTGCCCACAGACATACCCACACACGCACCCACACACACACAGACGGACATCATGCTGAAAATTTTTTTACAGGCTTCTCCACACCGGAGTAGTGCATTTTTGCGAAAATCTCGGGTAAAAATTTTTAGTATGAAAACAATACCTACCTTATACATTAATGTATGCGGTCGGTAAAAATTGAGCCATAATTAAGAGTCTTTCTGAAAATTAAATTATTTTTTTTTAGTTTAGCTCGAATTCTAGAACATACGTAAATATTTCTTTGAATTAAGTATTTGTTTTATTGTTATTATATTACTGTATTTTGTTGTATTTTATTTAACATATATACATATATATATTGTATTTTTTTTTATGAAAAATGCAATGTCCATTATCCTTTTTTATGGTTTTTATTAACTTCGTATTTTTATTACTGTGTTATTTGTATTACTTTTTTATGGTCATTTAAATATGTGTATGTGTATTTTTATTATTTTAATATTGTGTCATTGTACTCCCACACTTATGACTAGTTAAAAATTTAATTTTTAAGGTAGACTATGAAACAGCATTATAAAATTTTATAGAATGAAATGATGGTTTTGTGATATTTTTTCTTTAGTTTCATTTTTTGTAAGAATTCAAATAAAAAAAAAAAAAAAAAACAAACGCTATTTAACCTTTTATTTTTGTTTTGCAGTTTTGTGAATGAAGGATATTTTTGTTTTTCTTTTGTAAATCTACGCGATAATAAATTGTGGTAAAGTAGGTTAAAGAAAATTAAATGTTTCTTTTTTTTTTTATTATACATGTATTTGTCATATTATTTTGTATCTTGTGAAATACAAAAATATTAAATATAAATGAATAGGAATTTCCATTATAAAATTAATAAAAAAAATTTTTTATTGAGTTTTAGAGGTTCTTTTTTTGTTTTTGTTTTATTTAATTTTATCAGAAATGTCATATGATTCATTCATTTATTTCTGCTAATTTTTCATTTGATTTTATTTTAGTTTGTTGACTATTTTAGCTTTAAATAAAACTCAAATGCGACTAAATAAAAAGACACAAAAAACAAAAAACTAATAACCCAATTAATTGTAATTAAATATTTATGATTAATGGGATTTTTTTTTCTTTTGTAAAAAAAAAAGAATTTTTTTTTTTTTTTTGTACATTAGTGAAGGAAAATATTCTCAAATTTCATAAGTTATTGAAAATTCCAATAGAATTCTTGTAAATGAATGATTTCATATTATATTTACTTTAAAATTTCATAAGAATTGTAAATCATAGGTAGTATGTATTATAAAATGTGGAATTTCTTAAATTATATTTACTGAATTAGACACAGACATTAGTCATGAAAATTTTTGTATTACTATTGTAATAATGTAAGCCTGTAATAACCGCAACCACATACTTTATTTTGAATGATATAATTGATTAAGTATGAAATTTTTTTAAATTGATATTTGAATTATTTAATTAATAATTAGGTATTATGAAATATATTCTTTTACTAAATATTTTCTGTAATATACGAATTTTGTTGTTTCTGGAGAAATTACATGAGAATACATGAGAAATCTCTCATGTAACATTGAGAGAACTCTCAATGAAAACATGAGAAATCTCTCAGAGAAATTACACATTGACTTAAATCAACCAAAAAATCCCCCTTTAAAACCAACTTTAGGTTAAAACCTAAAGTATATAATTGATTTTAGGGATTACGATACGCATAGGAAAAATTCGGAGTGGGATCGCAAAATTTAGTATTATGCTGAATGGAGAGGAAAATTGAAAATTGTTAACGTTCTGCATGAAGTTTATTAAATCGTACACATATGAATTTATTAACTTTACGCAATCTTAACAATTCTAAGATGTAGAGATGGACATGTGTTGCAGCCCTTGTTTCCCATAAAAAAACTTTAAGTGGAGGTTTTATATGTTTTTTTATGAATAAATTTCTTTCGAACAGAGATGCTTGTCCGTACAAAATATCTATAAAACATGTTATCTGATCTGTGGATATATAAATATAAAGCAAGAAGATGAAAAATTAAAAAACTCTATATTATATATTTTTTAAAATATTATTGTGTATAGGTACTAGACTTCTAAAAGAGAGAACTAAACTTCTTCTTCTTCGAGTTCGTTTAATGCTTTATTTCAATAGTAGTTAATATACATTTTATAAATTTGGTTTCCCTAGAATAAAATTTAAAAATATTAAGCATATCTAAAAGCTCTGAACTGTTAAGTAAATAACTTTAGTTGATATTATTTCTAAACTACGCATTCTTTGGAACATTTCTGAACATTTTCTTTTTAGCACATTTTTAAAAAAATTTTGAAAAAATGTGCTTATTAGTTTCACTCTGTCCGTCCGTCCGTCTGTTTACAAAACTTCTACACCGTTAAAGATAGAGAAAAAAAATTTTAACCATGGGTAGGTCTCATAAAAACAATAATTTTGTGAAACAACTTTTTCATGTAGCCCCCCCCATTACGGAGCTACAGCCCCTCAAACTTTGAAAAAGCCCTATTTTTAAATGCATATATCTTATGTTCTGCTTAAGATTTTTTCAATCTGAAAACGTCATTCGACTGGTATTTCTTTTATCTTTGTAAATTAAAATCAAAATTATACATTTTTTTTAAATTTAGTAATTTACCGTTATGTGAAAACCAAATTTTGCATGATTTTTCTATTTTCATAACTCCGGCACGCTTTCAGATAGAGCCTTGAAATTTTGAGGCAAGAAAGAACTTTTAGAATTAGTATAAGTTTGCTCAGAAATTTTTTTTCGATCACCCCTGTTTATGAGCTATTAGGGCTCAAAAATTGAAAATTTGCTATTTTTAAACACCTGTAACTTAGGAACCTGTACACATTTTACTTCTACAAGATATAAAAATTAAAGCTACAGTAATATATTTTAACGTGTGTTAAAAGATTATTTTAGTTATAAAGGATTCCAAAGTTGCAAATCTTCAAAATTGCGAAAAAGCTCCATTTTCAAATGTATATATCTCAGGCTCTGCGTAATAGTTTTGCAATCTAAGACAGCCAGAAGATCGAAAATTTTATTGTCTATATAAAAAAAAATCAAAATTATGTAATATTTTCTAATTTATTATTTAAATTTACCGTTATATGAAAACCACATTTTGCATGAAATTTCTTTTTTCATTACTCCGGCATGCCTTTAGATAGGAACCTGAAATTTTGAGACAAGAAAGAACTTTTCGAATTAGTATAAGCTTCCTCAGACAATTTTTTGTAACACCCCCTCTTTAGGAGTTATTACGCCTCAAAAATTGAAAATTTGCTATTTTTAGACACCTGTAGCTTAGGCACCTGTAAACATTTTTTTTTGGCAAGACATGAAAATTAAAGGTTCAATAATATGTTTTTACGTATGTTAACGGTTTTTCTTAGTTATATAGGATTCCGGACTTACAGCCCCTCAAAATTGCAAAAAAGTCCTATTTTCACATATTTTGTTATTACATGAAATTTTAAAATTTTTGTGCTAGTCACAATTCTAAACAGTTTGTATTGAGTTTTGGAAATGTGCGCTTTTAAAAACCGTTGGTTTACATTCTACCTTGTTTCTCTTAGCTATAATATCCAAAATAAAAATTTAGTAGTTAGTAAAGTAGTTAGTAAAGATAGTTATAATATTATAATAAAAATTTTATTTTGTTTCAACTTTAATTACTTTAATTACTAATTATTGAGTAAAAGATTTTATAATAGAAAGAAATCAAGAACTCCATAAAAAAACAAAATTATTGAAATTTTAACACAAATAAATAATAATATATAAAAAAAATTTCTATATAAAAGTTTAAAATTTGAAATGAATTGAGTTGTAATTTACCATTAATATTTCTTCAATGTTCGATTTCATTTGTAAATTTTAAAATATTTTCCCTATATACGTATGTATATTTGTTTTTATTGCTTATGTAATGAACATTTAAGTTTTAATATAACAAAATTAAAATTTCTAGAAATTCTAAAAAATATATACTTTTATTAATAATTTTAGGTAAATTGTTAAGAAACAAAAAAAAAAAACCGATATTTGTAACAAAAAAATAATAACAATTTATTAATTTACTAATAATAGCAATATAATTAAGAATTATATTACATTCAATTTACGAAATCATATAATTTAAGTCAAGCCTACAAAGTTTCAAATTATTTTACTTTGATCAAAACAAAAATTTCATACTAAACAAAAAAAAAAAACAGAAAAAACTGAAAAAAAAGAATATTTAAATACTTAAAAAGTTTACAAAATCTTTAATTTTAATTTTTTTTTAATCCTTTTTATTTTTTTAAGTATATATTATAATAGAATAATTATATGTATGTATATATATGTATTTTGTAAACTAATAAATAATAAAATAAAATAAAAATCATAATTTCTTTTCATCCTATTTCTTAGAATTTTTTCTTTTTTTTTAAAGACATTATCCATAAAAGGATTCAATTTAACAATATATATTAAAAAATAAAATAAATGTCCTTGAATTATTTTCTCATTTAGGTTCAATAAATATGATAACATTAAAAAAAAAAATCAGAGAATTCTCAAAGTACAAAAAAAACTATTCAACATTTTTTTCTTATTGCTTACTATATATTGATCTGTTAAACTGAATAAGCCTATCTACACTATATGTACATGTGGTAACAAATGGGAAGTTATGCTAGAAGAATGAAATTCGGTAAGGATGGGAATATGATAAGTAAGAATATGTTGAGAGTAAATTTCTAATTTTAATCTCAATTAATTAATTATTAATTACTAGTAGGACAATACTAGGCCTTATCACAATATGTAGAATTGTTTAAATTATAATCAATACAATTCCGATTGTTTATTTTTGTTATAATTTTTCATTTGATTTTTTTATTTTATTCTCCTGCCACATAAATGTGACAAAGAAATTTACCCAGAATTTCCTTTACAGGCGTGGCTGTTTACATCATACTTCATACGTTCTTACCCAATAGGCCACCGAGGCCCCATTATTTGAATTATAAAGTAATAATGAAAAATTGTTTCTTTATATTTAAATATTTATTACATGTTCATATTTTTCTATTGTTGATAACAATTTATAGAACCCCTATACCTTAAATTATTGCTTGCGATTAATTAGAATCAAATGGTGTGGGAATTGTAGTTGTATGATATTGTGAACCAGATAAAAAAAGTTTTCATTCTCAATTTCTTTCAAAAACAAAAAACAAAAAGTGAAAAAAAAAATCCTTCAATTGGTATTAGCGAACAAAACAATATAATATGCCCCCTTATTTTGATTCAAGAATGTCTTCTAGCAATTTCTTAAAGAAGAGTCCAAATATCTGGCTCTTTGGTTTTCTATACCATAAATCAATATAACATACATTTAAAATAATTACATACATACATATAATTTTATATAGTAGAAATTTAAAAAGCAGAGGTTTAAATTTAACAAAAAAAAATAATTTACCTTTATGACATGGATATGTTCAGGTTTAATCAGAAAATATAAGATAAGATAAGAGTACTTTAAGCAACAAAATAATAGGAAAAATAAAAATTTTTTTAACTTACAATATTTCACCTTGAAAAATGTTATCTAAATTATAATAATTTTTTAAAAGATATAATAAAATATTCAATCATTCATATAAATGTTATTTTATAAAAAACATTGATGTGATTATCATAATATGTAAAATGAATACGTCATTAAAATGATTTTATAAATCTGAAAATTAAAATTATTTATCTATATTATATATAAATCAGAAATATTTCAAGGTTTAAAATCAAACTTATATAATATAAATTAAATCTAAATGCCAAAGCATATTAAAATAATATGTTAATATAAAAATTTTTCAATATTCAATTTATTTTATTATTTTTTTGATAGTTCAAATTTAATTGAACGGTAGAATATCCTTGAAAATTTTCTTTTGATAAATTTAGTTAATTTGTATGTACATTAATATATAAATCATCAGAATAGAATAAAAAAATTATTTTTAAATACACAAACAAAATATGTAAATTTTAAATTTAATAGCTATTACAAACGTAAAAAGTGAAACAATTGAAAATTTTGTTGGTCACATAAGATAAAAACAACTACATATTTTTCTTCCAAACTTGGCTAGAAAATTATCATTTTATATATTTAAACTTCTTAGTTTTCATGAAGCTAAGGTTTAACAAACTTTTTGATTCAGTTTTGATAGAAAATTTCGAGAGAAAAATAAATTATAGCTTATGGGTTACATTTCCTTCAAAAATGGTAAGAATTATGTGCAGTAAGAAAAAAAATTTTCTTTATAACAGGAAAACGGAGAAAATATTAAAGTCCAAGCTAACAAAGTTTTATTTATTATCTATAAAGTTTACAGTATTTCTAAATTTATACGAATAATTCCCAAAACTTTATACTGATCATCCCGCATCTAAAATGTTAATATAATTTTTTTTTGTTTTATTCATTTATAAAATATATATCACGATTTCGGTTTTAATTATCGAAATCTGAATGTCTTAACGGTGACTTTAATTTTTTAAAAAAATTTTTCCACGTCTAAAACTCGAAAAAAAAAAATAACCTTTTTAAGCAACCAACAAAACCGTATTAAGACAAATTAGACCTTTGTTCGACTGTTATTTCTTGTTTTTGATTTTTTGTTAATTGCATTATATAAAATAGATAACAATAATTAAATTTTTTTTTCCTTACTCCTACCTTGGGTAGCATAGGGCCTCAACAAAGCCTTTGTATCTAACTCTATTTTTTGCTACATTTTTATTTCAGTTTTTCCCTATTTCCTTCATTACTCTCCTCCTCCACGTAATTCTGAATCTTCCCACTTTTCTTTTTCCTTGAGCGTTCCAATCAAGGGCTTTTTTAGCTATCGAGGAATTTTTTTAGATGCATGGCCAATACACTTGTATTTCCTCTCCCTTATGATCAAGTTTAAGGGTTTCTGATTGGTCATAGTTAACAGGTCGGTGTTTGATATTCTTTGTGGCCAGAATATTCTGCATATTATTCGCAAACATCTGTTGAGGAATACTTGTAATTTGTGGATTATTTTTTCTGTGACCAGCCATGTTTCACTGCCGTGTAGCAAGACCGATTTAACACATGTTTCGAATATTGTTAATTTTGTGGCTCTTTTAATTTGTGGTGATCGTTACACTTTCCATAGTCTTGCAAAGACAGCTTTAGCTTTCTTGATTTTAGACTCTGCATTCACTAATGCTCAACCCCCGTTGTAGTTGGGCACCCAAAGTAGTTATAATTCGATACATCTTCTAGTGGTGTGTCATTTATTTTTTTTAGTGTGGTACTGGTACCTTATTATTTTTTTTTCCCCATGTTCATTTTGAGAGTCACTTCTGCCGCATTCCTTGAAAACACGTCGATCCTGTTTTGGATGTTGGTGTGAGAATGCGATAAGAGAGATATGTCGTCGGCGTAGTCTAAATCTTGTAGTTTGTTTGTGAGGTACCAGTTTATACCTCCTCTGGTTGCGTTGTTTGTTTTGTTCATGACTACATTTAATACAACGTTGAACAGGATAAGGGAGAGTGACCAGCCTTATTTTACAGCCTGTCATCCTCTATATTTTACGTTTACCTTTCAATAAAGCTTAACTAATTCCTATGTCTTATTCCTGTTTTAAAAATTCTGGTTCCTTTCGTTTAAATATAAATGTGCACCTTAGGTTTAAATAAACCTTACGCATTTTCAACTAGAAGCATTAAATGACGGTAACTATGCTCTTGCATATATTCAATATGTGTATAATTGTTCCAAATACATATTCTATATCCTAAAAACTTTTTTTCTGGCACCTTTATTACTTTTCGAACCATAAGTTATACACAAATAAAGATCTTATAAACTTTGGTTCCAAAAAAAAAATATATTAAGTTTTATGAAAAATTCAAATATCTGTAATTTTGTACGTCAACTTGTCTATTTGATAGTATGAATTATCAAAACTTTTATTAAAACGTGTATTAAAACCTATATAAAATGGTTCTTTAACCTTGAAAAAACGATGCTCCACAGATAAATTAAACAAGGAACTTCAATAAATTCATCGTAATCATATTAAAATAATTAATTTTATTTATACAGTACATAATTAGAAAAATATTAAAACAAATAAAATAGAACAAATAAAAAGGTAAAAAAAAAAAAAAAAAAATGAAAAAAAACCAAAAGCAATAATTATGTTGCTTACGTTCTTAAATGTCAAAAAAATCTTTTCGCTTGACTTTTCTTTCTAATAATTCTGCTGAGTTAGTTGAAATATTCATAAATATTTATTTTTTCACTTTTATGACGTCATAGAATTCATAACATTCATTTAATTCAGGTAATTAATAAAATTCCGAAAAAAAATTTTTTTTTAATAATGAAAAGAAAATTAAACACAGTTATTTATTAATATTTACATAAGCAAAAAAAAAAAAAAATTTATAACATTTTGTTTTTGTTTAACTTTTTTTTAATTTTTATTTTTTTTATATGTCTGTATATACAATAGTAGTTTTTAAGGTTATAAATTCCATTATAGTTTTATTATTTTATGTTGAAATGAGGGACAATGACAAAATATTGGTTATATATATACCTATATACATATAAATAATAATATAAAATGTATATGATTATAATATATGTATGTATATATATATATGTATATGGTTTTGTGTAATATTATAGGTATGAACAATATGTGTACATTAATTAATTCAAACAAACAGTATATGTCAACTAATATTTTATTTTCTGCTTATATAGTTTAGAAATTTTTGTTTTTTATTTTTTATTTTTGTTTTAATAAAAAATTTTGTATTCTTAATTAATTTATTTGCTAGGTAAATAAATATTAATACTTTTTTTTGCAATTTAGAAAAATACAATGTAAAAATAACAATATTTGTGTAATAAAATGTTGTAGGTTTAATACTAATGGGGAATTTTGAAAGCGAAAAATGATAATGTAAATTTTTTTCATGCAATATTGTAATTAACTAAACTAAGGGTTCGTTCTCAAAAAGGTACATATATTTTTAGAGCATTAATTAAACTATTTTTTTAATTTAATTTATTTACTATTATATAATATCAGGAGAGGATTTTTTTAATAAAAAAAAACCTTAATAATTAACCGTTAGTAGTTTTGGTTTTTACAATAACAAAAAAAAAACGAGGAAGAATACAGTTGCCTTTGTCAACTCTTAGATACCCGTTCGAACCGTTAGTATGTTCACAGCCTGTCACTCTGCTCACAATATTATTTTTTTAATATTTTAGTATTTTAAAATAATTTGGGTGAATTTTATAATTTCTAGAACTATGGGTTGTACATATATTCAAACTATATGTTTATATGTACATTCTTGAAAAGCAAATTCTAACCTTTCACATAACGATTATCAATCCAAAACTTTTTCAAATATTCTATAGTACCATTTAATACTAAGCGGTAAATGTATATTAAATTTACTTAGTACAAATATAATTTTAGTAAATATAATTTTAAATATTATATTATATTATATTTAAATATTCCATTGACAGAATAATTTCTTATAAGTACAATAAAATACATATATGTAAGTAAATACGGCGCTATATAATATACATCTATACTCTTATCATTCATTCACTAGTGACATATACGATATCTAAATAAACATGATATTATATAAGTATGTATGTATATTAATATCATATAAATAAAAATTCTTCAAGCAACCGTTATGTTGTTTATTTATTTACATTTTTATGTACTACGCATTATATCCTCAACAATTTCAAATTATCGAGTAAAACAAAATGCAAAAAATTTGTTGAAGAAATTTGTTAGAAAATTTTAAAACATCAAGTAACACTTTCGTCAATTATAAAGTAACCCTACATTATTAAAAAAAGTTGTTAATAGAAGTAAGAATATAATGTTGAAACTTTAATTTTTATGTATTACTTTAAAAAACAGGTGTTCAAGTTACAGGTGTTTAAAAATAGGAAATTTTCAGTTTTTGACCCCTTACAGCTCCTAAACGGGGGGTGATACAAAAAAAGTTTCAGAAATGACTCATACTTATTTTCAAAGATCTAACATCTGTCAAAATTTCAAGTTTCCAACTTAAACCGTTTAGAAGATAGAAGGGTTGAAGGATTTTGCAAAATTTGAGTTTCACATAACGGTAAATTAAGACACCGTATGCCACAAATATATATTTATTGTACATACACTTTTAAAGCTAATAAAAGTAGTAATCGTTTGGCGTTTTCAAAATGAAGATTTACTTTATACAACTTGTGCTATAACAATTTAAATATAGAGCTTTTTTGAACCTTTGGGGAGCTGTAGCTCCGTAACGGGTGGGGCTACAAAAAAAAGTTATAAAAAATAAAATTAATATTTTTGTAAGATCTATCAGTAATTAAAATTTCATAGCTCTATTGCAAAAAAAATGTCGGGATCTAAAAGTTAGGTGTTCGAGAGCTACCCTAAGGCTTGGTCCAAACTCAACCAAAAAAAATAGGGAACCTACAAATTACTCCCAGAATATTTTGTGTAAATTTCAAGATTCTAGCATTCTTAGTTTTTGAGTTAGCGTGCTGACGGACGGACGGACGGACGGACGGACGGACATGGCTCAAAAGTCTTAGAATTTTTTTCTGATCCGATCCATACCTTTGAAGGTATATCTAGCTCGCTTATTTCGAGGTGTTACAAACGGAGGAGTAATTTTATTATACCCGATCCTATCGTACGGGTATAACGAGGAAGAATACAGTAGCCTTTGTCAACTCTTAGATACCCGTTCGAACCGTTAGTATATTCATAGCCTGTCACTCTGCTTACAATATTATTTTTTTAATATTTTAGTATTTTAAAATAATTTGGGTGAATTTTATAATTTCTAGAACTATGGGTTGTACATATATTCAAACTATATGTTTATATGTACATTCTTCAAAAGCAGATTCTAACCTTCCACTTATAACTTTTCCAAATATGCTATAGTACCATTTAATTATCGAATGTAAACCAATGGTTTTTAAAAGCTCACATTTCCAAAAGACAAAAATATGAAAATTTAGGAAGTTTTTTAGTAATAAGAAAAACGTGAAAATAGAACTTTTCTGGAATTTTGAGGGGCTGTAAGCCCGGAACCTTATATAACTAAGAAAAACGTTAACACACGTAAAAATATATTACTCTTGCCGAATACAAAATTTCTACAGATGCTTAAGTTACAGATGCCTAAAAATAGCAAATTTTAAATTTTTCAGCCCTAATAGCTCTTAAACACGGGGTGGTACAAAAAAATTTCATGGCTGTATTTAAAAAAAAATGTGGGAATCTAAAAGTTAGGTGTTCCAGAGCTACCCGAAGTTTTGGTCGGATCACAACCAAAAAAAAAAAGGAACCTACAAATTGTTTTAGGAATATTTTTTGTTACTTTCAAGACTCTAGCTTTCTTAGTTTTTGAGTTATCTTGCTGACGGACGGACGGACAAAGCGTAATCGATTTAGAATGTTTTCCTGATCCGATTCATATCTAGCTAGCTTATTTGTTACAAACGGAGGAGGTGTTACAAACGGAGAAGCAATTTTAATATACCCGATCCTTATCGTACTGGTATAATGAAGCAAAATAACATTATCTACAACTAAATTACAAAAAAAGTGCAGTAAAAGTTCAAGAAATATTATATTCTGTTGTTTGATGATTTTAGATTAAAAAACAAAAACTATTCAGTAGAACTTCTGTTGTAAGCAATCAAGTATTTGCAATACTTTCAATTTTGAGCATTGCATCTCTCTAACAGATATAACAAATAGGTAAAACTTTAAAAAAAAAATGAGGAAGAGTGCAGTAGAGTCGACTGTGTCAACTCTGGGATACCCGTGTGAATGTAATATATCCTGTTTCTATAAAACTTGATCATCTTTTAAAAACATTCAGATGTTTTAGTACGAACTTTAACTACAGAGATATATTTATGTAAATTGTGGAGTTGTATGACAGCTACCCGAACCTGTTGCACCAGCACAACCAAATTTTACAGAAGTTGTTGCCATAAAACTTGGTCATCATTTGTAAGATTTCAGACCCCTGGCTTCATTAAGTTCCAAGAAATGCAAGAAGCCTGAACCGGCTGCTGTAGACCAACCAAATTTAGCAAAAGTTATTGGCATGTAACTCGACAACTCTTTACTAAATTTCAGGTTCCCAGCTTCAGTAGACACTGAGTTATTTTCATTTAACAAGAGAAGTTCTATGGCAGCTACCCGAACCTGTGGTACCATCACAACCAAATTTTACAGAAGTTATTGCTATAAAACTTGATCATCATTTGTAAAATTTCAGATACCTAACTTGAATAGACACTGAGTTATTTTCATTTAAAGAAAAAAGTTGTATGGCTACTCGAACCCGGCGGTCAAAAATGCTGGATTTAAATAGCAAAATTAACAATTTTGCAAAAGTGACGTAAAACAAAATTTCAACCTCCTAGCTTCTTTATTTTTAAGTCATCGTGCGGACTAAAGGACGGACGTACATGGCTTAATCGACTCAGAATTCAATTCTGAGCCGATCCATACCTTTGGCACTATATCTAGCTCGACTCCTTTAAGGTATCACAAACGTAATGGCAAATTTATTATACCCTTGAACATAGTTCATACGGGTATAATAAAGGAAACAAACGGAATGAAGAATAAGAATAATTTCAAAATATATTAATTGTATTTTAATTGAATTATATTTTTTACTTTTAATTTTTAACTTAATATTATATAATTTTGTTTTTCCTTTTCTACTCCTATAAGGAGCATAGGGGCTAAATTATTATTATTCATATTTGCCTAAACTCCAGTTTCTAGAACCATTAATTTGACTAAGACCTTGATTACTCGGTTGTAGCTATTGTACAAGAGAGGTAAATATTTTTTTATTTCTACTTTCTATTATTATTTTATTATATGTATATTAAAATATGATATTAATTATAAAATATATATACTTATTTTTTTTTTATTTAATTTTAATTATACTTTGCATATGAAAAATATATATTATTTTTTATTAATCTATATGATCCAGCCGGGGTTTTGAACACGAAACCTTTCGAATGAAAAGCCAGTGTCTTAACAACAACACCATTAGTTGGATAAAACAGTAAACAAAAGTAAACAAAATTATATAATTAGCTGGAGGTTGTATCATTAAAAATACCTATAATTTCAAGTATAATAGATATCTTATTGACATTTTACTTTAATTTTTCAACAGAAACTTTCAAATTCTCCAACAAAGGAAGAATATCGGAGTTCCTATCACAATTTCCAAATATTGGTTTGAATGAAAAAGCCAATGCACTCATAAAACACAGTTGGTTTTCTATTAACATTTGCGCTGCGGCCAAACAAACCTGGTCTACATTAGATCTGAAACGGAAAAACTTAACTCTTATCCCTAAATCGGTAATGTAATGGGAGTTTTAACAGGTTATTCTCCGATCAGCAAACATGCCAGAAAGCAATAGAACTCCCCTTATATGATTTTTGCAGAAGCTGTAAAGATGAAAAAGAAGAGGAATCAATCGTTCACCTGCTGTGTGAAAGCACCGCTCTTGCTCTAAAGAAAAGAAAGTTTCTGAAGAAATTATCACAACAGGCCTAAACTGGGCAATGTGTGGATTTGCAGAATAAAGGTTAATTTTTTATAATTTAATAGAATTAAAATAAGTCAATATTATATTTAATTTGTGATTTATACATTAATTACACTCTCTTATAATACATACATCATTAAATTTAAATATTCAAAAATTCTTTTGTTGAACATATTTATTTTTTATTTATTTAGCAAAATGTTAAATATATCACTCTTCTGAGAAATACAAAAAAAATATTTTTCATAATTTTTTATTTATTTATTTATTTTTTTGTTCTTTTAAGAATTTAAGTTAATTTTTAATATATAGGTATATGATTTTTTTTTTTCATTTTTGCTCATTCACTCATTTATTTTAACCAATCAACCATTTCATTTTAAACAGGAAAAATTGTTTGTTTTTTGTTGACTTTTATTACATTTTTATATGATTTTTTACTTTATTGTTATGTTTATTATCAATATGCATGCAATCTTCAAATTTTATGCTTTATTAACTTTAATTATAGTATTTTTGTATTATTTCTTTTTATATTATAATTTTTTAATTTTTTTATTTTTGGCCTTTTAAAAATATTATTATTTTGTAGTACATGTCAAAGCTTTTAAATTGAAAAAAAAATTTAAAAACAAAAAAAAAACCAAAAATTTTAACAGCGATATGGTAACACAGTATGAAAATAAAACGGCAACAGGTAGCTAACAAAATATAATAACAAACGGTGAAAAAAAGTTAATAGAAATTTTTCCATATATACGAAAATACCCTACGTCAGAGGTCATTCATATACACAAAAAAAAATTTATAAAATTTCATTTTCATTTTGCATTCTACCTTTCCTTTTTAGCACATTTCCAAAAAAAAATTTAAAAAAAATGTGCATATTAGTTTCAATCAGTCCGTCTGTCCGTCTGTTTACAAAACTGCTACACCTGCTACAATTGTTAAAGATAGAGAAAAAAATTTGAACCATGGGTGGGTAGATCTCATAAAAAAATTAATTTTGTGAAACAATTTTTTCATGTAGCCCCATCCATCAGAAAACTACAGTCCCTCAAACTTTGAAACGGCCCTATTTTTAAACGCGTATATTTCAGGTTCTGTTTAACATTTTTCCAATCTGCCATTCGACAGGAATTTTTTTTACCTTTGCAAATCAATATCAAAATTATATATTTATACCCGTACGATAGGATCGGGTATAATAAAATTACTCCTCCGTTTGTAACACCTCGAAATAAGCGAGCTAGATATACCTTCAAAGGTATGGATCAGAAAAAAATTCTAAGACTTTTGGGCCATGTCCGTCCGTCCGTCCGTCAGCACGCTAACTCAAAAACTAAGAAAGCTAGAATCATGTAATTTACACAAATATTTTAGGAGTAATTTGTAGGTTCCCTATTTTTTTTGGTTGAGTTTGGACCAAAACTTAGGGTAGCTCTCGAACACCTAACTTTTAGATCCCCACATTTTTTTTGAAATAGAGCTATGAAATTTTAACCACTGATAGATCTCACAAAAATATTAATTTTATTTTTAATAACGTTTTTTTGTAGCCCCACCCGTTACGGAGCTACAGCTCCCCAAAGGTTCAAAAAAGCTCTATATTTAAATTGTTATAGCACAAGTTGTATAAAGTAAATCTTCATTTTGAAAACGCCAAACGATTATTACTTTTATTATCTTTAAAAGTATGTATACAATAAATATATATTTGTGGCATACGGTGTCTTAATTTACCGTTATGTGAAACTCAAATTTTGCAAAATCCTTTAACCCTTCTATCTCCTAAACGCTTTAAGTTGCAAACTTGAAATTTTGACAGAAGTTAGATCTTTAAAAATAAGTATGAGTCATTTCAGAAATTTTTTTTGTATCACTCCCCGTTTAGGAGCTGTAAGGGGTCAAAAACTGAAAATTTCCTATATTTAAACACCTGTAACTTGAACACCTGTTAAAATTTTTTTGAAGTAATACACAAAAATTAAAGCTTCAACATTATACTCTTATTTTTGTTAACAACTTTTTTTAATAATATAGGGTTACTTTATAATTGACGAAAGTGTTACTTGTTTTTTTCAAATTTTCTAACAAATTTCTTCAACAAATTTTTTGCATTTTGTTTTACTCGATAATTTGAAATTGTTGAGGATATAATGCGTAGTACAAAAAAATGTAATTAAATAAACAACATAACGGTTGCTTGAAGAATTTTTATTTATATGATATTGATATATATACATACTTATATAATATCATGTTTATTTACATATCGTATATGTCACTAGTGAATGAATGATTAGAGTATAGATGTATATTATATAGCGCCGTATTTACATACATATATGTATTTTATTGTACTTATAAGAAATTATTCTGTCAATGGAATATTTAAATATAATATAATATAATATTTAAAATTATATTTACTGTTTTGTACTTAGTAAATTTAATATACATTTACCGCTTAGTATTAAATGGTACTATAAAATATTTGAAAAAGTTTTGGATTGATAATCGTTATGTGGAAGGTTAGAATCTGCTTTTGAAGAATGTACATATAAACATATAATTTGAATATATGTACAACCCATAGTTCTAGAAATTATAAAATTCACCCAAATTATTTTAAAATACTAAAATATTAAAAAAATAACATTGTGAGCAGAGTGACAGGCTGTGAACATACTAACGGTTCGTACGGGTATCTAAGAGTTGACAAAGGCAACTGTATTCTTCCTCGTTTGTTTTAAATTTAGTATTTAAATTTACCGTTATGTGGAAACCAAATTTTGCATGATTTTCTACCTTCATAACTTCGGAACGCTTTTAGATAGGGAATTTAGATTTTGAGGCAAGAAATTTTTTTTGCACCACCCCCTGTTTATGAGCTATTAGGGCTCAAAAATTGAAAATTTGCTATTTTTAAACATCTGTAACTTAGGCACCTGTACACATTTTTCTTCCACAAGACAAAAAAATTAAAGTTCCAGTAATATGTGTGTTAATGGTTTGTTTTAATTGCATAGGGTTCCAAAGTTACAGCCCCCCCAAAATTTTAAAAAAACTCTATTTTAAGATGTATATATGTCAGGCTTGTGCTAGTAGTTTTACAATCTAAAAAAGCTAGAAGACCGAAAATTTTGTTACCTCTATAAAACAATATCAAAATTATGCAATATTTTGTAATTTACTATTTAAATTTACCGTTATGTTAAAACCAAATTTTGCATGATATTACTTTTTTCATAACTCCGGCGTGCTTTGAGATAGGAACCTAAAATTTTGAGACACGAAAGAACTTTTAAAATTAGTATAAGTTTCCTCAGGAAATTTTTTTTAAGAGTTATTACGCCTCAAAAATTCCAAATTTGCTATTTTTAGACACCTGTAACTTAGGCACCTGTAAACATTTTTCTTCGGAAAGAAATGAAAATTAAAGGTTCAATAATATACTTTTACGTGTGTTAACAGTTTTTCTTAGTTATATAGGGTTCCGTATATTAACAACCCCTCAAAATTCCAGAAATGTCCTATTTTCACTTTTTTTCTTATTACATAAAAATTTCAAATTTTTGTGCAAGTCACAATTCTAAACAGTTTTTATTGTATTTTGGAAATGTGCACGTTTAAAAACCGGTGGTTTACGTTCTACCTTGTAATTCTTTCATTTTTGAATCTTATTCCTAGCTATAATTTTTATGTTTTCTTTTGCTATTTTTTATTTAATACTTTTTAATTCGATTTTTCTTCGCAATGCTTCATTATATAATTGATTTTTTTTTGTCAAATGAAATATAAAATTTATGTAGTGTTTAGATTTTTCTTTGGCTTATTTTCCATTGCTCCATTATAATATATTGTTTTTGTTATTTTGATATGTTATAACATTTTAAATTTAAATTTTAACTATAGTTAATATTTTAAATTGAAAATGAACGCAATGAAAATTCTATAGACATAAAGAGCTAAAAAATGAATATGATGGGAAAGAATGGGAAAAAAATAGGAAGATAGAAAAAAAAACAAACAAAACAAAATAGACGCAAACAAGTACAAAAAAAAAAAAAAATTAAAGGATAATTTGTAACACTCCTCATAGTTGGATTTTGTTGTTTTTATTTTATTTTTTTTTTACACACAAACAGAAGTATTAAAAATATATTAAAGTATGGTAATCCATCATAAGTATATAAGTATAAAAGTATTTAATAAAGACTTTCAAGGATCCTTAATAGTTTTTTTTGTGGTTGTTGTCGTTGTTATTAGTGTATTTTATTCTATTCTTATACAAGAAAAAGAAAAATACAAAAGAAAACAATAAAAAAGAAAAATACATCATCAGTTAGAAACTTTTTTTTATTAAAATGAAAGGACGACAATGAAAAAAAAGGCTAAAATACAAAAAAAAAAAAAAATATACAAAACCATGACCAACAATAAAAAAAACGAGAATAAAAGTTGGTTAGTAAGTTAGTTTTTTTTTTCATTACTCACATCACTGTCATTTAAATTTCATTAACACCTTTTCATAAAAAAAAAAATAGTAAATAAAGTTGTATGAAATTATGAATAAGAGGTGGTTATTAACTATTGTTTTTAGTGAAGAGAGGTAGGGAGTATTTTATTATATACCTATTTATAACAAAAATAACAAATTATGGAAAATTATTAGAAAATTTACAAAACAAACAAAAAGAAAAATAAAAAGCAAAAATAAACAGAATTTATAATAAGTTATTCAAGAGCAGTGCACTCGTTCTTTGTCTAATGATAATTGTTTTGAATGAAGGTTACTTTTAAAGGAAAAAAAACAATGCAATTTTTTAAATTTATTTTTTACTTTTTTTTTGGTGTTGTTTAAGTTCATTATTTTCTCAGAAAAAAAATATTTTTTATTTTCCATTAAACAAGAATACTAACTATTTTACCATAAATTTTGTGATATTATTAATGAAAAGAAAAAAAATGGGAATAGTTAATAATAATTATTTTTAAATGCAACAGGAATTTTTGTAAACAATAAAAATAAATCAAGGTGTGAAATATAATATAGCTTTTAATAATTACAAAAAAAAAAATAAAAATATTAAATTAAACTTGGTGTCGTTTTATTGTCGATTTGATAAAAATTAAAAAATTTGGTAATATTAAAAAAAAATAAAAAAAAAAAAATAAATAAAAAATGATATTCAGGGATAGATTACATTTAAATAAAAAAATAACAAAAATATTTTTCATATAATATTATGTATATATTTATATGTATTTAATTTTTTTTGAGAAAAACTTTTTACCATACATTTTAATATAGGTTGAAAACTTAATTATTGTTTGAAATTCATTAATTTTAAAGCCAATGCGAATGGTAGCTGAGTTGGGCCGAAAAGCATATCAAAAAACGAAAGCTCTGTAAATACTCGTACTTAATGAGAAATAAATATTTTTATGAGACAGGTTTTTTTATTAATAATATGATTTTGTAAAATGATTTTTGTTATTTGAGGACTTATACTCATTCTAAAAGTTTTTTCTTCCTACAAAATTACAAGTCCCTATTTGAAAGCGTGCCAGAGGAAACGAAGGAATGAAGAAATATCATACAAAATCTGGTTTTCAAATAAAGGTAAATTTAATTTTATTAAATTAAAAAAAAAATTCTATAATTTCGATATTGATTTTGTTTTAAAGCTATAAAAAAATCCTGTCAAATGACGTTTTTAAATTGAAAAAATGTAAAGTAGAACATGAAACACACACATGCCAAAATAGGACTTTTTTAAAGTTTGAGGAGCCGTAGCTGCATAATGAATGAGGCTACATGAAAAAGTTGTCTTACAACATTAATTTTTTAATGAAATCTATCCATATGGTTAAAATTTCATTGCTCTATCTTTAATGGTGTAAAAGTTGTGTAAACAGACGGACGGACGGACAGAGTGAAACTAATTAATAGGCACATTTTTTCAAATTATTTTTGGAAATAGGCTAAAAACAAAATGAAAAGTAAAACAAAATAAACAAGGTAGAATGTAAGATTAAAGGTTTTGAATGATGCACATTTTCTAAATGACAATAAGAGCAGTTTAATTGTTGTGATTTTTCATAGAATTTTATATGTAAGAAAAAATTGTGAACAAACTCAAATCACTTTTTTAATTTAAAGGAAATTTAAAAGAAAGGAATTAAAAATAAGTTTTACTACCACATGTAAAATTATAATATTGATTTTTAAAGCTAATGTCCTGTCATTTATAGTATTTTTAGATTGGAAAAATGTTAATCAGAACCTGAGATATAGCGAAAGTGAGACATATTTGAAAATAGAGATTTTTCTAATTTAAGGAGTTGTACCTTTTTAATGGGTAGGGTTACATAAAAGAATTAATGATCTAGAACAATTTCATGATCAGTTAAAATTTCAGTCCAGTTATCTTAAACAGAGCATACATTTTGTAAACAGATGGGCTGGTGGATAAAAATGGAACTAATAAGCATATTTCTCAATTTTTTTTTAATAAAATATGATAAAAACAAAATAAATATATTTAACTTGGAAATGAATACAAAAATAAAACAATATTATATTTTATTAAAAAAAAACAAAAAATAATAAAAAGAAAAAGAAACCACATCTAATAAAATTAGATTTAATTCAATGATATGAAATTTATTTCTGAACTTTATATTCGTTTTAATTTTTAAATGTAGATAACTATTTATATCTGTACTTAACTTCAATTAATATTTATATCGGTAGGTATTGAAATGAATTTCTGATGTCCTTTAAGGAAATTTGCAATTTATTTTCGTAAAAAGACCTTATAAAATTGTTTATTTTTCTTTCAAAATGACACTTAATATAAAAATACTAATTATGCTAATCTTTAGCGACCTTAAAGAAAACCTAATTATACTAGCTATAATATTTATATATAATGAAGCTAAAAGGAAGCATGAAAAATTTAAATTAACATATTTTATTTAAAAAGAAGATAGATATGGATAGGGTTTCAATTAAAAGGTTTAATTTAATAATTTTTATAAATATCACTTTCACTTCGAATTTTATTTATTTATCGAATTTCAAGTGTATTTACTAATAGTTTACCTCAACAAAAAATTTGCAAACGATTTAATTGAGGCAGGACATCTTGAAACTGACAAATTATATTATGTACTCGTATCTTTTTATTAACACATTGTTGTTGTACTCGTGTAGCAAACTTTTAAATTTATTTTAATCATAATCACAATATTACATAGTTTAGTTTGAACTTTTCAGAAACATGTATATCCTTCCTTATCAATAAACAAAATAAAACAAAATTTTGTTTTTAAGGTTTCTTTGAAACGATAATTTAAAACCTTGACATTCAAATAAAAGACCCTAATTTAATTAAATGCTAATTAGGAATTTAAGAAATTTAAACAAAAAAAAAAAAAAAAAATTGTACTTTTCAACCTATGTTAAATAATGAATATTATCCTTTTCAATTTCTAAAATACCAATACCCTATATAATTCAAAAGCAAAAATATAGTCACCCTGCTTTCTTCTTTTATTTTTGTATGACTATATATATATAAAGCATATATAAAACATTCATATACATTAAAAATGTACATTAATCCTTTGTCAAACAAATAAATATGGAATGTATAGACTTAGCTCTGTTTTTTTTTCCTTTTCCTTTTTTTTGTTTTTGTATTATTTTGTAATTTATTAACATTAACATTCGTATTTACATATGCTATCAAGTTTTAAAATACAAATTTATTTACAATATATCGATTATGTTCCATTTAATACATTTCTAATCTATACATACACATATATGTAATAAAAAATGTTTCGGTTCGATTTAAAATAACATTCAAATATTGACGTTATAAACTTTTTTAATACTCACCATATATAGCCAGCCAATATGAAATAATAGAATGGAAAATAATGAAATGAACAAATAAAAATAAAAATAAAAAGGACATTATCGTTGTATTTATTTTGTAATGGTATATTTTATTATTATTGCATACCCATGACGGTTTTTTATATTTAAACCATAGAAAAAAACAAAATACTTATGAATAAATAAAGTAAAAATGAAACAAAAAAATATTTTATACATAATAAAAACATAATTGTCTTGTTGTCCTCAAGGGTATTTGGATTTTAATGTAGGCCATAGAGCCTTTCACGTTAAAATAAAGTCCTATAAAAATTTACAAGGGAAAAAAAAAAAATTAAAGATGAATATATTATCTAAAAAGGTGTTAATAAGTCTTAAAGGTGGCATAAATATAGTATTATGAACAATAATATAATCATAAGCAAGAGTATATGTAAATTTCTATAAAATAAAAATCTTCTATGAAATAAAAATTTTCATTCTTGCAGGCTTACTAGTAATTAATATTTAATTATTTGCTTCTACAATCGTTTTTCAGACATTTCTGTTTTGACATCACAATAATATTGTCTTCTTTGATCTTTGTTTATATTTTGAAAATATCCTTAAGTTCAACTGCCTTCTGTTTTAAGAGCGCAATTCAAAAAAGAGCGCAAAATTAGAAATAGCATAGGTGCAAACCGAGAATCAAAAAAATTTTTTTTTTTTTTTTTAATTTTGGATTTTGATAAGAATTAAAAAAAATCTATAGAAGTTTATTTTGTGTTCTAGAATTTAGGTTATAAATAAAATATGATTTGCATTAGTAAAAAAGATCAGATAAGTTCGAAAGTTTATCAAACTATTTTTAAATTCATAAAACAAAAATACATTGTGTAACAGTCAATTTAATTGTTTACAGATATTATTATTTATTTTTAAAAATTAAAATAAGAAAATAAGTAAGAGTATAATATGATAAGTATAAGTAAATATGATTTTTCTCGAAAGAAATTAAATTCTGAGAAAAATAAGAACATGGAACACAAAACAAATATATTTACACTTTAAAATATCGTTAATAATTTCCTGCAATAAAATAATGGAAAATAAAAGAAAATAGATGAACTTCTAGCAATGATCTATACACGGACATCATATACCAATTATTTCTGAACTTTCACCAAACCTAGATCATGAAAGTTAGATAAAGCTAACAGTAGTATAAAAATTGTATTAGATAGAACATGAACAATAATTATCTAATACAAAATAAGCAATGACCAGCATATTACGGTTGATAAAGGAAAAGTTAAGATTTAATGAACAAACGGTTAAAAACAAAGTTGTAAAAAGTCGTAACTATATATACGTCAGCAAACCGGTTTATATTCAACTAATAAAATTATAAAAGATATAAAATGGAGAAACAATTCATGTAACCTAATAGTCAATCCCATATACAACGTTGCATAAACTGGATTAGGTATCCTGATATTTCGAGCAAAAATAAAAGTAGGCCAAAAAAAATTTGAGTGAATCGAGCAATTTTCATTCTTAAATCATTCAATAAACGGAATGGATGCTAATATCAATTTTGAAATGAACAATTGCATAATTATTTAGTTTTGGTTTAATAGGTTGTATAACATGACATTAAAAAAGAAAACTTTTATCGTTCATCTACTTTTAAAAAGTTTCGAAACTTGTGATTGATTCATATGAAAGAAACTTGTGATTGATTAATATATGTAGATAGGTAAAAAAAAATCAAAATACAAATTTTTAGACGTTTCGGCAATTATGTTAAAATAAAAGATAAACAAAAAAAAAAACCAAAAAAAAAAATTGCAGTGAGATCAAGAAAATGTATATAGAGGAAATCGAGTAAATCTTTTGTTGAAATATGAGTTGCAAAGAGACAAGATAGTGTTAAAGTTTAAACAAAAATGGAGAATATTTGTACAGAATATAATCGGATGGTTTTGTTTCTTAAACTTGGTTTAATACGATTCGATCTTAATAAATAGCTAAGTAATTGTTGAATAGATTTCATATTTAAATAAATCTAGTATATAGAGGTATAAAATAAAATACAAATTATATTAATGTGGTGAAATTTTAATATTAATTTTAGCATTTCTGTAATGGTTTTGACAAAAAAAAAAAAAAAAAAAAAACAGAAAATAAAACATTTATTTTTTCGTACTTACATTTTTGGTTTATTTTAATCGATCGTTAAAACAAATGAAAAGTAAACCATAAAAAAAATCTTGTATGTATATAAGTAATATACATATAAAAATAAAACAAAACAAAATAACAATAAAAAAAAAACAAAAACATTAAGAAATAAATAAAGGATGTTTATCGATGTCTAGAAAGGAAATTATATTGTCAATACCAACTACTGTTTATAAAACACGAGTATTTGAAAACACATAAGAATTCGATACATTATAGAAAATTTTTAGGATTTTATTCAGAAAAAAAAAGAGGCATAATTTAATGTCAGCAATTTGTTTATTTCTTTTTTTTTTTTTTTATTTTCTTCTATTTTTAATAAAATTTTAATTCTACTTTTATCGTTACTTCTGTTCTTATTTTTACATCTCATATCATTTTCTGTCTCTTTCTCTGGATCTGTATCTGAATTTGAATTTTGGTTTTTTTTTTTTTTTTATATTGGAAAAATTAGATAATAAAACAGTAGAAAATCACTTTAATTATTAAATTAACAAGGAGATTTATAGGAATGCAGTAAAACACAAAAAAAAAAACAAATAAAAACAAAGTAAAACAAAATATATAAAAGTAAATAAATAAATAAAAAGATTAAAATAAATTAATTAGATTTTTAGGATTGCTAACAAAAACAAATATTGATATTTTTATTACAATATAATGGATTATCCAATATTTATTTTCAATATACAGAGTGTTTTAATAAGTTTTAAAATTTATATACAAAACTTTTATTGTATTTTAACATTAAAGCGAAATGAAATAAATTTTTCTAAAGAAAACAATAATACAATTCTTTTATTTAAATAAGAGAAGTTGATCTGAATCATAACAAATTCATTTTATATTAACCTTTCTTTAACTGTACTGAAACCACTAAATCTAAAAACAGCTTAACTTTATTGAAATTTCCAAATCTCACATATTATTTTCAAAATTTTTGAAAATTTTCAAATATTTGCAACATCTAGATACTTACAGAAATCAAATCTAAATAACCAACTGGACAAGATAGCTGGCTAGCTGATTTCAAATTCGAGATGTATATATTTTTTTTTAATTAATTAAAAGCAATATGGGTTGGGACGTTGGGTACGAAATCCCATTTCTCAAAATCTCAATCACAAAATTCCAAACACAAAACAAAATCCCCAATTGCGAATTCTTATTCTCGCGCATTGAAAAACTACTTGGGAGAACCTCAGAAAAATTTTTGAATAAAAAATAGGTATCTAAAAAATGTACGTATTATATTTATTAGAAATATACCAAATATTTTATATTATAAAATATTCTAGAAAAACCATACAACCCTGATTTTGTAACCAACTCTAAAATCCCTCCTAATTTAAAATAAAGGAGGACTGCTGCTCCTAAACGACCGCTAAACTAATTAATTAAAATCCTGATTTTGTAATCAACTCCTTTCCTAATTTTATTTAAATACATATTTCAAACTTAGAGATTTTGAATATAGGGAGGGAATAATAATGATTGGGAATTATGTGATTGGGGATTATGTGATTGGGAATTATGTGATTGTGGATTATGATTTTAAATTTTTTGGAAATTTTTGGGATTTTGATAAATAAGACTTTCGGAAGCTTCCAATTAATATATAATGGTAATTAACTATAGGTTATGTAAAATATATTGTGTGATAGTATTATTATGTTCCTGATGAAATCATTGACTATTGCATTTTCTAATACAGCTATCTCCTTTAATATTTTGGTTAAACTTATTTTCTTTATGTAGAATTAATTAAATTATATGTTTCGATATATATATGTATATATAAGCATATAATGCAAATAAAACCTGTAAGATTTCTACACATATTGATTGTTTTTAAATTTTCTTTTATCTCAAAATTATTTTATATACTTTTAGTAGTTTGAATTTGTACAATTTTTAAAAATTTTCCTAATATAATAAAATCATAAAACACCTTGTCTTAACTATATTTAATTGAGTTTAAAGTAAAATTTAATGAGTAAATTAAACACACGTGGTTAATATAGTCATATATCTAAGCATATCGAAAAAAAAGCAAAAAAAATACAGATAATAAAAACAAAGAACGAAAAAAATAATTATGTCTTTTGCACATGACAAAAATTCTTTCGAGGTATTTAAAAAGTAAAAAATGATGGGAAAAAAATTTCTGTCTCAGTAAAAAAAAAAAATTATTTTTTCTTCAGTCTGAACAATAACAATGTTTTTTTTGTTTTATATTGCTTTTTATTCTTTTTTTTTTCAACTTCATTAAAATAATATTTTTTATTAAAATTTATACAAAGTTTGTTACATATACTAAATTAAATAATACGCTTGTGTTACATAAATTTTTCTTTATTATTTTAACCTTTACATTCAGTTCATAAATATTTCGAAATGAAAAATTAGCACTATTATAATGCAAATTAATGGTGTGTCTATTAAAAGGAAAACTGTTTTAGAAGAATTATAAAAATAATGAGCGGACCCAAGAAAAAACGTTGAACCTTAGCATAAAGCACAATTCGAATATAGAAACTATATCGTACCAATCTATTTCAATATCCTGTACCAATTATAAAGGATAGCCATATTATTAGAAATTAAATCAGAAATTTATTCCATTATTCTGGTGTCTGCAGTCAAGTTTCAAAGCTTCACTTTTTCTAAATGAAAATTAAAAATTAAATTAGTGAGTAAATTATCGATGAACAAAATTTCCAAACCAAAAAACAAAAAACATATGAACAAAGCAATTTAAAATATCCTATTGTTAAGGTAGATCAACTGGTTTTCTTTTTTTTTTACTGGTGCTGTTTTTGTTTTTTTTTATTTTTCAAAGAATAATAATTTTTAGGATAATATCTTTAATATCATAGGTTAAATTTTTGTGGTCTTCTCATCTTTGTTATAAATATTAAATTTTAAGGGAAAGAAAAGGCGATATAATAATATATAGCTTATAATATACCATATAACTCAAAATTATATTAAAACGAGGAAGAGTGCAGTAGAGTAGACTGTGTCAACTTTGGGATACACGTATGAACGTAATATATCCTGTTTCTATAAAACTTAATCATTTTTAAAAACTGTCAGATGTTTTAGTACTGATATATATTTATGTAAATTGTGGCAGCTACCCAAACTTGTTACACCAGCAGAGCCAAATTTTACAGAAGTTGCGGCCATAAAACTTGATCATTATTTGTAAGATTTCAGACCTCTAGCTTCATTAAGTTTCAAGAGGTGCAAGAAGCCTGAACCGGCTCCTCTAGACCAAGCAAATTTTACAAAACTTGTTGGCATGAAACTCGACACCTCTTTACTAAGTTTCAGATTGCTACCTTTAGTAGACACTGACTTATTTTCATTTAAAAAGAAAAGTTATATGGCAGATACCCGAATCTGTCGTACCATCAATACCAAATTTAACAGGAGTTGTTGCCATAAAACTTGATCATTATTTGAAAAATTTCAGATACCTAGCTTGAATAGATACTGAGTTATTTCCATATAAAGAAAGAAGTTGTATGGCAGTTACTCGAACCCGGCGGCCGAAAATGCTGGATTTAAATAGCAAAACTAACAATTTTGCAAAAGTGACGTAAAATAAAATTTCAGCTTCCTAGCTGCTTTATTTTTTGAGTTATCGTGCGGACGATAGGACGGACGTACATGGCTTTATCGAGTCAGAATTCGATTCTGAGCCGATCCATACCTTTGATCCATACCTATATCTTGCTCGACTCCTTTAAGGTGTCACAAACGTAATGGCAAATTTAATATACCCTTGAACATAGTTCATACGGGTATAAAAAAATATGCAGCTTTTGTTTTTTTTTTTTGTTTTCTAATTTTTTTAATCTGTGGCATAAAATTAATTCCATAGATAAAAACTAACAAAAAGAGTAAAGGTTTTTAAATGTTACTCAGCTGCTAAACATGTTTTTTTTTTTTTCAAATTTTTTCTTTTATTTTATTTATATTTCCTTTTTTAATTTCAAATTTTCTGTTTAAGGCGGAAAGAGTAGGCTTGTAAAAACAAAAATAACAATTAAATAGAAAAAAAAAAAAAATGAACAATAAAAAAAAAGTTTACAAGTTCATTTGGCAGGATTATTTTTCATAATTTTATCCTTATTAATGAAATAGAAAAATATTAATGAAAAATATTAAACAAACAATAACAAACAAAAACAGTTCTAATGGAATTTATTATTTTTTTTTTTTTGCTTTCTATTTTGTTGTTTTACTTTATATTATGGTCGCTTATTTGTTCGTTCATTTGATTATCCTATTTTATTATTATTATTTCTTTTTTTTATTAACTTTTAATCCTGCTATTCAAAATAAATTTTTATTTTTTTACTTTTTGTTTTGGGATTTTCTTTTTTAATATTTATCCTTTGTGTTTTTTGGAAATTTTTAATTTTTATATTATTTAGCAAATATAATATTTAATATAAACATATATTTTTTTTATTGTTGTTTTCCAGTTCTGTTATTGACATACAGATGACGTTAGTAATACGATAAATATTTGCAAAATTGTTTTAACACGAGATTATTGTACTGGAAAACAAAGTACTTTTTTCCTTTAAAAAAAAAAAAAAAATTTTACTCTCTTTAAGTTTTTCTTTGTTTTTTTTTTTAGCACATTTCCAAAAAAATTTTGAAAAAATGTGCTTATTAGTTTCACTCTGTCCGTCCGTCCGTCCGTCCGTCCGTCTGTTTACAAAACTTCTACACCGTTAAAGATAGAGAAAAAAAATTTTAACCATAGGTAGGTCTCATAAAAAAAATAATTTTGTGGAACAACTTTTTCATGTAGCCCCCCCCATTACGGAGCTACACCCCCTCAAACTTTGAAAAAGCCCTATTTTTAAATGCATATATCTTATGTTCTGCTTAAGATTTTTTCAATCTGAAAACGTCATTCGACAGGTATTTCTTTTATCTTTCTAAATTAATATTAAAATTATACAATTTTTTTAAATTTAGTATTTAAATTTACCGTTATGTGAAAACCAAATTTTGCATGATTTTTCTACTTTCATAACTCCGGCACGCTTCTAGATAGAAGCTTGAAATTTTGAGGCAAGAAAGAACTTTTAGAATTAGTATAAGTTTGCTCAGAAAATTTTTTCGGACCACCCCCTGTTTATGAGCTATTAGGGCTTAAAAATTGAAAATTTGCTATTTTTAAACACCTGTAACTTAGGCACCTGCACACATTTTACTTCTGCAAGATGTAAAAATTAAAGCTACAATAATATATTTTTACATGTGTTAAAGGTTTATTTTAGTTGTAAAGGGTTCCAAAGTTGCAGCTCTTCAAAATTGTAAAAAAGCCCCATTTTCAGATGTATATATCTCGGGCTCTGCGTAATAGTTTTGCAATCTAAAACCGGCAGAAGATCGAAAATTTTATTATCTATATAAAACAATATCAAAATTATATAATATTTTGTAATTTACGATTGAAATTTACCGTTATGTGAAAACCACATTTTGCATGAAATTTCGTTTTTCATAACTCCGGCACCCCTTTAGATAGGAATCTGAAATTTTGAGACAAGAAAGAACTTTTAGAATTAGTATAAGTTTTCTCAGAAAATTTTTTGGTAACGCCCCCTCTTTAAGAGTTATTACGCCTCAAAAATTTAAAATTTGCTATTTTTAGACACCTGTAACTTAGGCACCTGTAAAAATTTTTCTTCGGCAAGACATGAAAATTAAAGCTACAATAATATATTTTTATGTGTGTGAAAGGTTTATTTTAGTTGTAAAGGGTTCCAAAGCTGCAGCTCTTCAAAATTGTAAAAAAGCCCCATTTTCAGATGTATATATCTCGGGCTTTGCGTAATAGTTTTGCAATCTAAAACCGGTAGAAGATCGAAAATTTTATTATCTATATAAAACAATATCAAAATTATGTAATATTTTGTAATTTACGATTTAAATTTACCGTTATGTGAAAACCACATTTTGCATGAAATTTCTTTTCTCATAACTCCGGCACCCCTTTAGATAGGAACCTGAAATTTTGAGACAAGAAAGAACTTTTAGAATTAGTATAAGTTTCCTCAGAAAATTTTTTGGTAACGCCCCCTCTTTAAGAGTTATTACGCCTCAAAAATTGAAAATTTGCTATTTTTAGACACCTGTAACTTAGGCACCTGTAAAAATTTTTCTTCGGCAAGACATAAAAATTAAAGCTTCAATAATATATTTTTACGTGTGTTAACAGCTTTTCTTAGTTATATAGGATTCCGGACTTACGGCCCCTCAAAATCTCAAAAATGTCCTATTTTCAAGTTTTTTCTTATTACATGAAATTTTCAAATTTTTGTGTAAGTCACACTTCTAAACAGTTTGTATTGAGTTTTGGAAATGTGCGCTTTTAAAAACCGTTGGTTTACATTCTACCTTGTTTATTTCTAAAATAAGAAAAATGGAGCGTATTGAGTAAACGATTTGAATAAATAAAATAAATAATCGTTTTTTATCAGAACAGTTTTCCATGAAAAAATATAGTTAGGTATTTTTCAAATAGATTTTTCTTAAATTTATAAATAATTTTTATACCACGACAACAATGATTCGAATTAAATTGAAGTCTCATTTTTTTATCATATGTTTAATATTTTACTTTACCATACCTATATTTTTTATGTTGTTATCTAAAAAAAATTTGATTAATCTAAAAATAAAAACTTATTTTAAAAAAAATTTTTTACTAGTTAGTTATTTAAGGATTAAAGAATATTCGGATATTACTCGTGATTAAATGACGTGCAAGTTTAAATTTAAGTACAATTTAATGTGACTGTTTATTTAAAGAATATTATAAAAATTATATGATTTTAAATTTAATATTTAGTCATAAAATTGTTAACATTTAATCATTAATGTCCAAAAGAAAAAAAAAGAGAAAAAAACAAAATTAAGTGGTTAAGTGGTAACAAAATTACGTGCATGGGATCCGAACCCGAACCCTCCCTTGGCGGTTACAGCGTATTTTACGTAAGCTCTTACTCACTAGGCCACTGCGGCCCCAAAAACAAATTAAAAATCATTTCAATTTATTTCACAATCATAAAAATTATATGAAAGGAATTCCAATATCCCTAATAAGTTCAATTACCGCTTAAATGAGTAATGGTTTTTTAGTAATTTATATCTTAACGATTGAAAATATCAGCGAGTCGATGACTCTAAGGGCTAGTAAAGTGAAACAAGGTAGTCCGTTATCAACAATCCTGTGTAAAATCATTTACGACACGATATGTAAACGAATCATTAACAAACACATGATATGGGAATTAATTATATCCTTGAATTTCGTCTAGAAGGTGTTGAGTACACATATTATATTGTCTTGCTTGTACATACACAAAGAAACATACAGTAGATTACGAAATGAATTGAATCCTTGAATCGTGCTTAAAAGACCGTAAATAAACGAATGATATTGTCCTACTTGAACGTACACAAAAAAAGATGCAACCGAAAGTGTATAAGTCGAAATATTTTATGGTAAACATTCTGAAAAAAGGGATATATTATATCTTTTCGAAATCGTAATTTCGACTTTATTACCCTGTCGAAAAACAAATAAAGTTGATTTGGCCTTATTTATGGGGAATTATTTCCAGAAACCAGAATAAACTTTTCCAGTAATTTTCTTCACATATAAAAACATTTATTTTCTGGGTAAGATTTGAACCCATTAGTCTTCCTTTAATAAACCACGTATTTAAGCACTCGGCCACCGACTTTCATAGTATATTTTAATTGTAATTTATATTTTCTATAGTAAACCATTGCACAATTTAAATTATAATTGATTTTTTTTTTTGGATTTCTTTTTTGTATTTGTTGTGCTAGATTAAAAGGAATGCAAGCAATTTTTACTGACCGAGTTATTCACTTTTATGCTTTAAATAAAAAGAAATCAAAAAATGGAATTCCAGAGCAAATGAATAAAAAATAAAAATATTCTCTAAAATAATGTAGACATATTTTGAAAAGTTACAAAAAAAAAACAAATAACAAATGAAAGCAATTAAAAATGAGGAAAAATAACAATTTCATTCCTTTCTAAAATAAAGCAAAAACAAATAAGAACGCAATATTACTAACAAATTCAAAAAAAAAAAAAAAAACAGTTGAATCCATGCTGACAATTTCATAAGGAAAAATGATGATGTTTTTAAGAATATTTTAAAGAATTTTTTTTTTTTTTATTTTTCTTTTTAATATTTTTATGGCATTTATTTATGTGTTTTAAAGTGTATTTTGATATAACTTAAAAGAAATAAAATCACCAAAGAAGAAAATATAATAAAACAATAATGTCCTGACCATGACCTGGTCATTCAATTCATATTTAATTGTTTTGTCAATTTTTATGTTTTCAGGACATTTTTAAATGATTCTTCTATACAATTTTATACTCTATTATTATATTATTATCTTTTTCAATTTAAGTTCGCAAAAATTAAGTGGCAAAATAATTTATTATCCTTTTTTATTAAAACTGTAAAAAATTATAAATTATGTGGTTATGCCACAGTGATTGGCAAGTTGTTTATATCGGACACTAAGTAAAATAAAAATATCTCAGAAGTTAATTAGAAATTATAGTAAGACTAGATTAATAAAAAAACAAGAAATTTCATTAACACTAGATTATTAATAAATAGATTTGCCCTAGAACCGAATATTAATTTTATACAAAAGCATCTATAAACAATAAAATTTAAAAATTTAGGTCGTATACATAACAATTTTTACTAAAATTGCATAATGTTTGATTTATTGCAGTAATATTATTAAAATCCGAAAATTTTAAAAATAAAATTTATAATATCTACGTTAAATATTTCTGTTAAAGCAATTGGTTAAATTTATTGTTATTAAGACATAATATTATGTTATAAGACATGCATACATCGAATCAGGACAACAATGATAATTATAAAAAAAAATATTTATCTTAATAATGGAAACTCATTTTTTTTATAAAAAAAATTCTATTGTTTTATAGGATCCTTTCACATGTCCTTTTTTTTAATTCTTCTATGTCAACAACTAAAAACAAAAAAAAAAAGAGTAGTTACTGACTTCAAATGTTTTGAAAGAAATAATTGCAGGACCTATTGCAGTAATATCTTGCACAAACACATATACATACATTTATGTAAATAATAAAGGCTAATAAAAACAGTTATACAGGATTAATGAAAATTAAAAAAAAATAAAATAAAATAACAACAATAGAATAGGAACGAATATATTTATAGGATTATTTGATTCTATACTCGGTTCCGTTTTGAAATTATGAAAGGTTATTTAAAAAAAGCAAAAAGAAAAAATAAACAGGATAACAAAAATAAATAATAAAAAATAAAAAAAATTTTTTTTTTTGTATAATCATAAAAGGCATTTTATGTTTTTGAAGCTGTAAAAGGTAAACACGTTAATAACTTTCATTTATTGCACATAGGGTGGGTGGAGCGAAAGGCTGAGTTGAATTTCTTTATTGCTTTTGTTTTTCAGAAAATATAAAACAGATGTGAAAAGGTTTCATGTGCGAAGCAACGCTATAGGGATTCAATATTATTTTTCTTTTTTTGCTTGTGGTTTTTAAAATTTTTTTTTTTAAATCTGTCATAAAGCTGTCAAAAATGTCGTAGTAACTGCTGGCTTTTTTTATTTATATGGATTAAAGTTTAACATGATTTGAAATAAAGTAAAGTGAATGCCTCTCATATTAAGTTGTTGTTTTTTTTTGTCTTTTGAAAACAAATGGTTTTTTTTTTAGAACAGATAAGGATGGATAATAATACAAGAGATAAGAAGATTTCAGGAGATATAATAAAACGATACGTTGTGCTGGTGGAATAACAAAAAATTATTTTTTTGTTGTACATTAAAATTATTATCCTGTGGATAACGCGACTGTATTTTTGTAAAAAAACAGTTTTAGAATGAAATTTTTTTATATCGAATTTTGATTGTTTCAAAAGTTATAAAAAAGATAAAAAAAAAAAAACTAAATAAATTTTGAGGATAATAATCTGTTTTTTTTTTGTTTTTTGTTGCAATAACGATTATTATTAAAACTTTTATGCATACAAACAAAAATATAAAACGAGTGAGAAGATTTTTTTAAAAATTTATACAATGGCATTACATATATATTATATATGTGTGCATTATTCATATTGAAATTTTCCTGGTTTTTATTCGAAAATATACAATTTTAATATTTTTTGGTTAATAAAATTTAAATTATTTATTCAATTCTTACTTAGTATGTACTGAAGATCTCAGGGGAAACAAATATTTTAAAAAGACACATTAAAATCCTCGCATTATTATTGCTTTAATATTTTTCTTGTTATATTCTAAACTTAATATTATTTGTACTTAAGTTTAATTATCCAACTGTATGTATTTTAAATGATTTTTTATTTTTTGCCAATTTAAGAAATTAATTTTAATAACAATTTGCCTTTGAACTTTAAATGAAAAAAACATTTTGTTTTTTTTTTTTGTATAAAAAATATTCAATAGCATTAATCTGGGTCTAATAATTATGAAATTTTATTTTTATTATTATTTTCGTATTTTACCTTTTCTTTCTCCTTTAAAGCCTCAACATTAATTGTAATTTAAATGTGTTGAATAAAATGAAAATAAAAAAATTCAGATATAAATATGGTATGGAAATATTCCAGTTTACAAATAAACTCAATATCTAACTATAAGTATAAACAAAATAAAGAAACAAAACAAATTACAAAGAGTTATTCCCCCTTGCGACTTTTACAGCGACGCCTGAACAGGAAAGACTGTGTAATTTCCTGTCCACATTTATGTGGCAGAGAAATGCAATAAAAAAAAAAAAAAAAAACAATTTACAAATTTAAATTTTTTTGATTAAGTTTACCATAAAAATTTAGGTTTTTAAGTTTAATTTATTTTTTCTAACCATTTATTTACATCACTATAACCTATAATGTCTGAATTGCGATCAATGAAACTTATATAACACTTAAATTTTTAAATACAATGAATTTTCATTTCTTTTTTAAAAGCTTTTTTTATATGACACCCAAACGAAAAAACACATCTTTAAAAAAAATGTAATTATGAAACGTACAAGCGTAACGTAACGTAATTATGTAACGTCAGTAATTTTTATAATACGTTTTGACATTGTAATAATTATTTATAACAAACCGCATCTGTTTCTAAATATAAAATCTTACATAAATTAAATTGAATCTGTTAATTATTGGAATCGTCTTTGAAGATAATACATAACAATAATAAGAGAAGCAGGATTCTAAGTTTGAAAACGTATTATGAATTTTATAATTTTCTAACTTTGTAACAATTTAATATGATGCCACGACCAAATTAGAATGAAATTTTAACAATAATACAATACTTCATTTTCTTAAACAAAAAAGAGAAACAAAAAACCAAAAAAAAAAAAAAAACAAAGCAGAAGTAAGTAATTACAAAAAATGAATATTCATAAAAAGTAAAAAAGTAAAAGTTGAAAAATATCGCGAAAAGGTTTTTATTTTTTTCTTTAATAAGTTCTTTTCTCTATAATATCCTTTAAAAATAACAACTTTTTTAATTTTTCTACCTTAAAAAATTGAACATTGACGCATTTAATTATTTTATTACAATTACAAAATAAGAAAAAGTTTACAGAAAGAATTAGAACAAAAAATATATATATATACATATATAATTTGAAATTTATACACATGTATCTACATAATATAATCATGCCTATAACTATATAATTACCATCGACAAACAAACCAGTAACAAATTAAAAATAACAAATAAAAAAATTTCATTGCGGAAAAAATACACAATCCTTTTTGTTATTATTTTTGTTTTTGTTTTGCTTTTTTTTCCATCTTTTATACCATTCACAAAATTTTAGGATTTATAATATAATAATATATACATTAATTTATATGTATGTATGCGTATAAAAATATATATACATATACCCTTTAATAAGCGAGAAAAAAAAAATAAATAGCTAACCAAAATATGATAATGGTGTAATAAAAATATAAAAATTCTAAAAAATTTTAAACAAAAAAAAAAAAAGCTCAGAAGAAAAAATATTATAAGCAATACCAAAAATAAAATTTATATATGTAAATTTTTTTAAATCTTCTAAAAATAAAAAATTAGAAAAAAAAACAACAACAAGTAACATTTTTCAAAGCTTTTCCCATACAGAGATTTTTTTTTTATTATTATGACGTCACAAAAATTCTTATATGTATTATATAAAATTTATTTATTGTTTTTTTTTTACTTGAAATTCAGTACCTATGTATTAGTGTAATGAAATATGTTCTATGTATAAGCATCATGACGAACTCTTATTATAGGCCTATATTAAAATAAATTTAGATGTGAATGTGTGTACATATCATTCATATATATCCTATATTCAACCAACAATATTTTCATCATTAAGTATCATTAATAATATAATCATCATTATTATCATTGAATACGACATTGTCTGTATATTCAACAAAAATAAAATAAAAAAAAAGCAACAACAACAGAAAGAAAGTATCAGCATCAGTCAGTTAGCTCCACCTGATCTCTCATCTTTTTTATTTTTTTTTTTTATTCTTTACTGTTATTTTTTCTTATTCTTTTTTCTAAGCAACAATAATTTCAATAAGAAAAAAAAAAAAACAACAGAAAAACAAAAAGGAAGAGAAAACTAAAAAATAAAGAGAGAAAACTGAGCCTAACTAAAAAAAAATGAGAAAGAAAAAGTTCTAGTTTTTTTTTCCTTTTGGGTCTCTTTATTTTGTGTTTCTTTTTTGTTCCATTATAAAAATATTAGAATTTACAACTTATTTTTATTTCATTGCAACTCAATTAAAGAATCGGTTTTAATTTTAGTGAGTTAATGAGGAGTTTTAAAATTCGTGAAATTATGAATGAATAAACTAATTTAAATTAATTTTATTAAACAAAAATATATTCTTTATCGATTTGAAAACAATCAAATTTTGTGAATGATTTTAGAATCTAGAGTACTATAAAGAATATCAAAATTAAACGATTAAGAAACGTTTAACAATATAAAGAGATTTAACGGAATACGATTTAAATGAACGGATAGGACTTTTTTGTTTTTTAGAGAGCCTAAAGAGAAGATCATAAAAGTTCGGGATAATTGTAATCAATAAAATTTATTTTTAATACTTAACCTTTTGGGTATAAAATTTATACATCATAATATAATGTTATTCTTAAGAAATTGGGGCAATTAATTTTAAATGAATTAAAGGTAAAGCATAAAGGATACTTTTTTACGCAAAATGGTTTTAGAAACTTGAACTTAATTTAATTCCCATTTTTTTTTTTATATATGCTACTTTAACAATATTTAAAATATTTTCTATATAATGTATTTTTATTTTCACTTTTCATTTTCAGAATTTCTACAGTAAACACAAAACCATTACGAAATAAAAATATATTCTTATTTTTTTATACCCGTACGATAGGATCGGGTATAATAAAATTACTCCTCCGTTTGTAACACCTGGAAATAAGTGAGCTAGATATACCTTCAAAGGTATGGATCGGATCAGAAAAAAAATTCTAAGACGATTGAGCCATGTCCATCCGTCCGTTCGTCCGTCAGCACGCTAACTCAAAAACTAAGAAAGCTAGAATCTTGAAATTTACACAAAATATTCTTGGAGTAATTTGTAGGTTCCCTATTTTTTTTGGTTGAGTTTGGACCAAAACTTAATGTAGCTAATGTAGAAATTATTCTGTCAATGGAATATTTAAATACAATATAATATAATATTTAAAATTATATTTACTATTTTGTACTAAGTAAATTTAATATACATTTACCGCTTAGTATTAAATGGTATTATAGAATATTTGAAATAGTTTTGGATTGATAATAGTTATGTGGAAGGTTAGAATCTGCTTTTGAAGAATGTACATATAAACATATAGTTTGAATATATATACAACCCATAGTTCTAGAAATTATAAAATTCACTCAAATTATTTTAAAATACTAAAATATTAAAAAAATAATATTGTAAGCAGAGTGACAGGCTGTGAACATACTAACGGTTCGTACGGGTATCTAAGAGTTGACAAAGTCAACTGTTTTTTTTCTCGTTTTTATTATTCATTGTAGATATTATATATATACATATATATATATTACTTACAGGTATTCATTCCCTTATTATTCTTCTCTGTGGTGGTATACATAAAGAAAGAAAACAGTTTTCACTCAATATAATACTAAAAAAAAAAAATATTAAAAAAAAAATAAAATTATATTGAGGAAGTCCTTTACAATGTGTATTTTATGTATTATAGCATAAATAATATCATTATCTTTATGATCATCATCAATGAAAAATATAAAATAAAATATAGGAACATTTAAAAAACTGAAAATTTAATCATTACTTATTTATATATTTTATCAATGAATGTTAGTTGAATTTTTTTTTTTTTTTTTTTGTAATAAAAGGATAACATGATGTTATTTATAAATTTTTGGTTAAAAATATATTTAAAAGTTTAAAAATTTAATTAGTTCGAAATAAAAATAAAATATTAGTTGATTTGTTTTTGATGATAATATATTTTATGAAATTCAACTGTTTTGATTTGTTTTTTAAATTTAATACACATTTATGTGTTGCATGTAAAAAAATATTGAATACTTCAATAAATCCTTAATACTTTAATAATATTATTTTATATATGTATAGTATGAATATGTATAGCTGAATGCACTTTTATTACTTAACCCTACAATTATTTAGAGAACCTCATGTTGTACTGAAAGTGCTTACTTCGAAAACTAGAAGTTGTGTTTAATAATAAAATGTTAAATTATTTTAAAATCAAAAAAAATCGAAATGGATATTAGTTTGGAATTTTTGTTTTAACATTATGTTATTTAATATAATTTAGTGTGCTTAATATTAAATGTTAAACTGGATCTTTTTGATTAAAATCAATTAAAAACTCTGAGTTTTAACCATTTAAAATTCCTTGAAAATTTTAGAATGTAAATCAGTAGCATAAACGTATTTCTTTATCATTAAGGAAAAAATGGGCAGGGCATATCTTACTAATTTTGTAATGATTTTTTGACCTTTACAAAATAATTACCTATTTTTATAGAAACCAATATATAGATATCAGTTGATACTATATTTGTATTAACTATAATTTATAAAAATATAATATCAATAAAATATAATATTATAATAAAAAAGAAAAAAAAAAAACTATGAGCATCGTAACTGAGGCTCATATAATTTAAGATTAAAATTTATTACAGCTCTTGTTTTAAACCTAAAGGAAACCTAAACTTCAATCAAAATAAAGGAAAAGAGTTTTCAAAATTCATATAATATTATATTGTATTTGTTTTTAAATATTTAATATCATCATAAATACTAAAATTTTATTCATGAACATAACTTGAATATATTTTTTAAGTTGATGTTCAAAAGTATATTGGTTTATATATAATAATTAATTTAGTATATTTGATTGTGGACAAAAACTATTCAGAAACTGTGGTGCTTTTTTTTAACAGTTCTCGAAAAAAACGGAACTTAAAGAAAAATATATTTTATATATATTCCTAAAAAGAAACAATTAATATCTGACCTTCCACAACCGGATATCCGTATTTAAAATATAACTTATGAGTTAACGTTATGTAATATTCTTAAAAATGTTTTCTTTTTTTTCTTAATATAAATACGTGCAAGTATATATAAATAGCGAAATATAATTTAAGATCTATGTATGTGTGTACAGTTTTTTTTTTTTTATTTTATTGATTTGAATTTGGCTGTAATTCAAAAATTTGTAACCATAAGAATTCGTTTCAGTATTTTTTTTTTTTTGGTGTACTGTCTTCTGAATTGTCTACATCTATCTTTGACAATAAAAAATAGCGTAACTCTTGTTCATTTTCTTTGTAGATTGTTATTTTTCTTTCATATATACAGAACCATACGGAAAATTGTAATTATTTCAAATTAATATTATTATATAGATATATCCAAATATAATATTATTATACATATTTAATTGGGTTGGGTCCGAAATCCCAAAATCAAAATCCCAAGCCCAAAATCCCAAAAAAAAATAATCCCAAATTTCAAAATCCCAAGTTACAAAATCCCAATGTTACAAAATCTCAGAATTTCAGAATTTTGAATTTACATAATATATAAATATTCTGCAAACGATGTATAACTCTCATTTTGTAACCAACTGTAATATCCCTTTTAATTATTTTTTTTATATATATATTTCGACAACAATGAACTTGAAAAATTGGGGGCTGCCCCAAACCCCCGATAAGCAAATTATTGAAACTCTGATTTTGTAACCAACTCTAAAATCTCTCCTAACTCAGAATCTCACATATAGATATACATATAAATATTCTGCAAAAGGCGTATAATCTAGATTTTGTAACCAACTATAAAATTTATCCTAGATATTTTTTTATATTAATATATATTTTCAATAATAAAGAACTTCCAATAGTGGAATACTCTAATACGGGTACGGCATACCTATACTTTATACAAAAGTATTAAAATTAAAATATTTTTTCAATAGTGGCTTTTTGTAATGCAAGATATAAAAAATAAGCAAGATTCCTAATTTGAAATTGAAAGATATAACCTTGATTTTATAACTAACTAAAAATTGGGATTTTGCAATTTGGAATTTTAAAATTTGAAATTTTGGGATTTTGTAATTTGGAATTTTGAAATTTGGGATTATTTTTCTTGGGATTTTTTTTTTTGGAATTTGTCTTATTTGGGATTTTGTGTCATTGGAATTTTTTTTTTTTGGGATTTACGTGGACTCCCATTTAATTTTATATAAAATCTAAAGTATTATAAGATATATTTAAAGATATATATAAAGATATATATAAATATATATATAAAGATATATATATAGATATAGATATAAAGATATATATAAAGATATATTTTTTTTAAAATATACATAGCATATCAAAGCAAGGATAAAGAAGGAAATAATTTTATATTATATTGATGAAAATTTTTTTTAAAAAATTTAAAAATTCTTTTATTTATAAAAAGTATTTGGAAAAATGAAATATGAAGTGTGTATAAATTGATATTTAATAAGAATCCTTTTCGTTTTTTTTTTTTTTTTGTTTCTTTTAATGTAAAATAATACATGATCGTTGTTTAAAAAATTCAACCAACACAAAAAATAATTTTCTTCAGTTTTATACAATGTAAAAGATACATTTTTTGAAGAATTTATTTTACATATTATAATTGGATTCCTGAATACATTTTCGCCATCAATTATTTTAATATAATTAATAAATTTTTGTCAAATATATTTCCTTGATATTTAGTATTTATACAAAATATTAAAATGAATGTTATTACTCATAATATATGTTTGGCAAAAAAAAATTAATTTTAAGCTTTTTCTATATTAATATTTTACTCAAACTATATAGATTTAATTAGCACTTTACTTTAGGTTAATCAAAGTTACCTACAAAGCCTAATATAAAGTAAATTTTAATTTAAATTAATTAAATTATATAGGTTTTAAAAGAGAAAAGTTTTATTTAATTAAAATTAAACTAAAAAAAAAAAACTTTTAAAACTTTTAATTTAAATCCTTTTCGTTTAAATAAAATCTATCCAAATTAATGGTTTAAAATTCAACACGTGAATTTTTAAATATGAAAAAAAAGGAGCCAAACGAAACAAAATTTGAGTACCAAAAAAAAAAAATACAAAAAAATACAAAAAAATAATATAGAAATAAAAGAACAATAACTCATTATCCTTAAAAGAATGTTTAACCTTGGATACACCATTTTCATTTGTTCATTGTATTTTTTTTTTTTTTTTTTTGTTTTTGTCTTGAATAAAATTTCTCTTCCCATCTTTTGAACTTTGTCACTTTTTTTGCTTTAATTTTTCTCTTTTTCCTTTCATTAAAATAAAATTAAATAACAGTATCTTATAGTATAAATTAAAAAAAATATATATATGTATATATAAAAAATCCTTGACCTCTTTTAATCCTCATCTGTACCATTAAAGAGGAGGGGTTAAAACTAAAAGCAAAAATAATAAATAAAAATAATATTATTTTAAGGATATAACAATTATGATTGTTCTTTTTTGTTGTTTTTATTAAAACAATGACATAAATATATATCATTGCTTTATTTTTATTTTTTTTTTAAATATTTCTAAAATGAAATTAAAATTATATTTCTTTATAATATTTCTTTTTACAGTGATGTGCGAAATTATATGTTACTTTCAAATGATATAATTATTAATTAGTTTCGAACTCCTTGCTAGAATATGTTAATGGTTTATAGTGGAATTTTTTTTAGTAGGTGAAAATCGATGTACAAATGGATTAGATTTAAAATTATTTGAATTTTTGAAAAAAAATTTATATACCTATCGAACAAAATTAATTTTTTTTTTATTTCGATTCTACGGTCAGTTTAATACTGAAAAGATTTAAGCAAAGCAAGTGAGTGAAAACTTTTCTATTTTATCAAAGAGTAATAAAAATACTTGAACAATATAATATGTCTGCAGGAACTAATTTGTTCTATATGAAAGGTCAATTTTATTTTTTAAAGTGGTATCGTTGTGAAACCTCACACGATTTTGCGATTGTAAATTGTCATTTCAAGTCAACAACAACAATTTTTATAGATCACCTAATCATTAAAGCTATAATAGCTATAAATCACCTAATCATTAAAGCTATTTAGATTATATTAATTTTATAATAGTTTATTTGATATTTGCACTTGTGCACCTATATTTGTTGTATTTATTAACTGCTAGCTTGATTCATCAAGTGTTAAATTTCCTGAAACTATATCTAATAAAAATACTTACTGTATTGTTGTAAATTAGATTGAACTATTCATAGAATAACTGAATACATAATATTATAGATAGATAAAATTTTCTACCTAGTAGATTAATATAGAAACCATTTTACTTAAATAGTAATTAAGTACTTCTTATATTTAAATAAATTCATTATCGACTATTCTTTGTTTTAATTTCTTTACTGTATTTAATTTTTTTTATCATTGAATAAATAATATAGGATAAAGAAGTATTTAATGAAAGTGTTTTAACTATAAACGTTAAATAAAAAATAAAAAAACAAGAATGCATTTTTTTTTTTTTTTTTTGTTTTGGTTAAAAGATCGGTTTTACTTTCAGAAACAGAAAAGTGTATAAAAATTTGAAGAAAACAAAATAGAACAAACCGTCAAAAACTATAAATAAAATAAAAATGAATTTTCTTAAATATTTTTCTTTTATATTTTATCCTGTTTCATTTTTTATTCAGTCTAGACATTCTCATCCTTTAATTATTTAACCAAGTCCAACCTAAGGGCACATTTTGAAAAATATATTATATTATAAATTTAAAAAGTCCAGAATATGATTTTCTGTGAAAAAATGTAAGCGACCATATATACATATAGCAAAAGGATGTGAATTTAACTTATGTGTGATATTAGAAAAAAAACTGATTCAGGAATTTTTCTAAGATGATTGTAAAAATAAAACAAAAAAAAAAATAAACCATTTCTTAAATTTTAGAATTATTTGTGTTTATAGATTTGTTCTTATAGATACACATTAACATTTAGAATAAATTGGATAGATTCAATTTATTTTAAAATTATTTCCAGTTAAATTAAAATTGAAAAGAAAAAACTTGTAATCTATTTTACATGAATTACTATTTAATTCATTTAATTTTTTTTTCAATAAATAATATTACTAGAAAATCCCCTGTGCAATTGCACAATTTCTATAGATTCAAAAATATTTACGTTATCATACATCATCATAGTAAGGGAGTCAACTACCTGTTTTAAGGGAGGGATTATTACATGTATTTTTTTAGCTTAGGTATATTAAGTACCTAACTAAAATAACTTATGGATTTTTAATTTAATTTGAATATTTTAGGTGTAGGGTATAAATAAGTCGGTTGCATCGGCTTTCTGTTACTTTTACTTGTTTTTTTTTTGCTTGAAAATTTATTCAGCAAATTTATTTAATTTAAATGTACTTTGGAAGAGGTCTTTGGTATATTTAATAAAAGATTCATGTCTCTGACAATAAGATTTCATAAATTTTATAAAATAAAAGGTAGAAAATAAATAATAAATAAAAAAAAGCCCCCTTTTTTGTGACGGTCGTTTTCGACGGCTTTTTAATTTAATGGTCTAATAATAAATTAGTACAAAATTATGAATCTATTGTGAGAGAAGGCTTCTAAAATGATATTTTCTATGTATTTTTTTCTTTTTTTTAAAGAAAAATATCCATTTCTATAATATTTAGTAAGTTTCAGATTTCTGTTATGAAAAATAATTAGCTAAGTCTGCCGAATTTTATATTAATAAAAAAATTCGAATATTTTATGTTATATCAAAAATGCAGCTTAAAAAATCAAAATTCCAACCTAAATAAACAAAACTACTTTAAAGTCTGCTGCGAAGCTTTTACCAGCTTTTATAATAGTGAAAACAAAATCAAGAATAAAATCGGCCCATTATTTGTTTCTTATAAATATAAGGCTTACTATAAGCTTTGCTCTTTTCACTTTCAAGTCTTTTAATTTTATTAAGAGTATTTTTATTTTTTTCAAAACAAAGAGTCATTTGAAAACTGCCAACAGGAGATTAATAATTTATTTTTAATTTACCGCTGCGAACTGTTCATAATTGATGTGGCGGTCAAATTTAAAAATTAAAAATTTGCTGAATTTATTTTTGTTGAAAATGTGTTTTTTAAGTATGTACTTCTCCTTTTTTGACTGTACTAACTTTTAATGGACGGTTTGTGTCTTTGATAATACTTCTAGTGGAAAATTTGGTCTCTGGTAATAATATTTACTAAATTTATTTATATTTTTAATTAACGGTTTGTGTCTCTTGATAATACTTTCAGTCAAAGATTTGTGTCTCTGGTAATAAAATTTTAAATTATTTAATAAATATACCAGTTGCAGTTTAGTTTACATTCAGTGTGAGTGTTTTATTATAGATATAAAATATATTTTTTACATGTTGGCAAGGTCTCGCCAACATCTTGTGTATTATATTATAGCTGATTATAGATTAAAAATTTTCAAGTTATTCTTCAGAATAAGGATAACAAAAAGGATTAGATTAGAATGTAAAATAATCTAATCCTTTTTAGCACATTTCCAAAAAAAATTTGAAAAAATGTGCCTATTAGTTTCACTTTGTCCGTCCGTCCGTCCGACTGTTTATACCGTTAAAGATAAAGAAATTTTAACTATGGGTAGATCTCATAAAAAAATTAATTTTGTGGAACAACTTTTTCATATACCCCTTTCCATCAGAGAATTATAGCCCCTCAAACTTTGAAAAAGCCCTATTTTAAACGCCTATATTTCATGTTACGCTTAACATTTTTTCAATCTGAAAACGCCATTCGACAGGAATTTTTTTTACCTTTGCAAATCAATATCAAAATTATATATTTTGTTTTAAATTTAGTATTTAAATTTAACGTTATGTGGAAACCAAATTTTGCATGATTTCCTACCATCATAACTCCGGCACGCTTTTAGATAGGGGATTTAAATTTTGAGAGAAGAAAGAACTCTTAGAATTAGTATAAGTTTGCTCAGAAAATTTATTTTTTTCCACCATCCCCTGTTTATGAGCTATTAGGGCTCAAAAATTGAAAAATTGCAATTCTTAAACAGCTGTAACTTAGGCACCTGTACACATTTTTCTTCGGTAAGACAAAAAAATTAAAGCTACAGTAATATGTTTCATGTGTGTTAATGATTTCTTTTAATCGTAAAGAGTTCTAAAGTTACAGCCCCCCAAAATTTCAAAAAAGCCCTATTTTCAGATGTATATATGTCTGGCTCTGCGAAGTAGTTTTACAATATAAAAACACTAGAAACACTAGTTTAAGCACCTGTACGCATTTTTATTCGGCAAGACATAAAAATTAAAGCTCCAGTAATATATTTTTATGTTTTTTAACGATTTGTCTTAGTTATATAAGGTTCCGGACTTACAGCCCCTCAAAATTTCAGAAAAGCGCTATTTTCACCTTTTTTCTTATTAGGCGCCAGTTATAGCTATCATTCAAAAGCTTCCGGAAAAACGTTTCATTGAAAACTTATACTTTTTTTCGTATAGGCGATTATAGCAATCAGAGAAAACTGTTAGTTAAATTATCTGTCAAATGGCAAATGACAATAATGAAGGCAAAATAAAAATAAATGTAATTTAAATTTAAATTGTTGTTAGCGTTATTTCGATGTTGGCAAAATAAAGTTTTATTATTTTAATTTATTTAATTATTATTGGTAGAAAATTGTACTAATAAAAAAAGATTTTTTTATTTAATAATGACATTGGCTGAATTGAGAAGAATAAAAAAGAATTAATTTTCTAGAATTAATTTTTTTTTTAACTATTTTTGAAATTTCCATTTTAAAACAAAAAATTTTAAAACTAAACTTAAACAAAATAATAAAAAAACAAAATTTAAGTCTAAACTCATTAAAATACAAAATCATAATGAAATATATCAAGAATTGCATCAGAATTTTTTTCAATGACAAACTGAAATGGGAAGAAATGAAACATATGTCATTGGAACAATTTTGTTTCATTAGCAAAATTACTGATCATTTGTTCAGGAAAATGATTATCAATCCGGAAAATCATAAAATTGATTTTTTTTTTAAATATTTAAGTTAAAATTTAAAAATTCGTAGCAGAGTTTATTCTTTAGAAATTATTTAATCATTAAATTAACACTTTTGTTAAATTTTATATGTCTTTGCTGCAACAAAATTGAAAGTAAACATTTATAGCTATCATTTCAATTATAGCTATAACTGGCGCCTTACATGAAATTTTAAAAGTTTTGTGCAAGTCATAATTCCAAACAGTTTGTATTTTTTTTTTTGAAATGTGCGCTTTTAAAAACCGTTGATTTACATTCTACCTTGTTTGCTATCCTAACTTAATATTGATTAGAATGTAAAAATAAAAGAAGATAAAATGTTTTAATTGAATTTTTAATACCACTAAAGTTTTAAGAGTGATCACAAAAGGGAAGGGAAATTTTCTTCGTTTTTATTCCTGACACCTACAAAGTAATGATAGTAACCAAAAGTTTCAGTTTTCAAGTTTACTTTCTGGATATATTCTTTATTTTACAATATTAAGTTATAATATTTACAAAATAACTGAGACATCTATAATTAGATTTTAGTTCTTTTTAAAATTAAATAAATAGAAATTTATCTATTTTACATAAATAATATGTAACACAGTCTATATTAGTTACAGTTGTCAGGCCATTATTATTTTCAAAATCTTAATTTGTTCCTTTTAAGATATATTGATCTCGTCTTGTACAAGTTTCAACTTCAGTTTAGTACGAGAAAAATTTCAAAGCCGCACGTTTTGTTATAATAGTATTTAGTCCTAACTCCATTAAAATTGAATAAATGAAAATTTCAAACTTATTCTAACTTTTTGTCTAAAGTTTATAAATTTATTTTAGATTAATTTTCAATTTCAACATCTGAAGTTTTACCTATAAAATATAGTGAAGGCTTAAGATTCTAATTAAATTAAAAAAATATATTTACGTATAATACATTTAAAAAATATATAGTTATATTTGTTATTTTGGTCTTTACCAAGTATATTTTAACATATTTATAAATATTCACAAACATTAAATTTTTTTTTATGAATATTAATTATATTTGTATAAAAACAATAACGACAATCAAATTCTTTGATCTAAATATTTAAAATCGGAGACAATTTGGCTGCGCAGATGAACTAAAATGAACCAAAAAGGTCATTTTAAATTTAATCTCAGATAAACATAACTTAACTTAAATATCAACAAATGAATTTGAAGAACTAAATTTATAAAATAATCGAAAAAAATGTGGTTGCCCTTGTCAATTCTAAAATACCTATATGATTCGGTTGGGGTGTTTGCAATACAATATACTATCACTCTGCATTGTTATATTATAAAGAAAAGTTATCTATATTTAATTGATAGTTTTGAGGATATACTAAACTATTAAACTGTGTTCAGAAATTTGTATACCGCATACCTAGCTGAAGGAGTGACCTCAATCGACCTCAACCAATAATAATAAGAGAATTACAAATTATTTCAATAATATGTCAGATAAATTTAATGATTCTCCACTTTTTTGTTTTTGAGTTATCGTGCTGATAGACGGATTGAGCTTTCGTTACTATTGCGAACCATTTAAATTAATCTATTTGTATCACATTTATAAGTTCTGTACGACATTACAAACCAATTCTTATATACCCGTTACACCAATTGTTATATATCCATATTGTTCGTACGGATATAAAAAGGAAGAGTAACTATCCTTGATGAAAATGAAAATTTTATTATGTCATTCATAAAAAAGAAAAAAGAAAATTACAAAATTGATCGCATACAAAATTTCTAAATCGCAAATTTAATAAATAAAAAAAATTAAAGCATTTTTTTTAATAAAGTTTATCCAATTGCAATTATAGGTAAAAATAAATTTAAAAATATTTTATTCGTCGCTGATTAAATATTAACAAAGTGATAGTAAAAAAATAGACTAGTAACGCTTATATTTTAGATTATATTGTAATTCAACACGTCACTTAAAAAAAGACCGTAAAAATGTGGTTCGAAAATTTTCGGATTTGACTACCTAGTTTGTTTTTGAAGGTGGGAATTATCGAAAGACACTAAAGAGGGGCACTACGAGCACGTTTTCTCTATCAACGTATGGGACTTAAACCCACTAAACACCACCTCCCTTTTTGATCAAATAATATATTATGGGACCTTTAATTTTATTGTACTGTTTCGACAAAGGAAGATTCAGCTATGGAGTAAAATTAGATTTAAGGTTTGCAGGAATTTGATCAACGAAGGTGTTAACGTTCTCCTAAAACATTCACGATATTTTAATCAAAAACGAATTACCATAACCAGAATTATGCTATCTTTGATTTGAACTACGTAGGAATGTAGTGGATGTTCTCCCCATTTCTCTTTTGAAAATTTTGAGTGAAGGCATCAGACTTTTTATTTCGTTTACTTAATTCTAACTTTTGTTCTCTATGTCTGACTTTTATACTATTTTTTAATTTAAACTAAAATTTAACATTAATCCTAACATTAAAAACAAGATACGATTTATAAAACATTCCAAATATTATCTATAAAAAATATTCTTAATAAATTTGACTTTGATTCTGGGTACTTAATATTTAACTTTAGTAGAACCGTGACTCAAAAACTTAAATTCTAATAAGAAAGTGAGATAACAGAGAAACTGACATATTACATTTAGTAACATATTGTAAAAACAAAAAACAAAATAATAAAAACCAATAGAAATAAAAAATAAAAACAAAAAAAAGCAAATAGCACTGCGCGAATTATTGTCGTCCTTGTTACAATGAGATGCTGAATGAAATGAAAAAAACAAAAAAAATTAAATAAAACAAAAAAAACGAAACATGAAAAAATAAATACTATTATTTGTTTTTTACACTTTATGTGTTATGTACCCCATTTACACTCTAAAATAAAAAGCAAAATAAAAAAAGAAAAACAATAATAATGAGATATCCTTAAAAATACAGAATCAGATTCATACATATTTATTTTGCTTTTTTGTTTAGTTGTTTTTTTTTTCTTTTTTGTGGATAATATGTATATGTTACATGTGTGCTTATATTTCAATAGCAGAATATCGAAGGGGGGAGTTACCATTAAGAAAAATGTTTATGAATCAGCCTACGCAAAAATAAAAAGGACAAACCAATATTGATTAGAAAGAGATAGAATATACAAAAAAAAAAAGTAAAAATAAAAATTATAAAAATTTTTTCTTTCCCGATATTTTCATTATATTATTATTATTTTTGTTTTTCTAAGAACATTTAGTCATCACTTTTCAATCGATTTTCAATTTCTTTACACAAGTCTTTTATACTTTGCGAATAAGTGAGAAAAAAGAAAATTTAGTAAGCACGCGGTTCATTTAGGATGTTTTAGAATGAAATGATGATGAAAAAACAAAAAAAAAAAAACAAAAAAAAATTTATAAAAAGAAAAAGAAAATATTTATGAATGGAAAAACTGTTTTTTCTTCTTGTTTTGTTTTTTTTTTTTTTGTTGATTTTTATTTTTTTTATTGTTGTGACAAAAAAATTATTCAGATTAGATTTTTATATTTCTTTTCAAATTTTTATATATATTTTTTTTTTTGTTTTAAGTGTTGTTGTTGCTTGTCTTTGTTTTTCATCTTAATTCAAGGTATCATTGGTGAATTTTCAGAATTTTTAATTGAAAAATAAAAACAAAAATTTTATTTTTTAATTAATTTTTTGTTTTATTAAAAAAAATAATACTTAAAGATTTTAAATCCTTAATCTCTTGCATGATTCTTTGTTTTTATTTTATTTTATTTTTTTTTTGTTTTTGCTGTTTTCATTTAAGAAAAAACTTACTGTGAGTCGCATGATTGAGAGAAGATTATAAAATTTTGAAATTTTTAAAAGAGTCAATATTTATATTTTGATAGATTGAAAATTAATTTAAGATAAATAAAAAGTTTTTGATTAAATTTGAGAAAAAAGAAAATCTCAAATTATCAGCTTCGTTTAAAGAAGTAATTGAATATCCATGTCATTGTCATATTTTGTTTAAATGTTCACACTTTTGAAAATTTTATAAAATATATTGATTTTAACTTAGTTAAAAAAATAAAAGGGGTTGAATAAAAGTTTTGAGCTGTGGCAATGTAAATTTTATGATTTAGATGTAATAAAGATTGCCTAATAACGATAAAAATTAACATTGATAAAAGTTTTAAAATGAGCCATGTGATTGATTGTTTACACTTTTTGCTTTTATTATTAGTTTAAGTTGTTTTAAAAATCTAATATTTAGCATTTAATATTGACTACGAACAAATTCATTTTATTATTTCATTAATATTACATTTAAGTTTTTTGTAAACGCTTTTATTTTCTAATATCAAATTCAAACACTTTAACAATATAAAATCAACTAATAACATTTATTTAATTGTAAAACTCCTTTTTTTTTGTTTTTTCATATTCATTTAAATCATACTAAATGTAATTTTTCCTAGGAAATTTCATAAATCCTACAAGCACCAATCAATATAAAAAAGTTAACACATTTACATTTAAAATATCAAAAATCAAATTGAAATGACATTAAATCTATAAATTTATCTTTATTTAGAAACAAAAATCACTTAAAGATATAATATATAATATAAATAGTTTTTGATTGATTAGAAATTTTCTATTTTCTATTTTTTCTTTTAGTTTTTGTAAGAAGGATGAAATGAATACGTTTTTTTTTTTTTTTTTGGATTTCTTATACATATTTAATTCAAATCAATTCATTACAATTCACTTTAATATGGTATAATATATAAGTATAGAACATAGAATATAATATATAAGTTACTTTGACCCAATTTTATTTGGTTTTGTGTTATTTTATTTTTTTAATCTTACATACAGACTAACAGTTATTTTTGAGAAAAATGGGCAAATATTTTTCTATTTTATTGGAATGATTTCGAAAAAAAGAATGTATTAAGACAACCATTCTTTTGATTTTTAAATTTAAATAAATAAAAATAAATAAATTTTAATTTTAATAACATAATCGTTGTTCTTTAAAAAGGAAATGAATCAACCAAATTCGAATTAAAAAAAAACTCAGTATCTACAAAATATATCGAAAACAAAAAAAACTGGTAAAGATTTCGAACAAATCAATAAAATTATATATGATTCGAATTTTTGTTGGATTTTTGTAACTGATCAGCAAAATTTTTGTTGAATATCTACTTTTTTCTATTTAAGGTATCTATCAAAGTAACTAATTGCCCGAATTCAATAACTAAACAGATTAAAGGTTCTTATCGTATTTTTTATTCTTAAAACTCCAAAAAAAAATCAATAAAAATGATAACTGTTCATTTTCTTTTTTAAATAATCGAAATTGTTCAAAATCAAATGAAAATTCCGAATAAAATTCAAAACTATATGAATTGTTCTTATACGTATACAAAAACAAATAATAGACAAAAACTTTAAAACCAATAAAAATAAATATATTCTAGATCAAAATGTTCAATTTACATTCCTATAGAATAAATGAAAATAACTGTAAACCTACAAAAAAAAAAAAAACACAAAAAACGAAAAAAAAAAAAGTATTTTTGAAAATTTTCCAAAGTTTTTTCAATTCATGTGAAAAATTCCATGAAGTACTGCTTATTTTTAAATATCTAAAATATAATGACAAATGATTTTTTTATTATTTTATTTTTCTTTTCTTCTATTTTTTTTTTTTTTTGTTGTTTAAATCACTAACTATTTTTTTTTATGTGTGTATGTGTATGCATTTAATTCTTATGCAATTTTCATGAATATTTATTTATAATATTGATAAATGTATATGTGTTATAAGCAAGTATTGATTTGTGTTTGTGGAAAAATCGCGCGGTTCATAACTTCATGACGTGTTTTTTATTTTTTTGTCTCCTGACATTTACTATTCAATTTTGATGTTGTTCTTATTGTTGGAAAATCTTATTGCCCTCATCCTAATTATGAAATATAAAGAATTAAACATATATAAATACATACTTTTTTTTTGTCATATTATTTTCGGAGAAAATAATTTCTATCTATATATGTATATGTAGCATATATATATATATATGGATATGTAGATATATAAGAAAAGAGGCAATTTTATTTCAAAAATGAATTATCAAATTTTTATTTTACTGTGTGGTCGTCGGTAATTTTTTTTTTTTCAATTTATAAAAGAATATTTTCATAATATATAAATATATGATATTTCGATTATTTTTAGTTAGTAGTGGTTTTAGTTTTTTTTTCTGTTAATATAAAAAGAAACAAAAACCATCAAATAAAAAAAAAAAAAAATAATCAAAAATTGAAATTGAAAAATATAAAATAAGTAAAGCATCAACAAACCAACAAAATCATTACTACACACTATTCAATATCTTCTCCAACATTACACATATACAAGAGAAAAATTTTTAATTCTAAAAAGAGCAAAAACAACAAAAAAAAAATCAACATAGAAAAACAAAAATATATTTCATCTGAATTTTGAAGGCGCCAACAATTCTATAAAATAGTTTTTCTTCTATTTTGGGAAAAATGATTCAAAAAAAATTTGAATTAAGAAAAAAAAACTCAAAAAAAAAAAAAAAACAAATACGACAAAAAAAAAAGAACGATTAGTTCAGTTCAGTTTTTATTCTATACATAGTTTCTACAATAAAAATCAATTTACAATATAGTTGTTGAGAAATGATACAATGTTTTTTATTTTTTTTATCTTTTCCTTTTTTTTTTTTTGATTTTTTTTTGTAAAAGAGAACGTTGGGTCGGGTGTCGAGATAAGTAAGTTGAGTAAATGATTCAATGAATGAGTAAGTGAGCAAGTAAATGAGTATATGAATGAGTCGGGTTTTTATTGGTTTTTTTTTTTTGTACAAAAATATATGAATGAGAGAATTATCTTAAATACTTTGTTATTGTTTTTCAATTTTTTTTATTATATTTCGCCGTAATTATCCCTTTTTTTTGTTTTGCTTTCCTTTTTTTCGTTTTTATTTGATAAGGCGAAAAAAATTTAAATATTTGTTATTTGTACATTAAATAAACCGTAAATAACTGTTGTCAATTAATTTATTATTTACAAATTACAGAGTAGTTAAACAATTATTAGTAAATGCTATGCTTTATTAATAAATTATTTGTCTTAAGTTAATATTAAATGATAAAAGAGCTCAATCATAGTTATTACCTCGACATTGTAAGGGATATTACCATTATGTAACTTACAACTGTTAGAACTTTCAAAATTTATAATCGAAATTTGCTTTTCCTAAACTCTTTCCTTTGCTTTTCCGATTCTAAAGCTATTATATTGAATTGTAGTTTTTGTTCTTATCCCATTATTCCGGCTAATGCAAAAGTTTGTTTTAGTAGATAAAACTCTAACACTATTAAGGGAGTTTAAGTGTTTTCAATAGAAAACAAGAATTTTCTTTTTCTTTTTATGCAGTATTTTTAAGTTGTAGTTTCCATTTGATCTACATTATCAGAAAATTATTATTATAATAGTGATCACGGTGGTCTAGTGAGTAAGAGCGTATAAAATGAGCTGTAAACACCGTGGGAGTGTGGGTTCGGATCCTACAAACGTCGCAAGAGTTATTCCCCCTTAGGACATGTACAGCCACGCTTGAAAAGGAAAGACTGTGTAATTTTCTTGTTACATTTATATGGCAAGGCAAATGCACTAAAAAAAAAAGTTATTATAATACACACCATTTAATTTTTTTTTTGTTCAAAAATATCTGTGACTGCATCAAAAATATCTGTGTCAAATATTTCACTGAATATTTTATAGTTATAGTAATTAAGGAGATTTTTGCAGCAATTATAACAGATCAAAGCCTGAAGCCAACAAGTAACATTTCTGTTTCAATTTCAGCTATGTTTACTCAAATATTTCTGTAAAAATAAAGTAAAAATAATTTGCTTGTGGTAAGGTAAGCGTGTATTAGATTAAGACTATAACACATTCTTAATTAAATATTATTATATGAAATTAAAACTATTACATCGTCATAATTATATTTATTATTTTATTTTTATTTTATTACAATTTCACAAGGGCATTTCACTGCCCTTGAAAAACAGTGGGTCCTTTTCCTTACGAATGTGGGCCAATTAAATTATATTTAATATATTATTTTGTTTTCTTATAATATATACTTCTTGTCAAGATTAATTTAGCTATACTTTTGGGTTTTTCGAATTTGGGTTTACCGAATATATAGATTTGAGTATAAATAATGATGTAAAAGAATTTATTTTATTAATGATGTAAAATAATGATGTAAAAGGATTTACACAGAAAATATTATAATCACTTTAATTAAGCTAAAATAATAAAAGACTATGCATGATCCATGATAGTCATAAAATAAGTATATTAAATGTATCGTACTTGCTCATATTTTTTTAACATTTGACCTGTGAAAGATAACTTTGTGAACAAACTGTGAATTATGATGAAAACATCTTATGAGTGATGGATAATCCATGTAAAAATAATTACAATCAAATTTAATTATATAATTTCTATTATTAATAATAGAATGATTCATCTCTTTATAGTTATAACTAATCGAATTTATAAAATATGTAAATGAATTACGAGTACATACTAATAATACCTCGATATAAAAGTAAGTAACGGAATATCAAAAACTATATGGTACAATAATAAAAAACAATAACCAAATTTAATATATAAATAAAGAGTTCATTTTTTTTTAAATTTTATACAAAAATTGAAGAGGTTCTCAAAGAAGAGTAATAATTTTGTTAAATATTTCATTACTTTAAAGCATCTTAAGAATGAGAATGAAAAACTTTTATATTTACTTACTTCATGCTTTCATTGTCGTAAACGATGAAACAATTTTATTAGTTATGAATAATCATTGGGCATTCAACGAGCATTGCTAAAATAATAATATGTGTACCAATATATGTATATGTATACAAATACACATGTCTCTAAATGGAAGTGTTAAGTACATAAATAAAAAAAAAAAAAATATTTATATTTTGTCAAGAAAAGGAAAAAGTGATGGTTTACCGCCAAAAATTTTTCAAAAAAAAACTTTAGTAAAAATTATCAATATGAGATGTCTTAGAATTAAGATTTTAGTTCTATGTCTAAATATTGTTTGTCTGGATGTGTGCATATATAGTATATATAGCATACATAGATAATGTTTCTTTTTTCTTATTTTTATCTTATTGTATACAATGGTCCTTGATGAATCATGATGATTTTATAAAAAAGTAATTGAATATTTTCTAATAAGAAGTTGAGATTGAACATTCAAAACAAGCAGACTTTTGGAATCATATCCATATAGTTATATCTATAAACAAGAGTTTGTAAATGAGTAAGCTGTTTACATTACATTGTATATGTATATATATATGTATATATATATATATATATATATTTATTTTTTTATTTTTTTGGAAAAATTTATTTTGAACTTGTATATTTTAAGTAAATTTACTGTTATATTATTATTTTTTGTGTTTTAATGTATAAAAAGTGCTTTTCACTGTTAAGAAATTTACTTACTTTGTGATTTGTTTTTTTCCATTTTTGCACATTTTTCAAAAAAAATTTAAAAATTTGTATAATAGATTTCTTCAATCCGTTTGCCAGTCTGTATGTTTACAAAACTTTTACATCGTTAAGCCTAGAGCAATGCAATTCTAGTAATTGATAAATCTCGTAAAAAACTTAATGTTGTTGAAAAATTTTTTATGTAGGCTAAAATTTTGAAAAAGTTCTATTTTGAAATGTGTATAGCTCAGATTCTGCTTAACTTTTTTTCTTTCTAAGAATGCGGTTCTACAGGACATTTTTCTTGATTTATAAATCAGTATCAGAATTATACTATTTTTCGCAATTTAGAATTTAAAACAAATTTTGGAAGATTTTGCTTCCTTCATGTTTTCAGAACGCTTTTACCATTACCAATTTTTACGCTTTTACCAGAACTATTGGTTTTCATTCTGCCTTGTTGTTTTTTTTATTTTATTTTGTTATTTTATATCAAAAATGAGGTGAATAATTTTGAATACGAAAGAAAGTATCTTAAAAAAATGGAGTTTAAATGGATAAAATATTACATTATAGTTCACTAAATATTTAAAGTTTTAAAGTAATTTGCGAATATAAGTTATACTAAGTGAAAACTACCAAATTTATTATTCGTTGAGAAGATAGTATTAAATAAAAAATAATCGTCACAAAATCAATATTTTTGTATTAACTGAAACAATGTAAACTATAAAAATGGTGATTAAAAATTAAAAATCAATTAAACAAGGCAGAATGTAAATCAACGGTTTTTAAAAGCGCACATTTCCAAAAGATAATACAACCTGTTTAGAATTGTGACGTTCACCAAAATTAGAAAATTTTATATAAACTAACTAAAAAAAACCGTTAGCATACTCACAAAAGCGGGGCGGTCCAAAAAAAACTCATAAAAGCGGGGCGGTCCAAAAAAAAATTCTAAGGAAACTTATGCTAATTTTAAAAGTTCTTTTTTCTCTCAAAATTTCTAGTCTCTACCTAAACGTTTGCCGGAGTAATGAAGGTAGAAAAATCAAACAAAATTTGGTTTTTACATAACGGTAAATTTAAATATTAAATTTGAAAAAATTTTACAATTTTGATATTGATTTGCAAAGAAAATATAAATTCCTGTTGAATGGTGTTTTCAGATTGAAAAAATGTTAAACAGAACATGAGGTATACGTATTTAAAAGTAGGGCTTTTCCAAAGTTTGAGGGGCTGTAGCTCCTTAATGGAGGGGGTTACATGAAAAAGTTGTTCTATAACATTAATTTTTTTAATGAGACTTACTCATGGTTAACAGTTTGTTTCTCTATCTTTATCAGTGTCGAAGTTTTGTAAACAGGCGGACGGACGGACAGACAAACGGACAGAGAGAAACTAATAGACACATTTTTTTTTAAAAATAATGGTTGTAACTTCTAACCATCAAAAAATTTAATATAATAAAATTAATGTGGTTTTATTTATTTTATTAAATTGTGAACTATATTTGGATTACATTCATAAAAGAACCCTTAAAGCAATTAATATTACAATATTAACCCTAAATGAAATTTAAGTGAAAATTAAAAAATTCAGTTTAAATGAGATTAAATCTAAATCAAAATTTTTATTTCATCAACATCAGAACAGAACAGAAAGAAATCAATATAATTTATTTGGAAATTTATTAGTAAACTATTTAAGGACAAATTTAATTAGCATTCTTATTGATTCAAAAAAAGATCAAATTTAAAACAACATTTTGCACTTATTAAGCTTTAAATGAAACATTTCGATGAATGTTTTTAAAAAACCAGTTATGATATTTGTTAAATACAAATTTTTCATATATTAAAAAATATTTTATAAAACTAAGTCGCAAAATTGTTTTTAAATAAAATTTATAAACATGTAAATTTTTTAAATACTTAATTAATTTTAAAATAACTCATATTGGTTAAAAGATAATGGGTCAAATGAATAAAATTGAACTGGAACTCAAATGTCACTTTTTCAAACAAAAATACGAGTTCAAGCATAGTTTTTGTCTGAAAAAGTGAAATTTGAGTTTAAGCTCAGTTTTATGCATTCCACCCAATATGTAGTTTTAAAGCAGAATTAACTTTAACTTAGACTTTCTACTCAGATTTTTTAACTTTCAAATGAATTTTTAAAAAAAAAAGTTGTTCAATTTCAAGACCTTTAGGGAAGTCTTCAGAAGACTTTGTTGAAATATGCTGAATTTATTATTTTGTTATATTTTCAGATTATTAATTTAATAATAATTGAAATAATAATCTGAAAAAATAATTTTTATTTTTATGGTAACAGTTTTAAAAGCAAAAATTAATTAATCTAAGATTTTACACAAAACAAAAACTTAAACTTGATTTTTAAATTAAAAACCATATTTTTTTTTAGGTTGGTTTTGAAATTTTTTAGATGTCATTGTGATATCAAAATTTTTAAATACCCAACTATTTTCCATCTAAAAATGAATTTATAATTATTAAAACATAATTACGCATTTTAAAGATTTTAAACATTTTGCGAGGTTCAAATTAGTTTTAAATATTAAAATTTTAGTTAGCCTTAAAATTAAAACAAATTTTTAAGTCCAGTTGTTTTTTTTTAAATTTAGTTACCTTTTAAGTTAAATTTATTTATTTTTTTTTTGTTGTATTATTGTAATATTGAATAAAAATGTGCAAACAAAAGAATATACACTTATGCAGATACACAAGTTTGAATTTTGTTCTTAAAGTAATACATAGATATGTCAGTTATATCCTTTAACATCATACTGTGTTTGTGCAAAAAAAGAAACCAAACTGCCGTACACGTTTTACAATACAAATTGAACTTAAATTTTTCCTATTTAAAAAAGAAAATGTAGAACATTAAAACGCTCAGGTACATTTTTTGAATTACTTTAATTACAAAACAAAAAAGGCCAAAAAAAAAAATATCAATAATATAACCTAAAAACAAAATACACAGTCAACTAAAAAAATATAATACATGTAATATAATCGAAATTTTCATTGTTTTTTTTTTTTATTTTGCTAGGATACATTTCTCATTTTTTATTCTTTCATTTTTGTAATTAATTGTTATTAAAGATCACTTTAAACTCAATTCAAAAATCAGTTCATTACATTTTTTTCCTTTAAATTCTTTTTTGCATCACACCAGACTTCCTTCTTTATTATTATTCTTTTTCTTTTTTTTTGTGTTCTGTTTTGTGACTACTCCAACTTATTTTTCTTCTCTGCTTGGTATCCTAGATAATCATTGGAAAAATTCCAGACAATAAAATAAGAACACAAAAAAACAAAAAAACTTTTTTTATTCGATTTGTGTTTTTCTTTTTGAATTAAAAATAAGAATAAACCAAGGAGAAAAAAAAAAACAAGAATAAAAATACACGCCTTTATATGAAATTAAATAAACTATAACAACAACAACAACAAAATCAATGAAAATATCAAAAATTACTAAGAACAAATCTGGATCTTAAACTTTAAGATTAAATCACTATTTCACATATTTTATACGATATTACTTATGTACATGATGTCATAACATAGAAAAAAAAAACATAAAAAAAAAATAGCATTTAAAAAAAGCAAACGGACACTTTGTATCATATAATACAACACACATATTTACATAATTTTATATACACGTACGTTTGTGTAAAAATATGCAATTTTTCCCTATTTAGGTTTCTAGAAGATTTTCTTCTACCAGAAATCATTCATATTTATTCTCTTTAAAATATTATATATATAGATATACATATATTATACACATATGTATGTGCATATATTATATAAACATTCACATATGTGTACACTCTCCAGTCTGTACACAAACTATTCAGTATACAATAAAGCTAATGTCTTAACTATTATTTTTTTTTGTTTCATCTATAAAATTCTATTTAAAACTCCTACACTAGACGCATAAATTTCTTTTATTTTTTTTCTTTTCTTCCTTTTTATTCTTCTACAAAAATAAAAAGAAAAAGGATAAAAATTAAAACAAAATTTCATTGAGAACAACTAATAAAATGTATATATTATATTATGCATATTTATAGTAAATGGTATAAAAAATACCTTAAGATAAAATACAGGATGGATCGTTATTTCCAAAATAACTATTTCAGTTCAAAAATTTTTTATTTAAATACGTAAAATATGACTGTACATTACAATTAATCAATTGTTCTATTGTTGGTTTGTGTATATTATTGAATTATTGAATATTGGTTTGTGTCTATAATTTTTTTTTCAGAAAAAAGTATTTTTTTACAAGATTAGGTAGAGAGAATTAGAAAATTGGAATTTATGATAAAAAAAATAATAATATGGCCTAACTATAGCAACAATATACAAAGAACTGGATGATAGAACTGGATTCCGAAAACATATTCTGAAAATTATAATTGTTTATGACGTTTGATAGAAAATTTTTTATACTTACCGAACTTATAATCGATGCAATATTTATTAAAATTTTTGGTCTTATTTAAAAGTAGAAATATTTTGTAATAAATTTGCCTTAAGCAAACACTTTAACTAAAACTTTCGCTAAACTGCTATAATAAATCGTACATTGTATTGAGTAATTTTTACCTAAATAATTTTCACAGTCACTTACATAAATAAAAATTCAGCAAATAAATTTCATTTTAAAAAATCCATATTTCAATTTTTAACCCTTTCTGTATATTATATTATAATATATATACCGTATCCACCCGCACATATTTAAGATTTTTCAATCGCATTAAGAAAAAAAAATAAAAATGCTAAAAAGAAAAAAAAAAATAAAGTATTTTTTAGCAAACACTAAACAAAAAAAAAAAAAAAAAAATAATATTTCAGTTTTTCTTAAAGGAAAAGTAACGAAAAAGAAACAATAGCAATAATAAAAATGACAGAAGAAAAAAAGGATATAACTGATTCAAAGAAAATATATAAATTTTTATTGTTTAATTCCGTATAAAGTAGGAGTGATATAGTACACAAGATAATAAAATAAGTAGTAGAGGATGGTAAAATGCAAAAGTCATTTGGGAGTTTAAAAAAAAAAATAGCTATATGATTAAAATATTGTGGGAATAGTTTTTCCGACAACTCATTCATTTTATTAATTTTTTTTTTCTACGTTTATTTGTTTTTGGTTTTCGTGTTCTGTTTTCTTTTATGCATTATTTTGCTTTTTTTTTTTTTTGTCGTTTTATTGCGCGCGAGTAAATTATTTCATTTATTTTTATAGTTTATAATATATTTCTTTCAGTTTTTTTTTCATTTTTCTTTAACTGTAACTATAAAATGAAAACTTTTGAAAAATTTCTAGAAAAACATTACAAAAAAAAAAAATATTCGATAAATAATTAAATTTTTTTTTCTTCAAGAAAGAAAAAATAATAATAAAACATTTCTTATTAAGCTAAGCCTTTCGTTATTGTAAACTTTAGTTAACCGGCACCTAAGAGGAGTAAAAAGTTCTGTTTTTTATTAAAGAAACAAACATTTTTTTATGAAAGAATTAAAGAATTACACTTTTGGTTTTTAGGAATTTTTTTAATATATAGATATAAAAATGATAATGCCATGGCAATATTCCTTATAGGCGCTATAAAGTATTTCCGAAAGAAATAATTTCGAATAATAAATAAAAATAAAGGATTTACTTAATATAAAGATTTATTGCACTATGAAATAACTAAATTTCACTAATCTTCACTATTTCACTATTAATGACTAAGGGGTCCCTGTGGGCTGTGATTAATGTCTAATCAAATTTTATTCATATAAAGAAAAATTGTTGTTTGTATAAAATGAATTTATGTAGAACTCGTAGAGAATTTAACATTTTGTTTTTTTCAGACATGAAAATATAAAAAAATATATTCTTCCTTTCTCTACATTCAAAATATTTTCTTCTCTATGGTATTAAGTTTTTTAATATATATCAAAAATTGAGTCCTGTTCATTAATTTTTTTTTTTTTAATTTAAAAATAATTCTAATTTTATCTGACTAAATCAATTTTAGAATAAAATTTGGTTTTTTTGATTTCATTTGAAATTATGAAAGTGGCAATTTGAATAAAATAGTTAAGATCTTCAAATGTATCATTTTAAAAATGATTTTGTAGGACACCAGGAGATTTTTAAATACTTATGAATTTTAAACATATTGCAAAACTAAAAATCCTAAAAGTTGGAATTTTGTAAGGACTTTCACATGCGTTTTCTTTTCAATTTTTTTTGAAAAAATAAATTCCATGTATGCTGTAGAATCTTTAGATTCAGAATTTTTCTTTTTATCATTTTATAATACTGTATTAGGTACATTCTGTTTAATATAATATTTGATAAAATGCTGTAACTATAGTTTTTCTTTTACATAATAAAGAATATTTTAATATATTTAAAATTTAATTTAATTTAACTAATCATCTGAAAGTGCGAAAGTAATAAAAATTACATCACTTTTCTTTAAAAATTTTATTTATTTATATTAAAATTACAAAACATCACATTGGCAAGTGTATAATGAAATATTGATAAGACATTGACTGCTAAAGATCATTATAAGTCGAATACAATTATTGATTTATACTGTAATAGTTTTTATTTTGTTTGATTTATATATTTTATATTTACAGTTTACACTATATTTGGTAGAAAGAAAGTTCTTAAGAAAAGTTACTTATTATAAAAACTTGCTAACTGTGTCAGATTTGAACCTGTATTCTATTAATAAATCAAGTTTTTAACCGCTCGTGTGCCGAAGCTCTTTTAATAATTTTATTTATTTATTTATCTATATTAATATTACATACATAAATGTAATACAATATTATTGAACCATCGACTACAAAGGCCATTATAGGTTTTTTATACTATTATTAAATTATATACTAATATTATTTATTTTGTTTATATTATATACTATATATTTATATTATATTTGGTTATAAGGGGGGTATGTAAATAAAAAGCACTTACGACCTATGCAGAGATCGAACCCACACTCCTTCGGTTAATACGCCAAACGCCTATCCACTAGACTACCGAAGCCTCTAACAATTTTAATTGTCAAAAAAAAATTCAATGTTAAAAAATCTTATCTTAAAAATTGCATACTTTTTGGGGACAAAAAACTATAGTACGTAATATGAGATTGTGATTACTTTGAAAAACAACAACATTTTTAAATATTTAGCATTTTATTGAGATTTTTACTAATTTTAGATCTGTTAATCTGTATTATGCCACTTACAACGATCTTTATTTAATATTTTTAATTTAATTTAAGATCCCAACATTATGCCAATTGCAAAACTTTCTTTTATTTTATTTTTCTATTCTAAGATCCATATAATTTCCTTTCAATTTATGTTTGTACGGCCTATCAAATTTTAATTTAATCGGAATATTTTATCAGAAATCTGGAGAACTTTTTGATTTAATGAGTTGATGCATTTCAATGATATGATACGATACAGCTGTTCAGTTGATAATTTGCTTATCTATAAGAAATTAAAATACTGATTTAATTATAAGTTTCTTAATATCGCTAGTGAACTAGTGAAAAACATACTATATCCTATAGGAAAAAAATTTGATGTTTTTCTCTTTAAATGATTGTAAATATATATAAGGTTACATGTATTTATCAACCGGTTTTTTTCTTTTTGAAATTCGAATCTTCTACATCTTTTTAATTTTTTTTTGTTTTTATTTTAAGTACTCATTTTTAAAAATTATTGAAAGTAAATTAATGTTCGGATAATAAATTTTATTTATAATGGTACACAAAATACTTATTTATATTGGGTTGGGTATTTGATATTATTGTATAAATTTTGTTACTATTTATAAAAATGGTTTTATAAAGGTGGCATTTATGGCTATTTTATAAAGGTGAGACGAATAGTTTTGTCGACTCAATTAATGCCTTAAATGTATTGGCTTCATTTTTTTTTATTAATTTTATTTCTTTTAATTATTTTTGGTTAAATAAATAAAATAGAATTTATCTATGAGTATTATTATAATATTTATGACATAATATTATTATGATATATGTTTCATTTTCTTTTTAGAGCATAAATTTTTTTATTATTTCAGCATGTAGGCATTTTGTGTTATAATTAATTCGCTATAATTTTTGGCGCCTAGAATTTTTTTTTCTTTTTTTTAATACAGAAATTACAATTATAGTAGGTTTTACAGTTTAAAAAAAAAAAGTTATATTAAACCAAACAAAAAAAAAAAAAAAAAAAAAACAAAATAAAATTAAATTTAAATACAATATTCTTAAGAAAACCCTTTTTAAATCTGCTTTTTAATTTCATTTAAAATAATATATAAATTAAATATCACCCACATAATTTAAAGTCAATAAAACAATATACTAAAAATACTAAAAACTAAAATATCATTGTTTTTGTTCGAAAAACTTTTTGAATGAAAATTTGAATGAGACAATTGCCAAGCAAAAAACAAAAAACAAAAATAAAAACAGTAGTATGTAAAAGCAAAAATTTATAAAGATGCATTTTCCCAAATGTTATTAAAAGAATAAAATTAAAAACCCTTTTAAAATTTACGTTATTTAAAATACAGTAAATTTTTTTTTTTGTTTTTCCTAAGGAAGGTGAGAATCTTCCAAAGACACCAAGAATTCCTTCTTGGTAGTGTTAGATTTTTACTAAACCCAGCTCCCCCATTAGCCAATATAATGGTATGAAACCCTTACTTGCTAACACAGTATATTGGCTAGCAAGTAGGGATAGGACAATAGGTTACGTAACATTGATTTCGGAGTGGGACTGTGAGGAAACAATGCATTCGCCTATTATTATTACTCTTTTGCTATCAGTGACAATAGCCGTTACAACAGTTACAACATACAGTAGTACCTTCCTGCAAGAGGTAATTATTGAAGGCGACCTCCACTGTCACTGTAGCAGCTATTATTATTGGTATTAGTATTACTTATTATTATTAATATTTAAAAATTAAGTATTTTGTAAATTTTATTTATATTAAGAAACTTCTATATGTATTATTAGTTTCTGTAGTTAACAAATACAGCTAAACTTTACTTATGACTGTATTTTGCATAAGTTTAATTTGGATAAGTTTTGCATAAGTTACGTGATGTAACGGTAACTTGTGAACAATTATATATTTAAAAACAAAATTCAATAAAACTATTTTAAATTTTAAACTCTCTCATGCCTATAATAAAAAGGATTTTAATTAAAATTATCAAAGGTTAAATAAAAGTAAAATTACTGGAATATCTGAAACAGTATAGACCTTTTTTGAACAGATGGACAAAAAATAATAAAAGTATTTAAGTTTTTAAGAAACTATTTTAAGAACATTATTCTGAAATTTTTTTTTTGTAAATATTCGAAAAACAAAACAATAAAAGGACAATTTTTTCCAATTTCACAAAAAATAAATTTAAAGCATTACCACCTCCGCAAAAATTTGAAAAAAAAAATTTGTTTTTTTCTTACTTAATTTTTCTACATTATTTTACTTCTTTTTTTTTTTTTGTTTTTGTGGTTTTGAGTCATCCTATGTCACAAATTTTCTTTTATTTTATCGCTTGAAAAACTTTGTAAGAAAACTTCAAGCAGAAAAATGAAAACGTTAAAAACAAATACCAAAGACTAATACCTAATTGTAAGTGTTCCTGAGTGTTTTTAGAAACTTTTAGAGACAATTGATAAATATAATTTTAATTTTTATATAATGGTCATTCCTCATTTTATTCATTAACAGTATGGTAAAATTGGTTTGGGATTTTATTAATAAACAGTATATAATTCAATTATGAAAACCTGACTTTTCATCAGTTTCTACAAGACTCTATAGCAAAATACTTTCAAATCGACTAATTAAATACTTAGGTAAAATGATGCTTCATGAAATATTAAAATAAAATGAATAAATTTTTTTTGAAAACACTACATACTATGTATGCTCTGAAGTCTCAAAGAGTCAACAGAACGAAAATAAAAGACCCAGTTAGAATCAGAGTTTTAATGATCGGCGATTATAATTAAAAATTAAAATGGTTATACTTATACCATATTAACTGCACTATGTTCATAATTTGATGATGCAGTGGCCATTGGCTAATTTAAAATTTATGATTTTTTTTTTTTCAAATTATTTTTAAAAAAACGAAAGAAAGAAATTTTTAAATATACTTCTAGAAATTGATGACGATATCATTTTTTGTTGTTTTTTTTTCATTTGCTTAAAATTTTATTGTTGCATTATCTTAATAATTTTATACATGTAGGTTTTCTTCATTCATAAAAATTTTAGTAAAAATTTCACTATAAGTTTTTCTTTCTTTTATTACACTTCACTTAAATTGCATCATCACCGGAAAATATCAATATACCACTTTACTCATTTCTTTATTCATTCATTATCCTCCAACATAATGTCCTTTTTTTTTATAAATTATATTCGTATGTATTTTATTTATAAACTTTTTTCGTTGTTTATTCATATATTGATATGTGGGATAATTGATCTCGTTTCAACCTCTTCATTAAAATTTGAAAATAAATTAAAAAAAAAAAGGAAAATGGTAAGGTATGACATGTATACGTATTGAAATTACAGTTATTTTTTTTTTTTGCATTATATTTTAGGAAAGTTAACGGTGTAAAATATAAAATCCTTTTAATTTACTATTGAAAATGTCAAAAAATCAAAAATAAACATAAGAAAAATTCTTAGAGTTGGCGTTAAATAAAATTACTAAAATTAAAAGGATATTACTTTTTATAACCATTCTAACGTTAATAGTGAAAGTAAGGAAAATGGAATTTTATTGTTATGACACAGCTGTTTACTATGGAATGTATAACACTATACTACTGTTTTTTTTGTTGTGCGAGTTTATTTAAAAAAAATTATTTTTTTGATTAAAGTCATTTTTGACGATTAATAAATTAAAGGATGGAAAAAAGTGAATATACCTCTTTTGACATTATAAAATTTTAACATATTGGGTTTTGTTTTTAGTTCTTTAATATTATAAATACAAACTATCGTCTAATAAAATCAAACTTAAGTTGAATGAAATTATTCAGTAGATATAGGTAGGTAGCTAAGGTGGCGAACCATCAAGATATTGCATGAAGGCCTCAATTAGCACTAGATTGCGCCATATTGATTCCACTGCACTCACATGACCTGTGTTTGGTAGTTTTTTTTAGTTTTATATCCTTCCCGTGGATTTCAGATACAAAATCGCTCAGATCGTTAAGGTTGTGGAAAAACGGTTTGCCAAAGAGAGGAGTCAATAGGCTGGAGCTGTAGCGCTTGATATCGGTAAAGAAAGTGCTCAAAGTTTTCACTTTAATTTGCTTCTTTAAAACTTCTGCAACAGGTTTTGTGAGGCGTTCTCAGTTTGGCTGAATGCGCGCCTACTAGTAAGTGGCCTGTAATGATTTTTCCTAACCTGATGATATCCATGATTTGGGTATCAATTCATTTGGTCTCCTTTTGTTGTGGGTGAGCCACAACGTTCTCAGAAGAAAAGACCCATTCCTTTACGGCACTTACTAGACAACTGACTCTTTCGGGAGAGTTGGTGTTCGAAATGATTTCTTTCTTTGCTAGTTTATTTACTTTTTCGTAGCCTTCAATATTGCTATACTCTGGCACCCACACGAAGGTTATGTTTAGCTGTTAGCTTATTGAAGCAAGTTTCTCTTGACACTGTCTTAGAAGCTTTGAGGTTGTAAGGTTCGCATTAATCGCAGATTAACTTTCCATACAGATGGCGAGCTTTTTCATTTGTGTGTTATTACGGTTCAAAAATCGACCAGCTGCCCTATCTGTTAGTATATCCGCCTGAAGTTAGTATATACTACCTGCGTCGGAGAGTCTCTAAGATTTTGAAAAATTGAGTTAACTTAGGCTAATATGGATTATAAGTGACTGACTGCTTGCCTATTCTCTTACAAAAGTGAAAAAAATACAAAAAAAAATTAATATCAAATATATTTTTATAAAGTTTTAAATTTAAAGCTATATTAAACCAAATGATGGCATCAAATATAATGATTGATCATAAAAAAAAAATTTATAAATATTTAATAGTAACTTAATAGTTGCCAATATCAAATCCCGATTTTTTTATATTATATTTTCATTATCTTTCTATCTATACGTTTTGATTTTCATTCTAATCTTTAAATTAACTACAGGAAAAAAAAAAACTCATTTAACTTTATTGCAGCTTGCAACATACCTTTTTACTCATCAAATTTAATTAACAAACGAAGGACCAAGAAACACAAAAATAGAAACACAAAAGTAATAATAAAATAATTAAATATTATATTAAAATTATTTGAAAATTAAACAAAACAAAATAAAACAAAACTATAGGTACTTTAGAATGCAAAAATGTATAATAAGAAATTTGATTTGTTCATTGTAATATTTAAAAATTCTCGACAGGATAAAGAGGATATTAAATAACAAAAAAAAAAAAATTAAATAAAAAAAAAAGAACCAGAAATAAAAATACTAAAATAACATCATTATAATATATTTTTATCTTCTTTTCTTTTCCTTTTTATTAAATAAAATAGTGAAAAAAATGTTATTCCCTATCTCATTTTATTCTATTTTTAGTAATGCAAGAAATATGCATATACAAAATCAAAAAAAAAAAAAAAAATTTAATAAGAAAAACTTGTGCAATGCAAGAAATGTAAATATAACTTTGTTTTCTTTTTCAAATCTCCCTCTTTTTAAAAAAGACGGAAAAATTTCAAAGGATTATTAAGGTATTATACTCTTTGGTACAAAACTAATTCTACAGCATTATTTTTTTTATATAATTTTCGAAACAAATTTTATACAATCACTTTTTATTTTCCTTTTTTTTTATCATTTTATTTTTATATCCAGTTTTTCATTTTTTTTTTTTTTTTATCATATAAAAATGAATAAAATGGTACTATAATATTATTTTTAAATAATCTAAAAAAAATATTTAAACAAAATATAGAAATCAGATATTATTTTATTACTTTGCCCTTAATCAGATCTGATTCAAAATAAATAAAGTGTGATTTTATTTTTTATTTTTATTTTTTTTAATTTTATTATTATAAAAAAGATCTCATATCAATTTTAAAAAGAATCGCAGGAGTTGAAAAATTATACAGAGATTCGAGAAAATTCCATTTTTTATTTAAAAAAAAAAAAAAAAAAATACAATTTATTTACAGATAAGTTAAATTTAATATTATTAATCCAATAAATATCTCTGTGTTGCGTTTCTTGAATGACAATAGAATTGTGAGAAAAATTTTTTGTTTTATTGTATCAACTCTTAGATAAATATGTTATATATTTCCATAAAATGTAATAATCTTTTAGAAAATGTAAGATATATTTGCATTAATTAGACATACATTTATGTAATTGTTGAAGTTGTATAGCAGTTAACAGCTACACTTTAACTGCTTGTTCGAATTTAAATTTTAATACTAAAATTTACATGAAAATGAAATGGTAAAAATTGCAGAATTTTTGCTTCTCTGAACTCACTATATATTTTGAGTTATCGTGCGGGCGAACGTATAAAGCAAAACTGAATCAGAATTCTGAGTAACAATATATAATATAAAATTAAGATTAACAGATAAAATTTATTTCATTTTTTTTTAAATTAAAGATGACGAAAAAATTTTAAATATTTAAAAAAAAGAAATAGTTATTCTTTTTTTTTTTTACCTTCTTATAACCTTTTTTCATCCTTTAATACAAATTTCTTTGATCAATTTTCTCAATTAAAATTAATATTGAAAATTTGTTTTTTTTTTTGTATTCTAAAGACTATGAGTGATTTAAAATAATTTTTCCACAATAAAAATCCTTCGAAAGCTTAAAAATAACTATGGTAATGCTAAACAAAAATGTCTACCTTTGATGGTTGGTATATTATTTGCCGCAATAAACACAGACTTTAATCTACCATTTTAAAGGTATTTTAATTAATTCCTTAAAGAATTCATTATCCTTTGAGAATAGCGATACATATTTTTTGTTTTTTCGAAGAAAATTATTTATGTACAATATAATATAAGGTATAGACTGTATATAAAACAGTTTCTAATACTTGTTGTTCTTTAAATTTATGAGCGCTAAATGTTATTTTTCTTTCTTAACCTTGAAATAAAATATATAAAAATTTTCTCGTTCAAAAAAAAAAACAAAAACAAAAAAATTATATTCTTTTGTTTTTAATCACTATTTGAAATTTTTTTTTCATTGACGTAAATTTTTAATTACTTTTAATCGATAAAAAAGAAACAAAACAAAAAAATTTAAGCTAAAGATATGCTAAATTTAGAATTCTTGAAAATAAAAAAAACAACAAGGTAGAATGTAAACCAACGGTTTTTAAAGGCGCACATTTCCATGAGATAATACAAACTGTTTAGAATTGTGACTCTGCACAAAAATTTGAAAATTTAAGATGTTTTTTAGTAAGAAAAAATGTGAAAATAAGACTTTTCTGGAATTTTGAGGGGCTGTAAATCCACAACCTTACATAACTAAGAAAACACACTTAAAAATATATTACTGGAGCTTTAATATTTATGTCTTACCGAAGAAAAATTTGTACAGGTGCTTAAGTTACAGATACATAATAATAGCAAATTTTCAATTTTTCAGCCCTAATAGCTCTTAAACAGAGGGTGGTACAAAAAAATTTCTAAGGGAACTTAAACTAATTCTAAAAGTTCTTTCTTGTCTCAAAATTGTAGGTTCCTATCTAAAGGCGTGTCGACGGTAAATTTAAATAGTAAATTATAAAATATTGCATAATTTTGATATTGCTTTATGGAGATAACAAAATTTGCGGTCTTCTAGTGTTTTTAGATTGTAAAACTACTACGCAGAGGCTGAGATATATACATCTGAAAATAGGGATTTTTTGCAATTTTGGGGAGCTATAACTTTGGAACCCTATACAATTAAAAGAAACATTTAACACACGTAAAAATATATTAGTGAAGCTTTAATTTTTATATCTGGCCGAAGTAAAATGTGTACAGGTACCTAAGTTACAGGTGTTTAAAAATAAGGAATTTTATAATTTTTGACCCCATACAACTCCGACACTGGGGGCGATACAAAACTCTTTTCTGAAATGACTCATATTTATTTTCAAAGTCCTAACTTATCTCAAAATTTCAAGTTTCTAATTTAAACCGTTTGGAAGATAGAAGGAATCAAGAATTTAGCAAAATTTGAGTTTCGCATAACGGTAAATTAAGACACCGTATGCTACAAGTATATATTTATTATATATATACTTTTATAGCTATTAAAAGCAGTAATCGTTGGGCGTTTTCAAATTGAAAATATACCTTATACAACTTGTGTTATAACAATTTAAATAAAGGGCTTTTTCGAACTATGGGGAGCTCCGTAACGGGTGGGGCTACAGAAAAAAGTTGTTAAAAATAAAATTAATATTTTTGTGATATCTCTCACCATTTAAAATTTCATAGCTCTATTTAAAAAAAAAATGTGGGGATCTAAAAGTTAGGTGTTCGAGAGCTACCCGAAATTTTGGTCGGATCTCAACCAAAAAAAAATAGAGAATCTACAAATTGTTGTAAGAATATTTTGTATTAATTTCAAGACTCTAGCTTTCTTAGTTTTTGAGTTATTTTGCTGACGGACAGAAGGACGGACTGACGGACTCAGCTTAATCGACTTAGAATTAAATTCTGATCCGATCCATACCTTTGAAGGTATATTTAGTTAGCTTATTTCGAGGTGTTACAAACGGAGGAGCAATTTTAATATACCCGATCCTTATCATACGGGTATAAAAAGGATTTTAACCTTAACTTTAAAGGTGTTTTTGTGTAGAGGACCATATTTCTAAAAATATATATATTATTAATACCACAGACTAAATATATTATACAGACGAACAGTTTCATATAAAAACTTTAAATCGTTTTTAGGAGCCAGCATGAACATTTTTTTGGAGCTAAACTAAGTATTTTAGATATTTAAATAGCAAAAACAAAAATTTATAGAATATTCTTTTGTATTTAAATATTTTTGTATTTTAAATATTCTAAAATACTTAGTCTAGCTCCATAAACTGCTTAGTCTGGCTCCAAAAAAAAAACTAAAAATTTTTATATGACACTTATCGTCTGTATAGTTTATTTAGTCTGTGATTATACTATATTATAAAAATTAAATCCTAAATTTATAACTAAATTTTACAGCCTGAAAATGGATTTGAAATTATTAAATCTCTAAATCAATTTTTCTACTATTTAGAGTAGGTTTTTAACGATTTTAAGCAAATTTTGATATAATTTTAGGTTTTGCAAATGAGAGCTTTTGTGTATATTAAAGTATTGTTTAAAATAACCTTTACCTGTTCTGAACAATTACTCAAAATAATTTGTTTTCATTCCTATTTACCTAAAATTTTGGTTTGTTTAGAAAAAAATTTCCAAATTATGTCCTAAAATTAATCAAATACGGTGAATATGATATGAACGGAGGTATTATAAAATTCTATATATGGTAATTCATTCCATCCTTTTAATTATTTCGTTTTTTCTTTTTTCTATTTTGTTGCTTCTTCATTTTTCTTCCAACTAGAAAAAAGATGATTATAAACACTTCTTTTTTTTTACACGCTAACGGGGATAGACATTTGGTCCTACGCGGGTACAACATTTACCATAGTAGAGCCAAATAGGATATTAAAGGGAGTTAAGGAGTAGACAAATGAGTTTCCATACCCATTTTCACTCTGTACAAATGAGCTGGGGATTTCCACTGTGTAGAAATGAGCACTTTATTCTATCTACTAAAAACTACTATCTATAAACTTCATTTGGAAAGCAAAATCAAAACTTTAAACAAGTCAGTATTTAAAACAAAAGATTTTGAAAGGTGCACATTTTTAAAAAGACAATCTTAAATCCTAAACAGAAAAAACATTTTGTAATTGTACCTTTTTCAATCAAAATTTTACTTAATTTTTTAACTAAGAAAAAATTGTGAAAAATCAAGAAACAGTTTTTCAATTTTAAGAAAGTTCTACAGAATTAAAAATCGACGTTAACATTCATATATAAAAATATAATATTTCAATTTTCATTTTGTTATCTTAGTTTTGCCAAATTTGTTACAGTTACAGGTGTTTAAAAATAGCGAATTTTCAAGTTTTAATTTCTAATTTAGCTCTTAAAAGTGGCGAATTAGAAAATTTTTTTTTTGAGATAATAAAATGATTAGCTAATACTAATTTTCAAAGTTTTCTTACTCATAAAATTTCATGGTTCTGACTGAAAGCGTTCCGGATATATGAAGACACATACAATTTTCCAAAATTATGATTAATTTTAACCGACGGATGAATAGAGTGCATTAATACGGATGGATAAATAGAGTTAAACTAATAAACAAATTCTTTTTAAATTTTTTAGAAAAACTGCTAATAAATTCAAAAAATCAGTAGTTCTTTAGCTTTAAGAATATCATATAACATGAGAAGAATTTTAATACAGTATTGTAGTGACACAATACATAAAAACCAAAAAAGATACAAATATTTATGATCCAATTCGTTATAATGCAGTTGCAAGAATAAAATAATATAATTTAAAAATTTTTTTTCCTTTGTTTATAACAATTTCCATTCCTGGGAAATCACAGAACTGAATTATTGTTGTTTAGAGTTTTAATGTCATGAAAAATAATAAAAAATATTGACACGTATGACTTGAATAAGAACAAAAATACGATGAAATATTTTAATATTTTAGAAGGATATTTTCAAATTATAATATTATTGTTGTAAAGGTAAAAGAAAATGGATATTATTTCTTTATTTGATACAATTGTTCTAATGCATCCTTAAAAAAAAAAAATCTAATAAAAAAAAAACTGCAACAAAACAAAGGAAAAAAAAAAAAAATTTAACATTTGAACATCCTGTCTAATATTTAACAAATAATTTTATAAATTTTTCTGACAACAGACTTTAGTGTGATTTTTTTTTATAAATACAAAATATATTATGTACAATAAATAATATATGCTATACAATTATGTATATGAGTAATATATAGAAATATATTTTTATCAAGTGAACCAATTTTATTAGTTTTTCTATCTCAAAGGTAAATAAAATTATGAATTCAAAATAAAATAAAAATATAATTTTTAAAATAATTATTAGATCAATATAATATTAATAATTGGTTTAAGAAAAATTGGTTTTTTAAAGAATACAAACTTTTTTCTTTCAACATTATTTTGATGATATTCCATTAAGGATATTGTATATATGAATATCATAATAATTTTATTTTGGAAGAAATTCGTGATAAGAATAAAATTAAACTAAAATGGTCTTAGAATTAACCTTTAACTTTAGGAATAATAAAATTTTATTTAGATATTGTTTATCTTTTTATCAAAAGTTATAAAATTTAACAATTTAAATTAATTTAAAGTAACTAACTATTAGATTTAAAAAATAATTACAGAAAAAAGGAACTTCTTCCTACCTATACTTAAATTATGGAATTCAATAGGATTATCCTAAAAATTTATTACTATTAGAAAATATAGTACAAAAAAAAATATATTTTTATTTTTCCTTCATAATTGTTTAAATGTTAAGTTAATATATGCCTATGTCTGTAGCATTAGTATAATATATATTGGAACAAAAACAATGGTATACTAGGAAAATAGAAGTGAAGACTCTAGAACATATACTTAAAAACTGTGGTTCTTTATTTCGAGCTAGATATATGTATCTATAGGAGCACATTACTTTACCGAAGACGAACTGCCAGTAATAAAACCTCTATAGATTCTAATGTCTTAGAGGCTGGAGCGCTGACAGAAATATTATAAGTGTATAGGCAAAATCCACAACATGTTGTAACAACGGATCATAATAGATCAATATTAAAAGCTCGTAACGCTACTTATATCTCTTAAACTACAGCATACAATAATATTGGAAAAATGGGTATAAATGCTACAAATATTAATGTCACATTTAATTATAGAAATATTTCTAAATGTTTTGAATTTATAAAATGATTAATTTTTCTAACTCAAAATTCAAATTAAAACTATACTTAATTGAAATATCTCGTTAATTTATTTTTCCAAGATTTAAGTGAAGTCTATAACATAGATTTGAGAAGTTTTTAAAGTTCTACCATTATATTGGTATCAAGGTGATATTAATCTGGCGAAACGTTAACATCAACTCTGACCTAATAGGTTCTTCTACGTTTTAAAGATACAGTACGGACTTAAAGTATAGTGATTATTAATGCGTTAGATCAGTAATAAAAAAAACAAAAATTACATATTGATTTTAAATGATTTTTAACCTTATATGAATTCAATATTAAAACAAAAATTTTATTTTAAATAGATTTTATTGCATGCAGAACAAAATGCAAAATAATATAACGAATTTAAATTCTTCGAATTAATATTTTTAATATTTTAACTTTTTCACCCGAATCGTATCCTCTCTTGAATTAGCATTATTTACCAATTTTCTTTTATATCACTTTGAATTTAGAAAAATATTTTATCTAGACATTTAATCAATTTTTTTCGAATAGTGTATATTAATTATACTCATATTATATTCGAAATATACTTACAAGTCTATTCGAGAAAAAAAAACTATTCAAAGTTTCTAATCTTATATGGCCAGCTATGTACATATTAGCATACATATTATCATATAATATGGCGTCAGCCATGTACATATTAGCATATAAGAATATCATAATTAAAAAAATTCTTTTTAAGTTTTGTTTTTGAATAATGAGTGAATCTTAAGCAGTAACTAAATTATAACTCAAAGGGAATTAGCATAAATCCTACACAATAGGCAATCATTTACAATAGAGAGACAAATTATTGAGAAAAATAGTTTAGAATCACATATTCTTTATCAATATTAACAGTAGATGTATAATTAGTAGCAGAAGGTCTAAGTAACATTATTAATAGTTATTCCGATACAATGAGTATGGATAATAAATATATAAAAAAATACCATAGTTGATCGGAATACAAAATTATTATTTGATTTTTAAGATAATTTATAGAAGCCAAATTTTTAAAAAAGAGTATGTATACTTAATGCAGTTGTATACTTTTATACTTTCCATTATTATTAAATACATAATTGGTAGATAAATTTTTTGTTTAAATTTTGTAATTTATTTGAAAATCCTTAGAAGTGAAGTAACTAATATAAGTATTTCAATACAAGTGTAGCTATATTTTAAAAAAAATTGTTTGTTAGTTACGTTTTTATTGTTATCGTTATTTTATTTTCCTAAGACTATATAATCCAGATAAAATTTCTAGGCCTGTACCACTAAAACATTGTCGCACTACACTCACTCACACAATATTATTACTAAAATAATATTGTGTGAGTGAGTGTAGTTTAAAATCGAAATCCTACAACCTAAAGACGGGACGACTTAAACTCTATAAGTCATCAACAAAATGCATTAGTTTATTGTTTTTTTCTTTTTGTAATAAAAAACTAATTCATAATTTTAGGACAAAAATCATAGGATGAAAATTCAAACAAGTTCTTAATATTATAATTTTTTAGTTATCTGGAAAAAAAAAAATTCAAGTGTAATCACCTATTGAAATATAGCTATAATTAAGATTCTATATTTAGTTTATATGTAACTAGTCAATTCCTTTCAAACAGACATATGAAAATTTATCAGATTACAGCAAAAACTTAAAAAATATACTCAAATATATATTGATAAACTTATAACTATATTATATTAATAATCGAATACAATCAGAGACTAATATTTTCTGAATGTCCTTTGAAAAATTCAATCACCTTTAGGATACTACAATAATTCGTATAAAAACTTTCAATGAAATTATATTTAATATAGGTATGTATGTGTCAAAAATATTTAATGGGTAACGAGAATTTGAATAACAAAAAACTAAAAAGGAGTAACAAAAAATCACACACAGCAAAACACTCTGGTGTTATAACAGTTTTAAAATAGATTTAAAGATAATAATTTATTTATTCTTTACCTTGAAATTATTTCTATAAAAAAAAAAAGCTATTATTTACTTTACCTTTTGGTCTTTTTAAACTTTGAACCTTAAAATGACAACAAATTTTCATTAAAAATTTAATTGAAAATTTTTTTTGAACTGAAACTGACGTTTATTTAATTTAATCTTAAAATAAATTAATCTTCTCTAAAAAATGATGAAATTATTAACAAGATAAAAAAGAAAAGTTAATAATGTTATCAATTTTTCCGTATCCCTATATTTGAAGTAAAAATTGCAAATAATATTTTAAGATTTTTAGAGAGTTTTATTTTTTTTCTTATTTTGATTTGAAAATAATTAAAAAAATTGAAAATTTTCTAGTATTTAATGATATGTTTTATGTTCAATTGAAAATTTTCCAATATATTACATAGAAAATTGTTGATTTTCAACCAAGGCTGCTTTGAGAACTAAATTTAACATATAACTTACTTTTTTTTTCCTAAGAGAGGTGAGAATCTTTCAAAAACACCAAGAATTCCTCCATGGTAGTGTCAGATTCTTACTGACTAAACGCACCTCCCCCTTTATCCAATATAATGAGATGAAACCCTTACCTACTAATGCAGTATATTGGCTCGGGAATAGGAAAAGAAGGATGCGGAAACATTTGATTAGAAGTGGGATTGTAAAGAAACAATGATTCCGCCTATTATTATTACTATTTTACTAACAATGACAATAGTCGTTACAACAGTTACAACATAAAGTTGTATATAACAATTTGCTGCATGAAGTAACTATTGAAGTCAACTCCTTGAAAGATATTAATGTAGGCATGTCTTAAACTTTACTAAATCGTAAATGTATGAATTATTAACAATGGGGAACACATGACAAACCAATTTCCATTAAAATATTTATATAATTAGTTCGATTCTTTTATTAGTATTATAATAATGTTATAACTCACATGAATTATATTTTTACCATAGCTGCTAGTTTATTTTTTTTAATAAAATGGAGTTTGCTTCTCTTAATATGCGAATCATTTTATTCCTTCCTTCTGCGTTTTCATCCCCCATTGTAATTTGTTATATAAGATTGAATTTATTTTTTCAGTCTACAAATTTTATAATTTCATACTGAATCGACTTTTTGTCAGTCTAAAAATTATTAACCACTGAGAGCTAACATCCGTGGTATTTTACAATTATAAAACAATACAAACATTCAAAGGTTTATATTATGTTTATTTTCTAACTTAACCATTACTACAATTTAAAAAATACCAAAATATTTTAATTAATTTTCATTTAAAAACTTAGATGGATTAAAAACTGAACTTTTCAATTAATTAAAATAAAAAGCATTAAAAAAATTTAATTTTATTCAAAGTTTTAATACCAAAACAGCAAAAGATCAAATAAAAATTAAAAAAATAAAAAAAAAAAATGTTCAAGTAATTATGTGTGATGTTAAATGAGTATAAAGTAAAAGAAGCGAAAAATTTCTTTAAAATCTTAATTTTTAAAAAGATTTTGTTCTGAACTTATATATTATCTGCGTTATTCATTTTTATTATTCTCATCTAACAGAAATTTTATTTTCAATTAATTTCACCCTTAAAAGGTGATTTTAATTTTCGTGTAAACTCAGATTTTATAAATTCAATTTTATTAATTTCTTTTTTTGTTTTTTTTTAATATTTTTATAAAAAAAAACGAAGGCAAATTGGGTGACGCAATAAGAAGGATACATGAAAAGGATTTTAAAATAAAATAAAAGAAAAAATCAAAAAAGGATAGAATAATTTAATTTTGTACTCAAAATAAAAATAAACGGATTTTTATTAATTGCAACGGTTTGAAAAAAAAAAAAAAAAATGCTTTTGTTAGATATGAATTAGTAGAAAATTAACGAATCGTTAAATTTGTTTTAGGGTTGGTCTAAAAGTACAAAGACACATTTAAAATTTAATTTGCAAAAAGTAGAAAATGAAAAAGAACTACATTTAACACCACCACTTATATATCATAAATAAATTACTGTTTTTTATCTGACAAAAATAAATTAAGCTATTTTTAAATTTTGGTTTTAAAAATATGATTAAAAAAATATAAATTTTGATTAAAAAAATAAAAAGTATATAGACAAAAATAATACAATATCTATCCAGTGCATATCACTTCTCAATTTCTTACAATTTATTATCTACTCATGCAATAAACCATGGGGAATGTGATAAAATACTGTTTCTTAGATTCTCTTTATTTAAAGTAAACAAACAAAACCATTTCGCATAATCTTACAATCTTTTGGGAGGAATACTCAAAATTTAAACTTTAAAAAATATAGCTTATAGTGTATCTTCAATGCAAATCTATTATTATCTTAAATATATGTTTTTAAAATATTTAGATTTTACTTTCTAAAAATTTATTTTAAATATTTCTCTTTTATTATACCTTAAATTGCAATAATTTTATTCACTTTTCATATTCCTAAAGTTTGCAATTAAAAGTTAAAATTAAACAAATATTTAGGAAATTCTGTAATTTTAGTGAAAATAAATAAACAAGTCCTAAAAAGGGTATAAATATTTTAACAATAATCATTTTCATCTCTAAATTAACGAAAAAAAAAAGAAAAAACAAAAAGAAATTATTTAAACAAACAGGACGTAATCATATTTTCCATTGCATCACTATAAATATTTTATGAAAGTGCAACCATTGAAAATTTTGGTAACACCTAAAAATATACAAAATAGATTATAAAAACAAAAATATTAATAGAAAATAAAATTTTTTTTAGCACAGAATAACTTTAGAAAATTTATCATTTGGAAAACCAAAGCAATGCAGCAATAAAATGCGGGAGTTGTTTTGTTTTTTTTTTTTTCGGAAATTATTTTCTGGTTTTTCCCTTTCACAAAATAAATTTGAATTTTTTTTAATTCTATACGGAGATTTGCAAAAAATCACTATGTACCTATTCAAATATCAACTCAAAATAATGTCTATTCAAAAATTCTATTGTATCACTTCAGTTAATTTTATTTTATTAAAATATTTTCAAAAATATTTGTGTTATTTCAGTTAATCAAAAGCATCATTATAATTAAATAGACAATATAAATGTATCAAAGGAATTGAAAATTTTGGTTTTTTGTTTGATGAAGTTTTAACAATTGCATATCCGATTAGTTTTTTTTTTAATTTTCAATTTATCGTTTTTAACACTTTTCCAAAAAAAATTTTAAAAAAAATGCCTATTAGTTTCAATCTGTCGGTTCGTCCTTCAATCTGTTTACAAAACTTCTACATTAAAGATAGATACGTTAAATAGATACGTTAAAGATAGAGCAATTAAATTTTAACCATCGGTAGGTTTGATATAAAAAATTAATATTGTAGAACAACTTTTTCATGTAGCTCCATATGCCCCAAACTTTGAAAAAGCTCTATTTTAAATGTGTATATCTCAAATTCTGCTTAACAGTTTTCCAATTTAAAAACGTCGATCCATTAGTCAGGACTTTTTGTTTTTTTCCCTAAGGGAGGTGGGAATCTTCCAAAGACACCAAAAATTCCCCCTTGGTAGTGTATTGACTAAATCCACCTCTCTCTTTAGCCAATATAATGAAATAAAACCCTTACCTGTTGATGCAGTATATTGGCTAGAGAGTAGGAATAGTAAAGGTTAGGACAATAGGATGCGGCAACATTCAATTGAGAGTGGAAATGAAAAGATGAATTCGCCTATTATTGTTATTATTATTTTTACTACCATTTAGGTAATGGAATCTTTTTTTACTTTTATAAATGAATATCTATCTACCTTTATATGAATAAATGAAAGTTATACAATTTTTTCAAATTTAGTATTTAAATTTACCATTTATGCGATAGTATTTAAATTTACCGTTATGTGAAAACCAAATTTTTCATGATTTTCTTCCTTCATCTACTTCTAATGGTGTTTCTTAATTAAGTATAGGGTTTCCTTAAAATTGATATGGAAGTGCTTCTATTTATTTTTCACATTTTTCTTATATGAAATTCTAAAAAAATATTCAAATTTTGGTGCAAGTCACAGTTCTAAACAATTTGTATTGTGTTTTGGAAATGTGTGCCTTTGAAAATCGTTGGTTTACATTTTGCCTTGTTTTTCTTTGGATTCAATTGAATTGAATTTGAATAGAAAAACAAGGTAGAATGTAAACCAACGGTTTTTAAAAGCGCACATTTCCAAAACTCAATACAAACTGTTTAAAAGTGTGACTTACACAAAAATTTGAAAATTTCATGTAATAAGAAAATATGTGAAAATAGGACTTTTTTGAAATTTTGAGGGGCCGTAATTCCGGAATCCTATATAACTAAAAAAAGCCGTTAACACACGTAAAAATATATTATTGAACCTTTAATTTGCATGTCTTGCCGAAGAAAAATTTGTACAGGTGCCTAAGTTACAGGTGTCTAAAAATAGCAAATTTTCAATTTTTGAAGAATAATAACTCTTAAACAGGGGGTGCTACCAAAAAATGTTTTGAGGAAACTTATACTAATTCTAAAAGTTCTTTCTTGTCTCAAAATTGCAGGTTTCTACCTAAAGGCGTGCCGGAGTTATGAAAAGAGAAATTTCATGCAAAATGTGGTTTTTATATAACGGTAAATTTAAATAGTAAATTACAAAATATTACATAATTTTGATATTGTTTTATATAGATAATAAAATTTTCGATCTTCTGGCGGTTTTAGATTGCAAAACTATTACGCAGAGCCTGCGATATATACATCTGAAAATGACGCTTTTTCGCAATTTATTACTGGAGCTTTAATTTTTATATCTTATATCTTGAATTGAAAAAAATTGTATAATTTTGATATTAATTTACAAATATAAAAGAAATACCTGTCGAATAACGTTTTCAGATTGAAAAAATCTTAAGCAGAATATAAGATATATGCTTTTAAAAATAGGGCTTTTTCAAAGTTTGAGGGGCTGTAGCTCCGTAATGGGAGGGGCTACATGAAAAAGTTGTTCCACAAAATTATTTTTTTTATGAGACCTACCTATGGTTAAAATTTTTTTTCTCTATCTTTAACGGTGTAGAAGTTTTGTAAACAGACGGACAGAGTGAAACTAATAAGCACATTTTTTCAAAATTTTTTTGGAAATGTGCTAAAAATAGATAATTTATATCTTAATTAAAATTTATGTACATATGGAATCTAATCAAGCTTGACCAACATTAATTGATTATTGGCTTATTGACATTTTTATATAATAGATAAAAATATAGTGAAATGATCTTACACTTAATACATCTATTATATAAATTTCAATATGATGCAATATAGATCCTGCATATTTGTTTTGCGATATCTTTTCCCCGTCAAATGTTTTTCAAATATTTAATTGGTTGATTTTCTTAGTATTTCGTACTCTTTGAGAGTTTTGTCATTATTTTATGTCAGTAAACTCTGTTACATAAAAGATAAATCTCAAATTGATGAATAAAATGCTTCATTAAAGGAAAATATTTTATTGCGATTAAATTGATCATTGTGTAAAGAAACCAAATAATAAACATAAAATTTTTCTATTTACCTACATACATACCCATATTAATAAAAACATTTGATACTCGAATTATTATATTAATTTTAAAAAAAAATTTTTTGTTTACAAAATAAATAAACCATTTATATGATCACCTTTACGTCATGTTGACAATCAAAGACTATAATACCTCAAAGAAATTATCAAATATAACTTTCAATTAAATCTTATTATTGAATTATACTAGATTTTTTATTCATCATTTATTCATATATAAATAAAATTTGTAAAAATCACTTTTTGTTTTTAATTAAATGAATTTATTTTATTTTTGGCATTTAATTTTCATTAGAAAATAGTTAAAAAAAAAGAAAAAAATAAAATATTTATAATTTGAATTCTGAATTTTCAGGTTAAATTAAAATGAAAAACTTATTTAATCTTCAAATTTAAATATAAAAATTCTATAAATTAATTATAATATAATGCATAAATGACAGATACTCTTGAAAATATGAAGTTTTCTTTAATGAAAATATTTAATTAAATAAAAATTTTCCTTTAAAACGTAATTACTTGATTTTGAATATTAGTTTTATTTTGATATAACAAAATTTTCAACAAGAAAATCCAACAATATTATTTTGAGATAATGTGATATAGATTCATGTATCACGAATACAACTTATTCTTATAGCTATACAACGACTTTACAATCTGTTATCATATTCTTTTTTCAAAGATTTTTATTCAGGAATACTTAAAATTTTTACAACAACTTTACAAATAAATTTAATTACATTTCTTAATTTCGAGTCAATATTTTACCTTATATGGTTGTCCAAAATTTTCTCAACCGTAGTACATACTCCATGCCAGTTCTGTTAATATTATTAGTAATTTTTTTTTATCATGGATTGGTCGGAATTTTTAAAAGACACTATGTATCCTGTAGCACAATGTAGATATGCCCGATTTTTACCGACTAAACCACACCTACGCTCTATTAAAACTAGCAGCAATTTGTTGCTAACGTTTTCTTTTAGTATATGTTATGTACTTTCTCTATTGAAATCTGTACTTTGTGTTAAATCTTAGAAGGTCTTTTTCTTCAAAGTCATTATGAATAATTATCAGTAATACAACTATTCATAGAGACACTTTAATTACATTATTTTTGGTATTTGATTCTGTGTGCATTTCATTAAAAATGAGTAATACTGATTTTCAGTTTTATATATAATTTTTAAGTATCGCAATGAACAATTTTGTTTTACTTGATTAGTTACAAATTTGCAAGGTTATATTTTTTTTTTGCAGAATATCTATCTGTATATTTAGTGATGTATCAAGGCTTTGTAAAAAACCAACTATACACAATGCCTTGTAATTCGAAATCTCGCGGAACAACTGCGTATAATTCTCAGTTTGTAATGTACTGTAAAATCATGCCTTATTATATATTTTTGAACTCTACAAGCCCTATTCGGTCACAGTTGACTTCGATCACTGACGAAAAATAGAATATACAATTTTTTTAAGTTAAATTATGTAACAATAATGAAAAATTCGAATAACAGAACATTGTTTTTTTCTCGTTCAAATTACATTTTTTTAAGAAAAATAAAAAACCGAACTGTGACCGAACAGGGCTCGTATAGTAGAAATAATTCTTACTTATTTTTTAAAAGTCAAATAAATTTTCACCAAAAGTGATATTATAACTACTAAAGGGAATTAATTCCACTAATTCTTACAAAAATGGAGCCAACTTCCATGAGATGTTAATATCCTGATTATTTAATTTCCTGCACCTATGTTACTCGCGATAAACTTAATTAAAATTTTTAATAGTTATTAAAAAAATCACTGTTGATAATCGGTCTTCAAGATAGATCTAAATATCTATTTCATATTTTAAATGCAAAAAATTAAACAGTTGATCATATTATTACTATTACAATATTTCATCAAAATATTAAATAAATACTATTCGGATCAACCGACAAACATTTTTATCTTTACTTTTCTAATTTTTTAATTTTATTTTCTTCTTATTGTTATATAAATAACTTTAGTACTTACAAATACAATAATAAAATCATAAATAACAAAATAAAAGTTGTCCTAACAATAGAAAAAAAAAAAATGACATCTTAGATTTATTTTACATTCTTGTATACATATAAAACATAAATATAGACATATGTTCATCTGTGTAAACATTTGGACATAAAAATGTTAATCACAATAATATTGCTGTCAAAACCTTTACAAAATAAACTAAATAAAACCAAATAATTTTTGTTTTTGTTTTTGTTTTTATTTTTATTTTATTCTACTTGAAATCCTAAGAAGGACATTGAATTTTATATGCAATTAGAATATTATCTTATTGTTGTTGTCATTGTTGATGTTGTTTCCATTTCAAAAGATTTTATAAATATGGCAACTTTACAATGAAAACAAATAAAAATAAACATAAAAAAAAAAAAAGTTTTTTTTTTTACATTTTCCAATTTCAAAACTCTTTCTATTCTACATGCACCTCTCTATCTCTTTCTCTTTTGATTGTTTGAATTTTACTATTTTATAGATACAAAAATAATGTATGAGTATGTGCATATTATGTACACATGAGTATATGTCATATGACTGTATGATGAATGAATGAACATTTATTTATTTAAACAGTTCTGGAAATATTATTTGAAACAAAACATATCTAAATTTTTTATAATCAATAATATAATATATTATTATTATTATGTATTTTTAAAGTGATTTGTGTCTTTGCTGGTTCAATTTAATATAAAAAAAAAGTTGAAATTTTTATATAATTTATTGTTTTTGCATAAAAGATTTGATTTTTATTAAAAATTTAAGTTATCTAATAATATTTTAAATTATAAAAAATGTAAATATAAGTTGTGAGTTTCTCACATTTTGAAGTATAGTTTTTTGTAGCTTTTTTGGTCAATCTTTTAACTAAATTTATTTAATGAAGATCATAAATAAATATTTTAATCGATCCTAGAGAATTTTTGTGAAATTCTTAGCCCAGTGAACTGATTTACACGGTACAGTAACATTATTCAAAATAGTTTGAAGCACAATTATTATCTTTAACTAAATATAAAATGCATAGAGTAAACAAATATATGTATTATAATACATATTATGTTACATAATATGTAGAATAGATATACTAATACATAGAAACAAATAAATAAAAAAAAAGAAGATAATTAAGATAAATGCGATAAAACATTCAAGTTGATGGTTTACGGCAAAAATGACATGTGATAATTTTAATTTATTTATTTTTTTCTTATCCTGTTTTAATTTTTTTTTTTTTGTGCTTTTTTCTTTTGTCTGTTTCTTTCATGTTTATTACTACTTAAATTCGAATAAAATAAAAGTAGAACTATAAGTATTTTTTTTTTTTAAATAAATATGGAAGAGTTTGTATTCGTATTTTGTTCAAAGTTTTTTTGTTTTTTTTTTATTTTTAGAACTAAACTTCAAAAATACCAATATAGGACATTATTAAGGATAGAAATTCACTTTTTGTAATAAAAATAAATCTTAATACTTATATATTTCATAATTTATTTTAATTGATTGTATATGACCATTTTGTATAGATAATAAATATTTTTAAGTTTAAGTAGAAATAAAATTTTTCTCTTAAAAATAAATAAAATTTAATAAATTGAAGGAATCCAGAACTAAAAGTAATAAATAAATTAATTTTTGAAATTAAAATGATTTCTATATATAATATGATATAAATACAGACATATGATAGAGGTGATAAAATGTTTTAAATGGCATATCACCATTTGATAATGCCAGGGCCAGTTCTATTTATTATCACATTAAAAAAATCTAATACAAAGAGATGCACTAACTTCTGCACTTTTTTAATATGGATTTAAATTGTTTATAAGTGTTGTGTTGTGTTGTGTTATTTTCATGCAGTACTAAATTATGAAATTTCATTACCTTAGAGTTAGAGTTATATAGTTTGTGTTCTTTAAAGTTATATTAAAATTATTTCTGTATTATTATTATTGTTTTTCTTTTACAACGTTTTTTTGATTCTTGTAATTTAAAAATGATTTTATAATTTATAAAAGAGGCATCGGTCGCCTAGTGGGTAAGAGGGTATAACGGTGTAAACACCGAAGAAGAGTGGGTTCGAATTCCACACACGTCGTATGATTTATTCCCCCTTACGACATTCTTGTCATTCTTGTATTCACAGAGATAATTTAAAATTACATTATGCATTACATTATCGCCATCACATCAATATGTCAACATTGCAGTTATTTTTCATTTCAACTTTAAATTTATTAAAAATTATGTGTATTTTTCAATAATTCGATAATTTTCAAATTTTACTGGTTTCGAGTTTTAAAATTCTTGAAAGCTGTTTTTTATACCCTACACCTAAAGTATAGGGTATATTAACTTTTGTATGGTGTTTGTAACCACCAAAAGGAAGCGAGTTAGATATGGACATGTATATATATTCCGAATCAGGATCACCTCCTGAGTCGATGTAGCGATATCCGTCCGTTTACACGATAACTCGAAAACTAATGAAGCTATCTTGATGAAATTTATATAGTTGGTTACTAATTACGAAAGGAAGGCTAAGTTCTGGACAAAATCCGTCCATGGGTTTGGATTCTGGAAGCTTCCGAATGATTCCGGAGCAAACGATATTATCTCCAAAACCAACAAAGATAGAACCTTTAAATTTTGTACAATGATGTTTCTTCCCGTTCAATTTAAATCTCTGAAATTTAAGAGGATTTAGTCCATGTGTTTGGGTTTTGGAAGCTTCCGAACGAGCCCCAGAGCAAACGAGATTATCTCCAAAACCAACAAAGATATAACCTTTAAATTTTGTACAATGATGTTCCTTCCCGTTCGATTTATGTCTCTGAAATTTAAGAGGATTTGGTCCATGGGTTTGGATTTGGAAGCTTCCGAACGAGCACGAGAGCAAATGAGATTATCTCCAAAACCAAAAAATATATAACCTTTAAATTTTGTATAATGATGTTCCTTTCCGTTCGATTTATGTCTCTGAAATTTAAGAGGATTTAGTCCATGGGTTTGGATTTGGAAGCTTCCGAACGAGCACCAGAGAAAATGAGATTATCTCCAAAACCATCAAAGATATAACCTTTAAATTTTGCAGAGTGGTGTTCTTTCATGTTTTATTTAAGTCTCTGAAATTTGAGAGGTTTTTGTCCATGGGTTCGGATTTTGAAAGATTCCGAACGAGCCCCAGAGCAAACGAGATTATCTCCAAAACCAACAAAGATAGAACCTTTAAATTTTTTATAATGATGTTCCTTCCAGTTTGATTTATGTTTGTAAAATTTAAGATGATGTGGTCCATGGGTTTGGATTTGGAAGATTCCGAACGAGCCCCAGAGCAAACGAGATTATCTCCAAAACCAACAAAGATATAACCTTTAAATTTTTTATAATGATGTTCCTTCCAGTTTGATTTATGTTTGTAAAATTTAAGATAATGTGGTGCATGGGTTTGGATTTGGAAGATTCCGAACGAGCCCCAGAGCAAACGAGATTATCTCCAAAACCAACTAAGATATAACCTTTAAATTTGGCAGAGTGGTGTTCTTTCATGTTTTATTTAAGTCCCTGAAATTTGAGAGTATTTGGTCCATGGGTTCGGATCTTGGAAGCTGCCGAACGAGCCCCAGAGCAAACGAGTATATCTCCACAACCAACAAAGATAGAACCTTTATTTTTAGTACAAGAGTGTGCTGTTATGTTTCCTTTTCTATAAAATTGGAAACTGACATTTGAAAGAATTTGAACCATGGATTCGTATATTGGAAGCTTCCGAACGAGCCCCAGAGCAAACGAGATTATCTCCAAAACCAACAAAGATAGAACCTTTAAATTTTTTACAATGATGTTCCTTCCCGTTTGATTTATGTCTCTCAAATTTAAGAGGATATAGTCCATAGGTTTGGACTAAGAGGATATAGTCCATAAGCTTCCGAACAAGCCCCAGAGCAAACGAGATTATCTCCAAAATCAACAAAGATAGAACCTTCAAATTTTGTACAATGATGTTCCTTCCCGTTCGATTTATGTCTCTGAAATTTAAGAGGATTTGGTCCATGAGTTTGGATTTTGGAAGCTTCCGAACGAGCCCCAGAGCAAATGAGATTATCTCCAAAACCAACTAAGATATTATAACCTTTAAATTTGGCAGAGTGGTGTTCTTTCATGTTTTATTTAAGTCTCTGAACTGTGAGAGGATTTGGTTCATGGGTTCTTATCTTGGAAGCTTCCGAACGAGCCCCAGAGCAAACGAGTATATCTCCACAACCAACAAAGATAGAACCTTTATTTTTAGTACAAGAGTGTGCTGTTATGTTTCTTTTTCTATAAAATTGGAAACTGACATTTGAAACAATTTGAACCATGGGTTCGTATTTTGGAAATTTCCGGACGAGCACAAAAGCAACGAGCATATCTCCAAAAGCAACAAAAGTAGAACCTTTAAATTTAGTACAATGGTGTTGTGGCATGTGTTCTTTATGTTTCTGAAATGGATTCGATGAATTGGAGTGGCAATTCAGGTACCTGACACACACCTCCCAAGGACTAACGATCTTCGAAATTAATAAAGATAGAAACTTAAAATGTTTTACAAAGGTGTCAAGCATATCCCAAGAGAATGCCTCTTTTACTTTCCTGAAATTCGAGATGAATAAGACAGAAAAGGGAAGAAGTTCAAGCAGCTGCCAAAAAAACTTATGGATTTTTAATTTAATTCGAATTATTCAAGTGTAGGGTATTAATAAGTCGGTTGCATCGACTTACTGTTACATTTATTTGTTTTAACTACAGAAAGATACTTTGTGTCCTGCAGCTAAATCTTGGCGTCCGCTAACTATATATTATAAAATTATATGTTTGATCTATATTTTATTATACGGAATTATGAACCTTACAGTAATTTGAATAAGATTGAGGTTTTTGAAATGTGGATTAACCGAAGAATGTTAAAAATTTTATGGACGAAACATATTTCCAATGAAAACTTTCTTCAAAGAATTAACGAAAGCAAAGAATTACTGACAAAAATTAAGCGTCGTAAAACATCCTATTTCGATCACATTATCATAGGATCAATCACTGGATTAATGGAAAAATATGGATTACTCCAGTTAATTATTCAGGAAAAGGAATTAAAGGAAGGAGGGATTACAATAAGTGGTGGACAATTGTCATGCATACATGCCTATTTCTTATGTTTCGAAATTGGACTGGTATAAAAAATAGAGGAGACTTAATGCATTTGGTGGTAGACAGAAGTAGTTTCAAAAATATAATAAAAAATATTATGTGATCACCAACGTGCAGTATTAGACAGACAGCAGAAGAAGTAGAAGATGCATATTTTTAATTTAAGAAGATGTAAATTGATTTATTTTCTCATTATATTGTATTTGGTTGGGAAAGCAAAATAAATAAATAATGTTAATGGTTTTAATGATTGTTACAGATTGAATAGTAAAACTAATTTTAGAATTGTATTGAAATTTCATTCGAAAAACAAAACTTTTTAAAAGCTAACCAATAGGATGGTTATATTTTCAAAAATTAAACTTTTATTCAAATTTTATAAAATAAAAATAAATATAAAAAATATAAAAAAAAATAAAATGATTATATATTTTAGAAGTAAAACGAAAACTGATCATTATATTATAAATAAGTCATTATAAGATTTTAAATTTCATTTGGAACAATAAAAAGAAAATAAACAAAAAAAAATAAAAAAAGAATTTAAAAAAAATATATAAAAATAATTTTTTTTTTTTTAATTTATTTAAAATTATTTGCTTTAGACTATTTAGTATAAAAAAAAGTCATTTAAAATAAAAAGGTCTTTAAAGTTTCATCTAACTTTATCTTTCTAACCATATATCCATTTTAAGATAGGTACTTTTTATTTGATCTTTTAGAATAATTTTGATTTAAAGAAATTTTATTTAAAAAAAAAAAACTATATTCAATCAATACAAAATATATTTATTTAAATGAACGTATATATATATTTGACCTTTTCAACAATTTTGTTTCTTATAAATTCAATCATTTCTATTCAAAAAAAAAAAAAAAAATTAAAATATAAGAAAAAAATAGCACTGAGAATCAAATCAATCATTCTTTCAATCTTATTTTTTATTCGTTTCCTATAGAACACCTTTTTCTTTTCTTTTTTTGCCTGCGTATTTTCTGTTTTGTTTGTTTTTTTTTCTTTAATTTTTTTATACTTTTTTTTTCTTATTGCGGTGGAAATGTTATGAGGTCAAATTAAATCTTTTAAAAATACCATATTTTACATCATACCATTTTACCTTTATTAAATACAATTTCCTGCCAAACCAAGATTTTCTATGGCTTCAAAGAACCGACAAAATAAAAATAAAAAAAAATATCGTATCCTTAGGGTTTGATTATAAAACTTTAAAGGGGAAAATGAAAACTTTTTTTATTTTGTTGTTAAAAAATTTTCTACAGTATCTTAAGATACTTTATATTAAAATATATTTACAAGATATACATATACTATATTAGAAAAAAAAAAAAAACTGGATTGAATATGAAAAAATTGAATATTCTAAATGTTTGTATGTATGTGAAATATTTGAGACATTAATTTTATTAAATTTAGTTTAATTTTTACTAAAATGTTTAAAGTACGAACAATTTTTTACAAAAAAAAAAAAACTAGCTTTTTAAAGATTTTTAGAAAGTATTTGTTAATAAGAATGTGAAACTAAAAGGGAAAAGAAAGAAAAGAAACAAAAAGAAAATATTATGTTAGTATAGTAAAATGTCATAAGGAAAATAGAGAAACTTTAAAAAAAGAGTGAAACTTATTAGATTAATTTTGAAATCTTCATTAGAAATTCAATAAAATTATTTTAATATCAATTTATATGCCATTTATATCATATTGAAAATAATTTAAGATTTAATGTTGTCATATTTGAAAATATATATAATTAATTTGAAATATAAATACTTATACTTGCAGATACGAAAGAAAATTTAATTGTCTGCATTTTGTTGGTTCATTTAAAAAAAGATAAATTTTTCGCCTTTTATCTTAAGATTTTACTAAGCTTACTAATTTAAACTTACTTATGTCAACTAAAATTTAATTTTCATATATATAAGATATCACTGGATTAGAACGAAAAAAATTTGGAGAAAAATTAATGTTTTCGTTAAAGTAAAACAAAACAGTTTCAAGAAGATTTTCAATTAAAACAATTTAGAGGAAGATACATTTTTCAAAAAAAAAAAATAACTACTTATGGTACCGGTATTTCATTGCCACGTTGCCAAGTTGAATTTTCTTCATTCAAAATTTTGTAATTTATTCTTCCTTTTCTTGAATAGTCTTACGTTACGTGATATATTTTTAGTATTAAATTTTATTCGCTATCGATATTTTTTTAGTTTAGTTGATCAACTTCTCCAAATTCACAAGTTATAGTTGTTTTACAGCTAAGGAACAACTAACCAGGGTATTGAAAATACTCTTTGAAGATGTAGGCCCATATCCATAAAGAAAAGAGCTCTCCAATTTGGTGTATCTTTACAATATGCAGTCAAGTAATATAAACAAATAAACAAATAATCTTTAACTGTTCAATGTATTGCTTTCATATTAGGTGTTAATAGTTTTATAATATTTCAATTTTCATTTTACATTTTTTTGTCTCAATGTAAATATATGTAAAACAATTTTTTGCATTCCAATTAACTTCTTTGACTTAAACTGAAAATATCTTATTTATATTAATATTTGAATATTTGGTTTTTTTTTTGCCCCCCAACTACGTTTTTTTTCACCTTACTTGATAAACTAAAATAAAAAAAATTGAGAAAAATTTGTATTAATTAAATTTCCATTAAAGAAGAAAATTGCACACACACACTTAATTAATTTCATATAAATTGAAAAGAAATGTGAAATGAAAGAGTTTCAATTCTTTTAATGAAACTAATACTTCATTATTAATTAGTTGGAAAGCAAAAATATAAAAAGAACCTTCTGGAAGGAGAAAATGTTTTTAGAAAACGAAATGAAATTCAAACATAAACAGTGACAATCCTTTGAAAAAATCTAAAGAAATGATAACAAACACCTACTTTATATGATCAAAGGATAAAAAAAAAAAACAACATCAATTTCCTACTACTAAACAATGAAATTTAAGAATCAAATATAAATAAAAAAACAAAAACAGAAAGAACATAACACTAACACAATATCAATATATACATTTACAATATAACAAGGACAGGTATTATTGATTATGTAATAGTAATTAAATTATAATTAATGTGATGTCCTGTTTTTTTTTTTTTTTTTTTTTGCAGTAATATACACAAATAAACACGCGTAAACATATCAAAAGAAAGGAAGTTTCATATAAAGATTTTTATACTAATAGTCTAATTAATCACTTTTTTGAAAAGGACATTTTTTTTAGTTAAAAATATATTACAAAGATAAAAGAAAATTGAATGAAAATTATTAGTTCTTACTACTTATTATAATGAATTTTATTATTTTTTTCCTGATACCTCAAATCATACAATGTATAGGCATAATATTATGTATTGAATTACATTTGCAAAATAATATTAAGATATTATAGTTTTACCTTTTAATGTATATTGTACAGTATTGTCTCTAAATAAATTTTAATGCCCACGCATAATATTAAAAAAATTTTTGTTTCAATTAATTTCAAATAATTAAATTTTCATACTATTTAATTTTATTATACTAATTAATATTGACAAAAATAAATTTTCTAACTTGATTTAATATCCCTGCACAAATATTAATCAGTCCCAAAAATAAGTTATTAAGTAATGTATTTAGAATTAAATGTTCAATCAGACTTAATCTATTTTTGTCCGTCATTATCGAAAATAAAATTCGAAAATATTTTATAATGTCCCTGCTAAAAAAATAAAGGATATTTTATTTTTATTTTTAAATATAAAAGTTAGTTAACAATGTTAAGGACTTAAAAAAGAAAGAAAAACAAAAATAGAACTAATAATGATCAAACAAAATTTCTGAAGGATAATTGAAATTTAAGTGGTTTAGTCTAAGGGATTCGTATTTTTAAAAGAGATATGAACAAAATTATATATATATTATATATATTTTTTGTTTTTAATTTAATAAGTGCTTTAATATATAATAGGTACAAGATTCATTAGAGTTATAATATTTGAAATTGAACTTTAACAAAATAATCTTTTAATTCGATTACTTTCATTAAATCATGCATATTTGAAATATTTTATTTTATTATATATTAATTGGAGATGAATCAAATTTCATAGTATTAGTTTTTCCAAAGTCAGCATAATACTTTTAAATTCAATATTATCTATATGTGCCTATTCGTTATCAATCCTTTGCAATGCTAGGTATATAATAATAATATTCCGAAGTTGTACGATTTCTTTGTAATTTTTTTACTTATTAATTTCCTTTATTAGGATTTTTTGGCTTATTTGTGTTTTTTTTGCGAAAAAGTCTCATTATTTTCATATTAGAAAAATGCTTCCTCGGCTTTTATAAGTAATTTTGTAAAACTATTCCTATATTGGGTTATATATCAAAAATGAAATCAAATTTAATTGATAACACAACTAGTTACTTAATACGGACAATGATAGTATTGAAAAAAAAACCTAAATTTTTTACATCAAATACAATTCAAGGAAACAAAAAAATTATTTCCATTTAAAAAATTACAAAAAAAAAAAATAAAAATTAAAAGCAAGTTTTAACTTTCTATAAAAGTTTCTAAGTTTTTCTTAATTGAAATAAGGAACTCTTGAAAGAAGGATTTTAATTATGTATACTGAAACTACAAAATACTTTCATTACAAAATTTAATAACTGGAATAATAAATATTTTTCTGTATCTGTCGTCCATTGACGATGGTTGTTAATGGTTGACGATGGTTTGATTGTCGTCCATCAATGGTGCCATGTCATTTATAAAACAATTTTTTTCAAATGATAAAAAAACTTTTTAAGAGGTGCATCTGGTTTTACAAATAAAAATAAATTTGAGGTTGAATTCATTAATTATTAAACTTACTTCATTTTGTAACATTTTATTTTGTCATTCAAATGAGGTTTAACAAACTTATAAAATGTATATAATATATAATTAATTTTATTCAAAAATTTAATTTTGCAATTGGCAGATATGTTTGAAAAAGAAAGTAAGATCAAAATTAAATTAAAATTAACAAATTATTTAATGAAATTAAAATTTGGCTCATAAAATTAATTTAGGATTAGGGGTAATAATGCATCAATAATAATAATATGTCATTAGATATTTAATTATTTATAAAAAAACGGAATAATCGATCAATGTAATAATAAAAAGTTCATGGCTATTGAAATTGTCTAGAAGCAGTCTCATTCTACTTTATTTAAATATATTTTTCATTATTTCATTATATTTTTTGCATAGCTGTCGTATTAAGTAAAATTACTTATCATTTTAGTAAATATATTGATTTATTAAAAAATTAGAATAATTTTCATAATGTATTGGAATTGGTTAGAATGATTGGAAAAATTTAATAATGAAAAATATATTTTTGTTTTGTTTTTTATTTAAGTATTTTATTATTACATATTTCGTAGGATTAGACAATATTACTCAAACCATCGTCTACTAAGGCCATTATAGGACGAATACCTACTACTATTAATTTCTACAATAATATTATTTATTTTGTTTCTATTATATTTTATACATTTACATTATATATTTGTAGCAAATTAAATTTGTTTTCAATTAATAAAATTTGTTACCTGTGTTGGATTCAAACCCGCACTGCCTCTCTTAATAAACCAAGTACTTAATCACTATATTACAACGACTCCTAATAAATTATACTTATTTATTTATCTAAAACTATTATTACAAAAAATATTTTGATGTTATTAGTATAGCTCTCTGCTACTTAGGCCATTACGGGCTGAGTAGTAAATTATAATAAATAACAATAAATCATTGATAGTATGTAAATAATATTATAAAAAAAAATTAAACAAATTAAATAACAATTAACGCTTTAGTTCTAAGTAAATTAAGAAATAATATTAGTTTTATAAAACTATTTTGCTAAAACTTATTGGAAATAAAATGAAAGAAGAAAAAAAAACAATAAACCAATTATTATTAATGAAAATATTGCATATGTTTAGGCGTTTAAATTATTAGTTTAGCATGGAAACATATTTTTTTATCATTTGAAGTCAAAATCTTTACAAAATTATAATTTATTTAAAATGTTAAAGTATAATTATCAAATTTGTTAAGATATTGAACAATTTAAATAATATGTGGTTGCATTTTAGCTTTGCTTCACCTAAAACTATTTATTATATTGTATGAAAACTATAAGCAATTCTTTAAAAAGTCTTGCTTTTCATAGTTTTTTTTTAGATTTGACACATTTTCTTTTGATACGCCCATTTTAAAAATGACCACCTTAATTTTAATGTATTGTTTTTATTACTACCCAATTATAAAATTCAATTGTAATTGCTAAAACTTCATTATTATTACCAAACTTTTAAGTTTAACTTTATTTTTCTTTGGAAACTTTATTTAATTTTTGAAAATCTTCTTATTCAGTATTTTTAAATATCCAATTCATTCTAATAGTTAATTATTTGAAATAAAAATTCAACTACTTAAAATGTTATAATTTAATTTGCTATAATATAATTTACATATATATTAATATTTTCTAAGTTTACTATTCATTAAGTAAAATTAAACTCAAACGTCTAAAATATTTGAATATTTTTTTTTGCAACAACAATACAATTAAATTTTGGTAAAAAACTTTGTCATTATTATTGTGAATTATTTTTCTACAAGAGTTTAAGGATTTCTCAAGGATTATTTTGAATTTCTTTTGAATTCTTTTATTACGGTACTTAACTTTTATAGTTACTACAAAAAGAAAAACAACAACTATCCGGTACTCTTATACTACTTTTATGATCTTGTAAATAGTGAAGTCATAAAATCTCTAATGTCCTAAAAATAGAAACACATCGAAAAAAAAAACAAAGCAGTATGTAAAACTAAAAGATTTTTAAAGGCTTTTATTTTTTGAACGATCTTGATAAATGTTTTAGATTTCGACTCTTTGTGCACCATAATTTGTAAATTTTCGAAGATTGTGAAAATTTTAGGTTTTTTGTTTAAAAATGTAATATTTTAACAAAATTTAACTTTAATGTTTTAGATATTATATCAAATTAGTAAATTTTAAATTTTTGGCTTTTAAATACTTCAGAGACTATTTTTGCCTAACGTGGGGCTATATATAAAAGTTATTATATTTATGTCTAAAATTGCATTATTTTATCTAAAACCATATAACAATATAGAGCTTTTTAAATTGGATGAAAAGACGTAGAAACGAATAGAATGAAATTAATAAGCACATTTTTAAAATTTTCTGAACTTAATTTTAGCTTGAGGTTTTTTTATTAATTTTTCTTTTTTTTGGCGGGAAAAAATATTCTATTTTCCTTTATTTTAGAATACTTTATAAATTCATCATTAATATCATTAAAATGTCGACAGTAGTCCGTTTTTAGAGTAGGAGGAAAAAGTACTAAAATTTGAAAAAAAAAACACAAAAAAATTATGTACTCTAAAATTACTGTCGAAATTTATTGACCCAACAATACGAAATTGTAGGCGGACTATAAAAAAAGGAAGAAAAAAAAAATAAATTACTGGCAATATAATAAATGTATTATCTAACTTTACTGAGTACTAGCTATATATACATACATATATATTTACAATATAAATAAATTTTATTGAAATGGTAATTTATTATTTTTATTAGCTAAATTTTTGTTTTGTTAATTTTTGTTTTATTTTTATTTTTTTTTTTTGTTTTAATAATTTCGAAATACGACTATAAAACTATAGTTATAATTATTCTTCTTTTGCATTTTTTTTACAAAACTTTTGTTCTCAAAATTGAAAAAATTCTCAATACTTTTTATCTTGTAGTCTTAGAAAACTTGGAGGATTACTTTGTTCAGATAAATATGTTGATTTCCGAGTATATATTAAATTTCAAAGGAACTGCATGACAAGATTTCTCTCGGTAGTGTTGGACTTTAACCAACCAAAACCACCACATTGAAAACCAAACCTTAGGATATATGGGTCTTATACATAGTAATAAAGTGTACAGTTTGATTTTGGGGATAAGGATGTGGGAAAGACTACTTGGGAAATTGATTTAGGATTATGGAGTATGAAGGAGAACATTTGAAGATTTATTTTGAAGAAAGATTTTTGTTAATATTTGTTTTATGTAACTCTAATCATTACAAAGCTGTACCCGTCAAAGTTGAAAAATTCCTTATTTTCAAATGTTTATATCACAAAGTTCCCACTATAATTTTGTCAATTTACTTTGACGTTTCAGATTAGGGATAGGAATTTTTTTAAACTTTATAAATTATACAAAACAGCAACTTAGGTTCTTTATATCTTCAAAATGCTTCTCTTGATTTAGTAGTAAAAATCTAAGTAGTCTCGAATTGTCTATTAAAAATATGGTATCATAAAATATGGTATTGGTGGTTTATAAGAAACTTTACTACCGCCACTCAAAACACACCACCTTTAATATTTTTTGTATTTATTTTAATATTACACATCACATTTTTTTTTTCGCTTACTCCTCTTGGGACCATATCACATAGGATAATGTTAATTACGAAAACCGTCAGCTATTAAATTTATTATAATTTATAGAGTAATATTATAATTATTTTATTTTTGCCGACCGCATACATTAATGTATAAGGTAGGTATTGTTTTTTTGTCTGTTTCACTTTTAAAAGAAACTAAAATCAGCAGAAAAAACAACACGGATTTAATCCATGGATTAAGTAAATTAAAATTAAAGTTAATTACGTGATGTGGTCACAAAGGGGATTTATTTGCTCCTAATTGAAAACACTTGCAAATTGCGCAGAATTGGAACCCACATTTCTTCAGTTAATACATTAAGTAAACCCTAACTACTTGGACCCCTTTATTTTAATATAAATTGCATACATATAGGCTATATGAAAGGAACAAATGTTATTTCCGTTTTTCTGTTTTTATTAAAACAACAATTAATATTAAAAATTTAATATTATGCATTATGTGCATAAATTTATTCTTTTTTATTTGATATATTTTTTATTTTTTATTTATTTTTTTATTTTTGATTACGATTCTTTTTTACTGCAATAACAAAAAAAAATACTTTATTTTTTAACAACAATGACATCCATGTCATCTTTTAATTTGGTTTTACATATCATAATAAAATTAAATGAAAAATATAATATACTAAATATTTATAAAAAAAAACCCTACTAGAATAACTACTTGAATAACCCTACTAGCGAAAAATTAATTTATTTCAAATAAAATTTATTTAATTGATCATATTGTTATACGAGTAGAAAAGTTGTAAAATTATTTTAATGTGGCAACTAGTACTTTATATTCGGAAATATTTATTCTGAATTCATAAATTAAAAAATTGATTTTGTAATCTGAAGCTAATTTAATTTGTTAGATATTATATTTCAGAAATAATGGCAATGGTTGTCAATGGGTCAATATGATATATTAAAAAAAAATTTGAATGAAAACAATGTTGAAAAATGTTTTTTAATCAACATATAAAATAAACTGGATCTTAATTATAGGTCTCTTAAAAAAATTAATATTTTTATGTAGCCCACCCATTACGAAACTACAAAACTCAAAGTTGGAATAATTGTGTTTTCAAAGATGTATATCTAAGGTTTTCCTGAACATTTTGTCTATCTAAAAATGCCAAACAAGAAAAGTTTGTAAGATATTGCTGCCATCACAATTTCGTCACGCTTTTAACTAGATGTTTTAGATTTTTAGAGAAGAAGATATAGTACAAAATACCTAAGAATTTTTTTTTGTGTACCTTCACCTTAAATATTTAAATCTATATATTGTTTAGCTTTATCTATTTATTGTTGCAGCTTTATCAGGACCCGGACATATTCTCGACATTTTTAATCTCACTTTGAGAAAATATCGTTCACAAAAATCTTGCTTACAAGAATCTCGCTTACAAAAACCACGCTTACAAAAATCTCGCCTTTAAAAAATTTCGTATACAAAAATCACGCTTACAAAAATCTCTCCTTTAAAAAATTTCGTATACAAAAATCTCGCTTACAAAAATCTCGCTTTTAAAAAATCTCGTATACAAAAATCTCGCTTTTCAAAAATCTTGCTTACAAAAATCTCGCTTTCAAAGAAATATCGCTATTAACTCACTATTTTCTGTAAAAAGTGAAAAATATTAAAATATGTACATGTGCAAAGCGATAAAGGCAAATAAATTAGTTTCAGAATAATATTTTATAAGGGTGGATTTATGGATAAGCAAAAAAGATTTTAATTGCGTTTTACATTCGTACATTATTTTAAAAGATAGTACCTCTGTCCAAAACTATGATATATATATAATGTAAAATAAATGTGAAATGTATATCATAATTTAGGACAGAAGTTGTAATAATTTTTAGTTTTAAAAATTATTCTATAAGTTGTAAAACAAAACCCCCTTTTTAGATCCGCATATGTACAATAAATTATGACACTTTTTTTGTTTATGTTTATCATAATCATCAAATCGAAAACAAGCCATAAACTCAAAGCTTATAATTCAATTTATATCCAATTGCAATATATAATTGCAATAATCTGATTAAAAATGCAATATTTTAATGTAACCTTCTTTAAACAAATAATTTTACTATGTACTTTTTAACTAAATATATGCATAGATATATATATATGTATATAAATGGTTGAAATAAGATTATAATTCTTATTTACCTACGTATACATAATTTCTATAAAAATTGCAATATTTATAATATTACGAACATAATTACAGGAAGACAAAGCCTAAAATATCGCTTATTTGATGCGAATAAATTTAAAAAACTAAAACCAAATCAGCGATATATTTTGACCGAACAAGATTTTTGTAAGCGAGATTTTTGTGAACGGTATTAAAAATTTCGAGCATTCGTAGCAGATCCAGCTTTATCTCAAAGTTGAAAATTTGCTATTTTTCGACACCTGTGAAAATTTCTTCAAAGTACGGGAAAATTTAAAGCGTCAATGTTTTGACATATATTAATAGTAGCTTTTTTTTAATTTTATGAAATTTCTTTAAACTTGAAGAAAATGTCTCTTGATTTTTTTTGCATTATAAAATTCTAAGAAAATTATAAATTGCACTTGCAATAATCACAATATTCTGAATTATTTTTAATGTTTTAACTTTTTAAAAAAACTTAAAAAAACTTTTTGTATACTGCTTAATAGTATACAATATATGTTCACATGCTTTAAGTACATTAAATAAATCATAAGTTGTATAAAATTTCGTTTGTTTTGTTTTTTTTTTTTTTTTATTAATAGAATTAACTATAATTTAAGCCCAGATAAATCACTTAATGTTATTTACTTTAAAAATTTTTTATTTTTTTTTTTTGTATTATAATAAAAGCATTAAAAGGAAAATAGATCAATTACTATAGTTTTCCAGACAATACTAATTAATACTCGATCGTAATGTTCAAGGTCATTCACTTCAAGTAAATATTTATTGTTGTATTTTATAAAATTGAAATTGTATACTAAAAATAAACGTTTAGATACATAGATATCATTGAAAATCATAAAGATTATATGAAATAATAAAAGAATCAAAAAAATAAAAAAACTAATTTGGATTTAAATATTTAATTTATTTTTTAAAAATAATATAAAATATTTATTTATAATATTTAAAAACACAATTTGTATACATCTTTTTACATTATATTTATCAAAAAAGCAACTTTTAAATATTCATTAAAGTTTCTTGTTTCTATACTAAAATTTAAAGTTTTGTAAAAAAGTTTCCTAAAAAACATTTTGAGTTTTTTCATTTAAGAGTATAAAAATTAAAGCAATAAATAAAATAAATATAAATTTCAATATACTACATAAATTTTTTATATGTAATCCCACTACAAAGCAAATAGTCCGTCAGAGTTGGAAAAAAAAAACCTTTCCTTTTACATATACTGTATTTTTTATTAAATTATTGAAGTACTGCTTTCTTGGAAAATCTCTTGATTCTTGGTATTTTGATCGCCTCTAAAACAAGAAACAATTCTAGCGTGTTCATCCAAATGACAAATAAAAAAATCTTAACCGAAAGCCTAAAAATAATTTTCATTATAAAATATTAATAGTGCGGATGGTTCATGTGATTCATTTGCTGATCCATTTCATACTTTTTTAAACTAATTTCTCATATGATGTTTTTTAATGTTAAACTTGTTATTCTATAATCATAACAAACACCTCACTATATCTTTTATGTTAATTTATTAATTTTTTTAATAAAGGACTTAAAACTAAAGAAATAATTCTGTCAATATTTTCTTAATTACAAAACTTTTTAAATTTCCTTTCTTTTTTAATTCACTAAATTATTGGTAGAAAAATATTAATCTGCGGTGCCGTGTCATTTAAATAATTGCACTTCATTAATATTATCATTAAAAAAAAAATTTTCTAAGAATGAAATAAAGAACAATGTTATTTATAACTTTTTCTACCATTATTAAATTGCAATTCTTAATATAATTATTATCATCATTATCATAATTTTACAATGACTAAACTTTTATGAAATGTTTTGTTATATTAAATAAAATACTATACATTTGTCTTCTATGTGAAACAATCCTTTTTTCACCTGAAATTTTTTATAATTTTTTTTTCATTAAATCAAAAACTTTTAAAATGTATATTAGTTTGTGTTAACATATATTCAATTAAAGGTAGGTATACATGCTAAAATGTATTAAAATGTAATTTAAATTTTCCATTTAAAAGAGAAAATAACAAATTTTTCAATGTTTTTTTAGTACATTTTTCAAAAAATGTTATTATTAATTCCATAATGTTCATACGATCATCCGACTGTTTACAAAATTCTACAACGTTTAAGATACAAGAAGAAAATTTTAACCATGTATAAAAAATTATTGTTGTGGAACAACTTTTATATGGAGTACCATTCATAGTAGTACCATTCACAAAATTAATTCATTCTTACCATGTTCATTCTTACCATGTTCATTCTTACCATTTAAGAATGAACAAAGCCCTGTAGTTTTACGTATACTGCCTTGTTTTTATTACAGACAATAACAAACCATAACAAATTATTGAAATACTATTTTCTTAGCAAATTTTTTGATTCTAGGTCTAGGTTGTCTCTTAAAGAAGAAGAGCGTATCAAAATTCTAAAGCCACAAAATTCAAAAATCATAATCCGAAATTACAACATCTCAAATTACAAAATTCCATTATCCCAATTCCCAAATACCAAATTGCCAAATTGAAAACCTTCAAAATAAACATGTAAATGGATCAATTTAGCATTTTAAAAATTTCTTTAGCGAAGGTTTAGGGAAAGCGGGCTCTATTATTTTGACTGCTTTATTTATAAAATATGTATTTGTACAAAAATTATAAGGAGGGATATTTTATTGTTGGGTATAAAATTATGGAGCCAATTTTTTAAGTGGGTTTGGAGGCTACAGCCTCCACTGTTTTAATAATTACTTTATTGTTTAAATATGTATGTAAAACAATAATTAGGAGGGATTAGGAAGCTTTTTGAAGATTATGTGTATATAAATGCATGCTAAGCGAAATTTTGAGGTTGGTTATAGTCAGTTTCGGGGTCGGTTTCACAAATAAATAATATTTATTGAAATTTTTTTGTTCAACAGTATTCTTTCCAGAGATTTAATTTTTAATTTTTTTTTTTTTTTTTGAGGAAATCATAGTGTTCCAATTATAGTTAATTATAGCGCGATAATGAGATTTCTCAATTTTGGGATTTTCTAATATACATTTCAATTTTGAATTTAGCAATCAACCTGAAATTGTACCTTAGAATCTCTATTATGAAAGTAGTTCAAAGCTTATACTCACTACTTGACGTGTTTATTTTGTTGATTTAAGAACTTAGACTGTGTCTATAATAGTGTCTAAAGAAACCTCTCAGAAATCTTTGTTATCAATCAAAACCTTCTATAAAAATAATAAATTTCTTATTTTTGCAATTGAAAGTTTATTTACTTTAACAAAAAAATCACTAACTTTAGTATAAATGATATTTTAATTTAAAACACTTTCGCGATATTTAAAGTTAAAAAATAAATGATTCTATAAAAAAAACAATAAATTAAATAAAATATTTACATCCGAGAGATTTAATCTTAATTGATTAGAATTAGCATTTAAAAAATTAAAATACTTATTCGACTTATATATATATATATATATATATAATTTAAAATGCTTATTGAAAACTTCAATTCGTAAATTACGTAATGTTAATCATTTTCTAACCTTTTACTTAAATTCAATATTACTTTCTTATACCAATTTAAGTTTTAAATAAAATTTTGCAAAACAATTACCACTTCGACATACCATTTTTTTATTAATTTCTTTTCAATGATACTCATGCACTCATCATAATTCATATAAATTGACATATCAGGTTAATGATGATACCCTCTATACTAAGCAATCAGTCATGAGGTTTAAATTAATTTTCGATTTATTTTATTTTTAATATAAATTTATAAGTCCTTTGAGAAGAAATTTTACTTTTAAAATACATAAGGTAGAAATAATTCTTCTTGAAAATTTTGTTTTGATTTACATATATGTATGTATTATAAAAACAAAAAAAAAAAACAAAAAAAAAAACAAGTCCATAAAAATTCTTTAAAAATTGCGAAACAAAACGAAAATTAAAATTCATGTGAATTTTAATAATGTAAAAAATGTTTGAATCTTTACGGCAATTTTTGTATAATATTCAATGGTTATCAAATTTTCTATATAAAGACATTAAACATTAAGAATTTATGAAAAATATATTGACATTTATTTATTGTGTTATAGAATGTTGTTATTGTAAGGTAAACGGTCTATTAAAAGGCAGGCTGTTTAAAATGTGACAGAATCTGAAAATGAACAAGAGTTTTTAAAATACAATAGAACTAAAACTCCTTGTATCCAATAAATATCAGCGATTTTAGCACATTTTTCAAACATATTTTTAAGTCTCATTAGTTTCACTCTGTGAATCTGTGTTCAAAACTTCCACGTGACTTATAATGCAAAAATAATATTTTTAATGTGTCTTCTTAAAACATTTGTTGAAGACATTTCTATACTTTATACTATTTAAGAATCAAATATCGAAAATTTGTTATTTTTAGACACCTTAGCTTTTACTGCTATTCTTTCTTACTTTTATTGTTTCAGTATTATATTTTTACATAAGTACATTAACGGCTTTTCAGAATTATATGTGGTTAAATTAAGAAAGTGTCTCTGGATTTTTCACAATTTTTTGCATTATTTTATGTTTAAAACAAATATATGTACATTTAAAAATCTTCTAATTTACAAGCTTAATGGTCTGTAGACTGTTAAATAATTCACTTCCTTTTTTTTTTTTTTAAAAAATTAGAGTGTATCAAAATTTTTTAATCTTGTTTTGAACAGTAAGTGGCAAGAAAAACTTATCTATCTGTATAAGTCTGAATTTATTAAACTTGGTTAGAAAGACAGAATTAATAATAGAATAAGATCTATTAGGATTAGGTTATAGAAAATTCTTTGCCCAGTTTTTACTACTTACCTATAATTGTTGATACCGCCCTAATTTGTTTTTTTTTTTTTTTTTTTATAAAATATTCAAGAAATTTCTCCATATATATACATATTATAGAGGCATTTTCTTGAGTGCAAAAGGGAATTTCCCTTCTTATTTTCATAGCGGGCTGTTATTTTCAAAGTCACGGTAAATATTTGTTTTTCATTAGAAAAATAAATTTATGCTTTTTTTTTAGTAAAGAAAACAAAAGAAAGTCAAAATAAAAACAAGTTTTTTTTTGTTCAATAGAATACGAATTCTCTGCAGTAAAAATAAAAGAGAAGTGAATTCGTAGAATCACAATTACTTGATACAACATATACATGTTTATATATGTGTTGATATTCCATATGCTGAAAATATATGACATAAAATTAGAAATGAATTAAATAAAAAAAAAAATAAAAATAACATAAAATAAGAAAACAATGAATGAAAAATGAATGGAAATCGTATGACATTTCCGCGATAATAAAAAGCAATTCCCAATTAACACACATTTATTTATATTTTTCTGTTTTTTTTTGTTCTTAAATTTATTCCATTGCATTATTTAAAGTTATTATCTTAATAATAATAATGGTAATGTTGATAATGGATAAATACAAACGACTATGGTGACGTCTTTTTACTTGGTTTTTTGTTTTTTTTTTTTCATTTAATTTGTTTCCTCTCTATCTTTAAATAAAAAACATATAGTGACGTCATAATTATTATGTATTCAAAAAAAAAAATGTTCTATCTATATGTTTCGAATAAACAAAGAAAATTTTAACCTACGATGAATTTTTCAATTCATTGTAATATTATAATACTATAGATACTTAGTTTTTATATTATCTTTATCTTAATAAATCATACATGTAAAGAATATGTTTTTGTTAGATATATGAAATTTCTATTTAGATGTTAATGACCATTATTAGCATAATCGTAATATTATTGAATAAAATTTTGATGAATTAAAATGAGTAAAAGTATTTTATTTCGAAATAGAAATGTAATTTGAACATTCATTCTTTATGTTCGAAAAAATTCGTTTCAAAATGGTTATTACCCACCGCATACAATATGTATAAGGTAGGTATTGTTCTCATATTAAAAATTTGTACACGAGATTTTGGCAAATATGGACTACTCCGGTGTGGAGAAGGCTGTAAAATTTTTTTTAGCATAATGTCAGTCTGTGTGTGTGTGTGTGTGTGTGTGTGTATGTGTGTGTGTATGTGTGTGTGTATGTGCGTGTGCGTGTGGGTATGTTTATTGGCACGTGTACAGCTAAACGACTGAGCGGAATTTTTGCAATTTTATATTTAAGGTTTTGACGTAAATATCTCGGATTGTTAAGCTTTTGAAGTAAATCGGACAACCGCAAGTGCTAGTTTACTAGTACCCTTTTTAAGTTTTTTACGAATATTTCGTAACAGAAAAATTTATTAAGAAAAATTATTAAGAAAAAGTTGTTACACAAGTAAAGAGTAACAACTTTGCCATAGAACATTTTTTGATCCGACAAATTTTAACCTTTATTTAATTTTTTTTTTCTAAGTCCAAATTTTATACATAACACTCCATATGTTTTTGTTCTTTTTTATATCACTAAAAATTTATATACATTCATATATGTACTTACATCTATGCATATTATTCTTTTGTTGATGACATAAAATTAAAACGGTAAAATTTTTGTTAGCAGATTTAATATTAATCTTATGTTTGTTTTGTATTTGTTTATAGTTTTTATTATTTTTTACTTCTAATATTTTTTAATGAAAAAAAAATGCTGTACATTACATAATAATGTAAATGGATGTACATATGAATAAATGCACACATATTTTTATGATTATGATGATATGATTGCTTATTATTGTTATTGAATAAAACAAAATGTTTTTAAATTATTAGAAGTTATTTTGCTTTGATATAAATTATTATGTAAAAAATCTATAAATTTTGGCATTGTACTTTTCGTGTAGTGGCGGTCGGTCCTGTGGTGGAGACAACTGATTTTTTTTAAATGGAACTGATATATGGATTTTTTTAAGTGTAGTGATATATGTATTGAAATCACTACAGCTTATATTATATAACTGGAAGAAAATTTTTGAACACCTTGTTACCTTTTAGTGTAAAACAATCTAATATATTATATCATTGAATTATGCAAAATTGTGTTGACCGAATCTAAAATAGGGAACAAAGTGAAGACATTATTTAAAATTAATGCTTTTTAAAGAAGCGGCATTTTCAAAAAGACAATTAAAATTACTTTTACACCAATCATTTGAATTTTTTCATAGAATTCTTTATGTAAGAAAAAATTGTTAATAATCAAGAGACAGTATCTTTAATTTTACGGAAGTCCTATACAATTAAAAAACCCCGTCACATATAAACACATAATATTGTAGTTTTAACTTTAATTTCTTACTTACGATAAATTTGTGTGGGTCTCCAAATTACAGCTGATGTCTAAAAATAGGAAATTTTCAATTTTTGACCCCTAATAGGTTTTCCTCAGGAGGAAGATAAAAAAAATTGTTTTTGAAATAATATATTATTGTAATTTTCCAAAGTCATTTTCCTAACTGAAAGAGTTCTGGAAATACCGCAAGGAGTCGAAGTTTAATATATTAATTTATAAAACTTTAATTATTCCCTGTCATTTGAAGTTTTTAGATTATTATAATATTAAAAGTAGCTTGTGTTGTCTTTTAAAATAGGTCTTTTTAAATTTTGAGGTACAGTAACTATATTATGGGTGCAACATCATAAAATACTTTTTCTATATCTACAATATTAATTTTTTTTATAAGATCTTAATCTGCATTTTATAAGATCTGGAAAAATTAAATTTTAAAGGGTGTAGAATTTTTCGTAACGGACTTAGGTATAAACAAAGTGAAACTCAAAATTCAATTTTTTCAAAATTATTTGCTAAAAACATGTTTACGATTTAACTATACTCAAATTCAATTCAATTTCGGTTAATTTTAAGAATAAAAGAATAATTCATATTTGCTATATTATATTTAATGTAAAATAATTTTGTAAAGGAAACTATAACAAACTTATTTAGTATTCCAGAAATAAACAGCGTCTTAAAATGTAATATTGAAAAAAAATTATTCTTTCTTAAGATTGAATTTAAATGAGAAGTTTTTTTTTTTTTTCTTTTTTTAATATATTGATTTACATAATAGAGTTTAAACTTGTATTGTATGTTATTACGCATCATATGTTAATTTGCATTCTAAGAATTGGAAAATTCTCTTTTAGATGCATATGATTGAATATTTTTCTTTAATGAATTTTTAATAATAAAATATATTTTTTTAAGTTAATTTTTAGTTTTAATTAATACATTTTATTTTAAAAATGTGATTCTAATTAAATTATTGTTAAAGATTGAATTTTACAACTCGCAAGATATTTGTACTAAAGCTTAAACGAACTTTGTTGAATACGATACAATTTTATTGTAAAAAAAAAATTTAATTAAACGTAATAATTTTTAGATACTTCCTTTTGATATCATATCACTTCCATCTACCGTAATATTATAAAATTATTTGTTTTTTTTTTCTTCTTTGCCTTATATTTTTTAATATGGTTTATGCAATTTTCAATTTGCTATTAAATATAGATTAAATTTAATCTTTAAGGATAATAATTTTTTTTTTTTTTTTAGAAATTATACTATAAAAACACAATATATGATAATCTTTTGCATTTATATTTTAAATAGAAAAAATTTTACAATAATTCGATATACATAATAACTATTTATTGTAATCAGTTATAATCTGAATTTATATTTGATAGAATCTAAAATTTCCTAGTATTGTGCAAAATTATAATTACGCAATAAATTTACATTCAAGCATTCTGTACGAATCGGTAATCGGTAATCGCTAATAAATTAGATTTTATTTTGAATAACCTAAATACTTAACATCAGTTAACATTTTTGTTTTTTTTTTTTTGTAAAAATTTTTTATTCATATAATAATAGAACTAAAAGATTATATATTATAATGTGTGTTATAAATCAATTTAAGTACAAAAATTGAAGGATAAAATTAATTTTAACACTTCATTATTTTTTCATTAAATTAAAAAATAAACTACAAAAATTTTCGTCTTATCATAATTATCACAAAATTTTTTCAACATAAATTTAAAATTTTGTTGTTAACATATTTTATTTTTTTTTTTTTTTCGTTAAATTTTTTTTTAAATTGTATGTTTCTTTTTTTAATCTACTAAATATTATTGTTGCCAAAACAACAAATTTCTCCATTAAAAATTTATTTAATTAATTATTTACCACAAAAAAAAAAAAACAAAAAAAAAAATACAAAGTAAATATTTTTTTTTTGTTTTATTTTAATATAAAATATGATAAAATTTTTAAAAATAAAGAAAAATTCATTGTTTTTTTTGTTTGTTATTAAATTTCTCGCATGAGACAAAAATATATCATCTAATATGACATAATAATTCATTTACCTATATTTCACGTTTAATAAACTTTTAATTTTGATTGAAAGCAACAACAGAAACTTTATTTTTTCTATTATTTTTTTTTTTTTTTTTTTGCACAAATTTTCTTAAAAATATGAATATGTACATTCTTCCAGTATATTAAATTCTCTATATACAATTTATGTACAGGATGTTAAAATACAATTATATAGTAAAATTTTAAATAATTTTAGAGAATTTTATATATTCTGTTCGAGAGTGAAAAGTGGATCCGAATAGTTCTTGAATACAAATTTTAAAAATTTTTACATTTGAATTAACTAGAATTCATCTAATTCATAATACTGTATCTTAAACTTTATCTTATAGATAGAATAAAATAATATATTTTTTTTTTATTAATAAATAGATAGAATATTTTATAAAGAAAATCGTAAGAAAATCAAAGATGTAATATTATACACATACAGATTTTGTATTTTTAGAAGTTATAAGACATTTTTTTCAGTTTTTTTTTATAATTAGATTTCTTTGAGTGTAATTTCTAAAAAATATTAGTATTTAAAAAAAATTATCAACTTTATCTTTGGTTTTAAATAATAGATATGAATATTCAAACTATATAAAAATCTTTAAACTGATTATTTAATTACTAATTAAATTTTTTTTATAAATTACAATATAATAGATTTTTATTAAATTGAACTTAATTTTTGATTGACTCTGTATATAATATAATACATACTAATATTAGAAAAGAAAATAAATATCAGATAAATTATGTGATATTCTCGTATATTTATGTCTGAAAAGAACAGAATAAAAATCAAAAAAAAAAAAGAATAAAAATATTTCATAAACATAAGATTTCTATTTTTAATAATTTTAAAAAGAATTTATAAACGTATACATTTATATTATATATATGTACTTATATTCATATACATACAGTTTTTTTTTTTATTTTATTAATTTTATTAAATAACAAAAATATTATTTTTAATTTTATCTTTTCTGTTTAAGATATAATCTATAGAATTTAAATAAAAATAAAACCATTTTTTTTTTTTACCTTAAAATTTTATTTTTTAAGCCAAGTAATTATTTTGTGTTCCTTTAAAATCATTATCTTTTTTGTAATTTATATTATAGTCAATAGATGTCATCATCAGTATTGTTTATTTATTTATTTATTTATATTACATACATAAATGTAATGCAATTATTATTGAACCATCGGCTACCAAGGCCATTATAGGTTTTCATACTATTATTAGATTATATACTAATATTATTTATTTTGTTTATATTATATACTATATATTTACATTATTGTTTTAATGTATATTCAATAAATTGTAGCAACTACAGTTAACTAAAATATGTAGTTGCAATTTGAATAATTAATTCAGGACGTTTTTCTTTACACTTTTTAGTACCGATTCAAAGGAATAGTTATCAAATTTCAACAATATGTTATATGTATGTGATAATATTGAATCCAACGTGAGTTAAGTTCAGTTTCATTGTTTCCTTATATGGAATTAATCTTTATTTAATACTGATGATATTATTGATTTCGATGATAATACTGATGATACTGATGATATTATTGATATTGATACTGATGATATTATTGATGATATTTCAACTTTTTTAAATTGTTAAGAATATTCATAAAATATTTTAAAGGATAACAAAAAATTAATTGTAATTTGTAATACTATTAATTTATAATTTATTGTTTTACATTTTGAATAATATCACGAATATAATTAATCATTTTAAGTCGTGTTTCAATTAAACAATCATAATATTCAATTAAATTTGTTTTTAATTCACAATTCCATATTTTTGAATTATTATAAAGATTTTGACGAAATTTCAAATCAAATTTACCATCATTTTTTAATTTTTCATATGTATTTAATGCATTCCAAAATATTTTGAATGATTTTGATTCTTTTTCAATTTTTTCATATTCTTCTTGTCTATATTGAAAATTATTATAAATTTCTTGACATTCATTTGACATTACTGTAATAATAATTTCAATATTCTCTAAATCAAATTCACAAGTTTTATAAACAGAAGATTTTGTATTTCTGGGAAGTATTGATATCTTCAAAATAAAAAAATAGAATAAAATGTAAAAATTAGTTAAATTATGTAGAAATAAATTAAAATAAAAATATATTATGAATTTAAAAAAAAAAAAAATTGTTTATCGTTGCTAACTAAAGTGAAACGGGTTTTTTTTCCAAATTAAATTTTTTTGAATTTTATTTTGTAAATTTTATAGAATAGTTCCCACATAAACAAAATCTTTAACTATTTATTTAATTATTTTATGTATATTGTAATAAGGTAGATATGTAAGATGATGACTTTTCACGATTCTATACGAATAAACGTTAACTACCGCTAAATTGCGCAATTTCGATGCAATTAATTCATGTGACTTATGTTGATCTCTTCATTTTATTGTAGTTAGGTAAAGGTAAGTCAAGTCACATCGTTATTGACATTGTGCAATTGTGTTCATACTATGTTCATACTATGGGTGTTTAACACCCATAGTATGAACAAGTAAAAGTAAACAAGAAGTAAACAGGTTTTGAAAAATGGTGTTCATACTACACAACTAGTTTAAGTTTTGACAGCAATCAAAATTAAAAATGGATACTAGAAAAAAGTTATTAGGTTTATATGCCAATTATGATTATTGAAAAAAAAATAAAACTTTTTTTTTCTTTTTGCTTCGTAAAATATATGTAAGTCTTTATTTTTGATTTTAGTTAGGAATCTAGTTATTAAAATGTAAAAAATAGAGTTTTTTTTTTACAAACAAAATACACATTGGCTTGTAAAAACAAAAATAAAATTTGGGAATTAAATATTTTGAATTGATCATAAAAAAATGGAAAATATAAAAAAATTTTTCCGTCCATTTTTTACATTTTATAGTTTAACAATGCATTTAAAAAAAATTAAAGTTATCAAAAGGTTATTGAAAAATACAGAAAACTTCGATTCATCGAAAAAAAAAATTGATTATGTCAAAAATTTGAATATACAACCTTGAACATAAACTAGTTTAAAAATGACAGGTTTTTTCATAGAATATTTTCTTGTTAAACAGGAATTAAACTAGTTTATCGAGTTAAATATGTTTAACTGTGTAGTATGAACATAGTATAAGACTGCTCCACTTCTGTTGTAATTTCATTGTATGAAGCAAAGAGGATTTATTTTTTTGCGGTACTATTACTCAATATATAATATGAATGATCATAAATCTTGACATTAATGCAAATATTTGTGATCATAGGGCGTCATAATTCCTTCTTCGACAAAATTTATTTAATAAATTGGTTCTGTACTAAAGTTGAAATAAAATTGTAGTATATTGAAATATTCTTTGAAATTCAAATTTTTTTTTTTTAAATAAGAAACTCCGATTAAAAATAATTTTCTAATAATTAAATTAAATATTTTAATATAATATCTTTGATATTTTTTACAAAACTTTATTTAAAATTAATTATTTCAATTAAATTTAAATAAAACTAATTAAATTATAAACTTAATTTGAAATTTATAGTAAAAATTATAAATTTACTCACTATTATTAAAAAAGCACTCAAAAAATTAAGTAAATTCTCTTGTTTATTCATTTTGTTTTCGCTTCCAGTTTTTTTTTTTGAGTTAAACTAATGTTTAACTATTTAATTAATTATAATTTTAAGCTATTTTATTTTGTTTATACTCAAAAAAAAATTTTTTTTTTAAATATTTTTATATTTTTTTTTTCAAATCTTCTCTTTAAGCATTTTAAAACTTCATTGAAATAAAATGAGTAATATTAAAAGAAATAAATTGTGAATTTTTTTGTAATCAGTTATGATTTTCTAAATTTGATAAGATTAAATTTTTTGCAATAAAAATTTGATTTCTATTTAGATTTTTTTTTTTGTGTTATCAAAGTAAAAATGATAAAATAATAATAGAAACTTGTATATTACAGATTAAAAGTTATATAAATATTGAAAAAAAAATATTGAAGTAATGTACGAGTTTTTTTTTTTCTTTTAAGCATTTTATGTTCTATATCCTAGTGGAACAAGCCCCAAATTTTTACAAAAGAAAAAATAAATAAATAAATGTTAAAGGCATTAACAAAGATGTTAAATTTTTTTGTTGTATTTATTTATTTTTTTATTTCAATCTACTGTAAAATTTCTCTTACAGATTATGCTTATAATATAAAAATTAAATACATAATAATAATGATTATATAAAGTAAAATAAAACAATCTTAATAATAGTATATTAACAACAATCAAAAAAAAAAAAATTATTAATTATGGAAAAAGTTACAAGCTAACTGCAGAAAAACTATCAATATATAAACGTTGAGAATTTGCTATTAGTTTAAAGAGACCATAGTTAGTTCTATTGCTTTGAAGATACAAAAATCTTTAGCTTCTAAAATCACTAACTGGAGCATATATATTAAAAAGAACAGGAATAAGCAGCAATATTCCGTCTGCTCTTAAAAGTAGATAACTTAATGAATTGACATTTAAGTAAATAACTAGTAACTTAAGTTTTCCAGTCGAACTTAATCCGTAGACAAAATCTGATCTTGTTTCTTTGAACAGATTCTAATATTTTGATGATATACTTAGCATATTTAAATAATCTATGAAATATTATTTTTTGATTAAAAAATAACAAACAAAATAAAATGTTATATAGTCATATAAGAATTAACCCAATTTTTTATCAATTAACACAACCAAAACAATATTATTGCTAAAAAGGTAGATAATTTTTATTTTAAAAAGAAAAACTATAATAGGTTTTCAATCTTTTTACCTAAACTACCTGTTAATACTTCTATTTATTGTAATCATTTTTCAAACAAAATAAAACCAATTCGATAAGTATAATATTATTAGCTCAAATGATATTTTCATAAAAATCACTTCAACTTTTAATTAAAAAATTATTTTTTTAATTATTTTTATTTTCTTTGTACTATTTTAAAACATGAAACATTCATTATTTACAAAAAAATTAAAATACAAGTAATTTAAATTACTCAATAGGTTTACTAAGTTTATTATTTAAATTTTCAATTATTTTCTTTCTATATTCAATCATACATTCATAATATGGTTTCGTTTCATTTTGTTCATTACAATTATTTGCAAAAGTTTGAGTTTCATTATATAAATCAAAACTTAAATATTTTACTTTTTCAGGATTATTAATTTTTTTCTTATATTCTTCCAATTTTGTATAAAAATTTTTAAATAATTTACTTTCTGCCACTGCTAATTCTTTAATTTCTTTAAAGCTTGGATTCCTAAAAATTTCTTGACAATTATCTGTAAAATTACCAATTGTTTCTGCATCAAAATCTAAATCACAGGTGTGAAGTATTTTAGTAACAGCAATAATCTAAAATAATTAAAACAAAAAATAACTAATTTAATTAATATTTTAATGAATTTATTTTTATTTTATTTATTATTTAAATTTTAGTATATAAATACAGGATGTTCCATTTAAATCCATCCCATAATTTCTAATTTATTTAAATATAAGGATTCCAATATTTATTAATACTAATCGATGATATCTGTATTATTAAATAATTTTTTAAAAATTTTAACTGTTCTTTTTTTTTTTTAATTAATGAGATATGGTTAAATTACTATAACAATGGTAACATTATGGTTAGAAAAATAATGAAAACTCAATTTTGCAATGCTATCATTAATTTAACTTTAAAAAACCATTCACGATAAAAAATATTGTCCACTACTTTATTTGCGTTGTATTAAATGTCGAAACAAAAATTTTTTAAATGTTAAATTGTTATATTTTAGCGTTCAAAGTTTACAGCTATATTGTTCAACTTTGGTATTTTTAATGACGCTCATATTATAAAACGTTATATATAGTTTCAATATGTTGAATATTTTTTAACGTTAAAGTTTTACTGTTACACCAGAATAAATGAAATGCAGTTGAATTTTTTTAGAACCCCCTGTTGTTTTATTTTACAAATAAATAATATTAATAATAATATTATTTATTTCATTTATATATTATGTAATAATATACATATATTTACTTGATGAAATAAAATTCCACTTAATATTCCGATAATAATAGTGTTTTTTAACATTTTTATAATTTTTTTTTTTTGGTTTTTCTTTTTAAAGAGTTCTAAATTTTACTAAAAAAAAAAATATCCGTTGCGATTTATTTTAAGGTTTAAACACTACAAAAATATTTTGTAAACTGTTTTTATGTTAACAAAAAAACTTAATAGAAAAATATAAATATGGTCAGTAATCGTTTAATAATACCTTTTTGTTTTATACAAACGTCGTTATCAGCTTTTATTACGCTCAGATATTGGTATGTATATATAATTGTAAATATCGTAAATAAAATGTTATCTTTCTTAAGTACATTCAAAAAAAAAAAAAAAATTGCATAATGAATTTCACAAAAAGAATACAAAAAGGTTTTTTTCTATGATTCATTTATAAATATAACATTCGAAACGATCAGTTTTTGTATATTAATAAGAATTTATTATCTATTTCTTATTAAATATATTGCAAATATTTTAAAATAATTTTAATATAACATTAAAAATGTAAGAATTAATAAATTTTATATTATAATAAAATATTATAAAATCATTAACAATAGTATAATTTTTCCCCTAAACCAATAATTGGTCGGTTGAAGATATTAATCGCTTTATCAATTAATCGGCCATATTTAAAATTGTTAGAAAAACTAAATAAATAATGTCATTAAATTCATTAAAAAAAAAAATAAAAAATAAAAACTCAATACAAACAGTTTAAAATACTGTAATTTGCACCAACATTTTGTAAATTTTCCCAGACTTGTATATGTATAAGAAAAAATTGTGAAAAATTATGAGACACTTTCTTCAACTTTAAGTAAACCCTATATAATTAAGAAAACCATTAACACATGTAAAGTTATAATGTTGATATTTTAACTATTGCGTTTTATTTTGAAAAATGCGTACTTGGTGACTAAGAGACAGATATCTAAAAATAATTTCCTAATTTTTAAGACCTAATACGTTTATAAATAGAGAGAGGTATGAAAGCAATTTTCTAACGTAACTTATGCTTTCTTTTCTCAAAATTTCAAAGCTATATCTAAGGCGTTGCGGAAACATGAAAGAAAGAAAATCTTGTAAAAATTGTTTTCACATAACGGTAGCTAAATATAAATACTAAATTTAAAAAAAAATTGCATAATTTTGATATTAATTTCTAAAGGTAAAAATGTAGTCGTTTGGCTTTTTTAGATTGAAAAAATATTGAGAAAAATTTGAGATTTACAATTTTAAAAATAAGACTTTTTCAAACTTTGAGAGGCTGTACATTAAAATACCGCTACATTAAATAGTTGTTTAAGAACATTAATTGTATCTACATATTAAATTAATACAACATAAGACTAATTATTCATGGCTTAAATTGCATTGTTCTATCTTAATCATACGCTCTTGAAATTTTAAAAACAGACGAACGGACAGAGAGCATGAAACTCAAAATATTTTTGAAAAAGTTTCTAAAAATGGAGATTTTCTTTATTCCTACATTAACACTTTACTCAAACATGTTCGCCGAAGTGAAAGAAAAATACATCATTACGCAAATTGCTAATTTACATAACATATATAATAACATAATATATAATCATTTGCATTCTTGAATTCAATTATTATAAACTGTTAAAAATATGTTTTTATTTTTCATTTACCCCTTAAAACAGACAATTAAATTTAATTAAAAAAAAATTTTTTTTTTTAATTAAAATTAGTATCTATCTTTACAATAAACACAAATATAACATTTATAATAAACAAAATTACAACATGATTAATTCAAGGATAAAATTTCTAAAATTAATAAAAACTAAAAAACATAAATGTAAAAGATAATTCTAATGTTTCCTTATTAAAACAAATTTTTTCCTTTTTTTTTCCTTTTTATAAATTAAAGTTTTTTCATCTATATCACTTTAAAATGAAAATGATAACAAAAGACAAAACTGATGAACTTTAAAACAAAATCAAAAAAAGACAATACAAAATACATTTTTTATTTAAAAGTTAAATTGCCACTATTTTATGACGATATAGATAATATATATAATATGTCATTTAAAGTCATTTGCAATTGTCCTGAATTTAAGTTATTGGTTTTTTAATACCGCTTTGTATACAATTTTTTTTGTTATATATTTTTTTTTTTTTTTTTACCGTGTTGTCCAAACACCATTAAATGGATACCATCTATTAGTTGTTATTAACACTGTTAATATCGTACAACATAAGCCAGACGATATTGGAAACAATGAAAAACAATAAGTAAAAATAGTTGCATCCTTTTTTTTTTGTTATTATTTGTTCTTCTGATCAGCAAAACTCAAAGCAAACGACATTATATACATTGTATATAATAAGTATACAGAATATATATACGTACATAATTATATCCTTGTGCATAAGAATATAACTGTATATTATATAAATTTTTGAAAATATTTCAAGTACTAGATGCGGTGTTTTCCATCCGGAAAGGAGCTATAAATAAACATGCAAATATATTTTTAAGCGCATTTAAAAAAAAAAAAACAACAAGAGAAATTACTCAAAAAAAAAAATAAAAAAGAAAAAAAAAATCACAAGCTCAGGTGCAACTAAAATATATCCAAATATAAAATTTTAAAATGACCATACTATAAGAAAATAATAAAGATGATAAAAAAAAATCAATAGATATAGAGAGTCTATAAATTGTTTCTACAATATTTTGGATGAGATTTAAGGATCGTTAAATTTTTCATTCGTACGGGTTATATTATAAGAAAAATTGGGATATGAAAAATATAGTTATTCGAGAGGTACTCAAAGTTTTGGACTTTGAGTCTTAAACAAAAACAATATGAAACTTAAAATGTATTATGCTTTAGGAATTACTTTTTTTGTTTTAATTATTGTGCTGACAGATGAACTGCCGCGCAAAACTAAATTGACTAATTTTTCGATTCTGATCCGATTCATACAGTTTAGTCTATAATATATAATATAGTTATATGAGTTACAAGTGAACCAATAAATATCGTTTGTATATAAATATAAATATGCCTATAGATTTGTAAATATTTATTAAATTTATTAAATTTATTTTAAAAAGCCTAAATTATAAAAAGTTTAATTATAAAAATATTGTTTTCTTTTCAAACATCGTTTAGAAATTTTAATTTGTTGCATTTGCAAAATTAATAAATATTTAAAGTGAAATGAATTTTTTTTAGTGGGTTTAATTAGTATATAATTAGAAATTATACATATACATGTACTTAGTATAATTACAAATTATACTTATACATATACAATTCTCTTAATATATATATGGCTTTATTCAGTTCAGTATTTATTTGTGAAATTGTAATGAAATCGATTGGGGACATCTAGACAAATTTTGATAATTATTGATATGTAATTTTATTATAATTTTTTTTTATTTTATTTAAAATTATGATAATTTTGATATTTTAATTATATAAAAAAATATTACTTTTTTTTTGCACTGGTATTATCTATTTTGTAACAACCACTTACTTGATAACTAATTTTGTAAGATAATACATAATTAATTAAATGCTCTGTACGAGCTTTAAGCTCTCTTGAGATAAATTATAAATAAATAAATAAATAAAAAAATATCAATAGAAAATGCTTTTGCAATTGTAACAGAATATAATTTCAATATCTTCAAAATTTTCTTGTCATGTTGCTGTTTAAAAAAAGATTAAAAATTATCGATACAGAACGATTACAATTAAACAGAAAATCAGATATCCATAAAAACCGTTACTCTCTTAATTTAAACGTTTTAACATTTAATTTTCTCATTATTGTTTTCAAACATTCTTCAATATTATTTTGTTCATATGGTTACCTTATAATTTTATTTACATTCGCAAATATTTCCTTTTTCATTCTCTTTTGCTGGTATTCTCTTAATTCTTTTTTTTTTTTTTTAACATTTCCTTACAGAACACTAAAATTGCTGTTGGCTTCTTTTGTGTTAATGTTTGTAATTCGTTTATACATATTTTGTTTTGCAGCACTTTTTTTTTTTACAATACGTTTAAAATGTGCTTAATGGCCTAAAAAAAGAAAGGTTTAAAAAAAGAAAAAAACTTTCTAAACAAAAAAAAAAAGGAAAAAAAAAGAACATCATATTATTAAAGTTTACCTCGACAAATAATGCTCATATTAATTTTGATAAAAAAATTTATATAAAACAAAATAATTATTAAAAAAAAAACAAAATTAAACTAAAACATTAATTCGAAGAAAATGAACCTTTCAAATACAATTGTTTGTAAAGAAATATTTTATTTTTTTATTAAAAAGTTACAGGAAACCAAAAACAAAAATTATATATAAAGAAACATTTGTTTTAAAGTGAAATTTTATTTATATACGTATTCCGGTTATTCGTTTTTTTTTTTTTTCTTTTACAGTTAAATAATAAAACATCATTAATTTTTTAATCTCTTGAAAAATTTTTTTTCTGATGCTAAAATTTAAGGAATATTAAATTGTTCTTTATTTAAAACTAAAAAAATTTTAGTAAATTCTTTTAGAGAAAAATAAATTTCCCGCTTTTCATTGATTTTGATATGAATTCTTTTAAAAATATTTATTTTAGAAACATAACTGTGTGTCTATATAATGTAAACACGACAATTTAATAGTGATTTCAGCTAACTAATTAGATTTCTATTAAAAATTGAAAGATAGAGGCCTCGCTGGCTTAGTGGGTATAAGAGCGTATAAAATATGCTGTAAACACCGAGGGAGAGTGGGTTCGAATCCGGCACACGTCGTAAGAGTTATCCACCCTTACGACTTTTATAGCCACGCCTAAAAAAGAAAGGCTGTCTAATTTTCTGTCCACATTTATGTGGCAGAGAAATATGCATTAAAAAAAATATATATATATTGAAAGAAGTTTGGAGGTCAGAAGTGGTTTTCTCTAAATCTAATATTAATTTCTTTTGAAAAAAGAAATTTCCCATTCCGAACTCAATTGGCTTAACTAAGAGAAAATCAAAAAGAGAATATACCACTGATTATATTTTCTCGTTTACGTAAATAAAAATTATTTGCAATTAATTTTGCCTCATTTAAGAACAGTCATTTGAATTTTTATTGTGTTGATGATTTTAGTAATAAGAAATAGATATAATAAAGAAATAATTTATTAAAAAATTAAATTGTATTGAATATTTTTGTTCTTTAAATTGAATGTTGTACATATTTGTGAAAAAAAGAAGTGCTTTATTTATTTCCGAGCTTTATTTATAATGTTTTAAAAAAAAAATGTTAAAACAAAAAAATAACGATAAGATAAAATTTCAAGGCAGTATATAAAATCAAAGATTTTGACAGATGCACATTTTTCTAAAGGCAATATGAACAGTTTAGAATGGTTACTAGTGTTACAAATTGTAATATTTCTTAGAATTTTATATTAAAAGAAACAATTTTAATTTAAAAACCTATATAAAAGAAAAGCTGTTAACATAATGTATAAGATTATAATGTTGAAATATTAATTTTACTTTTTACATTCAAAAAATCTGTACAGGTTTCTTAAAATAGTAAATGGTTTGACCACAAACAGCTCTTAAATAGGAGGAGGTACAAAAAAAATAACTAATGCTAATTCTTAATAACTAATGTTAAAATTCTAACGATTTTTTTATTTTTCTTCTTTCAAAAATTCAGAGTTAAAAGCGTGAGATATAGAGAAAACATTATCTTGTACATTTTAATTTTCTCAGAATAGTAAATTTAATCACTAAATTGAAAAAAAATTGAAAAAGATTTATAAAACTGAAAAAATATCCTGATGGTTTTTGATTGAAAAAATATTTGACATAGTTTGATGTTTTTAGATTGAAAAAAATGTTAAGAAGAACTTAAGATATACGCACATTAAAAAATAGGTTTTTTTTCAATTTTAATATGCTGTATTATTGATTACATTTTATATAAACCACCATGGTTTATATAAAAATCATGGTGGCACTATATAAAAAAGTTCAATCAACAATATTAATTTAAGAGACCAACTCATAATTAAAATTTTCATTGTTATATCTTAAACCGTATAGAAGTTTTGTAAACAGACCAACAGACAGGCAGAGTGGAATTAATAAGCCAACATTTCAAAATTTGGGCTAAAATGTATTGAAACAAAGTACTAAAATTTGATAAAATATTATTACAATTTTAAAGGAAAGCTTTATCTTACACACCAAATCTATTATACAATTTATCATTTCTTCATTAAAGTTAGAAAATGTTGTTTTTTACTAATCAATTAGTTTCTAAATTTTCATAGGTATCCAATCTATACTGCAGTTTTAAAAGTCTAAAAGTAACGACTTTTAAATTTTTCTGATAAAGTCTATTTATATTTTCAATCAATTGTACTGCTCTTCAAAGCAAATTTATATACCAATTTACACAAGATTTTACTACTGTTGTCCTAATCTAAAAATAATTGTCTTGCTTCAAATAATTTTCTGTCAGTTTTCAATTGAAAAATAATCATAAAGTAAATTTTGAGTTCTAATTATTAAAAATTAGACTTTTCCCAACGTAATAGATGGAGTTACTTGTTCTTTTACAACTTAAATTTTACGGACGTACGCATATTGCCAAAGAAATAATGATATTTTTTCAAAATGTTTTCAAATTATTGAATTTTGAATAAAAAAATTTCATATAGAAATAAATAATGGTTTTTAACCCATTACTAACCCATTTTAGTAGTATTTTTTTACTAACCATGAGTAAATTTTACTCACACATAATAATTGATGAAAGAATGAAAATTATGAAAAGATAACAATAAAAAATTATTCTGATACAATCGTAGCTGCATATCCCCAATATACAACTTTTTGTCTATTTTTAAACGTCAATACTAACCATGACTAAATTTTACTCACAAATTTATAGTGATACCACTTTTATTCAGTTATTTGCTACAAATTAATTTAATGTCTTAATACTAACTGTGAGTAAAATTTACTCAGTTGATATTATTGTCTCTAATAAATGTTGCCAACACTGCTATAAAAAAAGAGCATCTTGAAATGCTAACTGTGAGTAAACTTTACTCACAAAATAAAAATAAAAATATTCTTCGAATGCTAACTGTAAGTAAAAAAAATTACTCACTAACCTTCAGAAGTCTGTGTAAAAATATTAACACTCACACCCTTGGTAACAAAAGTAAAGTATAGAGACAGTAAAATTTACCACGATATATAAGAGATATTTGCTTTTAAAGTTCGAAGTGAGTAAATTTTACTCACTGTTAGCAAATTAAAGTTAAAAAAAAAATGTAAAGCCTGCATAAAATCTAAAAGTATGGTTTGCATATTTTTAATAAAAAAAAGTTTAATTTTTATTTTTAATTAAATTTTAACGCCAAAATACTGGACAATAAATAATAACGTTTTGAAATATCAAAATTTTTATTTTTTAATTTTATTGTTTTGCACAAAGAAAAAAAAATCGGTATCATCGCACTGTCATTTTAAAAATTTAACGTACCACACTTTAAAAAAAAAAAAAAAATTCTCACTGACGACAATAAAACAAAAATAAAATATTGTAATTGTTTTATTGCTCTTTTTTTTTTGTTCTTTCGAATAAATTTTTCATGAACTTGAATTACAGTCATTGTCAGTTTTTTTGGTTTTTATTTTCAATAAACAAAAATGAAAATAATAAAAAAAAATTAAAAATTAAAATTAAAATTTTATTTTCCCAAAAATAAAAATATAAAAATAATCATTTGAATAAAATTTTTGCAAATTAAAAATAAAATCCTTGTTTTGCAGAATAATTTGTTTTATTTCCAGATGGTTGAAAATTTTTTAGGTATATGTACATATTATATACTTACATATATTATTAAGTTTTTAAAATACTTTCGATTATTATATAATCGTTTTAGTTATAGATATAATTAGAGAAAAAATAAATACTACCAATTAAGAATTAATTCAAAAAAAAAAATAAAAAAACTAAAAAAAAAACAAGACATAATGTAAAACAAAGATTTTTTAAATGCACATTTCACAATTTGTAACTAATTTTCCTATGAATTACTAAGAAATTTTAACTTTATGACAGCTTTTAGCTAATGGGATGAATAATTTTTAAAAAGAAATTTATTCTATATTTTGAAATATATTCCAAATTTGGGTGGGGTGCTTTTGATTGGGGTGGTGGGTGATTTTGATTGGGATTGTGGGTGGTTTTGATTGGTTAAAGTTTAACACTATCCGAATGAATCGCGTAGAATTCTTCTAGTTGATATTTGAAGTTTTTCACTGACCCTCGTAAAAAACAAAAACATAACTGTAATTTAAAATAACAAATTGTCGAAGCAATATTACTTTTGATTTATAAAGCTCAATTTTCTGAATAAAATTTCCAAATAGGAGTTTTTTACGAGTCTCTGAGACTGCAGTGCCGCTTATGAAACAATTATTATATTATTTTATCTATAGTTTAAATTTAAATGCTCTATCTATTTGCTCAATAATGTAGAATTTTTGTAAAGAAACAGATGAGCAAAATTAAATTATTACATTTTCCCAAAATTCTTTTCCAAAAACTTTAGAACTTTTTAGAACTTTTAGAACTTTTATTACTTTTAGAACTTTTTTTTATAGAAATAAAATGAAGTTAGTGCAATTTTTGGGTATAAGAATTTAAAATTTTCTGACCAGGCAGTACATTAGCACTAAAGGTCGTATAACCTATTGTTTGATCAAAAAAGGGAAGTGGTGTTTAGTGGGTTAAAGTCCCACACACTCATGGAGGACTCGTGCTCGTTTTCACTCCTCTATAGTGTCTTTCGATGATTACCACCTACCCTTGCAAAAAAAAAAAATTATAAAGCATCAACTTCGTGTTGAGCATATTTTAAAAATTTCATAAAAAATTAATTTAAAAAAATAGTGATTTCAACATATTAGAAAAGTTGTTTGTAAAAAAGGTTGTTTAATCAGAAACTCTTAGAATAACTTTTAGAATAAATGAATATTTTTTATACTCTACACATTAAGTATAGGGTATATTAACTTTGGTATGGTGTTTGTAACCACCAAAAGGAAGCGAGTTAGGTATAGACATGTATATATATTCTGAATCAGGATCACCGTCTGAGTCGATTTAGCGAGGTCCGTCCGTCCGTCCGTACGCACGATAACTGAAAAATAATGATGCTATCTTGATGAAATTTATACTGTAGGTTAACAATGACTAAGGTAAGGCGGGGATTGTAAATGGGCGAAATCGGACCATTCGTTCGAGTACCTCCCATACAACTTCCAAAACTGAATACGCATATCTTCGAAATTAATAAAGATAGGAACTTAAAATTTCGTACGAGGGTGTGTTTTTCTGAATCCCTGATATCCCCAAAATTTTAGATGAATTGGAGTGGTTGTTCGGGTACCTCCCATACAACTCCCAAAACCGAACAAGCATATATTCGAAATTAATAAAGATAGAAACTTCAAATTTGGTACTAGGGTGTTGTTTCCTGAATCCCTGATTTGTCCAAAATTTGAGATGAATTGGAATGGTCGTTCGGGTACCTCCCATACAGCTCCGAAAGCCGAACAAGTATATCTTCGAAATTAATAAAGATAGAAACTTTAAATTTGACACGAGGCTGTTGTTTCCTGAATCCCTGATTTGTCCAAAATTTAAGATGAATTAGAATGGTTGTCCGGGTATCTGCCACACAACTCCTAAAACCAAACAAGCATATCTTCGAAATTAACAAATATATAAACTTGAAATTTGATATAAGAATGTTCTACCCTGTTGATGTCTCTAAAATTTGAGATGAATTGGGGTGACGGTCCGCGTGCCTTCACACACTTCCCAAAACCTAACAAGCATATTTTCGAATTTAATACAGATAGAAATCTGAAATTCTGTACAAAGGTTGTAAAAGCATTTATTTTTTTAGCTTAGTTATATTAAATACCTAACTAAAATAACTTTTGATTTTTAATTTAATTTGAATTTTTTAGGTGTAGGGTATAAATAAGTCGGTTGCATCGACTTACTGTTACTTTTACTTGTTAAAGAGTTATATTGGATTAAAAAGAGTTATATTGGATTAAAGCCTTTATTTATAATCACTTTGTAATTTTAATTAAAATTTTTATTAAGAAAAAAACAAAGTTATTATAAAAAAAACATTAAAAAAACAATATAGCTTGTAAAATTTGATTTTTGATCAGTTTTGATCACATCTACCAATGTATCATATCTTAAATTCACAATTTCAACAAAATTCGTTAAGCCCTTTAATAGTGATATTCCTTAACAAGATGGATTGAACAGCAATCTTTATATTACCGACGTACCGGAGTACAAAATCTTTAGTTGAGTGTTTTTTTTTAAATTTTCAAGTTAAAATTGGTATGATTACAATACTCTTTACTCTTTGGTCTCTACTACTAACGAAACGTTTTTTAACAGCGAAAAAAATAAACTGCAATTTTAATTTTAATTTAAAAATGCTCGTAAAATATAAATTAAGTTTTCTGCATGTATTGGTTTTAAAATTTTTTAAATAAATAATTTTCAATAAAATGTAAAAATAATTCATTTTAAATTATAAAATGCTCAAAACACATCCAAAAAAGAAAAATACTAATTTTTTTTTTTGTGTCCAACTCAAAATTAACAATTTAACTCAAACAAAGAAAAAAAAAAATAAGAAATAGAAAATCAAATTCTATGGATAAAAAAAAAAAAATAAGAATACAAAATTTATAAAAAAATAAAAAAAAAAACAAAAACAAGAAAAAACACAACATATTTTTTTTTTGGCACTTGATGAACGCAACAATTCCGAAGTACTGTAGTCTTGCGGCCGAGTTTAGTCCGCGTCGTTGATCGCGACGGTATATATTTTTATTTTTTTAATAAATTTTATTTTCTAAATTGATAAAAAATAAAAATATTAAAAAAAAAAATTTTTTTTTCATTTACAACTTTATTTTTAAGGGTATGTGCAAATTCAAATTCAAAAAAATTATTTAAATAAATATTGTTTGGAAATTAAAAAAAAATGAAACCCTTAACTTAAAATAAAAAAAAAAAAACAAAATAAATTTTTTAAAATTAAACATATAAGTGAAAATTAATAAAAAAAAAAAATAAAATTAATTATGTTCATAAAATAAAAAAAAAAAAAAATTTTAAAAATCAATTAAAAAAAAATTTAAATTTTTAATTTCAGGTCAAAATTTAATTATTTAAATTACTCATATTAAAATTAACTTAAATTAATAACAAATTAAAAATGCTTGGATTAGGAGATATGACGGTAAGTTAAATTTTTTTAAAGTTAAAAAAAAAAAATGGAAAATTTATTTTATGTAATCACAACCAACCCACACTTTTATTTTCATATTTTTTATATGATTCAAAAATAAAACAAAATTTTTTTTTGTTTTTCACGGTAGTTTTTGATGATGATGATGATGTTTATTAGATATTATATAAATTTTATTATTTAAAAATATTTAAAAATATTTTTTAAATGTAATAGAAAAACTTTTTAAGATTCAATTTAAATACAATTTCATATACATATTATAAACTTTCATAGAAATAATATTTTAATTTAATATTCTGTCCAAAAATTCAAAAATCAAGATCCAAAAATTTTAAAAAAATAAAAAAACAAAACTTTTCTACGATCTCATTCTTAAAATTGGTTTAGTTTAGAGAGTTTTCGTTGCAAATAAAAAATAAATTTTCATTGATTGGCATTGATGGTTTTCATTCTCTATCATATTTATCGGATTTAGTATATAAGATTTTCAATTTCAATAAATTCGTTTTAAAACTGTACATTTTGTTTTTTTGTCACCTTGCTACAAATTATTATTTGATTCATTTATTATCATTAAACTTTTTTAACAACATTTTATCAAAATAAGAAGTTGAAGTTGCAAATTATTAACTATATAATTAAAATTTCTTTGAAAACAACAATAAACGCTCGTTTTATATATACTTAATACATAAATGTACCAACACAACGTTTGTGTTTCATTTTCATATATATATACTATGACCCCATTTCCAAAAATTTCAAAATTATTCTGATATTAAATAAATATAAATATAATTATATTTAAAAATTATATCTTTATTATAATATTGACCTTTAATCTAAATCTACCCCAATAGTGAGTCTGAATTGAATTAATTTTACTTTTCTTTTTCTTTGTATATTATAAAAATTATAAAGTAAATTTATAACCGCATGTTTCAAATAAAATTAAAAAAAAAAATTTAATATTTTATTTTTAACTTATGTAAAGTATGCTATTAATGAATGAATTATTAATATTATATATATATATATATATATATATATATATTATAATTTATAATATATTTTTAAATTTATTTATTTTTATTTTTAAAATTATTTCTTTTAATGTTAAAAATACAACAATTATAAAAAAAAAAAGAAAAAGTTATTTAAAAAAAAAATTTTCACCTAATTCACAATCTAAAAACAAAAATAAAAACAATTTAGAAATGAGTAAAACGAAAGGGCATAAAACTTTAATCAATATTGATTATGCTTTTTTTCGCCTAATTAATTAAATAAGTACGAGTACGAGTAGGTATTAAAAAGAAAATAGCGGCGAAATTCAAATCACGAAAAATAAATTTTTTGACATTTTGCCAAATTTTTTACTAAAATTTATATTGTTTGAAAATGTAAATTGTTTCGATACGATGTCTAGATTATCATGTATATACACTTTAACACTTTAACTGTCAAAAATTCAATAAGCAAAGGTTTTGAAATTTACAAATTGTTTTACTTATTATTTAAAAAATTCAATTGACATTTAATAATAAATTTTTCAAACTGCTGTCAAATACCACAACAAATGAATGAATTTATTAAGAGTATATGGGAAATTTTGATCGCGTTCGTGATATTTTCTACTATATTCAAATATTAATTGGAAACACCTTTTTTTTTAAATGTTTTTTTTTTTTTGAATACATCTATAATATTGACGTATTTCAAATTTTCGTATTTTGTAAGTAAATACTATACTACTTACTTATTCTATTTGCACGTTAATAAATCCTAAAAATATCTTTTAAATTTATCGGTTTATTCACGTGTCATGACTTTTGTAACCAATAATAAAAGAGTTGGCATCTACTTATAATACATAAAAAAAAATTTGTTAAAATAATAGAAATTGTTCTTCAACTGAAAAAAAAAAAAAATACCGGCCGGCATTTTTTTTTTTCTTCTTTTTTAATACATTTTCAAATAATTACAGAACAATTAGAAACTAATTGAACATAAACTAAAAAAAAAAAAAGAAAAAAATATCTTATCTTATTTATTTTTAAAACACAATATGTTTGTTTTTAATATTAAAAATTTAATTTTTATCTGTTTTATACATTGGGATTCGTTTTCATAACAAAAATATTTTTTTTTTTTTCGCTTTTTTTTCTTCATTTATTTTATTTGTGATATTTTTTTTTGTTCTTTCGTTTTTATTATACTGGAATCTGATGAGACGCTTTTTTTGAAAAAATCTGGGGACATACACAAAAAAAAAAAACTTCTCACACAGTTCCAAAATGAATTATATTAAAAATAATAATAAAATAAAAAAAAAAAAAGTTTTATTTTTATTATAGATTCTAATATAAAAATAGAATTAATAAAAACAGTGATTTTCAAAATTTTCCTTATTTCCATATTTAACGTATTAATACGAATATTTACTTCATATTTCCAAAAATACCATACAAAAATATAAATAAGATATTTTCAAATGTTATTCTAAATACATTTGCTCCCCCATTCAAAATTATGTTGAAATGTTTTACAGGACAAGAAAAGAACAAAGTAAAAAGCAAAATGAAATTAATTCGAAATTAAATTTTATTTAAAATATCAGAAGACTATAAATTTACGTAAAATCACTTTGACGAAATTATACAATTCGTTTTAATTTTTAAATCGTTTTTTTATCTCTAATCGTTTAAACATATTAAATAGCAATTTTCCTAAATGTATTTTTTCTGTCCCTGGAGCCTTACAAATATTGCTAAAAGTTAACAATACGATATTTGTTGAATGATTTTTATTGACAGCTTCTGGGAACATTCTACTTCTGGAGTCTTATCCACGTTGACAATACAATATTTGTTACATGAATTTGTTGAACATTCTCTCATATTTTTGAGTTATATTCTATTGAGTGATATTTTATTACTACAAATGTTTCATTTATTTTCTTTTAAAATAAGAATGACACGGTTATATTTTATATTGTGCAATAAAAAAAGCTTTTAAATTTTAACTGAGTCATTGAATTTAGACTTGAAAAACAACCTAAAATATATTATTATCTTATGCTGAAAAATCATTAACAAAAATTAAAAAAAAAATTTAGATTTATAAATATATTTTAAGAGTAGTGAAACTTAAAATACCAAAAATAAGCTCATAAATAATATTTTTTTTTTTTTTTTGTTTAAATTCTTTCTGAGTACAAAACAATATTAAAGAAACAATAAGAATTATTAAATAATATATAAATGTCACCATATCATAAGAATTTTTAACAAATTACAAATATATATACAAATATATAAAAGTTCTCCTTTGTTCTTTGTTTTTAGAATTTTGGGGGGAAAAAAAGAAAATAAGTAATTTAAAATGCACATTTTAAAAAAAAAAAATTTCAATAAAAAGTTTGAGAATCTTTTTGAATAACGCTAAAGAAGACATCTAAAAAAAATTTTTTTCTTTCAAAATATTTCATTTCAAAGCTCGGTTATTTTCAGATCTTTTTCTTTTTTTTTTTTTTTGAACATATATGAGAAAATATGAAAACGAGAACACTTTTTTTTTTTTTTTTTTGGAAAATCTTTTATTATTTTCTAATTTTAATTTTTTTGTTTAAAAAGTTTGTCCCAGCGAAACGGGGAAAAAAAAAATCAAATAAATATTTTTTTGTCTCCAACAAAATTATTATTATTATTATTATATTTATATTTTGTTTTTGGAATGTATTTCATATTTTTATTTTTTATTATTATTAAAAAAAAAAAAAAAAAACTTAAAAATACAATTCTTTTTTTGCGAATTTTAATAAAATTTAACAATAAATGATATAGGTATACTTATACTAAAAACTTTGAAATGGTTCTTGACATACATTTTTTGTATCTAAAAACCTTTGTTTTAGTATCTGTTGAAATTTTAATTTTCATTAGGTACTTATAAATAAACAAATGATATTTTCCTCTTGACTTTTTCATATATTACTATATATTTTATGTAAATATAAGGTATAGGTTAAAGAATTGATTAAATTTTATAATAATCAACTACACAAAATATTTCATCGCCCTTTTTTTTTAAGTGAAACCTTTCTTAAATTATTAGATTATTAAATAAAGTCAATAACAATTTCACAAACAGTAGATATGTAAAAATAATTTTCAAAAGGATATTTCATACTCCGAAGACAGCTAAATAATAATAAAGCGCCATGAAAATATTGAGATTAAATTTTTTTTAAATATGCACTAGAAATTACAAAGTTTTACTTTTATTGAATTTTCATTAAGTATATTTTGCAAAAACCTACAATATTTTAACCTAACCTAAACCTATTGAAATTTTTTTTTTTGTTAATTCTTTTATTAATATCAAAATGTTTAAGTTAAAGTTATCTATCGTAATAAAATATATCTATCAAATTTCAGAAAGAATACTAAAATTCTAGAACTTTATGAATAATATATTTGAGAAGATAAGAATCCTAATTAAGAGTTACATCTTATAATCTCTTTTTTCTTCTTCTTCCCACACCTATAAGATGTATAGGGTTTTGGTGCAGAAGTAGCTCAGTTTGAACCCGAAACCTTTCAAATTAAAGGCCAATGTCTTAACAACTACACCATTGTCTGGCTATACTATACTATAATCTATTAACCATATTATAACTTTAGCGTTAGCATTTTCGATGAAAAAAAAACTATAGTATAATGTAGGGAAAATTAAAAGATTGTCCCACTGAAAATATGTATGGATCAAGGAGGCCAAACAGAAAAATAAAAAAAAAATTATTTAAATAAACGGTGATTGGGTTTCACTTACACCCCGGTCCTCGAAATCTAAATGTTTGAGATAATTTTTTGAGTACCTTAACATGGTACTCATGGCAGTTAACGTGATTACTATTCATCAACCAACAACTAAATTTTTAAAAAGGCGAGAAAGTACTTGATACTAAAATTAAAAAGACTATATATACTGACTGTTACCAAAAACAAAAGAAACAAGGTGTTAAATTAATTTATTATAATTAAAAAGAAAGAAAAAAAAATTTTCTGGATTTTATTTTTAAAGTTTATACATAATAAAGTAAAAGTTGTAATGAAATACCCTATAAAATATTCTTTCATTTTTGATAAAGTTTTTATTATACTTTTATTTTATTTTCATATGTTTTGTAAATATAATGTAACCGCAAATAACAGACAAAGTCACATTATTTATTTTCATGACATAGTTATTAATAATTAAATTAAAAAAAAAAAAAAAAAAAAAAACAAGATAAATCTTAAATTAATTGTACTTTTAAGTACATATTATATATAAGAAATTTTAACATTAAATTTTTTTTTCAATATGTTTGTGCTTTGAATAATTCTTTCATTAAATTCAGCAATATAAAATAATGGTAATATTATTTTTTTATAAATTTTAATATTAACTTTTTTTATGATTTCTTCTGTAATTGTTTTTTTTTTTTGTCTTTTTTAATTAAAAATTTTGTATCTTTTATTCTTATGCACACAGAAATGTCATTGAACTGACGACTGATTTAAGACAATTTTGCGGATTATCTTTACGTGAGAAAAATATAAAATTAAAAAAAAGTGATATGAAGAAAAGTTAAAATTTAAGAAAATTATCAGAAAAGAACTCAACATTTGTAAATATGTGCAAATTAAATCTTTACTTTAGCCTCTGTTATAATCCTAACTAAAAAATTATTTATACAGCTGTTAAATTATATTTTAATTTATTATTTAACTAGAAATTCATAATCTGTAAAATAATTAAGTGGAAAGGGTATTTTTAAAAGAGTATGACTGTTGATATACAAAAGTATTCAAATAATTTGTTAAGTCTAAAAAATATTTTAGAAGAAAGATCCAACTACTAATGAATCTCATAAGATTCAAGAGCGTACAAAATATTGTATAAAATTTCAAATTAATACGAATTAAAATTATTCTTTATAAATTTTTGTATTACTTTTTTAATAATAGGTATTTTGGAATAAAATCTAAAATCAGGAAGATTATTTTTTTTTTAATTCTGGAACTTTTATTTTAATTTCTCTTGTTAGGCTTTAAAAATAATTTCTATATGTTAGAATAGAATTTACAAGCGAAAGGGTTTTGAAAAAGATTAGAATATTATATACGCTTCTAATCAGAGTATGACAATAAATTCTTAAAATTAAAAATATAATCTACTCATTAGATAGAAATTAAATGTTTATATTACATAAAAATACTTATCACTAATCAAATAACAAATTAAATAATAATTTTTTTGATAAGTTTTTGTTGCACCAAAGCTATACATATTTTGTAATAAATTACTCAATAAAATTTTTATTAGTAAAAAGCACTCACTTATAAAATGAGTGTTTTTTTTTGTTTATCCCTTTCGCGACGACTGGTACACATATTTACCACGAAAATTCAAAAAAGACTAGAAGATTGAAATTATACTAAAATTGGTTCAAATATACGCCAGTTCGTCTTTTAACAGAAATTTTAATGTTTACAAAACAATGTTTATAAACATTTTTTGCTTTATTATAAAAGGGAATTTTCCATTTACCATAATTTGTTTAGTACATTTACGTGCATTCGCTCATTTGTAGTAAGAGATTAGAATATTACAAAATTTTATAATATTTTTCTATATTTCTAATACAGTAAGTATAAAAACATATATGTATGTTTGTATATATAGTTGATTATGGGAAAATTTCGGTAGCGGTACATATATGTACCAGCCGTCTTTTACATTGATACAAATACGTACCAACAGTATTTTATGTACTAATTATTTTATTTTGAACTTTAGGAAAAAATGTTTAGAAAATTAATTCAAAAGAGATAGAAGACGTGCTAGAAGAACACAATTCAAGCGAAGATAGTGAATTAAGTGGTGATGATTTTTGTGAATGAATTACTTTTAGTTTAAAATTTGTTTTTATTTCATAAAAGACTTTTGGTACACATGCTGTACCACATAAAAAGACGAATGGTACAATGTTGTACCATCATCCCCAGCAAAGACCTTTGGTAAGGCCCTAGATTCATAGCCATATTTAAGACAGAATGCCCAATATCTAACTAAACTAGTTGAAAATTGAACTGCAACATGTCCATTCGAAAGCCGTCGCGAAAGGGTTATATGATTATTTAATTAGTGATAAGTGGTAGGCGCAATAGTACTCATGTATAACTTATCGACATGAAATATAACTTAACAACATACAGTTTTGCTATAAACTTCAAAAAACTAAAGAAATAATTTAGACCACATCTTTTTTAACATTATATGAAAGATTGAACATTTAATTTTGGCAGCATAAAAAGACCAGTAACTTAAATATTTCTTGTTCATATATGATTCAAAAAAAAATATATTTTGAAACAAAAACACATATTTTCAAATAATAAGATCAAAAGCAAATAAATTTAAATAAATTATATTATAAAATAAAAAAAATTTTTTTTTAATAATACAATTACAATATTAAATTCGGCAATCTAAATATTTTCTTTCTTTAATATAAGGTGTTTTACTTTTTTAGTTCAGATTAAACGCCATGAACAGATATCGAGTACATAGATTACGTTCTGAACAAATAAAAAAAATTGTATCCCTAAACGCTCCGAAATAATTTTTAAAAATAATAGAGCTTTAACCTGTCAAAAGTGTCAAATCTATAAAAAAAAATTAATATTTTGAAATTTAATTTCAAGTGCTCTACGATATCTGTAAATTAAAATAAAATCGAACATTTAAATCATACTCTGAGCGCACTTTGAAAGAAACACAAAAGACAAACTCTGATCATTCAGAGTGAAAAAAGAAACATACCGACCGCTTACAATTATGTATAAGGTAGGTATTGTTTTCATACTAAAAATTTGTCCCTGAGATTTTGGCAAATATGCACTACTGCGATGTGGAAAAGGCTGTAAACATTTTTTTAGCATGATGTCCGTCTGTGTGTGTGTGGCTGGGTGCGTGTGTGTGTGGGTATGTCTGTGGGCACGTGTACAGCTTAAACGAGTGAGCGGAATTTTTTGCAATTTCATATTTAAGGTTTTGACGTAAATATCTCGGATTGATAAGCTTTTGGAGTAAATTAGACAACAGCAAGTGGTAGTTTACTAGTCTACTTTTTAAGTTTTTTACGAATATTTCGTAACAGAAAAATTTTATGAGAATAATTATTAAGAAAAAGTTGTTACACAAGTAAAGAGCAACAACTTTGCCATAGAACTTTTTTTTTATCCGACTAACTTTAACTTTTATTAATTTTTTTTCTTAGTCCAAATTTCATACATAACACTCCATATGAATTTATATGAACAATTTGTTTTTGTTCTTTTTGATATCACTTAAAATTTATATACATTCATATGTACTTACATCTACGCATATTATTCTTTTGTTGATGACATAAAATTAAAACGGTAAAATTTTTGTTAGCAGATTCAATGTTAATCTTAAGTTTGTTTTGTATTTGTTTACAGTTTTTATTATTTTTGAATGAAAAAAAAAATCATGTATATTACATAATAATGTAAATGGATGTACATATGAATGAATGCACATATATTTTTATGATTTCATTGCTTATTATTATTATTGAATAAATGCAAAATGTTGTTAAATTATTAGATGTTATTTTGCTTTGATATAAATTATTATGTAAAAAATCTATAAATTTTATCATTGTACTTTTCGTGTAGTGGCGGTCGGTTCTGTGGTGGAGACAGGTGATTTTTTTTTTTTATAGTTCTGGCTCTGCTCTGAACTAAAAAAGAAAAACACCCTATAGTTTCTTAATTTTTCAATCTTTCTTCATAAAATTCATTTGTTAAAACAGCATATATCTTTGACAAATTTTTAATGTCACATGTCAAAATAAAAATTTTTTACTTTTAAAAACTAAAAATAATTTTTTTTTTTTTTATTAAAATTTAATTTATGACATTAAGTAAAAGATCAATAAAATTTCAAAAAAAAAAAAAATTTTTAAATGAAATAATTTATCTTTTCAGATTCAAATTTGTATTTCTATAATGAAAAGTGCCAATAATTTTTATATTAATAAAAATATTATTTATGATTTTTAACATTATTTTAATAATATGAAAGATATTCAATTTTTCAAGAAAAATTTATGTTAAAATAACTTTTAAAAATTTTTCTTTATTAATCAATTGAAACATTTTTGGAACATTAAAAATTGAAAAAAAAGAAGAAAAATACAAAAATATAAATATTGACAAAATAATTTTATTTATTCTATCTACACTTAATTTAAATCATAATATATATATGCGTATCATTTAAAAATTTATTTAAATTTCATTATTTAAGAATCAAATTAAATTTTCATATGAATGCACTTATTATTACTGCAATAAATTAATTGAATTTATGAACATGTCAAATATTTTCTATTATTTTATTTTAAAAAAAAAAATTTTTTTTTTTTAATTTTTAAATTTTATACCCCCTTTAAAAACAACTCTTTCAGACATCACGAATAAATTTTATTAAAAATAATAATAAATTGTACTTGGAGAAACATCTTTATTATCGAAATTTTATTCATTTATTTTTATTTTAGTTTTTTTTAATTTATTTAATCTTAATAAATTATAATAAAAATATTAGGAATTTATGTGATGATGCAGTGAACATTCATTTTTTGTTTTGTCTTTTTTTTTTCTTTGAAATCATAATGCGGGTGCTATTTAAGTTCATATCTTACTAAGGTCAAAAAAAAAAAAAAATATAAAAGCGCAATTTAAAATTAATTAAGAATATAATGATGAATTTAAAAATTTATTTCGTTCTTTGGGCAGTTTTTTTTTTTTATGTGTTAGATATTTTGAGATTTTGTAATAATTTGAATTAGGATTATTCAAGACATTCGGCCGAAAGAAAAAAAAAATGAGCTAGAATTCAACACTCACATTTTCAAACAAAAACTACGAGGTCAGGTGAAAATTTTGTTTGAAAAAGTGATATTTGAGTTTAAGCTCAGTTTTATACATTCGGTACATTATATAGTGAAATAACAACTATGTGATTCAATCATACAATAATATCTAATTGTAAGGATTTCATTATCCAAAAAATTACAGAGGTTCTAAAAAGTTGATAAATCTAAAATATAGGTGAAAAGATCCCAGAAGCTTAAAAATCAATGATAATTAATATACACTAAAAATCGTTTAAAATTACATTAAAAGGACCATCAAAATTTGGTTGTCTTTGTCATCAATCGCTTATCTTATAAAATCTTTCCTATTTTTTTTGTATTAAATAAAAATAAAAAGCACGCATTTCTTATATTTTTTCAATTGCATAATATGTATATGTATACAATTTTTGATGAAGTTAATATCTAATAGTATTTATATATCTAACAATATTTACCTTTTTATTAAAGAAAATTGTAATAATTTTGAAATTTTTGAAATTCCAAATGGTTACGTTCCCAAAATCCTCTACTTTGTTGCTTTCAGCATCTTCTGTAATAATTTCATTATTTAAAATTTGATCAATTGTTAATTGTACAAATGTATGATATTTTTGTCAATTGAAACAAAATCGTTCTAATTGTCTTCACTGCCTGATCCTTTGTATGTAAAATTTTCTTTTCTTTTTAAATATCATCGTAATATAAACGATCTTCAAACAGAAATTAAGTACGAATTTGAAACTTATAAAGCATAGATCATAGTTATTTGAAAATATTCCTAATAACAAACAGGAATATAAAATTTATTTGGTTTAATCGATATAACGCCTTAACTGATGTCGTTTTAAAAGGTTTTTATTAAGTACATATATATGAAAAAAACCAAGTGCAATACATACACCCTCAAATAATTATAATTATAAAAAGAAAAAGTTGAAGAAAAAAAATTGAATTAAAAAAAAAAAAAATGTCAACTCTTAATAATAATATTGCGCCAGTAATAACTAATTTTAATCTTTTAATAAACGTATTTCAAATAAATAAACAATAAAAACAACTAAAAGTTTTTTTTTTTTTTTTTGGCTAATTTCCATATATTTTGCATTTATGTTTAGTTTACCTAATTTTAATTTTTATGGATACATATACATATACTTATGCAATTTATATAGATAATATTTATATTTTATAAAGATAAAAAGTATCTTATAATATTATATACATGGTTCAGATCATAAAAATTTAAAGAAAATACATAAAAATAAAAAATATTCTGATTTTATCATATATGTAACATTAAAAACAAAAATAAAATATAGTTGCCTTATTAGCATCTAATGAAAAAATGAATTTAAAAATTTAACTATTTTACATATATAAATACTTAGAGTTCGAAAAATAATATCTTAAAATAGTTATCTTATTAGCACCCAATGGAAAAATTATATTTTGTTTAGTTACTTATATGAAACGTTTTAAAAATATCGTCAAAGTTTTAAAAAATATCTTTTTGAATGCAATTCAATTATCGTGCCATTTTTTATAATACATATAATATAGTTTTATTAAATAATATAGGTACTTAAGTATATTACATCTGGCAATACCATCATTTTTGTTTTTTAAAGTCTTTATAGTCTGTATATAAAAAATTCATATTTTAAATTTTTATGCTAACATAAATTTTTGATAGCCTTTGATATCCTGTGGTTTTATTTGAATTTCGCAATGTTTTTGGGCTTTATTGCTTTTTATTTGATTATACATACATACATACATACATTGGCCGGGAAACCACAAAATTTATTATTCCTTATATTTTAATATTTTAAAATTTTTTTAAAATAACGATTATAAAAATAATTATATAATGCAATTCAAAATTATTAGAAAACATATTTTATATATAATAAAATTTACTGGCTTTGACAACCCAAAGTTCTTATATTTGTGTTTTTCTTTAAGCGGAGAGGTTTCTAATTAATTTTAATACATTTTTAAATTATTTATGTTTAGTATTTACAATTTTCTTAAGATAAATTCCAGTACAAAGGTTATTCCAAATTAATGAATTTTAAACGGTAAACTTCAATAATTTTTTGTAGTGTAGGCTTAACAGTCTTGTGAAGGCTGCATTCTTACAGTACTTAAAATATTGAAAATATTTATTTTTAAAACAAAATTTAAAATTATTTGAACTTCCGATACATTTTTATAAGTTTTTAATATTATAAAGTTTTGTGAATTTGAGATATTTGTTAGAAGTTGTCTAAGAAAAGTTCAGTACTATATACAGACTGGAGAATACAATACAACTGAATAAGAATAAAATTAACTTCTAATTTATTTCTTTTTCATAAAAAATGACTTACCTACTTAGCTATAACTAATTGGAATTAATATGAGTGTACGTAATTTAAAATTTTTTTAAAACAATATGATATTTTAAGGAGTCTTTAAGGGTTTTAATCTTACAATGTTTTTGACAGACAACAACAAATTCAAACAAATTTTACCATTTCACAGTGAAAACTGGGGTAGAAGCAAAATAAAACAAGTAATAGAAAAAATCAAGAGTTTTCAAAAAAAGCACATCTCTAAAATTAAAAAATATTCCACAATAAGCCTAGAGAGTAAAGAGTATATATATTGAAAAATAAATTTTGATAATAAATTGATCTTTGATTTTTTTTTTTTTGGTAAGAAAAAATTTAAAAAAATCAAATCACACTTTCGACAATTATAAGGTAACTCTACATTATTAAGAAAAATTATTATAGATAGAAGAGAAGAATCCAAATTTTTGCAAAAATTATGTTTTACATAACGGTATATTAAAATACCGCATGGTAAATATTTATTTTATATACATTTATAAAGTCTATAAAACCAGCTATTATTTGGCTTTTCCAGATTGAAAATATGCTTTATAGAACATGGGTTATAACAATTTGAGAAAAAAGATAGAGCTTTTTTGAACTATGTAGGGCTTAAGCTCCGTAACGAACCGGGCTACAGAAAAAAGTTGTTCCGCAAAACTAGCTTTTTGGCGATGCCTATCCGTAGTTAAAATTTCATAATTGCCACATTTCAAACGGTGTAGTTTTGTAAACACCCAGGCGGGCGGACAAACAGACTGACAGAGTGAAACTAATAAGAACATGTTTTCAAAAATTTTTGAAAATGTGGTAAAGACAACTTTAAAATGTTAAGGTACATTAAAGTTAACTATCAGTGTTATTTCATTCAGTATTATACCATATAAAAAATAACTAGACCATAAAAAAAAACACTTTATTACTAATGAAATTTTTTAAATAATCTTCAACATAAGCTCAATCTAATTTCATTTTTGGACACAATTAAATAATAAAATATCCAAAATAATTACATTTTCAATATAAAATTTTCATTGAAGTTAATTACAATTGTTTATTTTTAATTTAAACAAAAAAAAAAACAAAACAAAAAAAAAAAATGAAATAAAAATAAAAAAAAATTAATGTGTTCTTTCTTTTGATGGAAATCTTAAACACATTTTTTAAAAATCATAACATTTAAAAATATATTAAAATATAAACTGAACGGAAGGAAATAATTAATTATCTCCTGTTGTGTTGAATTTCAAAAAAAAAAAAAATAAAATATTAAAGAAATTTTGTAAAAAGGTGAAAATATTCTGTTTTAATAAGCATCGAATAATTTTTTGCATTTTTTTTTTGTTCCAGTAATTAAAAAGAGTTTTTAATTACTTTTTAGTTTATTTTTTATTTTTATGTTTTAAAATTTTTTTTTTTTTATAATTGCCGAATATTATAAATTTGTAATTTTAAAATGTAATAAATTTTTTATTATTTTACAGAAAAAAAAAAAAGAAAAATTTTATTTAACTAGAAGTTAGTAACTCGTGGAAATTTATACATATATATAATATATATACACCTATGTAAACATAAATATTTTAAAACAAAAAAAATTTTACTATTTGTACCTGTTTGAAAATAATTTTGATAATTCATTGAAGAACAGAAATAAAATTAAAGTAAAATATGAAATTTAGGACAAAATAATGTGCCAAGATTTATAATGTAACAAAATAACTTGTAATCATAATAATGATAATTTGATATTTTTATAAATCCGCATAGAATATTAAATAAAGTAGAGACCGATTAAAATTAAAATTGATAATGAAAAAACATTTTTACATAGTCTCTTATTAGTTACCAGTTATTAAGTAACAGAAAACAAATTTTTTTTTAAAGAAACTTTAAATATTGAGTATAACAGTTTTGTAATATTTTTATAAGATTTATTGATTTATAGGAACTATTATATTTTTTTGTTTGTTTTTTTTTATTTTTCACCATTATAAGAAGAATTTGCCTACGAAATCTGGCGTTTCAAAATTTCGTGTCTTAAAATCTTGCGTTTTAAAACCAAACAATTTTTTTCATTAAATAAAACCTAATTCAAAATCTCATATATTATTTTATATAAATATTCTGGAAAAGCGTATAACCCTACTTTTAAATCCAACTCTAAAGCTCAAAGCTAATTAATTATCTGAGATAAATATTAAATAATAATAATTAATTAAATGGAAAAAGCGAATACACTGATTTTTAATACAACTCTAAAATCCCCCTAATTATATTTTTTACACATGTATATCGTGATTTAAAAAAATTGATTTTATAACCAGATCTTTTTTAAACATGAAAATTCGCCATTTTTTTTCGACATTTTACTTTTAAAATTTTTTGGCTATTTAATTTTTTTTATAGGACATTTTTTTTTCTACTCTAAAAAGAAACCAGTTCTTCTATTTTAACTATATTTCTACTTTTTCGCGAGAGTTTTTTAAAAATATCGCGAAAACGTGAGATTTTGTCACACAAGATTTAAAAAAGGAAATTTTTAAACGAGATTTTAGTTCGCGAGATTTCGAAATGCTTCCAAGAAGTATTTCTATAGATCATTAATTTGATAATTCACTTAATAATTGATTATTCACTTATTAGCTTTAATTTTTTTAATCAAAATTTTCACTGTTGAATAATTGTATGGCTTTAGTTATTGTAAAAGATTATGAAACATAAAAATTATATTTGTGCACCGTCTACATACAAAAGTGATTTATTTCTTTATTTTTTAATACGATATTGGTTATTAAGATATATATTATTACGATAATATTTAGTACCACATTCGATATAAACTATAATTGGAGTATAGAACAAAGATCTCAAAATTGAAAGGCTAGCATATTGACCATTACACCAGTTGACATTGACTTCTGGAAGATTATTTATTTCATTTAGTGCACGAGCTGATTGATACGTTTATTTTTAATAGGATTATAATATGTAATTAAATAACCAATTTTTAGAAAAATATTTAAATAACTCGAAATTTAAGAATATCTAAATAATATTTTATAATGTACAAAATTCGTTGTCTAGCGTCTTTTGAAACAAAACTTATATAATCTAATTTTAAATTGATGATCGTTTATTTTCTTAATTTTTTTGATTTTATTCTATTTAGCATCTTTTGTGTCAAGTTAACAAATTTTTGAGATTAAAATTACAATTAAAATTTTGTAATATTAAATATTAAGCATTCTTACTTCAAAACGGTCTCACAATATTCATAAATACCTCTTAATATATTCGTGGAATTTTTTATATATTTTGTTTGACATTTTATTTGACATGACAGTTTTCTTCTGTCTGTATTTATCTTGCAATGAAAATTTTTTTAATAAAAATGTATCCTATGTAATACAAACTTTTTAAATAAATGTTAAAATTGATTTTTTTGATAATTTAATTTGATTATTTACACCGATCGTATCCTTCATATGCACATCTTACAGTTTTAAAAAAAAAATTATTTTAAGATTAAATTTATAAGAACAAGGTATAGAATGTTGAAGATTTACATTTCCCAAAAGGAGAAAGAAATGGATTAAAATATTTCGACTTAAAATTTGTTAAAAATTAAGAGCCTTTTCTCAATTTAAGGCAAATCCTATTTAATTCAGATAAGTAAACCTATGAAAAAATATAATGCCTTAATTTTTAAATATTAATAAATAGAAGCTTTAATTTTTACGTTTTACTTTGAAAAAATTTGTACTGGTGTCTAAAAATACTAAATATTTAGTTTTAGACCCCTAATAACACTTAAATAAGTAATGATACAAAAAAATTTTCTTAGGTTTCTGAAAGGTCTTTCAGAAAAAATCGTATCATTTTAATATTGATTTAAAAAGCTATTAAAATGTTCTGTCGTTTGGTGTTTTTAGATTGGAAAAATGATAAGCAGTACCTCAGTATTACGAGTACACATAGGAGAAAATGGATTTTTATCAATTTCGTGTGGCTGTAGTTCTTTAATGCGTCAAGCTACTTAAAAAAGATTGTTCCACAACATTGACATTATTCTAAAAGATCTATGCATGGTTATAATTTATTTATCTAAAACGGTATATATAGAAGTTCTATAAAGAGACGAACGAACTGGCAAATGAAATTAATAGCAAACTTTTAAATTTTTTTTGTTTTAAATTAGCTAACCATCACTTACTCACTTTTGATTTCATATTTTCGCATAAAACAAAAAAAAATATTTATTAAAATTCTTTTAAATTTATTCGTTAAATATAAAAAATATAAACTTATTTATATGAAAGAAAATATCCAGATATGCGATGCCAAAAAAAAAAAAAAAAACAAAATAAAATTATATATGTGACTTTATGTCACTAAAATAATATTTTTTCCATCTGTTTGAATGTTTTTCATTTTGTTCACTTTTTATACAAGTTTATTTTGTTTTTTTTTTTTTTTTTTTGGAAATTCTAAAAATAAATTCATAATTTACCCTAGCCTATTTATTATATGGATTAAATTCAGAATTTTTATCATTTTTTACCTATGGTTTTTAAAAAAAAAAATGTCATGAATTCGACATAATTACAAAATTTTTGAATAAAAAAAATAAAAAATTAACATTTAGTTGAGAATTAAAAGAATGATTCATTGATTTATTCTTTACAACAGAGTATTGTTTCCAGGTTAATATATTTTATGTTTATTTTTAATTTGAAAAAATTTAAAATTCCTTAAAGAATTTTTTGTCAGAAAAAAAAAAAAAATGATAATAGGTCAAAATACTCATTATATGGAATAATAAGTTTTATTTATATATACATATATAAGTTCTGTCTCACAGAATATTTTTAGAAACTATGTAATGTTGACAGATATATTAAAATTAATTTTTAATTATTAATTTTGTATTAACTAAAATAAAATGACTATGACATTTTCTTTCGATCCTTTTATTTATACCACCATATGATCAAAAAATATATTATATGTAAGAAATGAATCATGAAACATTTTCAAATGAAATTCGCATCTTTATTTTAATAATAATTTTTTTTCTTTAATAAAAATTTGATTATGTTTTAACATCTTTAATTAGTTTTTTCTTTTACCTTTATGAGTTTCTTGTTTTTTAATTCATTTTATTAAAGAGCTTAAGAGCATTTTCGAAATTTCTCATTCACTCAATTTGTTATTAGGTGACTTTCCTTTTTTTACTCAATCTGATTTGTTATATTCTAACATTATTTTCCAATATTTATTATATATTTATCCAATAGTACTAATTCAGAATTATGATATGACATTAAACAAATTTTCATTGTCGAATTAAAATTTATCTGAAGAAATAACACAAACTATGCTTTTCCATTATTTTAAATAAATTAAGCATATACAATTTGGAAAACTTTCATAACATAGAAATTATTTTTGAGTAAATTTTTTCTTTATTTTTTATTCGTATATTTTTCAAAAAAAAAAAAATCTTTATTAGTATCATCTGTCGGGATTAAAAAAGACTGAATTTTAAATGAACTAATGGAACTTTAATCATGGATCAGTTCTATTTAAAAATTCATTTTGTAGAAGAATTTTTTTTTTTGTTATCCAACCAGTTACGGAGCTACAGGTTCTGAAAGCTTGAAAAAGCTCATCAAAGTCTTAACTGACAAAAACTAGTTTTAGCTTTTTTGATTTTCTGATATAAAAAAATATGTAAATTTTTTGCAATTTAGTGATTTAATTTATCGTTATGCGAAACTAAAATTTTGCAAAATTTTGGTCCTTCTTTATGTTTGCAACCTTTCTTATATCTGAAATTTAATAACATCGATATTCTAAGACGATGAAGATTCCTAAGTTTCCTTAAAACAAATGCTTGTGTTTTCCCTTGTTTAACAATCACTATTAGATGATAAAAATTAAAAATCTTTCTAATTTTGAAGAACAAGTAGTCATAGTAAAATACTTTGTATATATCTTTTTGACAATATGCCTTTTTAAAAATTTGCTTTTATAAACTGCCTTCTTTATTTCTTGGGCTCTGTTTGTGTGATGTTTGTGTGTAAAAAATTTGAAAATAAAAAATTTAAAGCATTTCAAAAAAGTTATACCATAAGTAAACAAACGAATAATTTTAATTTTAAAATAAAAATACTTTTAAAAGTTTTTTTTTTTTTATAATTTTTATTTAGATAAATACTTTATATAAATAATTAAAATAAATTTTTCAGTTATTATTTAAAATAAATAAGAGAACAAATGGATGCATTTGATTTTATTTTAACTTCCAAATTTTAAATATATTTTGCTTTAATAATTTGCTTCTGTACTGAACTTAAAAAAATTTAAATATTTTGTAAAATTAAGGGGTCACATAACGGTGAATTTATAGCTTAAGAATAGTCAGTTAATGAGATTTATATTTACAGTTAAACAAATGAATAAAAGTGTGAACGGGCATAGTTAGGGCAATAGGGCAAATCAATACACACAGTACCTATACTTTTTAGAAAAATAGAATAATAAATAACGAAACAATGTTTTGCAATATTATGAACTTAACTTTAACTATAGTAGTACCAGGTGGCGTTAAATATATTATTTTTGAGATGTTTGTTTCTTTGTGAAAAGCATTTCAATCGATCTCAAAGTTTATACTCAAAAGAGTTAAAACATTTATACAGGATGAAGAAAAAACGAAAACAAAAATTTTTTTAAAAGACTGTGAGATCGAATCTTTTAGAAGAAATTAACAAAAATTTGTCATGGGTGTTCATTGTAGGCGTAGCTCATTAGTTCAGGCATAGCTCGTAGTTCATTGTAGGTGTTAATTGTTGGCGTAGATGTAGCATGTAAATTAGCCTGATAAATTTTATTTAAATATTTAATTTGATTAGAAAAATAATTTTGATCAACATGCCGGAATGGTTGAATAGATCCGTGATCAAAGTTTGGGCAAAAATCGTAAACGTACATCGTATCGTGTTATATATAGAAAAATATTGTAAAGAAATAAAGTAACAAGCAGGCACAATTTATGTTTAATATAAAAGATTTAATAAAAAACTACAAAATCAGATATTAAAGAACTAGTATTATAGACACTTATAGTTATTTCAAAGTAATTACTAGTACATAATACTATGAAAAATTATATCAGTTCTTAAAAATAATATTAAAAAATTTTAAAAATTTAATTTTACGTTTACTTTTTTAGAACATTTTTTATAATAACAAAAAAGTACTTATCAATTATAATACCGTTAGCATTAATTTATTTTCCGAATAAATTCTTTATTCATAGTAAACATTGCAACAAAGTTTAAAAGTTTTTTTTTTCTTTTGTGCATTAGAATATTTGCAAAACTTTAAACTTCTAATAAGTTTTTAAGATTTAAAAATTTTTTTTTGCAACATAATATTTTATACTATTAGAAAATTGTTATTTTGTATGATATTTGATGTTATAAACTTTAATTTTAATAAAGATGATAACAGACTAATAAAATATTCTGTTTTAAATAATGATTATTGATTATCTGTCATTGTTAGACATATTAAAAGCAGAGGATTTATTTTTTGTATTTCAGAAAACATAAGTATTTGATATACGAACAGTTTACATTTAACAGACACTCATATTGTTGTATATCTATACAAGAATTAAAAATCAAATAAATAAATACTATTTATACCCGTAGGAATGTATATAGTTGTCAGAATATAATGAATTTGTTATTTCGTTTGTGACGCCTTATAGGAAATAAGCTAGATATCAGAAAGTATACTATTGATATTCTTGCTCAGAATTGAATTCACCGTCCGTCCGTCCGTTCAATCACACGATAACTCGAAAAATAAAAAAGCTAGAAATTCTGAAAAGTTTACTATATAAGTTTTATAAAATTATTAGTTTCTCTATTAAAATCCAGCAAATTCGACGGGCAGGTTTGAGTAGCTGGTGCCACAACTTTTTTCTTTATATGAATATAACATAGTGTTTATCGAGGTTAGGAATCTTAAATTTTGTGAAAAGATGTCAAGTTTAAAGATATATGGCAACAATTTCTATAAAATTTAGTTGGTCTAGAGCAGCAGATTCAGGAAGCTGCCATATAACTTTTATTTTTTAATATACCTAAGTTATTTTTTAATATACCTATTTATATATAATTATATAATTTATATCCTCATATCTTGGTACTTAATAAAGCTAAACATCTGAAATTCTAGAAAATTATTAAGTTTTAACACTATAGGTTTTATGAATTTTGGTTGCACTAGCGCAACACTTATAGGTAGCTTGTAATGTTGGAACTTATTTAAGCTAGATATCTATGGCTAGATTTTATGGAAATAACTTCTGTGAAAGTTTACTAACTCCGCCCAACTGGTTCGAGTAAACAATTTACATAAATATATTTTGATATATCTTATTTTATCTATCTTATCTTAATATATAATGTTCGTACGGAGTAACATAGTTATGTTGTACAGTTATAGCGTTTCTTAAATTGTATAAGTAGAAAAAAAACTAAACCGAAATTATTTCGTTATTTGATATATTGGTACATGAATGCTCTAGGTGATATATAGTAAGGAACCTCGCTTCCTTTATGGAATGTGGGTTAATAAAATAATTGTATATTATATTCTAATGTTTTGACAATTATTATAGTAGGTATAAAACTAAATTTTTTTAAGATAAACCGGTTATAACAAACTCACAAAAATTTCAATATATAAAATTTATTCTGTCAATCATATGGAAATACCGTTTAAAATTCTTTTAAATAAATGCAACTGCCAAACACAGAAAAAAAAAAACAAAGCTTATATAAAATATAAATATAAAAGAGTACATTTTAGGTTATATTTTATCACAAATATATTTCTGTTTTGACAACTCAAACATGGAAAGAATGGAATAATTCTTGTTCTAAAAAATGATTACTACTGTTCTGTAAAATTATAAAATTGATTTTTTATAATATTTAAAATTTATAACTGAATTTTAACTTTAAACTTACATTTGTTTTGTCTACCATATAGAAAAAAAAAATTATAAACAAACCAATTGTTTACATATCTCAAATTTAAAAATCTCTATAATTTCAGACTAATTTATAAAATAAAAATAATAATTAATTAGTAACATAAAATATATAATGTATGCCTATATAATTAGGAGTTAAAAAAATTTAACAAAATATGCTGTTCTCGTATCCTAAGAATTAAATTAAAAAGTACAACTTTTTATTTAAATTTATTTTTTTATTTATTATTAAATTAATTTTTTTTTTAGGTTTTTTTTTTTTTTTTGTTTTTAATCCGTTATAATATTTTACGTAAAATGTTTCTATAATCTATCTCATTTTTATTTTATCTTATTTAAATTCTTTTAATATATTTTTTTTTTTTTTTTCTATTTTTATTTTCAATTTACTTCACATCAAAAGTTCAGAGTGAAGTGAACAAAAAAAAAAAAAACAAAAAAAAGAAAAGAAAAAGGAAAAAAACTGAAAAATTTTGGAATAAAATCATTTAATTTTGTTTTTCTTGTTTTTTATTTTTTTTTAAATTATTTTTGAAGATAAAATAAAAAAAAAAAAAAAATATTTTTTTTAAGTTATAAAAATAGAAATTTTTTTGTACACACATATTATTAATTAAAAGTATATGTATGTATAGTGCTTTCGAATGTTTTATATTTGATTCAACTTAGAAAAAAAATTTTTTATTTTTTTATTTTTTTGTTTTTTTTTTGAAATTAACAATATGAAATATTGTTAAATTGGTACCAAAAACTAATTTATTTAAATTAAGAAGATATTTTTTCGATATAAATTTACTTTATAATTGTTTTTTTTTTTAACTGAAAAATTCAGCTGTTTTTGTTTCCCCCTAAAGACTATGTTTACTACTTTTCAAGGTTATATTGAATTGACACCTTACAGTTTGTGTTCATATTATTCTTACTTGTATTTATTCTTCTTTATTCTGTAAGTTATTCTAATTTATTTTTTCCAGTTTTACCAAGTTATTTCATTCCATGCCAAACTTTTACAAATTTTAATCTATTTTATAAGCTTGAACCAAAACAAGAAGCAGAATATCTATATTTTAAAGCAATAAATACATTTTATATAACAAAACATGCAATAATACTAAATATTTTAGAGAGGTTTTTCATAGAATAATTTTAATATATTAATTTAAAAATAAAATTTTTTTTAGAACCCAACGAATAGACATCAGAGAAAATACCTAATGATAATGACATAAATAATACAAATATTTGAATGAAACAAAAATTATAACTGTTTCCAAAATGTATCTTAAGAAAAATTATGGATTGATTGTTTAAAAATTTTTTCGATTTTTTATTTTAAAATAATTACTATTTAAATATGGAAGGTCCCGCATAATAATTTTCATTTTAAAATAAGTATTGATATAATAATTTAACATAAAATATTACTAAAGGAGTCTGTCATTAAGGTATTATGTAATAATAGAATATAAAATAATTAATTTGTAATAAAAAAAAAACCTTGAAATTTTCCTTAATTCTATGTATTTATTATACAAGTATTATTCTTTCTTTTATATCCTGTCTTATCCTTGTCCTTGGATCTGTTATGCCATTGTTGTTTTTTTTTTGTTTTTATAAATCTTTCTTAATAATAAATTTACTGTCACTTGAATTGAATAAACTGTCAAAATTGTAAGCATTTGAAATGAAAACAAAAATGTTTGTTATTATTAAGCTCAAATCTTTAAGTCAATTAGTTTCTATTTATTACTTAATTAAAAAAAAAAATTCTAAAGAATTTTGTGGTTGTTTTGTTTTTTTTTTCCATTTTTTATTTCACAATTTTCATTTCATTTTGTTTTTTTTTTTTAAATTTTTAATATTTTGTTTTTAATTTTATTTTTTATTTTTAATAAAAAATATAGAAACGCGCCTCCCGCCGCGCATCAATGCGACGTGGTTCAATTTCTGCATTACCAACAAAAACACATGAAATTCCATGGGATGTTTTAGAACGTTTATTATTGCCATGTTTTTTTTGTCATGCTGCTGCTATTGTACTTTCAACAATTTTAAATACGCTTGAAATATCACACGCTTCAACATTTGCAATTTTCATATGGTTTGCAGTTTCAACAGTTGGTGCTGTATGTTTTTATCACTTTGTTAAGGTAAGTGTAAATAAAAAATTATTTAAAAAAAACAAAATTTTTTTTTTTGGTTTTCTTTGGTAAAAAATATAATTTTTTATTATGTTGTTTTTTTCGTATTATTGTTTATATCCGTTTATCTTTTTTAAGTAAATAGCTATAAAAAGATTCTAAACAATGAAAGAAAAAAGAAAGTTAAAGTGCAAGTAATATTAAAGATTATGACTATTTTGTGATTTTGTACAAAGCAGAATGAAATTTTCATTGCTATTTAGGGAGTACAGGAAGGTATGAAATTACATGATTGTTATTTTATACAACCTTCAAGAATGTTTTTAAATATTTTTTTTCCTTGGATTAACTACTAGTCAAAAATTTCGGGTAATTTAAGATTAAATTTGAAAATGTTAATTATTTTCATTAAGTCCAAGATTACAAAGAAACCTAAGATTTCATAAATATTTTAAAAATTTGTTATCTTTTCTTTTAAAATCAAATAAGTTTTTCGAAGTACATTTAAAAACAACACACAAAAATTAAAATGAATGCATATTTGGTACAAGATTACATTGACACAAATTTTACTATATACAGTTTTAGATTCATTTAACTCATTTAAAACATATAATTACATTTAAATTAAGAATAATTTATTTATTTAGTAGCATTTCCTTTTTATATTATTTAACAAAACACGTGCTTTGCTAGATTATACTGTTTTGTTTCATTGCCAAAGTGTATTCGTTTTTTTTTCTCATTTAAAAGTAAATAAAATCTGAAACGTTTTCATTAAAATATGAATACCAATTTCCGTTTATAAACTTCGTTATATTTCTTTCATTTCTAATATTCGAAAAGAAACAGACATTAAACTTCTTAGTCATAATAAATAACTTTTTCAACTAAATACAGGTCAATTAAACCATAAGAAAACAATGAAATTGAAACAAATTGAAGCAACAGTAATTACCAAGAAATTTTTTAAAATTTCAGATCTTAAAATAATCCAGAAATTTAATTTAATCTAATTCATTTTAAGAATTTACTTTATTATTAGGAAAAAAAAAAACAAAAATAAGAAGAAGAAGAAGGAAAATAAAAGGGATTATACGAGTATAAAAAGAAAAACCATATTTCTTAAAATTATTTTCCTGCTGTTTCAATTCCATTATTTTTTTCATAATACAGTTTCCTGTTTTGTTTTATTTTTCAATTTAATTTTTTTTTTTTTTTTGTAAATTTAAGATGGAAAAAGATAAAAACGCAACAACCACTCTTAAATATAAAAATAGGAAAAAATATAAGACACCTACGCTAAAATCAACATCAAAAAGCAAAACTTAACTAATATTTCACTGGAAAAAAGAATAGAGAACGAGAATTGTTTAAAAAAAAAAATGAAAAGAAAATAAAAGCATAACTACGTAGAAACTGTCATAAAACAGTTGAGTTAGAAAATATTTTCATAAGTTTTTTGAATGTTCATAGAAAGAAACAAAACATTTTAAAAACAACAAAATAAAAATACCAAAATTATAGTATAGTGATAAAAATATAAAATAAATATAACGATAATTTATTTAATAAAAAGAAAAAGTAATATAAGACCATAAAAAATCTATAACAAAATTTCAAAAAAAATAAAATATATTATATACATATGTGAAAATATATATAGGTATATGTTATATTTTATATATATACGATTTAATTGTATACTAATTGTACCGTTTATAATATTTAAAAATGTAAAGATTAAAAATCTTATAGATACTTTTTTAAGTACACAAAACAGTTTATTGACTGCGACATATTATGTATGTTATCTATAATTCGAATCGAACTTTGAATTTTTTATTCAAAAAAATTTTGACTTTGATAGTAACACAAAACTAATCATCAATATTTATATCAATATTTCATATTAAAATTTCATCTAAGAAATGAATTTTAGTATCCCGTTAATACCTGTTAAACATTTAATATTAGAGTTAAACTTGTGCAACTTTAAAGCAAAAGTTTTATTCTAAATTACACTGTATACTGTTTACTTTTTTTGTCATTCAAAAAAATACTAGAACAAAGTTAGCTTCATTAGAGCTGACTAACTAACTGTTTTTTTTTACTCTTATTCTTTGAAATTGTATGATAATCTAACTTGTTTTGTTCGATCGTTTAGGATCGTTTCGATCGTTTTAGGCAAATGGCATTTTTGTTTATCAAATATGTAAATTATTTTCTTAGAAAAATTATTGTTCGTGTACAATAGTTAAGTGAGACATTCTTAATTCTTTTTTTTATAACTTTTAGAGAAAAAAAAAATGGTTAAAAATCAATCCAAAAATCTTGGATCTAAATTTTATTAACACATATATATGTATTTCTTACTTTTTTGTCAATTTTCTTTTGCAATTTTCTTATTTAAATTTATTGAATAAAAAAAAAAATTTTCAAGGGTTCAAAATAAAAACAAAAGTTCAAGTTAATTTTATATAGTTATAAATTGTGAGTCTGAAAGAAGCCAAAATTATAAAAATTTTCGAATACATACATTGCAATACATCTATAATTTCCTGTATGTTTTTTCTAATTTTGGTTTTTTGATGTTTTTTCTATATATTGCCTGTGTTACGATTATTTAAGATTTTAAAGAAAAAAAAAAATAAGTTTAAGTTTTTTTTTTTTCTCAGCTATTTTGTAGATTGTTTGACGTACCTTTCCGTTCATCGTTTCATTTTATTTTTTATTATTAGAATTTTTTTTATGGAATCCTGTCATTTCTCTCCTTAAAATTTCTTTTAAGGATATGAAAGGATTTTAAAAGGATATATAAAAAAATAAAAAAAAAAAATAAAAATTATGTATCTACCTATATATAGATAATAAAATGTTCACATATTATGTATTTTCATTTCCGAGTTACCTAATGGGTAATTTAGAGATTTTCTTCATAGTTGTTAGATTCATGTAGAGAATTGAACATAAATTTTCTTTTGTAACTGAAAATTTCCTTTTATTCTTGAATATTTTTTTTTTTTTCCAAAAAAATAAGAATTATCCCGAAAACAAGCCTTACACAATAAGTAATACATAAGAATATATACAATGTAATACAAAAAAAAATAGTGGGAACCCAAAGAACTTTATAGAAACTAACAAACACATGTGACTTATTTTTATAATAATGACGTCAAAGAATTTTTTTTTTCCCTTTTATTTTGTTGTTAATATAAAGAAAGAATTATACAATTTTAATTTTCATTTTTGTATTGTAAATTCTATAACCAAAGATTACTTAATGATCAAAACGTTGAATATACAATATAAAGATAGTAAATATGAATTAAGAAGCAATATTGTTTATAATTTAGATTTTAGATTAAAACTAAGCACGACTTAAAAAGAGATGATTTTTTATTTAAATTTTGAAACAACATTTTTATATTTTATTTCTATATTATATTAATACCAAGTTTTTTTTATAGTTTTGTTAAAATCCTTTTTGGATCTCATTATTTACCAACTATATGACCAAAAATATGCACTATATGGTATAATATCAATTATTAATATAAAATTTTAAAATATTGTTAAAGTATCGAATACCATATTTTGTTTAAAAGTTAAATTTAAACCAAATTGTCAAGGTCATTTGAAAAACATTCTTTTCCATATAATTATTAGAAATATGTTAACTTATTAAATAATAAAATATAAAGTACCTATTGGATTTAATCTTGGTGATCATTTTGGTAGAAACTTACAATTATGTAAAATACATAATAAACAAATAAAATGATCATTGATTGCATATATTAAGTACATATTATAGTATGTAACATGTTTTTTTTTTTTTTTTTTAAGAAAACTAAAATACTAAAAATATTTGAATTTTTTTTTAATTTCACATATATTTGAACGTGGCTCATTTTAAATTTACAGTCTTGATGCTTCAAGAAACATAAGACAATAAGGCATATTTTCAATTTAATAATATTCTTAATACAATGATTTTTTCTTTTTATCTATCAAAATGAGCCGCTACAAATGGGTCCTTAAAATAACAAAAAAATAAAAAGAAAATGAAAGGAAAGAAAAAAAAGAGCAATATGTAAATTTTATCTTTTTTTTTTCTTTTAAATTATAAAAATTTGCTTCCCATTATATTTTTAAATTTTTTTAAAAGCTAAAGCTATTTTGTTTTTAAAAAAAAATCTTTAACCCACCATCTTTGGAATAATTTAAACCAAAAAAAAAAAAAAAAAATCTATTGAATTTTTCTAAAATTTGTTGTTTCGAATTTTAAATGAATTTATAAAATTTATAAATATATATATATTATGTAAAATATGTATATACATACACTAATTTAAATAATATATTATATTATATATACATAAGCATGTAACTTAAATTGAAAACATATTTTAAATTACAAAATGTGGAGCATCAGATTTTTTTTTCTTATTTTTTGCTATTCACAGCAAAAAAAAAAATTTTAAATAGAATAAAAATTTATAAAAAAAAAACAAAAACAATATAAAAAATAAAGACATGTTTAAATAATACGAATCGTAAAGATTTGTATCATTTTTTTTTTTTGTAAATAATTTGAATATTTTTCTAATAAAAATTGAAAATTTATGAGATATTCTGAGTTAACATTTTTATAACATTGAACATTAGTAATAACAACAAAAAGCATCCATTAACACAATAAAAGTACAAGTAAAAGCTTCTGATGTTATATAAAGTTAAATTTTAAAATGATTCAAACTTATAAAATATTATTTTAAAAAATTAATAAAAAATTTCTTTCCTCTAAAACTGACTGTTTATGGTAAAGTTATAGACACTCAAACCAACAAAAGAAATATTACGACTTTATTGACATTTCCAATATTATTTATATTGGTATATAAAAAATTAATTTAATCACCAAAATAAATATTGGTTTTTTTTTTTTTTTTTTTTTTGTGGAAGCATATAAATTTTATCACAATATGTTTTGACATTTATGAGTAAATTTCGAACTACCACCCCACATCAATCTAACTTGGCTGTTGTAGAAGATCGATTGTACTGGGAGTTAATCATAGGAAAATTTTTTATATGTGATCTGATATATTTACAAGTTTTCAGATACTGTGGAATAAGAAAATAAATATTAGAACACTAATTTATATCACAGTCTAAAGAACTAGAAACTTCTACAGTACAAAAAAAAAATGTACTAAAAAGTTAAGATCCTTAATTCTAACTCGAGTTAATAAAATACTGTTTTTTAATCTGATTTTATTATTCATTTATCTTCTGTATGGATCTGTACACAACGATGTCTAGCACATAATACCTTAGAAAAAGTTATAATTTTAGTTTTAAGATTCTTTGTTTCTTTGCTAAATTATTCACGATATTGTTCACTTGGTCAATTGTACCATTATTTATTTTTAATTATTTTTCATTCTATTTCTATGTATTTTATTAGTATAATTTGCAAAGATTATAATAATGTGTTATACAAGGCGATTATTATTTTTCTTCATTTTTTATTTTAAAACAATTAAAAATGGTATTCTTTTAAAAATACCTCACTAAATTTCAATTTAAACTTTTTAAATCGCCAGACACTACTAAAAAAAAAATGAAAGACAGTACAAAGGAGTGAAAAACACAATAAAGTGAAAGACACTATAAAGGAATAAATATACATCAACTTTCAATGATTATGTGAAGCCTCAACTAACTAAACATCACCTCTATTTTTAATTAAGAAATAGGTTCGAAGACTTTTAATACCAAAATGCACCGTTGCATAGGTACTGCAATTTATTTTTAGAAATATTTTGAATAAAATTGTTAATTTTCATCTAAACTTTTAGATGTTGTATAATATATAATCATCACTAATTTCAGAGGACGCCACAGATTCAAATAGTCTGATGATGTTTTTTTTTATAAACATTAGAAGAAACATATTCGAACAATGCTATATTCTTTTATTTAATTTTGCTATTATAAAACTAAAGTTAAAATTTACATTGTAAATCCACGCATTTTTAAGCATAACTTAAAATAAATCTGTACTTTATCCTCATTTTATTTTTTATATTTTCTTTTTCAGTTTCAATTATTTTATTTAAAACGTGAACCAGATATTCTTTTTAATATTGATTCAAATTTAATTGCAATTTTTTTTTTTATTTTTTTTTTATTATTACAACGTTAATATTAAGAAAAAAAATTATTTTTAATCATATTTTAATCAAATTCGTTAGCCCGCGTTGTTATTCGGTACTTTACCAAACAAAAACAAAAAAAAATATAAAAAACATATAAGTAATTTTATTTGATTTTCATTCGTGATTGAAATTTAAAAAAAAAAAAAAAAAATAAATAAATAAATAATGGCAAAAGTTCAATAATATTATTCAGTAATAAAAAAAATGAATTTTTCCTTTAACTTTATAATCCTTCAATTTAAAGAAAATTTTCATTTCTACGCGAACATCTTATGACATTTTGAATTTTATGTTCTGTTTAGTTGAAAACAACGTATATAAATCCTTAAACAGTCCTTACTGATTTAAACTTTTATATAACTACTGTACTTTTAATTTTTTTTTTTTTATATTTTATAACTTAGTTTGACTTTTAACATTGAATTTTTTTTTTTTTGTTATTTTGTTTTTCTGTGGGAGGTCGTATTCTTTAAAAGTGATCAATTAATCCGAAATCTTTATGTGTGAGAGTTTTAATCGCCAAGCCCACCTCTTTTTGTAGCAAAAATAATGGAAAGAACATCATATTATTATTATGTTTACGCAACATAAGAACTCAAAAGTTAGGAAACGTTTTTAAATTTTTTTTTTTTTTTTAGAAAAGTGTTAGCTTGGAAGATAAATTCTGACTTTGTTTTTGAATTTTTCTAAATTTAAAAATTTCAGAGAAAGAATTAGCGCGTAAAAGAATTTTAAAATAAAAATAACTAAAAAGTTTTATGTCATCAATTTTATATTTTGTTGAAAGACAATTAATTTTAGTGTTTATTAAATAACAATCAATAAAGTAAAAAATGAGTATCTTAAAACAGCAAATCGCAGTTTAAATCGGTTTCAAATATCTTATAAAATTATCGAATATCTTATATAATTCCAATCTTATAAAACGAATCGGTTTTCGAACGAATTGTTCATTAGAAAATGAATAGCAATGATAAGGATGGTTGCCATTTGCTTTTTTTTTTTTTTCATAAACCAAACTTTATGACAGAATTTTGTTATATAAATTTGGTAAAGATTTTACTAAATGTGAGATGAAATTAGGAAGAAAATGAAATAAGAACAGATGGGAGTTGGAAGATAAAAAGAAGGAAGCAAAATAAAAATATACCGGTCAAGAACCTATCGAAATAGAAATTAAGAAACGAAAATATAGGTGGATAGGTCACATTCTTAGAAGACCCCCAGACTGCATAGCCAGACAACTCCTGGAAAGAAACCTTCAAGGAAAGAGAAATGTTGGTAGACCTAAAAATACATGGCGTAGAACAGTAGAGTGAGAAATAACAGAACTAAATAAAACATGGTCACAAATGAAAGTCATAGCACTAAATAGGAACAGATGGAAAGGCTTTGTGGAAGCCCTGTGCTCCCAAAGGGAGTAGAAAGGGAAAAAAAAAAAAGTAAAAATATAGAGCAAATTTAATAATAAGAAAGGTAAAAGATAAAGTAATTATAGTTATTTAGAACATGATTTTGAAAATTTCAATTTTGAAAATTTTAACCTAAAGAAACTTTTTTTTATAATAAGTAGGCAATTAAATGAAAAGAGTAAAATAAAAAATAGCAGCTTATAAATGTAAAAGTATATTTTTATTATATATACTACTTTATTGATTTTTAAATTGGGCACCGACAATATCTTAAAAATAACACTTGTAAGTCAAAATCTTTTTGGAGCAATATATTGGAAAATAAAATATAAAAAAAATAAAAACTTGAATTGAATTTATTTTCAATAATTTTTTTTTTTTTTTGTATTTATTTATAGCTTATTTTCACATTTACAATGTACAATGTATCAAAACAAAAACACCCAAAAAATATATATGTTCCCACCAATATTTCATTTTGAATGGTATTTATACATATTCCCGAAAATCCGTATAATATAACCCCATTATATCCATAACTACCCGTAAAGATTTTGCCACAAAAAGTTTTTTAAAATAAAAATTCAAGATTTTGTTCATTCTAAATATTTTCATCAACCTTTATGAAATAAATTGTTAACTTTTTTTTATCAAATTAAATAGTTTATATAAATTTATTTTTGAATAATATTTGAAATAGTTTAGTTGAGTTTTTAAGAATTAAATTTAAATAAGTACCAGCTAAACAAAATTCAAAAGTTCAACAACGAATTATACTGTAAGTATCCGTTACGAAATTTAAAATATATTTTTTTTAGTTTATTCTCCTGCCACATAAATGTGACAAGGAAACCTTTTCTTTCCAGGTGTGTACAATATCGTAAGGGGGAATTATTCTTACTTGTGTGGGATTCAAACTCATACTTTCTTGATTTTACAGAGTATTTTATACTAAGTTACCCTCTTACCCACTAGATCACAAAAGCTCCCGTTTGAAAGATATTATATTAAAATTTTCACCAAAATTTATTTACATAAAAACTTTGTACGTTGAAAAAAAGTGTTGTTAGGGAAACAGAGATTATATGTAATGTTTAATTAAACTATAGTATCTTGTAAAATCAATTATTTCTATATACTGCCAGTAAATATCTTGAAATATATCTTTGTTTTTAATTAAGAAAAAGAATTTATAAAAACAAAACCACAAATAGAAAATCAGTCTATTTTGTCAAACAGATATACTTATCCATCAAAATATTAGTTACCAAATTTTAGATAAGGAGTTAAAAAAAAAGAAAAAGCTTTAATCAACTGAAAAATAATTCAATAAAATAAAAATCAAATAAGTAATAAGGGATTTTTTTATCAATCCTTTAAAAGCTTTTGTATTTTATTTTATTTTATTCCTTCTTAAAGATTTTTGTATGTTTTTTTTTCTCGCTTATTGATATTTAAATTTTATAAATAGTATAATCAAGCTATATATGAGTCCTAGAAACTGAAGAATGAAATACAAAAATAAATTATTAAAATTATTTATATTTGTTTTTAGTATGTTTATAAAAAAAAATGTTTTTTTTTTTTCAATATTAAGAGGTAATGGATGTTGAAATTTTTTTGATTGTTGTTTATAAACATTTAAATATTTTTCGAATATATTTTGTGTAACATTATAAAAGTGGTTTAATTCTATCTTTTCAATATTTTCTTTTGAAATTATTTTTACCTTTTAAATTTTATTATGTAAGTATAAAAACAACATGTGTCCTTCTTCTAAATTCCAACAATTCAACCTTTTTCAGAAAACTCTTAAAATATATTTTAGGGCCATCGGTGGCCTAGTGGGTAAGAGCGTATTAAATACTCTGTAAACACCGAGGGAGTGTGGGTTCAAATCCCAGACACGTCGTATGAGTTATTCCTCCTTACGACATTTACAGCCACGCCTGAACAAGAAAGCCTGTGTAATTTCCTGTCCACATCTATGTGGCAGAGAAATGCATTAAAAAAAATATATATACATATACATATTTTATATCTTATATTCCCATTCTGGAATTTCCTTAGCCATTCTAAACTGTTACAAGTATTCTAAACTGTTACATTTTCAATAAACTGTGCTAATTTGATTTTAATTAATTTGAAAAAAGTTTCTTATGTAAGTCTTTTGTCTTTATTTTAACACGATTCAAATAATCGCATATATTCCTCAAAAGGTTTGTATAGAACTAGACAAATACTTTCAGAAAAATTATATTTGATAATAATTGAATTGAACATACAGTTTGACAAAATACAAAAATTTAAACAATTTCAAATACTAATAAAATAATAAAAAGGCTATTAACAGATTTATCCAGCAGAGATCGAACTTTAAATGGATATAAAAATCCCATTAAGATATTTATCAAGGATATATATTATGTAATATATAAATATAAATTTTTAATGTCTTTGATTTTCTTTCTGTAGAAAATATAAAAGAGTAGTACTTTTGTTTTTAGCTCTTATGTACTCAAGTTTTAAATCATAAAAGAAAGCTTAACAAAAAAAACAAAAATGCCATAAAAAATGAACAAAACAAAAAAAAACAAAAACGAGAAGACGGTTAAAATTTTTGCTTTTATAATATTTAATGAGTTACGAATATACCATTCTTCTTTTTTTTTTATTTTATTTTTTAATAGATAATATTTTGTAGGTGGTTATAGCTAAGATTTTTTTTTTTTTGAGAACAATTTTTTTCTTTTCTAAAAATTCATATTTTTATGTAAATATAAAAATATTTTTTAATAACTTAATCATAAGTATTAAATACAACAGTCATGAGTCAACTACACAATCGAAAAAAGAAATAAGTAAAGAGAAAGAGCATTTTATGATTGTCTTTTTTTTTTGTTTTTGTATGATAAATATTTACGGCAATAAAAATATTTTATAAAATTTAAATAAAACAGAAAAACGCATTAAGAATTTAAAGGTCATGTTAATTTACGTTAATAATATAATAACCTATTACGAGTATTTATTATTATTTGTATTTTCTTTCTTATAATTCAAAAATTTATTATCAGAAAAATTTATATCTGCCATAACTAAAATAAAAATTTTGAAGGCACAAAACGATTAAATTTAAAAGAAAATTAATTTACAAGGATATTAAAATCTATTGTTGGCTTTTTACAAAGTTCAATAATTATAATACATATTATTGTAATTAATTTTGAATTGTTATAATATTGTTTTTCCTTGAAATTATAATGAGTTTCCTTATAATTTACCTAAAAATATGCAATAAATTTCTATATTGTTTTTTCTTCATTTGCTCACCCTGTAATGGAAAAACTAAGTGGAAACTTAAGTAAAAATGAATTATACTAATAATACTATTAACATGGTTTTTATAATAGAAAATTACATGAATTTTTGACACTCAAGTAAAAAAAAAACTTGTCAAATTTTAAAATAGTTAAATTTTTCGAGAAGTATGTATTGACTCTAAAACAATAAACTTTTATATTAAAAATCAAATTTTTAATATAAAATTAAATGTTTTTAGTAAGAGGACCACACATAAAAGGATAAAATAAATTTGTTTTTTCATTTCCTAAAATTGAAGGCAGTTTGACAAAATTTTCGTAAGAAAAAATATTGATTATCAAAAATTTTGCATATTTTCAAATTTTCAATAAGATATTTTTCTATTTTAGTAACATTCAATAATGGAAAAGTTTCTGAGTTATTTACCCTAAATAAAACTGATTAAAATTTCCCATTAAGTTTAATAATTTTATTTCATTATAATAATATCTTAAACTTTTTAAAATGTCAGATTCTTACAAAATTTTTTTTCAAAATCAATTAAATTAAATTATTTTCACATATTCCGGAAGTAATCCATCCTTAATTAAATTGTTTTTCTATTAAATCTTTATGAAACAATTTCAAAGAAGTTAACAAAAATTCCAAAACAAAAATTCTGTCTTTATTCCTAATTTTTGTGTAAACAAAAAAAAAAACAGAAATTTTGGAAAAAAATAAATAAAATAACTAATAGTATCATCATTCTATCATTATTTTTATGCTGACGTAAAACTAATATTTTATACCTATTGTTTTCCATATAAAAACTTTTATATTTTATTGTTACATTAAATTTATGTATATGATATTACTATAATGTATATACTATAAAAATTACAAACATATTTTATAATAAAGAAAACAAAATCTATGATTGACAAGGTTATATCCTAGGTTATCTTTAATAAGTTTTACATTCATTTTCATTTCAATTTCATTAGAATCATATGAGATTATAATTAACATTTTCGTACAATTTTCATTTCATTATCACTATTCTAATATTTACACCTTATATATACACTCATGTTATATTTTTACCTTATATATACAAATTTTATATTTTTATTTAATAAATACACGTGTTATATTTATATATTTACGATTATTAAATTCACTTCTTAAATTTTTTTCTCCTTAAAAAAATTTTTTTTTAAATTTTTGACTTTATGTTCAAATTTAAAGCTAAGTAAAACCTTAAAAAATAGTTTCAAACATTTAATATTATTTTAGTCTACTCAAATTCGATTTTCTTATGAGCGTTCTGGGTTTTTATTTTTAACTATTTCAAAAAGTAAATGTTTGATAGACATAAAAAAAAAAAACAAAAATTCAGGAAAATTTTTTATTTAATTTTCTTTTTGTTTTTACCTTTTCACATAAAAAAACTATCAAAAACAGAAAACGTAGAGCTGTCAAAGTCAATTAAAATATTTTCTGACAATATTAAATATAAAATATCAAATATTGCAAATATATTTGAAATTATATTTAATGTGTAGGATTTTAATAATGGGGGGAAAAGTCAGCGACAATATTTGATTTCGAAGATATTAACTGATACATGGCCACCAAATAAAACGGATTTGTTTATGAATTTACTTGCTAACCGATAAAAGCAGATAAAAGATTATATTTATGAAGTTTACCGCTACCAGCAAATCAGGCTTTATATAATGGAATAACATTTTCAGATCTAAATAATCATGGGTGGCCTACTGGGTAAAGCGTATAGAATACGCGGTAAGAAATTAGTTAGTGTTGGGTTCAACTCCCACACATATCGTCAGAATAAGTCCCTCTTACGAAATTTACAATCACACCTGGAAAGGAAAGGCTGTGCAAAAAATTAAACTTTTTCAAAATTTTAACAATATATTTGTGCATAAGGCCAGTGGATAATCTTAATAACATTATGTTAAGGTATGTTCAAAATAAGATCACCAACTTTCTTATATAATAAAACCTGTCCTAATGTCTTCGCTAATGTATTTATTATCTTGGACATCCCTTTTTTCCACTAAAATTGTAAATAGTTATTTAGATACTAAATGTTACAATATGCTATAAGTTTCATTCGCCTCTGTTTAATTATTTATTCTTAATACTATAAAAACTTTTATATTATTTTGACTGTAATATTTTCAAAATTATAAAAAAAGTATTTTTTGCTTTTTTTTTATCTTTTTTCTTATTCCTTTTCCGTATCGTATTGTATTCCAGATCCTAATTTATATGTCTTATGTAACATAAAGTTGTTATAAACTATACAGGTACAAATACGAACATTGATATGAATTTTGAGATAAAAAAAAATGTATATGTTTGTATCCTGTGTACCCAATTAATATATCCTGTCAAGATAAACAAGAACATATAAGAACGTTTTTTACATATAGGTAAGTAACAATTCAAAATCTTCAGACCTATCTTCTTTCTAACAAAAGCATAAAAAAAAAGAAAAAAATTGGAAATAACCATCATTAGAAGTTGAAAAACGAAAGAAAACTGAAAATAAATTATTAAGTTCAACATTGAAATTCATCACCTGAATACCAACTTAAAAAAAACACCATAAGAACAAAATTCAATTCAAATTCAAACACAAATGAAATAAAATATAAACATATAACAAAATAATAATACAAACATAGAATAATAGAAAATGAAATAAAAAAAAAAAATTTTTTTATTTTCTAAAAATATCTCAAAGAAAAGTCCAAAATTATATAAAAAAAAAAATAAATACAAAAAAAACAGGAGAAAAAGATGTCTTTGTTGTATTTCTCTTTTAACTTATTGTATATTTTGAATTAATAAAAGAACACGGACGATTCGTTTTAACTTTCACTTTAATACCTACCCAAACATGTATTTATCATTAATATTAACATCAAAGTGATCCGAAATCGGATTAAATAGTATCTGAAATATTTAAGAATTTTTAGTTATTCCAACTATATGTTCTAAAACTATAGTATAACCGAAAAAAAAATCTTAAAAAGAAAATGATTTACAAGATATCACGATAATAAAGCGAAAAATAACATTTATCGTAAAGAAAATGTCCAGTCCAGTACAAATAAAAAGCTTCCGTTGGATCTATATATTTTAATCACATAATAGTTATTAGCAACCAATTCTTAAATTTAAATTTAAATTAAACTAACCTAAATCTATAATTCGATTTTCCTTTAAATATTATTTTGTATTATGAAAATTTGAAACTATATATATAGTTACCTAAAAGTATGCAATATATATAACAATAATATTAACAAGCAAAATAGATATAACAAGGGGGCTTCGGTAGCCTAGTGGGTAGGCGTGTGGCGTATTAACCGAAGGAGTGCGGGTTCGATCCCTGCACAGGTCGTAAGTGTTTTTTTCTTTACCCCCTTACGACCAAATATAATGTAAATATATAGTATATAATATAAACAAAATACATAATATTAGTATATAATTTAATAATAGTATAAAAACCTATAATGGCCTTTAGTAGCCGATGGTTCAATAATATTGCATTACATTTATGTATGTAATATTAATATAAATAAATAAATAAATAGATATAACAATAATATTACAAGATATTAAAACTGTGTTTTTTGCAATTTTTCTCAGTAAAATAGAAACTTATTTGTTAATTTAGAATAAAATCATATTCTTTGTACACAAAATAATAACTTTACAATTAAGCATTAACTTAAACTTAAATTCTATAATATATATGAATGAGAGTGCTGATAATTATTAACATCACCCACGTGCATTTTTTTTGTATATATGCATTATGAATTATTGTTGTTTTAGTTTTATTTACAACTTAGCTTTAGTAATCGATGAAATAAATAAATAAAACATTAAAAAAAAAAAAAAAAAAAATGTTGACAAATTTTTAAGAAATATTATGTATTATTATTATTCCAGTATTCCAACCATAGATAAGATTGAATATTTATAATTTAAAATTAATGTAATACTGGCCCACATCCGAAGGGGAAAAAGGCCATTCAAATTAAATTGTAATATTTATATTACACAAGGGGCCTCGGTGATGTAGTGGTCAAGCACGTGGCTTATTAACCGAGGTAGTGCGGCTGCAAGTCCTACACAGGTAGCAAGTTATATTAATGGAAAACAAATCCCCCTTGCTACCAAATATAGTGTAAATATATTATATAAATAAAATAAATTAATATTAGTGTATAATTTAATAATAGTATTCGGACCTATAATGGCCTTCGTAGCCGATGGTTTTGTAATATTGCAATATCCTATGTGGTTTGTAATATTAATATAAATAAATAAAATAAAATATATTACACATTTAATAAAAAATAAACAAATAATAAATGTTAATAAATAAATTAATATAAATTTTTGGATATAACAATAAAATAAAAAGTTAAAAAAAAATATATAATTTGGATATTCTTATTAAATAAAAACAAACCCAATACATAATACAAATTCTCACTTTTAAAACGGATTAATTTATTAAGATAAAAAGCAATAAATTTATTTAATTGTGCTCTGTTCCATTTTGATATTTTTTCAACAAACCCTTAAAAATCTTTTATTTAGGCTTTGTTCATTGTTGTTTTTCAGTTTCATTCATCCGAATCCGATTTTTGCTTTAAAAGCAGTTTATCGTTTTCTTTTTTTTTTTTTGTTTTTTTTTTTGTTTTGTTTCCTTACAAAAGAATCCAACAAGAATAATAATTGAGAACTAAGGTAGGATGTACATGTTTTGAAAAGAAAAAGGCAACAGGAAAAAGCCTATAAATAGAATCAAAAAAAGAAATATATGATTTTTGTTTTTTTTTTTTTTTGATTCCTTTTTCATTATCACATGACTCTTTCCTGCCTATGATTTTGTTGTCTTAGTCCGGAATTCGTGTTTTTACAACAGATTATTCAAAAAACGAAAAAAAAATTACAATTATATATTCATCTTCTTACAATCTCAGATCTTAGATTATATGAAACTATTAAGCTAAATGATTTTTACATTTTTAAAAAAACGTTCATTCAATATTATTATAATATAATATATGGAATATATTATTATAATATTATGTAGTATATCGCATATTTGTTTAATATATCGCATATATTAAACAAATATAACATGAGATCTTTTAAGAAAAAAAAAACAAGTTATATTAGAATTCAAGCAACAGTAAACAAAAAAACAAAAATATTTACAGCTGTAATTGCCATTTTGCCAAGGAATGAAAAAAAAAGGTTCTAATTTATTGAAAATATTATGTAATCCTTGCTTTACTAATGATATATAAATGTTTTAGTTGAATTTCAAAAGACATTTTATTTGATTAATTTTTTTTGGTTTTTGCTTTTCATCTTCTATTAAATTTTCAAGGAAAATTGAGGTTATTTCTATTTTTAGAAATTATATATGGGTTTATTTTTCTCTCTAATGATTATACATAAAAAAAAAAAGTTTGAATCAAATTTCAAAATTAATTTTTATTTAAAATTTAGATAGTAACTGAACTAAATAATAATCTTTTTACACGGACATAAAGTGTTAAGCTTATTTTTCGTCTTTAAAAGAATGTATATTTTTTTATTCAAAAATGCTTAGACTAACTTATCAGTAATATCTAGATTCTAGATCTGTAGTACACTTTCAAACCGAAAATAAATAATGAAGACTGCTAGTGACATGTGTTGAATTTGAACTCCCATTCCATCGGTTAATAAGCCTCAATTTCCGGCGAACAACGTGCATATTCAAAAATATTAATAAGCTATAATTTTCGAAGTTGATAAATTGAAAAATCATAAATTTGTCGTTTGATAAATATTAATTTTGTCGTTTCATCTTCCTTTTTACTTATCTTGCTATCATTCTTTTGTTTTATTTGTTTACATAAAAAAAATAGATAAATCTAGTCTAAATAATAAAAGATTATAATACCGAATAAACAAAGAAAAGCCTAACATTAAGCAGTTTATTTGAAACTATATATGAAAAAAGACTATGCTTAGCTTAGATGGTTGTTTGGTCGTAAATATAACTGATTATACTCTAAAGCATTAAAGCTTATTATGACAGTTCGTCCATAATATCTTAACAGACCAATGACAGCCCAATAATATCTTATCAAATTTCCGAAAACAACATCTGATAAGTCATTAATATTCCAAAAAAAAAAAAATTCTACCAAAGCACAAGTATAATAGTTTTTCTTCCTGTAAACCATGATAATAGTCAAAATTTGTTCAGCATATAACTTTTCATTAGAACAAATTTATTTAAGGCATTTATTTTTTCATTAATACATTTTTTAAAAATATATTTTTAAAAACGCTTGGAAACTTTCACCCGTATAACTGTATAAAAGAAAAAGAAAAAAGAAAAAACTGAATGATGAAAACTTTTAAAATGATTTCACAATGCCATGAATGAAATATAGTTTTTTATCGTCTCATATCAACAATTCGCCCTTTTAATATGTTCTTTAATAATCACCTCCCAGAATAACTTTTATATTAGGTACATATATGATATAATATTATAAAATAAAGCATTTTATATCATTTTTGTTGTCTTTATAATTTTAGTTTTCCTTTTTTCTACTACGTATTTTTCTTAAAAATAGATTTCCATCTTAAAAGTGTTGTTCATAATAATATATGTATACGTACTACATAGATTTATATTATATTCATTATATACCATCTTCGAATTTCAATTCATAAAATAATACTAGATCAGATCAGATCTACCTTTCATATCAAAAAAATATGAAAGAAATTTAGTTGTTAGGAATTGGGGTTTTTCAGTGGCTTCTATTATATTTTAATCCAAAATAAGAAAAAAAAAAATCAAAACGAACTCAAATTATATCTATAAAACTAATGTGCATGTAGTTTGTGCATGAATGAAACTTTCTTTTTTTTATTTTTTCCCTGAATAAAAGTTAAACATTTTAAACACGTCCTTAAAACGTGTCATGATTCACAAAATTAGACAGTGTGTACCAAACAAAACAAAAAAAAAAGCAAACAAAATTTGAAAAACACCTAAAATTCATACTTACATTAGCCACAGCGAATGAAAGTAAAAGAAAACAAAAAAAAAGTAATCCTTTTGACATTATCTAATATATAAAGAGCAACACAAAACAAAATAATATTAATCCATATGAAATTATATTATATATACATACATAGTATTTATACAATAATCCATGCAATGTTGTAGGTTTTAAGACACTACAGTCTTTCATTTGTAAGGCCTTATATTTAAAGCTCGGCTGGGTTATAAAGCTATATCTATATCATAATTCTTGCATAAGATAATAGATGGCGCAAATATAAAAAAATATTTGTGTTTAATAGTCTTGTGCAATAACTACAGCCGAGTAATTAATTGCTTAGTGAACTAATGATTCAAGAAATTTGTGATTCAGTCTAATGATTCAGTCAAATTTGTTAGAAATTTCAATTTGATACCTTCAAGATATTTTCTAAAGTTAAATAATACGAATATATGATGAAGATTTTTAAATCTTATTTTATTCACTATTTTATTAATTTTTCTTCTTATATTAATCATAAAATATAAATAAGATATTTTGGATATTAATTATTCGTTGAATTTACTATAAAACTCTCTGTTGATTGAATAACATTTTTCTATCCCAGAAATTATGAGAAATGAGCCCTTAATAAGACAATTTTTTTAAATATTTTAATTTATTACATAAATTGCAGTTACGTAATTTCTGAGATATCAACAAATTAAATAAAAACTTAAAACAAAATCCATTAGAACTCATTATCTAGAAAAGAAAAGAAAAATAAACCTTTCTTTCACACAAATTATTTAATCGTTTTGACTCCTCAAATGCACCCAACAAATATTCCAAACTATAAGCGAATCACTTTATGATTTCCTTATAAGAATATTAACATTATCTGAAGTCGCCATAATATTTTTTTCAAATCGTTTACAATACTTTCTTCTTTTTTTTTTTTACGAAAAATTTAACAAAAATGAAAGCTAAAAGATAAATATAAATAAAGAAAGAGAAAAGGAAGCTTAAAATAGCTTCAAGTAATAGAAGTGAGTTGTGTGACTTTTAGTGAATGAAGGAACATATAAAAAGAGCATACAAAATACAAACTTCTTATGATGAAATGAAATATACCAAGTAATGACGTGTGCATTTTATATTAGGTACATATAATTTTCTCGCACTCTCTAACTTTCTTTTTTGCTTATTCTCTGTATATTTATTTTAATGATACAATGTTATGTTAAAAAAAAAAAAGAAAACTTAAAAGAAAAAAAAATTCTTGTCATGTCAACTTTTGGTAGTTTAAGAGAACCTTGAATTATTATTTTTCTTTTTTCTTTTTTCTCATTTTTGAATTTTTCAACTATTTTTACCGAAATATTTTTCTTATATTTGAAAAAGTTGATAAAATTATTTTACTTTTAAAGGGAGACAAATTACAAAACAACAATAGACAAAAAAAAAAAAGATAGTATTATCCAAAAGTTTTTTTTTTTTTGTAGATTTTTCTCTGCAACATGAATCTATCATCCACCATTATGCAAAAAAAAAATTAAAAAAACTTTTATAATAGCTACATATTGTTGTTTCTTCTGTTTTTTGTACAACAAAAAACTTTCTTACTGTATCTTAGCAAAAAGTTTATAATTTTATGGAATTTTATTAGAGAATGATCCCTAGTTTTATCCCCAGGAGAATATCAGAAAAAAAAAACAACTTAAAAAAATCAGTTAAATTACAGCATATGACTAATTTTTATGTACTTTTTTTTCTGTTCAAAAGAAAGAAGGGAATAAATTTTATGGTAAAAACCTGGTTTTTTTTTTATATGTATTTTATTTTTAAAATAATGAAAATTTTATAACATTAAAAAAATCGAAATTTAATAGTTGTCTTATTTGTCTGGATCCTAAAAGTTTTCCACGTCTTAAGTTTTTTTATTTTCTTATTTTATTTTACTTAAAAAAGAAAACTTTAAAGAGTAAGCATTTATTTTTTTTATACAATTATTCAATATTTAGTTAAGAGAAAATTTTATTGGCATGGTAATACTGTAAATATTAGATTTGTAACAATGATTTTATTTTAGTTTTATTTTGAATCAATATTTTAATCAACATTTTAATGGATTTTAAACACCGAAACATTATCCGTTATTTTATTACCATTTCAAGGTGATTTTAAGAAATGCTCTTCAATTAGTTATTGCAAAAGGTGCAGCGATTACTTTGCTGTACATTGAGTATAAATTAATTAGATTCATAAAATTAAAAAATTTATTCTTTGATTCTTACGATTAGAACTTTTTTTTCTTGCTACTTCAATTATTACACTTTTAATGCCATTTTAAAAATGGGATTATAAGATCAATTGATCAAAAGTTTTTAATTATAACACATTATTAAAGTTTGGAGTAAGTTAAATGGAAAATTTGATAAATGTTGCAACAATATAATTATAATATAACTGTTTTTTTCATAGTGTAATTCATTTAACATAATCTTTATAAGCCGAATTTATTTTGTCACAAAAATCATCTATAGTTCTTTAATGTCGCATCTCACAATATTTGTTTATGAACCTCTAATCGTTATTAGCATTCATCAATTTCCAACATTTTAAGCATAATAATATCGTCAAAAAATTTTAATGTGAAAATACATATCTAAAAAATATTCTTTAAAAACTTTTGGTTCAACCAAGTTATAATTCATATTGTTAAAGGCACTCAATTTAAAAACACTAACTATATCTTGATTTTTGCTTTTTTTGTTTTTATTTAAAAAAAAAAAAATAGAAAACATTATTATAAGGTGAGCAATTGTACATTAGGCACGTAAAAATAACAGTAAGATAAAATTTATAATTTTTTGCTTCCCAAAATACGATAACTTTAGATATATATTTTTTCTGGTTATTCTTTTTTTTTTAATTTTTTTTTTGCTGTTTAAGCAATTGCTGCCCCTTAAACCAAAAAAAAAAAAGAAAAAATTTAACCCATATGAATTAATCTGAAATGATTGTGTTGGTGTTAAATTAGTTCTTCTCGTGCTTGGATTTTGTTGAAAATAAAGATTTCATAAGCATTTTGTAGGCATTAATCTATTGTAGTCGGTCGTTATGTATTTTTAAGAAAAAAAAAATATAAAATATAAAAATGAAAAGTTAAAAACCACAGAGATTAACAAGAAAAATTTTTTTTATTTTGTTCAGAATATACCAAATCAAATTCTTTTACCTTATAAATTTTTTTAAAATTTTCTTTATTTTTTTTTTTTTTTTCTTTCTGATTTTAAACAATTTTTGTTTTGGTATTCATCCCTTCATTTATATCTTAATATAATCATATACTTTCTGAATTATATCCGATCAGATTATTTCCCAAGGTAAATGGTACATATAAGTAATTTCAATTTTTACGGAAAATTTTACTTCATAAATGCATACAGTTTTGAAGAAAATAAATCGACTTGAATATACAAACAAATATATATTAAAAAGCAAAATGTAATTTGATCAAGAGTTAGTTAGGTAATTTGCCAGGCTTAATGATTTTTCAAAGGAATAGGTATTTTTAAGATTTTAAGGTATTCAAATATCTAATTTTAGGTCAGTGTAAGCTTTAAATAATAAATGCCTTACAAAATTTAAGTTAAAAAGGAGTTTTGTGATATAAGAACCGATAGTATCTAAAAACTGCTTATAAATTAATTAAAAAACACAAAATTAGTTGACTTTCAATTTTGGTTAATACTGTACACAGATTGAATATGAAGAATAAAATATCATGCTTAATATATCTGCAGAAAATTTAAAATACCTATATAAAGGTAAATTTTTTGGAAGAATATTTTTTTTTTTTCATTTTTTTTTTCAAGTTAGCTTGTTTAGTATTCGAATCACAATTTTTGTGCAACCCAATGTGTAAACATAAAAAAAAAAATTAGTAAAAAGTTTTCTCAAGTGGTTTTAAATATTTTGATTTACTTTCATAATATAGAAGATGTGTTTTTTGTTTTTTTTTCTAATGTAGAATCAATGGATCAAAATAGAGACAAGAAAAACTGAACGAAATGTGAATATCAATCAATAATTGAACTTAGTAAATTTCAATAAAAATTCATGTTAAAAAGTTAAGTTAAAAAATGTTTAATATGATAATTTTTTTTTCTATATCATTTTCTCTATCTTTTCCATCAACATCATTATAAATATCAATATCAACATCAGCATCAGTATCATAATAAAATAAATTAATTCCATGTAATTTGTCAATAAATTGAAAAGAGATTTAATGATAAGTTTATCAGACTCTTAATCTTCAAAAGTTTATCATATATCATTTTTGATGTTATGTTGTTATCATTGATAGAATCAATCAAATGTGGTATATATATATAAAATGAAAAGAACAAAAGTTTTTTGTTTTATTATTTGATTGATCAGTTTTATTTAGTTGTTTTCTTTTTTTTTTATTTGTTACTAATTGGATAATATTTATGATATTTTGACTTCGATTTTTTGAGATTTACAATAGAATAATCTTATATTATATAATATTAAATTTTATTGAAAGCATTTGGAAAATAATATTAAGTTCAATTTTAGATTAGACTAAAAAAAATTTTAATAATATTTTTTTTTACTTTCAATATTAGCTTAATTTAATGTAAATATGAAATTTGTAAAATATTTTATGAACATTAACGATAATATCTTAAAAATACAAAATAAACAGCTTTAATTTATTAAAGAGATTTGATTTTACAAAAAATTAATAATAATTTGTTGTAGGAATTCTTAATTGTTACATAATAATATAAAGAAACTTATTTTCGAATCCTAAAAATATGCAATTATTGATATATCATTTCATTTCAAATATATCATTGTATTTAAATAAACTAGAAATAACAAATCTGAAAATTTTTCAGATTTAAATCAATTATTGTCATTGTATAATATAATTTTAAAATGAAAATAAAAAAATATCGATATAATTTATTATAAATTTGTTGATTTTTTTTTTTTTTTTATTGTAGCAACAAAAATTTTCAACCTTTTAACAAATTTAAAATTATTTAAATCGTTATGTATTATTTAACCATTTATTTTATTTTACAAGTCAATACCTATTAAAATAATAAAGTGATGACATTAAAATTATATTAGATTTTAATAGTATAGAAATTTATATATAATTTTTATACAATAGATTATTATATTGCTCTATATAAAATATTTAAAATGTACATTTAAATATAGGTACAAATGGTAATTAGATAAAGTAATTAAATATTATATAAAAATTAAATACAATAAATGATTTATAATAATATGTTTTAAGTTTAAACAGAGCCAAACTATTTTTTTTTTTTATTTTTTCATCCTAAACACTATTATTCTATAAGATTTTTTCTAAATTTAGCTTAATTGTATTTAAAATACAAATGTTTGAAGTTTTTTAAAAGTTCACAATAAGAATAACTTAAAAATACATTTTATTGTGTCTTTAAAGTTTGACTTTAAATTTAATAAAAAGTTTATCAAATTGTATATTAAGCCAAATTTAATAAAAATAAAAAGTTTATGTTAAATAAAATAATAATCACTTATTTCTTTAAAAATATATAAATACCTCATTTTTATTAGGGCCAAACTTAGAAAGCAATATAACGAATATTTAGAAATAAAAAATTCTTTATAATTAATTTTAATAGAATTTGATAATATTTATAGTCTATTTTTACTATAGATCATATTCTGTCACAGTTAAATATAATAATATAACAGGGAAAATTTCTAAACGAGTTTTTCCAAAAAAATCTTAAATTTTTTCTGACATTTTTTCATATATGAATTCGCCCACAATTCAATTCTATTCATATTTATATACATAATCTCATAAATTTTCAATAAAAAAAAAACAAAACAGAAAAATATTTAAAAATAAGCATTTCCCATTAGAATTTTCATATTTTTTAAACAACAAAAAAAAAAAACAAACGTTGTCATTAAAATAATAATTTTCCTTAATTTAAAAGCAATTCATTGGAAAACATTTATTTATTTATTTATATTTGTGTTTGTATTCAATTAATTAGTTTATATTTATTTTGTATATAAGTATATAAGACATATAATATATGCACATTAATATAGGATATATAAATTAATAAATAGACCAAATATAGCAATTAAAAAGAACAAAAAAAAATTAAAACACTCCTATTTTTGAAATGTTTGGTTTTGATACATAAAAATATAATTAGCACCTACATAATTACCAAATTTTAGACAAATATTTAAAAAAAAAAAAAATTTTTTTTTTTAATTTTGTTAGAAAATTATTACACTTAAAAACAAAATTGCTTTTATTTTACTTTAAATAAAAAACTTATGAGATATATATGAATTTAATTAAAATCCTTTATTCTTTTCCTGCATTTTAAATTCTAAACAAGAATTTTAAAGTTTTAATATCTGATATTTTAAATTTTCTCAAATATTTATTATTTGCTTTTAAATTAATTTTATAATCCAATTGTGTTTAGGTATTATAATTCTGCTTGGATTAATTTTAATTTTAACAAGATGGAAAATTTAAAAAAAAATTTCTAAGCCTTCATAGCTGCTCTTCGTTGCTTTTCAGACGAAACTTTAATTTTTAAGAATTCATAGAACAATTTTAAAAGATAAGAAATGAACTGATATCAAAACAATTTCATAATTTTTTATTTTGGTCTTATTAGTAAAAATCCAAGATGGAATTTCTTCTTAGTCAGAATAGCAAAATGTATTTGGGAAAATCATTAATCACTTCCTTATTACGTTTTCTTTTCAGGTGGATTTCGACCACCAAAATAAATTTTGATTTTTTTTTTTTTATGTGGAAAACTTAAAAAATCATCCAGAAGAATTACATGTGATTCTTCCTACTAGTGTTGCATTTTAACTCTCTTTTTTTTTAAATCAAACTTTAGGTTGGAACCTTTAATACAAATATGCACAATTTAATTTAAGTAATAGGGATATGGGAATAAAATTCTTCGGAAAAAACTGTTTAGGAAAAACGTAAGATTATATAGGATGGATAAGAAAATTTTGTAGATACATTTTCTAAAAAGATGTTTATTTTCTTCTTAAACTTTACTAAATCTTACATAAATGATTTTCTAATTTTATGAAAAACATGCGATGGCATCTGATTCCATAAATGAGACGTACGCTTAACAAACGGAATTTCAATAAGTTTTCTTATGCTATCTTAAAAGTTCTACATGGTAGAATTTTAAGGAGCTTAAAGGAAATGAATTGTATGGGACAAATCCAAGTGACTTAATTTAAAGTTAAGTTCAGAACTAAATTCGATCACTGGTTATAATCAAAATCAATAATATCAATAATAGTGCCCAACCTGAATACATTTAAAATTATAACAAAAAATTTTAAAAACTGATTTCGGATAATTTCCTCTATTAATTGTAACATGAAAGTATAAATATAAAATAATCTTTATATTACCTCTGAACCCACACATACATATCATTATATTTCTAATTAAATTAACATGTCTTCTCTAATTAAATAAATAAATAAAAAAAAAAAAAAAACTGCTCATTTGAACCTGAATTTAGGTTCAATGAACAATAAAATAATTTAATTCAATAAAAAAAAAAAATCAAAAACCAAAATAATAATAAAAAAAACTAATAATTATAACTATTATAAAAGTAAAAAAAAATAGTTTTATTTTACTTTTAATTGTTATTATTTTATATCCTTAGACAATATTTCTGTATGTCAATATTATCTATTCTTTTCTTAATTTCAGTATTTATACGAGTTATTAAGATATTATTTTAATGAGTTTTTTTATATTAAGTTAAGAACAATTATATTTTGTCTCAGTCAGTCATTTATTATACCATATAGTATAATTAAAATTGCTTTTTACACCCTTTCTAGAAAAATAAATTGACAAAATTAAGAAAATCTCATTCTTTAAAATCTTATGATATTTGAAAAATTAAAAAAAAAAAACATATTTTCATCACCCAAGTTTCCACTTAACTGTAGAATACGAATCTTATTTTTTAGACGTTAATACGAGATATTAGTCGAATTGACTAACAGTGCAAAAAATTCTTGTTTGGCAGAGTAAATTTGTCTTACTGCTAAAATAATTAGATTTTACATTACTGTATCATGTCCTTAAACTAACCTTTGTTTTATTTTTGCCGTATCTCGTAAATGAAAATTTTCTCGTGTTTCATATAAAAAGTTGATATCGTATTTTGTTAAATAGGAAATGAATTAGTTAAAGATGAAGTCAATAAGATAGGATCTGGTTATAAAAATGTTAACACAATTAAAATAACAAATAAAATATTGAACCGAATTTTTTTTTTCATTTTATTCAGTTGAGTTAATTTTGGTACATAAAATTATGATATAAATTGTTTTTGACTTATAATTTATGTATAAATTTATTGTATAAATGAAAAACAAAAAATTCTTATTTTCAAATTTCTTTTTCCAATTTTTTTTTTGATAGTTTTTCAATATAATGTATGTTCAACACCTCAGCACGTATTTAATATTTTATGTTTTGTTTTTTTTTTTTCTTTTTACAGGTAAGTTGCTGCACAATAGAACTTATTATAATTTGAGGAAATTCTGGGGTATGTATGATATAAAAAAAAAAACCACGTACATAAAATATTCATTATTGACGTCATTTTAAGCATATCATGAATTTAATATGCTGTCAGGGTATGAGAGCAAAAGAAAAATTTGCTCTTACCATTCTTAAAACGTTCCTTTTTTTTCAAACAGAGTATATAATATTTTATGTGATTGTGGAAAAGTAAGTTATTATTCTGCAAGCATTTTTTTTAAAGTAAAAAAAAAAACGAGGAAGAGTATAGACTTGACTATATCAACTCTAAGATACCAATACCCGATACCAATATATTATGTACAATTTCATAAAATTTTATCATCTTTTAAAATTAAAGATATTTGACCAAATAAAGTACCGAGATATATTTATAAAAATTTTGGAGTTGTCTGATACCTACTCGATCCTGTTGCACCAAACCAACCAAATTTTAAAGAAGTTATTGCTATAAAACTTGATAATTTTTACAAAATTTGAGATTTCAAATTGTATTAAATGTCAAGGTAAATGAGCTTATAAGTTTAAAACTCGAACCAATTATATTAGACTAACTAAGTTCGGTTGTAATAGTTGTAATAAACTTGATCTTCTTTTGACATCATTTTAAATACCTAACTTATATAGACACTTAATTATACTAATATAAAACAATTAGTATTACTTCAAATCTACGCAAAACATAGATACTCGGACCTATTACACAAATTTTAATTAGACACTGCGAGTTTATTTCATAAAAAAAAAAAAATTGTATGGTTGTTATTCGAACTCGTTGGTGGGTTGTTATACGAACTTGTTCAATTTAAATAGTAAAATTAGCATTTATATAAAAATGATATTGCATGAATTTCAGAATCCTGATTTCATTATTTTAATTTAAAAAATTGATGATTGATGGAGATTTAAATACACATAAGTTAGTTATCTAAATATATTCAAAATTCAATCCAGACTAAGAATATAAATTATAATTACTTTTTCATATTTTTCTTGTCTCTTTTTCAGTATTAGTACGTTTTACAAACGTAATGGGAAATTTATTATACGTTTAGAACTATATGTGTACAGGTATAACAATATAAAAGAAATTTAAAAGACATTAAACAAAAAACAAACAAAAAAACAACAAAAAAAATTTCTAAAAAAAAGATGGGTTGTAAAAAATAAATTTTATGTAATGGAATTTTTCAAATTCAGACATAGAAAAATTGATATTTTGTCTATTATATTTTGATTTGTGAAGAAAAAGTGACATGCAGTACCAAATTTTTTTGTTTTTTCAACAAATATCATTTTGAACTCTCGTTAAAAATTCTTACTTTTTATGATTTTTTTTTTTAAAAGGAAAATCTATGAAGTTGAAATATGAGTTCACTTACCTTTATTTTACCGCAATACACCTTTATTTTATTATTAAAAATTAATAAAAGTTTTTGTAAATTTTTTCATTCGAAACTTATCAATTCACAGCACATCATAAATTTTTAAAATTTTAATTCTATAATGGCTATAAACCATTCTAATTTTTATAAAAATTAAAAATCGATGCCATTAACACAGTCCTGTTACAACTGAAACCATTACGAAATGAACAAAAACTTTAAGATTTTAAACAAAACACAATATCTGAAGGAAGATTGTAAGATTTTTCTGAATTAAAACATATTTTAAAAATTAGTACCACGTTGTCGAAAGGAATATTCCTAGTAAAAATGGTAAATATAGCTTTCTCCTTCTTTTTCTGCTTTTTTTAATCCCTATTGGGGTTCACAAATTCTTTTGATCGATCTGGATCAAATGCCAGAGGTTATTTAACGATTTTACTTCAATTAACACGGTTGTTTTCCGTAGTTTCTTTAGGTCTTCTCATACGCCACGTACCCTAAAGATGCATTATATTTTTTGCCTTGTTTTTCGACATAATTCTCTATTTCGAAACGACCATCTCCATAATTCGCCGAAAGCAGCAGTTAATACATGCTTTTAGATTTTTTTTAATGTTACTTGTAAAACTAGCATATTTCACAGGCATATAACAGAACAGATTTAACATTATTGTCGAAAAGCCTTAATTTGATATACAAGAAAATTAAGTTTGACTGCCAGACCAGTGAAAAGCTATTAGCAAGCAAGATATCTTCATATCTATCTACATATATACTGTAAATAGATGGTTTAAGTGTCTTATGGTCCGCATGATTTTGGTTTTGCTGACACAATATTCTGAGATTTTATATTTTTTAAGTGTTTTTTATACTATTAATAATATTCTTTGTTAAAATATATTTAAATTTTAATTTATTAACCTAACAAACTTATAATTAAAATTATAATGACTTTCATTCTAATAATACATACTTTGAAATTAAAACACAAAATACTGAACAATTACAAAATTACTTAATAATTTTAATTATTTTTAGTTCAAATATTAAACAAAAAAAAATTAAAAAAAAAAACTTAAATTTGTATTTATTTTGTTAATTCTTCAAAAAAAAAAAAAATACTTTACTCAAAGAATATTGTATTTTCCAGTTTTAACCACCCACATAAAACGTTTTCATTATTTTCATATACATAAAAACATAAAATATGTTGACAGGCTATTTTCAAACACAAAATAAAAAAAAATTAAGAAAAAATATATATAACACATGCATAAGTTCAGGCGTTAGATTTTTTTTTTTTGTTCTACTTTTATTTATTGCTTTTTTTTGAAATTTTTTGAAACTCAAAAACAAAACTAATTAATCTAATCAAAGAGACAACGCCAAAACAAACAAAATTATTTCGAAATTGGCAACTAATATTTTTTTTTTTTTTTTTGAAGAAGTGGTCTAGAAATTTTTAAAAATAAATTTACATTTTGTTTTCTTTTTCTTATATTCTAATTGTTCAAAGCTAAAAATAAAACGTTTTGTGAGTTAATTTAAAAAAAAAAATGTATACCTACTAGAAAAAAAAATGTTAAAAAATATGACGAAATTTCAAATCCTTTTTTAGAAGGATATTTTTATATATACTTTTGTTTTAAATAAATGTTTTAAAATTTATTTAATTTGAAAGACGTTATCTATTGTGATTCAATTGAGTGAAATAATTATTTTGACTAAAAATTAAAAAATAATAACTTTAGTTAGTCATTTTAAATAGTTAAACTTGTAAAATATGTATTCTAAATACAATATAATTAAGAAAGTATAGAAATTTAAAAATTACAGAGGGTTATTTTTTGTTTGATATCTTTTCTAATCCAATTATGTTAGTAGTTACTTAATATTTGATAATTATTTTGATAACTAACCAGTTTAAGGGTTAGAAGAAGGCATTTTTTACTTCTCCTTTTTTGAAGAAAATGAAGTATTTCCAATTTAACGGCAAATATTTTCTGTTCAAAATCATGGTTTTTGCTTTTTGATTACAAGTATTTTTTGTCAGTTAACTGTGTCTAATCTAGGATACCCGTATGAAAAACAGGATTTCATAATGTTACCATAAAATTGAATCATCTTTTATAAAATTTTAGACATTTGACTTAATTAAGAACCAAAATCTATTTAAAATTGTACTACATCTACTGAAATTCATTGCCCAGAGGCCAGAGCCAACCTGATTTCACAAAAAAAAAAAAAAAAAATTCCCATAAAACTGAATCATCTTAAATATAAATTATGCTGGTGCAAAAACCTTTTACGTTAGACTAAACAAATTTTGTAGAAATCGTTGGCATAAAATTTAAGTTCTCTTCACAAAATTTCAGATATGTAGACACTGACTTAAATTTTAGGTCTACAATATATAGATCAGCATCTTCATTTCTTCATCAGTGTCTTCAATTATTTTCATATAAAGAAACAAGTTGTATGGCAATTACTTGAACACATCGGTAAAAATTTCATAATCCTAGCTCCATTCATTTGGAGTTATTATGAGTTATCGTGTGGACGGACAGACGGATGAACGTACAGGATTAAATTGATTCAGATTTAAATTCTGTGAGTGATGCAAAAAGGAGAAAAAAATAATAAAATTTTATTGAATAATAAAATATATATATATATTTGTAAATATATATATATTTACAAATATATCTCTCAACTTCTCAAGGATTAGGTGATATTCTCAATTATAAAAATCTAATTCAAAATGTTTTTTAAGTGATTTCCTATACTATAACTATCCTATGCATTTTCAATCGTTATTTTTTATTTATAATTTTAAAAATCTAAAAAAAAAAAAATACAAAATAAAAAAAAAAAACCTGTAGGTTTAAAAATAATTAAATTTTTTTAGTTTCACCTTGAAGCATTTCATTTTAAAAAAACGTCAAAAAAAAATATACGCTTATTAAAGAGTACGCTTCTAACCATTGATTTTAATTAATTTCATTTAATGAATCCTTTAAGAAAATATTCTAAATTAAAAATAAGTAGGTACATACTAGTTATATGTTATACAATTTTTATTTTTTTTATTTTTTTTTTCATAAAGATTTACTCAAAAATCAATAATTTTATGACGCAATATTTAAGGATTCTATTAAATTTATTTTATATATTTTATTTCTGCATATTATGTTTAAAAAACATTAAAAACAAAAAGGCATTTCATTATGTTCATTTGCTTCCTTCTGCAAAAAAAAATACATTAAAGTATCACATTTATTTTAATACAAGTATAATATGCATGTATGAACAATGTCAAATTCAAAAAAAAAAAAAATAAATATAAAACTAAATTTTATATTTCTAATTTAATCTTAGTTATGAAATACATTGTGAATACATGTAAAAATATTTAATTATTTTATACAAAAAACCCACATATTTTTAAAAAAAAATCATTAGAAAAAAAATTCCTACCTAACATCCTTAATTGCCTTTCTTGAAAGATAAAGAAAGTTCAAAAATAAAAAAAAAACACGTAGATACACTATTTTTATTTTTTTTTAAAGGTGTTAAATAAAATGTAACACATCATAATTTAATCTGAAAATCAGTAACAGACGCTTAGGACGAAACAAAAAATATATAAAAAAAATTTTTTTTTTTTTATACAAGTATAGTTTCTAAATTAATGATTTTTAGTGATGGTTTTTCACTTGGAAATTCTATGTATGAAAAATGTTTACTTATATTTTTTTTTTTTTTTGTTTTTTAAAGTTGATGGAAACCCTTTTTGCATCAAAAATATTCTACAGATTAATTAAAATAAATGATTAAAAAAATCCTTTTTTTTTTTGAGTTTTTTTTTTTTTGTTTTGTTTAATAGTTAAAAGTTTAGTTGAATACTTTTTAATTACTTAAAAATGATACATTTGTATATGTATATAATAATATACATACATTTATGTAGTTATATATGTATATAAAACAAAAAATAGTTAAATAAAAAACTGAAAGTTAAAAGTTCAATGCAATATCATTACACCAAAAATTTGTAAAAATATCAAAAAAAAAAAACAAAAACTTAAATGCAGGTAATGAAAAATTAAAAGTTTTCCTTTAACTGTTTAAACTTTTTTTTTTTTTTTAATTGTATAACTTTTTGTATCTTCAGTTTATTTTCGAATGCTGGAATTATAATGAAATGTTTTTTTTTTTAATTCTGATGCTTAAACTAATAATTAATTACATATTTTATGTTTGGTAAAAATTACCACAACTTAATATTTTCAAAAAAATTTGGTATTTTCCGACTATATTATAATGGCCGAAATGTCGAAAATCATTAAATTCTGTATATGGAAATGTGAAATGTAAATAACATATAAATAATTAATGAATATTTATTGAAATGTTCTTGAGATCAAATGTGAGAATTGATATTCAGCAAACGGTTCTCCCCCCCCCCTACAACTACATAAATATTATGAACGAATTAAATATAATTTTGAATTGTTCTAAAACTATTTAACAAATCGCTTAATAATTAGATGGCATTTAAGCGCTGTGTGTAAACACTACGATCATTTGGTATAGACCTAATTATACTCTCCTTAATATTACGTGCTGTGAATTGAATCTTCAGTTCATTTTCGGCAAGGCAATATGCTTCTTGTTACATACATCTTGCTCGGAATAAAGCTCCGCTTTTTAAGCATGTATCCTCAAGAATCTTCTTCTTCTTCTTCTTCTTGACAGAACTTTCATGTATCGTCATTCTCTCCTCCAAATGTTCTTTAAATACCCGTTTAGTCGGCAGTATTCCAACAGAAATTTTGTTAAAATTCTCTATTTATTTTTACAGGTTCCTATGATTTGTTTTTTATCCTTTGCGATTATAATTTAGCAGAAGCTCCCTAAATTGTATAAAACCAAAATTTTCACCCCATAATTAGCTTTTGCTGGTTTTCACTTCGATGTTTAGGACTCCTCTTATTTTGTATTTATCTATTGTATAAAAAGGATCGAGACCATTAAAGAAATTATTGCACCTTCTTCTTTGGTAAGCAGAATTACTTCTTTATTTTCAGTAGAACAATTATTTCTGGAGTAAATTTCTACTAATTTCAGTGAAAACTTTCTATCAACAAACAAAAACCAATTCGAAAAAAAACATTATTAATAGTTTTTAAACGGGATCCCTTTAACACGGGATCCCTTTATTCATAAATATAATTCTGAGACAAAATTTTCTCATAAATACTATCATTAAAATACATATTTACTTTTGTGATTAAATTACATTTAGAATAGATAGGTATATTAAGTATATGTAAATTCCCACATTAATATAAATTTATAAATTTCTAAATGTTTATATATTATATGTTATAATATTACAGCAAAATAACTTTTTATTTTAAATTCATCTAAAGCACTTAAATTGTCCATGAAACTATAAAAAGTTTTTAATTAAATTCATTTTCTTTTGACTTAGAAATTTTGTTTTTTTTTTTTTTTTGGATGAAAAACAAAAAAGAAAAATATTGAAAGTAAAACTTTTTAATAACTGCAACAACTAACTTTATTTGTTGTATCTGAAAGTTTTCTATTAAAAAAAAAAATTATTTATTTTCATTTCATTTATAAAATGGTAATGAAAATGTGTACCAAAGAACATATAGTAAATTAAAAAATGTCGTAAAAGTATAGCTTGGGTATTTTGATTTTATTTTCTTTTTATATAATAAAATAAAAATGTTGAATATTTTATTTTAAAATAGTATATATGGTAAATAGAATGCATTTATGTAAAATTAATAGATATTTATTTAAAAATAATATCTTATTTTTATCTTTAAAAATATGTACTTTTAATAAAATGTGTATTACATTACAATACAAGTATATTATGTATCAATGAAATTTATAGGTTTTTCTAACAGACGAAATAATAACTGATTCTAAATTCTAAAATAATGCATTTTAAGAATATATAAATTATGGATGAAAGAGCTCTGCGTTTTATAATATAAGTATTTTCATTTTATATGATATTCCGCTAATTCATTCAAACAATAGTTCGAAAAAATGTACAGAGTACAGTTTGTACAAATATAATTTATATCAAACGGAAGCTCCTACAAAACCACATTTTTTTTTATTTTCAGGCATCAAAATATAAAAAATATTTTTTTCTTATTTAATTTAATTTTTTGTTTTTAGCTTTGTTTAAAACACATATTCAAGAATTCTTAAGTAAAATGTTTATATATTTTTATTAATGGAGGTGGAAATTTTCCAGAGGCATCGAGAATACTCCCATACTTGATAGTGTCAGATTCTTAATGATTAAACCCACCAAATCTATTACAAAGTACATTAGTATATAACCTTCCTTCTTGATGTAACTAAAGGTCCACTCCACTGTAGCAACTATTATTATTATTATTATTATTTTTTTTTTTTGTTATTATTATACGATATACATTATAAAGATATAAAATTATTGCTAATTTTTTTTTTAATATGATCTGCCCGGGGTTTGAATCGAAGACCCTACGAGTGAAGAGATAGATATTTAACAACTACGCCATGAGTTAACAGATATTCGAAAGATTACTTTTCGTTTATTAGGAGTACATTTTTCTGAATGGTTCAAAGGGTCCATTAAAATTTTCTAAAATTAAAAAACATTCACTTAACAAATGGATTATTTGTTCACTCCATACAGGATGTTTCAATTTCAAGTATCTAGTATATCTTCTTAATTACAATTTATTAATATAAATTTTTATCATCTTAATTACTTTCTTTTATAAAATTAGATTTCTGTTAAATATATATTTTTTTAATATTTAATTTTATTTAATTCTATTGTTCTAATCAATTTAACTGAAATTAAATAACACTATAGAATATCTTCAATAATTTTAAAGAACACATTTAAATATTTTTGTAAGTACAATAATACTGAAATTATTATTTTTGTTATTAGATACATTGAATTACTTTTGATGACTTGAGTATATAATAATCAATTAGTTAGAGTCAAACATGATATTCTTTGATTGCGTATAGCACTAACAATGTTATTTATGTTTATAATATTTTACTTTTTATTTTTTATTAAAATTAAAAATTCATGTGTTCATTTCTTCTTAATCAGTATAAAGTCTTACTGTTTGAAATAAACATATATAAACAATTACTTTTAATTAATTGAGTGTAGTATTTGATACATACGTAAAAAACAATATGCAAGTCAAAAAGTAGAAAAATTTATTTCTAAAATAAAAAAAATTCTGTTTTTCTTTCGTTCTCTGATATATAAAGAGCATTGTTGTTAATTGCATTTTACTTTACTTATATATATTATTTCATTATTATGGTTTTAGATAGATCTTACATAGATATTTTTTTTTTTCTTTCTGTCACATTATAAATGACCTTAAGTAAAAGCAGTGAGATTTACTTTTTAATTTTTATTTTTTTTTATTTTCTTCTTTTCTTAATTCTTTTTCAAGGATTTATTTTTTTTCCTTTTTCATTTTTAATTTAGAAAGTTAATACTAATTTTTCATTTTATCTTATGCCTTTTTTTATCTCTTTTAAAGTACTTTTGGTTACTTTGGTTACTTTTCATCTACCATCATTAATTAATGACTTGTCTAGAACTGGGTTTTAGCACATTTAACAAATAAATTTATAAAAAAATATACTTATTAGTTTTATACTGAAAATTTTTTCAATATGTGAATGCGACAGAATATTTTCTTTTATAAATCAAAGTAATTGTAATTTAAGGAATTAGAATTTAATTATCTTAATTTAACATACATGACACAACAAAAATTGAAAAATTTTTAATTTTAAATAACTTTCAGTTTTATTCACTATAAACGAAATTATTATCCTTTGTGAAAATTGTAATACCACAATTGTCATGTTTCAACACTGTATTATATAAAACCCTTTTTTGTTTAAATTCCATAATATTGATAAAAATGCGTTTTGATTACTCGAACCTTGATTACACGAAAAAGAAAAATTGAATATTGCTTTAAGAAAATAATCATTGTTTTAGAATGTTGTTTACTATTAATTTATGCCAAAACAGATTTTTAATATTCTTATAGCAAAATTTATATTTTTCATTGTCTTATTTTTCCATAAACTCTATTTTCATCTAAAACTTATTTTAATCTCAATTTTGAAATATACATCGCTTTTAAAAATCCTTGATTTTATATACTGCTTGGTTTTTTTTTTTCCTGTTTCATATCGATTTTGTATTATTTTAAAATATATTTAAAAGAAAATCTCATTAAGAGCCAAAAAAAGGCCTTCAAAATTACCGGTGCAATTTTATTTTTTAAAGTAAAAAGAATTTGGTTGTATGTATAATAAAAAACTTAAATAAAAACTAAAAATAACTTTAAATTAATATATTTTTTTGACATTTTTTTTTTTCAATCACAGGGTTAAAAAATGTTTTTAATTTATATTCAATTAAATCCTAAAATGCATTACAAAAAGCTCTCTTACAAAAAGCTAAAAAAAAACGAAAGAGAAGTATAAGGAAGAATTTGTTCAATAATTGTTAAGTTTTATAAGATAACGATAACTAATTTGAAAACAGAGATTTTTATTATTAGAGTTAATGTCTATATTCATGCTTTTTCTTGTAATAAATTAATAAGATCAACAACTTTTATATATCCTTAGAATATATCTGCAAAATATCCTTAAAAATAGTTTGACTCAAACAATTTTTAAGGATACATTTTTATACTTCTTTAATTTAGGAAAATTAACATTATATTGAATTTTCCCCTATAAATATGCAATTAATTTCGTAATTTAAAATCATTTTAAAAGCTTCTGTACTCTGGCTATATTTTTATTTAATTTCATATTTTGAATTTTAAAATGATCCTATCTACACCATAAATCAACTAATTTTAAGTAAAACAAATTTGTATCTTTGAGTATTTATCCAAGGAAATGAAAAAATAAAACAAGGATAAAAATTTAAAGTAAATATTACAAAAATTACAATATTACATTAAAGAGAGCACAAGATGTTCAACAAGAAAAAAGTCAATTAAAAATTCTTAAAAGGTGAAATGTTGTTTTAAATTTTTTTATTTTTTTCTCTATTTTCAAGCTTGTTGCATTAATTGTGAAAGTTGAAAATAAAGAAATTGCAATGTAATTAAATTTTCTTAGAAAAAACAAAAACCAATAAACAAAAGTTTTGTAACTAAAGATTTTTGTAAGTTTTTTTCTTAATTTTTTTTTTTTTTTAAGTTTATCAGAACTCCTATATAAAAGAAATAATTCTTAATTAATAAAAAATAAAAGAAAATTTAATAGAATTTGTGGTTACTTATAATTGTTGTATTACGGTTTTAAACAGATAAACACGTTTTTTAATTGAACATCAAGTAATTCAATTAAGCGAAGAAATTAATTTTTATTCTTCAATATATTAAATAGATTTGGTATAATTTCAATTTAGTATAAAAAATATGTAATTTTAAAAAACAATTACAGTTTCATCAAATTTAGATTAATATAAGTGAAATACAACCCTCCTTAAATTGATACATTTAGAAAGGATTACTTAAATTGATAATTTTATAAAATGTACGTTTGTTTTAGTAACTTCTAGCCAGAAAGATTATTAACCACAACAAATAAACTTTTGAAAATTATCACAGAATTTCTTCTTTTATAAAAATTTAAAACTAACAAAACAATTCAAAAAGTACTCCTCTATTTTTTTTTTTTTTCTTTTTTTATTCTCTTTTGTAATTCCAAAGTGTAAAATATTTTTTTCAATTTTTAGTTTTTTTTTTGTTCATAATATTGCGATCTCAATTGTTCGTTAACAATGAAAAAAAAAAAACCAAAAACAATAAATTTACAAAGAAAACTATTAAATTAAGTGTATTAAGGAAAATGCTATTAAAGAATGTTTTCTTTTATAAAGGTGTAAAAGAACAATATTCTTTTACAAAATATTCTTTGGTTTGGTTCATAAAAGAATTTGAATAAATTGGTATAAACAAAACAATAAGAGAATAAATAAAGCAATAATATATATAACATACCTATCTATATAATATATACTGATATTATACCTTTGGTATATTATAGTAAATTAGCAGCAGTAGGCAAAACAAAAAAAAAAAAAAAACAATTAAAAACACGCGAATCAACAAATTAGCATTAATACAACACGAGCTTTTATGCTAAATAACACATCAAATAAAATTACAAAAAAAATATATTTACATATATATATTATATCATAAAAAAATGTTTAATATTTTAAAGGTAATATGCAATTTAAATAATTTCTCTAAGGTACATTTCATTTAACAGGTTAATACCAAATTTAAATGAAAATATTTTCTAGGAAATTGTAATACAACAAAATACTTTTTTTTTTTATTAGATACAACTTCTGTTTAGTTTTCTTCAAGGTCAAACAAAACCAATGTAATATTAAGATTTAAATAAATAAACGCATCCTTTTTTTTTTTTTTTTTCTTGAACAATCAGAAAAAGGAGAATTTGAAAGCTTTTCATATGATCTATACATAGATATTTAAAATATATTTTAAATTATTCCAATATATTGCATACAGTTTTAAAATAAATCTTTATATAAAAATTTTCTATTAAACTGAAAATTTTGATTTTTTGTACTTATAGTTCTGGTATTAAAGACAAAAATGAATCACGTTTATTAAAATTTCATCACCAAATTCCATATAGACTCTACATTATATTAATTTTAAAATAACTTATATATATATATACATATTATATATATATATGTATAAAATAGCATTTAGTGTGTCATATATTGTACAAAACCTAATCTAGTGAATAAAATAAATTCTATATGATTTTATTGTTAAATTATCATGTCTTTTCTTATTTATGTATCATATATAGTTGTTCGCATCGTTGTGTTCATCTTTTAATCATTTTAATAGAAAAAAAAAAACACAGTATAAAATAAAATTATTACTCTTTAAATACCAAAAAGTAAATAGACAGAAAATGTTTTAATTTAAATTTTATTTTTTTTTTATTTTTTTATTTAAATTATTTTTTTTTTCTCATTTGAATACGATTATATTATATATTGTTATATATTATATAGACATATATGCAATATAAATATGGGAAAATATAATCTGTTAACATTCACAGTCACTTAATGAAAACATTTTAACAATATTATATGTATATATAATTTTTTTTTTATTCTAAATGGTTTTTTTTGTTTTGCTTTTGCAATTTTTTTTTTTTTAAATTCCTGTTAAAATCTAAAAATTTAATGCTGGAATATGGAATTGTTCATTCTTTTACTTGCTTCAGGCTGTTTTTATAATTTTTCAGTTGTTAAAAATAAGTAAAAAATAAAAAAAAAACGAGGAAGAATACAGTTGCCTTTGTCAACTTTTAGATACCCGTACGAACCGTTAGTATGTCCATAGCCTATCGCTCCGCTTATTATATTATTTTTTTTAATTTTTTAGTATTTTAAAATAATTTGTGAGTATTTTATATTTTCTAGAACTATGGGTTGCACATATATTCAAACTATATGTTTATACATTCTTCAAAAGCAGATTCTAACCTTCCACATAACGATTATCAATCCAAAACTTTTCTAAATATGCTATAGTACCATTTAATACTAAACGGCAAATGTATAATAATTTATACTATACATATGTATTGTAGATCATTCATTCATCAGCGTAAATAAACATGAGTTATATAAGTATGTATACTAATATCATATAAATATAAATTTTTCAAGCAACCGTTATATTTTTTATTTATTTAATTTTTTTTGTACTACGCATCATCCTCTACAATTAAATAAAAACCAAATAAATAAAAAAAAATGTGAAAATAGGACTTTTCTGAAGTTTTGAGGGGCTGTAAGTCCGGAAAAATTTGTACAGGTGCTTAAGTTACAGATGTTTAAAAATAGCAAATTTTCAATTTTCCAGTCCTAATATCTCTTAAACAGGGGGTGATACAAAAATATTTTCTGAATTGACTCATACTTATTTTCAATGACCTAGCTTCCGTCAAAACTTCAAGTTTCTAACTTAAACTGTTTGGAAGATAGAAGGAATCAAGAATTTTGCAAAATTTGAGTTTCGCATAACGGTAAATTAAGACACCGTATGCCACAAGTATATATTATTTATTGTATAAATACTTTTAAAGCTAATAAAAGCAGTAATCGTTTGGCGTTTTCAAATTGAAAACTCTAATATCTGACTAGCTTATTTCGAGATGTTACAAACGGAGGAGCAATTTTAATTTACCCGATCCTTATCGTACGGGTATAATAAAGAAAAATGACAATTAAGGAATTTTTTTTTTGGTTTTTTATTTGTAGCTTAATGCAAAAATAATTTTTAAATAAAAATTTTTTTTAAATTTTTGAACGACTTTTGAAAATGTTTGGATTTATTATTTAACATTATATGATTTGATTATTGATGCTTAGATTACAAATTTAATTTTTATAATCCGAAAAAATTGAGAGTATAGTTTATCGTAATCCTTTTTTTTTTTTGAAGCAGTTAATTTTCGAATGTATATAACAATTTTATTTACTATCAGATAAGGATTTTTTTTAGGAAATTTAATTATACACTACCAAAATCATACTTAAATAAATTATTCTAGTATAGGTACTATATTATGCAATATCCTTTTTGTACTTAATTTATGATGTATGTAGAATTTTTTTTTTTTTTTTTTTTGTTAATAAATTAATCATACACGATCATTTAACTCTTTTTAAAAGAAATAATTAAGAAACAATATAAATTACTTCTTTTTCATTAAAATTTAAGAAACGACAAAAACCTTTTTATAAAATAAACCAAAAAAAAAATATAAAAAAGAAAGTAATTTGAAAATAAAGTAAAATATTTTATTTATAGTAAGTTAACAAAAATAGTTTATATACAATAGCATTTTAAGTAAGACAATTAAATGAATATGTACCTATCATTTTAAAAATTTAAAATGTTACAAAATTATTATAAATCCTAAAAGATAACCGTTATCACATTAGACATCTGAACACTTGACATGACATCTATTTAATTAATACAGAAAAATAATTATACTAATAAATTTAAATTTCAGTAAAATTGAATTTTTTTTTTAAACAACCATATGCTTCAGTAACCTCTTAATATATAAAAATGTAATATTTTCAATAAAATATCTGTATATATTTTCTAAATTGAAAGAAAAACAAAAAAAAATAAAATAAAAAGAAATTTTTATTAGACAAATAGAGCTAGTTAATGGATTTTCACTGGAAATTTTTATCTAAAAAAAATATTTTTATTATTACTATTATCACTTTGAATACTTTAGTACATAATATACATATCCATATATTATTTGAGCTAATATAGTATATAGAGACTCACATAAATCATATAGGTATACATATATACGTATACATTTAAAAAATTCACTTAATAGAAAATTTTTCTCAAGTTAAAAGTTAATTTATTTAAATATTTAAAAAGAAAAATTTAAATGATTCAATTTTTGTCTTATAAGTCCATTAGAAATTTTTATCCTCCTTAAAGAACAAATTTTTTTTTTTTTTTTTTTTGAAAATTTTATTATTTTATTATATAAATGTAAGAGTTTAGTTCATTTTATTCATATACCCTTCGTTAACAACAAAAAAAAAAAGAACATCGAAGAATATCTTCAGTTAAATTTAAGGAATAGCAAACTTTAAAAAATACAGAAAAAAAAACAAAACAAAAAATAAAAATTTTAAAATGAATTATTTAAAAATGATGAAAAACTTTAACGTTTCATTTTTTAAAGTGCTTCACCATCTTTTTTTTTTTTTTTTGCATGATTTAAAATTAACATCAGTAAGTAGGTAAATATCATATCCATCCCATCAATATTAATCAATTTTTATATTGAGAGAATTTTTTTTTTTTTTTTTTTTTTATGTGACACGCGGGAATAAATCCATTATATTTAAATTTATAACATAAATTATATTTATATACATATATCGTATTTATATGTGTTGTATAAAATTATTCTAAATATATATGATATAAGATATATGATATTACGAGATTGCATTATATACCATCCAACAAAAAAAAAAAAAAAATTAAATTTTATCAAAAATTAAACAAAATCTGTCGACTATATAGAAATGAAAATTAAATGAAAATTAAATTATTATAAATTATGTCAGTCTTATTCCAAAAATCACAACTATAGTTAAGATTTTATGCTTATTCAATTATTAAGGCGATTATAATTAAATTTTTTCCGTAATTACCAACTAAAAATGTTATATCTTTTATGCCCTACTTTTATACTTCCTTTCTTTCTAACAACAAATTGCCTTTCACACAAACAATATAAAATAATTTTTCAATATCTGTAAGATATTTAAACTATCAAATTTAACTGACTACCAATAATTCATCTAATTATAAATTTCCTTAAGCTTCTTAAAATAAAGTAGACATATAAGAAAATCGTCTTCGTTTTTATCTTTGCAATCCTTTGCGAAAAATATTTGATTTTTTTTTAGACGTTTCGGAATTTTTTTAAACAAATCTTGTACTTTCACTTGCAAATATTTTATTTTTCTTTTAATTTAAATTTTTCTTTAGATTTTTTTTTTTTCCTTTAAATAATTTTTATCCTTTCCGTTTTTATATAAATGTATAAACACATAGGTACCGTTAAAAAAAAAAAAACTAGAAATAAATGTATATAAAATTTTTAATATATTTATTGTTAGTACAAGAATTTTCTTTTTCCTTGTCTGTTTGCTCGTTTAATGTTTTGTGCATATATACGTGTGTGTAATTTCGTATTTTTACTTCACAATTTAAAATTATTTTAAAATGCACATAAACCCGGTTATAAATTTTATATTATCACCTATACAAATATAGCGTTAATACAAATATATTAACATTTGTTATAATATATATTAAATGTTTATATACATATATATATATATATATATATATATATATATGCAATCTTTAATCCTTAAATTTGAAAAAAGTTTTCTTCTCAGTTCTTTTGTTTTGTTGTTGGGTGTCTGTTTTTTTTTTTTTTTGTCTTTCTGGAAATGTCATCATAAACATGTTCAGTAAATAAACATAAGATTTAAGATTATACAAGAAAAATAAAAATAAATAGGAAAGAGTTAAGTTTTTATAAGAAAGTTTTTCAATTTTCAAAAATTAATTTAATTGAATTTATTTAAAAAAAAAAAAAACTGTTTTTCATTTTCGAAAATTTTTTATTAAAATATAAAAGAATATGATTAAATACGGTTTGTTGGTAGATGTTTAAATTCAATGTTAATCAATAAAAAAAAAAAAAATTAAATCTATTAATAAAACTGTTTTTATTTAACATTTCTTTAATTACAGAATCCTTTTGTATAATACAAATTCCATCTATTTTTTGTTATTGCTTTTCATTCATTTTGTTTTGCTTTTAGCTCGTAAAATAAAAAAAATGGAAATATTTTGTGATAAATATAATACATATTTTTTTATTTTCCATCAATAAATAAATCTTATTTAACATTTACAGTACTGATGAAAATTAACTTTAAAAAAAATATAAATAAATATTAAAACAATGTTTGTGCAACAGCCCGTTTTTTTACGTTGCTCCCTCCATTTTAAATTAAAATCACATGCAATTTCTGTGCACTTATTTAAATATTTTAATATTATTCTTATAAATGTATCATTTCTTAAATCGAATATATTAATAAATCGCTAGTTTTTGAATTGGAGTTAGTGTAAAACGAAAATAAATTTTAAATTAAGTTGTTAGCTTCGAATATAATATATATTTATTATAACGAAATTTTATATTAATTGCATTGATAAAATTTGATCAACACTAGATTATAGATATATTTAACCATAACTATATTAGTCATATATGGCTAATTTGAAAGAAATTGATTTCAAATTCACGAAATATCAGATAAAAACTATGTTAAATTAACTTTTTTTCTTTGCATAAGAACTTTACAATTATAAAAATGTTTCATTTCCATTTTTAAATAATTTTTAACTTAATTTCAAAATATTCAATGCCAAATATTATAATAATTTGCAAAAATTTCTTTTTTTACATAATTATTATTTAAAATAATTTAAATAATGTGCAAACTATTTATATAGGTAGGTATACCTATTATTTTACCAACCGAATTGTAATTTTATTAAATTTTTCATTACATATTGTAAAAAAATCTTTTTTTTTGGTTCTTTAAATTTTTCTGAATAACATATCAAACTATTTTATAGGTATTATATAAAAAATTTCCCAATAATTCAAAAAATCAGAAGAATTTAAAACTCATTTAACAGATTAATTTCTTAAAAATTTAATTGTACGCAACTACATATACGTACAAAAAATTTATTATAATTCACAAAAAACAAAATACATAATTGCGAACTTTAAGAATCATCATCCATTTGAAATATTTTTACTTTACTAACTTTTATAACGACTATTACCCATTTTTAACACATTAAAAAATATTTCACATTTTTCAAATAAACGTAGTTATTAAATATAATCTACCCTTTCATTTATCTGTTCGTCCTTTTGTACTTCCAACGTTTGAAATAAAAAAGTAAAATTTTTAACGTTGAGAAATTTTCACAAAAAAATAACAGTACTAATTAAAACCGTTTTTATGCAGCCTAATTTTTTTCTAAAATTAGAGCCACTCCAAATATTAGAAAATGATCTGTACTAAAATTGTTTTAACAATCAAGTTCTACTAAGAATATTTTTTCAATCTGAAAAATAACAAAACAACTGGAAATTTCTTAAGCTTTATAAATTACTGCACAATTTGATAATACATTTAAATTTACCGTTATGTGAAACCAATATTTTATCTTCGCGTTACAAACTTAAAATTTTGGTAGGGATAAAATTAAAAAATCAATAAAAAATTTTACATTCCCCTCAACTTGGAAACTATTTTTATATCAGATCAAAAATTCAATATTTAACTTTAAGAATGGTTACTTTGGGCATCATCGAAAATTTTTCAAAGTTAAGGTACAAAAATGAAAGATCAAAAAGAATATTTTTACAATTGCGTATATTTAAAAATGAAAAAAATTTTTCTTAATTTTTCACAAAATTCTTCATAGGAAAAACTCTATAAAAAATTACAAATATTTTTCAAATGTGCATATTTTAAAAATCTTTAATTTAAGTAACTACCTTATTTTTTGTTTTTGCTGTTGTTGTAATTTTTAAATGAACTTAACTATAATCCTTTTAAAGTTATGTTATATTGACTTTTAAATATTTACTACGACTTCGAAAATAACTTGTTATTTTATTCTTTTTTGTTTTCGTTATTACTTTTTATAACCCAACATATCCAGGACTTTAAGGTATTATTACACAAAAAGAAAAAACGAAAAAAATATAACAACAACAAAAATAAAACAAAATTTGCAACACAGCTAAAAAACTTTCATTTTAAGATGACAGATAAAAATATCTATAGATACATACTTTATATTGTATTTATTGTGTCACATAAGAGAATCATTGTTGCAAAAATTGTAACTTGAGTTGAATTATAACCATAAAAAAATAAAAACTAAGTTAAAATGCTTTTAAAATTTATTTTTTTTTTTGAGTTGTTATCATAAGAAGAAAATCATTGTGCTTATAAAAAAAAATAGTTATTTAAAACTGTGAATGTTAACAATAATATTCTTTAAATTGCATGCATATTGTATTTCGTTACAAAATCTCTTGGGCGGAAGTTAAAAAATTTATCCTCTTAAAAAATTAAAACTAAAAACATGATAATTCGTATATTAATTGTATGCATAAAAGTATGTATGTAATATGGTATACGTTAATATAAGAATTACATTTTCCGTTATTATTTTACCTACACAAAATCTACAACTCTCTGACGCATATTCTAAATTTCAGTTTACTTAATTCAAATGTAATGAAAAAAAAACAAATAAAATAAAAACAAAAATAAAAAAATATAACAAGTAAAAAATTATGTTATGTAGTACGTATAGATTATATTACATTCTTAATTTCTTTTTTTTTTTTTTTTTTTTTTTATTAAGATATTATATAGTTCATGCGTTTAATTCAAATTTTGTAATATAAAACGAATTTCATAGCCCACAATATTAAACAAGACCAAAAATAGTTTAACTGTTGTATAATAATAACAACAATAATTTACTGTTACTTCATAGTTAATATTATACAAATTTCACTAGAATAATGTATAATTATAACATATTTGGTTATTTGCTTTTAAAATCTTATTCCAAAACTCATGCAGTTTCTTTTTAATCAATAAAAAATATTATATAATTTTTTAATTTATTTCTGTTTTATTTTACAAACCGACAAAAAAAAAAAGGATTTCACTGAAACAAAAAATGTAATATTGCATTTATGGTTCGGCGCCTCAAAGTATGCAACATATACAGTTTTTAGTAAACTATATTAACCCTAGGCTCCAGGAGAAAATAAAAATAAATAAATAAAAACTGTTCTCCTGGGGCTTCGGTAGCCTAGGGTTGAAGCACGTGGATTATTAATCGAAGGTTCAAGTCCCGCACAGATAGCAAGTTTTATTAATTGAAAATAAATTCCCCTTGCTACCAAATATAGTGTAAATATATAATATAAACAGAGTATAATTTAATAATAGTATTCAACTTGTAATGGCCTTAGTAGCCGATGGTTTTGTAATATTACAATATCCTATGTGATTTGTAATATTAATATTAATAAATAAATAAATAAATTTTCTTCGAATCTTATCTTAAGCTTGTAATACTAAAAGAATCAAGGATATTTTAAAAATAATAAGTTTAAAGTAAGGAAGCTGAAGAACTTAATTAGTACACTATATAATTTAGAAATAAAATATTATTAACAATTAATAATAATGAAAATCCGTAAATAATAATGAATATCCGTAAAAGAGATTTTTTAATTTTCATTTTTATAAAACATTTACAGTACTAAAGAAGGATTCATTTTTCTGGTTAATTACAGATATTGTACAAGTGCGCAATACGATATTTTTACATTACGATATTTTTACATTTTTACATTTTACATAAATTTATTCCACGCAGTAAAACAGTGTCCTTGAATTACAATAACTATTAAAAGTATTTAATAAAATTTTTATAAAACAAATACGATTTATTGTACCAACTTATTCATTTACAAAAAAATTTTACTTAAAGAGAATATTTATCATCTGAATAAACACTTTGATACTGACAACAAATATTTTCTTTAAAATAATTTTTTTTTAAATTAACTTCCGAGAACTCTAAAACTAGTTTCCATTTATTTGTATCTTAAATTAAAATAATTTTTATTTTTTTACTTGCCACTCCTATGAGGATATTGTATTTGAGGATTCATATTTGACTTAGTTTCAGTTTCGGGAATCATTAATTTCACTAAGCCTTTGATTATTCGGCTGTAGCTATTGTACAAGAAAAACGTTTCTTTTTTATTTCTATGCCATCTATTATCTTATACAAGAATTATGGTTTATTATTATTTTATTATATATAGCTATTATTACAATATGATATTAATTATAATTTATAGGACATATATACTTATTTTTAATTTAATTGTATTCTACTAATTATATATTATAAGAAAAATCTATATTATTTTTTTTTTTATTAATCTATATGATCCAGCCGGGGTTTTAACCCGAGACCTTTCATATGAAAGGCCGGTGTCTTAACCACTACACCATGGGCTGGATAAAAGTAAAATAATTAATTTTTTTTATTAATTTTTTTTTTTTTAAATTCCAAAAACTCATCTAAATATAATACAATTCTTAATCCTCTCTCAATTAAGTTTTTACTTGTTATGTTGGGTTAAATGCATAAAACTGAGTTTAAACTCAAATTTCATGTTTTCTAACAAAAACTACGCTTGAACTCGTATTTTTGTTTGAAAAAGTGAGATTTGAGTTCGAGCTCAATTTTATACATTCGACCCATGGTCTTTAAATTATTATTTACCTTAGAAATTTAATCATTTCTTATATGAAGAACTATTAGAAGAATAGGCACTGCACTCCGCACTCCAAACAAATTATTTCATCTTTTATAATTCATCTACAAATATAATAAATCTTCTTTCGCATGAAAAGACAATGTTAGTTGGGATTATCACAGTTTGAGCATTAAGATAATCTTACACATTTGACATTGAATTAAATTTAAAACAAATTCAATATAACGAGAAAATATTATTTAAAAATAAAAAAAAATATCAAATATAAAAATATAAATGTTAAATTAGTCTTAAATAATTTAATAAAAAATTAAGTAGAATTTTTTTATATAAAAAATTCTTATTTAATTGAAGAAATTCATCTTAAATTATATGATAAAATTTTGGATTAAAAAAAAAAATGTATTTTATATGAAATTCTGAAGTTTCAGAAGTTTATTTTCTAGTAAAACCTATCTTATTATAAATTTCTTTCAAAAGTTTGATTCTTTAGTAACTAACAATCAGAATAAAATTTAAAATATCAAACTCTACTATATGCAACGTTAACATAAAATAAAAGTTTTAAGAGTGGAAATTAGTTTTATAATACTTAAAAAGAATAAAAATAAAAACTAATTTAAGTACTCAGCTTAATCTATAGAGTACTCAGCTGAGCGGAGTATATAACTAAGTACACAGTTTAATATGGCAAGCACATTAAATAGTGGATGTTGCCGCTTCCAAATTCCTGAAACACTGCTTTTGTAAGCAACTATAAAATACCTCCCAATTCAGAATCTCACATATACATATATAAATGTACTTGAAAAAGGGATTATCCGGATTTTGCAACCATCTATAAAATCCCTTCTAATTATTTTTTTACACGCATATTATGAATGTCTATATATGTATAGTCTATAGACCATTACCTTACGGAATTTGTTTTATAGAATTAGATTTGTTTTTGGATTTTTTTTTTTTTTGCTTTTCTTTTTTTGAAATATCCTTTTTTGGAATAATATTCTTTTATTATTTGGATTTTTTTTTTGGAATTATGGAACACCATCCAGTTTTCGTTTAAAAAAAACTTTAAAATAAAAAACATTTTGTTTCTGCAAAAAAAAATAAAGTTTGTTTTACATAAAAAAAAAACGAATTTAATAATAGAATTAAATAACTTTAATGATATTTAGCCTTTCAAATTAACTCATCTCAATAAATAGTACATAATTTTATGTATGTTTATATACTTTTATTTTTCTTATACACAAAATATTTTTTATATTGTTTTTCTTATCTTTCTGTCAGACAGTCAAAATTCTTTTAAGAAATATATATTTTTTATATATTACTTCTGAAAGGGAATATACTATCGACAATACTAGGTTATCTTTCGGAAAATAGAATATTATTCAATTTTGCTTTTGAACTGAGTACGACTTTCAGAAAAGAAAAATTTTTTTTTTCACTTGTGCATACTCCTTGATCTTTGATTTTTCCTACATAGAGTTTATATGGAAATAAAAATTCTTTTTTAGCTGATTACTAAACTTTAGAATAATGGAAAATGAAACTTAATTATATCTAGACAAATTCATGTAAAATTTATATACCAATTTACGAATAATGAATTGATTCATTAATTCATTTTCCAAAATTATGCAAATCTTTCCAAATGTTATTATATTTTTGAAGATCATAAAAACAAACAAATAAAACATAAAAAGGGAAAATGGTTTAAAATGAGTATTAAAAGATTGATACTCATATTCATAGTAGATTTTATAGTAATGGTGACGTGTTATAACCCCACAAGTCATAAGATAATTATGTATCCCATCATATTTGCAATTATGGTTTTATAACACACTACGGTGAGACAAACCAACATAATGGGGTTATGACCTGTTGGTGGGGTTATGACCTGTTGGGTTATGACACGTCACCTTTAGTAATACTTTTTAAAGTAAATGAGACTCGCTCGAATATCCATTAATAATACATTTTAAAACCTTTCTTTAAAGTACCAAAATTTCTATTTTGAATTTCGTTTTGTTAAATTTTTGATATCATTGACATTTTTTTTTTTTTGGTTTTTTTTAAATAATTATATAACATTTTATTGTTTTTTTTTTTTATATTTTCCTGTTAAAATGAAAATTTAATTAAAAAATAATAATAATTATTATATAATATCAAAAGTTTTCCTTTACTTCAGAAAAAAAAAAAAAAATTAAAAAAATTAAACCGTTTCAGAAGAAATTGTAAACCTAACAAGAATATTTTGAACCATAACAAAACCATAATAATTTTCCAAGAATATTCATTCTAATACAATATATTTTGAAAGTAACAACATTCTAAATAAAATAATTTCAAAGAAAATAATTAGATGGGTATTTGATGGTTTATTGTTTATAATATTTTTAAAGCACCCATTTATTCACTCATTTAATTTATAACTTTTGGGTCAAATTTCCTTCCTATTAAAAGGCAAAAGAATCTTTAAAAAAGAAATTCAACCTTTTATTAATTATATAGATATACTCAAAATCTTTATTATTTTTTTTTCTTTTAATCTATTCTTTTTTTTTTTTGTATGAATCTTTAAAACAAACAACTTCTGATAACAAAATATCAAATTTGAACCCAACGAAAGTTCAATTTATTCGAGTATAAAGTTCTATTCATTACTCAATTCTATGATCAATATTAAATTAATTGGATTATGAAAATGATCTAAAAAATTTCATTGTTTATAACAATTTGTAGAAATAAAATGAGTAACAAAAAAAAAAATTGACTCATTTTAATATTTAAAATATCATACCGAAGTACTAAGAAGAAAGAAAAAGGTATTAAATTTTTTATAAACATCCTTAAGACTATTTAATTTTAAAATTAAATTCTTAATCAAAAATTCAAAATCCACCACAAAATCTATACATTACTAATTTCAAACATATCTAAATTAGAACCCCAAAAAATTCAAATCAGAACCTCGGCAGTTTTTAATTGCTGGAATTTTTTTAAAAGTAGATATTCTAGATTTCACAGATTTATTTATTAATAACATAAAAATAACTCAGAAAACATATGAAATTATTCTTTTTCATTCGTTACCAATATATACTAGTATATATTAATTATAAGCACTAAATTACTTACACATAAATAATATATAATACCATATAATTAATCAAATTATTGAAACTCTGATTTTGTAACCCACTGTAAAATCTTCTTTAATTCAGCATCTGGAATATATACGTGTATAATATAAATTGCACATTCTGGAAAAAGTGAATAACCCTGATTTTCTACCAAAAATCAAATCCCTAAGCACGATTTCGTTTTACATAAATATTTCAACAATAAAGCACTTAAAACAGCAGGGGCTGTTGCGCTCAAAATATCTGCTCACGTTCGGATCTATATCCAAGTTAAAATTTTGAATATACAGTTTGCAATGTGTAGTGTTTGAATTATGTAAACTTTGGATATTTATTATGGTTTTTTAGATTTTTTTTGAATTTCTTAAAATAAAAACAGTTTGTAATTTTTTGGATTCTATTATTCGGATATTTTATAGGAGTATCAATAATTTGTACTGAACTTTGCAAAAATAAAAACTATAATAAATGTATTGAATTTTTTTTTTTTTTTTGATTTTATTCCGGTTTTCTGATTTATTCAGAATAAAATATTCAGATGATGAAATATTATTATTTCTTATTATTCATTATATTTAATTTTATATTTTATAGTCTTACAAATGCAATTCAACAAAAAAATTATACTAAAAAAAAAAAAAAACAGGGAAATATACTTACCTGTCCTTCAGTATTTTAATAATGAAATCTTCATAATTAATAAGGAAGAAATAACTTGAGAAAATTTTTTTCAATTTCAATTTTTTTTAAGCATACAGATATATGATATATATATAATTTTAAAAAATAATATGTATAAAAAATTCTTTGGTTTGTATTGATCTGAAATAATTAGGTCTTCCGAATCTTTAACATCATGTTTTCTTTAAAAATTACTTCATTTTATTAATAATTGTCTCTTAATCTGGTTTTGGAACATTATTGAATTTATAATTAATATTAAATATCCAGAAGAAGAGAAATATCTTTGATTTATAAAAACGAGCTTTGAAATATTATTTTTAATATTTAAAACAGTAGATGTCTACTTTCACTATAGTGTAACATAAGTTTGATAACACTGTAATTTTTATTATTTCATTTTACATAATCACAAAGTATTAGCCTAAACTAATTTTTGAGACCAAATATTCAAATTTTCGGAAAACTTCTTAAAGGGTTCATACAAACTGACTACTGCTTGATTACGATTTATCACTATAAGTATATTATTCTTAACTATAATTTTACGTTCAAAAAGTACAAAAAAAAAAGTTTCGTAGATTCCATCAAAACTAAATTCTTACATAATATATACTTGTATACATTGGCTATATCTTCCAGTCCTCACGTTTTAAAAACAATTTCATATTATTTTTTCATTCTAGTAACTAAATCTTAAATTACATTTAAGCAAAACATATTTTATTTTAAAATTTTTTTTTTTAATATTTCTTGATTATTTTAATATTTTCCGCAACAAAAAACTGCATCCAATTATTTTCCAAGAAAAAATATTCAAAACTATAACAAAACGTTTTAAATTTTATTTATTATTTTTTATTTTGAATTTTTTTGGTTTTCTTTTCATTTTGATTTCAAATTAATTTTCTTAATGATGTGGTCTAAGAAAAAACATATTATTAAAAAATAATTACATTTTCTGTAAGAATCTTTAGTATTCTTGATAATTGTTTGCCGAAATATTAATTAACATACTTTTGTTTAACCATAACCTATAAAGATAATTATAACAGTTTAAAATATAATATTTTTATACCCGTACGATAGGATCGGGTATAATAAAATTACTCCTCCGTTTGTAACACCTCGAAATAAGCGAGCTAGATATACCTTCAAAGGTATGGATCGGATCAGAAAAAAATTCTAATAACTTTTGAGCCATGTCCGTCCGTCCGTCCGTCCGTCCGTCCGTCATCACGCTAACTCAAAAACTAAGAAACCTAGAATCTTGAAATTTACACAAAATATTCTGGGAGTAATTTGTAGGTTCCCTATTTTTTTTGGTTGAGTTTGGACCAAAACTTAGGGTAGCTCTCGAACACCTAACTTTTAGATCCCCACATTTTTTTTAAAATAGAGCTATGAAATTTTAACTGTTGATAGATCTCAATTTTATATTTAATAACTTTTTTTTGTAGCCCCACCCGTTACGGAGCTACAGCTCCCCAAAGGTTCAAAAAAGCTCTATATTAAATTGTTATAGCACAAGTTATATAAGGTATATCTTCATTTTGAAAACGCCAGAATATTACCACTTTTATTAGCTTTAAAAGTATATATGCAATAAATATATATTTGTGCATACGGCGTCTTAATTTACCGTTATGCGAAACTCAAATTTTGCAAAATCCTTTAACCCTTCTATCTTTTAAACGGTTGAAGTTGGAAACTTGAAATTTTGACAGAAGTTAGATCTTTTAAAATAAGTATGAGTCATTTCAGAAATTTTTTTTGTATCACCCCTCGTTTAGGAGCTGTAAGCGGTCAAACACTGAAAATTTCCTATTTTTAAACACCTGTAACTTGAACACCTGTTAAAATTTTTTTGAAGTAATACACAAAAATTAAAGCTTCAACATTATACTTTTATTTCTGTTAACAACTTTTTTTAATAATGTAGGGTTACTTTATAATTGACGAAAGTGTTACTTGATTTTTTCAAATTTTCTAACAAATTTCTTTAAGGAATTTTTTGCATTTTGTTTTACTCAATAATTTGAAATTGTTGAGGATATAATGCGTAGTACAAAAAAATGTAAAGAAATAAACAACATAACGGTTGCTTGAAGAATTTTTATTTATATGATATTGTTATACATACATACTTATATAATATCATGTTTATTTACATATCGTATATGTCATTGATGAATGAATGATAAGAGTATAGATGTATATTATATAGCGCCGTATTTACATACATATATGTATTTTATTGTACTTATAAGAAATTATTCTGTCAATGGAATATTTAAATATAATATAATATAATATTTAAAATTATATTTACTATTTTGTACTAAGTAAATTTAATATAAATTTACCGCTTAGTATTAAATGGTACTATAGAATATTTGAAAAGTTTTGGATTGATAATCGTTATGTGGAAGGTTAGAATCTGCTTTTGAAGAATGTATATACAAACATATAGTTTGAATATAACCCATAGTTTTAGAAATTATAAAATTCACCCAAATTATTTTAAAATACTAAAATATTAAAAAAATAATATTGTAAGCAGAGTTAGATGTTAGCTGTGTTAGCTGTGAACATACTAACCGTTCGTACGGGTATCTAAGAGTTGACAAAGGCAACTGTATTCTTCCTCGTTTTTATTATATTTTATTCGTGAATTATAGGAAAACTCATTATGTAAAACAAAATTATTAAAAAATAGAATCTAAGATCCATTAAAAGCATTAACGAAATCTTAATAAAGGTGCTAAAAGAGAGTTATAGAAACTATTTAAAATTCTGTCTAAACTAAATTTAAAATAAATTCTGCAATCAGTTCTACAATCAAAAAATATTAAAAGAAGCATGTACATTCTGTTTCTTTCTTTTTTAATAGAGGAAATTTAAACTACCTAAGCCTCATTTTATTTAAGAGCAATTTTTTTTTAGCTACTAGGGTAGATGAGAATCTCGAGAGACATCAATAAAATTAACATGTGAAGTATCTTTGATAGTGTTGAACTTGTATCAACTAAACGCTTCTTCCCTCTAAACCAAACATTAACTTCCAACATATCGTACAATGTACTATTTGCTTTGAGAATTGAGGAAAATATTACCAAGATAAATTATTCCATATTCGTACGGCATGCATTACAAACAAATTCCTTACGTGAGGAGCAGTGCTAATTGCAAATCTTTAGGGTATAAAAGTTAGTCTATACCGCCCTTCCTATATCTCGGTTAAAGTTTTTAAGTAGGGGCATTAAGGTTTTGATTTTTCCTGAACAGGTTTATATGTCAACAAAATATCTATAAAATAGAGTGAGTGCTTCAATGACACCTCTAATGGGATCGAATGGGATCGTTTATTAAACAAATTGCTTCATTTTACACTTTATCTATATATTCCATGCTGTTTGTGGAGTTCCTATCCAAATTTGCGTATTGTATTCCATTTTAGGCCTGATTAAAGTTAATTAACAAATCTGAAGGAAAAAAAAAAGTTATACGGCGATAGAGGAAACCTAAACATTTCGCTGCTTCCTTATAGTTATGCCAAAAACCATTGTTTTTCCAGTTCAATTTTTGATTTAGTTCAATTCCTAGAATATATGCTTTCAGTATGCTTGCCAGTACGCCTTGAATATTAACGGTTATTTCAGTATGCCTTCAGTAGTAACGGTCAGTTGCAGTAGAAAATCCGGTACTATAACATACAAATAGTATTTTATTTAGAAGAATAGTATTGAACCTATCGAGTATACACATATGATTATAATTAAAACTTTTTATATGTTATTGTTTTATAGATTATTAAATTAATTTTAGTAAAATTTAAATTCTTTAAAGAATATTTTAAAATTTTATAGACTTTTCAAAAAAAAAAAAAAAAAAGAAATATAAGATACTAATAATAATAAATATAAAAACGATTTTTCATAGTAATCTAGACTTAATTTTTTCCTTTTTGTTTACACTTTGAAAACATTTTGTCATTTCATTTTTTTTTTTTATTTTTAGCAGGTACTAAGGAAATTTATTTTAAATTTCTTTTTTTTTTTATCTTTTTTTCGTATCTTATTTTTATTTTTTTATTTCTCCCTTAAAAGTTTTTTTTTTTTTTGTTTTATCTAAAATGGACATTTCATATACGAGTACGTATTTTCATTCTTCAGTGTTTTGTTTTTTTCTTTTTGTAAAAAAAATGTTTTGATAAGTTTTTATTTAAAAATTATGCAAATAGTATATACTTTGTTTATTAAAATAATGTACACAAGTATAATTCTTTATTTTAAGTTATTTATTATCCTATAAGAGTCCATTTTTATTATGATGACCTTTACATTAATATAGAAAGAATTGAATAAAGAGTAAAATACCAAAATACATACCAAAGAGAACATATAAAAATTTTCACTATGTTAATGACTAAATTTTTGTTTTGGTCAATAAGGTGTAAAAATTCATGTTAGATCTTAGTTTTTTTTTTAGATAATATAACGGCCCAATTCAGTTGGTTCAAAAAATTTTAAAAATTGTTTTAAAACATTTTTTTACTAAGTCAGTGATCCAATTAGATATTTCTTGTTTTCTCAGCTTTAAGAAAATATATTTATCTTTTGCTTTTACTGAATTAGTTATTTTTGGTACTAACAACATTTATTATAATATAATAAAATTTTATACCGAAATCCCAGAACTAAAGTGGTACACCAAGTGTTACCAATTATCCAGTAAAAATTAACTTAAAATTTACATTAAAATAAATTACTAAAATTATACGGAACCTAAATGTACTCTTTAAGCTCTGTAACTTAAACTGATTAGATTAGATTTTGTATTCTATAGTGCAATTTAGGTGCAAAGTAAAACCAGGTAAACCAATACCAGTGGTAAATAAGACTTATCTGGCAATATAAAAAAAAAAAAACAATTCCATAGCAAAATGAATTTCATTCCTGATTAGGTTTAGTACTATCTTGTTTTTCTCAAATCATATTATACTATATTTACACTTCCTATATATTATTTAACTACAATAATTTTCATTAAAGGAACAAAAATAAACAAATAATAATTTTCTTTAAAAGTTACTAATGAACTGAAATGGGAAATAATTTGGTCTTTTGTTATTTAAATTAGAAAATAAATCAGAAAAACAAAAAAAAAAAAAACAATAAAATAATAAATAACTTTTAATAAATTAGTTTAAAAAAAGACAAAAAAAAAAAAACATAATAAACAAACAAGTAATAAAAATTCTAAAAATAAATAAAATAAATAAATAAAAACTTATCATATTCAATCCACAAAATATTGTAACAGAAATTTTAAAGATAAAATCATCTTTAATAAATTTCCAAGTATAACTATCTAAGTACCACCTATACTCGTATTAACGAAAAAATTTAATTTGTTTTTTTTTTTTTTTTTTTTTTGATAGGTTTCATCATCAGGTAAAGGTGTTCTTATTACTGGTTGTGAAACACCATTAGGTTGGTATTTGGCTAAAAAATTAGATGATATCGGTTTTACTGTATATGCTGGTTTTGCAACTGAATTAGAAGATAATGATGAAGCACAAATTTTAAAAGAAGAAACATCTGGACGTATGAAAGTTTTACATATTGATATTACAGATGAAAGTTCAGTAAGTATTAACTAACCTATATACTTATATATATAAAAATCTTATCTAACCTATACTAAAACAAATGTTTCAGTAATTCTAATTTTATTTTGTGTAATTTTTAGTTTTTATAGAAAATGAAATTTTTAATCTTATGTCTATCACTTAACTTTAACTAATTTGAAACACTAAGATAAATAAATTAAATTTCACATTTTTGTTTTTTGATTTTCGAATTACCAACTTTTTTTTTTTTTTTTTTGCAATTCTTAACTTTAATGTTGGTGAAAATGATACCTGTTTATATAAAGTTATTTCATATAAAATATTTTTATTTTTCTTTAAAAAAAACTTTTCTTCTTTTTTAAATAATTTCATTTAAATTAAACAGAATTCTAACTTTGTTAAATATTTGAGTTCGTTAAAATTATTAATTTAAATTTAAAAGTTGCAAAGCTACTTTTATTAATATTTACCACATTATTAAACTTTACAACACGGTAAGCTTGGATCCAAAACTTTTTTATCAATATTATTATTCGTTAAAAATTTACAAAAAAAAAAAACAAAAAAAGCTTCAAGAAAAAATATTTTAAAAGCTTTATCAAATTTTTGTACCAAATAATAAATTTTATTATTTTTAATTCATAGATGGTAAAAGCCGCCTTATTTGTATCACAACATTTACCATATGCTGCTGATGGTTTATGGGCTGTTGTTCATACTTCAAATTGGGTTGCACTTGGTGAAGTTGAATGGGTACCATTTGCTGTATTTAGAAGATCATTAGATATGAATTTATTAGGTATGTAAAAAAAAATTTTAATTTTAACTATTATAAAAAAACTGTTATACGAGAAACTTTTTATACACAAAATATTCTAAAAAAATTTTTTTATAAATTCGCTGTAAAAGCTTTAAAATTTCAAATTGAATTTTTTCAAACGAAACGAAAATAATTTAAAAAATAAAGAAAATATATATATTTTCATTGTTTTCTTTTAGGTGCTGCACGTTTAACCCAAATTTTATTACCACTTATTCGCCGTGCACAAGGTCGTGTTGTATTCTTGACATCTGGTAAGATATTATTATTTATCTATAGAGTTAAAACAAAATTAATTTTATTTTAAATATTTTTAAGAAAAATACAACTTTTTCTTTAAATTTTTTTTATATTATTATTTAAATTTATTTAAAAAAATTATTAAAACTATAATTACAATATCGTTATAGGTTTAAATAGAGTACCAGCCCCAGTTCGTGGTATTCAAAATGCTACTCAAGCTGCTATTGAAGCCTTAGCATCATCTTTAAGACAAGAATTACGTCCACGTGGTGTTGATGTATGTATTGTTGGTGCTGGTGAATATCAACCAGGAAATTCTTGGTTACAAGAATCTGATTTACGTGATGAGGTAAGTTATGTTTTTTATTTTAATAGTTTAAATTTTTTTTTAATTTATGAAAAGAGAGTTAATTTTTTCAGCTTAAATTGTTTATAATCACAGTTGTAATAAAAAAAAGAATATTTTTTAAAATTTTTTGAGATTATTAAAAGAAGGATCATAATTAAAATTGTCTTCAACCAACTTTTTTGTAATTTTTTATATCCTGTAAAAAAAATGTAGAAATTCATTTTTAAAGTTTTCAACAAAAATACCTGATTAACCTTGAATACATTTTTTTCTTCATCGAACATTAAAATATAATTTTTAAAAATTCAAAAAAAAGTAATCGTAATTAATAAAATTACAAATTACATTCCTATATTTAAAAATTATAAAATTTGAAAAGTGAAAAATTTTTAAATACATTTATAATAAAATATTAAATGATTTGATCTCCCCTGTTAAAGTAGATTAATTTAAAAAGGAAAAATTATTTAGAAACCACTAATGGAATTTATAGAAAATTTTGAAAAAAAAAAAATCCTTAAGGATTAAAACGGAATCACTATTAACAACCGTACGTATTTATATTTGTTTTTATTTTAGTTTTTACAAAAATTCTATCCATTGAACACAAACTCATAAATCTGTTTGTAATTTTTTCATATATCGTATTGAACGAACGAATGAATTTTCCTTGTCAAATAAGTAAAAACAAAATTTTTATGAAAGGACACTTTCAAAAACTTTAAAACTATTTTATTTGACGTTCAGCGACTACGAATTATATACAGACAAACAAAAAGATCACAACAATAACAACAATAAATATAAGGAATGGAAAAAAAAAAGGAAGAAAATAAGAATTTAATATTCTCTTAGGACATTAATTTAAAGATAAAATATTTGTCGCCCTCTATATTTTCTTTAATGTTTTTTTTTTTTGCTTTTAAAGCAGAAACCCGTTTTCTTTTTTCTTCATTTAGTTTAACTTTTCTTTTTTTATAGAAAATAATAATTTTATAAGCAAAAAAAAAATTTAACTTTGAGTTTAGGTAAGAAAAAACAAAACGATAATAAAAGAAAAAATAATTCTTAGAAAAAAATAGAAATTATGCATCTTCACCTAACCATTAAGATGCACTTAAGTTGGTTGGCTGTACACCAATTATTTTTCTCTGTTACTCTATACGTTTAAACAGATAATAATGGAATTTTCTTTAGTTGATCAAGATTGAATTTAAAAAAATGGTGATGCAGTTTTTCATTATCCGTTTATGATAATTTAAAAAAAATTTAATTAGTGTTTAAAAAATAAATATTATTAGGTTTTGTTAGTTAGAAAGTAATGGATCGCATGGCGCAATCTGTTTAAATCATATAGTTAAGAGTTAAAATTTGAATCGGCTGACCATTTGTTAAATTCGTAGAATACTTTAATTAGAATATTATTTTCCTTTTTCTCTTGGGTAGTTCAAGGTACATTTTTCTTGAATTTAATTTGCTTTTAAATTTTTCTTCATCTCGTATCGGTAATTGGTAGTTGGTCAAACCATTAAAGTTTTTATGACCATATGACCATTATCGTTGCACCGCTTTCTTTTCATTATCGTTTAGTTTATCTTAAAAATTTGGTGCATCGGTTTATTTAAATTCTTGAATGTTGAAGTTAGAGTTTAAGAACAAGATTCTTTGTCACCAAAGATCATATAAATACTATCATAATATCTTTTAAAAGTTTTTAATAAATGTTAAAGGTGATTAGAATTGAATGAACCCTAGAATGATTAAAACAACGAAGCAGAATCATTTTTTAATTTTTCTTTTGTGTGTTATTGTTTTAGTTTTCTTGGAAGGAGATAAAAGTATATGCAGATTATTTTTTATGTTAAAATATTCAAAAAATATTTCATGTTTTATTTTTTTTTTTGTTTTTTTTTTTTGTTAGAGAAAAGAAGCAACAGAAGTGCAATTTTTACTTAAAAGTTATTTTTGACTATACATATACATAAATTTTGTATATAAATATTATATACAAAAGTCCTATTATAATTTCAACTTGTATATACAGAAGTGCATTCAAAAATATGAATATTTAAAAGGATACAGTTGACATTGAAAATTTCTTTCAAGGAAACTAGGTTCCCATGTTTGCTCTCTCAGATATCACAAGCAAAAATAGAATTTTTTTTTCTAACATTGAAAAGAAAAAGAAGGAAAATAAAAATTCATTGGGTAATATTAGAAAAACAATATAGCTCTATAAATTGTTCTTTCATTTATTTTCTCTTAGTCACTTAAAAAAAAAAAAAATTTCAGTTCAACACGTTTAACATTAAAGAAAATAATTCTCAATATTAGTTTGGTATACCGGTGCAGATGATGTTGATGCAGTTTTAAGTACATATTTACTGAATAAAACTATTATCTTTAAAAATTTTATTTGATCTAGTCTCAACTCACCTGATACAAAAAAAAAAAAAAATTAAATTTATTTAAAAAAAAAACTATAATAAAACGATTTAGAATTGAACTATTAAAAAAGTGCATAAAGAAAATAATAGAAACAACATTATAGAACATAAAAATTACTGGGAAACTTCCACGTGCAGAATATTTAAAAATTGATCAATATAATACCAGGAAATTATTTTGTTTATCTTGAAAAAGTTATTTTTTATTACATAATATAGGTTTTATGTTCAATTAAAAAAAAAAAATTGTTTATTTTTTTACTTTTACACAAGAGTTCATTTCAATTATGCAAAAAAAAGAAAAAAAAAACAATGGTATTCATTTTAGTTAAAAATGGATATATTATTTATAACATAAAAAAAATTTTATGGTTAAAATATAGTGGCACGTGTTATTATTACTACATACAAAAATAAAATAAATTATATAAAAAGTAGTAAGTACTCAAGTACTTATATATGTATACAACAGTTATAAATATTTGAAGTGGATCACAGCATTAATTTTGAGCATAGTTTTATGAATAATTTTAATTAAACATTATTAAGCTCAACTATAACTTGATCAGCTCACTGGTTTTAATGGAAGCTTCTAAACGAAGTTTCTAGCCGTCTTAGAAAAATCCTTTTTCTCTCCAAGTAAAATTTAAAACATGTGTTGAGTAGAAGCTCAAAATAATTTTTAGCTAATATCATTTAGTTATATGTTTATTAAACATTAAAACAAGTATACGTATAAGATTTAAATATATTATAGTTGTTGTATTAGTATGTATAACATTCCATCAATATGGTACAATAGAAATTACCTCTTTTGTTTTTCTATAGAAGTGAAAATTATAAGAAGCATAAGGCATCCTTTTAGTTATTTATTATTCATATTTGAACAAGCTTGAGTTTTTAGAATTAGTAGTTTCACTAAGTCTTTCATTACTCGGATGTAACTATATTATAAAAGACTATGAATTACAAAAATTTTTCTTTGTGCGCCATCTATTATCTTATACAAGAATTATTTTATTTCTTATTATTTTTTTATATATTACGATATGATATTAATTATATGATATACATACTTACTATTTTAAGAAAAGTCTTAATTATATTTTTTATTTATTAATTTATATCACCCAGCTAGAGTTTCTATCTATGGTCTTGTCTTATGAAAGGCCAGTGTCTTATTAGTATATTAGCTGAATATATAGAAATATAGGAGTTCTTTAAGTATCACTCTTGTACCGTTAAAAAATTTTTCAATTTATCTAAAATTAATTATAAAATGTAAAAAGTTTCGAATTTTCAAAAACGATTTAGATACAACTTTATAAGAATTTGCAAGTCATATTAATTGCATTTTTTAAAATATTATGATCCTTAACTTATGACATTATCTTAACAATCTAACTCAGAATTCAAAATAACTCAGACTATCCTGAATTTATAAAATAATAACTATAATTTTTAGATGAGTTTCAAAGAGATGTAGTTCAATTAGCACTTTTCATTTATATTCTACTATAAATATTTTTATTTTTTTTATTGTTCTTTTATATCTTATTGTGAATATTTTTAATTAACAATAGTGTACTTACGGTGTTATAACCATTGGGAATTATTGTAAAAAATAGCAATGTTATGTATATTTTTTTTTCTCGTTTTTCTTTTTATTGTTTTTCTCGGAAAAGATAATTTTGTAATTGAATTCCACAAAAAAAAAAAAAAAAAAGAATATTAAAAACTTTGACAGTTCTTTATTTAAAAGTTAATTTAATTGTTTGTTTTTTCGGGGGAATATGTTTCAATTAGGTACATTTTATCATTGTTTTTTGCACTTTGCAGAATTATTTGTTTAAAATATCGAAAGTTAAAATCAGAAACAAATTTTTAAAAAATGGAAAAAATGTAAAAAAGAAAATATGATATATTACTATCATAGTCGAATATTTAAATTTTATTATATTTTTTTTATTTAAGTCAAAAAAATCAATCTGGAAATGATAATTTTTATTTTTATTCAAAAATTTAAGATCTCGGGAGGTTTACAAAAAATTAACTCGTAATTTTTAAAAGTCAATTTTTAAAATGTCCTATTAGAAAACTGTGCAAATTTAATAATTATTTATTTATTTATATTAATATTTGACAAATATGACAAATCACATAGGATATTGCAATATTATAAAACCATCGGCTACTAAGACCTATATAGGTCGAATACTATTATTAAATTATACATTAATATTGTTTAGGTATTTTGTTTATATTATAAATTTTATATTTACGCTATATTTGGTAGCAAAGGGAATTTGTTTTCAATTAATAAAACTTGCTATCTGTGCACTCCCTCGATTAATAATCCAAGTGCTTAACCATTAGGCCACTGAGGTCCCATTTAACAATATTATTTTATATATATTACATTTCATATTGAAATTGCATAACTTGAGGGGTGGTTGGTCAACTAAATGTTTTTCTTTTTTATGTTTTTAATTTATTAATAAAGATATATATATTATATATATATAAGTAAATAATATAATAATTTAGTTTAGTATCATTGAATTCTCATGTGAAACGCAATTTACATATTATTAATATAAAATACATATTAAAAGTATCTGAAAAACAAGGAAAAAAAAATTATGTAAATGAAAATAGTTGTAAGCTACTTGTAAATTGGGATATAAATAAATAAATAATTTAATATGTATTAAAAGTATATAATATATTCTTATTTACTTAATAAATATGTGAAGTTTTTAACTGAAATATTTTTAACTGAATGAAATAATTTAAGAGTACAATAAATTATAATTTAAAAATAACCAATTCATCAAAATGAATAATAATATGTAATATATCTCTCTGAATTTTCAAATTATTAGTAATGCAACTGTGTACAGTAATAAAGGGAATTTAAAATTACCATTAAATTAAATTAATATAAACGCGGAGGTAGTTCCCAAAAGATTTTTATTTAATTTAAAAATTATTAAAAGTTAATTTAACAATTTCATAAAAAAAAAAAAATCAAATAAAACTCTATAATAAATTGAAGTCAAGGATACTAAATATCTCTGACGAACAATTAAAGTTAAACATAAACATAATAAAATAATAGTAATATTAGTGACTGATATTTTGAATATTAGATGACAATTCCGTCCAAGTTATTGTTCATGAATTGACTATATATGTATATCAGTTGCTTTTATTATTATTTTCATATCCGTACGAATGATAATCACTGGTATATTAAAATTGCTCCTTCGTCACTATTAAATGTTCGTCCCTTCATGCGTCTATTCGCCCGTTCTATAACACAATAACTCAACAACCACAGTCATAAAATTAATTGAAATTAAATTTTTGATACAAAAATCTAAATTTTTCTTCATGTACTGAATTTTAAATTATTCGTTAACAAGAATTTTAAGTTAATAATCGTTAGGTGATACATTCGAACTTCCGTTGGTACAGTCTAATTTTTTTTTTTGCTGTACATATATATGAATATGTATATATATAAATATTTTTTTTGATAATTATTAAATAATAGCTCGCGAAGTCATATAGAACTCATTCAGAATAGGTTGAGCAATTTACAGATTCCCGATGTTTTTTATTGAAATCAAACCACGTATAGTTGTAGCATAATGAAAAGTTAAAAATTAAATGGTTAATGAACTTTCTGCGTTTTTCATTGTGTTATTTTTTACGTTTAATTTCTCTAAAGCATTTTAGGTATTTATTTTGCAAAAGTGTTGAATGGAATTATATTATATGTTAATATTTAAAGGAAACTGTTGAAGACCTTTAAATGAAATAAATTCTCAAAATCAATATCAAAATTTTTCTCTCGGAAAATTATTTGAATAATTAAAATAAGTACTTATCCATATATCCATATATGTTATGTTTGACCCTTATAATCTCCAATTTAAAATTCATTCAAGTATAAAAGATTAGATCTTCAAAATTTTTAAATCACATATTATTAAATTTAATATTTTTAGCACATTTTTGAAAAAATTTTGAAAAATTTACTTATTAGTTTCACTCAATCTGTCCGGCCGTCCGTCTATTTACAAAACTTCTATACACGGTTTAAAATGGAGCAATGAAATTTTAACAATGGAGAGGTCTCATTAAAAAATTAGTTAATGTTTTAGAACAACTTATAATGTTGCCTAGCTCATTGCAGCATTACAACCTTTAAAGTTGGAAAAACTTTCTTTTAAAATTTTGTATCTCCAATTCTGCTTAATATTTTTTCAATCTCAAAACGTCAAACGACAGAATATTTTTTAAACTTTATAAAAATAATATTATTTTTTGCAATTTAGTATTTAAATTTATCATCAAGTAAAAGTTTAATATTGCAAAATTTTAGTTCCTCCCTATCTACGGAACAATTTTAGTCAAAGCTTAGAAATTTTGATAGGAGTTATTAAGGATCAAAAATAGAAATTTTTTTATTTATAAATGCCTGTAACCTGGACATCTGTGCAAATTTGTTGTAAATAGGATATAAAAATTAAAGTTCCAATATTATATTCTCAAATGGGTTAACGGTTTTTCTTATTTATATAGGGCGTCCTTAATATTAAAGAAAGTTTCTCTTGATTTTCCACAAATTTTTGTTACATAATAAAATTCTGAGAAAATTTACAAATTTTCATGCAAGTCACAATATTTATTCTAAAATGTTTTTATTGCCATTTTGAAAATACGCGCTTTCAAAAATTCTTGGTTTTACACACTACCTTGTTTCTCTTTTTTAATTTTAATATTATTTTAAATCTCATCTATTTAAATTAAATGTAACCCGATCTATTTTTAAAATTCACATACACGTGTTACATGCTTAAAAAAATGTTTGTATGGTTCAGTATCAAGTTACCAAAAGAAAAATTTTATTTCATCCTTCTCATTCTAATCATATGTAAATCACCCACAATAATCCTAAATTGTAGGTTGAGAATTAATAAATTTCCTTTCCAGTCTCATAATTTATTACATCCTTGAAATATTAAAATTTTTTAATTGAGTTGAGGACAAAATAATTGATAACTGTACTGAAATAAGCTGGGTATAATATTAATGCATAATGGTATTTTCCATTTCGGTACACGATTATAGAAAAGAATTGCTTTATGTCAGATTTTTATGAAAAGAAAATATTAAAAAAAAAAATGTTTTTTTTTTAAATATTTAATAACGACTATTATAGAAATTGTTAGGGAAATGGTATAAAACAAGAATAAATATTGAAGAGTATAAGGTAAATGGACAAATTTTGTTGTAACATGTGCGGCAACATCAAAATATCAGACTATGACTGTTGGTTATAAATTTATTTAATTAATTTTTAACCAAAAAAAAAATTCAAATGATTTTGGTGACAATAAAATATTATAGAAATTAATAACAGAAATATGTATGTGTACATAATATGTATACACGTAAAAATTCAATGTTTTTGAAAAAGTTGAAGTTCAAATTTCCAAGAATTTTTTTTTTTTTCAATTTTAAATAGCGAACAATAGATCAAAAAAATTTTCTTGATGTTTCATAAATGATTTTGTATTTATATATTGGGTTGTTTCAATGAGATAAAAATAATTTAATTTAAATAAATTTTATATAAAATAATTAATAACATAATTTATGTCTATTAATAAATTATTCGCGTTTGTAAAATATTTATCATAGAACAAATTAAAATATAATTTTCTTTTTTGAATTTTTTTGGTACGTTGATTTTTTAATTTGAAAATTTTTTGAGCTAGAAAAATTATAGAATACTCAAACTGCAGGAAAATAGAAGGGGCTTATTTTGCGCTGATTGTTATATTAATACCGTTATTTTTATGGTAAAATTATTGTTACTGATATTTCGTTAAATATTTCATTTAACCTATTATAATTCCGGTCTGGATAGTTCTATAGTAATTTCTGATAATGTCTTATAAATCAGCTTTAATAAGCTTTAAAACTCTATACTTATTTTTTTTTTTTAATTATTCAATTTCAGTTTTATAGAAATAATTAATCCTTCAGAAAAATAAGCTCTCAAACAGGACTAGGGTAGCTATATTGTAGAGTGGTTGGATCAAGAGATATTTTGAAAATAATAATGTAAAACAATATAAAACATAAAAGTCTCCATGTTATATCGAAAATGATTAATAATAAACCCCAGTAAACCATTTTTTCCTAGTTGTTTTACAGTTTTAGTTTTAGAAATCACCTCTTGAAATATTTGCGCTCATTATTCGGAACCACTCTGTGCTACATACATTCAATATACTTAACATACTTGCATAAAAGCAATAATCCTTTCCAATATATCCTTTCAATTTCTTTAAAAAATCTTCAAAATCTGATGTTATCTCTTCACCAGTATAACATAAATTACATTTCATTACTCATATATATTTCCTATTTACAATTTAAAATGACCAATAATAAGTTAGATCCTTGAATGTTGAAATTATAAGTTCTTCAATTACTATTTGATTTCCCTATGATGGCTCTTAACTGTTTTTGTTTTCTTTATTTTTTTTTTTTTTGATTTATTTCTATTTTATAAAGAGAATTATTGAAAAATTATTTTAATTAAATTCAAAACATATTTTCAGTTTTTTTTTTATAAAATTTAAATAAAATTAACCCGTTCTCCAATATAGCAATATATACATAAATTTATCTTATCTCATAAATGTTAAAAATTCTTTCAAATTGAAATTATAACATTTTTATCAAATCCAATTACAAAAAAATGCATATTTCTCTCCAAAGTTTTTTTTAGTTTTTTAATTTGTAATTTTTTATTTCATATTTTTTTTAATTTTATTATTATTTATCCTTTTATATTTTTTGTAAATAATAAATTAAAAATTTACGCAATTATAGATCAAATACATACAAGTACTTATATGTATGTAAGGTCATGGTGCTTTTTATTGCTAATTGCAAAATTTTATTTAAAATGTGCAATATTTTTTTTTAATTAATAAAAGTTGAAAATTCCATTAACAAATAAAAAATAAAAAACTACAATTAAATGAAATAAATCATATTTTTAAAGTTTTAAAATTTAAAATTTCTGTTTTCCTCTTAAGCTTCTTTTTGGTTTGAAATAAAGCAATGAAATTTCCTGTTATTTTGTAGTCTAATATATCGTACAAAAAAAAAATAGTAAAACTAAATAGCAAAATAGGAGAATTCGTAGAACATCTTCTTTGTACATATATATTCTCATCTGTTTCGAATCTGCAGCTTCAAAATTTTTCAAAACTGTATTTGTATAGGCTCAACTATACGAAATCTCATTTTAAAATGTACTTTTACAAAATCTTATTGTCTAAAATTCACTTTTTCCAAAATATATTTTTTTTTAAATCTCCTTTTTCAAAATTTCCTTTATTTTTCTAACCTATACATTAAAATATCAAAATTAAATATTTGCTACTATTATATGCCTAACCATACATAATACACATACTCTGGAAAAGCATATAATCTTTATCCAACTTTAAAGACCTTCCTAATTATTTTTCATACATAAATATTTATATAGCAAAGAAACATTTAAAACAGAACAAAATTTTTGAATGTATAAAAACATATAACATGGATTTTTGAAATTTTCGATTCTCTTTCCGAATTTTTATCATTTGGAGTAAGTTTTCATTGGATTTCATAGATTCAAAACGCCACATAAATATTTTCTGACTCATGACTCATACAAATATCTAACTCCTCTCAAAACTTCAACTTTCTAACTTAAACTTCAAAAAAATTAGTTTTACATAATGGTAAATTAGAATACCGTATGGCAAAACTATACATTTATTTTAGATATATTTAGAAAGCTTATAAAAGCAGTTATTGTTTAGCGTTTCTAGATTGAAAATGAGGGCTGCAGTTCCGTAACGGGGTTATAGAAAAAAATCACAAAATTTATTTTTTTTTTCGATACTTATCCGAAGTTAAAATTTCATTGCTTTATTTTAAACGGTGTAGAAATTTAGTAAACACCCAGATAAAAGTATCTTTAAATTTTACACAATTCTCTTCACAGAAAAAACAGTCTAAGAAAAAGTATAATATTTGATCCAAAAGTGATTGTGCAATTGGAAAATTTTTATTTCTCTAAATTATTTTTTTTTAAATTTCAAAACTTTTTAATAAATTTTTATGTATATAATAGTTTTAGCATATAATTTTTAAATATATTAAAACAATAAAATTTAATTAATTAAATATTAAAACTTCGTTTTATATTAAAATACTTTTAAATAAAAACTTAAACTAAAATTTATTTCTTGAAAATTTAACAATTAAAAATTTCCAATGAAATGAAAAATAAAAATTTTTCTTTTTTTAGCACATTTTTAAAAAAATTTTTGAAATTTTTCTCCTTATTAATTTCATTTTTTCCAGCCGTCCCTCCGTCTGCCTGTCTGTTTAGGAAACTTTTACACCATTAAAGATAGATCAACAAAGTTAAGATTTTAAACATGGATATGTCTCATAAAGAATTAATGTTGTAGAACAACTTTTTTATGTAACCCTACCGATTACGGAGCTACAGATCCTCAAACTTTGAAAAAACCCTATCTTTAAATACAAATAACTTAGGTTCTTCCTAACATTCTTCCAATTTAAAAATTCCAAACGATAGAAATTTTTTTTACCTTTCTATATCAATGTCAAAATTAAATTATTTTTGTTTTTTTTAATTTAGTGTTCAAAGTTACCATTTATGAAAACAAAATTTTACAAGAATTTGATCCTTACATATCTCTGTAATACTTTAAGACAAAGTCTTCAAATTTAGTAAAAAAATAAATCTTATAGAACTATAATAGGACTAGTTGTTTCAGAAATTTTTATTGTACCACCCCTGTTTAAGAGATATTAGGTAAATTTAAAATTTGCTATTCTCAGACATCTGTATCTTAGGAACTTATACAAATTTTTGCAAATTAAAGCATTATATTTTTATATGTTTAAAAAGTTTTTCTGGATTATTTAGAGTTTCCTTAAAGTTAAAGGATAATGTCTCTCTATTTTTCACAATTTTTTTCTAATATATATAGAGGATTCTAAGAAAAATTAAAAATTGAATGTTACTCCGGAAAATTTTTGCTTGAAACTTGAAATTTTAAGAGAAGAAAGATCTTACAAAATTAACATTACTCACCTCAGGATTGTTTTTTTATCGTCTCCTGTTTAAGAGCTATTTATGGTAAAAATTAGAAATTTGCTATTTTCAGACACATTTAACTTAGGTACTCATTTTTTTAAAATAAAAAATATAAATATTAAAACTTCAGTTGCTGTCTATTAACAGATTTTCTTAATTATAAAGGATTTTCTAAAAACTGAAGAATCTCTCCCTTGATTTTTCATAAAAATCTGTCAAAATTACATATAATATTCTAAGAGAACTTAGAAATTTTAGTGTAAATCATAATTTTAAACTCCTTTTATTGGAAAATGTGCACTTTTAAAAAACCTCTAGATTTACATATTGCCTTGTTTATCTTATAAATTATTAAAGTTATATTTTAAATATTCTATTCAATTTTAATCAAAATATCCTCTGTTCATCTTTTTTTTTTCAACAATTTTCTTATAATATTCTAATTGTTAAATAATTTTCTTTTATTTCCAGGTATTGTTTTCAATATTGGTTTGTATATTTAAATTTATAGTTTTCTTTTATTTCTTTGTTATTTGAATTGCATTTAATTTTCAAATCCAATTCAAACGTTTTTTGAGCAAAACATGAATTAAATTACAAAAACAATAAACTTTTTAATTATTTAAATAACAATAAATTTTTAATTATCTAAACCCCTCTCCACTTTTTTTTTTAATATAATTCTTATTCAAAAATGCATGTCAGTAGACTAAAGAATTATTTTTCCAGTAGTATAGTGTACTAACGTACAGTTTACATTGAAATACATACTTTATCAAAAAGATAATTTACTTTGTCTATCAAAAAAGGAACTTCTTTTTAAGCATAAGGCAGATAATTATTTATGATATCTTAGCATTCTTATGTTTCTCAATCTTTTCAAAACTTTGAAAACTTTGCTAATTTTAAAATATTGATTATGAGTTAATTTTTTGTTGGTATAGGTTAGTTTAGCTTTCACTCTAATTAAGATACTAACGCTGACGATCACTTGTCGCGGCTATGCTTAATTATGTAAAACAGCTAATTGTAATGTAAAAAAAATTATTTGGAAGGATTTCATATTTGGAAAGAGAATCAAGGTTTACCTTACATCTAAAATATTTATAAATATGTATATGCAAGATTCTGTTTTATTTTTAGGAGTTAATTCAAAATGCCGAAAATTTAGTTTACTTGGCAACATTATTATGTTACATACCATATTTTTTAACCATTAATATTTATTAATATTAATGTATATATTTAATTATCCAATAAATTAAAGCAATTCTTAAATGTAAATTTATGCACGAAAAACTTACGAATTCTAAAATATTATATTTATAATATTTTTAATTTTGTTTTTATATTTGTCTGGTTTTTTTAATAAAATTCCACATTTCTATAACAACAATTTAATTGAGTTCAGATTATGTTCATTTTTCTTTCCATTCCTTTATTTCCTCATCCTTAATTTTTTTTTGTAAATACTTAATCCTTAATTTTTCTATTTTATTCTGTTGCCGTTGTTATTTATTTTTTAGATTTTTATAACAATAAAATTTACAATTTTAAAATTCATGTACGAGTATATAATGAAATATATATGTAGAATATAATTTAAATGAAATGAATATACTGCATAATTTATATGGTGCAATAACTTTTAAAGACAAGACAAAATAACAAAATAACAGAAAAACGTTCACAAGAAAACAGTATATAAATAAGTATGTAATATAAAAGCCATAAGAAAATTTTAAATTTTTCATACAATGAATAAATATTTAAAATTCAGTGTTACCATGTTAAGTCAAAGGTGAATTGGTAATAAGAAAATAAAGAGATAACAAAATAAAAGCATTATCTCACCTACGTTAAAATGTCTAGAATATACGGATAAAACCGATTAGGAAATTTATCTGTTATCTATACAGTATAGGTAGACTACTTGTAGTATATCTGATAAAAGATGAAGAGAGTGAAGTAGTTTATCTCATAAAAAATTTGAGAATTGTGCTTTTTCAGAAAGAAGAGTTTTTAGCACATATCCAAAAAAATTTTGAAAAAATGTGCCTATTAGTTTCACTCTCTCGGTCCGTCTGTTTATAAAACCTCTACACCGTTAAAAATAGAGAAAAAAATTTTAACCGTGGGTAGGTCTCATAAAAATTTTGTGCAACAACTTTTTCATGAATCTCCATACATTAGGGAACTACAGCCCCTCAAACTTTGAAAAAGCCCTAATTTTAAACGCTTATATTACATATGCCGCTTAACATTTTTTCAATCTGAAAACCCCATTCGACAACAATTTTTTAGCTTTATAAATCAATTTCAAAATTATATATATTTTTTAAATTTAGTATTTAAATTTACCGTTATGTGAAAACCAAATTTTGCATTATATTTCTTTTTTCATAACTCCGACAGACTTTGAGATAGGAACCTGAAATTTTGAGACAAGAAAGAATTTTTATAAGTTTACTATAAGTTTCCTTAGAAAATTTTTTATACCAGCCCCTGTTTAAGAGTTATTAGGGCTCAAAAATTAAAAATTAAGCACCTGTACAAATTTTTCTTCGGCAAAACATAAAAATTAAAGCTCCAGTAATATATTTTTACGTGCGTTAACGGTTTTCTTAGTTATTTAGTTTGCATTGTCTTTTGATTTGTCTTCATGTGCACCTTTAAAAACCATTGGTTTACATTCTACCTTGTTTTGTTTTTTTCAATTCTAATAGGTATACTCTTATTCCATAAATAAAAATTATAAATTCTGTATATGACAACTTTATCTTTGTATGAATTTTAACAGGTTTTGATTCCAGTATTTTAGAAACCAAAATAATAAACTATAATATATATAAACTGTATTAAAAATCTACATTTCATTTTAAGAATTGTGAAAAAATCTGTTAGGAAGATTATTTCTATATCAGAAATGCTAATATAAGAAGATTTCTTTCAATAATCCTTTCTTTTTAATAGAAAATAAAAAACATTTTCCTTTGTTTTAATAAGACTACTTTTTTTAGTTATCTATTTTATTTTTCATTTTTATCTTTAGAAAATATAACTTATGTAAATTATTTTATAAGCATATTATATGTAATATACAATCTTTTCCTGCCCCTTCCACTTTGTTTAAGAAGTACGCCTCCATTTAATTTTTTTAATTCCATCGCAACACTAACAAGGTAACAAATGCTCAATTCAATACCTTGAAAATTCCTATGTGGTTTAAAACTGGTTATGGAAACTAATTTATTGTAAAAGCCGCAAGAATATGGATAGCCGCTATAATTTGCGACTTTTCAAAAATATTTTGTACAGGTTCACTTTCAATTTACCTTTCAACTCTTCGTCTTATTATTCTATTTTACTCCAATTACTCTCCTCGTTACCTAAACCTTCAATAATTTTCTATAAAGGAATCCTTTCATAGAGTTTTGGTAGAAAATAATAGTACAATTGGTCACCCTTCTTTTTAATGAGAAGATTTTGGCAAAACATCGTACAGTTTTTTGCAGCTATAAAAGAAAATTATAGAAGAAATTATTCTTAAATCTAAAGTTTAAAATTTAACTCTAATTCTTGTTCTAATTTAGATTAGTTGTGGTTAATAGAGAGGGTTGACAACATCTATCAATATTAAGCCAAATTATGATATAATAAATATTTTATTACCTTTACAAATAATGAGGTAACTTTAATCAACTGAATGTCACGACCCATACATATTATCTTTAAAAACAAAACTCTTGTAAGACAATTTTATATCATTTGAAAACTAAAGAAACAAAAAAAATAATAAATTTTATATATCTTAACTTTAACAATATCAAATTAAATTACGTTTTTTTTTCTCTTTCTAATATTTTTCCTTCATCTTTTTGTACATATGTATGTCCTTTATTTTTTCTTACTCTGTACTTTTTTTTTTCTTTTTAACTTAGATTTTGTTTTTCATTTTTACTCATTACAAGGTTTTCAGGTCATTCATGTGAGTGTTTATTACGTGTTTGCGATAAGCAAAGATATCATAAAATTATGTTTTATATATACATATATTTATATATATATATGTATATATATAAATAATAATATGTGTGTGTGACAGAGTATGTTATTGCGAATGAAAAGAAAAACGAAAAATATATTAAATAAAGACAAAAAAAAATGAATTAAAAGTGGAATATAAAAGTTAGATCCTTGGAGAGAATATAAAATAACACCTTAAACAATGGTTAAATTAAAAGAATGGATTTGTTAAAGAGACTAAAGAAAAACAAAAAGTTGAAACAGAGTAGTAAGTACTATATACATATATTTCATAAAAGATTGAGAATTGGGGTTTTGTAAACTTTTAAGAAAACTTTTTTTCTCAAGGTATATATAGGTCACAAAAGTGAGTATTATAATGATGACTTTGGTGCCCTTTTTAAATCAGAATTTTTAAATTTGTACTTACTCGTCTTTCACTTCATTTTTTGCTATATCATATTAAATTTTTTCTGTTTTTTTGTTTTTTCTTTTTTTTTTTTTGTGAAAAGGTTTGAGATCAAAAATAAAACATTAATATGATAAAAATTTCTTAAAAATGTACTTTAAAACTTTAAAATAGAATGGCAATTAAAATCGAAAAGGAAACTTTAATATACTAAATTTTTGAAATATTTTATCTAAATTAAATATTTTTACCTTCTAAGAATTATTAAATTAATTTAATTCCTTAGAAGTGGTTTATTATAAAAGTTTTTAAAAAATGGTAAATATTTTTATTATCTAATGTATTTATACAAAAAGATATTGGGTTTAAAAGAATTTACCACTTAAGATATCTCTCGAAATTAAGTAACAAACGTGTTCAAAGAAAAAATTGAGCATTGTCATAAAAAATGAGTTGGGTTGAAACATAAAAAACAAAACCTTTCATTATCTTTAAAATTGTAATTTCTACTATATAAAATGTGACAGAGAACTTAAATACATAGTACATACCAGTAAAGATAGTTTAACGTAAAATTCCTACGAAAATTGCAGTCTAACCTAAAATGAAATAGTTTCTAGCATTTAGATAACAAAGTAACAAAAATAAATATGGATTGTATACATTTTTAAAATAACCAAAAAAATTCAAATTATTAAAAAAAAAAAAACTTTTCAATAAAAAACAACATTAAATGAATATAATTTTCACAGAAATATTTAGTTGAATTACCAAAACTTTATACATTTAAACAATTTTCTTTTATATTTTTTAATAACTCAAATTAAATTTCTCACCACAAGAAACGCGTCTTACATTTTTCTTTTTTGCCTACGGAAGAAAATAAAAGTAAAAGAATAGTGATTGCTTGACAGATTTTTATGAAAACCTTCACAATTTCTAATACTTCTTCAAAAATGAAAAAAAAAAAATAAAATCTGAATGACAATGAATGAATCATGAATCACAATTTCACGCTTTTCTTTACAAAACATTGTTGCGAAAAAATAAAACAAAATACAATCATTTTCACAATTTATCCTTTTATTTTTAATTATTGTCCTTTAAATAAAAAAGAAACCATTTAACGGTAAGAAAAAAACAATTTTGTCCTTCAAAATAAACAATTGAAAGGATTATATTCTTAAATCTATATCTATATAATGTATAAAAGTTTTAATTCATTCTTTTAAAATGAAAAAGGTATCAAAATTTTCTTCTTTTCTTTTTGTGTTTTTCAATTTTGTTTTTGTATTATTTAAACGACTGTGATTAAAAAATTCTAATATTAAATTTTAATTACTTTATATATACATGCAAATATACATATTTTAGTATTATTTATTATTATCTCAGAATATAATTTTTTTTTTTTTTTTAAATTAATTCTAATCACGCACTTTTAGGCTAAGAAAATGTGGAATCAAATGTCTGAAGAACAAAAGAAAACTTATGGCGAAGACTATTATGAAGCTGCAATGACTTCCGTTGAAAAATCATACCGTACTGTAAGTAAAAAATAGTTTAATATATTATAATATATACTAATTTAAATATAACAAGTATTTGTAGTTTCTTTCTACCTACCCACTTACCTTCTTATAAAGCTTCACTAAGATTCTTTTAATTTAAAATAAATTAGTCGTTTTTTAAAATATTCGAAATATTTTTGCATATGATATAAATATTTTAAATACATCATTTTAATTGTATCAAATATTAAGCCATTTAATTTTTTTTTTTTTAGTTTCCTTCATCTTCAAAACAAAAATAACATCGAAACCTTGTTTTAGGACGCAAATTATTCAATTAAAATTAAAATTAAATTTTCAAAATAAATTTTCTTTCATAATAAATTATTGTCTGAAGAAAAACCTTCAGGACACGTACTCAAAAGCTATGGCGCTTTATCCCAAACAAGATATGTGCACTTAGGAGTGTTTATTAGGTAGATGTTCTACCACCAATAAACCCTTTCCTAATTTTGATTTATTAGGCAGTGCGGTGACAAAGACCCAATATAAGTAATATAAAATCAACACATAGTAATAACGAGAGCACAATAGATCTACATCAAAAGATTGCGGTCTTAAACAGCTTAAATATACTATTCTAATGAGAAAATGAGAAAAAGCTTATCATTTTATAAAAAATTTCAACAATAAATTTGTTAACTCTAATTTAAGAAAAATTATCATTATAATTTACTTACAAAGTTGATTAAAAGACCGATTTCCAACCGCCAAAACAAATTTAATTTTGTAAATTTAAAACGTTAAGCAAGAAATAATATAAAAACCCTATTATAAAAATCAAAAATTTTTGTAATATTAAATTTTTCTTAAATTATTTTTTAGAATTTAATAATAAATCAAGTTCATAAATTAAATAATAAAACTAGAGCATCATTATATTGCATTTTTTATGCATCAATAATCAAAAATTATTTTTATTATCCTGCTGGGCTTTGTTCTAAAAATACCATATATTATTTATGTTATAAATATATAACATGTTTTTTTTTGTTTTTTTCATTGAACATTTCAATATTAATTGTTTTTTTTGTTTTTGTTTTTGTTATACAACTACTCTACTCTATTTAATTTTAATTCTGGGCATTATGTTTCGCATAATAAATTTAAAAATATTGCTTATATAACAATCATAAATTATCATTACTATACCTAACAATTAAAATAATTACCCAACCTATATACCAATATTTATATTTATACATAATTTTTTGTTTGTTATATATAATATATTTTTAATATATTTTTCTAATATTTCGTATTTTTTTTTTTTTTTGCGTTTTGTTTTTTAATAATTTTTATTTAAAATTTTTTTTTTTTATTATTATTTATAGATCGCTGATATTCAACCTGCTATTCGTGTTTTAATTGATTCTGTATGTCGTACTTTCCCAATGGCTCGTTATACAGCATTAACTATACCAGAAAGGATTCAAATGTTTGTTGCTGAACATTTACCATACACCATGTATGAAATTATATATCAACGTAATAAAATTTAAAAAACAACAAAAAAAAAAATTAACGAAATAAAAAAAAATAAATAAAAAAATAAAATTCAATATAAAAAAAAAAATAACTGCAACACAATGAATCAAAAAATAAAAACGAATTTAATAAATACGATATATAATTTTTACACGAAGAACGTAACAAAACCAACAAACATAATATAAACATAATATAAAAAAAAAAAAAAAACATCATGATTTTCATCAGCAGGCGGCAGTAGTTGTAGTAGTTATAAAATACAAAACAAAAATACTACAAATTTTCTATTATTAGATAATATTAAAATAAAAATAAGAAAAAAAAACATAAAAATTTCTTATTTATTATATTAGAAAGGAAAAAAAGAAAAATAAACAAAACAACATAAATTATAAAAAAGAACAACGGTATTATCCCGTTCAGGAATTCTCAATGTAATAAACAAAAAAAAAAACAACAACAACAAATAAACTTCCAGTTCTTTTTTGCAATATTTTTCTCATAAATCTAAGAAAAATATTTTGTTTTTTTTTTTCTTTTTTTTTTTTTTTTTATATAACACATATTTTTTTTTTTTGTATCTTACCTTCTCTATCTTTTAGACTGTTATACTACATCAAATCAAATTTGTTTAACTCTAAACTGTTCTGTAAATTTTGTCTCACCATTTAAAATTTATTTTGTTTTTACTTCCTTTTTTTTGTTCCTCCATTTCTAATGTTTTGTTATTCTATATTTAAAATTTAAAATTTTTGATTATTGTACTTTAAAATATGTTGATAATAGTTTTAAAATTATATCAAATAAATAGCATTTTTAACTGTTAATTAAATTTAATTTATAATATGTATAACTGTTTTTATTACAATTTTTTTTTTTTTTTTTGTTTTTGTGAAACAATTTTTACAAAATAGATATTATATTAAAAAAACAAAAAGTAGAAGAAAAAATATTCTTAAATTTTTTTTGTATAAAATGACTTATTTTGTAATTAATTTATTTTATTAAAAAAAAATAAAAAAATAATTTATTTTTTGAGTGACTCAAATAAAGTAAATAGTAAATAAAAAAAAAAATGTTTTTGAAATTTATTTTCCCGTTAAATTTATTTTTTTTTTTTTTCAGACACTTTAGTATTAGTTCATTGACGTTAACAGTAAGGTAGGAAGGTTCTTAAATTATAATATATAAGTTCTACTGAATTTTCAAGTAAAATGAAATAGCTAAAGGCCGTTAGCGTTAATACCATTTTAAATTAACTGTTATATATGAAAATAGAATGTTACAAAATTTTGAACCACTCATAACTCTCAAACTTTTTCTAGCTTTAAGAAAAAGTTTGAGAGTTATGAGTGGTTCAATAAGTGGTTCAATGAGATTAGTAATTTTGATAGAAGTAAGATTTTTTTTAAAAATGCACAATTTTCATATATTCATCCTGTCTAACATTTATGAGGTAAATTAAAAACATTTTTTTATTGATAGTTAATCTAAATGTTTAATGTGAATATACGATTCAAACATTATAATTGTAAAAATTGAAGAAAATATTAAAGCTAATAGAAGATTAGATATATTAATTTTTCATACATTTTTTTTTCTACCGAACAAATATGAAGAAAAATTGAAACAAAAAAAATTATATTAAAATATTATAATTTTGGAAAAATTTTTGGAAGAATTCTCAGTTTAATGGCGGACAGTAGTGAAAAAATGTTTAAGAAGAAATAAATATTTTCTATTCGTATATTTAAAATGAATAACAAACAACCATTAATTATATGATTTTATTTACTAACTTCTTCCGGTCACGCATTATTGCCACCATATTAACTTTCCAGTGTCTATTTGTTCAATTGTAATACAATTTTATCTTGAAAAGAGCTAACATTTTAATTAAGTAGATTGTTTTTGTTTTTAAAGGAGTCTGAATATTATAAAAGTGAAAATAAACATATAGTATAAGCGTATGAAATATCAGAAATTGAGGGTGAGGTTGAGGTTATTTTAATGATTATGGTTTTACCCTAACCTCAAATGATTTGCCAGGTTATTTTATCATCTTATAACAATTTGAATTACTCAAGATCTATTTTTTTTATATTATTTTATTTTTCCCTTACTTTTGCTTCTCCTTAGTGCATTTTTCAATATATTTTAGAAATTTCCTTATTAGTTTCATTTTTAACTCTGTTCACTAAACCCTCTGAACATCTGTTCATTTGTTTACAAAACTTTTACATCGTTTAATATAAAACTATGAAATTTTAACAATGGCGATAGATCTCCTAAAACACAACGTTGTTGAACAACATTTTTGTGTACCCCGCCGATTACGGAGCTTAACGCAGATAAAAATATATTACCGAAACTTGAATGAGGAAACTTATACTAATTCTAAAAATTCTTTCTTGTCTCAAAATTTTAAGTTCCTATCGAAAAGGACCGAAGTTATGAAAAAAGAAATATCATGCAAGATTTGGTTTTCACATAACGGTAAATTTAAACAGTAAATTACATAATATTGCATAATTTTGATATTGCTTTGTAGAGATAAGAAAATGTCCGGTCTTCTACCGCTTTAGATTGTAAAATTACTACGCAGGGCCTGAGATATATAAATCTGAAAATATGGCTTTTTTGCAATTTTGAGGAGCTGTAACTATCAAATCCTATACAACTACAAAAAACCATTAACATACAAAGAAATATATTATTGGAGCTTTCATTTTTATGTCTTACCGAAGAAAAATGTCTGCAGGTGCCTAAGTTACAGGTGTTTCAAAATAGAAAATTTTCAATTTTTGAGCCCTAATAGTTCATTACCAGGGGGTGGTCCAAAAAAATTTTCTGATGAAACTGATACTAATTCTAAAAGTTCTTTCTTACCTCAAAATTACAAGTCCTTATCTAAAAGCGTGCCGGAGTTATATAGTTAGAAAAATCATAATTTGGTTTTTGATTATACATAAGACTGATTTTATATATACTTGCCAAAGCGTACTAGATACTTAGAAAACTGTTAGAAAACTGGAACAACTGTTTTTTTCTTTTCTCAGTTCTTTTCTCATAATATAATAACTAAAAAGAGTTTTTACGATTAAATGATTTTCTTTTTTATTTTGCATTTTCTGAAACAATTTTTGCACTTGGCATATTATTGACTTGAAAATTTAGCACTTAGCATAATTATTTATAAAATAAAATAACAACAACATTATTAATCTTAGTTTTAAAAAAAATATTTATCATTTTAATTCATTCAGCATTGATTTAAATTAAAACATTAACACTCATTTTTAGTTTTACTTAAAAAATATAATAAAATTAAACATTTTCAATTTCAAAACAAAAAAAATAAATCAACAAAAATGCGTATTTTCAAATCATATTATTTAGAAACAGCCAGAAAATGTAATATAAAAAATATTAATTATAGTTTTACTTCCGTAATGCAATGGGTATCAAGGAAGTCTTAATAAAAATAAAAACAAAATTTTAAAAAATGTTTTAACTTTTTATCTAATTATTTATAATCATCTTCTGCGGCCTCAGCGGTCTAGTGGGTAAGAGAGTATAAAATATGCTGTAAACACCTAGGAAGTGAGGTTTCGCATCCCACATATGTTGTAAGAGTTATTGCGCCTTACAACATTTACAGCCACGCCTAAAAAGGAAAGACTGTGTAATTTACCGTTCACATTTATGTGGCAGTGAAATGCACTAAAAACAAAAAAAAACATCATCTTCTACGTCTAAATAATTCAGTAAATTTCAGTCATTAACTGTAGGAAGTTTTTCATAAAAGTTAGTGTCATTCCTTGGAAAAATATTTTTTTCTAAAAAAAACATTAAATCTTTTTTTTTGACTTTGCTGATTGCTATCAGTTCATCTCATATTATTTAGCAACAGCGAGAAAATGTAATATAAAAGCTTTCTTTATTTGTTAAGTATTTATGTCATTAATTGTTTTTATTTTTCTTTTGACGAAATTAATCACATTAATCTCGTAAAAATTTTCCGTATTTAAATTGGATTATATTTGGCTTTGATTTTTCCGATCGAAACTATTTTATCTTCAACCATTGAACATTTTCATCTGAATTATCTTTTTTTCTATTTTTCATATATTTATTTGTTAGCTCCTTAAAGTAGTCAAAATTTTCATTTTTTAATGCATTTACTTTATATTGTAACACAATTCTGGTTGCTAATACCAACAAGGAATACTAATCTTGTTGTATAATTTTTTTTGTGTTTTCTTGTTCGTTCAATATTAATATGAATTGAATCTGCTCCTAAGTACGAGTGACCGGTTTTCAAATATTTGAGATCTACTGTTTTCAAATTATCAATAGAGGCAACTGCATACAGCATTGCAGCACAAATATTTTTATTTCTATTTTGCCCTCCACATATTATTTCTAAATATAAAAAATTAAATTCGAAATTCATATAGCTAAATTTAATCAATCGTAAATGGATTTTCAAATTACAAAATTTTTAAATAGATTTTTATACCATTTCCAGCCGCTTTTAAAAAATTTTAAGAATATTTTTGAAATCAATTTTACTGTTGCAGTAAAACCTGAATATTTCCCTTAAAAATTGGAATTTTAACCTATAGTAAAAGGAGTTATTGTGTAGAGGACCATATTTCTAAATATAAAAAGGAAATCCGAAACTCATAGCCAAATTGTATCGTCTGTAAATAGGTTTTGAAATTAATTACCAAATCTTTAAATAGATTTTTCTACCATTTGCAGCCGTTTTTAAAGATTTTAAGAATATTTTCATATGAATTTTGTTGTTTTAGTAAAACTTAAATATTTCACTTAAAAATTGGAATTTTAACCAGGAAAAGGAGCAAAAATATTTAATATAAAAATTTGAAATAAAACTAAAAATTCAGAAAAAGATTTATTTTTTATAAGTTTTTGTTTTATTAATTTTATTTCGATTATATTCGCATATTTTTTTAATATTATATTTATATTATTCAATTTTTGATTTTTATTATCTATTTAATGATTTTTATACTGATAATTTATCTTCCATAGTACATACTATTCTTACATTTCCTTTATCTTTATACAGAAAAAAAAAAATTAAATTAATTAAATATTTTTATTTCATCCATTATTTCTATTTTTTTTTTAATTTATTTTCTATTTTATTTCATTTTTTCATTCAATTAATATTTTATAAAATGAAAATAAATATTGCATTATAAGTTTTTCATTTGCATTAGAATTTCTTTTTTGTTGGAAAAATGTTTTTGTTCTATTTTAATTTGTATATGAATTTTAATTAAATTTAATGATATTTTATATTTATAAATTTTCTTACAATAACAAATTTCACAAATAAAAAAAATATAAAAATACAAAAAAGACGAGCTGCAATTCATAATATTTGCAGTTTTTACTTGAATTGTAAAAAGATAAAAAAAAAAAAAACGAAATTTCAACTTCAATAAAATTCAGTAACGGACATATATTTTCAAATATTTTAAATATTATATTCGATATATTTAGTGCCAAAATGTCTTACAAAAAATATACTGAAATGAAATTAAAAGAAACTAAGGAAACTTAACACATAATACTTAAACTGTGGCTGAATAGATTCTCTACGTTTTGAACGTACACTAGAACTAATGTATAGCTAGTGGTAGCTGACGCGTATGCTCAGTCTTCATCAATAAATAACAAGAAAGAAATTTTTGAATTTTTTTTTTTTTTTAAATTAATGATAAAAATATAAAATTATAGTTTTAAAAACCGATTTAGTTCAATATTTAATCTGCCCTTAAATATTTATTTTCCACAATCACTTCTGGATATCTATGTCAAATATACATATTAATGTGTTGAATTAATCTTAAATCTGTCAATAAAATTAAATATTTGATAAGAAAACGAAAAGTCTTAAATAAAGGTAAAAAGACAAAGCCAAAAAAATATTTGAAAGAAGGCTGATATTGTTGTTTCGTAGAGAAGATATAGACAATTATCCTTACAACTAATACCAGCGACACCATTATGATGAATGACATTTGTTTTTAATTGGGTGCTATTCCCATTCACAATACAACATAATTAACTGTCAAAATGACACAACATATTTTTTAGGTTGTGTTGTGTGCAAATATAGGTATTCCCATTCACAACAGTTTACATTAAAGTTGTGTGTGACAACATAAACGTTACAACTGGCCAAAACCTAACACCTGGTTACAACTTACAACTTAACAACGTTAAAACTGGTCAAGACCACTAAAAATTATATTGAATTGTTAGTGTTAATGTGTGAGTTATTATATGTTAATACTAAATTATAAAAAAAGGGTTTTTCCCATTTTAAAATTTTTTTATTTTTAGTTGTGTAACTATATAATAATATGTTTCTTTAATTCCTATTATTCTATTAAAATTTTTGACACTTTGACACTTTCAAAACGATTTTCAATACTAAAATAATAATATCTAAATGGCAGCACTACTATGATTCACAACATCTTTACAACATCAAAAAATAGTTTTCTGTTGTAATTCAGAATAGAGAAATTTTTATTTGTTGTCTATTGAGTGGAAGGTGTCTATTTTATTGAAAGGTATTGTGAATCGGAATAGCACCCAAATTTTATTCTGATTTATATGTCCGTAGTTATAAATTTTTAATAATTGTAGGCTTTTGTGTCTTTTAATATATTATTCAATGTTTATAATATTTTAATATTTTGTTTTTTAAAAATTCAAAAATTGTTTTGAAAATATAATATATTTTTTCTAACTAAAAATTCATAACAACTTTTAAACTTTTTATAAATTTATTTTCTTTTATGAAATATTTTATTAGTTAAATTATTTTAATAAAAAATCCATATAAAGAAATTGTAAACATAAAAAAAAATTCTAAAAATAAGATTTTATTCACTATTTATAAATTAATTGTATAAAAAATTAATTAATATTACGACAACCCTTAAATTTTACATCAGAATAATACGAACCTAAAAAAATTTCGGACTTTTCTTGTAAAAAATTGAGTCATTTGCTAGAACTTAACCTTAAACATACTGTATATTATAAAAATGATTTAAAAACTGTCTAAAACTGTTATCAAATCTTGAAAATTAAAATGTAGAGTAAAAAAAAAAATAATTGTAGTTTTAAAAGAAAAAAAAAATGTCGTATTTCTTTTTTATTTTTTTGTCTTAAATTAATCATAAGTTTTAACATACATAATATTTATTTTATTTTTTTTTTTTTCGTTTTAATTTCGGAATTTAATTTTCTAAATTATTATGTATTTCGAAAATTTAATAATTAATGGCAGTAAAATTATAAGTTAATTTATTAAAATTTATTTTCGATTTTTTTTTTTTAAACTATATGTATTTAGGGAAAATTTTATTGTTTTTTTAATTTATAAAATTAATTTTTTTAAAAATTTTTATTTTTATTTTTGTCGTTTTTTTTTTTTTTTTTGGGTTTTTATTTCAACTAAATTGATTGACGGCATCAAATTAGATTATAATTTTTTTTTTTTAAATTTTTTATTTAATTGTATTTGTATATACTTACATACATATATATTTATATATAATATCTTTATTTTGAATAAACATTTCCTAACATTTCTATATCCTTTACATGAGGCTTAAAAAAAATGAACTATATGGTTGGTTTACATTACTATTTTGATTAAAATGTTAATTTTTTTTTTTGTTACGACAATTATTGCCATTACGACAAATATTTTTATTAACAATTTTTAATATTTTTCTAATAAAAATAATATTCATGAAAATTTTTACTTATTTTTTTGTTTAATATCTGTTCCAATTAATAACAAAAATTTTTATAAAAATTAACAAGTTGAAATTTAATGTCGTATTTACCAATAATTATGTCGTAATTCATACATTACTTAAATAATTTTTTTTTATTATTTGTAATTTTTGATGTTATAATTATTTTTTTAAAAAAATTTCTTATACATAAATTTCATAAATTATTTGACGTAATTAAATTTTAATAATATATTATAAAAATTAATTTTTCGTAACTGTATACATTTTATCTATTTTGTTATTTTTCATTCAAGTTAAAACGAGAAACATGTCGAAATTCCGAGCCAATCGACACATTTTTCCAATGAAACAGAATAATGATAGTGGCGACTAACAAAAAACAGCTCTGCGAACAAATGATAACTAAGAAAATTCAAAACAAAAACCAAATATCAAAATTTTAAAATGGAAAAAAAATTTTTAATATTGTAAAAATTGTTTGAATTATTGCAATAGTATGATTTTAATAAAATTTATTTTTTTAATATAAATTTTATAAGATTTACTCATGCATGTTTTGAATATTTTTTTATTATTCTAACGATGTATCTTTCAAACTCATGTCATTAGTGTCAAAAAAAAAAAAAAAAATTCGAGGCGGAAAAATTAGAAATTATATTATTTTTTCGTCAACAAAAAACCCTATACCCCGTTCTGGCCACTCCCATTCAAACAAATGACTGCCGAAAAACATTTTGACAACCGCCACAAAATTTCGACATTAATCTGGGTTTACCTTAACATTTAAAAGCAAAAAAAAGGCAATATATGAAATTTTTTTTTTACATAAGACTAAAAAATTTAAAGGAAAAAAAATTTTGTCGCAATGCATTTACATTTTGTCTATTTCTTATTTCCTATGTATTTTTGAAAAAAAAAAACATTCTATTTATTTTCATTATTTTTTAATTTTTTTCTTCCTTTTTTTTTTTTGTTTTTTGATTATATTTCTTTTTTTTAATTATTTCAGTTAGGTTAAAGAAAGGATAATTAGGTATAAGGTTAGAAAAATTTTTTTCTGGTTTTTAATAAATTCGTTTTTTTCTATTTTTTTGCTTTTTTAATTATTAATTCTTTCATTTTGTTTTTTTTTTTCTATTTACGATTATTATCTTTATTATCTATATTTATCCAAAAACAAAAAAAAAAATTAAAGGTATTGGATTTTATTGTGTTTTTATGTTAATAATTTACTTATGGATAAAAGTTTGCTTTTTTTTTTTTTTTTTGATACTCAATACTCAATTATATATAGGGTATAATATGGAACTTTCTATATATATATATGTAGGAGTAAATGTAAAGAAAGAACTAAAATTATAATATTTTTAATGGTTTTAAATACGATTCGTACGAATATTTATAGTTTCACAAACACATTACTTATCGATTTCCAATATTAAATTTATTATTTAATTGTTTTTTTTTTTTTTTCTTAACACTCAGTCTTAAATTTTATTATAAACGTATATTTTTTTTTTTTTTTTACCTTAAAGTTTTAATTTTTTTTTTTTTTATGTATAGCTACTCAAATTTTCTTACATTTTCTTTTTAATATTTTGTATTTTTAATGATTATCTATTTCTATTACTTAAAGTTTAAATTAAGTTATTAAGTATAAGTATATTCAAAAAAAAAAAAATAATAAAATTTATTTAAAGTACAAAATAAGAAAGAAATTATTATCTAAAAAAAAAATCCATTTGAAAGTATAAATGATTTTTGGTTAATAATTTTTTTTTTTTTCTCGATCAATCGTTGTTATTCAATTTTGGTACACATTTTTCGTAATTACCTTGATTTAGTTAGTGCGCACTGAAATATTCGATCTATCTTAGGAAGTCTAATATATGATCTTTTAACCTTTTCGAAGTACATGATGCTTTATATGTAGACAATATCAAATGTGTATTCTGTTAAAATAATTTAAAAAACTTTATTTTATATAACGCCATAATTCATTTATTGATTGTGTTTAAGGACTGTAGAAATTAGGAATCTGTTATAGGACTCCTTTTCAAGTCAGTAGTATTAATTATGATGAAAACACAAACCGGTCTCTTAGGTGTGATCTCCATAAATTCAGAAAACTAATTCCTTGGATAGAAAAATGAATAAAAGTTCAATTGATTTGAGACAACCGACATTTGATACATAAGAGAGTTACTATATCTTCGCTATATTCCGATCCTTTACTGCTTATAAGCAAATTATTAATTAGCGTAATGTTATTAGGTTACCAGAAAGCACAACAGATAGGATGATAAATATTCGTTTTTCCTTATATATTTCTTATAATAATATATATATTATATTATTTAAAATAAACGTTATTATACTTTAATTTTAAACAAAAACAGTTTTACTAACAGACATTGTAACAATATAAAAGGATATTTTACTACATAATATCTTTTATACTTTCAAATGTCCCCTAAATATTTACTTTAATTAAAAAAAAGGTAACAAATTAAAATTTTTTAAATGAAAGAGAAGAAAATTGTAAAAAATATTTAAGATTTGATTAAAAAAAATAAATGAAAAACTAAGAAAAATTATAATGAATTTATTTAAAAATTTAAATTTACATTTTCTTCACATTTCTTTACTAATTAATAAACGTTTCATTGTTAACTTCCGTATTTTATTTTATTTTTTGTTTTTTGTTTTTTCTTTTTGTTTGCTTACTAAAACATTTCTGTTTTTGTTTTTATATACAAATACAATACATATATATATCATTATAATATAATATTAATTTTAAGGATATTTTAGGGTACATTATGTCTAACTACTACTTACTACCGAAAATAGATTATTTTCCTTTGTGAAATTAATCAAAATATCTGAATTATTTTTTTTTTTTTTTAATTTGCTTAATTGCATGTTGACTTTTCACTTCTTTTACATTTAATTTTTTTCCACAATTAATCCATTTTATTTATACTTTTCGTTTAACTTTTTTTATTTAATTTTAATTTTAATCATTTTATTTAATAGTTTATTAATTTATTTCTTTTTCCTAAGTTTATCAATTTTATATTATTGATTAAAAATGTCTACAAAATTTTATTAAATATTTTAAAAAATAAACATCTTTTAATTATGTAATTAATTTTTAAATATGTTTTTTTTATTTTTTCGTTTGTTTTTAAAGTGCAAAAAAGTCCTTGGAATGGAAAAATTTCAAATTTAAAGAAAAAAAAAAAATTTTTTATGCCGTAGTTTTTTTTTTTATAAAAGTTAATAAAATTTTTGTTAAAGACAGTTTTCAACTTTTATTAAAAATTCACACAAAATAAATAAAATTACAAGTAATGTTGCTTTTCAATTATTCAATTATGTATTATAAAATTTTTCCGAAAACTTTTCAAAATCAATTAATTTTTAAAAAAGTGGTTATTAATTGAAAGAAAATTAAGAAATGTTGTTAAATAACCTTTTCACAATATGTATAAAATCTTTAAATTAAATCATAATTTAAATCATTATAATGAAAATTTAAAAAAAATGTGTAGGTATTAGAATTTTTATTTTAAATATATTAATAAATTATAATATTGAAAATATTGAAATTTAAAATTAATTATATAATAAAAGAACTATCTTATTTTTATAGAAAATATACAAAAAAAAAAATACTTTTATTATTTTTAAAATTATATCAGAGAAATAATTGCTATTATATCAATATTTGCTATTAATTTTAATTAGATTTAGTGAAAAAAAAAGAAAAAACGTCCGTAATCCTTAACAAAAAACAATATTTGAACAGCTAATTCGAAAGAAGTTGCCAAAGTAACTAACGTCCTATGAACACAAAAGAAAAAAAAAACAGTAAGGCGTAAGTCATAAGTATGCCGTACGCGGTACGATATAGAGAAAAAGAAATTATAAAAAAAAAAGTTTATTGTTAATAGCTCTAAAAATAAGTCAATTAAAATTGTTCGTCCATTATTAGAATAACGAATATAATAATAAAAGTTTCTTTAAACAAATTTATCTCAATATAGCATTTATATATGTGCCATAAAGCCTGTGAAATTAAAATAAAAGCTGAAGACATTAAACGGATAACTATAAACTTAAATTTTGAAAAAGTCTCCAGCTTTTATATGAATTTCACGGGCTTTATCACACATATATAAATTCTATATTGAGATATATTTTTTTTAAGGAAACTTTCATCGCAACAATATAATTTAGAAAATTACAGAAAAATTCGCAATTAAAAATTAATTTTCTACTTTTTAGTTCAAAAAAAGCTGCTTTTTAAAAATTTTTTTTATTGCTATTTTATTTTTATTTCTGATAATCTAAATTTTTTTAGTTTTGATTTTCTGGTTATTTTATATAAAAAGTTCTTAATATTTAAAAACTACATAATCTCATAGGCAAAACAAAAAAAAATATATATATATACAGTGTTGGCCATAACATACGCAACTTTTTTTCATATAATACAAATTTTTATTTAAAATTTAGAAATTACAAATTACACTACAATTGTTTTTCTTTTTATCTTTTTAAATGGATTAAACTTAAAAATGAAAAAAATTTCTCCAAATATAGTATTTAATAGGTATAAAATAAAATATTTTATTTATTTAAAATGTATTGGCGGAAATCGAATGGACAAAACATATGCAACTTCGTTTCTTTTCTAATTTTTTTTTTTTATTTATAGTTTTTTTGTTCAATATTTTGTGGCATAACCGCTATTTTTTATTACACTAGCGCATCTTCGTGGCATCGACTCTATTAAATTAAATAGATGATAATAATGCATTCATGCGTAAAAATTAATATAACGGTCAATGCAGTAATATTTTTAATAAATTTTAATTAAAGTACAGTGTGATAGAAAAAGTTGCATATGTTTTGTCCAATCGATTTTCGCCAATACATTTTAATAAATAAAATATTTTATTTTATACCTATTAAATACTATATTTGGAGAATTATTTTTCATTTTTAAGTTTAATCCATTTAAAAAGGTAAAAAGAAAAACAATTGTAGTGTAATTTTTAAATTTTAAATAAAAATTTGTATTATATGAAAAAAAGTTGCGTATGTTATGGCCAACACTGTATATATATTAAGCTAAAACAATTTAAAAACTAATTCGAAAATATATTTTACGCAACTTATTAATTATAAAGGACTTCATGTTATGTATAAAGAACTAGGACTATTAATATTCATTTTCGTATGATCAATTTCACCATAACTGATCAAATCAAAAGTTTTCTTTTTTTTTTCAATCTATTTTTTATAATGTCTATTAAATTCTTCATTAAATTTTTTAACCATATCTATCATTTAATTACAAATTAATAAACTTGTTTTATAAATCGATTTTTAAGCATTTTCATTATTAAATCAGCATTTTAAGCGACAAAAACTTATATCTATTCAAATTACCTTTATATAAACCAAATTTTAATGATTAGAATTTTAAATTAGCCACAATTTAAGTAATTGTAATACACTTATTTAATATACATAATTAAATTATTATAATGATATCTAAATGTAAAAACTCTCATATTTCCATTTTAAATTTTAATTACATAAATTAAAAGAAATAAAAAAATTTTTTTAACTACCATTCTCCAACTATTTAATTTCAATTAATAATTAACAATTAAAGTCTAGAATATTGTTTAGTACAATTTAGCTATTACATTATATAATAAAATATGCACATGTTTATATATGTATTTAAGTATGTATTTAAAATAACGGTTGAAAAATTGATTGAAAAAGTTTCCCTGTAAAAATAAAATCCTTATATTTTTGTTTTTATAAAATACAAAACGATATATAAGTATATATACATATATAGTATACCTATACATATTAAAAGACGAAAAATTTTCTAAAATGAACGGGGATACTTTTCAATTCAATTTCAATTAAGGTTCAAGGTAAAAAAAAAAAAAAAATGTATAATACAAATTGTATACTAACATACCCGTATATATATACAAATACCTAAAATGTATTTAAATATCTGTATATATTCAATATATATATATATGTATAAATAAGTATCTGATGATACAAAAACATAATTGTTATTTGGGATTTTTCAATTAAATATTTCTAAACAACAATGTTTTTTTTTTTTGTTTTGTATTTGGTAGATAGCTACCATGTATTTTAAATCTATATTTATAATAAAATATAACATCTAATGAAATTATTGGATCCTAAATTTTATTAAATATAAATAAATAGGTACATTAGAAAACATTTTCAAAATCAAATCAGGATATTTATTATATTATAATGTTGAGCAATTGAATTTTTAATTAAGAGTTATCTAATAGGTATACATTATATAAATCGATAAATAAATAAATTAGTTTCAAATAACAAATGTAAATTGAAATAATAGATTTATTTAACAATATGACTAGAATCAACATTAATAGATTATAAAAGATCTATAAATTAAATACATAATATATTATGTTTGATCCTATAAATATGCAATATATATAATTTTTGTTAATAATTATTAAACCCAATAGAAAATTGTGGGGGCTTCCGTAGCCTAGTGGGTAGGCGTGTGGCGTATTAACCGAAGGAGTGTGGGTTCGATCCCTGCACAGGTCGTAAGTTTTTTTCTTTACATACCCCCCTTACGGCCTAATATAATGTAAATATATAGTATATAATATAAACAAAATAAATAATATTAGTATATAATTTAATAATAGTATAAAAACCTATAATGGCCTTAGTAGCCGATGGTTCAATAATATTGCACTACATTAATGTATGTAATATTAATATAAATAAATAAATAAATAAATAGAAAATTGTGGGGGCTCGGTAGCCTAGTGGTTAAGCATGTGATTTATTAATCAAAAGAGTGCGGGTTTAAATCTTGTAGCAAGTTCTATTAATTGAAAACAAATCCCCTTGCTACCAAATATAGTGTAAATATAAAATATATAATATAAACAAAATTAATAATATTAGTGTATAATTTAATAATAGTATTTGACCTATAATGGCGTTAGTTAGTAGCCGATGGTTTTATAATATTGCAATATTCTATGTGGTTTGTAATATTAATATAAATAAAAATAAATAGAAAATTATTTTCATACAAAATTAAATAAATTTGTTGGTTTTTTTGTCAATTTTGATAAATTTTATATCAAAGTCAAAGAAATATTTGAAATATTTTAATTAAATGTTTAAATATAAAATAAATAAAAATGATTTTTTTTATAATATATTAGAAGTGTTCCTGTTTTCAACATTACTAGACAGATCAGTAAGCATTATAATTTTAAAATTGACTATGGCGTGTTATCCTAATTTTGTAACCAACTTCCAGCAACTCTCATTTAAACTTTTAATTTTTCCTAATATTTACTTAAATGAATTTCTACAGAAATTATCTGCGAGTTATTACGACAAACCAAAAATTTGTACCATAAAACCTGTTTTAATAGATTATTGTAAAAAAACAAATGTCGCAATTAAAAAATTTTTGTTATTTTAATTTTTAAATTTAATTTACAAATTTTAAAAAATATTTTTATTTTAATTTAAATTACGTTCTTTCTTCCGTTCTTAGTTCAAAATTTTTCATTAATTTATAGAAAATTCAAGCTATAAAATTTGAATTTTATGTTACTTAAGAATACAGAAAAAAAATAAAAAAAATAAAAATTAGAAATTTTCTTTCAGGGCAAAAAAAAAAAATGTATTTTACTTTAAAAGTATAATTCAATTATTAAAATTTATTTTCCAATAATATTAATTAAATATGAACTAGACGCGTAATCTAAAAATCCAATTATTTTATTAATAATTATTCATTTTTTTTTTTTTTTTGTTTGCTTCACATATGAATTAATTATTATTAACACATATGAATTAGTTATTATTTTAACCGTTAAAAGAATTTCAGTATAAAATGATTTTAAAGGTTCAAAATTACTGTTAATTTAGTAGAAGGCAAAGATATGTGCATTCTATTTAAAGAATGCATACAAAAACAGTATCAGAAGAATTTATTTATATTTAATTTCGAAATTTCGGAAAATTCCTAAACATATTGAATATTAGAAACTCTATCTCAATTCTTAGTTAAAATGCTGTATGATTTCTGAGAATTTACAGCATAAACCGCTTAAAGGATTCGGTTATAAATATTTAAGAAACTTTAAGCAATGAACAAGCCGACATAGTCAAATACTTAGCAATTCACAATTCAAGCCTAATATAAAACGAATTTAATGAAAACAAAATAATAATTCATTTTTTCATAAGCATTAATTGACTGAAAAAATTTTTTTTTTAAATTTTTGTAAAAAAGTATTTAATATGCAAATATGTTTAGCAGCAAACGAAAAATAAATGTTTAAGTAAAAAATTAAAATATTCAAAATATAAAATTTTGAACTTGAAAAAAAAAAACAAAAACGACGACCTCCTTATTTCATTACTTAATTTCTTTTCCAGGAAGAACATAATATTTCTTTCACTTTTTTTTTTTTAGAAATTATTTTTAAGGAAGAAAAAAAAAACAAAAAGTTTGAAGGTACTTATCAAATTTTCTAAATTATTATGTGCACGTGTAGTTCCCTTTCCAATTCCAAAATAAAAAAAGAAATTTCATTTTCATATCGGAAGGGCGTATTTAAATATATACTTATATTTCAATTAATAAATTTCCTTTTAAGTCATTTATTAATGACTACCTCCCATATAAGTATATATTTGTATACCTCATGTATACCTCCCATATAAGTATATATTTACATAATATATACGTATATTTTACGCATTTATAAAAAAAAACATTTATATCATTCTTGTATTAATAAAAATTTTAAATGGAAATTTTTAAAAATGAAAATGATATAAAAAAAAAACACATTTGACCTTGTGATTTCCACACTTTTTATAAATGTAATAAATTTCAAATTACATCATTTTTGTGGTATGAAAAATGATATTGCTAAAGTCATCAGGGGGTTATTATTATTTAAAAGACTGATCATGAAAAGTATAAAGTATTAAAACAACATTTAAATATTTTATCGCTATCAAATTAAATTTTATTTTATTTAAGACTTTGAGATTTATTTTTTGCTGCGCCGAAAAATAAGCATTTCATTATTATTTTGTATACCTTGAACCGGCTTCTCTTCAATTGTCAAAAAAATCCTTCGCTTTCAAATAAACATTACAAGAAGGGACTCAATAGCTGAATCATTAAACACGCTACTTATTAACCTAGGAATGTTAATTCTAATACTACACATGTAGCAAGCATTTTAAATTGTAAGCAAAATTAGTGGAAAAGTACAAAGTTAAATTCTCCTCACTATTAAATATAGTGTAAATATATAATATATAATATAAACAAAATAAATTAATATTCAATTAATAGTGGCCTTAGTGGCCAATAATTTAGTTATATTGCATTATCATTTGCAATATTAACAGAAATAAATAAAATGTATAAAAATGCAAATTAATGTTGACTGCAGCTGCTTATAACACCTAGCCTCAGCAACGATAATTCGTGGAGCGTAAGTTCACTGATCCTATGTCCAATTGTTTAATCATTAATTGTATTCAATTTTGTCTAATTTTTTTTTAAACAGAAGATAACATCATAAATTCGTACATATGAGACATAAAACCATTTGGTTCTCAGTAAATTTATGACTTCACTTTCATTTCTTTTAAAAGCAGCTTCAAATTCAATTATTATATACAGGCAGATATTATTTTAACACAATAATTTTTAAATGTAATTTTTGAAAAAACTTTTAAATATTTTAATTTAAAATATATGTAAAGGCTGCTTATCTTTCATTTGACAGATACTTTTTTTCTCTTTTTTTTTCTTTTTCTGTCTGAATTTATTAGATACATTTCCAGCCCAAAAAAAATAAAAGATAAAAAGGGAGCAATCTTCAACCTAAATATTTATTAAATTTGTAAATGATACAGTAAAACACATATGTAATACAAAATATACATAAAGAGAAGACTTGTTCTAATTTAGTTCCAACCAGCAGCAGTATATTATAAAAAAAATTGCCATAGAATAGGTCAATTCAACCAGATATATAAAGAAAAAAAAGTAAAGTTACAAAACAAAAAAAAAATGGAAAATAATACCTAGACTAGGTGATATTTTCATTTTTTATGAATTTGCTATGTTCTAAATAGGAAATAAAAAAAAAAAAATTTTGTCATAAAAAAATAAACAAACTTGATGATATAGAAAATGAATATGAGCCTAATGATAAAATAACATGTAAATATTGTTGTATTTTCTTATTTTCATATTCATCATACACTCAGCATAAAAAAAGGGAAAACAACAACTTAGTTAAATATACATGTAAATGTTCAGTAAAAAAATAAATATTTCTCGTTTATATGATAACGTTAATATTTTGTATTTTAAATATAACATAAAAATTTAAAATTATAATGCCGTAAGATATGCAATTTTTATTGTAATTTCAAAAGGATTAAAATATTTTTAGTAGAGGATGGTGTGGGTGCAATTGCTGCACAGATCTTAAAAATTTTTAATTGAATTGAAAATTATTTTGGTTTTACTAATATTACATACCTAATCATATTTGATATAAAAATATTATAATATAAAAATAAAATAATAAAAAAAATTTTTTAAAGATGCCGTAAGCAGAATATTTTCTAAATGATTTTTATTTGCATAAGATTTAAAAAAAACAATATAAGTAAATTGACTAATTAGCTTTTAAAATTAAGCTTTAAAAAAAATATAAAAAAGCCAAAGTTATAATAAATATTCCGAAATCGTCATTTAAATCTACAGGACTTCACAAATAGGTACTAAGTCTTTTTTTTTTTTGGTAGAACCAAAATGAAAAATTTTTTAAATTTCTCAGCGTTGTTTGTTAATAAAGTTTCAAAAGTTTATTTTATTAGCATTTCTTGTTTTTTTTTTTTTGTCTACGTAAATTTACTTATTCCATTTATATCATATAATGTAAAGTAAGCTGTTAAAACTTTGTGAATAATAATGTTTTTTATACCATCGTTCTACGCTTGTTAATATTCTCTATGTTATTATTCACCAAATAACCACAATAACCACAATAACAAAAAAAAGAATACTTATTCACCCAATACAACGAAAAAAATTGTCATTCTTGTTATACTTAAACAATGTTGTCAAATAATTTTGATCTTAAACGCTAAAAGTCAACGCCATTATCAAAATGGCGCAATTTAGTGCTAATTGAGACCATCACGCAGCATCGTGAAGGTCACCGCCCTACCTACCAAGGTTGTAATCAATAAAGTTCTTTAAACTTCTAAATGTAATACTTCCATATTAAAGACAAAATTCCTAACTACTACGATTCCAATTAAAAAGAAGTTTTGTTGCAAAAGCTGAAATATGAAGAGTATGAAAAAAATATGATGAGAAACTGCTTGCTACAATAAAATGAGCTTATTGGATCTAAATTAACCTTTTAAAGAGTGTATACTAAAAACTAAAAACAGCATAATGTTTAGCTACTGATAAATCTTACTTTATACAGGAAGCAAATTCTTTTTTTTTTTACACTTTTAAAACATTTTTTTAAACAAACAAAAAACGTTTTGTAAACTATTATACAAACACAAATTTTACTCTTGAGTTGTTTTTAACAAGCAATTTAATAGTTTGTTTTAAATTAAAGATTTTAATATTACATATTTCCTTTCATTTACTTCTTAAGAACATATACTTCAATATTATGATATTCGCAAATCACAAAAATGAAAGGACGTTTATTCCATACCAAAGTAAATAAATAATTTTTTTTTTTTTTTTGTAGATGAACAAAGAAAAATGTAGAAACTTAAATATTTTTTCATAGAAATATAAACCAAAAAAGAAAATCTTAAAGTTATGAAAAAAAAAAAAGTTCTACTATTCATTAAATAAAATAAATGGTTTTTTTTCTAAATACAAACAAAAAACCGAGTTACTGAATAACGTATAGTTAGGATTAAATAAATTTGTTAATTAAATTTTGTATTATCATTTTTGTTAATTATTAAATGAATAAAACTAAAAATAAATAGTATATAATGAATAATGAGCAAAGTATATTAATTTTAATGTTGCATGCAAATTATTAATTTATTTATTTTACTTTTATTCATATTTTAATTAAAAAAAAGGTGAAAATCATAAAAAAAAAAAAAAAATCTAAGAAAATTATTCATAGAAAATACTGGATTTTGTTAAAGTTCCAAACAAATGACTTCGTTTTTTTTAATTAAATTAATTCAATTAGTTTAAAAATAATTAATTGTGAAAGTGAATCATAAGTAACTCATCAATCTAAATCAAAAAAAAATCTTTTTTTTTTTTATTATCTTCTATTAATTATTACACTTAAATATCTTCTTGCAAGGCACAGGAAGAACCTCTTAGAAGTGAGAATGCTCAACCAGAGAAAAATTATATAATTTATAGAAGAGATTAATGAAAATTGTTTCAATGATTTGTAAGTGACCACCGACAAGTGGGATATATCAGGGGGAGTTATACGCTCCCCATTTTAAACGTCAAAATTTAACATTCTTTTTCTAATAAGATAATTTTTGTATCGGCCAATTTTATTATTTGAAATTTATTTAAAATCTCAGAATCAAACAATAATCAATTTAAACTTTAACTTAAATTAATAAACATAGTTGTATAGCTTGTTAAAATTCTGCTTTACAGCAAGGTAAACTTATGATTCTGAACTTATGATTTATCTTAATACAATTCTAATAAATGTGTTAAAAGCTAAAGGATACGTGTTATTAAAGGATTTTAAAAAAATTATCCCACTTGCAAAATAAATATTACATTCAAATATTGCATTATTTTTGTTTTATATCTCTGAAGTTAGTTGAGGGACTACGGTGACCTAGTAGATAAGAACGTATAAAATATGCTATAAACACCGAGAGAGTGTGGATTCGAATCCGACACACATCGTAAGAATAATTCCCCCTTACGACATTTACAGCAATACCTTAAAAGGAAAGGCTGTATGATTTCCTTGTCACATTTCCTTATCCTTGGGGGAATAAATCAAAATAAATTACAAAAAAAAAAAAGTCTAATTGACATTTGATAAAATAGTTAAACATACAATAACCAAAATATTAAATATTGTATGTTTAAATTCCTTAGTTTTCAATGTACAAGTTTTGATTAAATTAAGAATTTCAATCTTAGAGATCTACAAAATGAAAAAAAAACGCTGAATTTTGAAAATCATCTAATATAGCAATACACCACTGTCTTAAAACTTTAATTTAATAAAAACAAATTTATTTATCGTAATATCAAAATTACACTATTTTAGTCGAATAATTTATTACAATGTTGTTACGTATATATGTATTCAATTTAATTATAACATAAATAAAATTTATAATAAAATAAAAATTAGACAACAGAAAAAAAAAACACAACAACCCAAACAAAAAATCATTTATTAATCAAAATTTAGGTCACGTGCTTTAATAATTCTTAAAAAAATTTCCAACCTACCTCACTTTTAATGCTTCATTATTATTATTATTTTTTTTTTCTTTTATTTTTTGTTTAATTTAGAATTTTTCACTCAGAAAATTTGTACACGAAAATCTAACACTCGAAATTACTAAAAGAAAAAACAAAAAGCTAAAGAAGAAATCGAAAAACAAAAAAAAAATACATAGAGAAAAACAAAAGAGTAAAAAAATTACTTTTCTTTTAACAAAATACAAAATAATGCTTATTAATTCTTTTCACAAAAAACAAAAAAAAAAACAAAACCAAAAAAAAAAAATCAAAATATTTAATATTTAATATAATAATAAAAGATTTTGAAAATTTCAAAAGAAGATGGAGAATTAAGGAGCTGTACAATCTTTTAAGCACGAACCTTTTTGTCTTTATTTTTTTTTTTTTATATATATATATATCTTGAAATTTGTAAAATAATTAAATTCATAAAGGAAACAAAACGAAATCAAAAATTACGTAAACAATAATTTAATTTTTTATATTAATTTTCATTCTTTATATACTTTTATAGTATTAAAGTGACCAGTTTTAATTTTATTAAATTGAAAAACTAAATAATTTTTTTTCTTTTAATCTAAAGATTTTTAATTATATAACATCGTTTAAAATTTCATTAAAAAAAAAAATAATAAACTGCTGCAATAACAGAAAAGAAACAGCCCAGAATCGTAAGAAATGAAAGAATCTCGTTTTGATGTACCGCTCACACTCACTTCCGAATGCCAAGGAACATAATTCGAGTCGAAACTGTTTGCCAAACTAACGAAATTACTCGGAACTACTTGTTATTGTACTACCGCCTACCACCCCCAATCAATTTACAACACTACTGCAGTATATCCTGTAGAATTCCTCTCAGATCGGAAAAAAAATTCTTTTAAAAAAATAATCAATTTAAACTTTGTTTATCTCATTTTTATTAAAAAATTAAAAAAAAAAAAAAAAAAACAGGTAAACTTTAAATAGTACTTTCTTTTATATTTCAGTATTTTTGGTTACTTTAATTGTATTCATGTAATTGTACACTTAAAAAACAAAAAAAAAAAAAAAAACATTTATTTATACAGACAATTACGAAATAGTAGAACAACATAATAGAAAATAATTTGATTAATATTTGGCATGTAAATTTATTGATCCCAAAAATGTTCTCTTGTTTTCTATGTTTGTTCCACATTTCAAATTAAAAAAAAATCTTTTTTATTTTTATTATTGCCGTTAAAAGACAACAATCGTTTGACATTTTTCAAAATTTTACTCTCATAAAAAAAAAATTGCCGATTTACTTTTTTGCAAACATTTTTATTGTTTTTTTCTTTTTTTTTTTTTTTTTTTTATTTCTATCTCTGTTCTTTTTTAATTCTTGATTTTCTTTTTGTAATTTTTTTTGTTAAAGACAAAAACAAAATAAATTTGATTCAGTGTAAATTCTTAAGTCCATTTAAAAGCTTGAAATGTTGGTTTTATCTAAGACCTTCTTTTAAATTTCGGTTTTTTTTGTTTTGTTGTTGTTTCTTTGACTGTTTTTTTTATACCATAGCAAAAGAAATGAAATTTATTTTATAATTCGTTGATTCAAAAAAAAAAAAAAGAAAAAACACAAATTCGAAATTAACACAAATTTCGAAAATTAAAATAGAAAAACAAATTTCGAAAATTAAAAAGAAACAATTAAATAATAAAAAAAAATTTTATTAGATTTAATTGTACCTAATTGAATATGGACATTTTAATGCCAATGGTAAATATAAAAAAGAAAGCTAAAAATATTACAAGGGGTAATAAAGATTATGAAAATAATCCAGATTTACAAGATCTAGTAAGTATATGTTTTTTTTTTTTTTTTAATAATTTTAATGGATTGTAAAAAATTTTAAATAAAAAAGAACTTAATTTGATTGGTGATATAAAATTTAAACTTAAGTAACTACTTAAGGTTTAGGCTTCACTTAAGTGAAACTAACTAATAAATACTTTACTTATATCACAATTTTTGATAAGAGTTTAATTAAAATTTGCTTGAAATTTTGAAAAATTTTTTTTTTCTGAATATGTTCCTACCAGCAAAAATTTTTTTTGAAAGATTTAGCTGGATTTGATACTAATAGTTTTTCACTTAATTACGACATTATAAAATTGATATAACATTTATAATATTAAATACATAATTAAAAATCATGTATAAATATAAATTCATCCTCTTTTCTTTTTTATTCAAAATTGAGAACTGTAGCGTATAAATTATCCGCAGTATAAATCAGATAAAATTTATTAATTAAAAATGATTACATATGTGTTTTATTAGGTACCCAAGCTCTAAAAATACAATACATATTTACAAAAATCGATATTACAAGTTATAGTTTATTGTTTTTTTAAATAAACCGTAATAATCTTACATCCCAAAAATGTTTACATTAATTTCATATTTGGTATAAATAATAATTAAATTGAAACATATTGCTCATAATTTAGTTTAACAATTCTATAAATACTTTAATTAATATATGATTATTAAACTTTAGTTAACAGAAAATCAACCCCAAAATGACATTGTAATCAAAATTTATATTAAACAAGCCAAACATACTTCTACTTTAAAGTACGAATATAAAAAATTTCAGTTAACATATTCTTCAGTTTAGCACATTTTTCAAAAAATTAAAAAAAATCGAAAAATTTTATATTTCAACCACTCCTGTTCATCCGTCTGTCCGTTTGTTTACAAAACTTCTATACAGTTTAAGAATTTTAACTAAAAAATTATCTCATTAGAAAATTAATTTTATGAATACTTTTTTATATAGCCCTGTCTATTACAGAGCTATAGTCCCTAAAAATTTGCAATTTAGAATTAGATTTACAGTTATATGTAAAAAAGAGATTCCTTTATATCTTCGAAATTAGTCAGAACCTTGAATGGAGAACCTTGGGAATAAAATTTGTACTGCCCTCTATTTAACAGCTGTTAGGGATCAATAATTCAAATACGTTACTTTTAAGCAACTTTGCAAATTTGTTAAAGTTTCTCCCTATTCCTCACAATATTTTCTTACATAACATTTTTTTATTTTAAATTACAAATTTTGTTCTTTCGAAAATGTGCGCCTTTAAAAATCTTTGATTTTACATACTGTCTTGTTTTAAAATAAACAGCATTAAAGCAACAATTTTTTTTACCTTCATTTCCTTCTATCTAATAAAATTCCATAAAAAAAAACTAAAAATATTAATGCATTCTCTTTATACAAAAAAAAAAAAATAATAATAAGAATACTACAGTTCATTAAATTTGCCCTTGCAAGCAAAAAGAAAGCCAGAATCCCTACAGAGATAAACATTAAAATATTTTTTAAGTACTTTTAGTGTTAAACCTCCATAAAATGAATTTTTTTATCCATTTTTTTTTATCCCCAAAAATATAGTAGATAACATAAGAAATTTAATTTTTTCCCCTTATATTTCTGTTCAAACTCTCTGCATTGCTTTTTATTTCATTCTTTAACAAAAATAAAAAATATTTTTCAACTTTTAAAATTTATCTGCACAGGTAAGTAATAATTCTATAATTTTATTCACAGTAGAATTAATAAACAAAATAACTGTTATATATACAGTTATAATCATTAATCATGATAGTTAAGTTAAAATACAACACAAATTATCCATGCAAAATTAACAAGAAAATAAGAAAAATAATGAGAAAAAAAATATTTATGACAAAAACATATTGCATGCATACGGTACAAAAAAAAAACAAAAAAAAAAAAAAATTTTTTTGTTATTTGCATATTGTATAATAATATACTTTAGAAAAAAAAACCCTTATAATGGCTCAAAAAAGGAACATGTACCGATACAAAAAGATATAAAATTGATCTGACCAATTGTAGGATATATGTTGGTTTATTGCAAAAAAAAACTACTGTATCTATATAGAAAACAAAAAAAAATTTATTTATTTAAAACAAATATTACGAAAATTATTTTGCTGGCATGTATGAGTGTAGGTCTCTTTTCTTTAGGACATTATGCACAGAGTAATATGAAAATTTCAAAAGGAAATATTTGTTGAATCTGTACTATATCGCTGTACTTAATACGAAATGTGCTTATTTACTTGGCATAAGGCTCCTACTTTTAGTAAAATGCGAAAGATTTATTTGACAATTAAAAAGTAGATTAAGCTACCAGGGCTCCTAAAAAAAAATAATTGACAACTTTTTAATATAAAAAATTATTGCATAATTTTAGGATAATATTATGTCTATGTAAGCTGTACTGTGTTTAGTCGAGGAAAATAGACAACTAACTAACCTTTGCAACTCAATTTTGTTTATATACATTAATCTATACAATAAAACTGTTTTTACGATAACAGACATTAAAAGTATATAATTTATCAGACATTCTGAGCACAATTTTCGCCATTTGTTATAATTTTACTATTAGGCAATTCTGCAATTTTTCTTTTTATTATTCTTTTTCCAGATCTTAATTATGTGGTTAAATTATTAATATTCTATTCTAAAATAACAATTTAACGAAACCAATTGATATATGGCAAAACAAAAATTATTAAAAAATGTTATTTAAATACATAATACCATTTAAAAAGATTTTCAACATAATCTAAAATATCTATTTAATGTTCATTAACAGTTCAACTAGTTAATAATAATTTTTTTACTTTTTTTGTTGGTTAAAAGAAACTCTTTTTTTTTTTTGTGTTTTTTTGCCATTATAACGATTTTTTAAAACTAAAAAATGGTAACATTATTTTTACATGCTAAAGTTTGAGAATTTTTTTTTTTTCTACATGAATATAAGAATTTATAGAATTTGTAAATTGAGTTTTTGTATATTTGTATATGTGTTATTGTAAAACATGAATATGTCCTTTTTTTAATGGAACAAAATAAATAATATTATTTACCCTTTTTTCTTCATTTAATTGTAGAAAATATTTTTATTTTTCTTTTGAATACACATATATTAATACATATATATATAAATATATAATACATATATTTGTTTCCATTAAATTTTTTTTTTTTTTTCATCAAGTAGAATAAACTTAAAAAAATAGTTAATAAAATAATCCCTTCCAATTACCAGAAACTTTAGATTATCAGTCTACAATTGAATAAAGAATAATAAAGAATACATTCGTCATTCCAAAAATAGAAATTCAATGAAAAAGTATTCAATTTTATTTTATATTTCAATTTTTTTTATTTTTTTATTTTTATAAAAAAAATAAATCATGGTTTGTATTTAATTTTATATTTCAAAATTAAATTAAAAAAAAAAAACTAAACATTTTGCAATATATTAATTTTAAATAATATATCTATATATATATATATTGTATAAATAAAAATGAATATTAAATGTTTGCCTATTTCTAGAATAATCTAGAAGAAGTAATACGTAATAATGAAGAAACTGTTGAAAGGATATGTATTAATGTAGCTGCATATGCTGTCATCTCAAATTCACTTAAAATAGCATTACAATCAACATTTGATCCAACAACAACAAATGCTTTATGTAAACATGTTTTACAAACATTAATACCATTGGCTACTAGGTAAGAAATAATATCTTTTTATATCACAGGTAAGCATTGTTTTAGGTGATGTATTCTTTCTTTTTATCTAGTCGAATACAGATTTTGATGGACGTATGTGAACACGACGTATGTACCAGTTGATTACTGCGAATTTTTACAGAATTACATTTTTTTGTTAATATTACAGATCTGAATTTGATTCTTGTTTTTTTTATTATTAATTTATCAATAATTAATGACTTGATATTATTATATTTGTTATATAAAATTTCTTTTTTTTATTTTTTAACAGTTGTGTTCGTGATATAGATCCAACTGATTCAATGGTATATATGAGGATTAAAACAAAAAACTGTGAATATTTAGTTGGTCCAGAAGAGGAATTTACTGTGATTGTACAACAAAATTGAATTAAATGTTTTTTTTTTTTTTTTTATTTATTAAAATGTTGTAAAAACAAAATTGATAAATTAAAAAAAAAAAAAAACCAAATTTTTATCTTTTGCTAAAAAAAAAAAAAGAAAATGGTTTTGTTTTTAATTTTGGATCCTGGATAGAAATGACTGGAATTAAAAAGTTTCTTATACAAATGCATCTTATCAAATACAAACAACAAATATGCATGAAACAAAAATTTAATAAGTATAAATATGCAATTTCTTAAATAAAAGTGAAGAACCGTCGAATTGATTCAATACTGTAGTATTTACTGTAGAATAGTATTTAAAATAAAGGTAAGATAAAAAGTTGTGAAAGTATCTGTAATGTAACAAATACAGAAATTTCTTTTCTAAATTAATAAAAGTACTTTAATTTCTTCCAATTGTATAAAAATTCAATACCTTAATACCTCTTATAATTTTTTTTTTTTAAATGTCAAATGCTAATATTGAATAGCTTAAAACAGTTCTCTTCTTTGCTGAATTATTTTAATATGAACTGTGCACATAATATAAGTATCAGGCTAACTTACACCAATACCAAATATATATAAATATAATATTATTTTTCCTCTAAAACATTCAGGTCCAAAATATTATATATAGTTTTAATCAAAATCTACAATTTAATTCTTTCTACACATTCTTACAAAAAACAAACCAGGATACAAAAAAAATTCAACTGCGGATACACACAAAATTCAACTGAGGATAAAAAAAAAATTACTGAAATGTTTTTTAACAATTTCTGTAATTTCTGTCAAAATAAAAGAAAATATTTGAAAAATTTGAAATATCCTACAAATCTTGTTTATATTTTTTAACTCCACATTAAGTAGTACTGGTGACAACTTAAAGATTCTGAAGTGCAAAACTTGTTAAATGCGGATCATACCGTAATCATAACAGTAAATAAATTTAATCTTTTACATCAAATATGCATTTTTCAAGAACATTGTTCTAAAATCGAGATGGTGTCATAATTTCCAATGAAAAAAAAACAAATTTCTCCAAAGTTACAAAATTCCAAACATTGACAAAAAAATTATAAAAATATTTTTAAAACCATTCCAAAAAAAAAAAAACATGTTCTAAATATACCGAAGAAATTCCATAAAGTTGGAAAGCTTGTGGATCGAAAAATATTTAAGATATCTATAAGGAAAAAAACTTTAAAGGGTTTAAATAAATAACATCGGCAAAAAAAAAAAAATAATTAGGAGGGATTTTGTAGTTTATTAAAAAATCAGGATCTTAGAATTTTCCCAGAATATAATATAGAATGTATAATATATATGCTGAATTCAAAATTAAAAGGCATATGTGACATTTTAAATTAGAAGAAATTTTTTAGTTGGTTGTAAAACTGGAATTTTAATAAATTCTTTAGCAGGGATGTTGAAGCGGTAGTCTTCACTATTGTAAATGCTTGATTGTTCAAATATATAAGTATAAAAAGAAGTTAAAAAGGATATTTGAATTGACTACAGAATCAAGATTATACGCTTTTGTAGAACATGTACAATTAATACACAAGATCCGACGTTAAGAAGCATTATACAGCTGGAATTTTTTTTTTTCTTTTAATTTTGTATCTATATCCAACTTTTTTAAATCATTTAGAAAAACAGTGTATCAACAACACAAACTATTAAATTAAATAATTTTGGAATATTTATTTTAAAACAATTTTCAAGAAAATCATAACTTTAATGTTTAATTCTTAAAATAACAAATGTTTTGCCATTTAAGAGATACTTAAGCAATTAAAAAATTCTAAGAAAATAATTTTATTTTAGTGTTAAAATCAATACAATTTTAAATCAAATCATTAAAATAATTCTAAGAAGGATTATATTGGAACTTATTGTAAACTTTATAAAACTAATTGAAAAACTTTTTATATTTGAAAATAATAAATAGATGGGTCGGGTCCATAATAAATAGATAGATATAAGTAGATGAATAAGTGAGTAGAGAAATCTATTGCTTTTTTTTTTTTTTCAAATATAACAATACTATATTCTGTTTTATTTTTCACTATTTTTAAACATTATTTTAAAACGAAAGCTTAAATTAAAAAAATTTAAATTATTCTTAGAATATCTTCTGTAAAGATTATTATGAAAATCAACAATTATCGGAGATCGAATTTAATTATGAAAAGCTTTTTCCATATAAAATAATAAAAATAAAAATATACCTATAATGTTTTCAAATTTAGCTATCACATTATCTTATTTTTATTAGTTTTACAAAAAATAGAAACTTTTTTATTATTTATTCAGATAATTTCAATTCTGTTGATTTTCATGCTTATGTATGATTTATATTCTTATTAGAGAACTTATTCATTCAAAAATAATAATTCTCATCAATTTCTTGCTTACTTGTATTTTCATTTTAATACCTTTATATCAAATCATTTTCAAATATACCATAAAATAAGCTTGTTATAAAAATTTTTGTATAATATACAACATTAAAAGACAAGAATGTTACAACTAGAAGATAAGGAAATTTCTTTTTTTTTTTTTTTGTTTTCTTTAAAAGCACATATATGCAAAACAATCTTTTATATCTTCAGCCTCCACAATTTTCCTCGGATCAATATCAATTACATGTGAATGATTTTTTTAAATTTTTTCTAAAAAGAAAAAAACGAAAAAAAAAACAAAAAAAATTTTTAAAATTTTCCACAATTTTTTTGAAAATAACGCCATGAAAACAAAATATAATACAGAATGGTTTAAATAAATAAAAATTTTTAAAACAATATACAAATATTTTATATTAACTATAAGATTCTAGAAGAGATATATTTTGTGAAAAAAGCCAGCGTTATTCAAAAAAAAAAAAGTTTATTTTTTAACAAATTACTAATAGAGCCTTAACTGAACTGAAAAAATTCTTAACTGAAAAACTTCTGCATAGCAACCTTAAAATTATTAAACTTCATTTTGAAAACACTCTGTATTTTAAAATGATATAAATTTTTGAAACCAAAATACATCATACTCTTGATAAGAAAAAGTAAAAAAAAAAAAAATGTTTAACATATCAGATTTTATTTATTCCATGCCAAACCAATCAAAGTTTAGAAAAGAGAATAAAAGAATATTTTAAATTCTCAATGTCATATCAGATAACATCAAGAAAATATTTGTATTATTCGATTTCTGAAGCAAAAACTTAAGATTAAATAAAATTTTAATAAATTTTAAATTCCTTAAAGCATCATACATATTTTTTTTTTTTTAAAGAACTATTACAATAATGCTTTTCTTCACTTCACTTCTCTTAAATTTTACACAATAAATTTTCTACATTTTTATTTTTTTTTTTTCATTTTTGCTGAAGGGAAAATATTTTATCTTAAGTTATATTTGAAAATTAATATAACATGGCAATAAATATAAAAAATTGAACTTATACTTAATTTCTAATATTATTAGGAATGAGATATCATTAAATCTAATAATATATTTTATTAGAACAACAAAAATATTGCTGAATATCCTTGAAATGATATTATACTATTATTATTATAAAAAAAAAAATCGCCTATGTATATGCAAATAAAATTTCTATTGATTATTTAAATTTTATTTTATGTTAAGTTTTGGGAGAAAAAAATTTATAGAAACTAGTGGTGTTTAGAATATACGTATAATTAAAATCAGTAATAATACAATTAAAAAATTTATAATTAATTTTAATTTCTTATATTTTCCATCTTAAACTACCATTCAAGAGGCGAAAATAATGAAAATAATTACAACTAAGGTGAGGTAATATATTACCCGTATGAACTATATTCAAGCCGATTTAGGCTTCTTGCACCTCTTGGAACTTAATGAAGATAGGCACTTGAAATCTTACAAATGATGACCAAGTTTTATCGCCACAACTTCGGTAAAATTTGGTTATACTGGTGCAACATGTTCGGGTAGCTGCCATACAAATTCTCTTTTTAAATGAAAATAACTCAGTGTCTATTGAAGTTAGCTAGGTATCTGAAATTTAATGAAGAGATGACGAGTTACATGCCAAAAACTTTTGTAAAATTTGATTGGTCTAAAGCAGCCGGTTTAGGCTTCTTGCATCTCTTGGAACTTAATGAAGCTAGGCGTCTGAAATCTTATAAATGATGATCAAGTTTTATGGCAACAACTTCTGTAAAATTTGGTTGTGCTTGTGCAATAGATTCGGGTAGCTGTCATACAACTCCACAATTTACATAAATATATCTCTGTAGTTAACGTTGCTACTAAAACATCTGAAAGTTTTTAAAATATGGTCAAGTTTTATAGAAACAGGGTATATTACGTTCATACGGCTCATATCTCATAGTTGACACAGTCTACTCTACTGCACTCTTCCTCGTTTTTTTTGTTTGAGGAATTAAATTTTATTTTATACAAATAACAATTTTTATAACATTTTCTAAGAAAATAAAAATTCAATGATCACCTATATTGTTAACTAAAATTATAAAATAACAATTGAATTTATAGTTCTTTAGATATTTCAAATGGAATAAGGATTAGAATTTAGAAAAAATGATTATTTTTAAAACTAATGATGTTACATGAATTGAAATCAATTCTTTTTTTTTTTTAATGATATTTTTAAGTTAAGTTATAATTGAATAAAAATGAATAAAAACAAAATTGTGAAAAAAAAAATTTTTTATATTATTGGGAGGTCTCGTGGCTTAATGGCTTATTAGTCGAAGCAGTACTGAATCAAATCATACACAAACATTATTGTAAACTATTTGTGTTTGTGAATCATCTACGTATACATATTAAATAAAAATTCAATATGTACTTTCGTTCTGTTTAATTTAAATGCTTTAGAAGCACATACCAAAAGATCATATCAAACATACATCTTAACAAAAAATATAACATTTAAAATAACAATGCAAGTGCAAAAAAAATGTTGAAAATATTTCTAAAAGATAAAAACTAATAGCAAAATGGTACATAGATGGAATCTATTTTTTTTTTTTCATTTCTTCATCACTGGACCAATAGAATTATAATAAAGTACACAGTTTGTAAAAATATCCTTATATAAAGCAAGAAAAAATTGAGAATAAAGAATTTCAACAAACATTTTAAATTGATTCAGTTCATGCTCTATATTTATATTTCAATGATACGAGTTCAAAAACAAAAACAAAAACCAAAATTTAAGTCCTTATACTAGAATACTTAATTAGTCAAGTTATTCATATTTTTTTTTTTTTTTTTTTTTTTCATTTTCTATTCAATTATTAAATTATATGACCTTCATTTAATGTGTTTTAGATGAGAGGTTTGGTACATTTACATATGACTAAATGTATCTGTGGTACATATAACTAAATGTATCTCATACATTGGTTATAGACAAGTGAAATAATATTTTATTTAGAAAATTAAAAGTAAATATTTTCTATTGTTAAATAAAAATAATATATAATTCAGATATAACATTATCATAATATTAAATAGTTGTTTTTTTTTTGTTTAATGAAAATATTTATATTGCAAAGTACACAATACATTTAACAAATGCATTTGTCAAAATTAAATAGAAGATTTATTTATTATTTGTTTGTTTGGTACATAATTTAAAATCTGACATTTAAAGTGAATGTATTGGTGTATCATTAACAAAATATGATAACCAAAAACTGAAAAAGCTTAGATGAGCTAAGATGATAAGTAAGAATAACATAAGTACTTAAATTGAAACAATTTGAAAATAATTTTCCTGAAGTAATCTAAAAACAAAAAAAAACGAGGAAGAATACAGTTGACTTTGTCAACTCTTAGATACCCGTACGAACCGTTAGTATGTTCACAGCCTGTCACTCTGCTTACAATATTATTTTTTTAATATTTTAGTATTTTAAAATTATTTGGGTGAATTTTATAATTTCTAGAACTATGGGTTGTACATATATTCAAACTATATGTTTATATGTACATTCTTCAAAAGCAGATTCTAACCTTCCACATAACGATTATCAATCCAAAACTTTTTCAAATATTCTATAGTACCATTTAATACTAAGCGGTAAATGTATATTAAATTTACTAAGTACAAAACAGTAAATATAATTTTAAATATTATATTATATTATATTTAAATATTCCATTGACAGAATAATTTCTTATAAGTACAATAAAATACATATGTGTATGTAAATACGGCGCTATATAATATACATCTATACTCTTATCATTCATTCACTAGTGACATATACGATATGTAAATAAACATTATATTATATAAGTATGTATGTATATCAATATTATATAAATAAAAATTCTTCAAGCAACCGTTATGTTGTATATTTATTTACATTTTTATGTACTGCGCATTATATCCTCAACAATTTCAAATTATCGAGTAAAACAAAATGGAAAAAATTCGTTTTAAAGAAATTTGTTAGAAAATTTGAAAAAATCAAGTAACACTTTCGTCAATTATAAAGTAACCCTATATTATTAAAAAAATTTGTTAACAGAAATAAAAATATAATGTTGGAGCTTTAATTTTTGTGTATTACTTCAAAAAAATTTTAACAGGTGTTCAAGTTACAGGTGTTTAAAAATAAGAAATTTTCAGTTTTTGACCCCTTACAGCTCCTAAACGGGGGGTGATACAAAAAAAATTTCTGAAATGATTCATACTAATTTTCAAAGATCTAACTTCGGTCAAAATTTCAAGTTTCCAACTTTAACCGTTTAGAAGATGGAAGGGTTAAAGAATTTTGCAAAATTTGAGTTTCGCATAACGGTAAATTAAGACACCGTATGCCAAAAATATATATTTATTGTATATATACTTTTAAAGCTAATGAAAGTAGTAATCGTTTGGCGTTTTCAAAATGAAGATATACCTTATACAACTTGTGCTATAACAATTTAAATATAGAGCTTTTTTGAACCTTTGGGGAGCTGTAGCTCCGTAACGGGTGGGGCTACAAAAAAAAGTTATTAAAAATAAAATTAATATTTTTGTGAGATCTATCAGTAGTTAAAATTTCATAGCTCTATTGCAAAAAAAATGTGGAGATCTAAAAGGTAGGTGTTCGAGAGCTACCCTAAGGCTTGCTCCAAACTCAACCAAAAAAAATAGGGAACCTACAAATTACTCCCAAAATATTTTGTGTAAATTTCAAGATTCTAGCTTTCTTAGTTTTTGAGTTAGCGTGCTGACGGACGGACGGACGGACGGACATGGCTCAAAAGTCTTAGAATTTTTTTCTGATCCGATCCATACCTTTGAAGGTATATCTAGCTCGCTTATTTCGAGGTGTTACAAACGGAGGAGTAATTTTATTATACCCGATCCTATCGTACGGGTATAAAAAAAAACAGAAAGGGTATTATAATTGTATTCTAATACTGAATTAATAGCAAATATTCGATTATGTATTTTTAATTTTAAAATTATACATATAAAAATATACTTACAACAGATGATGTTCACAACATATTAAGTTATTAGTTATATGTAGTTAATAGTAAAAGCTTAAATATGTATATAGGTACAATTTTTTTAAAACTTTTAACAATTTTTTTTATTCTTTTTTTAAATTACTTAAGTACTTAACTACACTTATGATTACATTTTTTCTTTTAGTATTTCCTTAATTCTTCTTTCCTTTTTTTTGTTTGTTCAGATTTATTTTAGATTTTGATATTTAATTTACGAATTATTTTTAAACTAAATATATATTCTGTTAATTTATATTTTTTTCCTATTTACTTTTTGTTTTTTTTTTTTTTTGTTCTTTTATAAATATTATCTTTAACGATACTAGTTATACTAAAACAAAATCTATTTTAATAATAATTAATTAGAAATACTCCTTCTTTCCTTTAATTGTTTTTTTTTTTTTGTTTTTGTTAACATACAATATTTAATTTTATTTTTAGAATTATTATTTTCTTATTAATATTTCTCTCTCTTACTATAAAAATTCAAAGAATTCAAAAACGAAAATGAATTACTTTCTTATTAAAATGTGAATACATACCTATATGAATGAATACATATGTACTTATTTTTATTAATACATACCAATATATATTCTAAAAGTAATTAATTATTATTAGAATCAATTACAATGAGAATGGATTAAATTATAATAATTTATAAAATGAAGTTTTTTTTTTGGAGAAAATAATAAAAACAAAAATATGTCGAAATAATTTTTGTGTATAAATTAAATAAATGAACATAATTTTTTTTTCTTTCATATTAATTTAAAAAAAAAAAAAAAAACTCAAATTACCAGAAACCAATTTCCAAACTTTGTATATATATGTACATGTATATAATATATGCTATATTATAATTGAAATAAAACAAAATAATATTTGAATTTTATTAAAATTTTTTTTTTTTTTTTATTTTCAATTTATTTAAAAAATTTATAAAAAAGAAATTTTTGTAATTAAAAAATACATTTTTTATTTTGTTTTTTTTTGTTATAATGTTTCGAAAAAAAAAAATTTTTTTTTTTTTATAAAAATATAAAACTAACTGTTTTTCAAACTTAAAGTATTCAAATAATATTTTTTTTTTTGAAAATCATCAATACAATCAATACAATAAAAAAAACAAAAATTTACATGAATTCTCGACAAATAAAAATAAATAAAAAAAAATTAATTAAATTTATTTTCAATCATACCTATACTAAAAGTTGCAAACATTTTAAAAAATTTTCATAGCAAATTCAAATTCAACATAACCTTTTCCATTTTTAAATACAAAAAAAAAACAAAAAAAAAATACTAAAGCAATATATTAACTGTCAAATTAACGGCTAAGCGACACATTAACTGTCAAGTAAATAAAAACAAAAATAATAATAATAATACTTATAAAAAAAAAAGCATATACAAACATTTATTATTAAGAGAACAAACCACGTGATACTATATAATGTAAATTAACATTAAGTAATTAAAAAGTAAAAATCAATTCTTTAAAACTATGATATTATTTAATATTTTGATAATTTTAACCAACGTAATTGCTGGGTACTGCTGACAATTTAATTTTTCGAAAATCTAAAAATTTCTCTGATTTTAAATAATATTTAATGCACAATTTATTTTTATTATAATGAAACAATTTAAAAAAAAAATTTTTTCAACCTTCATGTCATTTTTAGATTCCGAAAATTACGAATTTCATTTTCTATAAAAAAAAAGTTTGTATTGTATGTATACAAATATTTTCGTGAAGTCTGCTGTTATAATTTGACAGCAGAATAAATGTTAGCACATAGTATCTGTACTGTATTATTATGTAATTAATATGTACCTACGAAATATTTTTTAATTTTTTAAAATCGAAATATAAAAATTAATTAATTTTTTGTTTTAAAAAAACTGTATATATTTTATTAAAAATGTAAAATAATATTTCTTAAAAACTTTAAAAAACAAAATTTTTTTTTTTTCAGTTTTTTAATTTTTAACGTTATTTTTATTTGTTTAATAAATCGAATCGATATAAAGATTTAAAATGTGTTTTTTTTTTTAGTTTTAATGTTTTAATAATGATAATTTCTTGTGCATAAATTTTTATGTTTAATAAAATTTTAAAATAATATTAAAACTTTTTTTTTTTTTTGAAAATGAAAATAAAGAAGAATTAAAAAAACAATTATATGTATACGAATTTATATTAAATATATTTCAAATATTAAAAGAGATTATTATAATTAATAATATTTTTTTGGTTTATTTTTTGGAATGTCTAAAATTTCTCTATGAAATTATTTCATTATAACTTGTAATTAGGATTTTTGAAAAGTTTTTCGATTTGAACGAATCTTCTGTTTTAATGAATAACAAATTTAGTTTATTAATGATTAATTTACAGAGAGGTATGAATCATAGCATTTTCGTATTGTTCTAAACCTCTTTCAAGTGCCGAATGATGGGTTTTGATGAAAAAATCTTTAAAATATATTTAACAAATGATCGACAAATGTACAATGATTCGAATAAGAAAAAAACAAACTTTTTTGTAATCACAATTATTTGAATTTAAACGATTTTTATTATAATATAGAATCCATTCGATAATTAAATTTGTGTTTGTTATCTCGAAATTTATTATTTCAATAGATTTGTACATCTGAAAAATGTGTGTGTATATTTTTTTTTTTTTGATAGTTTTAATCTTAAAATTTGCATTGATTTTTAAATTTATTTCGTGAAGTTTTTGTTATATGAAAGAAATTTTTATAGAATAAATTGAATAAGATTGTATTTTCGAAATTATTAACAAATACTTATAGACTAGGCACAATTTTAATTTAATATTGAACATGTTAGACTTTAATAAATCATATAAAAGTAAAATAAAAGGTCCAGTAATAATACATAGAGAAAAATAAAAATCTATTTTGTGCCAAATTAAATTATTGAGATTAAATTTGAGAAAATCAATCAATAGATCCATAAGATATTTTATGACATTATAAGACTCATGACATTATAATAATATTGTTTAAGAAATTAAAAATTAGGACTTTAGCATAGAATTATTTAGATACTTTTGTTTTTATATACAGGATTTAATTTTTAATGGTTTAACTACTTTTCATTGCAAATTTTATTTTTATAACCTAATGTTAATAATTTTTCTTTATATATGATTTTATATGATTTAGTTTTTTTAGTTAAATTTTATCTTTAAGATTATAAGTTTTCTTTCTTTTTTTTTTTTTTTTTTTTTTGTGATTTCTATTATTATTAACATTTTTATCCGTTCATGTCTTCAAAATGCAGAAATTTAGCAACATTTCTTGTGAATATGTTTTTTAGGTGAAAAATTTTTAGTTATCTTTTTTTTTGTTTTTTTTTTTTTTTTTTTTGTTATTAATATTATGATTAAATTTTTTTTTTTTTTTTTTTGTGGCAACAAATGATATATTTTTATATATATGTATATTTTTTTTTTTTTTTTGTTTGTAATAATAAAAGTGAATTTTTAAAAGATGATTTATTAACTTTTAATTTCTTTAATGATTTCGCTTGTTATAGAAGTAAATATCGGTAGTCAAATATCTTGATTACCTTTATTAGATGTTTGAAAAGTTTCACCACTATTACCAAGAATTTTATTTGAATCCTTTATATTTTCATGATTTGGATGTTGCTGTTGTTGTTGAAAATGATTTTGATTATTATGATTTTGTTGATTTTGTTGATTTATTTCAAATTCAATATCTTCTGCATCTTCTGGATAACGTTCAGAACAGAATATTGCACCTTCACGCAATAATTTTAACAAGTTAATTCGGTCCTCAGCTGTTCGTTTTGCGCACAAGTCTCTATATATATTTTAAAAACAAAAACAAAAAAAAAAAAAAATTTCATTTAAAATAAATTATTATAAAATTGTATTTTGAACAAAAAAGAAAACATAATTATTATCATGCAAAAATTATTAGAAAAAAAAAAAAAAATATTTATTTTAATTGTAAATGTTATTGAAATTTACTGAAACAATTCAAATTATATCTCAAAATTACAACTCTTAAATAGTTTTAGATAAAACATTAAATTAAAATAGAAAATTAATTTTGTGGAAAAATATTTTCCTACAACTTAATCGTTTCAGAGTGGGAAAAAGCAATGCATTCAAATTGATTAATTAAAATTCTTCTGATTATTTTTTTTCAATCTGAAAACCATAAAAGAATGTGTCAAATATTGTAAATCAAAGTAAATGCAAATTGCTAAATAAATAAAATCTTATCTTTTAACAATTCCAGACCGCTGTATTTTTTAAATTATTTTAAAAAATAAGCATAAGTTGCCTTAAAACAAATTGAAAATTACACATCTAGAACTTTGATACATGTAAGACATTTTTTTAGCCCTTTACATGATAACGCACACTAAGTACATGAATCACACACTAAGTACATGAATCACACACTAAGTACATGAATCACACACTAAGTTTATGAATCACACATTAAGTACATTTTCACAACTTTCATTAGAGAAAAAATATTTAAATAAAGTAATGGCAGTTTTTTTTCAAATGTTTTTACGTTTACCCAGCATCCAGGCGAAATAGTATATTACTATCTTGCGAGTGTGTAATACCAAATGTCATTGTCACAAATTACTATCTGTTTAACGTATGGGTTGAAAAAGAACTAAATATATCAGAAAAAAACTTATGAAATAAATGATGAGTTGAGGATTACGTTTTTTATTTTTCGTCATTTTAAAATACATGAAATATCAAATTTGACCGGCTGAATTACTAGCTAAGAAAATATCAAGGTAGTAGAGCAGATAATTGAAGAAATGTAATTGAATTGTTGAAAATTTTCATGGGTTTGTACACAATATTGCTATAAGCATCTCGTTTGATTGCAGCGTTATAATAAAAAAAAATCATATTTTGAAATTGTAAAATTTAATTTTTATTTTTTCATAAACTCTATTTTTACGTAAAAGTTATACAATTGTATTAAATTTTTTGAAAATCTACCTTGATGAATTAATTTATTTTAAATATCTTTTGAATTAATTATTAAAAACCAAAAAAAACAAAAAAGATGTTTATCTGTTTCATAAACTCTTTTAAATAAAATATGTATTATATACTTTTATCTGATCAATGCATCAAAGTATAAAAAAAAATTTATCGTATAGAAATTGAATTTAATATTTAAAACAAAAACCACTATTGAAAAAATTTAAAATATTATAAATTCCTGTTTTTAAATATTTTATTTAAAACATTTATTTAAAGCATTTTAATTTTTTATTGTCAGATTTCTAAGTACATATTTTGTTTTGATAATAAAAAATTGGTATTATGAAATTTTTTAGGATAAAGGATGAAATTCTTGGTAAAGGCAATTCTCATTATATTACGCCACATTAAATGAATAAAGAACTTTTTTCTACCTTTAACATAAAGCCTCCGAGGTTTTATTTAACATTTATTGAGCTCTGAATGTTTTTTTCTAATAGGTAATTGAGAAATAAGACTGCAAAAAATATAAAAAATAAAGCTCCGAGATGTTATTTTTCTTTCAAGTTTCATCTACAACTTCTTGGAAAATAAAGCGTCGGGGTGTTATTTCTCATTTCAACTGTACCAGAAAATTAAAAAAAAACGCATTCGTTCTCATTGCTAATTAAGAAGTAAAAACCCAGGGTATCATTTCTTATTGAATGTGAAATAACACTCATTAGTAAGGATTGAAGTTCGAAGTTTTGTAAAGTCAAAAATAGCGTTTTAATTTATTTAAATCTATTTGATCAATGATGAAAAAATACAAAATGGTTTTGTATTATAATAAGCATGTGCTAAATTATGTAATACATATTTTTATCATTTTTATTAGAAATTTAGATTGGTTCAGCTGAAAGATCTTAATAAATGATAAGTAAATAAATAGTATATTACATATTATGTCTTATTAATTGGTACATATGTATCATCATATTTGAGGTGTTAGTCTATTGATTTGCAGTTAAAAATTTTATACTTTCAATTTGTCACATTTTTATACCCTACACCTAAAGTATAGGGTATATTAACTTTGGTATGGTGTTTGTAACCACCAAAAGGAAGCGAGTTAGGTATAGACATGTATATATATTCTGAATCAGGATCACCGCCGGAGTCGATTTAGCGATGTCCGTCCGTCCGTCCGTCCGTACGCACGATAACTCAAAAAATAATGATGCTATCTTGATGAAATTTATATAGTAGGTTACTAATTACGAAAGAAAGGCTAAGTTCGAATCTGGACAAAATCCGTCCATGGGTTCGGATTCTGGAAGCTTCCGAATGATTCCGGGCTTTTGGAGATAATTTCCGAAAACGAGATTATCTCCAAAAGCAACAAAGATAGAACCTTCAAATTTTGTACAATGATGTTTCTTCCCGTTCGATTTATGTCTCTGAAATTTAAGAGGATTTGGTCCATGGGTTTGGGTTTTGGAAGCTTCCGAACGAGCACCAGAGCAAATGAGATTATATCCAAAACCAACAAAGATAGAACCTTTAAATTTGGCAGGGTGGTGTTCTTTCATGTTTTATTTAAGTCTCTGAAATGTGAGAAGATTTGGTCCATGGGTTCGGCTTTTGGAAACTTCCGAACGAGCCCCAGAGCAAACGAGATTATCTCCAAAACCAATAAAGATAGAACCTTTACTTTTGGCAGAATGGTGTTCTTTCATGTATGATTTAGGCCTCTGAAATTTAAGAGGATTTGGTCCATGGGTTTGGATTTGGAAGCTTCCGAACGAGCAAATGAGATTATCTCCAAAACCAACAAAGATATAACCTTTAAATTTGGCAGGGTGGTGTTCTTTCATGTATGATTTAGGCCTCTGAAATTTAAGAGGATTTGGTCCATGGGTTTGGATTTGGAAGCTTCCAAACGAGCACCAGAGCAAATGAGATTATCTCCAAAACCAACAAAGATATAACCTTTAAATTTGGCAGGGTGGTGTTCCTTCCCGTTCGATTTATGTCTCTGAAATTTAAGAGGATTTGGTCCATGGGTTTGGATTTGGAAGCTTCCGAACGAGCCCCAGAGCAAATGAGATTATCTCCAAAACCAATAAAGATATAACCTTTACTTTTGGCAGAATGGTGTTCTTTCATGTATGATTTAGGCCTCTGAAATTTAAGAGGATTTGGTCCATGGGTTTGGATTTGGAAGCTTCCGAACGAGCACCAGAGCAAATGAGATTATCTCCAAAACCAACAAAGATATAACCTTTAAATTTGGCAGGGTGGTGTTCTTTCATGTTTTATTTAAGTCTCTGAAATGTGAGAAGATTTGGTCTATGGGTTCGGGTTTTGGAAACTTCAGAACGAGCCCCAGAGCAAACGAGATTATCTCCAAAACCAATAAAGATAGAACCTTTAAATTTTTTATAATGATGTTTCTTCCAGTTTGATTTATGTCTCTAAAATTTAAGAGGATGTGGTCCATGGGTTTGGATTTTGGAAGCTTCCGAACGAGCCCCAGAGCAAATGAGATTATCTCCAAAAACAACAAATATATAACCTTTACTTTTGGCATAATGGTGTTCTTTCATGTATGATTTAGGCCTCTGAAATTTGAGAGGATTTGGTCTTTGGGTTCGGATTTTGAAAGCTTCCGAACGAGCCTCAGAGCAAATGATATTATCTCCAAATGCAACAAAGATATAACCTTTAAATTAGGCAGAATGGTGTTCCTTCATGTTTGATTTATGTTTCTGAAATTTGTGAGGATTTGGTCCATGGGTTCAAATCTTGGAAGCTTCCGGACGAGCCCCAGATCAAACGAGTATATCTCCACAACCAACAAAGATAGAACTTTTATTTTTAGTACAAAGGTGTTCTGTTATGTTTCCTTTTCTGTAAAATTGGAAACTGACATTTGAAAGAATTTGAACCATGGGTTCGTATTTTGGAAACTTCCGGACGAGCACAAGAGCAACGAGCATATCTCCAAAACCAACAAAAGTAGAACCTTTAAATTTAATAGAATGGTGTTCTGGCAAGTTTTCTTTATGTTCCTGAGATGGATTCGATGAATTGGAGTGGCAATTCGGGTAGCTGACACAAACATCCCAAGGACTACCAATCTTCGAAAATAATTAAGATAGAAACTTAAAATTTTATACAATGGTGTCAAGAATATCCCAAGCGGATGCCTCTTTTACGTTCTTGAAATTCGAGTTGAATAAGACAGAAAAGGGAAGAAGTTCAAGCAGCTGCCAAAAACACTTATGGATTGTTAATTTAATTCGAATTATTCAGGTGTAGGGTATTAATAAGTCGGTTGCATCGACTTACTGTTACATTTACTTGTTTTTTTTTAATTAAGGTTTAAATATATCTAATTTATACGATTTATTTTGGAGCAGATTTATACGTATATCTTTACAAACCTCAAAAACAAATCTAGTTAAATATAAATTTCCATTTGAAGTTTATATTTTAATTGACAAATTTTGAAGAAGCCTAAAACCAGTTAACATTTAGAACCATAAAAGAAAAGAAAAATAAATGTGAAGAAAGATGCCTTATATTTCCTATTTGTTCATGTATAATTTTATTTTTGTTGTATTAAATCCAAAATAAAAATTATTAACCGCACTTGCAACCATATGAAAGACTTCGTATATCGACATATACCGATTAACAATAGAATTAACAGAGGGTTACCAAACATATCGTCGATTTAGAACGTGATCTGATTTAAGAAATGCCTTTTTCTACTTTCTTAAAAAAAAATGATTCAACTTTTCCTATACAAAAATTATATACGTACAAGACTACAAAATAAAAATATAAAAAAAAAAATCGGATATTGGAAAAAGAAAAATCAAAATGTAATCTAGACTATAAGAAATTCGAATTTAATAGAATTGTTTTTAAAGGATATGAAAAGGAAAAAAAAGGAAACTAGTAAAAAATATTACAACATAATAAATAATCGAATCTATGAGTCACGTAATTATTTAAATATTTTTCATTCAATATATAAAGTACACTTTTATACAAAAAATAAATCTTAATGGCGGGGAAAGAAAATATATAAATACAAAAATATAACATAAGAAGCAAAAGTATTGTATTCGTTTCCAATTGAAAAATTTAATTTTTTTCTCTTTTAAAAATTATGAAAAAAAAACACTTTGAAACTGTGAATTAATAACTGCGAGAATAGAAAGAGAAGGATATTACATCGATTATATTATGAATTGAGTTCCGGCATCAGATAGGCATTGATTTATTATAATAGAGACACACATCGAATATTTTATTAGGGATTCGATTTGAAAAAAAACATACCAACAGTAAACGAACAAAATACGACTAAAGTATGTGCTTTATTAAGGATGTAATAGGATATTTCTTTTTTTTTTTGTTATTTTCTTAATTTTTCTCTCTTATTTATTGCAAATTAATGAATATTCATTATGTGTTCTAGTTTTTATTTTCCATATATCTATAGCAGAAACTTGTATTAATTTAAAAAAAAAAAATTATGCCAAAAAAAAAAATGTTTTATTTCAAGAGTGAAAACTGGCTTATTTTTTTCAAAGAAAACTGACGTAATATGTTTAAAACTTAACTTATTTAGCTATATATTTACTAGAGATAATTTTTGACGTTTGAAGCACTTATGTTTTAACAAAACAAATTAAATTTTATATATAAATTACATAATATACATATATAAATTACATAATATGTATTTTAAAATGTTCTTAGGATCTACCAGTTTAACAGAATATTTTCATAAATTTATATCTCTTGTAGGAACCTCTTTAACCTCTGACATAAAAGTCATGTAATCATATTCAAATACCTCATATAAAATTCAAGACACTTAATTGATTATACGAACCTTATATAATATTTTTTTTTTTTTGTATTTTTGTAAATATTCACAAATTCTAGCGTATATGAATATGTATTGAGTTCCGAATTAAATTGACATAATAAAATTACAGACTCTAAACTACTCACAACGAGAAGTTTATTACAATTCACAACAAAAATGTCGTTATATATTATGATAAACCAATAATTATTCTCTGTAAAATTAATCAAAACCAGATAAAAAATATTAAATATTAATTAAATTACGTACGAGATACGGTAATTTCTAAGGGTATTGCGTAGCGGGTAACGGTACTCAATATACTTAAAACTAGTGCTATGCTATAAAAATTTAAAATAATATTAAAATTACGATAATTTTAGTATTCGATCTTATTTCTTTTGTTCATTTTTCATGTCACCATTTAGAGATGATTTATTAAATTTTCATTTCAGATTCACATTTTTTTTTTTGCCCTTTTCATTTCATTTTCTTTTTTTGAAAATTAAAAATTAATCGAAATGGAATTGTTTTGAATAAAATCAAATATGTAAACAATTTAAACACAGAAAGAAGTGTTGTTTTTTGGTGGTCAAGTTTTATTCAAAACAAAAAAAAAAAAGCCAACAATAATTTAATTAAAACTGAAAAATTTCATTTGAATTTTAAACTTATAATAAATATGTATTTTTTTTTTAAATATATACTGTTGTACAATTTTGTTTGCGTGTAGCTTTATTTTTTTAACAGTCAGCACTTAATTATCAACTGAATGTCTGTCTGTTTTCAAATTAATCAAATTTACGTTGATTGTGGAGAAAACTACCATGACTTCTAATAAATTTTAAATAACAATTTAATTAATAATATTATTAATCATATTATATCTAAATATAGTATAAATAAACTCTCACGGGGCCTAGTGGGTAAGAGCGTATAAAATACTCTGTAAACACCGAGGGAGCGTCGGTTCGAATCTCACACACACTGTAAGAATAATTGCCCCTTATAACATTTACAGTTACGCCTGAAAAGGAAAGGCTGTGTAATTTCGTTGTCACATTTATGTGAGAAATGTACAAGGAAATTTACAAGAAATGTACAAGGAAACACATTTATGACAGAAATGTACAAGGAGAAATGTTGCAGAGAAATGTACTAAAAAAACAAATTACACCTGCAGATTGTTCTTTTTCTAATCAAAAATATTTTTGATGATTTAATCAAAGATTATTTATTCTTTTACACAAAGAACCTCTTCTTCCCTTTAAAGATTTACCATTCCTTTAACCAAATCAGTATCTTCAATTTTATAGGAACAAAAAAACGCTCTTACTTTTCTATTTCTGGACTTTATATTATCCTTTTCAATCTTACTAAAAAGAAATTCAAGTGTTGAAAAAAATTATTTTTATATTTATATAAAAACATGAAAATATTTAACAATTCTGCTCTTAGCTAATAATTTTCTAAAAAATATTTACTAAAAATTATATTATCAAAAAAAAAAAAATAATGAAATTCTCACGTACTTAAAACTAAAACAATAACAAAAATTAACAAAAATAAATCTCAGAATACATAAAACAATTTGCAGAATTAAATTAAATTTTTAAAAATATAAAAATTGTTTAAATATTTACCGTTTTTATTATAAGCGTAGAAATAAGTTTAAAAAAAAACAAATACATGTTTTTGCATAAGTATAGGAGTTTTTTATTTTTGTTTTAATTATGTGTGTTCTCTCTCTACTTTAAAATTTTCATGAGTTCTTCATTGTTTTTATTTTTAATAAATATCTTGTTAAATAAACTGAACATCAGAAAATTTATATCTAAAATTTTTTTTTTCATTATAAATTACCATACTAGAAATTTGTTGAACAAATTTTTTATACCCTTAAACCTACTTTCGATTATAAAAATTTTCCACAAACTTGAAAGTAAAGTTTTTTTTCTTTTATATTTTTTGAAATTATTTTATTAAAACACAGATATATACCTAATAATTTAAAAATATATTTTTTTCAATGTCTACGAGTATATTTATAATTAATTAAATCCTAGTAAGATAACATCCTATAAATCAGTTTTATAGCCATCATTAATTCATATTAAAATATTTTTAACATAATTTCTTTCATTAAATATCCAAAAAAAAAAATTTTACTTCAATTTATTTAGGTTTATTTTTTTACATTAAAGTTCATGAAAAAAAAAATGAAAAAAAGGACACAATTATAACAAGGATTATTTGAATATGTGGTTGACATTCATTTAAGTGAAAATAATAAATTAAAAATTCTATTATATCTCAAGTTGATTTACATTGAAAACAAAATGGTATTATTAAAATAACATGCAATTAAATTGTTGATAATAAAAATTTTTGTCTGGTAATTTAGTAAAAGTAGAATTTAATAGAATTTTAAATTTTGGTTCATCAGTCAAAAATGAATCAACTCTGATTGTGAAATCTGATGTTTAACATGGGAAAAAAAAAAAGATTTTGTAAAATATTGTAATTTAAATAAAATTCTTATATAATAATTAACTAATGATTTATTATAGAAAATTACCAATCAACCTTAAAAAAAAATATGGGTTTTTTTATCGGTAAATACTTAAATGAAAAATTAAGTCTGTTACATCTATTAAATGTTAAACGGTTACTGAGCAGACTTTTAACACAAAAATCTTTATATAAATTGGTTTAGTCTGAAAAATATATTAAAAAATCTTCTTCTAAAGATGTTCATGCTGACTTTATTTTTAAATTTATTCTAAAATTATAATAATACAAGATACTCGAATCATTATAGATGTTAGAAAAAATTATAAGTATTAAAAGTATTCAATTTTTATTCGTATATAAAAATAAGCACAATTCGAAAAATTTTAAAACGAAAGAAATTCTTAATTATTTTATGGAATTGTTTTTGTATTTGTCCTTCTTTTTTTTTGTTGGATCCATTTCAATGTCAGTAAAATACAGGTTTCAGGCCATTTCGAATAAAATTATTGCAGTATATAACTAAAAAGTATGAAGTTATATCATGTGTCTAAATTATTCCCAACGAATTCTCTTAAAATGACTGAATATTTGTGGCAGTAAAATTAGAGAAGATTTTATACCAGTGCTAGATTCTTTATACCAGAAACCGATACCTCTCAATTTGGACTTGGATAAAGTATTTTAATCTTATATATCTTAAAAATAAATCATAATTAAATTAGAAGAATAGAATTAAACAGTTTTAAATTGTATTTTTGCAAATCTATAATTACTAAAGAATATATTAAAATATTAAATACAAATATTTACATCATTTCCACAAAAAAGGCAAATATCTGTTTGAATCTGTTTTTGCTTTAAATATTCATATCACAATTGATATATTTGATATTTGTCTAAGTATTTTTGAAAAATAAATCTAAACACTTGTAATTATTTCAAATTAAATGTTTTTTTAAATATCATACAACAGTATAAGATTTTTATTTAGATTATCTACAGTAAAATTCTTATATTTTCCTGACCTGAAGGACAATTTGATGTTAAATTAAGATCAGGCATATAAATAAAACTTTGTTATTCATTCTTTATTTTTGTTTTTCAATTGAATTAAAAGATAACGCTGAAAAATCTTTTAACGTAAAGATTTTTATTGTTTTAATTTTTTGTGTTTTTTTCGTAACACATAAATCTAAATTTCATTTGAATAAATCTAAGTAGAATCAAAACTCATAGAGTGGCTCCTAACAGCGTACTGAAAGAGAAAATCGATTTTCATGATCAGAATAAGACATTTATCATTATTTTTGTATTTGTATTTTTATTTTTATTTTTTTTGTTGTAAGCATCAATCTGAACGTATACAAGATAAAAGAAAATGTCTGGATTTTTTTAAAAACTTCGTTAAAAATACAATACAAAAAGAAATAATTTTAAAAAAAGCAAGGTAACGGATGCATAATAAAATATTATTTCAAAATCCAAAGTTTTTTGATTCAAGATAATGAATAAAGACAGACTTTATCTTAAAAGTTTTTCCTGACATAAACAGGCATAGTTGTTGATAGATTACTTTTATGTCAAAAGAAAAAAAAGATTTTTTTTTTAAGTCTTTCAAAAGAAAATTAAGTTTAAAAGTTTATGAAAAAAATGGATATGTAAATGCAGAGACGAGTAACATACTAATGTGATATTCAAATATTAATAATAAGAAAATAAAGCAACGCAAAAATTATTTTCTTATGATCATTTAAATGTTCATTTTTTCTTTTATATTCTTTTTATTTTTTATACTTGACAATGATTTAGTCTTAGTCTTACGAAAATTACTTAGTCAGTGAATTCAAAATTTAAGTAAAATTGTTTATTAATTTTTTTATGTAATTTTTATACGAACATTTAAAGCCGAATATGTAATTTTTATATTGACTGTGTTTAGAAAAATCAAAATATGACCTAAAAGTATGCAATTTTTTTTTATTATATAAATAAATAAAGATAGCCAGTAGCCAGCGATTTTATTGTATTTATTAGATATTTTTTTATTTTTTATAAAATGCAAATACACTTTCAATTATACAGTGTTTAAGGCGTTTTCTAAAATATCTCTAAAAATTTTATTAAACTAAAAAGACACCTTTCATCAGACATTATTAAACTAAGAATTCTGACTGATGGCGCAGTGGTTAAGTTGCCAACCTTTCAATCGAAATATCTTGGGCTCAAATCCGGGTCAGGTCATATAAATAAAAACATATGTAGTAATTTCATATCGTAATAATGTATATCGTATATCATGCAGTAAGGTGTTATATACTACTACACGTTGTAATCCACTGATGGCCCTGACTCTGTAGTAAAATAATAATAATATTAATAAGAATACTAATACTAATACCAATAATATAATAGATGCTACAGTGTTAGTGGGGTTGCCTTCAATAATTACCTCATGCAGTAAGGTGTTATATACTACTGCATGTTGTAACTGTTGTAACGGCTATAGTTACTATTAGCAAAATAGTAATAATAATAGGCGGATTAATTTTTTCCTTACACTCCCACTCCCAATTCAATGTTTCCGTATCCGTTTCCTATCCTTTCCTATCCCTACTCCCTAGCCAATATACTGATGCGTTTGCAGGTAAGGGTTTCATCCTATTATGTAAGGGGAAGTAATGCTAAAGGAGAAGAAGGTGAGTTTATTCAGTAAGAATCTGACACTACCAAGGGGAACTTCTTGCTGTCTTTGGAAGATTTCCACTTCTCTTAGGAAAAAAAAACCAAGATTTATTTTCTCAGCCTGTTAAAAACTATTGCATAAATGTTTCATATTATTTTAGTTAATGTAACTTCTCTTCCCAAAACATATCTATATTTTTGTATCGTCAATGACCTTAACGCATGCATATTAAAATCACTTTAATATTACAAATTGCAAAAGCAAACATAATTTATTAGCACAATAATTCTTTTAAATTTTTTACCAATGAAATTTTATACTTATTTTTCGAAAACCAAAAAAAAAGTAAAAATTTTTTATTTCTTTTGTTTCAGTTGTTCACAAAATTCTTAAGCAAATCTTTCAAAATTTTCTTTAAAGACACAAAGAAAAGAAAACAACTAATACCATAAAAAAAGAAAAATCACACTTTAACAAATGTAATAAGACAAGAAAAATCCATATTTTATTTTCCTTTTATTTTACCTTTTTTTTTTATGTAGTTGATTTTCTGATTTCTACAACAATAAATCAGAACATCCTCTCAGGATAATAAATTATTAAACATTAAATTAGTGATATTTTTTTCCTAGTATAAAGTATTGAATTTATTGTTCAATTTCTTATAAAGTATAGTTTATTAATTTTAAAGAACTTTCATTTTTTAAAATATAAACAATTGAACACAAATTTTCACTCAAGTATCAACCTTGTTAGAGCATGTCGTACAAATGATTGAAAAATTTAAAACCATAAAGATAATGTACAGAATTTATAGTTAAAGTTAAAGAAAAAAAAAATAAAATTTTAATTAAACTAACACCTTTGTATAGATTTAATTGTTTAAATAAGAATTGTGAAGTTCCAGAACTTTGAAATAAACGCTACATTGGTAAAAATCTTTATGTGTATTCAATTATATTTTTAAATTAAAAAAAAAAACTAAATTGTCGAAAGTCACATTCTATGACTAATACTCGTTTGAATTTTTCTTATTTTAATTTCATTAAATGACTGTTTGGTTTAATTCCCGAAAATAAAAATTTCAAAATGGATTTAGCAAAATAAAAACGTACGAGTATCTATTTTATTGGATTTTATATTTCATTTTATAAAAAAAAATTTAAAAAACAATTTGATTTTGATTTAAATTTAATTCAGGAATACTTAGGCAGAAACTTGAACTGAAACTTATATTTGATGAATGCAGCAGGATAATTTGGATTGGCAAAAAGTTTTGAAGTCTATGTTCATATTCCCTTTTTAACTAATGTACTATGCAGATTTAATATAATTTGCAAAGCAAATCAACAGGGCAACAAGAAAACACAAAAACACTAAGAACATCTAGAAAAGTTAGTTTCCCCTCCTAGTACCAAAAGGCTTTTATTTTACTTTTTAACTAAAGTTTGATGCTTAAAACAACTATTCAAAAACAAACGCTCTTAAAAAAATAATTTAATTTTTTCATTCTATATTTTTATATTAAATTGTTAAATTTGTCATTTTTACTTTTATGGCATATTATGGTGTAGACATAAATCTACACTAATATGTTTTTATGTATTAACATTTCTTTTAAAAATTTAATGCATTTTAATTTTAATAACTTAAAAGTTCTCCCCCGCCCCCTAACTGAACCAATCTAATTTCTAACAAACTCCTAAAAATCTAACATAAAAAAAAAAAAAAAGTATTATATCTTCTTAAATCATTTTTAAGAAAAATTAATTTTCTCAGGAAAAAAAAAATAAAACTAAAAAACAAAAAAAAAAAATTATTTTCACTTTTTTTTTTTTTTTTGCTTAACATTTTTGACGAGTTCTTAAAAAAAAACAAAATAATAAAGAAAACATACTTAGTGAATTTCAACAAAATACTCATATTTGAAAAAAAAAAAAATAATTTTAAACTTTCAAAAGAAAATTCAAAACTTTTCGAGGTTAAAAATATGTATCACAGGACAAGAAATTCAACATAAATACTTGTTTTAAAGCAAAAACTGAAAGTCTTGTAAAGTAAACAAAAAAAAAATGGAACAAATTATAATTAGTTCTTATTATTCAATACCACAGTGGAACATAAAAAATAAATTTTTGTTTTAATAACTTTCACCAGTGTACTGCAGGCTTCTTTTTTGTTCTCAAAAAAAAAATAAAAGGTTTGGATAATTTGTTTTCTTTTTCTCTTTTTTTTTTTTTTTTTTTTTGTTTTGTAACCAAAGCTAATTAAAATTTGTCAAAATTTTAATGTTTAGATTTGTTGATGAATGAAGCTCTAGTGCATTAACTTTTAATACGCATAAGGACCAAAATTTTTAATTATATATCACAAATTATATAAATTGACTTACATTAAAAGTATCTCTACATTAATTTCATATAACAAGTTCAAAAAAGTAATAAGATTTCTTTTAGAAAATGTATAATAGCTAAGTCATGTACAAAATGAATACAAATAATAATCCGAAAAAATAATAGTATTTTGGCAAATAAATTTCGCGATTAGATTCTTAAATTTCTTTTAAAGTTCATCGACATCATCGTTATACCTAGCAAATTATTTCAAACTCCAAGTAAAAAAAAAATTTAACAAAGATAATTTAAGAATTATATAATTAAAAACAAAATAAGTGATAAAATAAAATTATTTTACATTCCTTAATTTACCATATTTCAATTTTATCGCCAAAACCATTAAACATAACGATAGCATCATTATATTTAAATTTTACAATGAAACGCGAAAACAAAAATTTAAAATAAATTATTTTTCAACAGGAAATTGAACCTAATTTTTAAAATGTGTAATTATACCTCACAGCCAAAATTTAAATCATTTTTTTTGTTTTTCATTAATTTTACAGTTAGTTTAAAACTTTATTTGATCCATCTAAGGCTTTTTTAAATAAGTAGTGTGAATGTTTGTGTCCACTACCAATTACACCAACACAATAATAAATTAACATGAAAATAATATATTCCTTAATTTTTCAAAAGTCAAGGACAAAACAAACAAACATTTTTCGTATTAATTTGTATAATAAGTTTTTTTTTTTGTTTTTTAATTTTTTTTTTTTTAAAACAACACAAAATTTTCTATAATAAATCTTTAAATTTTCTCTCCAGCACTTTTAACCCCTCTTTTTTTGTTTTTTTTCTTTTTTCATACTTTTTTCATACTTTTCCTTAGGCATTAAATATTAAAATTTAAAAAATGTCAGAAATTGTTTTTTTTCTCAATTCCTCCCAATGAACGACTCACTCTATTACCCAACTAAAAAGAAACATAAAAAATTAGATTTAAGAGTGACATTATTTTTATGAATAACGGTATTTTTCCAAGTGACGTCAGAAATATATGTAATGACAGTGAAATTTTTTTGTTTTTTGTTTTATATAGAATTTATTACTTTAAATAAAAGAATAAAATTAAGAGTAAAAATAAAAAACAAAAAATAATTGTTATTTTTAAAGGTTAAAATAAAAAATATTTTTATATTTTGTCACTTTCAGTTCACTTTAATATAGTACCGTTACCAAAGTTATGTTATGGTTATTTTATCACTAATTCATTTAGTTGAAAAATATACTTAACGTATATACATAAAGTTTTACAATAAATTGAAAAGTAAAAATAAAAAATAAAATGAATTCTAAACTTTTTAAAAGTATTTTTAAATGTTTATACCTTTTTTTTTTTTTTGTTTTTTTTTTTTTAGAATTTTCAAAAGAAGCATTTTAATTTTAGGAATTTTTATCCTTAACCTTCAAAGCGTTAAAACGATTTATGAACCTAACATTTTTGTTACTTAATTTTTTTTTTTTTTTGTTTCAAGAAAATTTCAATAACAAGAGAAAAAATCATCTTATTTTCTTTTTAATTTTCATTCATGGAAATTTATATTATATAAACATGCACGCAAAATTAAATAAAATTTTTAAAAATAACACTACAATTAATTAAATTAAAATAGAATAACAATATAAAATATATATGTATATTAAATGTAAAAATTAAAAAAAAAATCACTATAATATATTTTATATTAAAAAAAATATAATTTATAATATTCAGGATGCTTTATTTAATCTAGGAACAGCTTTGTTTAATTTGTGTTTTCTAACCTTCCGTAAAAACTGACCACGATTATTACTTAGTAATTTTTATAAATTAAATCAATTTTTTACATTAGAATCATATTAATATTCATATTGCATTATTTTCAATTTAGAATGACGCCTTAAAATTATAGAAAACTTTAACATCAAACAATTGTAAAAGTTATAAACGAATATCCAATTATATAAATGTATATATTAAAGCACTTTTAATCGATATTTAAAGCATTATAAAATTCTTTAAATTATTAAAAATAAAATGTTTTATTATATTTAAATTAAAAAAAGCACCCTGTAGTATATAGATTATAAAATAGAATCAAAACATTGAACAAAACAACATAAAATACCAATACCCAAAAATTAAAAAACTAAAATAGTTTAACGAAAAGAAAAAAAAAAAAAACAAAAAAAGAAACAAAATTAAAAACATCGAGACTTTTAGATGGGAGGGGAGTTTTAACCACCATCATCTTTGGTCTCTCCCCCTAACCTGCCTGATGATTCCCTTAGTTGTTCAATAAAATCTTTTCCTATTAAATCCACCAAACTATTTGGATCCATATTTGATAATGTTTCCAAATCAGTTGTATCATTCATAACAGATACATTGCATAAATTATTTTGCAATTGTCCAACCAATTTTCGTATTCTTTCATCATTTTCTGCTGTAGCAGCTGCATCTGTTGTATCACCAGAAGTTTTACGATGACTTGATATTGTTACATATTGAGTCGGCTGTAAAAGAAAAAAAATATTAAATAAAAGCAATTATTATTAACTGTAAAACAAAAAAAAAAAACAAACAGCAATAAAAATAACGGTAATAAAAAAAAAATCCATTTTAATAAATAAAATGTTTTTTTTCTTAAATAAAAATTATAATAATGCTAATTTAAAATAAATTATTCCATTTATTAAATATATTTATAGCCTATTCCACTCTCTATAGGACACAAACATCATAATAAATCATTAATTCAATAAATATGGCGGATACTTTAGCAGCAAAATATTAAAGCGAAAAAAATGAATTAAAAACAGGAAAAAAACAAAAGCGTTAGAAATGCAAAAAGCAAAAAAAAAAAAAAAAACGGCTACTACATAAAAAAAACGAGATAAAAAGTATAAGCATCAAAGTTATAAAAACAGAAAGAGAAGAATATAAACATTAAAATAGTGAGCGAAATTATACGAAAAAAAAAAACAAATTGTTTGTTCATAATAGAATAGAAAAATGTTGAAATCTTTTGTTACAATGTTGAAAAAAATAAAAATAAATAAATGCTAAAAAAAATACGAGTATATAACAGTATCAATTCAAGGTCACGCATATAATAAAAAAACTGTAAAATATGGTGTAGCATGACCATTTAAAATAAAAAAAAAAAAATAAAAAGATGAATATAAAATAAAAAACAAACAAAACATAAACAACAAAAGAGAAACAAGAGAGTGGAATTTTCCAAGTTGTTAAGATAGGGAATTTTCTTTTATGTGAAGTAAATTGGTTTTTATGTGTTCTGTTACTGTTTTTTTTTTTTTATTCATTTTTTTGTTACCTATATTAATATTTAATGTCAATTTTTTTATTGGTTCCTTAGTTTTGTTTTCTTAATAAAATTAATAATAAGTATAGAAATTTTAATTGTTTTTTTTTCATATTAAATACTTTGTTTATTTTATAGTAAAATGAATTTTTTGAAACAGAATTAAATAGAAAACCATTGTTTTTTTTTTTGGAAAATAACTTTAAGATTTGTTATCATATCTTAAGTATATAATCTACTTTTATAAGTATATAAAATCGACTGAATTTATAAAACATATAGGGATTTCGTTTTTAAATATATTGAAACTACAGCAAATAGTCATAAAATGAATGACAATCATTTTAATAAGTGGTGAGAAATTGTAAAATAAAAAGAATTTCCAGCTTTAAGGATAAAAGGATAGTTATATAAGTAGTTTTGCAATATGAGTTTACATTGATTATTATTAGTCCTTAAATTTAGAAGTAGTCCTTAAATTTTCTTTAGTAACAATAAATAGTTGAAATTATTACTGTAGAAATGCCAAGATACATCATTCATTAAAGTTTACTTGTGTTACATTTTAAATAATATTTCAGTAATAAATATTAAGTGCTAAATATTAATTGCCTTATTGTGACTAAAGATTATACAGTAAAATAAGCTTAAATATATTGAAAATACTGGTATACAAAACATAATAAATAAAAGCATGAAACCTTTAAGTTTATTCTCAAATAAAATTGAACATATTCGAAAAAAAATGCTTGAATATAATTACGAACATCACATAATTAACAAATCTGCAGTCCTAAGTTCTAGATCCCTAAATAATTGTAGATCAGCAGTTGGTAAATTTAAAATATTCGCCATTCCTCACTATAAAAAACGAATAGCCCTTGGATAGCAATGAAAATTAATATCTCAATATTAGAAATAAATTTATTGGATATTATCCTTTCTCTTATTGGAGGAGATACATAATTCCAACTAATTAAAAATTTCTGATTACAAGTAAGAAAATTTCGATTCGATAATTGAAAATTTAAAATAGAAAATATGACCGACAGCAAAATAAAAAACCGAATTTTCTTATCCAATAACTGTTCTATTTAATATTACAAATTTATAATAGACTATCAGATAACTTTCTGACTGCTTATATGAATAAATACATACATATCATAATTTTTTGTTTTTTTTTTAAATGATTTTAATATTTGCAATATTTTGACATTATAAAGGATCATAAATAAGAAAATAACTATACAGAAGAATTTCTCTCCTATTGAGTTAAATTTTGGTATTTCACATATTTTTTAACAATTTATCTACATATATTTATATATATATATATATATATATATATATATAATATAGTTTTAATATGTATGTTTTAAAACTACTCACTAAATTCAAAATGAAAATTCTTAGTTATTTCCTTTGTTAATGTTTTTAATTCTGGTTGTTTTTTTTTTTTTAAATTGAATTTTTTGAAAATGTCAAAAGTATATTCGAACAACAGCCAAAAATAGTTTTCATAAATTTAAAAAAAAACATGTCATGTATATACATACAAAAAAAAAACATAATACAAACATCATAAGCTTTCCATTAAATCAGGATTTTTACATTTTTTTTTTAAATATTTGGTTTTTTTTCGTCTACTTTTTAGAACAATTTAAATACCATTATAAAATAATTGCGAAAGTGTAGATTTAAAAATTGCAATTCATTTTAAGAACAAAAACAAAACCATTTATATATTAAAATCAATTACATTATAAAATCTTATTATATATGTATATTTTAAATATGCATATACATAAATACTACCAAGATAAAAAGAAGTAAAGTACAATGATTACGTCACTAACAACACAACGCAATAATATTGTAAAAAATTTAAATCAATTTATTCCTTTCATACGTTACAATATTTTTTTGTAATACATTTTCACTATATAGTAACAAATAATCGATCAAAATTTAAGGACCTTTGCCATTTGAATATGACCAAAGGACCCTTCACAGTAATATTAAATAAACAAATGTATAAAGAAAACATTTACTTAATGTAATATTAGAATAATACGGATGTGCATAATAAAATCATTTGTTTTGCTTATTAGTTTTAGCTATTTCGAAATTTTCTGTCCGTCCGTCTGCTTAAAAGCTTTTAAGCAGTTTAAGATAAGGAAATGAAAAATTAATTCTTAAAATTAGATATAGATCTCTAAAATCTTCAAATTCTAATGATTAGGACTCAAGTTCTATTGGAAAAATTTTTTTACTTTGGTAAAAACTAAAGATAAAATAGGGTAAAGGGTATAAATTTTTCTTAAAAATAACGGAAGTGTCTTCTAATTTTTTAGAACTTCTCATAAATAGAAAATATTCTAGGAAAAATTATAAATTTTGATGCAAAAATAGTTAATAGTTTTCGAATGCTTTTTTTTAGTCATTTTGAAATTTTGTGATTTTCCTTGATAAAAATCCTTGTTGGGTTGATTTCTATTGAAATATATATATCCTTTCTTTCCAGATGTTTTATATTAAAATACATTTGGTAGAAATTTTACCATTTAATTGTAAAAACAATGCGGATAAAAATATGAGGATAACGTAATATGAAGAATTAATTAATATTACCTACAAATAACGACATTTTCTAATTTTTATATTTTTTTTTGAAAATTTATTATTAATTTATTATATTTTTTTTTTTATTTACTATAAAATTACTTTGACAAGGTTTTTTTATTTATTTAAATTTATTTTATTTGCATTAATTAATTAAAAAAAATATGTCCGAAATAATATTGCAGTTAATTAATTATTTAATAAGTTTTTATTTTTTTTTTTTAATTTGAAAATAAATTAATTGAAACTTTTTAAAATTAAATGAATTATCATTTTGTGAATAAAATCAATAAAAATGTCAATTTAAATTTTTTTAATTAATATTTAATATGTATTAAAATGTTATAACTATATCTACTTACTTAAAATATTAAACATAAGTATCTTTAATTATTATTTATATATAGTATGTATTGCGAAACATAAATGATTATAAATCATATACGACAAAAAGCAAGTTCTTATTCAACATTTATTTAAATTAATTGTCACCAGAACAGTAATTAATAAAATATTGTACTCTTATTAAAAAAAATTTAAAAACAAGTCAGTAAATCTATCCAAGGTTTCTAAAGATGCATATTATTTTCAAAAAGATAATAGAAAACATTTTAGAAATGTGACTAGTGAATTTTCAATTTTTGACCTCTAATTTTTCTTAAACAGATGGATATAAAAATATTTTCTAAAGTAATTTGTACCTTTTTTCAAAGATCCTTTTCAAGATTGAATTTCAAAGTTCTGATTTAAAGCTCTCCGGAAATAACGAGTAACTAAAATTATGCAAAATTTCACATAACGGTAAACTTACATATATTCTAAAAAATTATATATGTAATTACTTATTATTAATTTATTAAATTTAAAATTTTCTGTTACTTCACGTTTTTGGATTGAAAAAATATTTAACAGAACTTAAAATTTAAAGATTGAAAAGTACAGCTTTTTCCCACATTGAGTGAATTAAGCTTTGGAATAGATAAGACTATACATAAAAACGTTTCCATTATGAGGGTATCGGTTTTCATCCTTAAATGATGTAGAAATTTTGTAAAAAGATGTCGAAACAAAGAATAAAACTAATTAGTAAATTTTTCAATTTTTTTTTGTGAGAAATGCGCTAACCAGATTTTTATTGATTGAACTTTTTACTTACCTAAAACAAAATTTCACCGTATCTTTACTTTTTTTAGATTTTCTTCCTTAAATAATTTAATACATTATCTTCTTTTATTAGAGTTAAATTAGAGTTCTAGTAAGCTATAATCTTAGTTTCAACTATCATCATTTAAAACCAATTATACAAGAACTGCCTTAAATAAAAATCAATAGTTTAAAATAAAATAATGTAACAATTTGTCTAACACTCAAAATAAAACATCATACAATTAACATAAAAAAAGGTATAAAAGGATTTTTTTTTTTTTAATTAAAAAAGTTAAATTATTGCTGACAAATTAGATTTAAATATGTATACATTATGGGTTTTTAATTAAAAATTAAAAAAATCGATTTTTTTTTTTTATTTTAAATAAAACGAATACTTACATCAATCCAATGTTCACCAGGAAACACTGCTATCAGTTCAGTGTTCTCTTCTAATGTACGAAAATATTCTTCATCATCTATTTCAGTACCATCAGAATCTAAATGTATTGTTGGCAGTTGATCAAGTTTTTCAAATTTTTCTGCACATTTATTACGCATTTCTTCCAATGATGACGCCATAATAGCTTTTTTTATATGTCGTGTTATATCCTTTATCTATACAAAAAAGAGGAAAAAAAAACAAAATTCAATAAAAGAAATCAATTACGAAAAATATATATTAATTTAAAAATAGCATTATTTAAAAAATCAACATTAAAATAAAAAATAAAAAACATTTAAACTCTTTAAAATAATTTTTATTTTCAATTTTATTTATTACCTATAAATTAATATTTATCTGTTTAGTAGTATGTTCAAAGTTTTTATTATTTTATAAAATTTAGTAGTACTCGTATGTATTAAGAAAAACAATCGTATCATAAATTTCATTAATTTTTTTCTTTAAAAATTTAACTTTTGTCAATCTAGCGAACTTTTAAATAAAAATTTTATTCAAGGTTTTAGAAACGAAAAAATAACATTTTAATACAATAGAATTTAAAAATGTATCATACCTTAATCGGAAGATCTTTAAATTTAACATTAACTGAATGTTTTTATAAAGAAAATAAAATATATTACAGTTAAATACTCAATATTCTTATCCACTATGACTAAGTCTCTATCAACAAAATTTATTTCGTAGTACTTCTTCAATAAACGCGAAAAATACATATTTAGATATATACGCCCATATTACGTTAGATTTGTGATACGATCAAATCATTTGTTATCAAATTAAATCTCAAATAATAGAACTTTTAATTCTATTTCAGCACAATAAGCTCCAATTCAATTCAATAAAAAAAATTTGGTGATATCTATCACAGTCTGGTGATATCTATCACAGTATCACAGTCTTAACATTATATAAGTTATAATTTGAATCTATATCTAATAGCAAAGTGCTAATTCCGTATTTGTTTTTTCAATCCAAAGTTTAAAATTAATAACTAAACAGAGCAAAAAGTAAAATCTTTTTAGCTCAGTCAGTTGAGTGTTTAAAATACTCAGATGAGTTTCGAAAACAGATTTTACATAACAGAACTACTACATAGGCTAAACTAAACATTTTAAATTGCTTTTTTATCTCATTTATAACTTTAACTATCGTCAAGCAAAATTAATAACTAGTTCTATTTTTCTAGATCTGACTGTTAAAAAATTAAAAATCAAAATAAAGTTTTTTTAATGAAATTTTTATGTTTCATAAAAATATTTTTTTTTTTTTTTTTAACAAAAAAACTAACTAACAAATATTCCAAAAGTTTTGCAACATGTTGTAATTTTACTTTTGCTGTTTTTTTTTTTTTTTTTTGCTATTTAAGATTTTTTTTAAATATATAATAATGTACTCTATGTAAATGCTTTTATTGTATAATAATCATATATATACCATATAAAATGTGACTTATATTCTGGGACATTATAGAATAAATTTAAGAAAATAATAATCAGTAAAAAAAAAAAGTTTTTAACTTATTTTTCTACATACATACTTAACAATTGTTCTTTTAACAAAAAAAAATTATTTTTCTCCTAAAAATTCAAAACTACTTTAAAAACCAGTTTCTCAAAACCAAAAAACAAATACAACAATAAAAAAAAGTTAAAGAAAAAGTATCTAAATAATTCTAATAAAAAGCACATCAACTTAATTTAGAACCAACCCCAAAAAAAAAAAACAAGTTACACTCCGACTAAAATCCAACCAACAAAACAAGTATTTTTATAAATATCATACCACCCATTAAAAAACAGTTATATTTCAATCAATAGGAAAAAAAAAAGATTAAAAGTGTAAGCATTTTGGCTTTTTAGTATATTTAGACCAGAAAATTCGTCTAATGACTGGTGGGTTTGGTATATATTAAATTAAATCACCATCTGTTCACATACCATGTAGTTAAGTGTCAAAAATCTGATTTTTTTTTATTATTATCATTCTAATTTACATATTTATTTTATTTTCCACACTCAGTGTTCGTTTCCCATCTCAAATCATATCACAAAATGAGTATTACTTAGTAATACTATTTACTACTGAGTGAATTTTAAATAAAATATTTATTCTTCTTTAAAAACGATATTTTTCTTCAGATACTTTACAAACAGATGTAGGTTTTTGTTAAATTTCTCTAAATAGTGTCATAAAAAAATTATATTTGCGCACTAATCAAACTCTAGGACAGAATTCCTTTCTTCAATGTGAGAATAAGTTTGATTATAGTGACATAAGAAAATATGATAACAGGTGAGAATTGGATGGTAAATTTAAAATGAATTTGAACAGATTCTTTTTAAAAAATTCCAGATTATAAAATTAATAATTTCTGACCGAAGGATGACAGATTTGATAAAAGAATTTTCCAAATTTTAGTAATTCCCAAAACAAATGAGTTCCCATAAATAAAGTTTTGAACCACCTAGAAATTACAACAGTGTCGAAATGTACATTTTTAGCATCTCTTATTTTACGATAGAATTCTTTGAGAGCAGAGGCATTATATTGATTTTAATTCAATAGAGTAAGTGTCATTAGCTACAAAATATCGAATGGATTTTTAAATTATTATACGTTTATTTAAAATATTTAAACAAAAAACAGAAATATAAAAATTATATTTAATTAAAAGCATATAGATTTTTTTACTTTAATTAATAATTTGGTGTTTGAGTAACAATTTTTTTTTTTTTTTTTGGGTTGGATGATCATAAGTTGTTGGGTTTAGAGTAACGAATTACAAACAAACCTTTTCTTAAAAATTTTACTTAAAATTATATTTCAGACTATGAGTTTTTTTTTTTTTACTATAACAATACTTTTTCTTCTATTTCGCATAACTACGTGAAAAATAAGAAAAGACCTCAAAAATAAATTCTATGTTGAAATTGTGGAGAAAAATTATAAAGGATCTTCGAGATTTAAATAAGAAACCTTCAAAAATTTATAACGGAAATATTTTCATGATAAAAACAAATCAAGAACCCAGAAAAATTTTTTAAAGAGTACTGCAATATAGATAAAACCACATAACTTCAACTAAATCTAAAATTTTTATAAACAACCATCCAACCTACAAATTGGATCGTAATATTTTATATAATCACCTACCATTTATTTCACTTCATATAACAAAAAAATAAAAAATAAAAAAATAGTGTCTATATGGAAAAAATTGAAATAAATTTGTTAATAACAATAACAAAATAATAGCAAAAAAAAATAAAAATTTCATAATAAATTTGAACACCTATAAAGTGTTCTGTATAAATAGAAATATAGATAATATCTACAGATATATTATTTAAGTAGAAAGTGAACAAAAATAATAACCGTTTTCTATTTTGAAAGGTAGAAAATTTTTCGTTTTCCTTAAATTAAAAATTTCGTTTAAAAAAAAAAAATTTTTTTTTTGTTTCAATTATTCATCATAGATAAAATGGATGTTGCCGTTATATAGTAAAAGAGAAAAATGTATTTTTCGTTCGATGCTTTTCACCTCACTTTATTTTTCTTGCATTTGTTCAGCTCAAACTGTATACCGTTCTAAAATTGTTAGACTTTGATGCAATATACCACAGGTGGATTATTAAGACAGGAGTAACAGTAACTTTATGCAATTAACTTATAATTTTAATGAGGAAGCACAATGAAATCCCAAAAAAAATCTCAAATGATAAAATTTACAGATTAAAGGTACCTTCAAAATGATAATTAGGTATCTATTTAGGTAATAATTAGGTATCTTCAAAATGAAGAAATTGGTTAGTAGGGGTTTCGATCAGGATTATTAAGAAATAAATTAGGGCCGATCAGGGCCGATCAGGATTATTAAGAAATAAATTAATTTTGGTAGGGTAAAAACCAGGGTTTCAATCAATTGTTTAGCGGGGCCTCCAAACCCCATATAATAGGGCAGCCCATTATATGTTTAAATATATGTATAAAATAAATAATTAGACGGGACTTTTTAGTTGATTCCTAAATCAGAGTTATTCGCTTTTTCCAGAATATTTAGAAGAAATATAAATATGAACAGGCATAAAAATAGGCAAAAAATGTATATAAATTTTTTCTACAATTTTTGCATTCAATATTTTTGTTTTCAATAAATCGACCAACATTGAAAATAAAAATTCAAAAGCTTGGAAAAACTGGTTTAGAAATTTAGTATTTTGCGATTTTTGAATTTGGTATTTTGGGATTTTAAAATTTTGAATTTTAGGTTTTTTAATTTTGAGATTTTGTATTTCAGATTTTGTATTTGGGATTTTGTTATCAATCCTTTTTATGGTCGAGTAGAACATTTTATAGAGCTTGATTTTTTTATAACGCATAATTTCATAAAGCTAATAATAATTTACTTTATATAAAACTCTGTTTCTATTTCTCATTTTCTTTTGCCTAGTTTATATATTAGAATACCACCCTAAAAAATAAAAGTGCTAGTAAAAATGATTGATCTCAACACTTTTTTCTTTTACAAATATACTACGAAATGAAAAATATTTTTAGGCAGAAATTTTATTCCAAAAAACAACTAAAAAAGAAAAGAAAGAAATAATTTTTATAAGAATTTGATAAATTTCTATCTTAATTAAATAAAACTTAAATTTTTTTTATACTATAGATTTAAAAACTCTTGTCAGGATTTATTTTCTTTGCAGAAAAGGCTCTTGTCAGGAAAAATTTAAATTAATGACAGGTTGTAATAAATTATTTTTAATTTTTCCGAAAAGAAATTCTATTAAAATTTTATTAAAATTTCTTTGATGATTAACACTATCCAGAAACCCTTTAAGGAATACATGTAAAAAAAATAACATTGTTTAACTTCGTTTTAAATCTGACATTTCACTAAAAATCAAACAATATAATTGCATTAACTCTTTCATTTTTACAACTAAAACCTTAAATGACACAAGAAATTTTGCCTTGAAGCATAAAACATTCTTCTCTTTACATACCGATTTTTTTTTGTGTTTCAAAGAACATAAATTAAATTGTGTCCCATGTTGGAAACAAAAATGTACTTAAGTTTTATACTATACAACAAAAAAAAAATGGCAGAAAAAATTAATTGTATGGTAACAGAATTCAACGGAATAATTCAGTTAAAAATTACTCCTTTATAATTTTTTTTTTTTTTTTTTTGATTTATGACCATTTTAATGTAATGATGAGGGAAAAAAAAAACGTTTCTCTGACTTTTGACATTTCTGTTTTCACTGTCTTCAATTCTGAAAAGGATTAAAACAATCACTCAAATTTAATATTGAGTATCTAACAGATAAAAATATTCTATGAATATAGAATTTAAAAGCTTCTAGTTTATTCATCAGTATTTATTTCAAATATCCAGTGTCCTTTTATTGTTTTTCATTGTGTTTATTTTATATACATTTATACATCTGTATACAATATTTATTTGTACATTATGATTGAGCTGCTATAAATAATAATCAATCAAAATGGATTTCGATAAAAATATACACAACAGTATTGGAAAATAATAAAATAAAACACAATTTTTAAAACTTTACATCAAACATTCAAAAAATTTTTAATTACAAACTATAATATATTTGGATAATACGAAATAATTAAAAAATATACTAAAATTAATTAAAATCTAGAATAATTAAAATGAGGGCAATGTGGTTCCAATGAAAATCATATAATGGTTAAAATTAAACGAAGATAAAAATTCTAAATAGAAATATAAAAATTCTAAATTATACACAGGTTAAATTTATCTAAAGTATTAAATATAAACAATTCTAATAAACGAAAAAATATTTCTAAATTTCAGTTTAACTGATAAGTGTGGCAACAAAACTACTACAAGTTGTACATTCCAAATACCCCAATGAAAATATTAACACAAACAAGTCTTAAAAAACTATCTACATAGATGTGCTAAAAATAAATGCAAATTTATAGAATCCACGCCAATTACAAGATTTAAAAAAAAAAATGAATATATAAAAATTGAAATCAAGCTCCACAAATCTCTTTCTTTTTATTTCGATACAGCCTGTATTTCAATAAAAATTATTCAACTAAATTCTTCATACAATCTTGAACCCATAAAACGCTTAATTTTTTAACATAATTTTTTTTCAAAACTGTATATTTTTATACATATATATATATATATATATATATATATATATTTGTATTTGTGTATGTATAAAATTGAAAAATAAAAAAAATAAAAACTCAATTTTGATTTATTTTCATTAGGATAGTTTTATTTTCTTTTACGACAAAAAATCAGTCTATAAAATCATAATGAATATAAAAAAACAAAAGAGTTTAAAAAAATATTGACCAATTTAGAGATTGATAGCAAAGATATATAAAACTATAGTATATTTAAATTCAAAAGAAATATTATATTTTATGCTTTAAGGAATCATTAAAATTTTAATTTATTTTCGTTAATTTTAAATATTATTTCCTACTATTTTGTGCTACTGTATAATTATTAGGAATTTTTTTGTACATATTTTAAATTTAAATAAAAAAAAAAAAACAAAAGTTTTTTTTCATTTTCATCTAATTATTCAAAATTTTTTATTTTTGTTTTTTTCTCGTACTATACATTTCAACAGAATTTTTAATGATGGAAAATTTAATAACTCATTTAGAACATGGCAATAAAATTTGTTTATTATTGCAAGAAAACTTAAAAATTTTGGTCTCTTCATGTCAAAATCTATAATCATCCAGCCACAAAACTACTAAACCATTTTTGAAACAATTAATTAAAAAGCAATATTTATTAAATTCTCGTTTCATCTCAGAACATTAGAATACATAACATATCTTCATTATTATACATTTGCATAAAAAATTTCTTTTCATTTTTTCAAACACAAGAAATTAAGTTTGGAAAAGCAAATTATACTATCCATCTGTATTATTTTAGCAACAAACTTAGGTTAAATAAAAAATACCAAAAATAAATTTCCCCCTTTTTTCGTAGATCCTTAGAATATAAAATATTCTCTCATCTTAATTTATTTTTATCTTGTACTTTTAGCATAAATTAACAAAAAAATAAAAAAAAAAAACTGAGAAAGTGGATTGAAGTGACTAAATGTACAGCCTGCACACATAAATTTCCTATATTACATGTATAAAAACTTTTTTTATTTAAATAAAACCTGAAACATTTTATCTTTACTTAATTGTTCTTGCTAACAACTAAAAAAATTTAAATATAGGTATATACAAAATTGATATATTTATCCTCTTTTAATATTTAAACATTATGAAGAGCCATATGGGCCGATTAAGTTATGTCGATTTTTAAAATGTCAATTCATAAAATATCGATTCAAAAATGTTGACGTCAAATGTGTCGACTTGTATAATTTAGCGATTCTTGAAATGTTGATTCTATTAAATGTTGACATGGAAAAAAATTCTGATTTTTAAAATGTCGACTTGGTAATGGACTTTGCTACTATAAAAATCCCTCCTAATTTAGAATCTTACGTATACATATCTATACATAAATATTCTGAAAAAGGGCGCAATTCTGATTTTGTATTAAATTTTAAATTTAAATTAAAAGTTTTCTCTAAAAGTATTAAATTTTAGCTTTTCTCTATGAAAACTAGCAAATTTTGTTAAAATTTTGACATTTTTATATGAAAATAATTAATTTTGAAGCCGCCCGCAAATGTGCTAAGAAAATTATTGAAACCCTGATTTTGAATCTAACTCTAAAATCAATTCTTATAGTATGTACATGCGTAAGCCATAACCAAAAATATAAGTTTCCTATTTCATAACACAAAATGAAAAAATTTTTTTTCATAAATATTTCAAAAGCATCCAAAACATTTACAACATTAGTTTTAAGAGCCGACATTTTCTCAGTAAACATTTTGGACATTTTATATACAAATATATCTAATTATTTGTTTCTTTACATTCATTAATTTTGCAAGTTTATATTATGTCTCAATAAGTATTTATGTTATATTTGAAATTAAATAAGTTTATATTATGTCTCAATAAGTATTTATGTTATATATTGAAATTAAGTAAATTATACATTTGAAAAGTAAACTATAGAAGAAGTCTTAACTTTCAACGACAACTCTTTAATAAATTATGGAAGCCTGAACTAAATACTAATAAGTTTAACTATTTGCTAGATTCTACGTGTTTACGTGCTAGATTCTACGTGAAATTAAAATTTATTAAACGATCTTTAAATGATCATTATTATAAAAATATACCTATCAAATTTAATAAATTATTAATTTCCAAAACAAAGTTTAATAAATTTAAAAAATCTGTGCAAAAGTTGTTCTTAAACTATAATTAAAGTTGAAATAAATCTAAATAATGACATTTTTATAATTATATTTAGTATAAACCAATGTGAAAATTTATTTTATAATTCGAAAACAACCAAAAAAAAAAAACAAAAAAAAAAATGTCTTCTTCTTAAAAGCGATAAAATTTTTAATTTTAAATTGGATTTTAATTTTCAATACAAAATGTTTAATATAAATATAAAAAAAATTTTTAATTAGAAAAGATTATTAACTTTTATTAACGAATTCTTAACTTTTTGGTCTAATGGTCTGTTAAAATGAAATTAAACAACAAAAGAAAATTTTTAAAATTCTTTTCAACGAATAACTGTAAAACTTAGGTGAACCCTAAAAGATATGAAGAAATTTTTAATGAACAAAACCAAAATGGTATACAATATTCTACAATTATAGCAAAATAATTGAATAACTCAATGTTTATTTTTTATATTTTTCTTATATTAACTTTGTGGGATACATAGAAAAAAAAAATATTAAAATTTATTAAAAAAAAAGTAAATTAAATATTTAAGTAATGCTAAGCATATACTAAGAATCCTAGATATATCATTTATTAAATAATGCTTACTAAACATAACGCTTCCTTTAGCAACTATTTTATTGACTATAAAGTACATTTTAATAACATTGTGAACAGATTATGTTAATAAATAATTAATTACTTTCTTCAAATACAAACAGAAGGCATCTTTTTAAAAATAAATCAAGGTCCTTTAATATAAATAAACTTTTATTCATTTTATTTTTTCTTCTTTTTAATATTTTTTTAATGTTTCACTTCATTTTGAAAATGTAAACTTTTTTTTTTAAATATCAATAACACTGATATCCTAATAACATAAGAAAATGTTAAGATTTGGATTTACCTTCATTTAAAAAAAAAAAAAAAAAAACTTTCTAAATTTCCTTAATGATTTATAAATTTTAAGTATTATCCTCAAAAAAAAAAAAAAACAAAATTAAAAACCATAAACCTAATTTAAACTTTTCCCACCAAACCCTTAGAGTTTTCTTTTAGTAAACTTCCTTTAAAAAAAAAATAAACCCATAATAAAAAATATAAGAAAACTTTTATAAGTTAAAAAGTTTTTTAAAAGGATCCTTAAATTTAAAAGTACATTATATATATCTTATTTTACTTTAATTTATTTTAAGTATATGATCTTAACCACAAAAACCATTTTATAATCATGTAATGTCCATCAATTTTTGTTTATAAACATTAATTTTGTTCTTTTATCAAATTAATTTTTTATCCCTCTACTCTAATATTAAAATTTATTGAAAATTTCATAATACTGAATGACATTTCCTGGTTTGTTGTAATTTTTGAAATTAGAACATAAAAAATTTTAGAAAACAACGCATTGATTTTAACTCACGTGACAGCAATTTTTTTATCACATACTTTACAGTATTTTTTTTTTTAAACTAAAAATAATAATAGTTAAAGAGTTCTTCAACGAACCGAGCTAAATATGATAAAGCATATATTATATTATTGCTCAGAATCGAATTCGTCCGTCCGCAGGATAGTTCAAAAAATAAAAAAGCTAGAATTCTGAAAATTTTACCATTTTGTAAAATTGTTAGTTTTGCAATTTAAATTGAGCAAGTTTGACCGGCGCTGCCATACAATATCTTATGTTTTATGAAAATAACTCAAGTGTATATTGAAGCTAGTTATCTATAATTTTGTGAAAATATTTCAAAGAAAATGCTAAAATACAAAGAACACAATTGAAAACATTAATATAATATTAGATATACCTATACTATTAGATCACCAAAAATATGCTAAATAACAAACACTCCATAACTATAAAACACTCCAACCAACCAACCAAAACGTTTCTAAAATTAATTATTCAAATTGATTATTATATTGAAAATTATAATCATATTTAGAGAGTTATTTTAAGGATTTTTATATTTTATAAAAAAAAAAACAAAAATTGTCAATTTTATTTAACATTAAAACAATTATTTTTGACACAATTAATATTAAAAATAAAAATGAATGTCATATCCAATAAAAAAAATTATTTATTAATAAACGTAATTTAAATATTATAATATGAAGATGTCATCTTATTTTTTAATTTTTTTTTATATATTTTTATATATATATTTTTTTTTAAACATGGTTGAAACTAATTTTTATGCTTGTGTAGAATGTAGATGTTTTTTTGTACATTTTCTTTACAAATGTACCTCCCAATGGCAAATATAAAGTGACAGTTCGTTATATTACAAATTTGTTTTGAAGTATTAATTAATAATTAGCCTATCCCATAAGTTTTTTTTAAAATAAATTTTTTATTCTTTTCCTTTAAAAAAAAAAAAAAAAAGTACAAGAAAGCTTCAAACTTTGAATTATTATCATCATTCAATATCAATGTCCTACCAGACTCCTGACCAAACCAATAAATAATTGTTTAGCAACACAAGCATAAATGTCAATGTCAACTGTTAATATTAAAGAAAAATTTTTGTTTTTAATTGTTTGAACTGGGGGAAAAACCAAATACATAATTTGTAAGTCTTATAATTTTTTCAAAATTTTCAAAATTTTTTTCAAAAAGTTTTTTTTTTTATATATCATAGAATGAATGGTCACTCACTGTCTCAATAACTCTTACTCGCCTTAAATAAGCTTAATAAATAATTACTTTTAGATTCTATTTCAATTATTAGTGACAAGTGTCTAAACTTTTCAAGTTGTAATAATACAATATGTCACGAACTGAATTCAAAATTTTTTTTTTCTAATAAAAAAAAGCACGCCATCATTTATGTAACATTATTCAAAATAAAATTAATCTATAGAAAAATTATTATGTATAGGTACGATACATAATAGATTAAAACAATAAATATAGAATTAGCAAATAAATAAAAAAAAAAAAATACCTATGCTACTTGCTATGCTATAAGCTACTTTTTAAGAATTTTAAACGACCGTAGATTTTTTTAATTATATTGACAGAAATTGCTACTAAAGCATTTGTTATTAAAAATTATGTGACCATTATAAAACACTAAGAACAAAAATACAACAAAAATAATGAATATTCAATAAATATATTATAATATTTTCTTAATTGAAGACGGCATTTAATTTATTACAATTGAAGTTTTCTGATGGGCCATATTCTTTAAAATTTTTCAAATTTCTATCTTAAAAAAACAAAACAAAAATGTTTTAAGACATTTTTACCTTCGAAAAGAAATTTATTTAAACTTTTTTTAATGGCTTTAAAAATTTTATTTTTTTTTTAGTATGTATATTCATAATAAAATTAAATTTAAATTGAGATGAATAATGAGTAATGACAAATAAAGAACTTCAAACAAAAAAAAAAGTTCAAATTTCTATCAACAACTTTAAATAAAATAATTTTTGACATGGGCTTTTAACATTAATATTGAAACTTAACCTGTCAGTTTGTTTTTTGTAGGAAGTATATTAAAGCTGTTTTTTTTTTTAATTTCATTTATATATATATAAGTAAATATTTATATTTCATTTAATATATTATTATACAGTATTACAGTTTTTTTATTTTTTTTTAATAAATTTAAAGGAATGATTACAAATGAGTGCAAAATTTGATACATTTAAATTAAATTGACTCTTTTATGTAATGTAATATATAGCAAATACCTTAGAACCAAAACAATTTATATTGCAGTTCAGATTCGTATATACTCGCGGTATAAACTTTTATAACTTTTCAGACACCTTTATTACATGACGAGGTGTCATATTCTCACAAGTTAGAAGCCCATAATGATGGGTTATAACACCATAATGCAATGCTGCTTATAAGCGGTTAAAACTGGTTGCAAATATAAAATCTTTAAAAGAATTGTTAGAGAAAACCCCAATATGTACATAATGAAACGTTAATGTACTCCTTATTTAAAATATTTTTATTTTCACAAACATTAATTAAAATTTATAATTCTCATGTATTGTTAATCATGCCTTACAGCCTGTATGTATACAATGTAGGAACAAATTTTAAGAATGTTCAAAAATTTTAATACACGTTTTGAATAATTATAACTAAAAAATTATATAAAAAATTATTATTTTTTGTGATTATATTGTACATAAAGTATTTAACCACATACATATTTGTTATTATAATATGTTCCAGCTATTTTTTTTTTATAAGGAAACGATTTTATATTTTTTAAAGTTCCAAAATATATTCAATTTAAAATTTAAATTTAATAAAAGAAAATAAACATTTGGATATACATAAATGAATGTATTTGCATATAACATATTACATTCATAATAAAACACTATTTTATTTATTTAACAACGAGCATTTAAGATATATACCAATAGTTTTATTTTTGAAAGCATTAGTATGGCACTTTATTTAAAATAAAAAAAAAACTACAATAAAAATTGAATATTATAACTAAAACATTTAAAAACTAATGGATTTAAAGTATTCTTCAGCATTATAAGCTTTAAAATATGGAATAGTGAAAACAGCATATTATATTTTTATTTTTTTTTTTTTTTTTAAAAAAACTAGGAATTATGATTGTTCACTCCCCACTTAACGTCTAAAAAAAATTGCAATTAATTAAATATCCTTAAAAATTGAAAGAAAGAAATATAATATTATCTAACGGATTAGTAAGTTTTGCTGAAAGAACAGACAAAACTTAAAGTTTTTGATTGAATAGTTTCAATTGGTTAGAAAACAATGATAAGCGATAAAATGAAAATAACTTTAAAATTTTTAACGAATACTAACTCCCATACCTTGTTAAGTAAAAATTATCAACTAAACTGACCAAAATATTAACATACAAAAGAAAATCTAAATTTGAAAATCTCAAACAAAATCATGAATGATTTTTTTATTAGCATATTTAAAAAAATTTATTTAATTTGCTCATTAATTTCACTATATGTCTGTTTCAAAAACTTTTACATCGTTTTAAATTAAATTTTAACGATTGATAGCTATCATGCCTTAATTTCAAATGTTTATATCTTCGCTTCTGATTAATATTTTTTTCAATATAAACACGTCAATATTTTTTTTAATTGTTTCAATATGTTTTGCAATTTCGTATTTAAATTTATCATTATTTAAAAGCATAATTTTGTAAAACATTGAAATTGTAAAAAGAAAGGAAATCTTTAAAAATTAGCATAAATCACCTAAGAAAAATGTTTAGTACCTGCCCTTGTTTAAAAGCTATTAAAAATAAAAAATTGAAAATTCACCTGTGTAAAATTGATCGTAAGTAAAACATAAAGACATCCCTTTAATAAATTAAAGCTCCAACATTGTGTTTTTAAATTTGTCAACGGATTTTGTTATTTGCATATACAATTTACTTAAAGCTGAAGAAAGTGTTCAATTTTAACAAAATTTTTCTTACATAGAAATAATTTCCTAAAAACAAATTTCAAATTTTAATACAAAAATAGTGAAAGTTTCAAAAAGGATTTTGTTCTATATAAAATAAAAGTCCAAAATCGTTTATTTTTTCATACTGTCTTGTTTTACTTATACACTTACAATTGAACAGTCTTTAAAAATAATCACTGATATTAAAATCAATTGTCTGAAATCAATAATTTAAAACAATCAAATCAATTTAAATGCCGTAATGTTTAACAAAAAAAAAAGCCAAATCATCATTCTTTCATAAAATTATCTTATTCATTCAGATTTCAGAATTTTTTGATGTAAAAAAACTATACAAAAAACAATTCTCTTGTAAAACCTTACAATTATTTCCTTTTCATATCAAAAGCAAAATTTTCTTTTTACTCGGTTTCAAACAAAATGTAAAAAAGAAAAAAAAACTATTTGAATATTTTCATATTTAAATTTTTATTCTCTTGTTAAATTATTTACAAAATATGATTTTCACATGAAATCAATAGCAATGATTCTTAGAACATTACGAAACTATCAAATATTGTCAAATTCATTCAAAATCTTTTAGTTTTTATATTTTTCTTCTTTTTTTTTTTTTGTATATTCTCTTTCAGCTTATGTTGGCTTTCAATTTACTTTTCAATGTTTGAAAAATTTTTTTTTGCAATAAAAATAAGCAAAACAAAAAAAAAGAAAAATAAATCCATAAGGATAAAACAAGACATAACGTTATAACTCTAGCTACTAAAACCAATTCAATTCTATATTTAATGTAAATATATGTTTAAATTGCACATTTATACTTGGTCCAGATTTTATAGTTTTTAGGGAAATTCTACTTTACTTATACCATGTATGTCCTTTTTATTTTTTTTTTAGAATGTGTTATTGTTATTGTATTGATCTAGATATAATATTAATATTGATATCCTTGAGCTTAAAAATTTATTTTGTATTTACTGGAGCATTAAAATACACACTTAATATACTCTATATTGGTCCAATTTATATCAAATAAAAATAATAGTAAAAAGAAGAAAAAATAATTTCTAACCAGTTATAAAAGTAAAAATTTTTTTATTAAGAATCAAAAATATAAAACCAAAATGACTTTTTAATTAACAGAATGTCTTCAAGTTATTCTTTATAAATTGTTACCTTAGAATGTTAAAATCAAATAAAACAAGGTATAATATAAGCCAACGGTTTTTAAAAGCGCACATTTCCATAACACAATACAAACTGTTTAGAATTGTGACTTCCAAAAAAAATTTGAAAAATTAAAAAATAAAATTTACGAAATTTTTGTAATAAGAAAATATGTGAAAATAACACTTTTGTGGAATTTTGAGGGGCTGTAAGTCCGGAATCCTTTATAACTAAGAAAAACCGTTAACACACGTAAAAATATATTACTGGAGCTTTAATTTTTATGTCTTACCGAAGAAAAATGTGTACAGGTGCTTAAGTTAGAGGTGTCTAAGAATAGCAAATTTTCAATTTTTCAAACCTAATACCTCTTAAACAGGGGGTGGTGCAAAAAAAATGTTCTAAGGAAACTTATACTAATTCTAAAAGTTCTTTCTTGTCTCAAAATTTCAGGTTCCTATCTAAAGACGTGCCGGAGTTATGAAAAAAGAAATTTTTCACATAACGGTAAATTTGAATACTAAATTACAAAATATTGCATAATTTTAATATTGCTTTATGTAGATAATAAAATTTTCGATCTTCTGGCGGTTTTAGATTGCAAAACTATTACCTGAGATATATACATCTGAAAATGGGGCTTTTTCGCAAATTTGAAGAGCTGTAACTCTGAAACCCTTTATAATTAAAATAAACCTTTAACACACGTTAAAATATATTACTGTAGCTTTAATTTTTATATCTTTCCGAAGTAAAGTTCCTAAGTTACAGGTGTTTAAAAATAGCAAATTTTCAATTTTGAGCCCTAATAGCTCATAAACAGAGGGTGGCCCAAAAAAATTTTCTGAGCAAACTTATATTAATTCTAAAAGTTCTTTCTTGCCTCAAAATTTCAAGTCTCTATTTACAAGCGTGCCGGAGTTATGAAAGTATAAAAATCATGCAAAATTTGGTTTTCACATAACGGTAAATTTAAATGCTAAATTTAAAAAAAAATTGTATAGTTTTGATATTAATTTACAAAGTTAAAAAAAATACCTGTCGCATGACGTTTTCAGATTGAAAAAATCTTAAGCAGAACATAAGATATACACATTTAAAAATAGGGCTTTTTCAAAGTTTGAGGGGCTGTAGCTCCGTAATTGATGACGCTACATGAAAAAGTTGTTCCACAAAATTATTTTTTTATGAGACCTACACATGATTAAAATTTCTTTTCTCTATCTTTAACGGTGTAGAAGTTTAGTAAACAGACGGACGGACGGACGGACGGACGGACGGACAGACAGAGTGAAACTAATAAGCACATTTTTTCAAATTTTTTTCGGAAATGTGCTAAGAAGCGTAAAAAAATGAAAATTTGAAAAAAAGCTGATAGAACAAAGATAAATTCTTAATTTGGATTTTTGATTTCAATTCCTAAGATATTATGACGTTTTTAAAATTAGATTTAGAACATTAATATTAATATTCTATTCTAATATTATTATTAGATAATATAGAAACGTTTCGAAATCGGAAAAAACTTTATTGAGACAAAAAGTGTCGTTCTACATTTAGTTTATTTGCTCAATTTTTAAAAGCTTGTAAGACAAAAACAAAATTCTAAACACAAACACCTAAAAAATATTATACATATTTTATTTATTTTCGAATTATGTTTTTTATATTTTTAATTGCATATTAAAAAAATGTTTGGTCAAATTGCTTTGAATTCAAATTGGCTAAACTTCAATTTCACTAATTTCACTCAGTCATTGATGCCTTAGCTGTCGACATTGTATAATTTTGTTCAATATTGTTTAAGTAAAATGTACATGTTCTATTATTTGATAAGAAATACTTTATTTAATTTTTTTTTTTATATTTTTAAAAATTGTTAAGTTTATATTTGATTAATATTTATGTAAATGACAATTTAAGAAAGGGTATTGAAGTGTATATAAAAATCCAAAAAACGGTAATGCGTAATACTTTGATTATGAATCGAATACGAAAATTAACTGCGTACTTTTTTTTATTCTGATATTCTAACACTTAATAATTTGTGACAGAAAAGATGAAAAAAATATATATATATTTTGATCAACTTGACATGTTTATACACCCAATAGAATCTATAGCATAGTCATGTTCTTAATATAATTTTCTGTTTATATTCGTTACCAAAATATACGTATATACCCCCCAATAACAAAACAAATAACATCTACATAAACTGATTGCTTCTTACACTCCAATTATATTTTCTTCTAAAATTAATTACTTTTGATGTAGGTCAAGTTAATCAAGAGACCAGTAAAATAAAAACGACAATAAAAGTTATCTAAGGATAAAATTAAATGTAGAAAAATGTAAAGAAGAAGAAGAAAAATTTAATAATATAAAAAAAAACTTTCGATATTTATTATTCCCTTTGGAATTTAAGTTTAACTTTGAATAGCTGAAAACTAATGGAACATTAGTTTTGCTAAAGTAAAAAAAAAACCAAAAACCAAAAATAAAATTTTATCCTTATTTTTATTTTAAAAAGCGTTTTTTTTTTCACATCAGATTTTCCAATTAAAGAAAAAGAAAAGAAAATTATCGTTATATTACAACTATATAACAGTAATTATCACGTAATCAGTCAATATTGATACGAAACAAAAAAAAAAAACAATATAATTTTATTAATACAACACTTTTAACATTTTATTAACTTAATAATATAGTTCTTGCAAATAATAAATACAATTGTTTTTCTTATTAATGGATTACTAAGATAATAAATAATATAAATGTCTTTTATAATATTTCACTATGTTTTAATCTATTTAAAACATTATTCTTACAGTTAAAATAATTCTTATATCGAGATTTTCTAGAACAGTTAATTAATGGAAAATTTTCAGAATTTAAGAATTCATATAAAGCTAGAACGTGATGAATAAAATATAATCAACCATACGATTATAATATAATTTTTATATTAAAAGGACTAAAAACTAACTTATTAAGGAAAGCACTCAGAAATTTTTATGAATCGACTAAATAAAGAAAACAAAAAAAAAATTCAATTTTAACTTTAAACACGTACATATATAGATTTATATTTTTAATAATTTCATTATATACTTTCCAACTATTCGTAAATAAAGTGAAAAAAAAAACAGCGGAAAATTTCCAGCTAAATATTTTTTAATATAGTAAATAAAAAATGTTTAAATATTTAAATTTAAAAGATGATTTCATTTTTAATGAAGGGAACATTTTATTTTTTTTTTTTATTTTATTGAAACTTCTCATATCCTTTTAAATAGAATTTAATCTTTTTTTTTTCTAGGTACAATCTTATAAAAAATAAATTTATTACAGTTAAAAAATTTAAAATTGAATTTAAAATAACTAAAAAAAGAAAAAATATAGCAAAAAATTTAATTTTCAAAATTGATTTCAAAGAAATAAAATCAATATAAACATATCTTTTTTTTTTTATTTACTTTTCCTTTACTTAACTTTTTTATATTTTTTTTTTTTTTTACTGTCACTCTTTATGATAATAAATTTTGTTTTCAACGAATTATTTTTGACATCAGAATTTCTTTTTTTTTTTGGTTGTACCTTCAAATCGTCCTACCTCCAAATTAGACACTATATTATATAACTATAGAAACTATAGAAATATATATATATAACTATATTAAAGTAAAATTTTAAAGTGTACGAAATTTTTAAAAATTTTCTAAATTTTGTGTAGACACCTATGGGTATACTTAGAATTACAAACAAAAATTATTTTCTTCTTCTTCTATGGTACATGTTGACACATTTAAGATCAATTATTGTTTTATATAATGAAGTAGAAAAAGTGTTTAGAAGTAACTAGGGCAGAATACTCTAAAATAGCGCAGGATACTCTAAACAAATCACTAATATTGCTTTTATCTGTCCACAATATACCGTATAATCGAGAGATTTGTTTTTTGGCTATACTTTGTCGGCCTTTTATTTTCTAATCCTTTATATTATTAATTGTAGAATTTTCTAATATGTGACAAAGATAATTTTTCTTTACATTTATTGTTAATAATATTTTGTGATTTTTGTTTGCTTGTTTGAGCTTTTCTTGGACAATAAAAATTTAGTGATAGACTTAGTTATGCAATTTCAATTAACTTACGTAATTTTTTTTTTTTTAATGCATTTCTCTGCCACATAAATGTGGAGAGGAAATTACACAACCTTTCCCTTTCAGGGGTGGCTGTAAAAGTCGTATGGGGGAATAACTCTTACGACGTGTGTGAGATTCGAACCTACACTCCCTCGGTGTTTACCGCGTATTTTATACGCTCTTATTCACTAGACCACCGAGGCCCCTGTTTTAATTTTAAAACGAAAAAAAAATTCTAAACAAATAAAAATAAAAAACAATCCAGACAAAAAAAAAAAAAAAGAAAAAAAAAAAAATACGTGATTAAAATAATAACAATCAAAATAATAATAATAATATATTTATACGAAATATTCTTCAGGTTTATTATTTCTGTTTTTATTTGGTATTCCCTATAAATATTTTTGTTTTTTGTATTGTATTCAACAGGTTCCACTAACAATATTAAGAGTGGAACATAAAAAATAAAAAAAAATTAAATTATAAAAATAAGAGAAAAACTAAAAGTAAATTACTAAAGCATTGAAAATTAAAACAAAAAAATCCTTGACTTATAATTAAGGATTCCATCTACAATCTTTTTATTTCTAATTTATTTTTTTTTTGTTGTACGTTTTTTTTATTTGTGGTAGTATTTGTGTGTTTCAATTGTCTCCTTGTCCTTGATACATAATATAATGTAAATTATCCTTATTAAGGTTATTTTTTTTCTTCAACTTGATTTTCGTTTTTTGTTTTTTGTTTCTACTGTTTTTGCTCTTTTGGTTTAATATATTTTAATTTATTAAATCTTAAGGATTTACCACAAATATACAACGAATATTATATTATGTTTACAGTCTGTTGAATAAATTATTGAAAATTCTTTCATTTAGAAATTCTTGTATTTCTGTAAAAAAAAAAAAAATATATCCACCAAGTCTCACAGTTTTTACTACAAAAACGCCTTTGACAATACGAAAGAGAATTTTTTTTTTTTTTCACAAGTAAAATATTTTAATATTATTTATAGCATAAAACTAAACAATCAAATATAAACCACAAAATTATATTTTCTTAAGAAGTAAATATAATCACTTTCTCTTAAATTATAAAAGTGCAAAAGAAAAATTGAATCAGTCAAATTGTTATGTGTCAATATTTTAATTTTTACAAACAGATTTTTCAATCGAAAAATATCTTTATTTGGAAACAATGTGACACAAATATCCAAATAATAAAAACAACTAACTACATAAGTATTATAGATATTTAAATAGATTTAATAAAAATATAAAACAAATATAAAGATTTTCATTTTTTTTTTTTTTTTGAACACCCCTGTACATATATGTAACTCAAAAATAAAAAGAAGAAAGATATTTTTATGCTACCTTCACAAATCTAAAACGTAATAATGACTGTGTTAAAAAAAAAAAGCAAAAAAACAAGAACTTGAAAATAAAAGAACATTGAAATAATTTACCATATGGAAAGAAAAAATAAAATAAAAAAAAACAATAACAGAAATCTCATTAATTTAGATGGATAATTAACCTTCATATAGTATTGTTTTTGTTTTTTACATTTGTTTTGTTTTTTTTCTTTCTAATATTTAACACATATCCAAATTTATATCTATGTACGTGCAATATGTAAAATATTACATATGTGTACATATACTTATATGTAAATAGTAGGTGTCCATTTAAAGCAAAAAATAAAAAAAAATGAAATTATATATTTTTTTCTTTTATTGCCAAAAGAAATTAGAAATTCAACAAACATAATTTTCTTTTCAATTTGTATTAATTGCCTTCATTTCAAATAAAAATTAACATTTATTTATTTTTTAGAATAACATTTTGGTTCTTGATTATTAAAATTTTTATTATTAAATATTTAATTTAATGTATAGTTGATTTTTATTTTAGAGTTTTTTGGCGATACTAGTCTAGCGGTACTAATTCTTTTTAAATAAAATTCAAAGTATAAAAATTTAAAACAAACAAGGTAGAATGTAAACCAACGGTTTTTAAAAGCGCACATTTCCAAAACTTAATACAAACTGTTTAGAAGTGTGACTTACACAAAAATTTGAAAATTTCATGTAATAAGAAAAAACTTGAAAATAGGACATTTTTGAGATTTTGAGGGGCCGTAAGTCCGGAATCCTATATAACTAAGAAAAGCTGTTAACACACGTAAAAATATATTATTGAAGCTTTAATTTTTATGTCTTGCCGAAGAAAAATTTTTACAGGTGCCTAAGTTACAGGTGTCTAAAAATACCAAATTTTCAATTTTTGAGGCGTAATAACTCTTAAAGAGGGGGCGTTACCAAAAAATTTTCTGAGGAAACTTATACTAATTCTAAAAGTTCTTTCTTGTCTCAAAATTTCAGGTTCCTATCTAAAGGGGTGCCGGAGTTATGAAAAAAGAAATTTCATGCAAAATGTGGTTTTCACATAACGGTAAATTTAAATAGTAAATTACAAAATATTACATAATTTTGATATTGTTTTATATAGATAATAAAATTTTCGATCTTCTACCGGTTTTAGATTGCAAAACTATTACGCAAAGCCCGAGATATATACATCTGAAAATGGGGCTTTTTTACAATTTTGAAGAGCTGCAGCTTTGGAACGCTTTACAACTAAAATAAACCTTTCACACACGTAAAAATATATTATTGTAGCTTTAATTTTCATGTGTTGCCGAAGAAAAATTTTTACAGGTGCCTAAGTTACAGGTGTCTAAAAATAGCAAATTTTAAATTTTTGAGGCGTAATAACTCTTAAAGAGGGGGCGTTACCAAAAAATTTTCTGAGGAAACTTATACTAATTCTAAAAGTTCTTTCTTGTCTCAAAATTTCAGGTTCCTATCTAAAGGGGTGCCGGAGTTATGAAAAAAGAAATTTCATGCAAAATGTGGTTTTCACATAACGGTAAATTTAAATCGTAAATTACAAAATATTACTTAATTTTGAATTGTTTTATATAGATAATAAAATTTTCGATCTTCTGCCGGTTTTAGATTGCAAAACTATTACGCAGAGCCCGAGATATATACATCTGAAAATGGAGCTTTTTAACAATTTTGAAGAGCTGCAACTTTGGAACCCTTTAGAACTAAAATAAGCCTTTCACACACGTAAAAATATATTATTGTAGCTTTAATTTTTACATCTTGCAGAAGTAAAATGTGTGCAGGTTCCTAAGTTACAGGTGTTTAAAAATAGCAAATTTTCAATTTTTAAGCCCTAATAGCTCATAAACAGGGGGTGGTCCGAAAAAATTTTCTGAGCAAACTTATACTAATTCTAAAAGTTCTTTCTTGTCTCAAAATTTCAAGCTTCTATCTAGAAGCGTGCCGGAGTTATGAAAGTAGAAAAATCATGCAAAATTTGGTTTTCACATAACGGTAAATTTAAATACTAAATTTAAAAATATTGTATAATTTTGATATTAATTTACAAAGATAAAAGAAATACCTGTCGAATGACGTTTTCAGATTGAAAAAATCTTAAGCAGAACATAAAATATATGCATTTAAAAATAGGGCTTTTTCAAAGTTTGAGGGGGTGTAGCTCCATAATGAGGGGGGCTACATGAAAAAGTTGTTCCACAAAATTATTTTTTTTATGAGACCTACCTATGGTTAAAATTTTTTTTCTCTATCTTTAACGGTGTAGAAGTTTTGTAAACAGACGGACGGACGGACGGACGGACAGAGTGAAACTAATAAGCACATTTTTTCAAAATTTTTTTGGAAATGTGCTAAAAAAATAAATTATATTGTACAAGTTATGTTGTATTTTTTATTTAATCACATAATGTTTCGACTTTCGTCAGTTTATTTTCTCTTGTGGGATGATTTTATTAGAGTATATAATATTTATAATACCTGTAAATTGTAACTGTAAATGTTTAAATCGTCCACTGAAGATATGAAAAAAAAACTGACGAACCCCTTTTTTTACCCCTTTTGAGCCCCTGCAATTAATTAATGCTGCAACAAATACTTTAGAATTTAGATGCTTTTACTTTTAGATTGGGGCCATCTAATTAACTAATTTATATAATATGTACATAGTAATATTATTTATTTTGTATATATACGAAATTTTAAGATTAAATAAAAAATCACATATACATAAATAAAAACCAAAAAAATGTTTTTAAATTTTTATTTAAAAAAAAAATCATACTATAGCTTTATGTATACTCGTAGTATAGCCGAAAAACCTTAAATTAAAATAGTTAAATATTTTTATTATACATATTTATATTTTCATTTTTGGTCCGAATTTAAATTGTATTTTTTTGTAAGATCTATTAAATGCCTTTAAAATAATATTTTTGCCTTTCACTTTTTTTAATCGCAAATATCGTGTCATTTGTCAACATATACATAAACTTTTTTTTTATATCTACGCGTTTAATTGAATTGTTTCCTGTATTATTAAAAATAGAACAAATAATCTTTTAACACAATAATGAACAATTAATTATGGTTTTATTCACCAAAATTACATTAGCATTTCATATCTCATCTGTTTATCAAAATTATTCATGCAGCTATAAATTGAAAGGGTTAATAAAAAGGCGCTGTAAATTAAGAGCCTGCGAAATAAAGTCCGATTGATGTTATTTCACATTTAATAAGAAATGATACCGTGGGATCTTATTTCTTAATTAAAAATGACAAATAACGCCCGGGGTTCTATTTCCCTATAAATTTAATCTAGGACTTCTTGAGAAATAAAACCCCTGGATGTTAATTTTCATTTCACAGTACCAGAAAATTAAAAAAGAAAAAACAATAATTCATATATTTTTGTATAACAAAACGAAAATATATTATGCATAATATCACGGTGCTGTATACAAATATAAATAAGTGGACTATTTTATTATTTATTTAATGAAATACCAAAATAACAAACATTTCATTTGCAAATCATTACAATAATATTTGAAATATGAAAACTATAGCTTTTTTAAATTAAATTAATTCATTCAATTATTGAGATCGATTTTTTTCTTATCAAAATTTCCATAATATTTGGGTTCCTTTAAAACAAAAAGAGTAGTTGAGCGTAGTTGATAAATGAAACGCTAATTTTTTATTAAAAATTTTAATAAAAGTTATCTGCAGGAAAATTTTTGCGTTTTTACTCTTATCATCTACTCTTTTTCAAAGGCTGGTTTAATTGGGAGTTTAAAAGAGTATAGTTTACTCGGTAAAAGGAACGCAAATAATCAAAATTTTGCTCAAATTTTTATTATTTATCAATATTTTATTAAAATTTTTGTACAACATCATATTTTGTACATATATTCATATGTGAAAAAGGACAATTTACCTTTTTTAGTCAGTTTGGTAGCCCTACTCCAAATGTTAAATGTGAATTTCTATGAACAAATAATTTCATTCTATATGAGGTGTTTTATTTTTGATTTTTTTCAGGTTTGTGTATTATAAAACTGGGTTTTATTACATATCTAATGAGAAATAACCCTCCGAAACTTTATTTCCCAAGAAGTCGAAGATTAAGTTGTAAGAGAAATAACAATCTTATTTCTTATTTCTCAATTACCCTCGTGTAGTATAGAATAACACCTCGGAAGTTTTATTTTGTACGGCATTAACTCTAAAAGTGATTTACTAAAAATGGTTATAGACAAATTTATATACCTATAAAAAATCCTATATAAATCTAAAAATAATATTTTTTAATAAAAGCCAGTCTAAACAAAAAACTAAAACATATAAAAATCTTCAAAATATAATATGAATTTTATTTATTTTTATTATTAACAAATAAAAACAAAAAAAAAAACTGATGGAATAAAAATATATAACTTAATTAAAATCAAAGAATTTTTGGAAAAATAGAGTAAAACTTGTAACATTAGAATTTCAAATATCGTTAATTAAAAATAAGAACACCTGATGAAGATGTAAAACAAAAATTCTTCATTAGTTTTAATTGGTGAATTTCTACATAAAAATAATATTAATTTTAATTAATTTTAATTTTTTTTTTTATTTTTTCAACTTTTATTACCACCAATAAATATAAAATGATTTCATGTTACTATAAATCGTGTTTTATACTAAAATAAGGAAAAAAAAAAACTAAAATTAAATTTATAAAACCTTCAATTTTATTTCGGACTTATATTGTTGTATTCTATAGGTTATATAAGCTACAATCACAAATTGCTTTAATTAATTTTATGTCAATGCCATATGTACGAAAATCAACCATACAATTTCACTTAATATTATTTTTTCCACGTATAAGAACAAAAATTTAAAAAAAAAATGTGTAGTTAGTTAATTTTTGTTTTTTTTTTTTTTTTGTACAATTCATATTATATAGTAAATTCGTTCCATTTCATACTTTTATTCCCGTTTTCATAAAATCACATCGCTTATAACGTTTTCTTTTATGTTTTCGTGGTTCTATTGTCTGAAAAAGAACACAGAAAAAAACTGAATTCTAAAAAGTTGGAACTTTATAAATAAAAAAAAAAAAAAATGAAATATAAAATAATTTAAAACAGTGTTGCTGCTGGTCGAGTCGTGTTGACTTCTTCATCATTTTTTTATTTCATATTCTGTATACAAAAAACAAAAAACAAACAAAATAGGTTTAACAATTTTAACGTGCAAATTTTTCCTTACATCCTGATTTTTCTTTGTTCTCTTTATAAACATATATACAAACAAAACAATTATATAGAATATAGAAATATGTATTATTTACTTTTTTATTCATTGACACAAAAAATGTATATATCTACAATTTAATAAAACAGAAAAAAAGGTGTTGGTTCCAACAATGTTTGAAGTTAATATACCAAGGATAATAACAACAGCACGAAAAGAAACAACAAAAAAAAAAAGAAAGCTTTTGATATAAAACAAGGAAAAAATTAAATATAAGAGCCTAAAAAACCTGAAAGTATTACTTATTATGATATGGAGCTGACCTGACCTAGCTTGACCTTTATCAGGAAACAATTATTTAAAGATCTTAACAAGAGGGTCTGAATGTTATGTATTTATTTGCACGTACATACATTTACATTTACATTTAAAATAAAAAATAATAATTTTATATTAAGCACTAACTATATTTTCAACCTATATATACAAAGATATTTATATAAGTATAAATATATATATTTAGATATACGAATAACCTAATAATAATCATTATTTGTTACCAAACTCACCCTTTTCCAACGACCGAAAAGGATCATAGAAAAATAAGTATTTGTATCTTTATGAAAAATACTATACCCTTATTAGTATTAAGGATTCGAGTGTTTACACTTAAATAAGTGGTATTTAACTTATTATCTTTGCAGGGACAAAATTAAAGATTATTTAGTATAGAATTTAAGAAAACAAATAAAAACAAAACAAAGGTAACAGAATTTAAATAAACATTAATAACATTTTTTTTAAGGAAAACCCAATAATAAATAGTATTAAAAGTTGTATTATAGGTTACTTTTTAAGTATGAATAGATTAAACAAAAATTAAAAAGCAAAATTCTCTCTTGTCCTCCAAATATCCTATTCAGGGCGTAGTAACATTTAACATTTTAAAGTATAGTAATTAGTGAAATATTTTATTTGAGTAAAAGTATCAAAGGCCAACCTATAGTTTATATTATCTGATTCTGTTCCAAACATTTTTTTAATATTGAGTTGCTTTGAAAATATTTCAAAAATTTCATATTTTCGACTAGAATAACTCATTTAACATTATAAAACTTCACGTTAGATTTATAAGACATTATCTAGACATTTATTAGACATTATAGCCAAAGACACATGATACGTGTATTAAAAATTCGGTCTCTTTTTCATAAAAACCTTAGCACAAACAAAAATTATAATACCTATAGAATTTTCAATGTGTTCAATAACAATCAATTTAATTAAAATGCAACTACTTTCTAGACTTTAAATTCTATTACATTCAACTTTTAAATAATTTTTCAATTTAATGAGAGCCACAAATAATAAATTAAAAAGAAATTTACTTTATAACATTGACATTTAATTTACAATATGGTTATAGTAGCGGTATATCAACCGATATTTACGTATATTAATTTTTTTTTTTTTTTTCGGTATACGATTATGTAATTTTAACGCTACTTTGTAAATTTTTACTGTCATAAAAACCATTATTTATAAAAAAAAAAAAAATAAAAAAAATATAAATGAAGGAATAGTCTTTTTGTCAGTTTCAATAAGTCCATGTTTTTTTTTTTTTTTTTTTTTTATATTAACCATTTTCCTATAGTCTTCGTACATTGAAATTTTATTTTATAACGGTATTAACTTATAAATGAAATGGTGGAATATAAAAATGAAAAATTATTTGATAGAATTTCACAATCCCCAAATGGATAATATAAAATTTTATGGGAAACATTAAATTGTAGTTAATTTAAAAATATGATGATAGTTAAATTAATGAACCTAATCGGAAGGGTTTTCTTTTTTACAACAATTTACTACAAATTAAAGGATCACAGTTAAAATAAAATTTAGGATATAATTATTTCATTTATTTATGTAAATATATGTGTTTATATATATGTACATATGATGCAGATGAAGTATTTATGCAGTGGACTAATAAACGTCAAAAATTTGAAAGAAATCAACCAAATAAAAAAAAAATAAATGTTCGAAGTAATAAAAAAATGATTAATTTAAGTTTAAATATTTATTTATACATTTTAATATAATGTGATGTTTTAATGGTATTCAAAGTAAATCCAATTTAAACCTATCCCAAACAAAACAGTTCTAATAAAACAGATTTAACATAATCTCTAATGTACATGGTAAAATCTATTCCATTATTTAATAAAAATAAAATTAAAGTCAACTTAATCTGTCAGAAGGTCAGAATAAACTTCACAAAATTACTTTAAAAAACAGAATAAGCTACCCATTAATTTAAAAGAAATTAGAAACATAGATAGTTCTTACTATTTTGTTTTTAGTCAAAAAAGCAGAAAAATGGGTATGAGTATATTTAATATCAGATCACTGGCATATAGCTTAAAATACAATCAAACTTTATATATTTATCATATTTAATTTTATTAAAAATATTTATTTAATAATCTTTAGTAAAAATTTAAAATTTAATAGACTTAAATTATTAATTTATTCACTATATTTTTGTCAAATCTATTTCTAAATTATTAAAATTTTACATTTATTATAATATATACTTATAATAGAAAATTATATTAAACGATGTCGCCACATGTTATATTAAATCTTAAAAAAAAATATTATTTCCTTTTAATCATATAACATCTCATAATATAATTATTATCATTTTATTTTAACATCTGTAGTTTCCTTAATTAAAGAAATTTTCCTGTTGCTGACAGTTTTTAAATGGTAAGCAAATTACTTTATTTAATTTTTTCTCTCATGTTTTTAAAACTCATAAAATCCATCGTAACATTAAAATAATTTTTACTTCACATGGAACAAATTACTTATTTTATAGACTTTCTACTTCAAAAAAAAAGGACAGGAAAAAATAAAAGGAAAATGAAAAGATTGAAAAATTAGCATCACATATTTTAAAAAAGTATTGTGTATAAATGTATAAGATATTTTTCATAACGTTTTCTTAAGAATAAACAATAATAAAACTATAATATATAAACATTCCAAAATTTTAAATTCTTTAAAAAAAAAATTTATAAATACAGTCTACAAAAGGGCAATATTAATAGCGCACATATAATCACTTAAAAACTAAATGGAAGATTTAATTTATTATAAGATTTAATTTATTAAAATTAAATTATTATCCTGTTTTTTTTCAATTAAAATTAAATTATGGTCGGAGTTTAATTATAATGTATTACAATGTCACTACTGAAAGTTAAGAGTTAAAAAAGTTTTACTTGCACTAAAACAAATTATTTTACACATTGTCACTAATATAAATACACCACACATTGTCACATTGTCAACTACACAGGGACAGTGGATTTATTGGTAGACAAGTCATATGTCTACCAATTAATACACTGTGCCTGTGCAGAATGAAACCGCACTCCCTTGGTTAATAAGTCTTCAGCTTAAAAACTTATTCGCAAAAACGTCCCAAAAGTTTCAAAATTTTTATTTTAAAAAAAAATATTGCATACTTTCAGGCTTATTTTTATATTATTAAACTCATAGCTCATATTCTAATTCTATTTTACTCACAACTGTACATAAATACAAACATATTAACATTTTATTATTTTTATAAATTCTTTAGGATCATATTATAAAAATTGCTTAAATCGACTTTATACGACATTGGTTCAAAAAAAAAATAACAAAAAGAAACGGTTAGAAAAAAAAAGATAAAAGATTTTTCTTTTTTCCACCACCTCGAATATCTTACTTTTTTATTTGTTTTTTCATCATGATATATTAGAGTATAATTTATCTATTCTTATAATGAAAAATAATTTTTTTTTTTAATGTTGAAATAAAAGACTTCAGACCAGTTAGATTAATTAAGAAAAATGTTAGACTCAAAAATAGGAAAATAGGAAGAGAATACGAACAAAAGAAAAAGAATTTAAACAGAAAGAACGAAATTTTAATGAACATATCAAATTAAAGATAAATATACTTTGTGTTGTATAAGGATTCAAAAAGACAAAAGGATAACAAATAAAATAATATATTCGCTATCTCTATTTTTTTTTTACCATCATTATTTTCTACAATGCTTTAAAATTCAAGAAGAAAAAAAATTCAAGGTTATTTCAGAGGATTTCTAAATAAAAATTCCTAAAAATCAAAACAAAAACAAAATAATAAAATCACCCGAAAACACAAAACCTAAAATAAGGAACTAAATCAAAATACATACACATTTCTATATCTATTTGCATGTATTTATAAAAATAGGTATGTGCAAATGTTCTTTAAGACATTTTATTAAATTATATTTGTATTTTCCTGAATTCTCAGTATTTTTGTTATTTTTTTAAGTATGTTTTTTATTTTCTCTATTTATCAACTTTAAGACTTCAAAAAAGAATAATTAGGATGTATTTGGCTGTACCGTAACCTTTCATAATTCAATTATACAACGAATATAAAAAATTAAAACAGAAGCGAATAAGATTATTATAAACTAAATACACAAAAATAATTAATTATAAGATCTGTTACCAAACATGAATTGATCTGAAAAAATAAGGTAGTTTTAGGATCCATTAATTAAAATATTTAAACAATCATATAAATGACAAATATTATTAGAAATTAAAACATGTAACAGCTTTAGAAAAATAGGAACTTAAAATTTTTGCAATACTGAAAAGAATGTTATTAATTTTTCCTATTATAATCTAACTATAAAATAATCTAACTATATAAAAAATAGAAATGATAAAGTATAATTCATTTTTCGCCTCTTTGTTGCACTTAGCTTAGAAGTTTTTTACGAAAAATTCAGAACTAAATAAATCTATACATTCACTAAAAAAATTTTGATGTTACGCTTTCCAATAATCTAAGTTATGAAAAAAAAAAAATTAAGGAATTGTGCTTCTAAAAACTACTTGATCTCTATCTTAATGTACAATACATGGATTTTTCTATTCAAAGTATTCTCACTCTTCAGTAAACTTAAATAATGTATAAGTGTATGTCTTAACGTGTTTTCCTGCCACATTCAATTGAATTGATTTAAATTATAAGCGAATTATTTATTTATTTTTTTCATTTTTTGCTATTAGATCTTAAAACCTTAAAAAAATATATCTAAATGTAGGCCTTTTTTTTTTTTTTTTGGAAGAGTTTTTAGGAAATTAACTTACATAAGATACAATGTCTTAAAGAATTTAAAGAAGTATAAAAGGAAACCTCAAACAGATTATGTTAAGTTATCAAATTTATTATTTACATAAAATATTTAATTAAAAAAAAAAATTTAAATAACTTTTTTAACACCTTCTAATACCTTCTTAGTTTTTTTTTAATTTTTAAAATCATTAGAAAAAAAGACAAAAATTAATCATCTAAAATGTTAAATCTTATATGTATAGATACTTAAAATCATGCTACCACGTCGATTGTATTGCAATTTTTCACAAGCAAAATTTAATAAAAATAATGAACCGCCGCAATTTTTAAAAGGTTATCGCTTTTGAAAATATTGGCATTAAATTCATGTTACTGTAAATATTTTTTGAACGGTAAGAGTATAAATATAATATGATAATTTTTTTAATATTTTAAGATGCTCCTTAAAATGATATATCAAACTCCGTTATGTGATCATTAGTTTAAAGACAGGATTATTTTAAGAGAAAAAAAAAATTAATTTATAAATATCTACTACATTTCTTAAAAGACGACAAAATATTGTATCTATATTTTTATTTCAACACATCCCTTTATTTTTTTTACTATCCTGCAAATTAAGTCTACATATATTCGTATTTGTATAAAATTTATTACAATTATTTTTAACCACACTGTTAATTCATATGTGAAAAACTCAAAGGATTATCATGTTTACACAAATATTAAAAAACATAACAAAATAAAATAAAATTCAAAATATTCCCGACTATTAAAACGAATGAGCAGGATCAAAAGGAAAAAAAAATTATTTTCAGTACTTAAACAATTTATACAAATATATAAGTTTATGATTATTAAGAATTGCATATATGTATGTATATATAAAGATTTTTGTAAATAATAAAAAATCCTTACAACTACCAAAATATATTGTACACAACTATTAAACTCATATGATACACAAACATTATAAAAAAAATATAAAAAAAAAATATCAAATCATATCTGACATTTTTATTCATTATGATAACGATATTTTTTAATATGTATTATGTACGATTCTCGTAATATTAACATTATCATTTAGATTCATTATGACAAAATATTGAAGGCTTCAAAAAAATATATATTTTCATATATAATTTTTTTATTTCTTATTTTATTTATTTTTATTTACTCTTTCAGCTTTTATGGTAAAAAGGATTACATCAAAAATAGCTGCTTTTTCTGCTTTTTTAATGTTTTTTTTTTTTTGTAAACTGAGGATATCCTTTTTAAACATCATTATATATAACCTATATACTTACAGGGTGCATCCAATATTAACAAAAAAACAAGTAAACATAATTTAATCTTTATTTGAATTGAATCTTTATAGTTTAACGTCAGATAAATTATTAAAATTAAAAAAATTAAATTGGATCTTTAAAGCAAATATTATTTTAAAAGATTATTATTGAAAAAATTAATAAATATTCACTAATAAATATTATACCGAAAAACAATAGTAAATATTTATTAAAAATTACATAATTTAAAGTACAAAACTTTTAAGCTAAAATACATATTGAGAACTCTATTAAAATCATATTATTATTATTTATATAGCGACGGGAACAAGAATAAAAACAGAAACGACAAGAATAAAAACAGAATTTTTCAATGATTTTTAAAAAAATGCCCAGAATAAAATAGAAAGCATTTACAAAAGATTTTCAATCGCTTGAACATTTTAGACATAACCGTTCATTTTAAACTCAACACTCTTATAAACTGTCAGAGTTCGCAAATAATAAATATTTTTTTGAAGTAAAGAATTTTTTTTTTTTTTTTCCTTTTCCTTTCCAAGTAAAGAAAGTAATTAACGATAAATGATATAATCATCTTAAATGCTAATACCAAATGAATTCAAAATAATAAATATTTTTGTTTTTTTTAATAAGAAACATAAAAACTCAATTTCAAAATTACTCACTATAATATGTAAAAAAAAAAAAAAATCAACCATTGCCCAACTAAAATAATTACGAAATATACAAAATTAAAGGCCAACACAATTACAATTTGATCATACCAAACAAAACTCAGATAAAAGAAACAGATTCTTAATCCAATAATCAATATAGCCATATAGAATAAGAATAACTTAAGATGGTTTTTTTTTCGTAAAGTTCATTTTTTTCTATATAAGTTTAATTCGTCGACCTTTCAGTCGAATAATTAATATGCATAATGAAGACACATGCCTTACAAATAAAAGTTACATAAAATATATCGACTAGTATATGGATTCTAGATCCGCAAAAAATAACATACCAAAATAAATGAATTCAAGTTCTATTCATATAAATTAGTTCTTAAATACAAAAACAAGTGGAATATTTAGTACAAAACAAAAGACCTAAATTTTATAATACGTATGTAGGAATATTTTAAGGCATAAATTCTGATTTCTTTTTCAAATTTTTAAACTTGAGAAATTTTAATTCAATTTTAATTTACCGTAAAAATAAAAAATTAAGTTTTGAAAAGTAAAAATACTTATTCATTTTTTTTTTTTTTTTTTTTTTTTAATTTTTTATTCCTTCATATTCCTCTTTTTTTTTCTTCAATTAAAATTTAAATTCTCTATTGTCGGTAGCGTAAATTTAGATTTTAGATTTTATATTATGTGAATTTTCTTTTTTAATTTGCATTTATTTGCGTTCTCTTGAGATATTCGTCTTTTGAATTAATGTAAAATGGAGTAAATAAACAAAAAAAAATAATAATAAGAAAAGAAATCTTTTAATTTCCTCCAATCTCTTTTTGATTTAAGATTTAATTTAAAAAGAATATTATAAATACAATAAAATGTAAAAAAAAAATAATTGAAAAGATTTTTTTTTTGTTTTTTTCATTTTTTGGTTTCAAGTTATTTTTCGTTTAATATTTATATCAATTACATATATATACATACATATATATATGTACATAACCGAAGTTTAACATAATATATATATATTGAATTTTATGTTTTAATTATATTGAAAAAAAGCCAATTTTTTTCATATATGGTATATATGTATATACCAAAAAACTATCATTTTCTTTTTTCCTTTATTATTTATTATTTTCCAAAAAGTACGATATTAAATGAAGGTTAAATAATATAAAAAGATTCAAGTTGTTATGTTTACCATTAAATCCAATTCATGCTAAGTTTACCATTAATCGCATATTCATTTGAAAGGTGACCGCGAAAATTTATGATGGGGTAAAGACTGTCTTAAAAGATTGGAAAAAATCTCATATTAAGTATTTTGATTTATGAACCTACTACTAAATTAAATTTATTCAGTAAGTATGTATATAGAAAAATTAATTCACTCTAAAAAAATTAATATATTACTAAAAATAAGTAACTACCTATTAATAATTTATTTTTTATTTTTTTGAATTTTTCACATATTTCTTTTTTCTATAATATCAGATATTAAAATTTATGGACTAGACTAACTATAAGTAAAATACTTTACTTAAAATTTATTTGAATACAGTAAGGTATACATAAGACATATAGCTCCAGTTAACAGATTAAAATTTCATCAATCACTGAATACTTGATATACTTATTTTTTTCAGATTAACATATTTAAAAACTAAATTATTTTAAAGTTCTTTCCAAAAAATATTAAATAATAATACCAAATATGTAAAATTTATTCTATGGCAGATATAATAAGGATCGAAAAATTAAAAGATTTTAATAAATGGTTAGTGCTAAATATTAATGTATTCATTAACAAAAAAAAAGGATTAATTTTTCACCCGAATTACTTAGTGTTCAAAACAAATTCATTAAATGCATGCAAAATGGAAATTCAAATAAAATGTCAGAAAAAACATTTTTATATTAAATAAATATTTTAATATTCAAACATTGATATAGGTTCAATCAGTAACTATACTTTAATAAAATTTAATTGATCACTCACTCAATATTAAACACACAAAATATTAATTTTTTGTTTTTTTTTTTTTTTTTTTACAATTTTAATTTTTAATTTTCTTTGATTACCCATTAGGGTTGAATTCAGTTAAGTCAACATATAAAGGAAGTTGTGTTAAGGTATTTACGTAATAATCAAAAACATAAAATCTCTTAAAATGTCATATTCATTCAAATAATTAACGAAATATGTTTTAATGGATTAACATTTTTAAAAAATTTGTATTTTTATTTTAATCTATACATGTGTACATATAACGAGAAAGGTTAAAATTTTTAATAATAATAAAATAAAATTATATAAGAAATTAAAAAGTAATATGAAAAAGTTATTATACATCGAAATGCCAGAGTAGAGTAAAATAAACTCTATTACGTCATAAATATCGTTTCGAAACACCAGAATCGAATTAACAGAGTTAATTTTTTGAATTATACTCGTGAAATTTAGGAATGTTACAAATGTCAAAGTTGTATCAAGTGTCATTATTTCAAAATGTTTTTTTTATTTCAAATTTTAACATCATAAACTTACATATTAAAATAATTGTAAACGAAATCGTTCATTTGATCTTATAATATCTACTTTTTAGAATTAAATTTTTTTTGGAAAACTTTTTTGTTTGAAAACAAATTTTTTTCTTTAATTTTTAAAATTAAATTTTTTCACTTTTACTTTTTGAACATTTAAGATCTTATCATTATCATCTTATCTATAACATGGGGTAAATTTGAATGATAACGATCTGATTTTATCTCTTTATCATTCATTTAATTTATGATAAGTTTTTCTATATAAATTGATTTTAGCTTTTCAGCTTTGATGTAACAAATAATTAATTATTTTAAGAATAATGAAAAAAAAAAACTAAAATTATTTTTTTACTGTTCGTCTCAAATCAAAATAATTTAAAAGAAAATTTATTTAATCAATATTATGTACATTCAAGTAGAAAAATAGTAGATATGTACTTAATACAGAAAAAAATTTAATAAATTTGATCATAAATTTATTTATATTCCAAAAATTTTGATCATATATAAAAGTACTTTTTAAAAGTTTTTGAAAAGCTTTTTTAATAAAACAGAAATACCTAAGTTAAATTTAAAAAAATGCAACAGAAAAAAATTTTAAAAAAGCTTATCATATGTTTATGAGTTATGACTTATGAAATACAATAAAAATTTTGACGTTTTGCGGTTTATTTCTGAGTAATTAATAGCAAAGTAAAGCGATAGAGTCATTAATTATTGATGTATTTTGTTTACATTTTTTTTTTAATTTTAATTCTTAAAAAAAAAAATTAAAATTTTCTTTTTTAATATCTCTGCTATCCACAAAACAATAAGATAAAACTAAATTATATGGAAAATGGAGTATTGCAATAATTTACCATTAGAGGTATATATACATATATTAATTTTTACTAACATTTAAAATTAATTATATATTTATAAAACTATTCCATTTTGGTTTTTTTTTTTTTTTTTTTTTTTCAAGATAATCACAAACATTTATAAATTTTTAGAAGTAAACGATATTAAAAAAGCACGATTAACATGTTATCAATGGTGGATGGCTTCTAATATATCTTTAGAATATACAAATCAAACAATTTTAAAACTTAATTCTGTAAATGTTTCAATACAAAAAATATTTCAAAATAGTATGAGAAATTTTTCAAATGTTCATTTATACTATGATAGATATAATAAAGATAAATCTATTTTAAATAATAATATTATAATTGAATTTTTTACAATTGAAAATATAAAATATAATTTAAAATATTTAATATTAGAAAATTTTGAAAATTTCATAACAATTGAAACATTATACAAAATATTAAAAATATTACAAAATTTAATTGAAATAAAATTAATTAAAACTGAATTTTATTTTGAAAATATAAATAATTTAATATCAATAAATGTTAAAGATGATAAAAAATTATTATATTATTCAAAAATTATAGCAAATATATCAAAAAATATAAAATTTTTAACTTTTGATAATTGTAATAATTTAGAAATATTTCATAAATTAAAAAATTTAAAAAAATTACATTGTCATTTAATTAATGATTATAATTCACAATATAATATATTTTTATATGAAATTATGAAAAATAATGAAAAAACTTTAAAAAATATTTTAATAATGATTAATCCAGATTATTTTTTATTTTTAAAAACATTATTATTTCAATTAAATTTAAATTTAAAAAAATTTTATTCAAATATTGATGAAAATTGGTCAGAATTTATAAATTTTTTCGAAAAACAAAAAAATTTAAATACTTTAAGTTTAAATGGTTGTATAAATTTTAATGAAAAAACTATGATTGAAATTTTAAAAAAATTATTAAATATAAAAAATATAAATTTTAATTTTTGTATAAGTTTAACAAATATAATAATATTAGAAATTTTAAAAATAAAAACATTAGAAAGTTTAAATTGTCTTGGTTATTCTGGTCATGGAATAATAAAAAGTTTAAAAAATATTGAAGAAATTAATTGTAAATTAAAAGAATTAAAAGGACCATTATTAACAGATGAAGCTTGTATTAAAATATCAAAAAATTTTTATAATCTTCGTGTTTTACATTTTAAAGGTTATAGAAGTTTAACTAATATTGGAATTCAATCAATTATAAAGAATTGTTATAATTTAATGGATTTATTAATTGAAGGAAATTCTATGGTATTAAATAACATAATATATTTACATATATATATATATATATATATATATATATTTTTTCTTTTATTATTTTCATTTTAGATTACTGATTGTGGTTTGACTGGAATAAATTTAAAAGTAAAAAAAACAAAAGGATATTCAATATCTAATTTAAAAAAATTAACTGCACTAAAATTATATGGTGTTAAAATTACTAAAGAAACGCTATTACATGGATTAAAATTTAAAAATTTAAAAATATTTTATACAGTTTTGCATTATAATGATTTTGCAAATGATTTTCAAGAATTTGAAATAATGACGAAAAATTGTCCTACAATTGAAATAATAGTTTTATATTTTCATAATTTAAAAAATGATAATATAATTAAAATAATTACAATTTTAATAGAAAATTTACATGATTTAGATAAAATTTATATTTATTCAAATTATAATCATACTGCTGAATATCTCATTCCAATGGTAAGATATACAATATATTACAATTTCTGTTTTTTTTTTTGTTTTTTTTTATTATTGATACATTAATAAAATATTATTTCTAATGTAAATTTTAATTTTAGCGATCATTTCCATATAAAATTAATTCAAAAAAGAAGTACTTTGATATATTGCTCAATTGTTCTTGTGATTATTGCCTAAATATAAAAAAATCATGTGAGAATTTATTAATATCAAAATGGATTCAAAATGACTGTATAGGGTATAAATTAATTTAAAAAATTTTGTTCAATATTATATAGTGACAGTAAAATTCAAATAGAATTTTTTTTTGCTTAATATAAATTTTAAAAAGAATATTTTAATTTTTTTACATGAAAACTAAATTTATTTAAACATTAAAAAATAATTAGGTACCTACTTATAAAAATAATTTTTGTAAAACTATAAAATTATTTATTGTAAAAGTTAATTTATAAAAAAATAATTCATTTATACATACTTTTTATGAACGTTAAATGTATAAAATACACGAAATTCTGATATAAGCCAAATACATATTAGATTTTATTTTGACTTTTACTATTAATATAAAATGAAAATGACAACACTAAAAAGATTTTTTTTTTTTTTACGAATACATTTGATAAAAAGTATATTTTGAGTTGTAGAGTTGTAGATAAACTTTATTAAAATTTAAATAAATCTTACATTAATCTGAAGTTATATTTCGTAACAAAATGTTTAATTTATGCAAAAAGGTTTTGCTTATATACTTAAATAATATTTACCTTGCTAAAAAAAAGAAAATTCATTCGAAATTTCATTTACTAAAGTTAAGCTTAAATATCAGGGCTCAAATAAATTAAATAGGAAAACTTTATGTGCGTAAACTTATTGCAAATTTTTTCATTTTAAGATTTAATTTGATTCGAAAAAAAGTTTAATTTGAATAAAAAAGTGTTTATTTTGAATAAAAAAAAGTTTAAATTGAATAACAAAATGTTCACTTAAGAAAAAAAGATTTATTTTGACTAAAAGATGGTTTAATTTGAATGAAATCTGGTTTAATTTGAATGGTTGTATTTGACTGTATAAAAAAAAACATATAAATTTTTACTAAATTTAATAGCATTGTACATAAAAACCAGATTAAAATAATTAAAACATTGTAAATTAAGAAGAAATATTATAATAGTCATGGATGAATAACAAGTTGCCTTATATATAAGAACAATTTCCAATACAAACCATATTTTGTTAATAGTTTTAAAATCCTTTAACATTTCTTTCATTTAAATTAAAGGACAGTCAGACATAATTTATTCATTCATTTACAAAAAATATATACAAAATATTCATTACCTATATTTTAACCCCTTTTTTTTATATCCCCTCATTTAAAATTTGATCTTATTGTGATTTAATTTTATATTCTTTATTATATTGATCCGATAAATAATTTAAAAAATAAAATTTATTTTAATTTAAATCCTTATTTTTGTTTAATTTTTATGTATTTATTTTCAGTTTTTTTTTGTTTTTTTTATTTAATCTATTTTTATATTTAAGATATCAGAATTTGTGTGTGAATGTGTAGCTTTTTAATTTTTTGTTTTTCTTTTTATTTCTGTATTGGATATTTTAATTTTTAATCCTGGCATAAAAAGGGACCGTATTTCTTTTTTTATTTTTTATTTTTTTCTAAATATTTTGTTTTATCTTTTTTATATTTTATCATTTCAAATAAAAGGCAATGAATATCATTGTCATGTGAATAACATTTACGAGTTCTTTATCATTACGATAAAGTTAAATATACAAAACAAAAAAAAAAAAAACATTTTTATTTAAGTTGTTATTTTGTTTTAGAAAGTATTTGAGATACTGAAGAATTTAATTTTGTTTTTATTTCAATTTTAATGCTCAGAGATGGTCTTAATTTACACTACAAAGAAAATATGTATATTTATCCTAAATAATAATCTTATTGACTTTCATTTCATTTTTTATTTTTCTTTTTATTTTATATATTTTTTCTTTGTTTTATTATTTATATTTACTTGCCTTATTTGTATTAAAATTGGAATTTGGAACCCACTGACAAAACCATATTATAAAAGAAATGTGTTTGTATATTATACGTACATACTAACAATAAAAACCCAGAAAAAATGTTCATACTAATTTATATGTCAGAAAAAAAAGTATTGTTATCGTTCAGATAAAAAATATTGATCTCAACCGTATCTGATATAAGGCTATTAAATTGAAAACTATTAATTTTACATGTTGAACAATTCGTAACAAAAGAATGTAATAGCTAACTCGAGTTAAATTAACTGCTTGAAAAATAAAAAAAATGACTATAATACCCCTATGTATAAGTGATATTTTCATATGTCCTTATTATTTTTCATTTGTATTTGTTGTACAAAATTACTCTTTTTATATTTAAAAAATATTTTTAAATATTCAAGCTATTATTTAAAATCATATCATACGTGTAAGTCAAACAGAAAGAACTTTTCTTAAGGTTTTTTTTTAACATTTTATATATAGGAATGTATAAATGATTTATTTACTTAGGGCATCAGTATAAATGTTTTGTGTTGATTTAAGAATATAATATAAAGAACTGAAACTTTTAAATATATTAGAATGCATATATATATAATATATTATTGTATATAGCTAAAAATTGTAATAGAATAAAAACTTTTACTTTTCAGATTTACATATTATATACAAATATATAAAAATTTACTTTTTAGATCTACATATTATTATATAAACGCTTTTGCAAACTACTTTAAAAACTTTAGCTATTAATATTTATTTATAACAAAGACTCTTTTTTCAAATTAAACTTGAGTTTTTATCAAACAGTAATGAAAATTAGTTTTACTTAAATTAACAAATGAAAGACTAAGTTTCGGAATTGATTTACGAATTTTAGTAATTATTTATTTAATTTTGATCAATGTGATCAATTCTTAAAATATATATGTAATTAATTTTGTACTTTATCACTTTTGTTGAGGTAAAGAGAAAAGAAAAGTTACCTATAATACAAAATATGATACTGAACAAATAGACAAAAAAAAAACGACTTAAAAAATTCTGAAAAAGACAAAAATAAACAAAAATAATTAGTTTATCTTATATAATCACAAATTTATACTATAGTAGTATACACATTTATACTGTACGAGTGTATATTAGAAATAAATAACACTTTTGAATTATTTAAGCAACCACCAATGAAATAATGACAATTATAATTAATTAAAACCTTAAATAATTGTGGTAAAGTTTTTTTTAATCCATAAATTATTATAACATATAATATGTGTATGGATATATAAAACCTACACGTCATAAACCTTGTCTATAATAACATAAAATTAAAACAATATTATTTTATTATATTATATTATATCCTTTCGTTTTTTTTAATGTTATGTAATTTTATTACAGTACATTAAGCAAAGGATTAAATATTTAAAATTGTGCGGTTATTCTCATCTGGTGTTAATAATTTTTCCGAATGATACATTTCGAAATTTTACCATCAAAACCATTGGCTGATATGGTAACGAAAAAAAAAAAAAAAAAAAAGTAAAATTGAAGATTAGGTTGTTTTTTGATCTAATCTCTCAAAAATAATTTAAACTCAAAGGTATGCATAAACATAATAAAAAAGAAAAGAAAAATTATATGAAGATTTTCTACAGGATTAACAACCAAAAAAAAAATAAAAACAAAGATCTAAAAACCGGATGGTATAAATATTTGTTTTTTTTTTTAATAATGTGTCTTTTTTAGAACAAAAATATTAATACAAAATAAGATGATATTTGTTTCTTTTTGGATATTTATATACCTTAATGTATTTATGTATGTATTTATGTATTTTGAAATTTTGCAAAAAAAAAAATGAAAAGTAAAAAACAAAATCATTATTTTATCTTATTTTACCGCATTACAATAAAAGTTAATTTTGTTTTACAAATGTACACAACTGATATTTAAAGTAGCATATGTGACCCAAATAATATATCATGTGTGAATTACTATATAAAAAAATATATTTAAAAAAAAAAAGTTTGCTCCCAATTCTATATTTCAATAAAAATAAAAATAAATATAAATTTTTTCTTTTAATTTAATAAAAGGTTGATTTTTATATCGTCATACATTTGTGTAAATTTATTCATATGAAAAGAAAACTCGATGTATTGAAAAAGTGACTTTGTTATTATTTAAAACTTTTATACAATGGTCACAGGATAACTTTATTTTTGTTTATGCCCTAAAATACGTCAAATGAATCATGATTTTGTTATGAAATTACAAAAGAATATATTTTGATTACTTTTATGGAAAGAAAAATGTATTTAAGCAGAAAAAAACTTAAATTTAGTTACCTAACAAAAAATTAAAAGTTATGAAAGTTATAATGTGATGAAATGTCCTTAAATCATAATATGTAACATATATGTAATATATAATGTTCTGAAACTATTTAATATTATAATAAATTTATATATATGAAGTTCTCAGATTGTGACTTTTTACTAATAAAAAAAATTTTTTAACATCCTAATACATCCTAAAGCTGATTAAAAACAAAAAAAAAAAAGGCAAAAAATTATAAAAGTTATCACTTAAAGGATCACTCAAGAACAGTATTATTGCATGAAATTAAAATCAAAAAACAAAAATTAAAATTAAAAATGCCATATAATATTATATTTGTTATAACTCATAATTTTGATTATTTATAAATTTAAAGGACTTTTCAAAGGAAGTACTGATTTTTTAAATATTTCCTTAAAAAAATGAAGAAAATTCAGTATGCAGAAAATTAATTCATTAATAGTGTTCACTCCTTTTTATTTTATTTAATTTTTTTTTTTTGTTTTAGTTTATTCACTATTTTTTTATATCAATTTTTTGCATTAATTTGAACTTTTCAAAATGAAATTAATTATTTAAATGTTATTATGTAATCATTAATGGTAGCTAATTAAATTTTATATATAGAATTAAAATAAAATTTGTTCGTTATTCTGATGTAGTTTTCTTTGAACAAAAATTTCATTAAAAAAGATTTTTTTTTTTTGCTTAATTTCCAAAATTTTTCTACCACAACCAAAACAAAAAAAAAAAAAACTTAAAAACAAAATGGAGATAAAATAAAAATTATTATATGACCTAATTTACCATATAAACTGTGCTATAATTTGATATAATTTATTTTAACTTAAAAAATATACATAAGAAAATGAATATAATATTTACACAACACAATGATTATTAAAGAAAATATTTTAACAAAATTATGAAAAACTCTTATAATCCTTGAATAAAAAAAAAAACAACCATTAAAAATTACATTGAAATTTTCAAAAATAAAAATACAAAATAAAAAAATACATAATATCAAGAAATAAGAAGTTCTATCGTTTACTTAATAATAGTAGTTAATTTATCCAGTTTTTTTTAAGTACTAAAATTATTTCAAATTTAAAATGTTATCAATTAAATAATTTTATATACCATTAACATTGAATATAGATATATAAAAGGTGAGAAAAAAGGCTGCGGGTCAACGTCATAAATTCTAAAAAAAACGACACAAGTTCGACAAAAAATTTTTTTCGAACTTATGTCGTTTTAAATATTAATAATTTTTTCGAACTTATGACGCGTAATATTAAAGAAAGTAAAAAAATTATTAATATTATAAAGAAATAAAATAAAATAATTTAGTCTAAATTTTTAAATTCTAATCAGCTTTTGCTGTAGCAGCTAATGATAAATAGATCCCTCGGCTGCTTCCGCAAATGCGCGGAGCTTTACCCCCACTCTCATTTTTATGTATTTTTTCACACACAAAATATATACAAAAACAAAAATATTAAGTAAATAATATACCTGTTCAAAATATTATATCTGCACAATTAAAAGCTGCTTAAAACAGCTTTTCGGCACCATTGAAAATGTTCCATCTATTAAATATTTGCAATCATGTGGTGGAATATTTTCCGTTATCAGTTGCGTAGATTTTTCCGAACAAAAAATGCAAAAGTTGCATTCTTCCATCATTATAACATACTGACAAAAGAGAAAAAATCAAAGAGGCTAGTAAACATTTCTAACAATTTTGAGCGCAATGATGATGATGATGATGACAATGAAATAAGAAATGAATCCTATTCACTATCCACCGAATCTATAGATGAAACCGAGTCTTCAAGCCAATCTCAGGTTGAAAATGCATGCTGTATTTGTTTCGTAAATCCGTCAAACGTTATATTTTTACCGTGCCAGCACCTTAATGTCAACACACATGTCAGTTCTTTACAAGCTAAAGTAAATTAATCACTACTGACACCAAATTAGAATTCAGAAATTTGATACTTATTCATGTTAAATTTCGGTCATAAAGTTGAAAAATGTTCTTTTAAATTTTTTTATGACGTATAAATTTTGTTTTTCTGGGTTATTTTAAATTTCTAAAATACTTATATTTATTTATTTATTTATTTATTTATTTATTTATTTATGTTATTTATATTATTTATGCTTAAATCAAATATTTACAATTTACTTATGTAAAAGAAAAATTATACAAAACAAATATAACAAATAAAATTAATTAAACCTATCGTAAAACTTTTTGTAGTTAAAAATAGAACATTGTTAGTTATTGCTGCAAGTATTACTAATCTCTCAATAATTTTTATAGAAAATAAAAAAAATATAGGTTCTTTATTATTAAATTAATTTATTAGAAGTTATAATAAAAACAAAATTTGGAAAAATAACAACAAGTTTTAAAATTGAAAAGTTAAGACTGTTACGGAAAACTTTGAAATGAGGATTTTTTTTTAATTATGTTTCACTCATATTAAAATCAATTAAGTTTTTATGACGATTAACAAGCATAAACATTCTACTTATAGGCTCATTTTTTTCTTATAGGCACCATAGTTGGTTTTATGAAAGAGAACACGGAAGAAGCTTTAAAACCGAAAAAGATTACTTGTATTTAGTGTGGTAATTCACTAAATTTTTTTTATAATTAGAGTTAATCTCACCACTTAAAATCTGTGTAATAAATACAATGTCAGTAAAGATCCTTATAGAATGAATAGAGTTTAAGTTAATTAATTTAAGTCTGTCTAGATGCGATGGTAAATTAAGTGGATTGTCCTATATTGAAGATTATGTAAAGCGAATCTTAAAAAATTTTATTTTTGAACAGTTCCAATTCTGTTAATGTGTACAACATATACTTATAGATATTCCAAAGAAAAAATGTTGTCTTTTAAAAGATTATTGTCCTTTAAGACATTATTTCGATATATAATTCAATTATCAAATCGACAAACAGACAAATATTCATTAAAATTCTTATATTTTAAAATTATTAATAATACGATCAAAATTAATCATTATCTTGAAAATTGCGTAAAGATAAGAACTTATAATAATAATAATAAAAATAAATTTAAAAATAATATAAATATATATACTTAAAAAATCATTTATGAATACTAATAGAAATATAAAACATTATGTACATACAAATTTTATAGCAAAAAAATATATAAATGTTAAGTTATGGGAGACATTAATAGGATTGCTTTCAATTTATGAAAACCAAAAAGATATGAAAATCCAAATTCACCTTAAAAAGTATAATTACATAAATTTTTTTAAAGTTAATTAATTTTTCCTATAAGAATTTTTGTAATAGAAATTAGAATATTGTACAATTTTTACTTTAAATTTCTGCAAAAAAAAAAAAAGTATTACCTTCTAAGTTTTAGAATGTCTAAATAGATTAAAACCAATATGTTATTTTCCTTTAACACAAATTGAATACAAACAGTTAAAAATTTCACAAATTAAAATTTTACATAAAAATTGAAAAAAATTTGTTACAAATCAAATATCAAATCAATAATCAACAAAGAAATAAACTTTATTTTGTTTATTTTAAAACTTCAGTTATAAACGTTTCAACAAACATGGAAAACTCTTGTTTTTTTTTTTCTTTTTAAATTTATTTAAAAAAAAGAACAACAAAAAAAGTTAGGGAAATACCCTAAAATAGATTTTATTTGTTTTTTTTTTTTAAGTTTTATATATCGTCTATATATATGTACATATATATAAGCATTTATATATATTTTCCATTATAGTGTGTGGAAAAATATTTTCTTTCAAACATTTTCAAATGTTTTCCATTTTTTTTTTTTTTAAAGTTGCCATTTTTTTTTTTTTATATTTTCCTAATTCAAACTTTACTTGTTTTTTGCTGAATTAAATTCTTAAAAACAAACAAAAATAAAATAAAATATAAATTGAAAAAAAAATGGTAAAAAAAATGGTAAACGCTGTATACTCAAAAATATGAACAAAAAATTTTTCAATTTTCATCTTATATTTGATAATAAACTCTTCCGGTTGATTTTTTTTTTTTTCGTTTTTTTTATTTTAAAAACTTTTATTTTATTTGTTAGAATAATAAAAAAAAAATAAAAAAACATAGTTTTTTGTTCTTTTTTTATTTTTTATAGCGTACCACAAAAAAAAATCATGGAAACTTTTTTAACTGATTTTATTTTTTACTTTATCATTTTTACAATTTTTCAGATTTTTTACTATTGTTTCATATGAACGAAAAAAAAAAACGAAAAATATGAAATTTTCCTCAAAAACTAAATTATAGCAAAAATATATGTATGTATATAAAAAACAAAAATCAGGAAAATATTGTTGATAGTTTGACGTCAGCAAATTCACAATGTTGCGTTTTACATTCAGTTTAAATATACTCACTAAAAATATTTTTTTCTGTTTGAATTATGATAATATAAAAAAAAAGGATAAAAAATTTTTTTTTTTAAATTTTAAAGGTTAAATTTTATTTCCAAAGAAAAATCATCTTAAACAAATAAAAAATTTATAAAAATAAAACAAATTAAAAAGTATATAACAAAATAAAAAGTTCTTTAATTTTATATCTAATTTTTTTTTTTTTGCATTTATTTTATATACACTTGCAATTTTTTTCTTAAATTTTAATACAATATATATAAATTTAATTTTAATCTAATCAATTACGCAATGCTTAAGTCGACAGCTTTTTAGCTTTCTTAATAGTAACTGGCTAGTTAGCTTAACAGTAAAAGATTTAGTAGAATTAAAACTAAATCCAAATTAGTACTGAGAAACAGCATGTAAAATTTATACAGTGCAGAAAGAGATGAAATTTTCAAATTGCGAAACATTTTTGATTTTCTGAATTTTTGTATGTAAAATCCATACACAAAATTCTTTCTTTAAATTTTTCCGTGTCGTAAGCAAAAAAATTGTAACTTAAATATTTAATAGAACATTCATTTGATTATTTTACTGACAGATCGAAATTTTTCTGATCAAAATCACAAACATCAACTTTAATATCAACTCAACTTTTTTTTCGGATACAACCACTTGATTCTTATATTATATGATCTGTAAAATTTAATGTGAACCCATGAGGCAAACATAATTTGTCAGTAAAATTTATTAAAAATGAAATATGTATAGATAAAAGTATTTCATTATGTGAATGACTTTTTTCGAATACAACCACTTGATTTTCTATTCAACGACTTTTTTTCCGGATACAACCACTGATCAAAATTAAATTTTTTTTTTTTTTTTGAAAAAATTCGTTCTTTTGTCTCTGTCACTCGCATGCGTTTTTCGTATCTTTGAACAAAGTTATTAACATTTTTAAAAAAATATGGATTAATTAATTTAAATTTCATTTAACTGATTTACAATACAGCTATTCTGAAATTGACAGAAAATTTCTTACTTTAAATATGCTTAGATCAAACAAATATTAATAAATACATGCAAAAATTATATGCATAAATAAATTTATAATAAATAGCTGTATATATATTGGATTTTGACAACGTCCCAGTATATGACATTACAAAAAAGGACTATTAACCCAACCCTACTAAGAAAACAAAAGAAGTCATTAGTATATAAAGAACTACTGATAATAATAAATTCAAATAAAACTCAAACAAAAACCAGCAATTTCGCAAACGTTACCCCTCAATATTTATTCTCAATTTAAAATTAATGTTTGTTAAATAAAAGTTAGAAACACACACTAAAAACATAATCATAATATTAAGACATATTAAAAATAAAATTTTTTAACAATAATTATTTAATATCTTGCAAAATTTTAATTTTTTATTAATTTTGAGTAACACAAACCAATTAATCTATTCCATACACACTAAAAAAAAAAAAGACATTTAACAAATGCTAAAATATCCTTTTTGTACTAAATACGATAAAGTTTTTCTTCTTTTGTTTTTCTAGTTTCAAAGCTTTATATATATTTTTTTTTTTACATCTTTCATTTTCATATTTTTCATATAAAAAAAAAATTCCTTGTTAAGTAAAATAATACATATTTTATATTATATGATCTGTAAAATTTGATGTGACCCCATGAGGCAAACATAATTTGTCAGTAAAATTTATTAAAAATGAAATATATATAGATAAAAGTATTTCATTATGTGAATATGATCAAACATACAAACGTATATATATTATTTTGTACGGCTTAAAATAGTTTTCATGTATTTGTTTTTTTTAGTATTTTTTTTTTTTTTTGACACATACATGATTTTTCTTTTATGTATAAACTAAAACAGAAGTCTAATTTAAGGAGTTTATATTAAGCTTTTTTGTTCCTAACTTATGAAATTGTTTAACCCATACGCTGTACATCCGCTTTTGTTATGAAATCAATAGAATGTATATGAATTTTTTACATTATTACATTACATACGTTATTTATTAGGTACATTATTATATTAATTTTATAACAATTTAAAAATATTAGGTTTAAACTCAGTGTAGAGGAAGAACAGAAAAATAATAGGTATCTATATATATCTAATCTTTAATAACATACTTTTGTTGGGTATAAAGGAAATATGACTTAGTTTGTTAATCATTAAATATTACACACGTTACACACGTTTTAGTAAAATATTACCAACCAAACAAAATATTACACGTTTTCATAGTAGAAAAATACAAAAATCTATTAAAAGAAAATATTAATATAAACATAAATTAGAAAGAAAAAGAAATACAACGTCAAAAGATTTAAACGCATATTAATAAGATTTTAGAAAATTGTGCAATTATTTTTCCTGTTTTGCAGACAAATATGCAAATAAAATTTTAGATTTGTTTTAACGTTAACGGAATATAAAAGAGCTGCAAACAAATAATAACACTAATAACCACAAAATCCTTATATATCCTTTGTTTCCAATTTAGATTTTTTTTTTTTGCTAGATCTTTTCTGTCTTTAAATTGGAAGAAAAAATAACCAAACAACCAATTGTTATAATAATTCCAAAAATAAAATTTGAAAATCTTTTATATAAAGTAAGAAAAAATTAATTATTTTTTTATTTACTATGAAACTCATCAGAAAAAAATTTAATATGAAGGAAGGATTTTTTGTGATACGTAAATTGAACTGCACAGAAAACGAATGAAACCAATTCGTAAAATTACAAAATTATTTTTTTTATTAAATATTAAAGTTCAAATATAAACTGAGTTTGACTTAAAATGTACGGGATAGAAAAATTGAGAACGAACATATTGAAAAAGGATATTTTCAAAAACAAAAAAATTTTTATCCGAAGCTGGTAAAATTTTGAAATAATTATTTCTTAAATAATTTACTTTTGAAATTAATATGTATTTACTTTTTCACTCACATTAATTAGTTAGTAAAAATTACTAAAAAACTAAATTGAAGCCTAAAAATATGCACATTAATGGCAAATTAATGTTATAATAATTCTGAATTGTTTTTAACTGAATATGTGATACGACTTAACAATCGAAGAAATACACTGGTTCAAATCTTGCACAAATAGCAACGTTTTTGTTAATTGGAAGGAAAATTCCTAAAAAAATAATTTTTCTTTTCAACAAAATTTCCTTACCACGAATTTTTTGAAGATAAAACATATCTTTTATTACATATATACACAATCAACAATATACAAAATTAACATTTTAAAAGAAAATAAAAAAGAATTTCAATGCTAAATTAAATTTAATATAAAAAATTTTTATATAACATTACATTTTTTTTTTTAAATCCATATATAACTAATAACTAATACACTACATCAAAAAATCGCTTCAATTTTTCCAAATAAAAATAGTGACATTTTATAAAATTTTCTTTTTTTTTGAAACAAAGTTAAAACCATTTCATGCTTTTCTGATTTTATCAGTTTTTCCATTTATTATATACCAAAATTTTGTATAATCAATATAATATATTTTAATTAAGTATGTATATATGTATGTATATATGTGTGTACAAAAAAATCAAAATATATAATATCAGTTGATATTCAAATTCACTCATAATAAAATCAAATCACCTCAAGGTTAAATTTCTTTTCTCTTAAACATATAAATTCTTTGAATTCTTGATTTTCTTTTTTCTTTCTTTTCAATCTAAAGTATTCATTCAATATATTTTTTTCGCTTTGATTCCTTTTTCTTTTTCTTTATTTTTTTTTTTTCATTTGTTTTTATATTTTATCACTGTGACAGGAATATCACTCTTTCATCTCTGATAAAAAAGAAAAAAAAAAGAAATCTCAGAAAAAAATCGCTTTGTATCGCTTTAGCGATTTTTTAGCGTTATTTATGATGATTCATGAATTATATTATAATCCATTTATTGTAAAATAAAAAAAAAAATTAAAATAAAAATAAAAAAAAAGATGATAATCCATTAGAACAAATTTTTTTCATATTTTATTAATAAATTATTTATCATATAGCCTGATCAGAGTTAACAAAAAAAAAAAAAATTAATCTTAATGAAATCTTATAAATTTTTGTAATTAAACTTTTTCTTATCTTTAAATTTGCGCACTTTTCAATGAAAACCACTTTCCATACCATAATAATTAGTAGTTATGTAGTTTTTTTCTTTTTTTTAAATCCAAACATTCTTTAATTCTCATTCTTTTGAAATATTATTAAAATTATATACTATTAAATGAAAATAAAAATTCAGAGCTGAATAACCAACAAGATGAACTAATATTGAAGGATATTAACATTTTTTTTCTATAAATCCCTCTTAATCTTCTACCCAATTTCTTTCTCTAAGAAACTTATACTAAATGCACAAATCTCATTTTAACTCTTTCTTCAAAAGTTCTTCTACTTAAAATACATCATATTTTATACTTTTGGATATTGTATTAAATGTTTCGTTATATTATTTTATTTAAACTAAACTTAATTTAAATTGTTTAAAGTTCAATTTGCGACAAGGATTCAAGTACGATTGTATTCTTGATAAATTTCAAATAGTTTTAAAACTTCAAAAATTGAAATATTTTTAATTGCAAAAAAATTTTTTTATAAATTGTAATTTGTTGAATTGAAAATTGTTGGAAAATTATTAGCAGTCGTTATTACCATTTTGAGGATCCACTTTTGTCTTTTGGAGTTCCATATATTTTATAAAGGATTTTAAATTACGCATACTTCTATTTTTTAGCAAAATAAAATTTAAATATTCTTAAAGAAAGAAATCGCTAATATTTGTTAACAATCATTTATACAAATTTAATATTATAAACCTATTATTATTTTTCATTTTTTTGTCTATAATTCATCCAGTATGTTTTAAATATCCTTGACAAAAGGCAATATCCTTGTTACCATTTATTTTTTGTTTAATGCTTCGGTAATTTTTTTTTTCGGTTATTTATTCAAAGAAAATAACCTTTTAAATATATTCTTAGATACATATATACATATAAAAAGCGGAAAATGATTTTCCTGTTTTTTTTTTTTTTATTTTGTTATTTTCATTTTTATACAAAGAAAAACGCATTGTTGTTCAAAATCGAAAATTGCTATGAAATATATAGTAGAACTTGGAAGGAAAATTATACAAACAATAAGGCAAAAAATAAAAAAGATTATGGCATAATTTTATTATTCTTTTTACAAAAAGCAATAAAAAAAAAATATTTTAAATATCTTATCTTGGAAAATTTTAAAAATTCACAGATTATAATTTCCATTGCATGGTATTTGATTTTTATTTTAAATTTTGTTTTATAATATTTTTTTTTTATCATTCACTTGTACATTATAGCATGATAAATATTTTTTTTTTTTCTAGTCTCCTTTTCTATGATATATTGAATATAAATTTGCGTATACATTTTCTGTTAACAAAAAATGATATAAATCGATATCTTAACACCTTTTAGAATTGTATTCAATTGATTTTGTGCCTAACTACTAATAATTCCTATATACAAATTCAAACCGAAAAGAAGAGAAATTTCCAATCTCTCCAAGTTACCCATTTGTTTTGCGCAAACGGAAAGATTATGAAGAAAATTTAAAATTCACTCATAAACATTTTTTTATTTGGTTTTTTGTTTTTGTTTCTTGAATATATTATTTTATTTCTTATAATTTTATGATGTTAAACAATATTTATGTATAAATGTATATGTACATTCTAAAAAAAAAAAAATCTTATTTTGTTCTTTTTTTTCAATTGAAAATTCAAATTTTTGTATTTGACAGTGAAAAAAATTATTTCCATAAATACATGAAAATTGGGTGGAAAGTTTTTAGAATTATGTTTAGAATTTGCAAAGAAAAAAAAAAGAGTTAATCATTTTACAGAAAATTTCAATACTGGCTTGTTTCAAAACTAAAAGACTGCAATAAAAGATTTAAAAAATTTGGGCAAAAATTGAAATTTTATATTCAATTCTAAATTTTTTTATAAAAAAAATAAAGATGAAAAAACCAAGCAGTTAGAAATTTATTTTGACAAAATTTTGAAAAAATACAGAAATAATAATTTAAAATAATTCATAAACATGAAAATATAATAATTAAAAATTTCTTTAAATAATTTAATTAAAGCGAATATTTCGCCTTGTAGTTAAATACCTATAGATAGTGCGGATTTAAACCCTGCGGATTTCCGAAATTATTTTCAATGGAAAGAAAATTACTGAAATAAATAGTTTTTAATTACCACCTCATTTTACGGTGAAATATTGTATATAGCACCTAAAATGCCCTTAAAAACCAAAAGTTTAAGTAATATTTTTTGATTCATATATTATGGTATACCTATTAGATTTAATCATTAATAAAAAATATATGTAAGGGCCTCGGGGCCGAGTGATTAAGCACGTGGTTTATTAATATAGAAAGTGCGGATTTAAACCCTGCACAGGTAGGAATCGTTTTTAATTGTAAGGAAAATTACTGAAAAAGTAGTTTCCTTCGCTTCCAATTATAGGGTAAATACATAATATTTAATATGAACAAAATAACTAATATAACTAAGTATATATAATAGTACTTGACCTATAGTTAATGGCTTTAGTAGCCGATGGTTTTGTAATATTGCATTATCCTATGTGATTTGTAATATTAATATAAATAAATAAATAAAAAAATACACATGTTTTTAATTAGAGCTTGATATATATATGTATGTATATCCATATGCGTCAATTAATGCCAAAAACGAAAAAAAAAAACCAAAATAATAACAAAATATAAACAAAATCCTTGTAATGCCATCTGAATGAAATTAAAAATCCGTTAATTTATTTTTTTGTAAAATCAACTTAATGCACCTCAATAAATCACGGTAATAAACGATTTCATTGCGGGTATTTTCTATATTGCTTCCTTTTTTAGTTTTTTTTTTTTTTTTGTTTTTATATTGATATGTAACCGTGCAATAAATAAATTTTTTTTTTATTGATTGCATTGACGTTAATATATACAAAAGGGATGTTTGGTCACCTCTTGTTTTTTTCGATGCTTTTTCTATATTTAAAAAACTTTCTCAAGCTTTTATAGATTTACTGTTATATCCTTTATAAATTTATCAAAAATTTTTATTGGTTTTATTTTAAAGGTTAAAGAGGTGTTAAAAAAACGGTTCAATTTATGATTGCAAACTGTTTCCATAGCTAAAAAAATTAACCAATAGGACTATGTTAATATTTGTTTAAAAACAAAATTTACGTCCCTCTTTCTAAAGATAAGAAAACGCATCTAAGAAACTAAAATTATGAAAGACAATTCCGTTTAAACCATTGAAAATATTAATTAATTTTCAAATTTTTTCAATTCGAACTTGGGTATCATTACTTGTGTTTTAGGTTTAGCATGTTTCAATGTACATTTTATTTTTATTGAATTTTATTTTAAAATCTACAATATTAAATATAAATATATAATAAAAAAAAAAGATGCTACAAGATAGAACAATTCAACACTCAGGATTTTTGGTATTATATATAATTCATTTCAATATACATATATATAGATAGATTATATAGATTATATATACCAGATAGATTATATATAAAATTTCAATAAATTCTTAAATTTAAGGTATATAATATTAGTAAGTCGTAAATTGGTATTAAAAATAAATTTTGAATTTATGCATTAAATATGTGTATCTTTTATCGAAATCTTTCATGTACACAAAACAAAAAATTTTAATACTCTCATTGCAGTTACAGGAACACGGGGTTTAAGGGGGTTCACGTTGAACACGGGGAATTTCAGGACCATAATATATTATTTATTTTATAAATATGTATATATATTTTATAAATATATATATATTTTTTTTTTTTTACTTAAACTTTTTGAATTTATTTTTTTTTCGATTGAAAAATATAAACTGTAACAAAAGGCTTAACACAATTCAGAGAAAATATAAACAAAGATAATCAGGCATTAACATTTTTTATTACAAATCTCATACGAATTTTCAATGTTTATTTTAAATATTTTAAATATTCGAAGTATTTTTTCTTAATTATATATGGTTAAGTTTAAAATTTTAACTTTTTTAAACAAAAACAAATTTATTTAAAAAAAAAAGAGCCTTATACCTGTGCTATAACTAAGTATTACATTTATTTAGGATTTATTAAACAAAACTAAACAAACATTTAAAAAGTAAATATTTTCTAATAAGGTATAATATAATTTTTTGTTGGTTTTGCTTATTTATATCAAAACAAAAAAAAAGAAATAAAACAATATTATGCCTACTTGTTTACAAAATTATTTTTTCTTAAAATTAACTTTGCCATTTTGATATCTCTCAGAAATTTGAAATAAGCCTATAATCACATATAATTAAGTTTCCAAGAACAAAAGGAAAATTTCAAAAAAAATATTTGCTTTATATACTTAATTGTGTTTTTTTTTTTATTATCAAGGTCAGAAAATTTTCCATTGATCTTAATATCAAGATACATATACTAATATCATGGAAGATTCAACTACTTTTAAACTGAACGAAGCTTATATGTACATCAGTAGTCAACACCTACGCTTAAAGTTTTTCTTGTAATATGATATACTTTAAAACAATTTTTACAAAGAAAATATTTACGCATTTTCTTATAAAATATTTTGCTAGATATTTTGTATGGCAAGTTTATTCGTTTTATGCCTAATATAAAAAACCAAAAATGAAAATGAAAAAATATTAAACTTTCTGGCAAATTATTTTTTTTTTTTTTGTTTGTTTTTTAGAAAATTTAATCCAAAAACTTTACTTAAGAAAATGTCAACCGGATTATTTCAAAAGAAAAAAAAACAAAACAAAAATTTTGACTATTTTAAGGTGGAATCAATTAAAATTAAAAAAAAAAGGTTTCTTTTATTATTTATATACACATGACGTCTCTATACGTCTATATAAAATCAATACAAACAAATGACGAAATAAAAAAAAAATAATACCAAATAAAACCGATAGAGTCCCAAAAAAGAAATTTTAACCTGCGTTTTTTTTTTCTTTTTTTTAAGTTTTTTTTTTTTAACAAAAAATAAATTACCAACCATAATAAAAATTACCAACCTTTAAAAATATTCAAACAAAATTTAAGGTAACGTTAAATAAAAATGGGTACCACATTATTGTTTACATTACAATTTTTTTTTTTCTCTTTATAACAAAAGAAATAACTCAAATAAAATATAAAAAAAAGTTATCCCTTTGGCACTTCCTTTTATGTCAAAAAAATATTTCCTTAGGAATTTTATAAAAACAAAAACAAAACAAAAACCTTGTACTTGAATTTAAGTTTTTGATCATTTAACGCCATCTTTTTATTACAATAAAACAAAAAATTAAAATTTTATAAATTCAGTAACAGTAATTTTAATTTGATCCTTTATTTAAAGACAAAAAAAAAAGGAAATTTAAAGAGAATAAAACACAAAATAATAATTAACAACTAAGCATTGGAAAATTAAAGTATACACGCATAAAATTATAAAACAATAAAGCTGGTAAATGGAAAAAATATTTTATTACATATATATTAGATGCACAAAACACTCTCAATTTTTCTAAAAATCTTTTCGATTAAAGTGACATGATTTTAATGTTCTATTAAAAGCCGTTATTTATTTTTTTAATAATATTTAAAGCTTTAAGGTGCCTCGGTGGCCTAGTGGGTAAGAGCGTATAAAACACGCTGCAAACACCGAGGAAGTGTGGGTTCGAATCTACACACTTCGTAAGAGTTTCCCCCTTACGGCATTTACAGCCACGCCTGGACAGGAAAGGCTGTGTAATTTTCTGTAAAAAAATGTAACACATTTATGTGGCAGAGAAATGCATTAAAAAAAACAAAAAACAAAAAAAAAAACTTTAATCATCATCAGAAAAATTATGATGAGGAGATGATGAAAATTACTTTAAATGATTTATGATGATGAAAATTACTTTAAAAATTTTCAAAACACGCGTTTAAAACCTAAAATGAATTTCATAATACTTCCAATTGAAATTTTTTTTTTTAACTAAAGAAAGACAAAAAGAAATTAATACAAAATTTCGAAGAACAAAAAAAACATAATAGGCGGAATTTTCACAACAGAATAATTCAAATAACATTTTTCACTTCGTTCTGGAACTTTTTTTTTTTTTTTTTTTTTTCGTTTTTCAAAAAACAAAGTATTTTTCTCTTAATCTTTTATTAACTTTGTAATTTTATCTTCGACACAATTAAAATTTTAATTGTTAATAAAACTAAAGTTAACTTTTTATCATAAAGACGGGCTATCCTTTCCTTTCCCTACTATAAATTTGGGGGACAAAAAATAAAGAAAAAAGTAAAATAAATTAACTTTTTTCAACTTACTCTTTATATTAAAAAAGAAGTAAAATTCGACAACAAAAAAGTTTTTTCTTTTGTTTGAAAAAGGTAAAACGAAAAAAACAGAAAAAAAATTAAAAGTGATATGATTCACAGGTAGGGATACAGGATAGGAAGTAATTAAAACTACAATACTCTTTTTGTTATTTTTTGTTTGAAAATGTTTAATGTTTCCGTATGTTTATAAAAAATAAAAAACATTTCAAATTAAAAGTTAGAGTGCTTAAAGTATTAATATTTTATTAAAATTTTAATTGCATTTCTAATTTTTTGATAATTTTTTTGAAATATTATTTTTTTCTAATTAATTCCGCCCGTTATGTGTAAAAAATTTTAATAGAAAGAAGCTAATAATTTATAAATTATTCAGAATTTCACCTAAATTTCCTTCTATGTATATATCAATAGGATAATAAAACTAATCATATGTATCTAATCAATTGTAAAAAATTACATTTTATTTATATTTTTATTGTGGGAATTCGATGTTAGTCATTGGGACATTAAAAAAAATTTAGAAATTTTTATTAAATATTTGTGAATTTAATGCACCTTCATGAAATAATATTCTACACATATTCTTTCAAATACTATACTAAAACAAAAAAAAAATGAAACATTAATTTTCGGGTTGGCTTCGAAATCTCGCGTTTCACAATTTCTTGCCTTTGATATTAAAATCCTAAAAATAAAATTTATACAAAAAAATTCCATAAAAGAAATTTCAATGTAGAATACAACTCTAAAGCCCCTCCCTCTTAATTCGAAATCTCACATAAAATATAAATATTCTGAAAAAAGCGAATACCCTGATTTTGAAAATACAACTCTAAAATTCCCATAATTATATTCCCCCTTTTTCATACATATTTTAAAAAGAGAAACTTTTAAAATAATTGAGACTGCCACCCACAAACCCCCGCTGAACAAAATATTGGAACCCTGATTTTGTATCTCATTCTAAAATCTCCATTGTAATTATATTTTTTACATAAGTACATATCTGATGATTAATAAAAATTATTTTTATAACTAGCTCTTTTGTATACGTAGAAATTGGACATTTTTTTCAATAATTTTTTTTCGACATTTTATTTTTAAACTTTTTTAATTATTCGACCTTTTTTATACATGTTTTTATTTTTTAACAAAAAGACTAGACCGCAATGATTCTTATATTTTTTCCATTTCTACTTTGTCACCAGATTTTTATAAAAATAACGTGAAAACGCGAGATTTTCAGACACGAGATTTTGACACGCGACATTTAAAAACGGCACAAGATTTTGAAACACAAGATGTTGAAATACGAGATTTTAATTCGCGAGATTTCGATACTCTCCCTAAATTTTGTTATCAAATGTTGTCAGTCATCAGAATTGTACGTTTTTCTTAGTTTTACATGTATAAATAAACCAGTAAGTAAAACGAAAAATAATTTTCCATAAGATGTTTTCCAGTTCAATTTAATTTCAAACAACTTAATTTTTAATTTGGGATGGAATTTATTTTATAAAATCATATAAGAAATTTGTAATTTTTGACTCATTTTTCATGAAATTCTGCATATGTGGTATATATGGTTTATTTTCATTCAAATCTTTACAAACAATTTAAATATTAATTTTGTATGCATATACATATATGTAATACAGACTTCTGAAGAAAATAAGTCAACCATATCTTATATATTTTGGTCACATTACCGATCAGGTAAAATAAAGCAACTGTGGTAATGGAAGGAAGATTGAAGAGCAAAAGAGGCCAATCTCCTACACGTTGGTCAAATCAACTACAGTTATTAACAAGGAAAACACTCATATGGCACCAAAAAAGGCCACTTGGAAGCAGCATGTAAAGAATTTCATCATATAATAATGTCACTACGCTCTAAATAGAATATTGGAAAGAGGAGAAGATGTATGTATATAAGGAAAAATTTAAGTCTATACAAATGCATTTAGTGGGGCCTATAAAAATCCTCTAATCAATTTATCTTTTTATTTAGTGGTAAAATATAAAATGATATAACATTTATATTGTATATACTTAATTGCAATTAATCTGAACATTAAGAATTAAGTAATTTTCAAAATTCAACGAAAACATAATAAATAATATTATAATAATATTAAATTTCCGTTCTGGGAATCATTTATTATTTAAATGTCATTTTAAATAAACAAATTGGTAACGAAAGAGGAAATTACTTAGGCAATTTCAATATATAATTTACATCTGAATTATTAATTATGTATTTTGTTTAATTGTAGTAATCATTTACTTTCTGTATATTTTAAATTTTAGTAAGAAAAAATAACGTTTTGATGATCAAAATACTTTTCATTCTTAATATACGTAAAAGCTAATCATCAAAAAATTACTTTTAAAATTATTAATGATCCATAAGGATAATTGCGTTCTAAATACATTTTTTATTTACCCACATTATATATAAGGAAAACATTTTAATGACATGAGTATAAAATCAATTAAATATAACCTTAAATTTACGTTCTAACCTTGACTTACACCAATTTTTTTTTTGTAATTTTAACAATTCAAAATTGAAAATTTCCATTAAAAAATATATTTTAAATATAAAATCTAGAAATAATTATTTTTATAACAATAATTAAAAAAAAACAAATGGGAAAAATGATTTTACGAGTATAATAAAATCAAATATCAAAGGTAAAATAATATATGTACGTATATATAATATTTTAAGAGTCATACAATTTCCCTTAAGGCTAATTAATAAAATGAATAATATTTTTTTATTAAATTTTATATAACTCCCCTACCATTTTATTTTTAAATGATTTTTTTTCTTTATTTTTTTGAGACTATAGAAAAAAATAAAAATAAATGTAAAAAATTTCAATTGCTTAAAATTTTCAAAATTAATTTGAAATAAATAAAAACGTGACTAAAATACATTTTCAAATATAAATGACAAAAATAAATTTTCAAATTGATTACATGTTATGAGCTCTTATCTTTTTATAATATTGTAGACACCATTTGTAATTTTCGTAAAAAAAATTTCAACTTAAATAAAATAAACATTAGTTATATTGAAAATTTCAAATTATTTTTTACCTTTAAACATTTACTATTTATTATCTTGACAATACAATTTTATATATTATTATACAATATGGGAGGTTGTTTTAAGCAGAACCCTGACATTGATTGATACATTGTCATTGATTTTGATAAAAACAAAATGATAAATAGTTAACTTAAAGATCTTAAACTTAATATATGTAGAACAAAATTAAATATCAAACTAAAATGAATACTATACAGTTAAAACGAAGTGAAACAAACAAAAAACTGCCTATCAGCAATTTTTAGACAACATATAAAAATATGAGTATAAATTTAAATATAATAATTAATATGATAACAATGAAATGTCAATAAATGTTGTTGATTCTAAAAAGTCTGCCATTTTAAAGAACGACGCGTGACAACTTAATTAAATTAACTTTAATTGAAAGTGAATTGAAAACTGATTACCGCGACCGACAGCACCTTTAAATTCTTAAGCGGTAACCAAAATGACAAAGTTCGATTAATGTGTAAATGTTGCTTAGCGACAGACTTATGTTCAGTTCCGCAGTCTGCTTATGAAAATTTAATAATGTTATTGATTGCCCATAATAGGCGTTTGTTTTTTCGTCAAGTTTCGTTAAATATAGTTCTTTTTATGTTTAATTCGATCAGAAATCAGAATGGAATTGGCATAGTAAATTTGTCATTTCATTGTATATCTTTATATCTTTTAAACTTTAAATTATATCAAACATATAATATTTTTTTTTAACTGAATCATTTTTAATTTTTTTTTTTTAAATTTTATAATATTAATAATTCTTTTCAATGTTATTCTTTTCTTTGTTATTTATCTTATGCTTGCTTATGTTAAATTATGATTCGACATATGTGTTGACAAATGACTATGCTAAAATGATAAAAAATATGACATTTACAAATGTTAAACTATGTACATAATTTTAATTACTGTTTTAAATTAATAATATTGACAATCACATTTTCAAATTTCTTCTTAATTTTGAATTACATAATTTTTTTTTTTTTTGTTTTTGTGTAAAATCAAAATCATCACGTACATTATTAAATATCGAATTATTAAATATCTTTATAATATACAAAAATTTTATAATTCGATTAAAATACCCATTACAAGTTTTAGAGAAGCGCTTCCAAAAAAAAAACTTAAGTATTGTATAAACACAATTTTAATTTTTCAGTTTACATAAATATATAGGTACATATTACATACATATGTACTTACTTTGCAGTTTTTAATAAAAAAAATTTACACCTATTTTGATATTTACCAACATCTTTGAAATTTTTGCTTCTAAATTTTTTTTTTATATGTAGTAAAATATTCCCTCTAATTAAATATTAACATTCTTAAATATTTTCAGTAAACATAAAATGATTTTACAATTTATTTCAAGGTTGAATCAAAAATTTCGAAAATTTAAAAGAAAAAAACTTTTTAGTAGTTTACTGAAAAGAGGATTTCTTTTCTTTTTTTTTACCATTTTTTCCTTTTTTTTACTTTTAAATATTAAAGTGACCGAATATAAGACCTTCAAAGTGAAAATTAAAGAAATAGAAAAAAAATATATACAGGGATACATCTTAATTTTTTTGTTTTGTTTTCCACCCTTTTTTGTTGCTCTTTGGGTAAAATTGAAAAATTATTTTTCCAAACCAAAATTCTTTTGATGATTTTATGCAAGAACGACAGTAGAAAAAGAACAGCATTATAGTAAATTAATAAAATATAAAAAAAAAAACAAAATGGTTAATATTTAATTTTAACCATGTCCTTTTTATTGATTATACATAAAAAAAAAAATTCAATAAAATACAAATTTGTGACAATATTATTAAAGTTTGGATTTGAAAAAGGCAATATTAGAAAATTAAAGGTTTGCAAAATAATATGGTAAATTTTATTAACGAATCAAATTTTATGTTGTGAACTATTAGACTATATTTTAAGAGTTTATATTTTTGTCATCAAAATCAATATTTAATAATTGAATTCGGCTTCTAAAGATATTTCATTGACTAGATCCTTTTTCAAAAAAACTTGAAAATAATTTTCCTTACATTCGTTATCTTAATTGGTTTTTTTTTTTTTAAATATTCTTATTCAAAATAGTTTTCTTAATTTTTGAAATAAAATCGGTCATTTAGACACTTTTAAAAGAATTAACCTTTGAATAAAAAGCATATATAAGCATGTAAAAGCTATAAGTATAAGCTACCTTCATGTTATGTATATATCCATAACTTAATAATGTCTTTCATATCGCATTTGATAATGCAAATATGCGAACTAAATGTCTCATCAGTCATTACTTAAACATGACTAAATAAAATTATATTTATAACGCAAGAAGAACATATATTTAGATAATGCTTTCATATAATTATTGTTACTTACTCTACCTATAGTATCTCGACATTAATAACATTTTAAATCGACAAATAATAACATTTATTTAAAGTTAAACTGAACATAAAAAAAAAAAATATTTACTTTTAAGTAATATAATGCCTGAGAGGTTTAAATACTTAATAATTATATTAATTATAATGGCAACTAATTAGTAACAAGTTCTTTTAAAATGTCTCTGTTTAATTTCTCATTCTTTTGGAATTTTTAATGATTATTGTTAAAATAAAAAAAAAAAAATCTTTTTATTACATCAAACGGCAATAATCATTTTCATTGTTATCTTTTCTTTACTTTTAAATTTTTTAAAACAGATTTCTTATTTTTTACTGAATTTCTCTAATCTGTAACAATTACAAAAAGAATTATAACAAAAAAAAAATAAAGATTATATGAAAAAGGATTTATTTAATACAAAATTCTTTTTTTATTTACTTTTTACTAAATACACATCCCATCCAAAAAAAAAAAAGTTTTGTATTATAAAATAACTTTTAAAAGAAAATAAAACAAAAATTAAATTTCTGAGAAAATATGCCTTTTAAAACATAGAAAAATGGAACATATTTATTTTTAAAAATGATCGTTGCGTACAAAAATACATAAACCATTCATTAATATTCACCATTTTCCTTATTTTTTTTTTTGTTTTTCTTTGTGCTGTAATCACAATGAATTAAGTCCAGTTATGTACATTGAATTAACTTATTGAAACGATCTTATAAAAAATAACATTTTTCTTTACTTTCACCTTAATTAATTATAACACAACAAAAAAAAAAAATAAAAAATAAAAGGAAAAAGGAAAAAACAAAAACTAACCACATTACCACATTCATTATTATTATTTTAACATTTAGTTAGGTTTAAAAGTTAATTACAGGACACAATTTTATACAAAATACACAATAATAAATTTAATTTTATGTTAAAGGTTACCTCTAATAGAATAATGACTATGTATTCTTGTATATATATATATACTTATAAGCACATACATATAAATATATATATATTAAGAAATTTCAAAAATCATATTATATACGCTATACCCTTTAATGAAAGATGTTTTTTTTTTTTTTTCGTTGTTTTTGTTTTCTACTTTTTTAATTAAGCTTCAAAGTATTTTAAAAGCCAATTTCTTTTAAAATATTCACCCTTTTGATTTTGTAGATTTTTATCTAAAAACTATAAAAACAATCTTTAATATAAAAACCTTGTAAATTTTTCACCTCTTGTAAAATTAATTTTTCTTTTTCGTTTTTTGTTTTTTTGTTTTAATTTACTATACAAGTGATACGGTCGGTGTACCATTCACCCTACATTTAATGAATATAATAACGGTTATTTGCCGTTAATACTATATAGCATTTTTATAATACATATTAAGCATATATTTTACAAATATAGTTATGCATATATATATATATGTACTTAAAGGTATGTTATGTAAATTGTGTTTTTTTTATATTATAGAAAAAAAAAATGTATACAACAACTCAATTCAATCAAATATTAAAATATGTTTATATCTTGTATATAGGATGATTTTTCTGTTTATAAGTTTATAAGTCAACCTCTATAAAAAAATGTTTATAAAAAAAAAAAGTTTATTAATTATTTTTTTTATTTTTATTTCAATTACATTTTAATTAAATGAAATCTTTTAAAATGGCTTGAAACAACTTAATTAAAAATTAATTAAATTGTATTTAATTTTTGTTTTTCTGTTTCACTCCTATAAAGAGCATAAGGCATCCACTAATTCGTATATTATTCATTAAATTTAATTTTAGTTTCTTAAATTATTATTTCCACTAAGTTTTTGATTATAGAGTCGGCAGTTGCTATGTATATTGTATAAGATATATGTATATATATAATATTATTTTTTTTTATATATACCAACATCTTCAAATATTATTTTTGGATACCATCTATTACACGATATAGAATATTACAATATAAATTACTAAAATAGGATGTGATTTATCGACAGCTTACAACTGAAAGTCCGGTGAATTACCCAATATACGCCATAGGTCAGATAAATTGGAATCGAATAATGATAGCAAAAACCAAATGAAAATGAAACCTGCTTTTCATTTATTTATTTAATAGTACATAACTATCACATAGTACTTATTATGTAATAGTTGTTACTAAAACTATCGGTTACTATGACCATTACAGTTTAAATACTATGAAATTGGTTATTGATACATTTGTTCTTTTACTTGGATAGTAGAATACCTCCTACTTTTATTCTGAAATCTAATAACTATAACGCATAGTACTCATAGCATATTGTATATTAACACAATTGGCGCGCATTTAAATAATATATGATTAAAATTTTTTGAAAAAAAAAATTATTGGACACATTGAGTGAAATCAAAAATTAAACATGAAAAGTAACACTGGCTCAATGTTGCTGCAACACTTACGTAACATGTGTTGCGATACTTTAATGTTGCGATGCTTTCATGTTTTATTTTACGACAATTTTGACGTAACGTTGCAAGTAGTTTTTATTTTTAAAAACAAGACGAAACGAAAACGATGTTACGAAAAATTTAAAATGTCTGCATTTTTAAAAATATTTTTTTTAAACTTTTTGTTGGATGAAAAGTTGCAATCATGTGAAAGCCAATTCTTGCTTTTCAGTTTCTTCCAATGAAAATTGTCAAATTCAAAAGATACTTGTAGCAACGCAAAATTTCATGTTACTCATATTTGATAAATGTTACCTTAATGTTGCTGCAATGTTACTTAAATGATTATGTTGTTTGTTGCATGATTAATTTTTGATTTCATGACCTGCAACATTATTACAACACTGTCGCAGTATTTAATTTTTGATTTCACCCATTTATCATTATATAGCGATCTTATAAAGAAAACAATTTTAGATACATAATTCTCGAACAAAAAAAAACACTAATGCAAAATGAATAAAACAATATTTTACAACTATTTTTTTTTTAAATATGTATACTTAATTACCATATGCGATTTTCTTTTTACTAAGTTATTTCTGAGCTCTTGAAGCTTATTTACCAGTAAACTATTTTGTTAAAGTAATCTGTTGTATAAATATTTATGTTTACAATTTAATTAGTTAATTTATATTCATTTATTCACTTTTATTTCTGTTCTTTTATTAAATAAAAAAAAAAAATTTGATTTTAAATTTTCGACCCAAATTTCAAAAACATAAAAAAATATTCTTTAAATGAATGAATTTTAAATGAATATTGAATTAAACAACTTGAATTATACCTTCAACTTAAAACATAAAACATAAGAGTTCGACATTTAAATAATAAAAAAAGAAAATTTATTTTTGTAAAAATTTAAATAAAAAAACATATTTAACATCCACAAAAAAATATATTCATTTTTATTTATTTTTTATGAATTTTTTATTTTCTTTTGAAAATTTACTTGAAAACTTTTACAAATTTCTATTTTTTTTTTTTTGTAAAATTTTAAACAAACAAATTATCAAAAAAAAAAAATAAAATAAAATAAAATGGTATTTTAAAATGAAAATACATGAATTTATAATGAGATTTGATTAATTTAAAATAAACAACAAAATAAAAAATTTAAAATAATTTTTATTCTTTGGTACACGCACATTTAAATACATACATATTTTTACTTTTATTTTCCATTTTTATTGTTACTTCTTAAACTTATAAAAAGTAACGAAAAATGGTCATCTTCAAAGTTTGAACTTCAATGTACATGACATAAATCATAATAATAACAAAAACAAATTATCTTAATATTAAAAAACAACAACAAATGAAGCCTAAGGGGGTAAAACAAGTGAAATTCTCAAAAACTTAAAAAGAAAAAGAAAATACAGGATGGTATATTTTATTTTTTTTTTTTTTATTATTTTTTTGTTTTTAATATAAAAATGTCAGGGTCAAGGTAGTCAAATTTGACATTGAAATTTTTATAAATTGTTTTATTAATATTTAATTTTATACATTTTGTTTTTTTGTTTTTTGTATCAAAATAATAAAAAAAAAATAAAAACAGTAGGCATTTTTATTATAAACTTAACTGTTTTTCATTTTCCCAAACGAATGTCCTTTTTTTTTGAGGTTTTTCTTTTTATTTTAATTTCTGGATTGATTAAGGATGGATCCATTTGTAAAAAACAAAAATTGCAAGATAAAGTTTAAAAAGAAAAATTACCTTTTTTCTTCATTTTTATTTTTTTTTTTAAAGGTAAATTTCAATTTTTAAGGATTGTTTTTAATAATAGACGTATGTAAGAATGATAGAGGTATGTAAATTTTAAAAGAGATTTCTTTGAAATTCTGAAATTTATTAAATTGTTCTTAATGATACTGAAAAAGATCCAAGAAAAATATATATATAAAATATTTATTTATTTCAATGTATTTTATTATTTAAAATATTCTATAAATTTAAAAATCATTCAAGAAATTTTTAAAATATTTTCGCATAAGCAGTTGCTCTTCAGTATAACTTTTAGAAAGGAACTAGGTATGTGCATTAAAATCATGTTACTGCAAATCGTGTTCATTTCAGAAAAAAATTATGAAATTTTGCATATTTATACAATATTGCAATATTACAAAACCATAGGATTTTGCAATATTATTATAGGATATTGCAATATTACAAAACCATTGGCTACTAATGCCATTATAGGTCGAAAACTACTATAAAATTATACACTAATATTATTTATTTTGTTTATATTATATATTATATATTTACACTATATTTGGTAGTAAGGGGGGTTTGTTTTCAATTAATAAAACTTGCTACCTGTGCAGGGTTTGAACCCGCACTCCCTCGGTTAATAAGCCAAGTGCTTAACCATTAGGTCACCGAGGCCCCTATTATATTCTTTTATTGTAATAAAATAAAACAAAAAATAATATATTAATATTATCCCTACATATATATTCTGTTTGTTTTTTTATCACAGAGAATTTTGATTAAAAAAATATTGAATCGATGATTTTGTAAAAGTGTTCACTACTTTTATGGACAAAAATCTACTCAAATATTTTGATTTCGGTTTAAAACACATAAATATTTACCTCAACTTTTCTGAAAACCATAATGTTATTATATTTGATTTAAGAAATGGCATTAAATGCAAATTAACTCTTTCTGATTTATATTTGCATAATATAAAGAAGAAAAATAAAATTTTTAGATATTTTTAGATAAATTAACTTTCAATTTAATTGAATTCAATAATTAATTATAAGTTTATTTTATTTAAGTTTTAAATTTTAGGTTAAGTTTTTATTTTAATCAATTATTTATTTATAGAACATAATTTCAATACATTCATGTATTAAAACCTATATTACTACGCCAGCGGTAAATTAAAACCATAATGCACTAGCAACATTTTAATTAAATATTAAACTGATAAAATTTACAAGTACATATAAGAGAAAGAAAAAATTTACAAAATTTAAACAAAAAAAAATTACTGAGTAAATTGAGTAAACATTGTTATAAATTTAAAAAGTTAAAAGTTTTTAATTTGTGTCAGATGTAGATATTTAAAAAGGTTGGAATTTGACAATTGATTTGAATACAGTATACTGGAAATGTTGTTGCCCAGTTTTAAAAATGTTCTTACTTGATTAAATTGAGTACAATCCTATAATATGCATTAAATTTAATATAGCATTATAATATAGAATAATATGCATTTCATTTAAAACAGCATTGTAAATATTGCAATATGGAGGATCATCTTGAAGAAATAGATATTCTTTGTGGTTCTAGTCTTAGCCTGGTTAAGATGACGCATTTATGTCTTTCAAGATTTATATTAAAAACTGGATTATTTATTGTCGGCCAATGGGATTTCAAGAAACTTGTGGAAGTCCAAAAGAAAGAGCGGAGGGAGTATCCATCCAAAAAGAAAAAGCGGAGGGAGTATCTTTAGGAGCAGATAAAGAAATTTTAAAATCGTCAAAAACTGAGAAAGATTTAATTAACGAGGAAGAAATTTTATTTACTGAAGTTCTGAAATTATATTTGCAATAGAATTTATTTTATCAAAAAGAGGTAAATATTTAAAATGGATATTTTTAGTAATTAGCTTCGCTGCTAGAAAGTTTCTTCTGTCAATTAATAACCAGGATCCACTCTCCACTAATAGAGCATCAATTCATTAAAATTAAGAAAAAGAAAGAAAAAATTAAAAATCAGCTGTCTCCATCATAGGACCGACCGCTATTACACAAAAAATATAATGCGAAATTTCATAGATTTTTTATATAATAACAATAATAAGCAATCAATTGTAAAAATATATAGACATTCATTCATACATCCATATGAATGTACATAAGTACATGATTTTTTTTTTCATTCAAAAATATTAAAAATAAAAACTGTTCTGTTGTAAACAAGTACAAAACAAATATAACTTTAATATTGAATCTGCTATAACAAAAACTTTACGGTTTGAACTTTGCGTCATCAACAAGAGTCATCAATTTCGCTCAGTCGTTTAGGCTGTACACGTGCCCAAAGCCATAGCCAAACATACACACACACACAGAAAGTTCACACTTTAAAAATTTTTACAGCCTTCTACGTACCGGAATAGTTAGTGCATATTTGCCAAAATCTCGCGTACAAATTTTCAATATGAAAACAATACTTACCTTATACATTAATGTATGCAGTCGGTAAAAAAAAAAAACTAAAATAAAGTTCTTATCAAAAAAAACGTGGTCCACTGGAATCGGTCGAATGTGTTTTTTTTTTTTTTTTTATTTTATTTATTGAGAGCAAACGTTACATCTTTCCTTCATTCAATTATATAAAAACATCATATTATGTACATATATACATCTGTAATCTGTATATACTATACATATGTCTTGTCATTTATTCAATCAATTTCAATTAACAAAGAAAAACAAAATATTCTGATAAAATTACTTTTTAATACTTCGTTAAATTTTTTTTTTTTTTTTAAATTAAAAAAAAATAAAAAAAAACAAGAATTAAAAATAAAATTTTATACGCGTGCCGTGATTTTCCAATATATACTTATACATACTTACTTTATGTTTAAGTTTCCTATGTATTATTTTTATTTAAACTATTTGATGTATAAAAAAATTATATTTACTATTATAACAAACTAAACAAAACTTAAAAAAAAATAAATTTAAACTACAGATTCAGACAAAGTTTAACAGTTATAGCTATAAGTTTATTTTTTTTTTATATAATTATACATTTGTTAACTTTTTTTGAACTCCTGTGAGGAAATAGATGTTAAGGCGAAGAAAAAAAAAACACTCTCTTTAAATGTACAGTGGCGCTCTTTTAATTACAATACCAAAATCTTTATATTTTTCTATAAATATAAAGATTTAAATCTTTATTTTTTTTGAAATATCTTGGTATAGCAATTAGATAGATAGAAAAAACAAAAAAATTTTAGATATAAGATATAATTTAGATAGAAAAAAAGTTGAAAAAACTTTCATAAAATTAATATTAAAAACTTCATAACTTAAAATTAAATAATAGCTATATTGAATAGATCGTAATAGTGATATTTTAACCTTTTCTAACTTACTTTTAATAGTTTTGAATTGTTTTTTCCTACATTATATGTAGCATTGCATAATTTAATAAATATATTAAGTTATATACAATTACTTACGCATATATCTACCAATAGCATTTTAACGTAATCGTAATTATTAACTATTATATAATGGATAAACAGGGTGCCCCAGAGTATGTTTCAGTTTCAGTTTTTTTAAACAAGAAAGGTGTCATTATTTTAAAATATGAAAAATAAAATATAAAAAATAAAAATAACTAAAATTTTAAATATAAATAACTAAACCCCCTCGAAAGGACCAAAAATGAAGTTTTTAGACTGGAAATTCATCTAAATCGAGATTTTTAAATGGAAAAGGGTATTTCTCAATGCAAATTTTAATTCTACGTCAAAAATAAGAAACTTTTATTTTTATAATTGTTTTTCTTGCTTTTTAAGTATTTTCCTTTAAAATGAATAAAAATAAAACAAAAATTTTTCATATTAAGAACTAGAAATAAAACATTATCCACCGTTTCTCATCAGAATTCATACCTTTATACTGTCCTATTAAAACTATCTTTGGCGAATTCAATTTCGTTAATAATTCTTCCAATAGTTCTTTCAATCTAAAAAAAAACTATATATAAATATGATATATATTATAGACTAATAGAATAAGTATGTAAAAAATTTGTATAATTACAACTTGATCTACAGTAAATATCGTTTATATTCGATTAAATATAATAAATTTATTTTCTTATATATATATTATAAGTATAATAATAAATGCCAGTCAGTCATTATATATTTAAACGATTTCATTATACTTTAACGATATAGTTATAATAATTATAAGATATTTCAATTATATATTATTAAATAATTAATTTTAAAAGATCCATGCAATATGTTTTCATAATTTAAAAAAATTGAAGCAAAAAATATATAACTATACAATACTTATTATATCTTATAATTTAATTTAAAATTTCATTATATAAAATGTTTAATGCATTTCATATATATGCATATATATACGTATACAAACATGAATGTACAAAAGTTACTATAATAATATATCCTAGGAGATGTAATAAAATATGAATTATGAGATTTTTTTTTTTTTTTTTTTTTTATTTTGTAAAGAAAATTTCCTTTTAAAATTTTTTTAAATTCCCTATAGAATTTTGTATTGTTATTGTTACTTATACATATATATATATATATATATATATACATAAAGTTAGACTAGAATTGAGATAAAAACAAATTTTTAAGAAAACAAAAAGTTTCTAACTAGGTATTAAGTATAACTATTACGTATTAGCCTTAAATTAAATTTAATGATAAAAAAAAACCTACATACTTAAATTTTTAAATTTTTTTTAATTTATTTTTAAAATGAATTGCACCCATGTTTAAAAACTAATAATAATCAAAAAATAAGTTGAATATATTATTTATTAAGGAAACGAAAACTTTCCTTAATAAATAAATTCTTTAAAATAAAATTTAAATAAAACTATAGTCAATATTTTATATAATATAATTAATAAAAGTTTAAAAGTTATAATTATATTTAAAAAAATAAATTTATAAATAATGAAATTGCAATTTTAATAATTTAAAATAAATTTTTTGTTTTTATTTTATAATAATTATTAAATTAAAAATACTTATTATATTTTTTAAATAATGAATGAAAAAATTGCATAATAAAAAATTTGGACAAATAGTTATTAAATGATTTTGTTTAGCTATAAAACCATTATCAATATATCAATATAGAAATGATTTGATCATTAAAATCAAAATTATGCTATAAAAGTTTTCCTCTTACTACACGTAAGAGCATATTAGGGCATCACTTATATTTATCTTAGTAATATATTACAATAAATTTTAATAGTGTAGCCTTCTTAGGAATTCCTTCCAGATTCCTATTTCCAAATAGTGAAAATGTTATAAAAATATTTTGAAGGAAATTTTTTCAAAACCAACCGCTCAAAAATATGATTTATACATTTTAATTAACTTAAATTTAAATTTAAACATTTAAATTTTGTAAAATTTTAAATTTTACAAATTTACAATTTTTGTCCATATAAGCGATGTAATTTTAAATGTTAAAGACTTAAATGAATTCAAAATTTTTTTTTTATACTTTTTTCTATGTAAAATAAAACAAAATAAAAACAAAAAAAAAATATTAACAAAAAAATAATAAAAACAAAATTTTAAAAAATTAAAGGTAATGAAACATTTAAATTTATAATAAACGAGATGTTTAAATTTAATGTAAAAAAAAATTTTTTTTTTTTAATTCAGTTTTTTGCATAATAATGCACATTTTGTTATAGAAACTCGAAAAAATTTCATTAGAATAAAAGGATCGCCTATAAATATGCAAATTTATTTAAAACCCGACAATGTTTTTCTTTTAGGTTTAAAAACCACTTCTTTGTTTTAAGCAGAATTTTTTTTTTATTGTTATAATTTAATTTATTTTCTATGGCAGAAAAAAATATTTTTTTCATTTTGCATCTAAAAAAAAATAGGAAGAAGAAGATAACAGCATCTTTTTATTTAAAGTGTTATTTACAAAAGGAAAATTTACTTAAACTTTTTAAAATTTAACCTCATTTTGAATAGAAATTTAAAAAAATTTTTTTCATAAGCCACTAAAAAGCTAAACTTTTATATGTAATTATATTTAATAAAAAGTACCTATCTAAAATTTAATCAAGGACAATGAAAAAAAAATAATAATAAAAAATTACTTAAGTATTGTTTAGTAAATTTGTTTTTACACGTGATATAACTGGTTTTTTCAAAGTAAAAACAAAAACTTAAATGACAACTTCAACACAATTTTTTCTTTTATTATTTTCTTTTTCAGTTCAATTAAGTTTATTGAAAAACATTTCATCATGAAAACAATGCAAAAAAAAAAGGAATGGAAAAAATTCATTATAAAAAAAATTTTTTTTTTTTAACTTACCTATACAAAATTATCAAAAGATTAATCGATTCATCGCCTTTTTTTTCTTTATTTTTTGTTTTGAAAAATGTTTGTTTTTCTTTTTAATAATATGAAGTCCGAAACATCTGTTTCAAAATTCTCTATTTCTTAAGTTTTTCTTTGCTTTCCCTTTCAATTCTTTTATAAAAGAAGAATAATTCATAACTAATATAGTTATATATACACAATACAAAAATTAAATTTATAATAATACTTAACAGATTGACCCTTTAAATGATTATATATAGAAAGAAAAAAACCATAAAATAGATATCCTTGTTAATTTATTTTTTCAGAATTTGAACATAATAAAGGAAGAAAATAACTACAAACAAAAAAATAAAAAAAAAATTATTAATAAAGAAAAAATTAAATCTTATCTTATCCTTTTTCATTTTACAATACAAAACAAAAAATTCCATAATAGATTAATAAAAATTCTCCATTTTATAATATTATACTATGTTTTTATTTCATCTCCATCATCATTTTCATTTTAATCATGTCATTTCGGACATTGATTACAAATTTCAACAAGAAATTTTTCCATTTTCTTTTATTGTTTGAATACAATAAAATAATACTTTCATTCTACATAAATATATTTGTTAAAAACATGTGTCTTTTAATCATCGTTACAATAACAAAACAAAGAATAAATTGAATGTTTCATAAATAAAATTAAAAAAAAAAAAAAAAATAAATAAAATTATAATAAAACCAATATTCTTACACACCAAATACTTCCATCTATAAGTATTTAATCCTTGAACTTGACAATCAAAATTTGTTTTCTAATTTATACAAAAAATTACAAAACATTTAACCATTATTATTATTATTATTATTATTATATTTATCGGCTTACAAAAATGAAATGGATAAAAAATAAGGAAACAATACAATATCAAATATCAAACAAAATAGTTACAAAATATATTTAAAATCATCATTTCACATTTTTACTCTACGATTCGGTAAAATCTAGATTTTATTCTTTTAAATGTATGTGTGTGACTGTTTTTAGTTGAATATAATACTTATAAAAAGAAAAACTACATAATAAATTCCAGTAAATTTACGTATTTAATGGGATAAAAAATAATTTCCGAAAAAAAATAGTAAAATTAAATCAAGTTCAGTACAAAAAATCGAATTTTCTATAAAAAAAAAAACAAAACAAAACAAAAATGAAGATTATTAGTTTCAACTTTTAGATTTTATTCCATTACAAAGTCTTAGGGGTCATTAAAAAAAAATCTAAAAATTGGACATTAACCAGATCTCGGAAACTAATACATATTTAGTTATATTGTATAAGTTATTAAATACTAACCTACAAATATTTCTAGATAAATTAATGAAAAAAAAAATTAAATTTTCTTTTTTTTTTTACGAGGGACGGTGGAAAATATCGAAAGTCACTCAAAGGATAATTAGGATAATTATTTTGAAGAAGGATGTTAATGTTCTTCTTGAATTTCGTTCTATCGTACACAAGTAAATTACTTACCAACTTTTGGGAACACATGAGTGGGCATAAGATTCTATAAACGCATAACATATATTGACAATTTTTGATTTAACTCGATGCCCAGAATATTTAAATCTGTTGAGTGCTGCAAAGCTTTGCCCTGAAATGTCAGGTTGGGTGTAGTAGTAGCTATTTTACGCGAGATGAAACAGCATTTTTGGATTTTCGGTAAATCATTATTTAGCTCACTGATTTTTCTTGTGAAATTTTTTGCTGTTCTATTAATCTGATGATTAATACCACAGCGGCTATGAAATTCATAGGAAGCTACAAGGATGCTTCTGCGAAATTGTGGATTGGATTGGAGGTTATTGAAAGTAGGTCATTGATAAATATTAAGAAGAGAGTGGGAGACAAAACTGGTCCCTGAGGGACACCAGCTTTAATTATAAAATTTCCAGATAGTTAAATAACCATCGACAAGTACCCGAATCATGCAATTGCAAAGGAAATCTCAAATCCATTTATATTTTCTATTTAGCAAATATCCAAAGATATATTTTCTAAATAACAGGATTATATTTTAAATAAAGCCATTAGCAACTAAAGTTCCAGTTTTATTATATTTTTAAATTTTTTTTGTTTTTGTTTATAACATTTAATTTTTCTTAAGTTTTGTTTTCAAATATTTGAGTAGCTAATATTGTTACTTCAAAAAGATTAATAAATTATTAATAAATTTAAAACAGCAATTAAATTTTTAAAATATTCTTTTGTAAATCTATAACGTTTTGCCAAATTTTGAAGTTTTTTTTGAAAGAATCTGGTTTTATGTTAATCAAATTGAAAAAGAAAAATAATTTTTACTTGTATACTAAATTTCTTTTTTTTTCATGAAATTCGTAAATTTTATTTTCGAAATAAAACAGGGTAACCTACCAAACAATGAAACAAATTCTCTATTGTTCCCTTAATTTAAAAGAAGTCATTCATTTTTATTTTCCAAAAAAAAAATATATTTTTTTAATAAAAACTTAACATATTTTCCTCCTTTAAAAAAAATATTGTCAAACTCAAGAAAAAATATGTCATTTTATTCTATTCATTTACAAAAAGCTATAAATAAACATAGTAAAAAAAAAATAACTACATATTTTCAAAACTGATTTAAAAAGAATCATTTAACCCGGAATTTCTATTATTATTAAAATAAATGAATAAATGAATACAATTTTTTATAATACTATTAAATATTTATTGATTTTATATATGAAAATAAATAAACTTTTTGAACACAAATTGAATTCCGGCCACAATTGAACAAATGAATAGAATAATTTCGAATTTCCAAAATTTATTCAAAAATTTTAAAACCTCCTATAATTGGAATAAGTAATTTAACTATTATTTCCTAATTGAATAAACCACAGTCAATTTATAAATTAGTTTTTGAATTAAATTTAAGAGGCAAAAGTCAATAAGAGATAATTTTTTAGAAAGTCCTTCAGATATACTATAAGTACTTATTTTTTTTTTTTTTTTTTTGTGGAATAAGCATATTTACAATTAAGTATATATTGTTATTACTTATCTTAAATATATGCAATAAATTACAAAGCCTCAATAATAGAATTTTTCTTTTCGATTGTGAACATTGTGATTTAAACATTTTTTTTTTAACTTTTATAAAATAAGTATGTTTGATGATGAAAGCAATTCAACTATAAGAATTTTTAGGCCCATATTTTATACTATATTTAAGTAACTTTTAAATAACATAATATTTATTTTTGATTTTTTAAAATTAAAGAAACGTCTTATAGTCTTGTATAATAGCTACAGCCGAGTAATCAACAGCTTAGTGAAATTAATTATTCCAGAAACTGAAACTTAGTCAAATATGAATAATAAATGGCTTAGTGGATGCTCTATGCTCCTTATAAGAGTGAAAAGAAAAAAAAATTTATGTAATAAAACTTTTCAGTTTATAAGTAAATAGTTACTAAAGATAATATCCTTTACAAAGCAGCAATAAAATCAAATAAAAATTAATGTTTTTTTCTCTAGAATGAAATTATATTAGTTATATTCTTGTTACTACATAACTACATTAATTTTATTAAATTAATAGCTTTCATAATAAATCTTTAGATATGAAGTACAGTTTAATAAAACTTCATATAGTTAAGAATTACTACTTATACATACTAATTTATGTTTTAACTTAAATGAATTCAATGATAACAATTGCAACAAATAAGTGTGACATATATAAAACTTTTCTTTGAATAAAAATTATTAATTAGTTATTAATAATTATATTTAAATAAGACAATTACTTTGATATTAATAGTCATTAAAAAAAAAAAAATAATTCTTAACATAAATATTTTAATGGCACATGTTACTTATATAAATAAGTACATACTTATATACTAATATGTACATATTTTTAACATTAGAAAATTATAAAAAAAAAAATTAAATATAGGTCAGTTATTTTCCTTATTTTTCCCCCATATAAAAAAAAATTGTTGTAATTTAAACATTGTTGAAGAAAGAAAATATATTTTTCTTTAAATAGATTAGAATTGTTGCAAACTCAAAATTCTTTTTAAAAATAAGTATTAAGTAGGTACTTATCTTATTTCAAAAAAAAATAAATAAATTTTTACTGCTTCTCGATCTCTAATAACAAAATTTCTTAACTAAATTTTAATTAATACTTGATGTAATAGTTAGCTGAATAAATACTAAACTGAATTTAAAATAAATATTAAAAATAAACACATTACATGGTGCAGGTAGATATGGGTACAAAAATTTAATTTATTACAACAGTAACATTTATATAAATATATTTAAATTATTAGTTAATTATTACCTACTTATAAAATTTAAAAATATATTTTTATAGTATATATAAGTAATATTTAAATAATAATTTTAATTATATAAAATGAATTTAAATATTTTAATAACAATTTACGTGCACAGCTATAAATCATTTAAGATAAAACGAATTATGTATGTATATTTTCAGGGAAAGTTTTAATATCATTTTCATACATTTTAATTTTTTTTAATTTTTGGAAAAAAAAAAACAAATTACATTTGCCGCACCCTTTCATTACCTATTACAAAAATTTTCTATCTATCTACCAATCTAGACAGATTATTAATAAAATCCTTTAACAAAAACGTTTACTATAAAAATAAATAGAATATAGGGTAAAAGAACTATAAATTTTCTATTTATATCCTCTTTTTTTTATTATTAAATAGTATATTTACATAGCATGTTTACATTTAAACAAAAATATATTTTTATATGTTTATTGTACCTAACTATATACTATATACTTAAATATTTAACATAGAAAAGTTCACAGGAAGATAAAAAAAAAAACAAATAAAGAATAAAATTTAACTCAAAAATGTTTGCTTCAGGGTGGTTGGTGGCATCCACGTTTTTTTTTTTTTCTTTCTTTTGTTTCGTAAATATATTCTAGAAATTTGTTATTCTTTACACCACAAATGTATTTACTTAGTATATAATCTTTTTTTAATAAATATAAAAAAATTACAAAACATTTGAATGTAGAAAATGTAGAATCTAACCAAGGTAACTAAATAGTTATTATAATTGATTCATGATGCATAAAAATTTTATAAATTCTTAAACGAATGTCGTCAACTTGAAATTATCTGAAAGATATATAAATATATATAAATATATATATATATGTATATATATATAATCCAGTACAAAAACAATCTTAAAAAATAAAAAACGCAACATTAAACTGTGTCAGTAGGTCTTTCATCCTTCTACATATATACATACATATATATGTACATATGCTGTATGGATTTACAGAAATCATATTTATTTCTATTCTTTATCTGTGTTCTGTATGTACTTATATAAAAAAAATATATATATATGTAATTTTATTAAATAATTTTTAATACTATTTCTATCTAATTTTCTACTTACCTTAAATGGTTTTTTAGTTTCTTCCATTGTTAAAAATTAACTTTTTTTTTGTTTTGGTAGTGTTGAAATTGGTCCTTTTTTGTTTTTTTTTCTTTTAATTGAATAACACTTATTAATTGAAACTTAAATTTATATTATACAATTTTTAATTTAAACAGTCTTTATAAAAAAAATATTTATAAAAAATAAATTAAATAAGCATAAAACTTATTTTGTTTTAGCGTTAAAAATCCCTTGTTTTATTTTTTAAGTTCACTTCTTTCTTTTTTTATATACAATTTAATACATATATTCTGTTGTTCTGTTTTTATTTTGGTTTGTTTGTACTCTTTTTGACAGTTCTTTATTTTTTTTTTTTTTTGTTTTAGTTTTTATGTGTGTTGTTATTGTTACAAGAAAATACCAGTATACCAATAAACTATACAGAATTTAGCCGGATTTTTTTTTCTTTGTTTTTTTTTTCGCTCAGTACACAACTAGAACAAAATTTTTGCAATCTTTCCGGTTTTTCGTTATTCTTTAGATTTTATAACAACCTGCGAACACAATGGTTTAAAACCGAATAAAAATTCTTTATAATATTTTCTTAAATATATTTGAAGCTTTTAAAAAAAATACAAAATAATAATAGAAGCTTTTTATTATTAAATAGATATAATATTATTATTAAAGATACAAAAAATTTATATATTCTTTATATGGAAAATAAATTTTAGAGAAAAGAGAGTTTCAAAACATATTTACTAAAATTTGTTTAATAGGTACACTTACAAGTTACATAATATTATATTTTGTACATAAGTTTATATATTATAGTATTATAGTTATTGTATTATATAAATAAAAATGTTTCCATGCTAAAATTCAAGTAAATTCATACTTTATAAAATTCAAAATAGAGTTGAGTTAAATTTTATATGAAGGTACTTTTAAAAAATTTTTATTTTTATTTAAAAATTTATCTGTAATTTTGTTTTTTTTTTTTTCTTATAATAATTTACTGCAATACATTTTTTTGTTTGTTTGAACATCATTTTCATTTAAAGATATTTTTAAAAATTCAAATTATAAGAAAAAAACAGATACAAGTTATCAAAAAAAAAAAATTTAAAGAAATTTTATTATGATTATATCTGTTTAGTGAAATTAAAGGTCGCTGTTTTAACCTACTCAACTATAAATTTTAATCTCGGGTCGGGCTGAGTCATAGAAATTAATAAAAAAAAATATAGATTTTTTAAATAATAGATATACAATTAGTATAATATAATTAAATAAAAAAAATATGTAAATATAATATATCATAAAATAAAAAATAAAATAAAATAATTTTTGTATAAGATAATAGATGGCGCACAAATAAAACGATTTATTTACATACTTCCAATAGTATTGAATAATAGCTAACAGCCAAGTATCAACGGTTTAATGAAACTATAATAATTGCAAAAACTAAAGATTTAATTAAATATGAATAACAATAATTGATTTAGTGGATATCCTATGCTCTTATAATGAATGAAAATGAGAAAAAAGAAAAAAAATACCGTATATCAAATTCATTTAAAGGGAGGTAGGTAAATGCAATAAATTTTACCTAAATGCAATAAAAACTAATGGTCTTTAAAATGTTTATCAAAGGTCTAAAAATTAAGAAATTTTCTTATTCAACCTAACCTTATTATATGTATGTACATAGCCATATATAGAAAATTTAAATTTGATTTCGTTTCTTACACTATAAAATAAAATTTATTAGTTATTTATAATAATTAATTTTAGTTCAATAATTTAACCGTATTCATAATTGAATGTTAATTAACAAAATGTTAATTTAATGTAAAAATTCTTTAATAAGTATTTACTATTTTTTTAAATTAGAAAATACAAATTAGAACCAAACATCTTAAAAGTTAAATAATAAAAATTTATGCTAGATTTTTTTTTTTTTTTTCAAAATTTAATTTACAAACATAAAACAGCCATTTTTCTTTTTTCTTACTAATATCGTTATTATTTAATAATTAATAAATCATAAAAATTAAAAACCAAAGAACTGTGAAAATTTAAAATTATTCTTTTACTGAAAATGATATACCTACCTATATATATATATATTTTTTTTTATGTAAGCAAAACTTTTATTTCATTATGTATTTTCTAATAAAATGTTAACCATAAACGCTTTTATCTTAATTCATGGTTTTCTCTTCCTTTTACAGAAAATTAAAAAAAAATAGAAGATATATATACCAGAATTTACATAATAATAAACAAAAAAACAAAAAAAAAAGAAAGGATACATCTCTTGACAACGACCGTTACCTTTCTTTTCTCTATAGTTAAGATTATCATATATGGATATAAAATTGTGGTTTGATATTATTAAGAAAGTTTTCTTTCACTTAAAATTATATATATATATATATATATATATATATATATATATATATATGAATTATTCGTCTCGCTCTTTCTTTAAAATTATATATTACTTAATAAATGTACGTATAAAAAGATAATCTGTCTAGAACTTTTTGGTTTTGTTTTTTTTTTTTTTTGTTTTTTCGTACTTATATTTTGCTTATATATTAAATCGTCAAATTAAATATATACATATTTGTATATATTTCATTTTAATATTTTTAAAGTATGATATATATCATATATATATACAAAAAATCTTAATTATTATTGTATATATAATGTGTAAAAAAGCTTTTTTAAATTTATATTTTTCATTACAATTCAAAAAAAAATTTATTTTTTCAAATGTATATATATACATTGCAAACATACATACAAACATTATGTATTGTATTATACATTTTTTATTTTCATCTTACATCTTACATACAACAATTTAAAATTTCGTTCAAAAAATTCTTTCTATATTTATATAAATATGTACATATATTATATTTTTACCTAGCTATATATTATATACTTATTTACATACAATATAAATAAGAACATACTATACATATTAGTGAATTTAAAATTTATTCAAGATAATCTATTTTTTTTTTTGTTTTATATAGGTGTGTACGTGATCTTGGTCCTTGTTCATACTTTTCTAAAAACTAAAAATAATAAAATTTCATGTAAAATTTATGTTAAGGATGCAGACATTCGTCTTAAAATGTAGAAATAGAAAAGAAAATTTTCATAAAAATTTTTTTTTTTTTTTTTTTGTGTAAATAGTAATATTATGTAGTTATTTTTAAAAAAAATTTAATATTCTTTTGTTTTTTTGAATTTTATTTTTTTAGAAACTGAAAAAGTAAAAGTAGCTTTTAAAAGAATTTTTTAACTTATAATATGTTTTTCTTTTTATTAATTTAAATTTTTTTTTCTTCAAATTAGTGAAAAGAACATTTTCTTTTTTTTTTTGAATAAATTACAATAGTTGAATCGAAAGGAAATTGAAAAATAAACAGATTGATTATTTCAATGTTTTTAAACTATATGTAAAACAGTCCAACACATTTGATTTAAATGTTCTTGAGATAACAAAACTCAAAGAACTTGAAAGCAATTATTTTTCTGTATATATATGTATATATATATTTATATATATATGTATGTATATATATATAATATATATACATATATATACACATATATATATGTGTATATATATGTATATATATATTTATATATATACTATTCATAGTTAATTTAAAATTTGTTAGAAATCTCCTGAAACACTCAGTTCTTTTGTTTTTTTTTATATATCAACAGGTTTCTTACGTTGATTTTCCGCTATACACCGTATTTATCTTTATATGGACTCTTCTTTGTTAATTATTTACAATAATAATAATTACAATAACAAATAACTACTAATAATTTACAAAGAAAAGTTCATATAAATCATCGTACTGCAGAATAGTTCATATAAGTCACTTTATTACAGTCTGGTGAAAATTAAAATTTAATTTAATTTTCGATTATCTTAATTTGGGATGCTTTAACTTATTTTAATAAACTCTATAATTCTTACAGTACAGTACGTATAAATAAAGTATAAATAAAGTCATTAAATTAATAATAATATAAAAATGTAAGGTAAAATTAATAAAATTTGATATTTTTTCTCAAGAATATTCCTTTTTTTTTTTTTTTGTACTTTTTTTTTTTTTTTAAATAGATTTTCAATTACATTTAAACTCCTATAACAGAAAATTCAATATTATAGGTATTTATTAAATTTAATTTGATTTACGTAAACACACGTGATATTCACAGCAAATTGGTATATTATTTGTATATCCTTATATACATATATATAAATATTGTATAACAGCATCTTAAGAGAAAGAATCATCAGATACAGAATCATATTTTTTTTTTCTTAGTTTATTCAGGGGTTGTATTGTTTTTTTTTTTTCTTGCTTGAATTATTTACTTTGTTCTATTTTAGTAAATAAATTTTTTTTATATAAAATAATAAAATAAAATTTGCAATGTTCATATATATTTTATATACATATCTATATATTTTTTGTTTTCTTCTTTTTTTTTTATAATAAAATAAATAAACACTGTATTCAAATATTCAATATATTGTTATATTATTTTAACAATTTATTAAATACCTATTCTATACGTATATAAATATTTAAATAAATATATATGTACTTATATATACAAATAACTGATATGTTAACACATATTGATATAATTTTTATAAATATTTTTTTAAACAAAGACAAATAATAATACATACATTATATATATTTCGCTTTTTGTTGTCTAGAATTTGTCTGATGATGTGAATTTCATTAATAATTTATGAATATAGAATCAAGTATACATATAATATATATATATATATGTTTTATAAAATAAGGACATCATAGAAATAAGATGTATCTATACATAAGTATTTTTTTTTTTTAAATACAGATTATTAAATTTTTTTCATGTGTCAATAATTTATGAAATATTAGAATATTTATAAGATTTTTATGTTTCTGATTGTTAAATTTTGAATTTTTATTGGCTTTATAATAAAAATTAAGAAGTATATTTTTTTTCTAATCCTATAAATATACAAAGGAAGATAATACTATTATTACAAGGGACGGAGATAGTAGAACAACTTGAAGCTAAAAGGCAAGAAAAATGAATCTGCTCTAAAAAACAACTTATCAGACCGTTAGGCTCAATATTTATTTATTTATTTTATTTTATTTATTTATTCATTTTCTCAATAAAGCTATGCATATCGTACAAATTATATAACAAAAAACAAAAGTTACTAAAAGTAACTAAAATAATTAAAATTAAAAATTAAAATCTCATCAGACAGCCGAAATATAAAACACATATAAACGAGGCCTAAGAATAAAATTTGTTCAGGGTATTTAAGTCTCGCATGTTACAAACAAAAAAATATATTATATTTTTTGAAAATTTCAAAAAATATAAAATAAATAAATTGTAATAATATACAAATACTATATAAATAATCAACTATAAACTTATTTTTTTCTTATTTTATAATTACCTTATAGTATAGCTAAGGATAATACTAATATTGCTTAAGAATTGTTTTTGTAATATTAGAAATTAAATAAATAAATTCTTTGCTCCTTCTTATATTCTATGCTTTACGTCATTTTATGTTTATATGAATATTATGGTTAAAATTACATTGTTCTATTTTAAACATAGATTGTAAAAATGTGGAAAACAGACGCACGAAGGGACGAACTAAGAAAGTAAAATTAATAAACATATTTTTTGAAGATTTTGTGCTAAAAAAACATTTTGATTTAATTTCCACAAATTTAAAAAATAAAACAGAAAAAAAAAATTTATTTTTTATCGGAATCGTAAGTAAAATTTAAAGTCAAAGACAGTCATATTGATATTGTAATATTCAAGATAGTGTTACCAGATGTTACTATATCAAACAAAATTAAATTAAGTGTATCAGATTATATATTAAATAAACTGAAAATAACAAGTGGAATTATAATTTTAGTGGTTTAACATGAAAATTACATTTAGCAGAATAGGAATTAAGTGTTAACCGATTGTTGGTTCCTCCGCACAGTAACTCAATAATAAAGCTAGAATTCTGAAATTCTTTCCACTTCGTCTTTATAAAATTAGTTTAGTTTGTTATTAGTTAGTTTAGCTATTAAAATTGAGCACCTTTTTTTTTATATGAAAATAATGTCTGTTGAAGCCAATTGAAGTTAAAAAGAAGGTAAATTTTCTTCTTCTTCTGCTTCATTTATAGATTGGTCTTGGTATATTTTTCCTCATTATCTTAGTATTTTTGAAATTTTATTGCCCCAGCACATCAGATACGGGTAGCTGTCATATATTGGCATTTAAATAAACTAAACTGATCAATACAGTCAACTGTATACCTCTTCCTAGTTTTAAATAAAGTTAAGAACAATGTATATTTGTTATATTTTATAAATTTTGATAACAAATCGAGATAATGTTCCTAACAAAATAAATATGTAACAGAGAAAAATTTACTTTTTAAAAAGAAAAGTCTTCATAAATATGATTCATAAAAACAGGATTTTGTTATACGATCCGATAAAATTTTATTTATTTATATTAATATTACAAATCACATAGGATATTGCAATATTACAAAACCATTGGCTACTAAGGCCATTACAGGTGAAATATTATTATTAAATTATACACTAATATTATTTATTTGGTTTATATTATATATTATAATATATTTACAGTATATTTGGTAGCAAGAGGGATTTATTTTCAATTAATAAATCTTGCTACCTGTGCAGGATTTGAACCCGTACTACCTCGGTTAATAAGCCACATGCTTAACCATTAGACCACCGAGGGGCCTCTTGATAAAATTTTTTAAGCTCAATTCTATACTTATAAAAATTTATTTACCTATTTTACCCTGTTATACACTTTTATAATATAGTTCTTAATGATTTTTACTTTAAATTTTTTTACTTGTTTCGCTACTATAAAAAATTTATATAGCTTTACTATACTTAAGTTATATTTTTATTTTTTGCTACGTCATTTTCTATTAGTGGCTTGCTAACTAATCTAAGAAATTATTAAATTCAAATATGTACTTTAAAATTGTTTGTCTTCTTAGAAGAATTATAATCAGAATTGAAAAAACGCTGATACTTTAAATATTAAAAACTAATCAATTTGAAACAAAGTGAAATATTTACTGATTCTACCATTCTTGGTGTATTTTAATCAAAAGTAATTTCTAAATATAAATTAATTAAAATAAAAATTTTTAATAATTTTCAAAAAATATAAAAAAAAAAAACATTTTCCATTTTTCTAATTTTACGTAAAAATTCAAATATAATTTAAAATCACAAAATATTAAATACACAAAATTTGCTACTTTTATCCTTTCGTTTATATCCTTTTTTATTTTTTGTAGAGTATATAGTTAACCAATTCCATCTGAAAATAATCTCAAAATTTAATTTTTATGTGCAAAAATTACCCAAATGAGAAAGTTTTAGTTGATTGATAAATTAATGAATATAATAAATTGATTATACACTCTCTTAAGTCCTTTAATACCATTTTTTTTTTCTAAACTATTAATTTATTTCGTTTCGTTTGTTGATACAAAAAAAAAAACAAAAACAAAAATAACATTTGAAATTCATTTGTATTTAGAGATATGGTACAACGAAATCTGATTGACATATTCAATTATACTTTTAGAAAGTTATTTTAATTTTTCTTTTTATTATAATTTTTTGACTCTTTAAACTAAAAATGAAATTCTTTTTTTATTTTTTAATAATATAAGTATAGTGAGGGAGCAAAGGTTTACATTAACATTGTCTAGACACACTTATACTTTTATATTTGTAAGGGCAAAAAGACAAAAACAAAATTTATAAAAAACCATATTCTAGTCCAATATTAACAGTAGATGTAGTATTTTTTTTTTGTGTTTTTTTTTTGTATACATATATATATAATATTCGTAAAAAAGAAATGATATAAAAGCAAAAAAAAAAAGTGGAATGAATTTTTTTTTTTTCTTCATTTTGCTTTAAAATCTACTTTATTTCAACACAACGTTACAACTTAAGAGCAATGAACAAGAAATTTAAAATAAAATAAAAAGAAAATTCCTTATTAACCCACAAGTGAAAAGAAAATAATAATAATAAACTGAAAAGAAAAAAAAAATCTGATCATAAAAATGAATTCCAGACAACTCAAACCCTCAAAATTAAAATGTCTCATTTAATGCTAGACAAATGAATAAAAAAAAAAAAAAACCAACATCTTAAGATGATGAGATAAAAATAAAAAAGAAAACAATTTTTTATAAGAGTAAATATTCGATGAACATCATGACCCCACCATCATAGACCACTTATATCGATTTTATATATAAAGAAAAATAAATTATTTTAATATTTTTATTGCAGTGACCAGATTCTTTTATATACATAAAAAAAAACAAAATGATCATTTAACTGTTTAATTTCGACAATTTTAGAAAAAAACTTGATTGATTCTTTATCCGAGAAACTCTTAGACCTAGACCAGACATTTTGTTTCTTCAAATTATCTAATTATATCGTTAACTTTATTTTCTGAAAATCTTTGCCTCTTTAATTATTTTTTTTTTGCAAATATAGTTTGTTTTTTTGTTTTTTTCCAAAAAAAAAATTTTAAATTTAAAAATTATAAAACACGTCTGGATAACAAAAAAAAAATTAAAAACTAATTGAAAATTTCATTACATTTATTTCCAAAATAGTCAGCAACATTAAAGCTGATAAAAAGCATTTAAGAAAAATATGTAAGCAATGCAAAATGCAGTTAAAGAAAATAAGATTATATTATGTAATTTAAGTTATTCATCTATACATTTTTATCGATTTTTTATCGTCAAAAATCAAACAATCACAGACATATATACATGGTGATTCTTTGTCAGTCTCTATTATTTATAGGGTGTATTTGGGGAACCAAAACGAATAAAAATTTTTTATGTAAGGGCGGTTGTTTTCTTCTCTCGGTTCTTGAAATAAAAATAAATCTTAAACATTTTTTATTTATTTTTTTCTTTTGATGTTTAAATGATTTAATGCTCATAACTTTGAAACAATGGGTATTTAAAATATACAAAGTCGAAGGTAAAGCTTCTGACGGTGTCTCAAACTTATTAATTATGTGAGAAAATTTTGCGATCTAAACACATTAAATTAAAATGTTTAAAAACTTTAGACCCCATTATGTCAAGAACTGAGGAAATTTTCTAGAATTTTTTTCGTTTTGGTCCCCTAAAAGAAAGCCTTAAAACTAAAAGAAAATCACCCTGTATAAAAAAAAAAAATTCAATTAAATATTAATTGTCATTCGAAAAAAAGCCCTATATTAAAAGAATATTGAACATTTATGTTAAAATAGTTTTAAATTTTGTTTAAAAAGTTTAAAGGGGAGTAAAATTACAAATATATGTTTGTACCTTCTTTTAAATATCAATTTTTTTAAATAACTATTAAAGAATCTACAAGTTAATACTGAAATAAATAAGAGGTCCTAAAAAATTTACCCTTGATCCTATAAAATTTTTAAAATTATGAAATTATCTTTTTTATAGGATTTACCTATAATACTCGTATATAAATTTAAATTTCAAAATATCCAAGTTCTAAAAATTTGATCAAATTAACTTTTATATATCATTCCACTTGCCAAAAGTTAAAAAAAATCTTAATTTGAGTTTTTTAAGTTCTTATTATTCAAAGAAACAACACATTTAAGTAATTTTTTTTTTTAAATCTTATTAAATTGTAATTTAGCAGTAAAGATAACTTTGCATTATCCAATTCTTAATAATATAAATATTACAATTTCTTTTAAGAATTTTCCAACTTAAACTTCCAGCTAAATTCCATTATGTTTTGTTTTATATGAAATTTGTATTTTCTGCTTTTTTTTCAATATAGTATTAAATTTAATGTTTTGTTTTGATATAATGGTAATATTATTTTTGAAAAATAAAAAATTAACCCTCTTTACATATATATAAAATAAACTCTATATATTGACTTGGGATTTCTTTTCAGATTAAATGGGTGTTCTGCCAAATTTTTTATTTATTATTTGTTTTTGTTACAGAATAAACTGTTTTATAATTTTATGAATTGAAAATTAAGAAAATAATAAACCTTGAAATTTTCTTTATTTAGCTTTTACTTTTACTTATTTATTTTGAAAGAATAAGTTGATTGAACCTTTCGCACATTGATGTCATTCAAATTTGCCAAAGAAAATTTGTTTATTTATTTCATGTCCATTTTCTATAACGGAAAATTATAAAAATAAAGAATAAAGATACATTTTTTTTTCCATATAAAAGTGATAAGTTACGACGTTTTTAATGGATTCAGTGAGAGTCAATACAAAAGTAATTAAGAACAATTATTAATTAACAATTATATGCTTAGGTACTATACTTATGGTCGATTTTACTATAAGTAGTTGGAAACTTGGACGCTCAAAGGGTATCTGAGGAAGAGATTGAAGACTTTCGAACTCTGGTGCTATAAAAGAATATTAAAAATGAACTATGTCAAGATCATATCACTAACGTGGAGGTCCTAATCAGGATAGTCTCCAATAAACAAGTAGGAGATATATAAGAAAAAAAGAAAAGTGAGCTACTTGAGTCACATTATGTGGAACGATAAACGAATATTAAAAATTAACTATGTCAAGATCATATCACCAACGTGGAGGTCCTAATCAGGATAGTCTCTCATAAACAAGTAGTGTATATATAAGAAAAAAAGAAAAGTGAGCTACTTGTCTCATCAGATAAAAATAAAATAAACTGAATGTTATCCAACGTCTATGAGGGAGCGGTACTCTAAGATGAAGAAGAATAATATATGAAAATATCACATTAAATTTGTTTATTAAAATTTATTTAATGCAACGTTTCGTTTGCCGAGTAAGCTAAAAGTTGGTTTAAAATTTTTTTTTATACTTTAAAATTTTTTCTTTGATCCTTGAATTAGACAATTTTACAACATTCCTTGATAATAGCTCGTTTGATAAAAATTTTGTATTATGCTTAATTATTATATAAGAAATTTATATAAGGATGAATATCTAAAAATAGAGCATATTAAAGCTATCTATATATCAATTGAAATCAGAAAAATTCAACATTTAATTTTAGAAAAAATGTAGAGAAAATGTATATGAATTTCATTTAACCATTAAAATCATTAGAAGTTATTCCAGCTTCTTAATTAATCTTTATTAAATATTTTGTTTAAAAGTACTTTTATTTTAAATTTTCTTTAAAATCTTTTTAATCTACATTCATTTTCAGATGTTATATATATATATACAGTTTTAATTGTTAATATAAACCTATATATGATTTAATTTTCATCCTATTTGAAAATTATATAATACGTTAAAACAAAACAAAAAAATTTAAATTGTTATATTTTTAAAATTCATTTTAAAAAATTATTAATAATTTCAAAAACTCATATATACATCTTAAACAGAATTTTATCGGTTAATCAACTTTAAAAAGAATGAATAAGAAAAATTTATTATTAATTTACATAATAATTTCTAATGAATAGAAAATTTAGGTCAAGAGACTTTTTCAATTAAAGAACAAAACACTTTAGGTTAATTACTAAAAAATTTATATTTTTCCTTTTACAATCTGACTTTTATTACTTTTCTTAAACAAATAATGAATTTTTATTGGCAAGGACAAAAATATCATATTCATTTTTATTTTTTTTTCTTTTTAGAAATGTATATAAGTAAATATTTACAAAATGTACATATGTATATACAATATTCAAATGTAAACAAAATTCAAAACTTAAATATCCTTGTTAGTTATTATTAAACAAAAAAAAATATATTCTTTTATATTAAAAGATCATATATTATCTATTTTATTTCTTTTTTTTTATACTCTTTTTAAATAGATAATAACTACATATGTATATATATATATATATATACAAAAACAATTAAATACAAGATTATTTATACATTTCTTTATGTTATGTTATGTTATGTTTTATAATATGTTTTAAAATGTGTATAGGTACTTTTCTTGTTTTTTTTTTTCGCTATAAGGCTGTCATATATACAGAAGTTTTTTTTATTACTATTAGTCCTTCTTGGGTATGTAAATGTATTTTATCTGTATTTTATAATATAGTTTCAGATTGTTATTTATTTGAAACACAACTGAATTTTTGGGCAAATATGTACATATATGTACATTAAAATATAGTAATCTTCTTAAAACTGCCTCCTATTTATTTTTAATCCTTTTCTCAACGTTACATACTGCATTACATCGCATTAATGCATCGTTTTTTATTTAGAAAAAAAACAAAAAAGAATACCTAACGAATAGAGAAAATTAATTATTTAAAAACTTAACTCATTCCTTAACGCTCTATTTCTCCATAAAAGCAAACAAAATAATAAGCAAATAAACAAAAAAAAGAAATATTTATTTTGCAATTATAAAAAAATCATATATTAAAAACACAAATATAGTGTCACAAAATGTTGAATTGCAAACAAAAAAAAAGAAAATTAAAAAAAATTTTTTTTTTTCATACATATATCTTTAAATTACCTGTCATATTTATTTTAATTCTTTACTCCTTGTATGTGGATAACCCTATTATCATGTAACCTGTAATTATTATCTAGGTCAAATATATTATTATCGTCATCATAATCGTCATATTGTGCCAAAAAGGAAAAAAAAAAAATAGAACAAACCAAAGCGAATCTCATACTTCTTATTTTCCGCTCAATATTTTTCTCCATAAACTAATTTTATTTTTCCAACAAAAAAACTATTTTTTACATTAATCCGTATATTTATATATTTATATATATATATAGATATATGTAAATTAAATTAAATTCTTCTTCTGTAGATTTATTTGTATCTTTATAAATACAATAATATATCTGTATAATAAAAACATTAAAATGCAATATATAATACATATAACATGTAAAAAAAATTATTTTCTATTTTAAAATCATAAATTTTCTAATATATATATATATACATATGTGCATCACAAATTGCATCATATTCAAAAGTTTTATATATTTACTAAAAAAAAAAAATTAATGCAAAATGAAATAAATATATAGATTAGGTTTAGAGAACCAGAGAAAAAGAGAAATAAAATTATAGAGCGAGCGCATATCAATTTCAATTATGTACTATAAATAATATAATGTATATATATATATAACATATATATTAATATTAAAACATCTGTAAAGAACTTTTCTTTTTTTTTTTACTCACAAAAAATTTAAAAACTCAGTTGATTTTAATTGGTATGTGTGAGATTCAGGATATTACCAAAATAAAAAAATAAATAAAATACAACAACATATCCTTTCTCATACTATACAAAATGATACATAAAATAAAATAAAAAAAAATAAAAAAGTTCAATATCGAGGATTTTTCTAATGACGTAATATTTCAATTGTTTTTTTTTTGTTTTTATTTTATATTTTGTTTTTTTTTATTTATTGTTTTTTTTTTGTCGATAGTTATACGAGTATGCATGCATTTTCTAAAGTACTGAACTTTTATATTTGTTTAGTTTTCTTTAATTTATAATTTATTTTCATTGTATTGCATATATGGAAAAATAAATTTATTGTTATACATTAATGGATAAAAAAAATAAATTAATTGTTATATGGTTCAATTTACATATACCTAAATGTAGAGGGATTTTTAGAGATTCTTAATATGTACTCTATATAATATAAGAAAAAAACGGAATCCTTAAATGAAGTCATTATTAAATTGTATCACTAAATTATCGTAATATAACCGGAATTATTTATTTTTATTTTTCTTAGGAAATAACTTCCAAAAAAGGAAAACCAATAAAAATGCATATTTTCAGGCGTATGGGAGAATTTTTTTTTTTTTTTAAGATAATAACATTATTATATTAGAGACACATTCTTCAGCAAAATAATGTGAAAATGTTGCAAACTCTCTTGTCCAAAATAATGTTATTATGCTTTACAGTAAAAAAATAGGACGCTTCTAAAAATATTTTATTTCAAAAAATTTATAATCTTAAAAGTTAAATGTTAAGATAATTATTTTTTGCCTTGAGAATTGCGGATATATATAAAATGATAAGATTCTATACTGATTATAACATGCTATCAAAGATAGCTAAGTAAACAATCTTGCAAGCAATCAAAATACTTACACATTCTTCTATGTTATATAGTTGGAGAGTTGTTATTCTTTAACTCCAAAAAAATCTTATCGTAAAAAAAATTGATCAATTTTTAATTTTTTTTTATATTATGTTATATTATTTTGAGAAAAAACAAATGTACTTTTTTTCCAACTAGTTTTCTTTGAGTAAAATTTCATTTGACATTTACATAGTTTTTAACTATCAAGATAAAAAAAACTAACAACTAAAATAAATTTATTTTCTTAACTAGTAGTTATATAAATACAAAATAAGAAATATTTTGCAACTATAAATAGAAATAGATTTTATTTTTAAATTCTATTTACTTCTATATTTATATGGTATAAAAACGAAAATAAAATGGGAAGTATGTAGGTACATATTATATTGCAAACTGTATATAAAAAAAATTTTGCAAAAGCTCATATAATACATATACATATAACCTACAATTTAAAATGTACTAACCATTAAGCACCAATTTACATATTATTTGGCCTTTCTCATATACATATATTTTGTTAATGTATATTGAAAAGTATATAAGGACATAATTGAATATGAACGGGTCATTCAACTTTTATTATTTTAATATTAAAGTGTTAGTTTTTTTTGCATGTTGTTTGCCTTCAAATTCATATATATATATATATATATGTATGTATATATATGCACATATTATATGGATGTAAAATAAATATAAACTTTACTCATTTATGTGCAATGTTTATATATATATATATATATAAGTATATATGCAATTTTTATATATGTTCATATATATGTTTAATGCATTTTTTATACAGAAAAATAAAAAAAGCTTTATAATTTTTTTTTTTTTTGTTTTTAATTTATGCTAAAATGTAACCTACTTTTTTAAAATTTCATTTATATTTTTTTGATGCAATTCAATAGATACATTAAATATTAATATGTATTTATTTTATGTATATGTATATATTATAAAATATAAAGAAGAGCATAAATAAATATTTCATATTATTTATATATATATATATATATTAAGTTTATTTTAAGTGCGATGCTTATTTCTCTTTTTCTTTCATTTTCATTTTATTCAAAACTTAAGTTAAGCTTTTTAAATGCATATAAATTCTATATTAAAAACATTCTAGAGCATTTACATTTTATTCAAATTAATTGTTATCATTTATCTAAAGGATTAATTTTAAAATCTAAAAAAGAAGATAAAAAAAAAATATTTTATATGATTATTTTAATGAATAACAAAAGAAAAAAAAACGTAAAACTACAGAGTCGTCGAACTCATTATAGGTTTTAAAAAGTAAAAAAAGAACTACAAAAATAAAATTTAAAAAAATTTTCCATATAAAATATTCCATAATATGCAATTTGGATGTCATGGTTTAAGTTAAATAATGCTAGAACAGATAAAACAATATGCTATGAGTTATAATTAGCGATTTGAAGTATAAAACATGTATTTAGATATAGTTGAAATATATAGAAAATAAAATAGAAGTTATATTATATTATAATTTTGTTTTTTATTTTTTGGTTTTTAACATTTTTTCTTTTATTTATGTTTAAATGTACTTTGATGAATCGCGCTGAAACCTAAACAATTAAAATTTTAAGATATTGTAACATTTCTTCTCATTTTTGTAAACAATTAAAATCAACGTATTACAAACATATATACATAATAATATAAATTCTGTTTTTGTTCCTTCTTCACTCACTGAAACAATAAAAAACCAAAAAATCCAAATCCGTATCCAAAAAATCACTTACCATTCATACTAGATTAAAATTTCAGTTTGATGAAACATTATTTTCAATCAGCGTTGATTATTTGGCTGTAACTTTGTACAAGATTATGAAACACATATACAATTATACTAAAGTTGCTTATACTTTGTGTGCTATCTTTATTATCGAGTTGTTATATTTATATATATGTATATATATATGTATATATATACATGTTTTTTCTATATTTTGTATCATATTTTATGATCAAAAATAGAAATTAAATAGTTAGAAAAATTTTAAAAACTGTAATTTTTTTCTTTGAATAGGACGAAATAAGGATATCTTAATTATTAAAGCATTATTTATTTCTATTAAAAGGAGCAAAATTTCCGAAACTTCTAATTTCACTATTATATTATATTAAGTTTTATTTTTAATATGGGGTCTCGGTGGCGTAGTGGGTAAGAGCGTAAACACCAAGAGGTTTTTGGTTCGAATCTCACACATGTCGTAAGAGTTATTCCTCCTTACGACTTTTGACCTTACACCAGGCCTGAACAGGAAAGGCTGTGTAATTTCCTGTCCACATTTATGTTTTAAAAAAAAAAAAAATTTTTTTAATATTTTTAAAAATTTCTAAATGATTTCATTATTCATTAGTGATTTAATTGTACAGATTTTTAGTAATTTGTAATCCCATTGCAGAAATATCTTTGTAGTTTTCCAAGATTTCCATTGACTCTATTTTTTTATTTTTTATTTTTATGTAATTTATTTCATATTTTTCTATTACAATAAAATATAATTCATATTTACAAGAGAAAAATATAGGATTCGCCTTTACTAAGTTATATATAATAGAAGTGAGTGACATTTAAAGAACTTACATATTTATAATATGATCAATTCATTTGTATTGTATATATAAGTTAAAGTTAAAAGTAAAAACAAAAATTAGAAAATATAAAACAATATTAAGAGTATTTATCTTTATAAAATTTAAATTCTGTAAAAGAAAATTTATATGTTGATACACACAATAAGAAACAAAACAAATTAACTTAGAAATTAAGCAATGTATAAATAGTGAGGTAAAAATAAAGAATTGCAGATTAACTAGCAACATCAAAAAAGTATTCTATTAATTTGCATAATTCAGATTAATAAGACATTATTTTTCTTCTTACAAAAGACATCTATGATATGGATCTGAAAAGCTTTCAACGCTTCACTCGTCGAAAGCGCGTTCATTGACGCGTTAGCTTAGCTTTATAAATAAAAAAAAATTTCATCTCATCTCATCTCATCTAATGTCATTTAGACCTGTTTAGGATATTTTAAAATCTAAAATCATTATTAGAATTTATATTAAATTTCTGCAGTAAATTTTAAAGTTGTAAGAAAAACGAATTCTCTCAAGTGATTTTCTACAAAGAAATTGAGAATTTCCAAGAAAATATGGTTCTAACTGAAGTTTTAAGTAAATGAATATAGATTTGTATATGCGCATAGGTATATATAAAAAGGTAAAATTCTATTCGTAAGGATTGAATAATTATTACAAATAAATTGAACGTAAACATTTTGTTTAAAAAAGACTTTAAATTTTTCCTCCGGTTTGTTAATAATTTAAAATAAATTTTCTTTAACTTAACTTTAATAATTATGATATATATATATATGTATATACACATATATTACACACTTATATATATATATGTAAAACACTTACATATATATATATATATAATGTAAAACCTAATAAAACTAAGTCAGTGTAAGATATAACAGCATAAGAGTGTAAATATTTCAGTATAGGTATAATTCCTGAGACAAAAACTAGAAAAAAATTGTATGTGAAAGGGGGATCTATTATCAGACGTTTCCGATTTTATTTTTGAGAAATATTTGGATTTTAATATTTATACTACTTAACTCTTGACTCACATACTCTACAGTCGGTGTATTAGTTTTGTTTGAAAACTTATTCTTCAAGGTTTCAGCTGCTGGAAGTGTTATTATCCTGGGGTATTATTATCCTTTTTAAATTTGAACTAAAAAGCATTCGAACATTTTATAGTTTTTTAAATATTTTCTTTAAAAGTAACATGTTTTCTTTCAAAAATGCCTGATTGAGGCACCATTATTATATAAAATTTTGTAAGCTACCATAATTTTGTGCTAAATAACTTTTTCTATATAAATTTAACCGTTTCCCAATTATTTAATTATTTTTTATCCCAAAAATTTAAAACATTTTCCATTTTATTCATTTTAAATTAGCTTCCATAGAACATCTGAGCCAAGAGTTATTTAACAATTACTAATAAACAAAAAAACAAATAAAATAAAACAAAACAGACCCAATGGGAACGATTAATAATTGTTTGCTAGTTTTGCTCTTAGGAATCACGTCTGATATATTTGCAAGATTGCAAATATGGAACATCCTGTATATACTATGTAATTTATGAAATGGAGAAAAAATCACGATAAATCACTTATGTTCCTTTGTATTAAAAATAATTCTGACTATATGGGATGGAACATAAATGGGAAAAATGGAAATAAAGAGGAGTTGAGAGGTAATTGAATGATGAATCTGTTTAAATTGTAAAAGAAAATTGTAAATTAAAAAATTTTAATTCGTTTTTAATTTTAAAATCCGAGGAAACGTCGTAAGAGTTCTTCCCCTTTACGATATTTACAGCCACGCCTGAACAGAAAAAGCTGTGTAATTTCCTGTCCATATTTATGTGACAGAGAAATGCATTAAAAAAATTTTTTTTAAAGTTACTATTTATTTATTCATTTATTTAAGGTTTTGGAAGGCCAATCAACCTTTATGGATTTTATATGTTAAACCTACTATATTGATCTTTTCATTTTCTATGGCTTTTCTATGGTAAGAAAATGTTTTAGTATATAATATTACCAGGACATAACTTTAAGAATCCATCAAAAATATTTTATATTTTGGAATATAATATATATCTATTTGTTAATATTATCTATATTAAATTTTAATGTGTGTAAGACCAATTTATGTTTTTTAGATTTCAAAAATTATGCATAATTTTGAAAAAACTGCTATTTTGGTCAATGATTAGAAAAATAAAAACAAAAAATTTTTTAAATATTTTTAAAAAAATTTTTTTATTTAATTTTTATTTTTAAACCCAACGTTTCATCAGTATTTTCTGACTGTATCAGGGATACTTAATCTTATTAATCTGGGAATATAAATAATAAAAATAAAACAATTGAAGTTATTTTGTAAGTTTTGTTTTTAGAGACATTTGTTTTTATTTTATTTTTTCCTTTTTATTTAAATTTTTCATATATATACCTTTATATATATATAGTATGTATATATTATATACTTAAATGTAAATATTTGTATGTATATTAATTATGTTAAATAAATATCATTAATCAGACATTTAAAGTTTTTATTTTTTTTTTTTTCATTTGTTTTTTCCTTAAATTTTTTTTTTTTTTTTTGTTTTAGTTTAGATTTTATTCTAGACACAATACACACACCTAAGTACATAAGTTGTAAATTTCAAAAATACCATTTTCTGTATTAAGTATGATCAATCATTTTAATTTCGATTTTTGTTAGTTTTTTTTTTTTTTTTGCTTAAAAATATTCTGCTACTTTTTTTTTTTTTTTTTCAATTTCCAATTTTAATTTGATTCTAGTTTTTAATTCAAATTCAAATTTAATTCTAATTTTTTATTTGTTTTAATAACATACAAATAATTTTAATCAAGTGCTTGTGCAAATTAAAAGTTTTTAATTAATTTTTTTTTTTTTTTGTATGATTTTAATTAAATTTAATAGATAGGAATTGTTCTTTCTTGGGTATATCTTTGCCGAAATAAATATACAGTATTACAGTTTTCTAAGTAATTAAATTCAGAATACGTTAGACCCCATGGATTACATATAATAATATGAATTTGGTGGAAATAGTAATAAAATTTCTTAAAATGCAGGTGATTATTAAGTTTCTTTTGTTAGAATGGAATTCTTTGAAACTATAAAAAAAAAAAAAAAATTTACATGATTGAATATTTACGGTCAGATTGCGAATGTCAATTATCAACTAATTTTTTTTAATCCGAATATCAACTGATAAAATTTTGAACTATGTTATGAATCTTAAATAAAATGACATAAATAAAAAAATATTTCAAATTTGTTTTCAAAAATAAAATTTTTTAAAAGAGTATTTACATATATGACAAAATAAAAAGATTTTAAAAGCTCGTTATTGTTACAAAAAATAAAAATAATTAAAATGAAATTCGGTGAAATTATTTTTCGGAGACTTGTAAGAAGAAAATGAATACTAAAATTATTTTTGTCATTTTTTATCCAAGATAATATGTTTCTGGCATATGGCATTGGCCACATTCTAATTCATTTAATGTATTTAATTTTCTTTTGTTACTGACTATATTTTACTTTTTTTTTTCATTCCTAAAACATATTCTTATATACATAAGATTTTTTTCCAAATCTAGCAATAATTATCAAAAAAAGTAAAAATGTAATTATTTTTGAATATTTCTTAAATAAATTTTTTTTTTATAAAAAGCCAATTTTGTTTGAAATCAACCGAAAAATTCTTGTTTGAAAATATCAACTATATATAAATTGACATTTGCAATACAAAAATTCCGTTAACAAAGAAAATTAACACAGTATTATAATAATCGAAAGTTGATAAACGATATTTAAAATATCGATAGATACATAATCGTTGAGATAAAATTTAGGGGATACATATCTCTTATTAACCACACTAGTTGAAACTCAAAATTTTGATCTTAAAAGTGATTAATAAATAATTAGTAAAAAAATCTATAAGAAATTTTTTAAATTATATAATAATATGAATTTTTATATCCTCCTATATTTAATGTATTTTATAATAATATGGGTAAACTTGTTAAAAATGTTGGATCAAATTATTGTACTTTATTTTATATTTTTATATCATATATTTATATATATATTTTTTTTTTTGAAGTAATGAAATTTTACTAAAAAAAAAAATTAATTAAATAATTAGAGAAATTTAACAAATAAATATATTTTTTTTTTCTTTGACTAACAGTAGAAAATAATTAAAGCATTTATTTTTTATTAGAAAGTTTAGTTTAATTTTAATCTAATTTCACATCATTAAAATTTTTTAAATCAAGTTTTATTTTTTAGTTTCAAAAAGATTTCATTATTTATTTTATATAGGATTCTTTTTTACTTTATTTCCGTTTCTTTATATTTTTATTTACTGACATCATGAGAGATATTTTTAATATTTTAGAGATTGACATGTTTTTTTTTTTTTTTTTTGCAGCAGTTTTTAATATTTACATATTTATTAGAATATAAATTTTATGTATATAGGTACAGTGTTTATCTCTGCAGTAAAGTTCAATTGTATATAAAAGTTATTTTAATGAAACAAATATTGAAAATAAAATTTTAAAATATAAAAAATATGTGGGATCGAATCGGATACAAAATCTTGACATTTTTAATTTTGATTTTAATAATTTCGTCTTTTAAAAATGTCACTTTTTTAAATTTCACTTTTTTAAAATTTCGTATTTTTAAAATGAAATTTTATGGCCCACATTCATGTAAAGTAAAAGATCCAAAAAATATCGGCAGATATTTATATCTGTCCAATAAAAATAAAAACAAAATAAAAACTTAGTTTGAAATATTAATAATAATCTCTGTTGCAAAATTATAAAGTCATACACAAAATTGTTTAATATTAAATTTTCAAAATTTATAATTGTTAATTAATTCAATGTCTAATAGAATAAACAATGAATTCAAAGAACTGGAAGTAAAACAGATTACTAAAATCTTATTTTATTAAAAAAAAATTGAGTGGAAACTTGTTAATTTTATTATTATTTTATTTAAATGTAAAATGATCTTATTATAACGAAACAAGAACAAAAAAATTAAAGATATTTCATTTTTATTTGTTTCATCTTACATCAATCAAATCAATCAACCAATCTCTTTATAATATAAATAACTTATTCTTATACATATATTAAGTTGGACACAATATTAAGTTGGACAAAAAAATTGACAAAAAAATATGATAAAAATTTTATTTTACCAGTTACTAAATACAATTAAACAGTTGCGATCGATTTAAATTAACGTAAAAAAATATTTGTGTATGGCGTTTGCAACAAGAGTTTCGAATCTTCCAATTATCTACATATAAATAATTCTATACTTTCACTTTTTACCTTTTTTACTAATGAGATACTCTGTGAATATGAATGTATATAAATATATAATTTAAACATTTATAACAATTTTTTTTTTTTTTTAAGTTAAAATAATAGAATTATTCATTTCTTTAATTTTAATATAAATTTTTTTTTTTTTTTTTAATATTTATATTTTTTTATTTTTATATATATATTATGTAAATAGTTTATTTATTAATTATATTAATTTTTACTATATATAAATAGGAAGAAATTTGTTTCAATTTTTAATATATATAAATATACCTTAAAGGCATATTTTATAATAAATTGTAGGATAGTTAGTGTTCAAATATTTATTTATATAAAATATAAATAATTTATATATGTATATTTTTTCTTAGACACTATAACAGATTTTTAATTTAAATTTAAATAAATAAATAAATTTTTTGTTTCTTTTTAGTATATATATTCTTTTTTTTATCTTTTTTCTCAAAATGAAGCATTTAAATCTAATTAATAATTAAAAATATTATGTCAATTTTTTTTAAAAATTAATAATAGATAATTATTATAATAAGGGTGATATTCTATAAGTGGTTGGTGCAATAGAGTAATAATTAATTAAATTAAAAAAAAATGTTTTACAAAAATTATAATGTAAATTACTCGTAGAATATAGAGCAACATTTATTTGAGTGAGATTAAATGAAGTGAAATATAATAACTAACTGATCGACAAAGAAACTACAAAATTCAATTAATTATTACAATTTTAAATTATTTTTTTTGTTGCCTCTTTCACCATTATCACTAAAAAGTGAATGAAAACAAAAATGAATGAAAAAAAACTATTCGGTATCATGAATATCATTAAATGAATGAACCTTTCATTTTTTAAGAAAGTGAATGAATGAACTGTCATTTTAGTTGTCAAGTAACTGTTGAAAAGTATTTTTGTCTTTAAGTTATGTTTAAAAATGTAAGTTTTAAAATTAATTAATAAATGTGATTAGAAGAAAAAAAATTTAACAAAAACTATTATTTTCAGAATTTTTATATTTAAACTTATTTTTATCACTTTTATTTAAAACTTTTCAAAATTACTTTCTCTTATTAATTTTTATATTAAACATATTTTTGAAACCAACTGAAACAAATAGTACCTTTCACCACTTTTTCACCAAATAAAAATTGAAGTGAATGATAAGCAGATGTATCATTAATTTTTTTTATTGATGAATGATGACAATGAAATTTTTCCATAAATACAGTACACAATGGCAACTATTTTTGACAGTTCATTTTTTAATGGTGAGTAAACCAAAAGTGAGTATGTACCTAAAGATTCATAAAAATGTGAATGATAAAAACAATGATGACAAGGCTCACAAATGTTTTAATAAATGAATTTTAAAATAGATTTCATGAAATGAATTTCAAAATAGTTTTTTTTTTTTTTTTAATGATTTTAAATTTTAATAAATTTTTAATTATAATTTTGTTTTTGTTATTTTGTTATTTTAAATTTCAATTTATTGCTATTTGTATTTTAGCATTAGAAATGATATGAGTTCTAATGAGGATATAACACTGACTGACGCAGAGTAATAGAAAAATAACTTTTTTCTAATGTATTAATTTTTTTTTTTTTTTTTTTTTTTTAGAATTTAGTAATTTTATATTACATACAAGAAGTATATATCCATATACAATAAATCTATTTAATTTTGAATTTCATATAAAAATAATTAATAATATTATACATACATATAAATTTTGTTTATTTGTACAATTACACATTTATATATTATAAGTAGTAATTTGTTAATTAATTAAAAGAAAAAAAAAAAGAAGGTGGTTTTTAATTGATTGTTAAATTTTTTTTTTTTTTCGAATTAGACATTATTAATTTTTTTTTTTTTTTTTTTCGTATATTGATTTTGTCATTATTAATCTTATTTATATAGGCTTTTAATTTAAAAATTCAGTTCATTTTACTATATTTTAATATAGTTCTATATCTCTGGTTATATGTGCTATTTATTTTAAATATTTTTGTAGGCTATTTATATATAAGTGTATTTTTTTAGTACATAAAAATTTATACATAGTATATATGTATCATTTGTATTTTACTCGTAGTAATTTTTTTTATTTTATGTAAATGTATACACAATAATTCTGATCAAATTATTAAATTTATTATATATATATATATATATATATATATATTATTAAGTTAAATATTGATTATATATTATAAAGTATATAGAAATGCATCATTACAGGTTTTTTTACTCTTTTTTTTTGTTTTTTTTTATATGGTGTTCATTTTTAAGAAATTCGGTTTTAATTGGATGTTTTAAATTACTAAAATATATGTTTATAAACATTAAAAAAATCTCTTGAATGTTATTCATTGTTTATTTAATTTAATTTTTTTTTTTTTTGTGCTTTTTACTACAAAAAAAATTACATTGTGAAAAATGTTACAGGGTTTTTTTCAGTTCGAAATTAATTAATACATTATTAATAAATAAAAAATATTTTGCTTTCTTTTTGATTTTTTTTTTTTGTTTTTTCTGCATTTATATTTGATTTTATTACATAGGTATGTAGTATATTATTATTAACAAATATTTATATATAATATACCTATTGATTATTTAACTCAAAAAAGTGCATTTATTTTAAAAGTTACGTATAGAAAACAATTTAATTTTTACGTATAAAAAAAATTTTTATGAAAAAAAAAACTACAAAATAAATAAGTGTACAAATTTATTGCTTTGTATTGAATTAATATTAATATAAAAAAAATTAATAATTTAATATTATAAATAAAATTGAAAGTAAATTGTAACAACAACAACCGTACATTTAAAAGGGGAATTATATATAGAATAATTAATACATAATTATTAATAAGTTTGCGGTTTTTTGTTGCATATTATTTTAAAAATTTAACTTTAAGAAATATTTATATTAAATTTAGTTTTTTTTTTTTTTTTTATTGAAAAAAGAAAACGGGACACTTAAATATTTCTTTTAAAGTTTTACTAATACATAATTTAAATTTAGATCAATTTTTATTTTCTTATATATCTGATAATAAATTGAAAATTTTTCTAATATATATTCGTATATATATATTTTTAGATGAAAATATCTTATCAATGTAAAATTCTTTATTTTTAAATATTAATTGTTGTATATATATATAGAATTCAATTCCCCAATTATATCTAAACTTTCAAAAAATACAGTATTAAATAATTTTATATTTTTTTGTTTTTTTTTTTTTTTATTTTACTTTAATTTTCTTTTTCTTTTTTTAAGGAAAAAAAATATAAAAAAATTACAAAAAGAAAAAAAATAAAATCGGATTTAATTTGGAAAATGGACAGATTTGGGTTAGGTACATTTTCCTCTAAATATAAAATTTAAAGAATTTGACATGTGCTTTTCTCTCGGAATGGATTCACCTTTTGACTGGAAAAACTAAAAAAATATTTTTTTATAAATTTTCGTTACATATAATAATATATAAAAAAAAAAATTTATAAAGTATACTTTGTACATTGTACTACTTATGTATGCACAGAGTAATCCAAAATAGTTAATATATAAATTTTAAATGGAAAATCAAAAATAAACCCTATGCTAGGAGCTTTGAGACAATGTAGTAAAATGAGTGAACCCATTACTGATTTAGTTTTCAACGCTTATATAGTATCAAATATAAGATACAAAACATTTCTATATGGTCGCAAAGCTCTGCCAATCTTTAAAAAAGTATAAAGTATTATGAATATAGGACCATCAAAAATCTACATCATCTAGACTTCAGCACGTCGACTGTCATCCTCTATAACAGATGAAAATTTAAACTGCTATAATAGATAATTTTAATTGAGAAAGCTAGCCTAATCTATAAAATAACAAACAATCTAATTCAAACTAACGAGGTACTGACGCGCCACTCTAATCTTCATGAGCATAACACTAGATCCAGTCATCAATTTAAAACTTTGCAAGCCTACAGTAAACATCAAAACAATAATGTGATAAACTCTAATATAAGAGTCTTCAATTCCTTACCAGAGGTAATCAAACGGGCTACTAATATCAACGAGAGTTACTATTAAGTACCTAATTTTAATAATTTTTCCTTTTTATATTTTTTTTAAAATTATTTCTTTACTTATTTTCTTTGTTGTTATATACATAATAATAATAATAACAATTGTATAGTTTATACAAGTACTAAAATGTGATAAATTAAATTACCACACAGTCTACACTTAGTAGATCTGGCAATACTTGAATAAATAAATAAATATATTTCTTTGAAAATTATTCTGCAATAATCTTAATAGTTTAATGGTGACTAAAACACCAGGTCCACGCAGAGCAGTAAAATTATTGGATGTGGACGTTAGATACTTTGATTTTTTGCCTAAAAGTATTTTCTAAACTATCAGATAAGCATTAAATTTTCATAATATCACTTAATTTTGTGTGAATGTACTTTTTTTAAGGATGGTAAATATTCTGAATATGATAATACATACTAGATAAATATCTTTCGCATCACACCTTAATTAAATAAAAATTTTAAAAATTTTGAATTACATATTCAGTTTTGGTAACCAGTTCATATTCGGTAATGAATAAATTTTCTAATAGGGTTATTCTTTTTTTTTTTTAATTTGTTTAAAAATTTATTTAAAGTTATAAAATAAATTATAAAATAAGTTTGTATATTGTATGCCTAAGTAAGTACATAAACACAACAAAAAACAATTTTAATCAAAGAAGATTTGGGATTTTTTGACCACTATCCATTATATAGAATTGTACTGTAAATATGTACAGTTTATAGCCTTGCACTATAAAATTTATAAAATTTTTATATTAAAAATTTATTTGACACATAATGTTATATATGTACATATATACCTATACATATATGTATTTATTTTTAATTATGTATATAAAATTGCAAATAACGTCAGAAAAATGCTAAGAAAATTTTTTTTAAATTTCAACATTAAACTAAATATTTATAATAGAAAAATTTGTTTATTTATCTTAAATCGGAAATCTATAAATTCTTTGTCAATCAAAAATTAAATTGAAATCAAATATTAATTAAGTATAAAAATATTATACATTAAAAACAATAAATAAACAATTAAAATTTACCCATTCAAAAGGCAATCATCATTTTCATGTTCCGATATATACTTCAACATAACATTACATGCTTCAGAAACTGGTAATCTTGCAAGACCAGCTTCTCTCCTAAGTTGTTCCACAATAGCCCTAAAAACATAAAAACAAAAAAAATTAAAAATTTAATTAAAAAAATTTTATAAAAAAAAAAAACTAAATCTTTATTCTAAATATAAATTTTGTTATTTTTTAAAATGTAAACATTTTAAAATTTGTTTGTATGTAGGAATCGACACAAACCTATTTTTTATCTAGATGCTAGCATATAATTATTATTATAAATAAAATCAAAATCTTAATTTAGTCTGTTCATTTGCCTTCTGCTTTATTTATTTATTTATTTACTTCGTTAAAATAAATTCGTTAAATTGATACAAGTATTTTTCATGTTTATTTTCATTCTATGGCAAGGGAAAAAGCGAAGTGGAATACACCTTTATTTACTAGATTATTATTTAGTTTACACTTACACAGTTTGTCTCATCTTCATGAGCCATTTCAAGATGAGTAAAAATTACTCAGTAATTCCTAAACCTTCATTTAAGTTCCAACATATCAAGCCTTGAGGATATCGCGGTATATTAATTCAAATTTTTCGTATAAGTACTCAATTCGGCATAAAAAAACCCTTTTTTATATACCGTTTTTCTTAAAATTAATTTTATAACAAGATTAGGTACTTATACAGTAACATTCTTATAAAAATTTTACATATGTATATATAAAACAATAAACAATATGACTATAATAAGCTAAATCTCCAGCTTCAGCTTGTTAATTAATTACTATCCTCTTCATTCTTTCCAAACAGCCGCAACTGGTATTAGGAAGTAAACCTGATAGCTCTGATTAATTCCCATAGCAGTTTGGTTCTATTATGTTTATCAACAAAATTTCATATAATTAAAAAAAAAATATTAAATCTTGTTTAATTTGTATACTTAGTTGTTATTATAAAATTTTAAAATGAAAATAACATTTAATTCAGAAAAAATAATTCTTGTATTCAGCTGCAACATAAAAATTTCATTTCTATTTTAAATTTGTAGTATTTAAGGATAAGAAATGTTGTTCTTTTTAGAATAAAGCATTATTATAGTAATTTAAATTGTTTAGAGAATTTTTTTAATAATTTGCTTGCCATAAAAATTTTATAATAGAACTTACCAAAATGTAAATTAATCTTAGATTTTATTTTAAATTATTTATATACATTTCATTTATTTTTGATTTAAAGAAATTAATCACTTTAGAAAGAATTTTAATATAAATTGATAAAGACGTATATAAACAAAAGTTAAAGGAAATGTGCTAGCTTAACATCTCTATTTTCTTACTTTCATATTTTCGTAATTTTAAAATATAACTATAAAGAATTTTTTTATTATAACGAATTGCTTATAATCCACACATGTTGAGTAGTGTATATAGACACAATGGTATATAAGTACTTTTTATTTTATAACAATAAGTATATATTATGCATGCATATACATATAAACACATATTTATATTATGTACTATTTTTTATTTACACTTTTAAATTACAAATGTCTTGTGAGTAGAAAAGGAATTTCGACTAAAAAAAAAAAAATAATAAAAGAAACAATTACCATAAAAATTATAATGCTTCTTATATATGCTTCTTCTATATAGACTGAAAAGAATGAGATAATAACAACAACAATAAAATTAAAAATTGTCCAGTAACGACAAAACCAATAACATCTAAAATTTAACAAAGGATATATCACTGTTCATTCAATCAAAAATCCTTTGAAAAAAAGAAAAATAAATGTGTGTCAACAAATATTTAATATAGAATATATTATACAGATGTTTATGACATTTTGTATATTGCTTTAATTTAAGAAAAAAAAATTTTTTTTTTGTACCTACATTTTTTTTAAAACTCTAATTATTCAAATTAAATATTTAATAAGACAAAAAATATATAAATTCTAGATACTATTTGTAGCATTTACCTTTGCTGTTGCAAATTTGCTGCCATTATATCCATAACTGCAGTCTCCGATAGTCCTATTTTGCCGTTTTTTTAATTTTACACTCAACAAGAAAATAATTTATTATTTAAATTTTATTTATAAAGTTTTAATTGGAAATTATCCTTAAAAATTAAAATTTTAATTTTTATTTTGATTTTCTTTTAATAGATTTTTGTCGCTATAAATATAAAATTGAAGTTATTCTATTATTTAAAAATTCAATTTCCTTTTATACTTTATATTCTTTTTTTTACATTAATTTCGTATTGTTTTGTAAATTTTTATTTTTATTATTAATCAATTTATTTAAATTAGTAGCAATTTAATATGACAATTTAACTGATGTGTTTTATTATTATAAATTTTTATTTTTTTTTTTATTATTGTTTTGATTTGAATGACCTTTTTCACCTGCTGAATCGAACGAAAAAACAACTGAATTTGTCAATGAACTTCCGTTTTATTGATTTTCCAGGATTTTTATTTTTCGCTAAATTATAGCTGATGAACTGAGCGAAAAATAATTGTGCAAAAAAAATCAAAATGTGTCAGATTCAAAAATTTTACTCCGGTTTTTTTCCTTCTAACATTTTATGTAAATGTTTTTTGGGTTTTTTAAATGAAGTCATACATATGTCAAAAATATTATTTCATCTTTTTTTTGATGAAACGGAAAACTTTTGACATTCGATTCGATTAAAATTAAAAATTTTTTTAGTATTGGGTGTGTTTCATTTGTTTTTTCTTTTTTTTTTTTTACAAAATAAGAAAATAATATACTTTAATTAAAAAAATTGATTATATTCATATTGATTTTTATAGAAAGAATTGAATTGTACCAAAAACAATAATAGACATGGATGTTTTATCAAATATGCAACAACAGAGAGCAAATGTTGAACAATTGAGACGTGAAGCAGCCATTGAACGTCAGCCTGTTTCAGATTCTTGTGAAAAAATGCTCAAATATATTGCAGAACATGAACAAGAAGATTATTTATTGGTTGGATTTTCCAGTCAAAAAGTTAATCCATTCCGTGAAAAGAGTTCCTGTACTGTTTTATAATTTTATTGATTTAAAAAAAAAAAATATATATCACTTGGAAATGAGTACATACATACATACATATATCTTAAGATAAAAGAAAATTTAATTTTAAGCAAAATAAGCAGTGCAAATGCCTCATTTCTTTAATTCAAATTTTTATAAAAATGCACAAAAAAGAAAAATTAGGAAAAAAATAACTGACAAAATTTCAATGTATTAATTAAAAAATATTACATTAATCATTTTTTTGTAAAATGTTACATCTTTTGTGGAATTTGATTTCCTTTGTATTATTGTATCGAAATAAATATCGCTGTAAACTCAGTGCACATTAAAACAAATTTCTTTTAATAAAACTTTTATAGGTACAAGAGTAATAAAAATATACGCGACATTCTTTAAGCAATTTATTGCACAATTGGGAAACATTTAAAAATGGATTTGAATTAACTTTTTTCAACAATTTAGTTTTAATACTTTAAGTTCCTTAAAACTATTACAATACATTACATTTTTTAAATTTGAGCTGGTGCAGACAAATGAAAACGACAGATTTAGGTTTTGTTTTGTTTGTATTATAATGTTAGATTGACAATGTTCGTGAAAATGCAATACATACGATTAAAAGTAACAATTAAAAGTAAGCTGAAAATTTATTAAAATAGAAACATTTAAATGATGTGAGAAATACATTTGTAAAAATTATATTAATTAAAAGAGTATAGACTTTCAAACAAACATCCTAAGATTCATCATCACTACCAGCAGGTTGACGTGGTTTTGGACCACCAGCTCTTTTTGCCATTATAATTTGATCTACTTTTAGTATTGTTGAAGCAGCACCAACAGCATATTTCAGACCCCAGTATTTTAAGGCATATAAATCGAAAATTTTTGCATTTACAACATCCAAAGTTTCTGGTTGTTCAGCTGCAATATCTACACCAAAATTTTTACCATTATCTTTATGTGCTAAATATAATTTATGAATCATTTCTGTTCCATTAATTCCACTGTTTTCAGCTAAAGCTTTTGGGAAGACTTCTAAGGCTGTGGCAAATTTACGTATAGAATATTGAGCTAATCCTGGGATTTGATCAGCATATTCTGACAATTGTTGGGCTAATTCAATTTCAACAGCACCTGCTCCTGGTACAAATCTATAAGCATAAAAAAAATCAAAATATTAAAAAACATTGTATATTTTTTTATTTTAATTCAATTTTTACCTTCCATCTCTGGTAATAACTTTAAATGTATTAACACCATCATCAATAGCCCTTTCAATATCATCCATAAAATTATCAGTTGCACCACGAATTACAACTGTTGCAATTCTACAATCCGCTCCTTCATTCGAGAATGATATTACGGTTGTATCACCCAGTTCTTGTACAGATACTTTATCGCAATATCCCAATTCTTCTGTAGTGGGAGCTGTAACACGTGGTAAAACTGTGCCATTAACAGTTTTACTCAAACGTCTTAAGTCAAACTTAGAATTTAAGCGAACTGCCATAAGACCATATTTATTCATAAAATGTAATGCCATATCTCCAAATTTTCCACCAGCAACAAGAATTTTTGCTCCTGTATCTGCAATAGCTTTTATTTGCTGTTCTAAAAGATTTTCTTCACCTCGACTAAAATTCATCAATTCATCGGCACTTTTAATTAAAACAGTTCCTTTGGTTTCTGTTTGAATTATATCGATAGGACACGAAAACATTGCAATTTTAGCCTTTTCTGCAAAATTTATATCCCCTTCCACCTGCCTTTTGAAAACCATACCTTTCAAAACTTCAGACTTCATTAATCCACTACCTAAAATTTTGCAAACACGAATATTGTCTACATTAAAAGTAGATTTCTCTGGTAATACTGATACACAAGCCTTTGTGATCAATTCTGCTAAGAAATCTTCTTGTCCATATTGCTTTGACATAACTGCTGTACGAATAACTTCTTTTACAGATTCAATATTACGATAATCCTTAACTTCATGACAAATTAATGTTGGTAAAATTTCTAATGCTTTTTCTAAAGCCAATTCATAACCTTCCGCAATTTCGCTTGGTGTTACACCTAATCTAAGAAGTTCTTCGGCGCCGTCAAGCAAACCTCCAGCAAATATAACAACAAAATTGGTACCATCACCAACTTCAGATTCTTGCATTTGACTGGCCATTACCATTAATTTTGCAGCTGGATGTTCAACATCCAATTCACGCATTATTGTACCGGCATCAGAAGTAACAAACTGCTTTTCAATATGATTTATTACCATTTTGTTCATTCCATTTGGACCATATGCTGATAAAACAGTTTTAGAAAATTCTTTACATGCTGTGATATTTCTGTATACAGCTTCTTCTAATCCACTGTACATCTAAAATTATTTTCTACTTTACAATATATGTATTTAATTCAGTTTTAATACATGAACTCATGTTGTGCTTTTAATACCAAATATGTAGAAAACATATTTTCTTAACTTAAACATTGTTAAGTAAAATGTGGAAAACAAAATTTTAATAATTTTTATATTTTAATAAAACTTGTAATTTAATTTTCTAAGAATAGTCTAGAATCACAGGCAACCAAAAAGCACACATGAGCTTGTAATTAAAAGTTTTACATATGTATGTTTAAATAAATTTGGAAATTACAATATAAATTGAATTTTTTACTTACTCGAGCTCCATCTTTCATCATTTGTGCCATTCCAGGCGCTTTTGGTACGGATAAAGCCATTTTTTAACACAGATTTTTTTTTATTTTAATGGAGATGAATAAATATGCTCAATAAAGATTTTAACCTCAACAACGGGCTGTTCTGTTAGTCAGATATAAATATATTTTGTAAGCTAGACGCGAAATTGACAATTTTATTAAATAATGGCAGCATTGACATTTTATTTTTATCAAGCAGGGATGAGAGAATCGGGTCTCAGCGGTAAGCATACAAATATGTAATTATGTGACCAAAATCAAAAGATGTTAGTATTTCAAATTGCTGTTTATAACTCAATTTAAGACTTTAATTTTATTACAATATTTTTTAAACCAATTAAAATTGTGGGCAGAGTTTACTTTATGTCTGTTATACAATCAAAAAAAATATCAAATAGATGCTGCCGTTTGCGTTTACTTTACTTACTTAGCTTAAATTGAAATAAATTTATTTCATTATTTGTAATGAATTGGTCACACTTAAATGTATTGTAAATCTGAATTCTGACAGTTTTGAGTTTTTAAGTGAATTTTTCATTAATTTCATTTTCCATTTTGTCAAACCGACTTATTTACATTTGAACTTGAATGATGTATTAATTATTTAAAATGATCGCAATTTGCAGATTATGTCCAACATTTCGTTCAGCAACTACAATTTTACGTAATAATAATGTAAAGAGTACATATTTAATTAAAAAAAATTTATTTTCTGAAGGAAACTTAAATTTAATTAAAGTAAGTTACCGTAATCTAGTATTTCACCATATGATTAAATTTATTTTTAGAAGCCCAGAACATTTTTAACACCAAAAGTATGTAGAAGTCCATACAGCTTGGTACTTAAAAGATTCTTAAGTAAGAATGTACCGGAAAAAGGCAGAAAATTAGTTGGGGGTTGGCTACTTGGATGCAGTGGAATGGTTTTTGTTGCTGTTATTTTAGGTGGATGTTCAGTTTATATTATTTGTTTATACACAGTAATGTATATAATTAAAATTATAGTAGATACTATTACAAAAGGAGCTTAGTTTATAAATTAAAAAATATTTGAAAATATTTTAGTGGTTTTCATTATAAAAATTTATTTACTAAAGGTGGAGTCACTAGATTAACTGAATCAGGATTATCAATGGTTAAATGGAAATTATTAGGTGAACAACGTCCAAGAACACAAGAAGAATGGATTGCAGAGTTTGAAACCTACAAACAGTATCCAGAATATAAAATGTAATTGATACTAATTCTAAAAAAACTCCTAAATTTTAATTTAATTTTTTTATAGAAAAAATGCTAATATGACATTAGAAGAATTTAAAATGATTTATTATATGGAGTATGGACATCGAATGTGGGGTCGTTTAATTGGAGCATTTTATGCTTTACCTGCAGCCTATTTTTGGTATAAAGGGTATTTCAATAAAAGTATGAAAATTCGTGTGATTGCATTCGGTACATTAATAGCACTTCAAGGTTTAATGGGTTGGTATATGGTAAAATCTGGTTTAGAAGACAGATTTCATGGTGAAAATGATGTGCCCAGAGTATCACAATATCGTTTAGCATCACATTTAACATTCGCATTTGTTTTATATACATTATTTTTATGGTCATCTTTAAGCCATTTATTACCAGCTGAAAAACTTCAAAATATAACAAAGGAAACAATTAAATTTCGTCGTTTAGCACACCTTACAAAAGGTATGATATTTTTAACAGCATTTTCAGGTGCATTTGTAGCTGGATTAGATGCTGGTTTAATTTATAATTCATTTCCAAAAATGGCAGATCGTTGGATACCATCTGATTTATTTGCATTGTCACCAACTATAAGTAATTTTACGGAAAATCCAACAACATGTCAATTCGATCATAGAATATTAGGAACAACAACTTTAGCATTAATTTCCGGTCTTTGGTTGTTATCTAGAAGACGAATTTTACCAAAACGTGCATATTGGGCTGCTAATGCTGTAGCAGTTATGGGCTGGACTCAAGTTGTTTTAGGTATTACAACATTATTAACATATATACCAGTTTCGATTGCCGCTTGTCATCAATCTGGTTCATTAGTATTATTATCATTTGCTGTTTGGTTAACGCATGAATTAAAGTTTTTAAAATATGTACCAAAGTAAATATGGAAAATATTTAATTAGCATTATAAATTTTTTTTTTTATGTTTTTGTTGATATCTTTGTAAAATTTTACAATTATTTTGTAAGAGAAAACATTTTTTTAATTTCTTTTTTATTATATGAAATCTTAAATATTAAAACATGAATACAGTTTTTAATACATGGTAATAATTTAATTTATAATAATGTATTTATATTCTTAATAGAAAACCTACATAAACATTAAAATTACCAGTTGAACAAAAATTAAAAAATATGCTATCTTATTTGTGTCATTACAAAAATTAAAAAATTAATCACAATTAATTCGAATAATTCCCCTTTTTTTTTCTTACCAAAAGAACAAAAAATAAAAATTAGTTTTTAAACTTTTAAGAACTTAAAACTTGTTTTTTTTTTTAAATATAATTAAATATAATTATTCAGAATATAAAAAAACCTAATTCATTTATTACACATAAATAAGGAAAACAAAAAAAAAAAGTATTAAAACTTAAAATAACTTAATTCGAATATAATTTACTTCTTTTGATTATTCATCTTCAAATAAAGCAATTATTTTTTTGTGCTCTTCTTTTTCACATGGCTGATAATTATGAAATTTGGCGTTATGGTCTTCTAAACCAGCTATATTTTCAAATACAACACTGCATACACTGCATCTAGCAGAAAAATTTAAAAGTTTTGGTGATGGACTAGCAATATAACTAGCTGCTGATGTTAAATGGCCGACAGGTGTTAAAAGAACTGTATTAAAATGATTGCCACCGCCACCATTTCTTGAATTTTTGTTTGAATTACTATTCGATGGTTGTTTTTGTTGCTGCTGTTGTTGATTTGGTGGTGATGGTGTACATAATGCACTTAAACTAGATGATGATTTTTTATTTTCGGTACTTTGTTGAATTGTTTGAAATGTATTTTGAGGAATTTTTCGAGAATTTTGTTGTTTTGTTTCCGGTGTACTTGCTCTAATTTTATTTATCGCATAATTTGAATTATTTAAGATATCTTTTTTCGTTAAATTTTCGTTAATAATTTCGTCACTTATTACAGCTGTTGAATTAAATTTTGGATTTTCGATAACAGTTGAATTTAATGAATTAAAATGTTCTACAATCGTTTCTGGATCTTGTTCTTTCTTTTTAATCGTTGTTTTTTTATTACTATTTCTTTTAATGTCAGATTGTGACGGAATGTTTATATTTTCACCATTTGACCTTAGCCAATCTGCAATTTTTTTTAAACTAAATATCATTCTTCGAACAAATTCATGTGGTGAAATTGTTTTTTTTCTTCGTATTATTAATAATCTATTAACTTCTTCAATTAAACTTAATAATTGATATTCAACACAAATTGTTGTATGCTCTTCATATGAATCTTCAAACATAAAACGTTTACAACAAGCTGGACATTTTCTTTCTTTATGAATTTCTGGTATATTAATAATAATATTAGCATCTTTTAAAATGTCATTTAAAATATCATCTTCTTCAAAATTTTTTTCTTTATAATTAAAGAAATTCGTCTTTTTTTTATAATCAACCAAATCATTTTCGTCACTAGATCCGGTTAATATATCATCGAGTTCTATATCAAGAGGATTTATTTCTTCATTTAATTCGTTACTATTAGTTTTATGACGGCTCATTTGATGATAATATTTTCGTCTGTTATTGGCAGTTTTATTAGTGTCTTTATCAAATAATAAATTTAAATAGGTATTTAAATGCATATTACTATTACCACTGCCATTTGTTATATTATTGCTATTATTTATGCTTGTATCCGATATATCATTTTTACATAAATTTGTTTTTTGTTTTTGTATATTATTTGGTGAATTTTCAAAATTTTTTTTGAAATAATCATCACATTTATTTGTTTTTGGCTTACTTGCTAAAATATTTTTTAAATCAGAACATCGAGTTTGACTAAAATTTAAATGATTTTCTTTTATTGTAATACTACTGTCATTATTATCTAAAGAATGTTTATCTGGATTTTTAAGTAATTGTGCAGCCTTTAAATTTAATATATTATCAATCGCTTGTTGCCGGAATGTAGCTGCATGCTTTAAATATGATATACATAAAGCACATATTTTTCTAGGTAATAATTTATCATCTATTGTAATTATTAAACCTGTCGTTTCTTCTAACATTTTTGATATATCTTTTGGCCATAATAAAAATTCATTTGGACTTGCATGCAAGTAAGCTGGAATAGCTGCAAATATATCATAATCTCCTACAAAAAAAAAAAAAAAAAGATTAAACTATTGAAATTTAATAAAAATAAAAAATTATTGCTTATGTAGACAGTTTCAACAAACCTGGACTTGAACAAATTATGCAGATATTCGCCATTATAAATACAAATAAATTTAATATTTAACACTTTTCTAATTTTGATCGTCACAATATAAAAGTTCTCATTATTTTATTTAAAATACAAAAATTCTTTATTTTTTTTGAGCATTAAAAACAAATTCACAGAAATAAGTCAGAGTAAGGACATGAAAACAAATACCCAGAAAACATAAAGCCGACATAAAACAAATGTTTTATAAATTTGGCAACCCATAAAACAAGAGAAAAGCGGAAAATGGATTGCCATTTGCCATCAACATAATAAAGTTCGTTTAGTACAAGTTAATAGTTGTTAGCTCACGGGTTTTATATTTAAAAAGTTTAAAAATTCAACCTATATAAAGACTCAGTCCTCGGACGAAATCAAAACTCAAATAATATTTTTCTAAGTTTTATTCCCTTTCTTATTTCCTAGTTAAATTAAATTATTTTTTACAAGTTTGTACATATCTGGAGTAAGATGGCGTTAAATAATTGTTATTGTAATTTCGAAAAATTTTGAATGTGTTCAATTTTTCTCGAATAATCTGGTAAATGTCAAATTGTGATGACATATTCTAGTAAAAGGAAAAAAGGATAAGCACTACAGACTAGTGAATTATAATTGAAGTTGATTGAAGTGAATTGTATTTCTTAAGATAAAAATTAAATTCTTTTACATAAAAAAAAATCAAATTTATTAATTAAAAGTATTTTAATAGTGCGACTAAGTTTTTTTATATTTAATATTAAATCAACTTCATTTACGTAACATTTAATTTCAAGGTTCCAAATCATCCTATAACACGATTTTCCATTGCCAATCAGAATTTTCCGATATTAATAGAAAATAAGTATATACATATATATAAAAAATGGCAAAATGGGGCGAAGGTGATCCAAGATGGATTGTAGAAGAGCGACCGGATGCAACAAATGTGAATAATTGGCATTGGACAGAAAAAAATGCCACACCATGGTCAAAAGATAGGTTAAAATCGCTTTTTACAGACTTTATAATTGGTAAGAACATCGGCGGAGACACAAAACAGATTGTTTTAAAAACTATTATTTATATTAAATATTGTTAAATTAGGTTTTAAAAAAAATTTAACATCCACTCATACATATATAAAAAGTTAATATGTAACTTTATTTGTGCATGCTACATAATATAAAATTTTAATTTTTAGAAATCTTCAGTTTTTGGTTAGTTTTATGTCATTTTTAATTTAATGTATTTACATTTTTAAAAGTTATTTAAATTTCTTTTTCACATTTTAGCTGAAGGTGAAGTCGAAGTTAAAATTGAAGTTGATACATGTAATGGTGAGGCAACGGCCAATAATAGAAAGGGCAAATTAATATTTTTCTATGAATGGAATATTATTCTTTTGTGGTCTGGTAAACTGTCAGGTTCAAATAAAACACATAAAGGAAAAGCTACAATACCAAATTTATCAGAAGAAAATGATTTGGATGAAATCGAAATAACAATAAGTGTTAATGAATCAAATAAAGAATCAGAAGAATTAAAAGTATTTATGTATAATGTTGGTCGGAATAAAATTCGGGGACAGATTGGTATTTATTTAAATCAGTTAAAACAAGAGTATTCTAAAGGTCTTATACTACCAAAAAAAGAAGATAATGTTAAAAAGGTTAAAACGGATGGTGTTAAATCTATTACAAGTGGTTTTAATAAAAAAATTGACATTGATAAATTTAAAAGTGGATCTGATATAGAAAGAAGTGATAATAAATTGGCCTGTAAAATAGATTGCAAGGTATTAAAGTTAAAAGTAGATTTTCAATGCCGTTCAAATGAAATTTATGATGTTTTAACAAGATCTGAAATGGTATCTGCTTTTACAAGAAGTGAAGTTAAATTAGAGGCAATTGAAGGTGGAGAGTAAGTATTTACCTCCTTCACGAGACATTCTATTTTTGATTAAGATTTACAATATTCATTTGATATTTAGGTTTATTTTGTTTGGTGGAAACGTACACGGTCATTTTCTAAAATTGGTACCAAATGAAAAAATAGTTCAAACATGGAGATTAAAACAATGGCCTGATGGACATTATTCTAAAGTTGTAATTGATATAGAAGAAAAGGTATATTTTGTAATAATAATTTAATACTCAAAGGTAATAATTTTAAATTTAAACAATTAGGGCGATCATACAGAAATTAACCTGACACAATTCAATATTCCATCATCAGAAGTTGAATCTACGAATGCAAATTGGAAACGTTATTATTGGAATAGTATTAAGCAAACTTTTGGGTTTGGTGTCCCGAGTATGATGTAAAAATTAAAAGAATTCGAAGTAAAATTAATAAATAAAAAAATAATTTGAAATAATTATGTATTTATTGAATACAAAAAGGTTAAAATTTATAAATCATTTAATTGAGACTTGAATGACAATACTAATAATCAGTTACAACAAATTTATCAAAAAATTAATTTTCCTCTTCAAATTCTTTGAATATTTGTCTTCATTGAAATATTTTTGATAGAATAATTTCTTTTTGTAATAAATTGATTAAAGTCTCAAGCCGAAATAATTAGTTATATTTAAGAATTCAAATAAGCTGTACGACGCTTTTAATTAATATAATTGATTTAATCAGCGAAATGTGGTAATAATTTTTAGTAAAATATTTAAATTTGTATTTTTATTAAAAAATTTTTTTTTTTTTGCTTACATATCAAATAATGAAATAATTTTCCTAATATTTTCTTAAGTAAATTAAATTCCAATAAAATAATTTCATTTCATTTTCAATAGTATATTTCTGCAATAATAATAAAACAAAAACTAAAAAAGTCCTAACATGATTTTAATGTAAAAAAAAAACTTAATTTTAGAACTGTCTTTTTTAAAAAGATGTTTTTTTTTTAAATTTTTTAAAATTAAAAACAAAAATAAATCACTATTACTTTAATTAAAAAATATATTGTTGTTTTATTTTTTATTTGTAGGTTTTGTTTCTAATAAGGAAAATAAGATGTCTTCGTAGTTCGAAAATCCTAAATTAAACAGACTACTTCAAATTTATAAAAGAATTTTATTCTACGCACATTAATTAATTTTTATAAGATAATTAAAAACGAACCGTAGAAGTCTAAAAAACAAAACCACATTAAATATTTTATTAGAGATCAATTTACTAAAACTCATATTTGTTCAGCAAGTTATTCTCGGTTATATCTACTTTCCTTTTTATTTGCGAACAAATTAGGTATAAGGAAAATTATAAAAATTTAAAATCTGTCGAGCTTTTCAATATCTCATAACACTACAGACTAAGACAAATTTAAGTCGCCTATTTTAGAAAAAACCAACTTAATATCTGGGCTCTTTGATGTCAGCGTTTTCAAACTAATATAAAGAGTCAGATGTTACGCTAGCATTATTAATACTCATACTCTACATGGTTAATCTGGCATTGCAATTTAACTAGCATTCCTTTGCAATTTTTAAATAGTAGGTTGCGTTTTCTATAGTAATTAGTTTCTTTCATTATTTCGCTTCATTAACAGTAAATAAGTAATTTTATAAATATTTTTACAATAATTGCGCAAATGATAGTGATAATTCCAAAAATTATGAATTAAGTGATGTTTGTACTAATCAAGATGTTTCATGAAATTTAATTTATTTAAAATTTATAAATAAATACCGTTTTATGTAGAACAGGATTGCAATTCTTGGTAATAGAATAAAAAAAAGAAATATGATAATTACGTATTTTAACTTGAAAAATATATTTCTACTGATTATTAACAGGAAATTAAAAAAGAAAGAGAAAATTAGCGAATTTTAAAATATATTAAAATAATATTTCTATTTTCAGTCCAATAATTTCTTTTTTTTTTGCTATTGAAATCTTAAGACGGTAATATAATCAAATCAAGATAATTTTCATTGTATTCATACTCAATTATTCGTACTTTTAATGCATTTTAAATTTATTGCTTTACTTCTTTTCATATTTATTGGTAGTTTTTTTTTAATTATATTTGTTAATATATTTTAAAATCGTAACTAACTGAAAATTGAATGTATTTATATTTAATTGTCATTTGTCTTAACATATTGAAGTATTATTTTTCTCTCTTAAAAGTAATATGTATTAATAAAATGTTTAATATTTTCCTTTTAAATTTAAAAGATAAATTTAATAATAGAAGTGATTTGAAACTGTGTAAAAAAAAAAATCGGTTTCTTTTTAAAACCTTGATTTTGAATTTTATTTTATTAGCATAATGTTGTCACGGAAATATAATGCAAAAATTGTTAAACGCCGAAGTATATGCAATTTTGAATTTATATTGAATTGAAAACAATGTAAGTAAAAACGTGCTTCAATAAATAGAACAGAAAAATAAAAAAAAAACTAATTTTACAAACATGGCAAATATTTAATTTAAAAGCTTAAAAAAGATTGAAATATAATTTTGAAATTTTTCACTCAAAATCTCTTCTGTGTTGTTTTTTTTTGGTTCGTTAGAAAAATACTTGTTACGCAAGTCTGGGAGTTATTATATTTTATTAATTTTTATTTTTTTTAAACAAAAATAACATTTTTAAAAAATAAAAATTACATATGATTTATTTTCAGATGACCAAAAAAATTTTTTCTCAAACAATTTTTAAGAGATTATTAATTTTACATAATTTTCATTTAAAACTTGATTCTAATATGTATATAAATATAAGAAAAAAAAGTACTCGTTTAATGGTTAATTTAACAATAAGTATGTGTTAGAATAACATTTTATTTGTTATAAAAAGTAATTCTTTGATTTAACGTAAAAGTTTCTCTGAATAGGATGCTCAGAAATAGGCTAAACGTACTAAGATATCTATTATATGTATTAATATAAATGTAAATGTAAAAATACTGCCTCTTGTACACACTGGTCACTATTTAACAGGAAATTATTTTTATTTGTTAATATATACATAAGTATTTATATATGTTAATTTTTTTGAAAAGTTTATTTTTAATATTTTTATAGATTTTCATATTTAGGAATTTTAATAATTTTAACTAGACTGAACATTTAAGAGTAATGATAATTATTATAATTATTCTCCCTAAAAATGTTTTACTGTAAATTATTTAATTCATTTATTTAAAAAAAAAAATAAATTTAATATTTATATTGTTTAAATTATTTATCTGTTGCTTATAAAGCAATTATAAATGAACTTTAATGAAAGCGTAAAAATCTTTTATGAAAGTTTATTAAATCTGGTAACATAGGACATATACACAATATTTAATATCTAATAACATATAGGATTATACACAATATTTGTTAGTAAGATGGATTTGTTAAGAAAAATTAGTTTTTCACTAATTTTTCTTCGAATTAAATAAATCTTACTGTTTGTTCAGAATTTGAACCTGCACTTCCTATGTCAATAATAAATCAAAATAATTAATCAAACTAGTTATAATAAGAAAATTGTATAGTTTCTCACGTTCATGTATATGACTTGTATTAAAATAGTTCTGAAATGTGATCGAAATTAAATTTTTATAATGCAAATATTTAATCTTAAAAAGTACAACAAACACGTGTAAATATGTTAATACTTATGTACATAGAAAAATATTGAAAATATTTATTTTTACAGTAAATTAAAATGTTAAAAACAAAAATAAAATTAAATATCTTTTTAAGATTTTTTTAAATAAGTTAAGCCTAGCTATAAACTATTATTTCAGATTAAGAAATTTGGTTAAAATTATTATGAAATGTGAAAAAATACGGAAACAATGGAGCTTCCCCTAGTTAATAATAAAAAAAACTGAGATTTTAAAGTATATAATTATCTTTAAAAAATCATATTATAACTCTTTTTTTTTTTTTTTGTTCTGCTTGTAGGAAAAAAATGCAAGATAATGTATTAAATATAATGTTATCTTAGGATACAAATACCTAATAATCTATAGAATACTATCAATACTTTAACATTTATTTTCCCCATCTTTAAAATCCATTTACATTTATATTATCGGAAAATTTTGTTTTTCTTATAAAAAATTTATTCATTATTTTAAAGGGCGGTATATTATTATATTTTCTATAATATATATGTATTTGTTTAAAAAAAAAAATAAATAAAAGTATGTTTTATATGTATAAGAAAATTATTTGTGTGTAATAATACCTGTATCAAAATTTTTATATTCGGTATTCTTGTTTTTTTTTTTCTACTGAATTTGACGAAGAATAAGAATACTTCTTCGGAATATTATCTTTTCCTCTAATTAAATATAATTACTTCTCTCTCATACATTCTCTTTATATTTTCCTTTTTTTTTTCTGTTATTTTTAATTCATGGTATGCATGCATATATATATATATGTATAGTATTTACATCAATGATCCTTTGGTCCAATTTAATAGAATCCTTTTACACAGATACAAGTTTTTATTTCATTCAGTCCCGGATGAGATTTTGTACAAATAACTTAAATCATATAACATTGGAATAAATCGCGGTTGTTATATTTCTAACACATTTTGTAAGAAAAAAATAAAAAAAAACAAAAAGAAATTTTTTAAAGGACATTTTTAGTTTATTCTTTTCTTGAAATTTTTTACTTTCTTTTATAAATTTAAAAAAAAAATAAAAAACAAAATATTTTATATGGAATAAAAAAAAAAAATTTTTTTTTTTTGTGAATTTAGGAAAAGTTTTGATAAGAACAAAGTAAAAAAAAAAATATTTTTTGTTTTTTAGTAATTTGTTATTTGAAAAAAAAATTTAAGATAGTTAAATACTAAAATATTTAATTAGAATTATATTATATAGAACGATAAATATTTTGAAAAGTAAAAAAATGAAAGTGAATTTTTAATTTTTTTTTTTTTTTATAAGAATATTTCCTATTTTTCTAAAAGAAAATTTACAAATTGTTGATTTTGTACAATACAAAAGAAAAAATATGAAAGTAAATTTAAGGTGAATTATGCTGTTTTTTTTTTTTTTTTAAATTAAAATTAAAAGTATATTAAATATTAAATTTAATAATTTAATATGAAAATAAAATATTAATTCGGTGTTTTTAAAAATATTTTTTTTATGACATCTTCATTTTTACATATAAAGTTATTTTTTACTCTTTGTAAAAAAAAAAAAAAAAATTATCATATGTGTTAAAGTGTACAACAAACATTAATTTTCTATTTTTTTGTTGAATATTTTTCTATTCTGACATATATGTACATATTATATTCTCTCATTTTGCATAGAAAAAAAAAAAAAAAACAAAAAAAGAAAATCTGTAGAAGAATTTAAGAAATTCATACAATTTAAAATATAAAATTCTTTATGATAAAGAATATAATAAATTTAAAGTGCCATTAATATTTGATTGAATATTATAAAATGAGCATCAAACCGATAAATTAAATATTTGTTTCAAATTAAAATTAAAGAATTCCCTTAATATTTGTTAAAAAAAAAAAATTGCAATAAAAATCATAATACTTACATATTTATATTTTATATAGGCAAAAATATAGGAGTTTAAACAGACGTATACTATACATAAAAAAAAAACATAACATAACATAATAATGAAGATTAGAAATAAATTGAATGAATGACACTTAAGTGGGTGTTTTTTTTTTTTTTTTTTTTTAAATTAAAATATAAATTTATATTAAAATATATATAATATCTAAATACATTATGTATATTGTATATATATGAATATATAAATCTATACAATACAAAATATATATTTCTTTCTTTATTTAAAAGAAAAACTTTTGTGTTTTAATAAAAGTTACATTTTTATTTTAGATTAATTTTTTTTATTTTTTACTAAGTGTAAAAAATTACAGTTTTTATAATATTAATTTTCAATTATTATGAATGAATTATATTTACAAATTGCGTAAATGTGTAAAAACGGTGTTTGTGTTAAGAAACACCTAAATGTATGCAAATAAATTGTCAAATTGTAAAATTATCATCGAAAAAAAAAAAGAAAAAAAAAAAAATGGATACCGAATAAATTCTATATGGTTATTATTATTATTTTGTTTTTGCTATGTTTATTTCTTAGGGATGAAAAAAAAAAAACAAGAGTAATAAAAAAATAGAAAAAAGGATTCTGTCAATACAAGTATAATAATTGCTTATGTGTTAGATACAAAACAGATATTTCAAATATTTTCAATATATACAGTTTTGATTTTATTTTTGCAGACACCCAACAAGTTTTGTATATTTATTTTTTAATGATATTTTTAAAATTTTTTTTATAAATTTATTGAATTTTTTAATTAATATTAAAAAAAAAATATATATATATACATATGTATATATAAAAAGTCAAATATGAACAGATATGAAAACAAAATAATGAAATATATTTAGGTTTCAACCTAGTCACCTAATTATATACACATTTATTCAGTTTTACTATGAAAATAATTTTTTTTTTTTATATATATAGAATATTGTAGTAGGATATATCGTTATAGATATTCTATATACATATAGTAGATATACATATATATAATTACTGAAAATAATATACATATATGTATACATAGTATGTATATAATAAAATCAATTTTCTTTCATTTACTACTACAATACATCAGTATTTACATATTATATTTTTAATTTAGCTAGGGTATATGTATACATTTACAAGAAAAAAAAAAAAAAACAAATTTATATTATGGGTAAAAGTATAACAGCAAAAAAATATTGAATTAAATTAAAAGTATTTTAAGAATTTTTAATTGTTTTTAAAAGAAAATGTGCGATAAAGAAAAAAATTAACCTTATAAACTAGTACATATATAATATATTTATCATTGTTTTGAAAAAAAAAATTATTATTTCAATTTAAGTTGAAGTTTACCGTTGAAATTTTAAACTTTATATAAATTTAAAAAAATTTAATTTTTTTCTGCCTAAATTTCTTATTACAAATAAAAAAAAAAAACAATATATTATACATTTCACTGAATATTTATTATTCTTATACTTTTCTTTCAATTTTAAAATATAATACCTATATATGAACTTAATGTGTTTATTATAACAATTATGATAGTTATGGATATGAAAGTTGAATGACCCTATTATAAAATAACAATACTATATAAATTTACACCTTTATACTTTATACCTTTATACTATATAAAATTACACCACACTAATTTTTTTTTTGGTCAAATATTTTTTTATTTTTCAGATATTTGGCAGTTAATCAACAATATAATAAATTTCAAATTTATATGCATTTTTTATATAGGTAGATGAAAACCTTTAAATTTAATATTTAATATGTAGTTTTTTCACAATATAAATTTTTCAAATTGATGATTATTATTTATTTTTTAATAAACTATCTATTTAAATTATGACATATTTACCTATATAATTTTAATGTTATTGCCCAATTGTAATAAACAGTATTTTATTTTTTATTTTATATATAATCGACATTGAACAACTTTATTTAAAGATATCTATTTAATCAAAATATTATATTTTTGGAAAATTTTGTTAAATTTTTTAAAATTTAAAATGCTCTTATTTCTTTTTGATTATTATGCAAAAACTGAAGCTTTTATGAACGATATTTCTACGTTTTTAATAATCATTAAAAATATAAAATAAATAGGTATTTATTTCTAGGGGAGGAAAAAAACTAAAACTAGGCGGAGGAAACAAAATATAATTTTTTAATAATTTTTCACAAATGACATAATAGACATGATTATTTTTTTTTAATACATTTCTCTGCCACATAAATGTGAACAGTTAATTACACAGCTTTTCCTGTTCAAGCGTGGCTGTAAATGTCGTAAGGGGGAATAACTTTTAAGACGTGTGTGGAATTCGAACCCACACTCCCTCGGTACAGCATATTTAATACGCTCTTACCCACTAGGCCACCGAGGTCCCCATTTTTTTTTTTTATTTACAATAAGTATTCAATTTATCTGTTAAGAAAGTGATAAAAAAAAACTATATGTACTTATACATTATATTATTTCTAATATATACTATTATTCATTTATATATCCTAAATTCTAAATGATATATACATATAATATATACTCACAATATACAATAATATTTTATTTTATTATTTTACTTTACTTAAACTTTTTTGTCTTATATTTTCAAGTTAATATACTCTATTACTCTCAATATAGACTATGTTACTGTGTATACCCAACCATTCATTAAATGAATTGATATTATTAGGAAATGAGTGATTTTTGTAATAAAATGTCAAACAAAAACAAAAAAAAAAAACCAAAATACTCATTTATTTACTCAATTTCCAAAACAAATATTTCTCATCTCAGTTATCTCGAATTTTGGAATAAAATTTTCTCTTTTTTTCGATAACAATTTTCTACAAGTTATTTTTTTTTTTTCTCTTTTAATTAATATCAAAAGAAAAACAAATAAAAAAAAAATTCGTTAAGACCGAATATAATAAAATCGTACCAAAAAAGCTAAATTACCATTACCATATGGAAAAAATTTTTTTTTAAATTTTTCGTGTAATTTTCGTATTTGTCAAATTTATTTGTTGTTTCTTCTATCCCATACATACATTATACAATATTTTATATATTATATATATCATAGTTCTAATTAAATCTATACTTTCGTATATTATACTTTGGAATTTTTGTTTTTACTAGTAAAGTCAAGTTTGTAGGAGTTCAAGTAAATTTTGAGAGTACCCTAAAATGCACACATATTTAAAAATTTAGTAATGTTATATTATAAGGGAAAAAAATCAAAAAAAAAAAAAAGGAAGCAGCAGTAGCAGCTGAAAATATAAGACAAAAAAAAAAAAGGAAAAACCGAAAGTTTAAAAGATAAAAATTTAAAATTTTTCTTCACACTTTTCTTTTTATATACATATATATACATATACATTTATAATAATATAATGAATAGATAGAATGGTTTTTTTTTTCTTCTGTTTTGTCATTTTTCTTTTGTTATTTTTACACGCCAATCTATATACGTATACAATTCATACACATACACACACCCACACATACATAAATGTTAAAAGAATATTATTATATATTATATACATATATATTATACAGATATCTTGTAGATGTTTTTTTTTTTTAGTTTTATATTTTCAATTATATTTTGTTGTCATTTTTGTTTATTTGTTTTTCTGTTTTCCTTTTTGGTTTGTTTTTTTTTGTTTATTTTTTTTTTTGTTATGTACGAATTTTCTGCTAAATAAGCGAATTTTATTAACAAAAGTGAAAAGCAATGTATGATATGAGAATTTAATTTTTTACATTTTGTTTTTTTTTCTTGTGTTTTTTGTTTTTTTTTTTTTTTTGTATATACATATCTAATGTGTTTCCCTTCAGTTTACGAATAACATGAAAAGTGATGCTGTGTTTTTATAAAAAATAACGGTTTAATAGTTCAGTTTTTTTAACAAATTTTACAGTAATAATAAAAGAAAAAGAAATATATATAATATAATAGAGAAAATACAGGAAAAATTCAATAAATATTTTGATTTATATTTTTGTTGGCGGCAAAAAAAAAATAAAAATACTTTTTGCAATGAGTTGTTTATATTTTTTTGCAAAAAAGTTTTTGTTTTTTTCCTCTTTTTTTTTTTATTTTTTATAATTTATTTATTTTTAATTTTTAAATAGAAGACAATATGTTTTTAGTTTGATCAATATGATTTGTTAAAACTTTTTATTTCAAGTGAATATTTATTTAAATCTACAATGTATACTATGTATATATATATTATATATCTATACCTATATGGAAATGTAAATTTAGGATATTAAATGAAACAAGTTTTTTTTTTATTAATTTTTAATTATTATTTATATGTTTAAGAAGTTTTTTTTAAAAGAATTGCTAAATTCGTAGATTTAAATTCTATGTTAAATTAAAATTTTATATAGTTTTACATGTAATGATACTCAAATGTTGTTTTTTTATTCTGATTTTATTCTTCCATTATGATTTAAAACATTTAACTTTAATTTAATTATTTTAATTTGTAAGCACATACACTTTGACAATTTATCTATTTCATTTACAGTTATTTTTAAGCTTTTTATTTTGTTTTCATATAGTTTTCATATAGTAGTTATATAAATTTAATTTAAATATAGACATACGCTTTTATTTGTATTTATAATTTGCGAAGATGTAAAAGGTATTAACTAAACGTCGCCTTGAAGTTATAAGGCAATGGATATTTTAATTTATAAACAATATATATATATATATATAAAATATTTTTGATAAACTTTTTTTGCTTGGGCACAATATTATAGTTTAAAGTTAATAGAAAAAAAACATTAAAGTAGTATTTAGCTATTTAAAAGAAAAAAAAGTAAAAATAATTTTGTAGTAATAATAAAATGCTTTTACTCAACTATATTCTAAATAATTATTACACTGTTATAAGATCTGTTAAAGTTATTAAAAAAAAAAACCACAATAATTTATTTTATTTTAATATAATATTCGATTACAGATAATTATTGTATAGTTATAGTTATAATATAACAATGACATAAAAAAAAAAAAACTTAATTCTTTGAGGAAATGTTTAGAATTTCTTAAAGGCCATATTCTCCAATGATGGCGTTGGCCTGTAACTTCACCGCCAAACTATTTAGAAATATATGGAAATTAATGTAATATTCTCCAATGCTGTCTTTGGCGGCTCGCGTGTATCTTTTTTAAAGTTGAAGTTGAGCAATGTTCAAAGTTGAACGCTGACCGCTGAACTATTTAATAATTTGATTTAATTAAATTTCTCTTTTGTGTAGTTTTTTTTTTTTGTAAACAATAAAAAATGATTTAATGTAATTGTGAAATACAATATTTACTTTTCTTTTTAATTCTTTACTATCCATTTTTAAATTTAATTAATATTGATACAATAACACTAGTATAGTTTACTGTGCAATGAGAATTACGCCAGCATTGGAGATTGAAAAAAAAAAAAAAATGGCGGAAAATAGTTAAAATTGCATAACAACGCAAACATTGAAGAATGCCAAAATGGTTTTAATAATTATAATTATACCACTATAATATAACTATTATATATAGGAAAGAAATACGTTATAAATTGTGATTAATAAGATAAGTTTAATTAGGATCCTTTAATAAGGATCTTATTAACAGTTTATTTTTTTTTTCAGTGTTATGTGTTATAAAAAATTTTTTTTTTTTTTTTTTAATCAAATTTAAAACTCTACTTTGAGTATAATATATCAATTAATACAAAGGGGGTTACTTAAAATATAAAAAAAAAGTACAACATATATAAATAATATTGAATGGAATTAATATTATTTATATATGTTGTCCTTTTATAAATAATCGAATAATTAAAATATTCGATTATTAAAATATCAAAAAAAGGATTATTATTTGTTGAAACATACAATAAATCGTTTAATATACATATAGTGACAAAAACAAAATCCTTAAATAAGTAACAAATTAAAAAAAAAAACAACAGTTTTTTTACATTCATTAATATTTAAATTAAAAAAATAAAATATGTGATAATAAAATTTTTTATAGGTATATAAAATAAATAATGAATGATTTTTTTTTTAAAATATTGACAAAAAAGAAAAAAAAAAATTAAAAAAAAAAAATGATTAAAAATGATTAACAAAATTAATTAAAGAATAAATTATAATATTATATATTATGTGCATGTTAATATAAAATATTATTTATTTTTCTAATTAATTTTTTTTTTTTTAATTTCAGTGAAATGTAAATAAAAGAAAAAACATCCATCAAATTAATATAGAAAATAATTTTTAACAAAACATTACAAAAAAAAAAATCATTAAAATCATTGTTAAAAGAAAACAAAATTGTTTATATTTTTTAATATTGTATTATATATAAAACTTAAAAGTGATTTTAGTGAAATAAAAAAAAAAAAAATACAAAAACAAATTATTATAAAAATTTAAAATAAAATCTGAAAAAAAAAATTTTATATAATATTTTATTCGATATCTTTTCGGATTTAATAAGTTAACATTTCTGATACAGAATATATATATTCCATTAATTATATAAGAATAATATTGAGGTGAGTTTTTATACAAAGAATTTAAAAAAAAAAACTATAAAATGTTTTATTTCAATGAATTTTTAAATTTAATACTAATATATTTAGATATACGTATACATATATTTAAATAAGTCCTTTTTTTTTTTACTGCAATATTTTAAAACAAATCTTTCTTTATATTATATTATTTTATAAGGATATGAATTTACATAATATGTATATTAAAAAAATGTATATATATATACTATAATATACATATAAATAAACTATGAAAATTATGCAAATGTATTCAATCTTTTACTATATAGGAACAAGATACATTTTTTTTCTTTTTTTATTTATTTTCTAAAATATATAAAGAATTATTATAATCAACCTCATATTTTACTGCCTTTAATGTTTTATTATGTAAAAATTTTATTATGGAAATATTAAAGTCAATGTTATACCAATAAAAAAAAATTTCAATTCATTAAAAATTTTACTATTTTTCCAGGATATCATCCTTAAAAATTCAATTTTTGAAAAAAAATTGATCGTACTAATAAATGTTTTACCTAAAATTAAGTCAAAAAAATTAGTTTAAGAAAAGGAATTTTGTTTTTCATATTAGATGAATACTTTTAGTAAACGTAACAATTAATATAGAAAAAAAAATATAAAAAAGAAAATTAAAATTTGATTATCAAAAATTGATACCAATTGATACCAATTATCAAAAAATGCAATAACGTATCATAAATTTTTAAACACTTAAAATTAGCCCGTATATATATATATATAGGCCCATATATATGGCCCATAGCCCATAGGCCATAGACCAAATCTATACTTTATAAAAGTTTTTATAACATTATCATATGAGATACATTTTCATATGAGTGGTCGTATCCTTGTAAAATTGTAAATTTACAAACCATTTTAGAAGTGAACATGAAGTGAACGCACTTTTTTGTATTTTAATTCATTATTTTGAAAATAAAAAAAATTAATTTCGAAAAAATTTTTAATTTTTGTATTTTTATATTTATATTGTAGTTTTTTTTTTATTTAAATTGATTTATTTTTTATTGAAAGATTAATTGATACAGCTTTAGAAATCGATATATCCGTATCCAAAACAAACATGCGGTGATTTAGGCTGTTTTTCTTTAAAATCAAAAATAATTGATAACTTTTCATAATATCACCATAATCGATTCAATTCTTCTGCAAGAAATATTTCCATTTCGATATCATTTAATTTTTTTATTCGATTTTTCATGTAATTTTTTTAATTAAAAAGAAGAAGTTATTATTTTTTTTTTACTTTTACTAAAATTTAAAACTGATAAAATTCAAAACAAAATAGGTAACAAAAACAATTCGACAGATAAGATAATATAATGCCGAATATACAATAGGTTAAGGTATTTTAAATTTTTATACATGTGATATTCAAATTTTTCATTTAAAATTATTATGACGGTTTAAAATTTTACGACGATACAACATTTATAACGCTATAACTTTTAAAATTCGGCAACTCGTGAATATTCCTAATATTTTTTCCTCTATTATTTAATTTACTAAGTATTTGGATAACAAAATAATATGATCTTTAATTTTTTATTGTTATTACTTTGTTTACACATTTTTAGTATATTTATGAATTGAAATATATTGGTTTGATATTGACAACAGTGGGGTATCAAAATATTTCTGAAGCGATGAACTCTATAATTTTTGTAGTCAACTATATAATCCCACCTATAATTCAATATTTTACATATAACATATTGTGGAAAAAGCGTATACAACCTGAATTTTGTAGCTAACTTTAAAATCCTTTAAAATAATTTTTTGGTACATAATAATATGTTTTTGTACATTTTAAATTGCTGTGCTCGCTAAACAAATTATTGAAATTTTGATATTGTAATGAATTCGAAAATCATTCCTATAATTATTTTTTAACAACATGGAAAAAATAGTAGTAATGTTGTCGCCTTCAAACTTTCGCCAAACAAATTATTGTAAGACTAATTTTGCAATTAACTATAAAATACAATAAAAATCAGAATCTTGTATATATATTGTTATATCAATAATATAATGTATTATATTTTCTTTAAACCAAAATTAAATTAATTTTGGAATTGGTAATAAAGTTTAATAGGCCTTATTTCTCATTCGAATGGATGTAACTTCATGAATTAGTTTTTATTATCTATTCGAATAGGATAAAGACTATTAGGCTTTAATTTTTTTTCTTTTGCGAAGGTAGGTGGTAATCTTGAAAGACACTAATGAGAGCCACGTGTGAATTTTCTGTGGTATTAAACCAACCAAATGGCACGTCCTTTTTGAACCAAATATTAGGCTAGAACCTATGGTTTAATGTACTGTTTGATTTGAAGATTGAGAAAAATAGGAATAAAGGAATATAGGAATAAAGAAAATAAGGAAATATTGGAAGCAACTGGATGTTGGGAGATGTGTTTAGAATAAAGATATTGATGCACGTTATTATTGCCAATTTTTTGAAATATGAAATGAAAAATGTAAAGAAAAAAAAAGAAAAAGAAAAAAAAGGAAATTACTAGAATAGATATTTAGGATTAGGATATTTAGGAATAGATAATAGTATTATATAATTTTTCAGCCTAATTTTTAATTTTAATTGTATAATTGTATATATGAACTTTTGATTTTAATTTTGATTTTAATATTAATACAATGTTTGACAATTACTAACGAAAACTTAAATATGTAATTAATATGACCAGACGGCTAAGGTCTCTTTAAATTAATAATATTAGATTAAGCATACATTATTTCTGAAATTATAATTGAATTAATAAATAAAAAAATAAAAAAAATTTTTCCGATACCAAGTTTATACATATCCACAGTCCACACTGTACGCAATAGAAACTTTAAGGTATAAAGAGGTCAAACTGCTTTCTTCTTCACACTCCAAACTCTGCTCTCCTTGTATCTCGGTTGAAATTTTTAAGAGGAGGCATTAAAATTTTTATTTCTTCTGAACAGGTTCTGAAAATCTGTATAAAATAGAGTCTTATTGGACGACTCTGAAAATTTGTTTAGAAAATTTGGTGGTTTTTAAACAAAATATTTTATTTTTATAAAGTCAACTTCGAAAAGTCAAATTTCATTTAATTTATAATTTTTAAAGATTTTATATTTAAATATTATGGCCCTGATTTCGATAGTCATTTCATAAAAATGAAAATGAAAAATATTTATTTCATTTTAATAATTTTTTGTGATTTCGATAGTCGGGCAAAATGTAATGGAATTTAAAATTAAAATGATTTGTATCTTTTTTTGTAAACTGGCAATACTTTCTTATTTTGAGGTTTTGACTATACAAAGAAAAGCTATAAGTAAAAAATTAAGATTTAAAACACGTAGTTCCCAATACTGTAATAGAAAAAAAGCAAAAAATTAAAAAAAGTGCCGAAAAGTGGTGGCTTAGTTTTTGGATTCTGTTTTTTTGGGGCGGGCTTAAAAGTTCAACTTTTTTATTTTTTTTTTTATGATATTTAAATTTTACTACAAAATCGGTGAGTACTGAGTACCTTTTTTTAATCATGTCGGAACGACTTCTAATTCACAAATGAATGGGCTTACTTGCAACCTATGCTATCACATTGTCATAGGTTACTTATAAAAATGCCTATATTCGCATAAATATAAATAAAATACTTCATAATTTTTTCCTAAATCCATTTTTACAAGCACTCATTTAACAATTTCAAAATGAGAAAATTTGACGTTTTAAATGAGTATATTCATAAAATATGACTATCAAAATCAGCTTCTTTTCATTTTTTATGATTTTTTTCATTTTTTATAACTATCGAAATCAAAAATTTTGTTTTTCATAAAAAATGAAAGTGATATGACTATCGAAATCAGGGCCTATATTACTTTATTTTTTCCATTAATCCCAATTCCCAGTTCATAATTCTATTCATTGCATTACTAAATATATGATTTGTTTGATAAAATTGATTTTATATTCGTTCAAATTTAATTTTAATTTTATTAAATCAAAAAACAAAAAAAAAAAAAATAACATGTGCTTTATTCAATTCATAAATAACAATAAATTAATAATTTAAACTAACACGAACCATTAAAATTCTCAGTTAATATCAAATCATAAATAATAATCTGAAATGATTTCACACAGAGTCACAGTATGTTATGCTTTAACAATTTTAGTAGATAAAAATTACTATAAACTTGTTATATTGTCAATGCTTTTTGATATTATAATCAAATTTAATAATTATTTCGTGTTAATTAAATTATGTATGTGGTATATAGATAATTATTTAATGATATTTATATTAACTATTAATTAAATTAAATTAAAAAAAAAGAAAACAACAAATAAAAGTATATTTTTTTTTTCTCATAATTATATCTAACTTATCTATACCTATTCAAAATAAAAAAAAATTGGGATTGGAAATAAAAAAAAATTAGAATCATCATTTTGAAAAGTTACAAATTTTTTAAGAAATATTTATAAATTTTCATTCTAACGAATATTAAAATTCTATGATTTTTTTATTCGAATGATAAACTTTCATCTTTAAAATTAACTGTAAATAATTGCAATTCAATAGATATGTTATGATTATTTTAAAGGTTTAAGGGTTTTGATTATGATTAATTAAAGGTTTACTGAAAAGTTTAAGCAGATTAAGCAGGTATTTAATTTAAGTATATAGTATATGAATTAATTTCTTGTTTTTTTTTTTTTTTTGCATTGGTATAGGTGGGAATTATTAAAATATACAGTATGAAAGTACCAGTAGAGCACAATTCCTTTATAATAGTCTGAAAATTAAATCCATTAAAACACTTTAAACTTTCTTTTTTTTATCAGACAATCGGATCAAATACATAAAACTGAGCTTAATTTCAATTTTAACTTGATTTGAGTTAAATTGAAAGTTCTTTAGTACAATGTGGTACTGTTTTGATAAGAAAAGTAAGGTTATAAGAAATGGTAAACAAAGTTGTTAACGGTCACTTTAAACTTTTCAATATTGTATGTACAAAAATCACCAATTTTAGAAAATATTTATAGTGATTGGTTTGGTTGGACGATGATTTGGTTTCATATTCCTCAGTTCTTACCCAAATATTTATAGATATGTATAATTTTATTCATTTAAAATTTGTATTTTCAAAATTATTTGAAATCAATATACCATTCTTAATATACGATAAAAATGTTTTTGTTTTTTTTTTGTTTTCTTTTTTTGATAATTTTAGATTTTCTAATAAAATACAAAACAAAAAAATAAACTGTTAAATAATACTTATGATGACATGACTATTACAAATAATAAAAATTTAAATGATTTTTTTTTATCCTTACAATAAATTCTCTTATATATAACCATAATAATATAATGTATAATATGTATACGTAATAATAATTTATTTCCTTAATTTTCAAATGTCAAATAAAAGATATTTTTTTTTTTTTTTTTTGTACCTTAACTTTTTTATTTTTATTCGAAAAAACAAAAAAAAAAAGAAGAAAACAGCAGGTATTGCGTATTCTGACATTTCTGTTTAATTTTATATTTTTATTTTTCGAACCTTATTTTTTTTTAAAGAGAAACAAAAACAAAAAAAAACAAAAAAATTTACTCAACCCTATCATAATTTTGGTTACAAGGTTTTACAAGGTTAGAAAGTTCCATTATTTTACTTATTTTAACAGTTTTTCAACAGTTTTTTTTTTGTTTTATTTTTGTTTTTGTATCCTTTTTAATAAACGCCCATAAATATGATATAAAAAAATTGAAATAATAATAATAATATAATAATAACGAAAGAAATGAACAAATTTTCAACTACAAAAATAATAAAAACATCACCTAGCAAAAAAATTAAATTCCGAACATTTTTTCATATTTTCATTTTTATTATTTTTTTTTCTTTTCATCTCACTTCTGTCATACATGAATTTTGAAAAACAGGATATTATCAACATTCATTTTATATTCTAACTTGTTCAGTTTTATCATTTTTATTATTGCTGTTGCTCTTGTTGTTGTTGTTATTTTTTTTTTTACTTGTTTTCGTTATTAATTACCAAGAAAGTATTTCTATAGGACGTTTATTTAGTGCAAAATTTGCTTTTATTTTTTTTAATTTCTTCGTTTGAAAATATTTTAATTTTTGTTTTTATTATTTTTTCTCTCGTTTTTATTTTTATTCTTATTTTTTTCCTACTGTGACTTTAGCGACAACTTTCGCACAATTTGTGTAGAAAATGAAACGAACCAAAAAAAAAAAAAAAAAACGCAGAACGGAAATTTTTTTTTTTTGCACTAAACTCGTAAATTTATAAAAAATTAGTCATGTTTTATGACTGTTACTGTATATAGAAATTAAATGTGATGAAAGAATTGGAAATTTAGAGAGGTTATAGTGGTGTAAATAATGATGAAATAAACAATAGAATGATAAATTCTCTTTTGTATCATAATAAAGAGTAAATACATATGTAAATAAAATATGTATGTAAAATACATGAATTTTAACTGTGTAAAATTACAATATACAAATATAATATGTATCGTGCTGTGTTGCGTGCACTGTATATAACTTGTTAATGTGTATCAACTCAATATTTAGTGAGAAAATAATTTTAATTTGTATTTTTCTTTTCAATTTTGATTGTTTTTAAATGTGTTAACTTTAAAATAATGAAAGTGAACCCAGATATCAAATATTAAAAAAATATTAATGTTTTCTAAACTTGACATTCACCAACAACTATTCATCATATCACAAAGCTTTCATTTTATAAAAATCTTGATGGCAAAATAATTTATATTTTGTAATATAAATGGGGCATTAATGTAATCTAAACCTACATTTATAAAATCATTTAATTGTGCTTCTTAATTGTTCTTTTAATTTTAAATAATATTTAAATAAAAAACATATAATATATTATTTATTCTATAAAATAGTTAAAATGATAAGTGGAGATATTAAAATTTTTTCTTTTAACATTAAAAAAGAGTGGTCGAGTTAAAAGTTGTGCAGAATATTTTCGCATCTCGTGAGATTAAAATCGTAAGGATAAAAGTATGTCTGGTAACTCTTGCATACATGTATATTATTAATTTAAAATTAAATTCCGTTAAATGAGTATAATTTGCAAAACATATGTTTTATGTCAAAGAATTTTTTGAGAAAATCGTCATTTGCAATTTGTTTTTCAGCTAACTGTTCCTATATACCATTTAAAAATTTTCAATTGTTATTCAACGTATAAAAAAATATAATATATAGATAGACAATGTAGGTTTTGTTCATGAATCATGAGTCATGACTCATGACTGTAGTAGCTTTTTTTAACTTGTTCATTATCATTTATTGTTTGTTTCCATAACAATCATGACTCCTTGAGTTTTCTTTTGTTTTTCAAAGTTTTATTGTTTTTTATTTATTTTGTAAATTGTAGGGTTCTAAAACAGAGTTTTTTTTTTTATTTTTCAAGTATTTAAATTATTCTTAATTACTATTATTATATAATAAAGATTATAAGAATTTTAAGTATTCTTAAGTTTTGTAAAATGTCTAATTTGATTTTTGTAATTTTTAAGAGGAAAAGATTATTGTTAAAAAGGGTTAGTTGTTAAGGGACATTTACATTCTATGGATTTGTTAGACAACTATAATACTAACAGATATTAATACAAAACTAAACTAATATAAATGAATGTATGTACTATGTATATACATATGTATATATTATGTATTATATGTATATATTACAACATATGTATGTACAATGTATATATTATTATATTTATTATATATATAAATAAAAAGTGAAAAACTTATATAAAAGCTGTTTCGCTAAATATGGAAATAATAAAAAATTTTTTTTTTATTTAATTAATAAATAAAATAGAAGAGTAAATAAATGTGGTTTATTATTTGTCATTTTTAATATTGACATTTAAATAATTTCAATTAATTTTTTTATTTAACTTCATACCATTTGTTAATTTTGAATACTTGAATACCATTTGTTAATTTTTGCTGCTTGCATCAATTAATATTAACTTGGCATATGGAAAGTGTACGAGTATTATTTGTCATTCGTGCGTATATAATTTTAAATAAATAGTGACTTATATAATATGTGACTTATATAATATATTTGATTATTTATTTATATTAATATTAATAATATAATAAAACATATATATAAGCACATAGGTATAGCAAAGTATAAACATAATTTAGTTTACATTTGAACTCATTTTAAAAAGGTATACTTTTTTTTTTTGAGCTATAACGTTACGTAAAAGGTTTATAGGAGTATATAACTGAAAAAAATTTTATATTAATTTTAGTGAATAAATGTTATAAGTGGGTATACATATAAGGTGCCGTATCATACTCCCTCAGGAGAGTTAAGTTCCTAATTTAGTTTGTTTTGTTATTTTTTTACATTTAAAAAAATAAAAATTCATTAAAAAAAAAAATAATGAAAAGCGTTTTTTTAAGTGGGTCATAATCCTATCAAAATCACTTGTGATGTTATGACTCAATATCAATGGGACAGAACACCATATCAAAATTATAGTGTTATAACCCACTATATGTGGGTTATTCTCTCAGAAATGTATGGGCTTATGTCCTCAGAAATTTATGGGCTTATGTCCCATCATCATAGCGCCATAATTGCCTTATGATGTTATAACCCACCATGGTGGGATATGTCACCATTGTGGGCTTCTGGTCTGTGGGAGTAAGACACTGCACCTACATATGAATGTGCCATACAAAGTATTATAAGAGGATTTGATTAACGAATTTATTCACATACTTCTGTTAATTTATTGTTACATTATAATATATTGTTGTTAAATTATTATATAGGTTCTTTCAAAATTCTTTCGAAAAGATAAATACACTGCTTGATTTAATATTGAATTATATTTTAACAATTTTAATAATCATCTTCTTAATTACCTTTATTATATATGTATATATGTAAAGTATAATAACCAGAAACAATTTTTTACAAATGGTATGAATATAACTCTTTTAATAAACTTCGAAAAAAAAATTAAATTTTTTTCAATATCAAAAATTTTTCCAATTAAAACAGGATATAAGAAACAATATTACAAAAAAAAAATATATATATATATATATGTATATAAGCTAAAAATCAATTTAATAAAAATACTCCTTTATTGATTATTTTTTGTATACATCTATATATTTTATTATTTCTACTTTCCTTATTTTGATATTTTCAAGAACTTAATTTTGTTTTCTTTTATTTTTTGGCAATTTATTTCTTTCCTTTTTAATATATTTTTTTTTTAATAAAATTTTATTTAAAATCTAAAATAATCTGTATTTTTATTTGGCAAAATTTTCAAAAAAAATTACTTTCAATTTCTTTTTTTTTTTTTGAAACATTTTGTTTTTATTTGTATATCAAAATGTAAAGTTTGTTTTTTTTTTGGTTACAAGCTTAGTTGAATTGTATATATATTATATATATATATATATATCTATGAGTACATGTATAAAAAAATCATAATATTGTAAATAACTGTACTACGATAATATATACATACTTATATGTACATGGCAATACCTTTATAAAATGCCCAATCACTGTTTCTTTTAAAATTCATTCATTTAAATACCGTTAAAATTTACGTCATAACGGAATATTTACAAAAATAAAATCTGAATCAGAAAGTAAAATATTTACCGTTAATAAAGTAGTCATATGATTAAAAATTAAAAAACAAAATATTTTGTTTTTGACACTTTATTCTTTTTTGAGTGCGGTAATAATTTAGTGTTATTGAAAATATTTTTGCAGCAAAAAAAAAAAAAAAATCGTAAATTATGAATTTGTATTTTATACATATTATTTTATTTTAAGGACGTTTCTGAATCAATCGCCACTTCGCACCAAATGCTAGCTAATGGTACTTAATTAATTCTGAATAAGTGATTGTACTTGACTATCAGTCAAATTTTATAAGTATTCTTTCAGCTATACTAAAATGTTCGCACTAAAACAGTATACATGTAAGAAAGAAGTGTCTCGTGTCAAATACTAGTGCAATAGGTTTAGAAATGCTCTAAATCACTGACATGAAAACAGTCTATCTACATCTTATTTATTTTTTCTTCTTAAAAAACAAATTGTCCAAGTCATAATATTTGAAAGAATTCGTAACAATTTTTAGAAAAAATTTTTATGTTGACTCTTCAAAAATTAATAAATTGAGTTTCACTTCTTCTTAGGTTTTTTATTTATCAATTTAAAACAGTAATGTAGTGATTTTCTATTCTTTTAAAATTTTTCTTATTCATAAAATTTCTAAAGACTTAACTTTAGATGCAATAATTAAAAATGTTTGAATATTTTTCATTTTTTTATGTAATTAAAAAAAATTTAGCAAGTCGATGACGGAACAATGGCTAAACATTCAAAATTAAATAAATTGAATTGACTTTAATAACAATTGTTCGTTTAGTTGTTTTGTACGCACAAACAATTTATAGAATCGAAACAATTTTAATATTTAAGAAAAAAAAATTAAATTAAAAAATACGGAATTAAAAAGGAGCCAAAAAGTCTCCATCTGATATTATATTAAATTGGTTAGGATTGTGGTATTTATCCTGTCCACCATTCTCTCATACACATTAATATCCTTTAAATATTTTCATCTTTTTTACTTTTGTTAAACTTAAAGAAATAGGCTTTAATATTGAACTAAATTCTACCCAATTAAACTACTCTACATTTATATACAACCCACTTTTATTTACAATATACATATTCCTCTGTGATTGTTATTGGTTTTGTTTTGTATATTACGTTTTAAATGATGTAATGTTATGTTATGTAAAATGTTATGCTCCATTTTTAACAAAAAAAAAAAAAAAATAAGCAAGAATAATACTGAATGGTAAAAGCGTTTATTATAAAGTGCGTATTTTAAGCGTAGGCAGAGCTGAAAATGATTTCATTAAATTGAAAATCAAATGTGCGAGAAATGAAAAAAAAAATTTTTTTTATGATTTTACTTAAAAAAAAAAAATTTAACAAAAAGGACGTCTGCTAAGGAAAGAAAAAAGAAAATTTATAAAAATATACAAATGAAAATTTGTAGATATATATGAATGTAGATATATATGTATACATATTTGCATAAAATGAAATACATAATATATAAAAACAAAGAAAGATAAAATTATTGTTGTTTATTTTTTTCTAAAAACAATTTTTGTATTTTTTTGGTTTATATAAAAAAAAATACTGAGCTGTCTGAAAAAGATGAAGCAGTTAGTCCATTAGGTTTTAGTAACATAATTGTTTTGTAGTAACATAAATGTTTCAGCTATTTTCGTATATGTCTAGGAAGTAAATAATTTAGCTAAAACTTTATGAAGAGTGAGGGCTAATGCATTTCCTAACAGTTTCTTATCAAAAAAATTCTCTTGCAATATTTTCATTAAAACCATTCATTCTTTTTACTGTATAAACATACATAAGATGTTATTTTTTTGGCATTCCAAAAGATATACCCTTTTAATTTTTAAAAGATTTTGTACTTTTTGATTGATCCTAATCAGCTGATTTCCATAGTTGGATACTCTGTACCTATACATAACATTATTTTCTTTTTCTTTTCATTATATGAAAAATTTCTAAAAATAAAAATTTCAAACGACAGGAAATATTTTAAGTTTTATAAATGAATATTAAAATTAGGTAAATATTTTTCAATTTATTATAGAAATTTACTGTTATGCAATATTTTCTAAGATTTCCGTATATCCTCCGTATCTCCGGCACGTTTTTAGTCAGAATTTTAAAATTTTGAGAGGAGCTAAATCTTTAAGAATTATTTTAGGAGTTAAAGATTTAAAATAACCTGCAATTCAGACACCTGCGAAAATTTGTTGTAAATAAGACAAGAAAATTAAAGGTTCAATATTATATTTTAATATGTATACTAAGAGCTTTTCTTAATTATATAGGGTTACACTTAATACTAAAAAAGTGTCTTGATTTTTCACAATTTTTTCTTAAATAATAAATTATGAATGACTATGAAAAACTAAAAATTTTCATAAAAAAAAGTATTTATATTGGTTTTTTAAAAATGTGTGCCTTTAAAATTCTTTGATTTTACATCTAACCTTGTTTTTTATTTGAATTGAAATATAATTTTGACTCTTGAAACTAAAGAAAATCATTTTATGAAATTGAAGAAAATGAAATAAAAAAAAACGAAATGAATTTTCATTATAAAATTAATGAGGCTTATCATAAAAATTTCATATTTTTCTGAAAGGTCAATTTATTACAAAGAGAGTAAAAAACAAAACTATTGAAATTTCTTTGTAAATTGTAACTAAAATCCTTCCTGTAATTAAAATAATAATAATAGAAAAAAACGTATTGTGCGAGTATTACATAAGCAATTTTTTTTTCGTGGAATGGTTTCTAAAATGGTTTCTTTTAAAAAGTTATATTTAATATTATTTTTTTTTAATCAGTCATTAACTGAACAGCTTCTTTCATTTATTTGAATAACAATTCAATAGCTTATTGGTAATATAAAATAATAAGGAATAATACTGCCTTTTGTATTCAGCATAACTAATTTCATTCAGCAGAAAATTTATAATTCAGTTATGATACCATTCAAAACGCGCAAAAAGTTAATTTAAAATTTATTTTTAATTAATTAAATGCAATTCAGTAGATGAAACTTATTAAGATATTTATAATAAATCAAATTTTATCTTTTATTTTTTTAAAATTAATGCTAAATTTTTTATTGTTGTTTCTTTTGTGGGGTTAGGTGGGAGAATAATCGAAAGGCGTACTTATAAAAAAGTGATAGGAGTACGAGTTTTCTATAAGTGTGGGAGACTTTAACTTACTAAACACTACAGGAAAATGACAGTTTGCCTAAATCAATTTCCCCAAAATGACATTTCCTATTGCTATTTAACAGAAACGATTTATAGCAAAATGCCACTTCATAAAAAGACTGTTAACAAAAGGGACTCTTCGTAAAAAGACTTTTAACAAATAATATTTAAAAGTCAAAATATGCTTTATTGTTGAAATATATATGAATGTAAAAATGGGATTTTAGAGTTGATTGCAAAAGCAGGGTTATACGCTTTTCCGTATATATTTTGGTATATATTACATACTTATATATTATACATACATATATATTATATTTGCAAAGTACATGTTTCTCAAATGCGAAATGGAGAATTATAAAATGTCCCTTTTCTCAAAAGATACGGCTAAATGTTCCTAAACATAACACTATATACATTTTTTGACAATTTTTTGATTATATGAGTCTATATTTTCATTATATGAGAATTTAGTATTAATATTCTGCTTGGATATGAGAATTTAGACTTGGAAATGAAAATTATTTTTAAATTGAAAGGAGAAATATTGAGGAAGAAGTTGTTTATGTTCAGTTTGAATCTTTGGACATTGTATACGAACAATTTTAGAATATTACTACGAACAATTTGAGAAAAACATTGGCTGGCAGATGATTTCACATTTACACTATTAGTATTATAAAAGAATTTCCGCAAGTCCATTTATCCCAGTAATGAAATATTAATCTACAAAGGAATAGGCAATGGCAATTTTACACAGCACATGGGTAGCTAAAGGAGGGCTTATTCATCTTTGGAAGATTTTTAATAGAGACATATAATGAACCCAAAAATTCTCTATTTTATAATTTAATTTAAAAATTTTGTTAAAATTACTTTTGGCAAGAAATCGTATAGTATAATAATATATAACATACTTAATTGAGATCGCATTTAATAAATAATTTAACATTGAGGTTCTTTTGTTAATCTAGAGATTCACTTATTTATATTACATTATATTTAAGAATTTTAAAAAGTTTCTATCTATGTGATTACTCATGAAGAGTCTTACCTATTTGCACAAAAAATTAATAAAGTCATATTTTACTCAAATGTATTTAGTATTATAATTTTATGTACTTAGTAGGAGTCATTTCATGATTAAAAAATTATTTTTCATATATTTTATGCTTTATTTAAAATTTAATGTAGAAAATAAAATATATGGTGCTTTTACTGTAAATTATTTTTTATTTATATAGGAAGTTAGTAAATTTTTTTTTGCGAAGGAAAAATTCTACTAAATTCTATACAAAATATGGTAAATATTTTTACTTCTTAAGTTCTTAAAACCGAAATATATATATGGTCCTTCTTAGAAAAAAACATTTTTTTGGTTTACTGAATTTGGTATTTTTAAAATTAATTTTAGTACATTTTTCAAAAAATATTTGGAACATTTGCTTATTAGTTTCATTCCGTCGATCCGTCCTTCTGTCTATTAAACACTGTTTAAAATCGAGTAATAAAATTTGACCTAGGGCGGTATGTCTCATTAAAAAATCAATATTGTGGAAGAACTTTTTGTATAACTCTACGCATTACATGCTTTCAATAGATTTTCTATATCTAAAAAGATCGAACCCCAGGAAATACTTATAAGTTTTATAAATCTTAAAAAATATAAAATATAAAAATTATACAAATTTTTGGAATTTAATACCAATGTAAATTTACTGTTATGTAAAAAGAATATTTTGCAAAATTTTAATTTCTATATACGTAACGCTTTTAGTCAGAACGTTAGAATTTTGAGAGGATGATTAGGGATATTGGGGGTAAAAAATGAAAATTTTGCTATTAGGTACATATAATTTGGGCACCTGTTTAAATTTATCGTAAAACATTAAAAATAATCTCCTAAAATAAATTTCTAATTATATTTTTACATGTGCTTTTTTTTAAACTATAGGATACTATAAAACTAAAAATTTCTCTTTTTTACAAAATTTTCTTACATAGATAGAATTTTGATGTAAAAGTAGTCATAATTCCAGAATTCTTTCTATTGTATTTTTGAACATGTGCACCTTAAAAAAGTTTTCATTTTACATACTGCCTTGTTTTAAATTTTTGTATTTTGTTTGTTCATTTTTTCTATGAACCCTTTATGTCCTTTTTTTTATTTTGAATACTACTAAACAGGTACAGTTAAATGAAAACTGTGTATTTTCTCTTCTAAATATACACTTATTTAAAATAATATTCACCTAAATTATAGTTATGCTAGGATATTCATGTAAATTATGAGTGTATAATATTAATCCGATTTGAAAATGTGGGGAATTTAGAAAAAAACCTTGTGAAATAATTTTCCTTAAAAAAGAAATTAGGAAAATAAAAATCATTTAAATTTTTCTAAGCAATTTTTTTTGTTAGATCTGATTGTAATCAATTTTTATTTTAAATTGCTTTTAATGAAAATAGATGATAATTTTTGTTAAAGTATATGTTTTGTTATGATCCAGCCAATGGTGTCGTGGTTAAAACACCGGCCTTTCATACGAAAGGTCTCGGGTTCAAACCCGGCAGGGTCATATAGATTAATAAAACATAATAGACATTTTTCTTATAATATATAAGAAGAATATAATAAAATTAAAAATAATGCTTGTATAAGATAATAGATGGCGTAAAAATAAATAAGAAATGTCTTCTATCTTCTAGTCTTCTATAATAGCTATAGCCGAGTAATCAACGGCTTAGTGAAATTAATGATTCACAAAACTGAAGCTTAGTCAAATATGTATAATAAATAACTTAGTGGATGCCCTATGCTGGTGGATGCCATAGAAGTGGCAAGCAAAAAAAAAAAAAAGGTTGTGTTATGTTTTATGTTATAAGTTGCTATGTTAAAAAATTTAAAAAGAGTCTGCGTTAGATCAGTTAAACATTTAAAATGTTTTTGATAAACTCTAAAAACTCTTGAAAAAATGTTAAATAAAAAATAAAAAAAAACGGAAAATAAATATGATTCAAGTGTTGATTATAAATTTTTAACTCGAATAAGTTGCTATTTTCTATTAATAAGTTAAGTATTATAAATAATACTCTTCTTAGTGGTAATTTCTTGAATCTTTGGATGAAAATTGCTATTATATATTTTTAAGTTTAAATAATTTTATTTTCATTATTGTAAAAAATTATAGAAAATTTTGCAGACAAACCCTTAAAAAATCATTTTTTAGTTTGAAGATAAAATATTTAATTAAAAGACTAAAGTAAATGACTCTGGTTATATTGGTCGAACGAAATATATATATGGTTAGAGGAAGGATTAGAGTAAATTTGAAAGGTGAAAATTAATAAAAAAAGGCTACCATGGTGAAATAGTGAAATAACGTAGAGTAAATGATAAATTCAGTTAGAAATTATTTGTTTTCTTCTTAAACTTGTCTTTCCATTTCTTGTGAAAGATAATTTAAAGTCAAAAAAGATATGAAGACTTGGCAGATTGAAAAAAACTTACAACAAGAAAGAAAATTTACATGATTGAATTTAAGGATAGATGCTAAGTAACATCGCAGTTTCAGTTTCTTTCTATTTTAAATTTAATACTTTTTAAATGATCGGATATACTTTTTAAAAATTATATTCACTTCATTTCATTTTTACTAAATATTACACTTTTATTTATATATTATGTATATTGATCTTAATATAATTAGAATAATGTATAAATATATAAAATTATATGTATTATTATATATATATATATATATATATATATATATATTTTAATAATCTTCATTTATTGCTTATGGGCACGTGTAATTGTTATTTGCATTTGCATATTTCTAGGTAAACATTATATTTTTTGTTTTTTTTTCTTGTAAATCGGTTTTTTTTTCAGTCCTTTCATGTAGAGAAAGCTATTTATGTATTGGTATATGTAAATGTATACAAAATTTTACGTACCAATGTTTTGCATTTCAAAGAACACGTTCAGTAAATATATATATGTATATAGGAATATATTTATTAACTTTGTACTTAGGTACAACGTTACATTTATTTAATATGTATGTATGCAATTTATTATGGTTAGAACTGTGTTATATCCTGAATTTAGTATATAAATAAATAGAATACAATATTGTGTTTGTAATTTTTTTTTGTTTTGGTTTGTTTTTATTTTTGTTGTTGGTTTAACAGGTTAGATGTATAAAATTAAGAACATGATGAGTATGTTAGAAGCGAAACCATAAAGAAAAAAATGCTTTTCTTTTATCTTTCTCTGTAATTTATTCATAATTGAAAATTTAAAATAAAAATAAAATAAATTATTAGAAAATATTATGAATTATATTTAATATTTCTATTACAGCTTATTACATAATTCTAATTTATTCTGGAAAAAAAGAAAATATTGGCAGGGACATGAACATTGAAATATTTTAACTTCAAATTTCGAAATTTAGATGTATTTTAATGTTTCAGAAATATTTATAACAAACCAGTATGTAAAACCAAAGGTTTTTAAAGGCGAATATTAGCTAAAAGCAATAAAAAACATCTCAGAATTCTAATCGCAAATGTCACTTTTTTGTTTTCAAACTTTTTAGTATTGTGACTTGCATCAAAATTTTTAAATTTTTTTTACAATTTTATAGCATGTAAGAAAGATTTGTGAAAAATTTTATCAATTTTAAGAAAATAATAAAATATATTGATAAATAAAAAAAACGTTTAACACATGTAAATATATAATTTTGGAACTTTAATTGTTATGCCTTAAATGCGTCAATTTTGCACAGCTGTCTATTTGACTGGTGTATAAAAACAATGATAATGTTAAATGTTATATAATGTTAAATAACATTATATTGAAAATTTTGAGATTAGATTGGCATTTTATATGGCAAAAGTGTTAAGCAGAACTTGACATATAAATATTTGAAAATAGGGGTTTACCCAACTTTAAGATTTTGTAGCTCGATAATAGGTGGGGTTAGATTAGATTAGATTAGATTGTTATATAAGGGGTTATAAAAGACACTGTTATGACACACTATAAATTGCAATAGGTGAGCTTACTTAAAAGGTTTGTTCATTCTTAAACCGTGTAGAAGTTTTGAAAACAAATGGGCGGACGGGCAGACAGAGTGAAATAAATATATTATACAAAACTTTGTTTAAACAAAATTTTTTTTGGAAAACTTACACATTTTTAGTCGAAGCAATTTTTTTTATATCAACACAATATTACTAAACTAATAAAAAAAAATCGTAAGTGACTCTTGCGTTAATCTGAAGAGACTTAAACATTAAAATTTATAGCTATATAACTGTAACTGGAAAACATTTTCATAATAAACATAAAAACACAAAAGTCAAGGAGAAAACAATACTTTCGATTTATTTTTATTTAAATATTGAGAAATTTTTTACTCTATTCAAATAGATTTTCTTAATTTCCATATTTTCTTTTCATTGTTTATGTTATTTTCATGGTTGTGTGATTAGAAAAGGATTTTCCGTTTTTTTTGTTTTTTTCTTTTTACGGTTCAATTAACACTATTTTTGTGGCTATTTAAGCGTTTAATACTTTGTAATATAAAAATATTTAAATAAAATGTAAAAATATTCACATCTTATCTCTATTCCTCTTAATTTTTTTCAATTTTTAAAGATTTTCTTGGCATGTTCTTCAAAATGATGAATTTTTGATGTTTAAATAATGAGGTGAGAATTTTTTTTTTTTTTTTTTGGTTTCTTTTTCGATCGAAATATTTAGCAATATTCTTAATGCGTAGGAGTAAGAAAATAAGGGATACTAGTTAGTAAGAAACAGTTTAAGTTGTTTATAAAATTTAACTACTTATATATAAGTATATAGTAACGTATATACGTATACAATATATGAATTCAAAATAGAAAAGTAAGTTAGTAAAAATACTCATTCAGTTATAGTTGAGGTTTAGGAACATAAAAGTATATACAAGGTCAAAAAGAAAAAGATTATATAAAAATTAATAAATTCTTAATCTTATTACACTAAAAATATTTCTAAATAAAATAAAACTTGTAACAGATGAAAACTACTATTATAGAGACCAACGAATTTTTATTCAATAAGAAATATTGTAGTATTCAACAGGCATGAAAAAAACCCTCAATTGCTTGATAACCCTCAATTGCTTGAGCCTTTTAAGTTGATTTTTTTCTGCTTTGGATGAGCTTTTCCAAAGCACTAAACTAAAAAGAAAAGAAATACTATTTAAATTTATTAAATCTTTGTTAATAATATTTAAGGGGACAAAACTATTCAAAATTTGCGAAATCAAAAGTCTAAAAGTTTTACTTGAATTTTCATATGGTTTTTATGATTGCGATGGCAATAATTGTAGATGACAATCTAAATATACTTCTTATATGAATATTTCTAAGTACTTAAACCTCACTAAAAAGTAACATTAACAGTATTTAAACAAATAAATACAGTTAAATCACAAAATATATGTAAAATCTTTTGTTTCAATAACTGATACAATTAAAAAACAAACTGAAAAATTTTAAAGTAAATAAAATTATAATATGCGAGTATATAATTTTTAGTTTTTTTTTTTTAGTTTATTCCCCTGTCACATAAATTACAGCTTTCCTTTTCAGACGTAGCTGTAAATGTCACGAGGAGGAATTATTCTTACGATGTGTGTGGCATTCGAATCCATACTCCCTCGGTGTTTACAGCGTATTTTATACGCTCTTAACCCACCACACCGAGGTTCCATATATATAATAAATTATATAATTAAAACTATTAAGAATAAAATCATTGCCTTATCAACTCTTAAATATAATAAATAAGATTTTGTTCTAGTGTTCAAAATACAATACACTGTATCACATCACTCTTTTTATAATGTTACAATAAGCAGAATACAATAAGGAGCTTACAAAGTGTTTTAAAAATTTTTGATATGAATTGTTTGATACCAGCTTTTGTAGTGTTTTAATTATCATGCTGCCACCCAGATGACTAAACAGATGAAGAAACTAATAAACATATATAACTAAATCAATACAATTTTCAATAGAAATACGATTTTTTTTTATATAGATACATTATACTATGCATTCCAAAGAGATTAGCAATTTTAATATCACTGAATTATATCATACAAATATAATGACAAATAAATTAAGCAAGATATTTCTGCATGATGTGCCTTTTGTATAGATTTAATTATTCTCTAAAGTAATAACATGATAAGATTTTCAATTGGATTTTTTGAATTAAAAAAAAAAAAACAAAAACAAAAATAATTAAAAGGAAGAAAAACAAACTTTAACTTTTAAAACTATATTCTTAATCATTCATTTTCAGTAAACAAAATATTAATTTAATGAAAAAATTAATTGAAATTGAATAAGAGTTAATGAAGTAATAAAATGTTATGCTTCATTAGTATATAAAAAAAAAAAGAAAAAATATTTCAAGTATGTTATAAATATACTTGTGAAAAATTTAGTAGTTATGTATTTTAAAAAGGTTTGAATAAAATGAAAATTTTAAGTTTTTCATTTTTTCATATTATTTTTTTTTTTTTTGTTTTTTTCAGAACAAAATAAAGTTTTTAGTTATTTAATTAGCTTAAATGAATTGTAAAATTCTAAGTGTTTATATAGAATTAAATTTCTATTTATGAAATTTATTTTATAAAAAAATAAAAAAACCAAAAAAAAAAAAATGTATAGATAAAGTTAAATTAAATTATTGAATGGAAAAGGGAATTTTGAAATGTGATTAAAGAATATTTTAAGATAATTTATTTTATTCACTTCTTTGTCTTCTTTAAAAATCATAATTTGAAAAAGTTCTTTATTTTTTCAATTTCTGGAAATTTTGTTATATTTAGTTAAAACAATATTTTTGTAGAAATTTTGTAATTAACAATATTTATTGGAAATATTTCAAATATATATAAATAAACACAGGGTGATTCTCTTTCAGTTTTAAATATTCATATGGTATACTTGGAGTACTAAAAAGAAAAAAAGAATTGTTCTGTATAAGGGAGCCAGTTTTCCTTGGTTCTTGATATAAATAAAAATTGGATCTTTTAGATTTTTTTTTTTTTCATTTAAATGTTCATAACGTATGAACGAAAAATATTTGAAATGGTGACATGTTATAGCATCATAGGTTATAAGAGCATTATGGGGTTTTCTCCCACCACAGTTGGTAATAACAAACATAATTGCAAATATGGTGTTATAATCTACAAGAAATTTTGGTGGGTTTATGACTCAGTTAATGTGATGTTTTGACCCAGTATAAGTAAGTCATAATGCCATAAAATATTCGGTCATAATACCACAATGTTTCTGAAAAAATTGCAGTGACAATACGATATTATATAGCTATTACAAAAATAAAGGAAATAATTTTGGAGTGTGTTGCTACAGTTAGTTATGGTATATATTTTATTATTAAAATTTGTGAGAAGAATATTAACGTTCATAAATAGGTTTTCTGAAATAAAGCCAATTTGCGATTATGGTGTCATAACCCGCTACGGTGGAATGAAACGCTATAATGGAATTATGGCTTGTAGGATTATGATACGTCATTTTTTGAAATATGTAAGATATATTGTTTGGAAAGCTGAATTACTTTCTGATGATGTATTAAATTTATTAATTAGTTACGTAGTTTTTAAGGTATAAAAACTTTATGTTTTATTATCTACAGAATTGTGGGGAATTTCAAAATTACAGAAAAGTTTTTTGTTTATTTTCGTTCCCAAATACACCAAATAAATATTTAAAACAGAAAGAGAATCACCCTGTTTATATTGAAGTTGTAGGTATTTAAATTATAAAAGACTTGGTTAAATAATAAAATTTTTTATTATGTAAATTAAAGTTATATAAAAACATTTAATTGCTTTGAATATAATTTCTTTTTATTATATATAGCTGTTAAATCATCTTCAATGATTAATGCGTATAAGAAATATATTTTTTATTTTCATTGAAGGGGATTCAATATCAGTAGATTTATAATTTTTTTATGAATAAATGAGAAATTATTTAAGAAAGAATGTTAACATGAGTTTAAAAAATCAAAGTTTTATTATTTGAAAAGAAAAAAAACAGTTTTGCGCTTTTTAATTATTTATTATTTAAGTAAGTAACTTTTTTTTATAATGCCTAGATAAGTATATTTTATATGTGATATATAAGTATGTATTAAAAAATGTAAATAGATTTTATTTACCTTAAGATTATAAGTTCTTTTACTATTATCTTACTTTTACTATATTATCTGTTTCTTTTACTATTATCTGTTGTTATAGTTGTTAAGACCACGGTAATACAAATTAATAAAAAATAATATATGTGGTTTTTTCTTATATTATGTAATTAGCATAATATAATTAAATAAACAAGGCAAAATGAAAAACAAAACGGTTATTAAAGGCACACAGTTTTCAAAAGACAATATAAACAGTTTCAAATATGGTGATTTGCACCAAAATTTGTAAATTTTCCCAGATTGGTTGACTTTTTCATGCGCAAAATTTTGTACAGCTGTCTAAAAAAGAGAAATTTAAAATTTTTGGGCTGTAATAGCTCTTAAACAGGGATGGTCCAAAAAAATGTTCATGAGGTAGCTTATGCTAATTCTGAAAGATTTTCTTCAGAATTTCAAGGTTCTATCTAAAAGCGATACAGAGACTAGAAATTTTGAGAGAAAAAAATAACTTTTAGAATGAGCATAAATTTACTTAGAATTAAACCACCCCCAGTTTTAGGAGTATTAAAGTTCAAAAATAGAAATTTATCTATTTTTAATCACCTGTTACTTAGACACTTGTACAAATTTCTTCAAAATAAAACGTAAAAATTAAATCCTTAACATATTAATTTTACATGTGTTAATGGTTTTTCCTAATTATGTAGAATTCCCTTAAAATTGCAAAAAATGTCTGTTTATTTTTCATATTTTTCTTATATGTATATGAAATTATAAAAAAGAAATTGGCAAATTTTTGGTGCAAGTCACCATATATTCCAAACAGTTTGTATTGTCTTTTAAAAATTGTGCGTCTTTAAAACCGTTAGTTTACATTCTGCCTTGTTTAAAGCTATGTTTCATTTTCATATTATATTCCAACATATCTATATATATTTTAAAACAATTAAGTTCCTTGCATAATTTGTAATGGGGGCGGGGCCTCGGTCTCCTAGTGGGTAAGGGCGTATAAAATACGCTTTAAACACCGAGGGAGTGTGGGTTCGAATCTCACACACGTCGTAAGAGTTATTCCTCCTTACAATATTTACAGGCACGCCTGAACAGGAAAGGCTGTGTAATTTCCTGTTCACATTTATATGGCAGAGAAATGCAATAAAAAAAAAAAAATAATAATTTGCATCGCGAATAACCTATATATAATTTGCTTTGAAAATGATAAAAATGATCTGAAGTAGAAATTTAAATGCGGTTATTTATATATACTTATATAATAATAGTTAAAATTTTTCAAAAATTTAAAAAAAAAATAGATTCGGATTTTCATACACGGAGTTTTATAGTAGTATAAATATAGTAATATTTTTATATTAATTTTAAAATTATAAAAATATAAAATACAAAATAGAATAAATTATTTCATTAGTTCTTATATATAAAAACAATAGAAAGGCACAGAAAATTTATTTTAATTTAATTAATCTTCCTCTTTGCATAATATATTTGTATTTATTTATTTATTTATTAATACAAAGAAATAAATCCTTCATAAATGTTGCAAAAATGATTTTGAATATTTTTTTTTTTAATTTGGTAAAATTTTTTATTCAATTATTTTTGAAAACTTTTAAAATAAAAGAAAAATTTGAATATGGATATAGATATATTTCACGAATACGTGTATTTTAATAGTTACAAATTGCCATTTATATTTTGTTTATTTTGTTTTTTTTTCTTTTATTCCTTTTTATATGTCTGTTATGTATGTGTGGGTTAAAAAAAAGGGACTGAATTTTATTACTTTATTTATATATTTTGGTTTTTCCTTTTTTTTTTGTTGCTTTTAGGATATGAATATAAAAATTTCAAAAATTCTACTAGACATAAAGAAAATAAAAATATTATAGTTACTTTGTTGTACGAAATTCCAAAAAAAAAAAAAAAAAAATTCCTAAATATAACGTTTTTGTGTTGTTCCATAAAATAGTAAAGCAATGATGTTGAGAAAATTCATGATATCAGAAAAATCTTTTTTTCTTTTTGGAATTCACTCTCTTTAATTACAATCAAATTCATACAAGTTAACAGATAAAAAAACATTTCTAAGTAATGTTAGGGGTTCATAAGTTCAAATTTATTCATTCAAACCATGTAATATAGATGGAGAATTGCATATTTTAGTTTTAAAAATTTAGTTTTTTTTTTTTTATAAAATGAAGGAATTATATTTATGGTGAAACGATAAACTTATTTATTATCATTTGTTATTTTTAATTCAGTAACAGCTGATCAAAACCAGATTATAAATGCACGTTCACACGATATATGGTTAAACCAAATCTATAATAGTTTTTTTTATTCGAGCATTTACAGTAACAGTAGATAACTAAAACCAAAAAGATAGATAGAAAAAAAAAAAGATATGGTATTTAGTTTAATAGAGAAAAGTAATTTATTTTAATTAAATAAATTTATTTTAATACTTTACTTTGAAAATTTATTGTAAGTTATTGGCTAAATATTTTATTTTATACATAAACTCGTAACATTAGTAGTAATAGTAAAATTTAAAATTGGGATAAATTATTCTCTTTATTAGAAAATTTTTATTTTTTTTTTTTTTTTATATAAAAACTGGATAAATATATAAATTATTTTTTTTATGTTAAGGTTCTATAGTGTAATAAATAGATAAAATTATTTTTGTCTATTAAATAAAATTGTATTTATATGAATATTGTGGAATGAAAATAAAATGTGTTTCAATATCATCGAATAATTTTAGACTTTAGAGTCTAATAATATCTAAATTTTTGTTAATTTGATTTTGAATATTATGATTACCGCCAAAAGCTATAATTAAACCATTTTAATTATTGATTTTATTTACAAAATATTGATAATTGTTTTTATACACGTATGGACATAATTCAAAGGTTATATATAATAAATTAGCCATTACGTTTGCAACACCTTAAAGGACACGAGACAGATTTAAAATAGTATATACAAGTATATTTTTGCTTGGGATTGATTTCTGACGCAATTTAGTCATGTTCGTTCATCCGCATTATAACATAAAAAATAATGGAATTAGGAGTTTTAACTAATGGATTTGAGTAGCTGTCATTCAACTTATTTTTATGTAAGCATAACTCAGTACTTAATTAAGCCGGTTATCTAAAATTTTGCCAAAAGAAGTGTTATATAATTTATTTTAATGTGAGCACGACTCAGTGTCTAATTAAGCTGGATATCTGAAATTTTGTTTAAAGTAGTTAAATTTTTTTCCGTCGGCTTTTCTAATATTTGGTTAGTCTAACACTACAAGTTAGGGTAGCTGCTAAAACTTAGTTGGTTTGGCAACAAAGTCGTCTAGCTGTCATATACAACTTCGAAATTTAAATAAATATTATATAGAAATTTTAAATTTTAATTAAGTTAGATAATTTAATTTTATGGAAATACGTTATTTTATATTCGATGCGAGTATCCTGGGTTTGACGTATTCATTTCTACACTCTTCTCCGTTTATATTAAACGTACTTGATACTGATTATCTGCATTTTATTAAATGTTGACGATAAATATCATAAAAATATAATAAAAATATTAGTTATATCAATAATATGTATGAATTTTATTTTTAAATTGACAGGGTTCGTAATATATTCAATTGCCTAAAATTTTATAAAAAGAATTCAATTTAAAAATAAATAAAACAATAACTACAACAAAAAAAAAATTGTAAAGAAAAGAAAAGAAAAGAAAATTTTTAAATTCTTTTACACTAATTTATATCTTATCCTGCCAAAAACTAAAGCAATACACCTTTCAGAAAAAAAAAATCATATGTGTGTCTAAAAGTATTTTTGTAAAAACAAAATGATTGATGTTGATAATTGTTAAGGGTTTATTTTAATATAATAAATATTTTTATAGAAAAATAAATAGTTATAAAAAAAAAAGCCACCTACATCCTGAAGGATATAACATTTAGAATCCTTCTGGATTATATACTTTCTCTTTATATATTTTTTCATATAATATGTAAGTTTATTACACAATCTGTTGATTCAAAGGGTTACCGTTTTATAATAGTGGTGGAGTATTTTTTTTTTAAGTTATTGATAAATATATCCTTTATTATAGTTGATGTTTTGTAATTATATTTCCATTTAACAATTATAAATAAATTTTAAGTTTACTTAAAATTTTTGTTTTTATTATTTTTGTTGATATTTTAAGAATTTATTTTCTAGATAATTCAAGAATTTATGCAATACCTTATACAAAAACGTGTAAAATTTTAACTAATCTCTCTTCTATTGGTATTTGCAAACACTTTAATTTTCTATTTTAAAGCCAATTTTACTACAATGGTTAAATTTTCTAAATATAGACTAAAAAAATAAACCATTGGTTTGAAATTCTTACTTTTAATAGTAGTAAAAATTTGGTAGTGAAAAGAATAATGATAACCCTACGCTAGCTCCAGTACATAATTAATTTTAATAGTATATAGCTTTTACTTTTTATGTGTATGTTTTAAATGGCCTTTATATGAAAAAATTTTTTCAAAGATAATTCGTCCAATTGTTGTTCATTTAACAATTTTTCAAAAGAGAAAAAAAAAATATTAAAAATTTTTTAATTTTCTGTATGTATTTTTATTTTCTGGAAAAAGGAATATTAAAATTTTCTTCATATAAATATTGTGAATTGTAATAATAACAATAATTGTAGTAAGTAACCACAAAACTAATAAATATAAACATATTTTTCTTTTCAAAGAAAACTGTTCTTATAAGCATTCAAGAGGATTTAATTATCAACATCCTAAAGGTATGCAAATAATATAATATTTAATGAAAAATATTTTCATGTTTTTTTTTATTTATAATTTTTATTAAAATTTTTGTTATAATTTTCTTTTTATTTTTGTTTTTTTTTTTTATTTTAGTAGTATTTGGATTAATTCGCCCAACTTATGTATAAAAGAAGCACAAAAAAAGTAGTAACCCAAATAATTAGGAGGTTGAAAAAACATGAGTGTTTTGCGTTTTTATTTTTTTGCTTTTTTCATTTTGTTAAATTTTTAAGTTTTACCCTGAAAAGATTAAAGGGTGATTTCTTATAAATTTCTATTAAAAAGTTAAGGATATTTTAGTACTTATATAAATATATAAATATTTGTTTGTATATATGGGGGTTTTAATTTTGATAATGGCAGGAAGTATATTTTCTTTTGTGTTCAAAGAAAAATTCAAGTTTTATTTTATTTTTTATTATATTTCGGAAACCCAATGAAGTTTAAGAAAAAAAAAACCTTATAAAAATAAAAACAAAAATAAAAACAAAAATAAAAATTATACTATAAAATAAGAAAAGAATTTTTTTTTTTTTAAAAGAAAGAAACCTTTTATTTAAAAAATTTGTTTTAAATATTTGCTTACTTAGGCACTAATATTAAGTATTTAATATCATATTCAAATGAAAATGTTGGCTGCATTATAATAATAAAGTTTGACTAAAAGGGTAGTTGTAACTAATATCGAATGGGTTTGTTAATCTTGTGTTTGATAATCTTGTAAAATAAATAATGATTGAAGAAACAGAAGTTTTGTGAATGTTAAGCCACGTAGTGGATCCTCTATACTTCTTAAAGGAGTGCAAAAGAAGAAAAAATATCAATAAAATAAATTATTAATTAATTAAGAAAATATTATATTTTAAATAAATAAAAATTCAACTTAACTTCATGCTCTAGATAAAATAAAATTTTATAAAATGAATCTCGGTGGCCTAGTGGGTAAAAGCGTATAAAAAATACTGTAAATACCGAGGGAGTGTGAGTTCGAATACCACACACGTATTAAAAATAATTCCCTCTTACAACATTTACAGGCACACCTGAAAAGGAAAATCTGTGTAATTTTCTTGTCACATTTATGTGTTAGGGTAATAAATACAAAAGAAAACAAAAAAAAAAGAAAAGAAAAATGAAAAATTATACATATTTTCTTATCTCTTGTTTTAGAATTTCGACCAATAACCTCATTAAGTTGAAATATAAAATATAAAGCAGTCAGTTGTAAAAAAAATCAAATTTTTACTGGCAGATTGAACACTATATATAACAACTGATAAAAAAAAAATTTGAATTTTAAAAGCAGCTTTTATATAATGACTTTGTATAAATCTACGTTAATTTTATTTATGTTTTACTTATCATCATCGTTCGTCCTTCCGATTTTCTTATCTACAACATTTTTTGCTAAAATCGTACCAATTTTTTGCATGATTTGTTTGTTTTTTTCCAAATTTATCTTTTATTCATTATATACATTTTAATATTAAAAATCTTTTATGTACCATCTAACCTAATTTTCTGAGTCATAAAAATAACTAAAACCATTTTTAAATTCATTCATTCTTTTATTCAGTCATTAGCTAAATTCAAGCAACACTTCCATAACGCTTTAAAAAGTATATACGCTTAATTAAATGGAAATATGACAAAAATATATTATAAAAACAACAATATGTGAAAAAAAAATTACATGGTTGTTATAAAAACAATCAATTATTATTTTTTTTTTTGTTTTTCAGTTAAAGGGGGAATTATACATTTAATTCATGTTGAACATTAAATGTATATATTTGTATATACGTACATATTATATACATGTATATACGTACATATTATATACTCGAATACTAATATTATAAAATTTTCCTGTGCCAAAAAAAGCAATGATTTTTTCGTTAGATTTTCTCTTTTTATTCTGGTGCTATAAATTAACTGTTCTAATTTCTATAAAAAAAAAACCTTTAGTTTTTATTTTTCTGTCCACATTAATTTTAAGATTTTCTCTGAAATTTTGGTAAAATGTTAAAATATTCGATATGACACACAACATCAGAGGAAATGATGTGGAATGAGATAAAATGCGAAAAAAGGGAAGAAGATTAAGGTACCTAATGATATTTTAAATTATCAGATGGGTGTTAAACCACAAAATGATGGTTAACCTAAATTATAATGATGTTTGGAATATGCTGTACAATGTATTATGTACTGAACTTAATGATTTAAGTAATAACAAATAATAATGATGATTTCGAATAACATATATGTATATATAATGTCTTCGTTATGAGCAAATGCAATATTAAAAAAAAAAGGAAAAATTAAAAAAAATTAAATAGATTATAAGTAGATAATATTTTTATATATATTTTTTTTTTAAATACCATTTGTGATATTTTAATATGTTGTAATTTTAGTAATTATTTTTAGTTACTTTTCATTTAAAACTTAAGTGTATTTTTAGTATCATATGGAAAATTCTTAAAAAATCTATAAAAATTATAATGATTGGTTCATGAACATTTTATAAAAGTTTTTGAGAGAAAAATAACTTATATTACACATTTACTATTATAAAAAATAAAGATTAAACTATTTAAAATTGTCTACTTCTTGTTTTTTATCTTGACTTTTCTATATTACAAAAATCATTGTTAAAAGATTTATAAAGTAGTTTTTTTTTGTCTTGAGAATTAAATTAAGAAAATTTCAGTTTCATAAATTGTTATATGGAAATTGACTGGTAAAATGGTTAAATTTTATTCAAAGAATTTTTAAGAGAATTTTAATTTAATTAAATATTCTTTTTTAAATTGCATGAAATGAAAGTAAATTCTGTTATAATTTATTTAAGGCTCAATAATATCAATATTAAATAGATTAAATAATATGTTAACGAACAATCTTAAATTATATTTAAGTATACATATATGAGAGTAATATTATTATATATGCATATCACAATAATTTCAATGATTCTCCATTTTTCACTTATTAAGAATTTTTTCGAAATAATTTATATAGTAAAGTAAAATATGAATAACGGTATTTTATTTTTTAATGAAAAATACTTAATTTTTCATTCAAACAATCAATATACCTAAATTCTTTATTTTTTTCAATAAATTTTTTTTTTCCCAATATCTTTTTTTTTTATACCCCTACGAATGTAATTCTATAGGTATAATAAATTTTCAAATACGTTTGTGATTGATGAGATACGTTTACGTTCAAAGAAGATGAGATAGATATGAAAAAGTATATTTTTTTGTTCAGGATCGAATTTTGAGTCGATTAAATTATGTTTGTCCGTTCGTCCGTCCGCACGTTAACTCAAAAAATAAAGAAACTATACAGTTCTGAAATCTTAATCTCACCTTTCTAAAATAGTTAGTTTAGCTATTGAAATTTAGCAATTTTGGCTGACGGATTCGAGTAACTGCCATTACAATTTCTTTTTTTATTTGAAAACGAGGAAGAATATAGTTGCCTTTGTCAACTCTTAGATACCCGTACGAACCGTTAGCATGATCACAGCCTGTCACTCTGCTTACAATATTATTTTTTTTAATATTTTAAAATAATTTGGGTGAATTTTATAATTTCTAGAACTATGGGTTGTAGATATATTCAAACTATATGTTTATACATTCTTCAAAAGCAAATTCTAACCTTCCACATAACGATTATCAATCCAAAACTTTTTCAAATATTCTATAGTACCATTTATTACTAAGCGGTAAATGTATATTAAATTTACTTAGTACAAAATAATAAATATAATTTTAAATATTATATCTATAATATAATACACAAGATGTTGGCGAGACCTTGCCAACATGTAAAAAAAAATATTTTATATCTATAATAAAACACTCATACTGAATGTAAACTAAACTGGCAATGATGATATTTCTGTATATTTATTTAATAATTTAAAATTTTATTACCAGAGACACGAAACTTTAACTCAAAGTACTATCAAGAGACACAAACCGTTCATTAAAAATATAAATAAATTTAGTAAATATTATTACCAGAAACTAAATTATCAAACAATTTTAGAAGTATTGTCAGAGACACAAACCGTTCATTAAAAGTGAGTACAGTCAAAAAAGGAAAAGTACATACTTAAAAAACACACATTTTTAATAAAAATAAATTCAGCAAATTTTAAATTTTTAAATTTGACCGCTACATCCATTATGAACTGGTCGCAGCGGTAAATTAAAAATAAATTATTAATCTTCTGTTGGCGTTTTCAATTTTTGTTTTGCAAAAAAAAATAAAAATAGGTACTCTTAATAAAATTAAAACGCCTAAAAGTGAAAAGAGCAAAGTTTATAGTAAGCCTCATATTTATAAGAAAAAAATAATAGGCCGATTTTATTCTTGATTTTGTTTTCATTAGTATAAAAGCTGGTAAAAAGCTTCGTAACAGACTTTAAAGTAGTTTTGTTTATTTAGGTTGAAATTTAGATTTTTCAGCTAAATTTTCGGTATAACTGGTATAACATAAAATTTTCGATATTTTTTTATTAATATAAAATTCGGCAGACTTAGCTAATTATATTTCATAACAGAAATCAGAAACTTACTAAATATTATAGAAATGGATATTTTTCTTAAAAAAAAAAGAAAAAATAACATAGAAAATATCATTTTAGAAGCCTTCTCTCACAATAGATTTATAATTTTGTACTAATTTATTATTAGACCATTAAATTAAAAAGCTGTCGAAAATGGCCGTCACAAAAAAAGCCCCCGAAAATTTATGAAATTTTATTATCAGAGACATGAATCTTTTATTAAATATACCAAAGAGCTCTTCCAAAGTACATTTAAATAAAATAAATTCAGCAAATTTTTTTCAAGCAAAAAAAAAACAAGTAAAAGTAACAGTAAGTCGATGCAACCGACTTATTTATACCCTACACCTAAAAAATTCAAATTAAATTAAAAATCCATAAGTTATTTTAGTTAGGTACTTAATATACCTAACCTAAAAAAATACATGTAATAATCTCTCCCTTAATTCAGGTAGTAAGGGAGTCAGTATGATAACGTAAATGTTTTTGAATCTATAGAAATTGTGCAATTGCACAGGGGATTTTCTAGTTATATTATATTTAAATATTCCATTGACAGAATAATTTCTTATAAGTACAATAAAATACATATATGTATGTATGTATGTAAATACGGCGCTATATAATATACATATATACTCTTATCATTCACTCACTAGTGATATATACGATATATTGTAAATAAACATGATATTATATAAGTATGTATATATATTAATATCATATAAATAAAAATTCTTCAAGCAACCGTTATGTTGTTTATTTATTTACATTTTTATGTACTACGCATTCCTCAACAATTTCAAATTATCGAGTAAAACAAAATGCAAAAAATTTGTTGAAGAAATTTGTTAGAAAATTTGAAAAAATCAAGTAACACTTTCGTCAATTATAAAGTCACCATATATTATTAAATAAAGTTGTTAAAAGAAATAAGAGTATAATGTTGAAGCTTTAATTTTTGTGTATTACTTCAAAAAAATGTTAACAGGTGTTCAAGTTACAGGTGTTTAAAAATTGGAAATTTTCAGTTTTTGACCCCTTACAGCTCCTAAACGGGGGGTGATACAAAAAAAATTTCTGAAATGATTCATACTTATTTTCAAAGATCTAACTTCTGTCAAAATTTCAAGTTTCCAAATTACACCGTTTAGAATAAAAAAGGGTTAAAGGATTTTGCAAAATTTTAGTTTCGCATAACGGTAAATTAAGACACCGTATGCCACAAATGTATATTTATTGTATATATACTTTTAAAGCTAATAAAAGTAGTAATCGTTTGGCGTTTTCAAAATAAAGATATACCTTATACAACTTGTGCTATAATAATTTAAATATAGAGCTTTTTTGAACCTTTGGGGAGCTGTAGCTCCGTAACGAGTGGGGGTACAAAAAAAAGTTATTAAAAATAAAATTAATATTTTTGTGAGATCTATCAGCAGTTAAAATTTCATAGCTCTATTTCAAAAAAAATGTGGGGATCTAAAAGTTAGGTGTTCGGGAGCTACCCTAAGGTTTGGTCCAAACTCAACCAAAAAAAATAGGGAACCTACAAATTACTCCCAGAATATTCTGTGTAAATTTCAAGATTCTAGCTTTCTTAGTTTTTGAGTTAGCGTGCTGACGGACGGACGGACGGACATGGCTCAAAAGTCTTAGAATTTTTTTCTGATCCGATCCATACTTTTGAAGGTATATCTAGCTCGCTTATTTCGAGGTGTTACAAACGGAGGAGTAATTTTATTATACCCGATCCTATCGTACGGGTATAAAAATAAACAAATTTTTACTGAATTTAGGTTGAAATTTTGAAATTTTGTTAAAGGAAGTCAATTTTTTTTCCAACAACTTTTGTAAAATTTGATTGCTGTATTTGAGCGGGTTGCTACAAACAGATATCTGAAATTTTGTAAAAGATTTATTTATCATAAACTTATGTTCGTAAGAGTATCCTAGAGTTGACGTATTTAACTATACATTTCTTTCTCGTTTTAAAATAAAATAAAATTGAGTTTTTTTTTTAAAAAACAATTTTCAATAATAATCAATAAAGACTTATGATTTATAATAATTTAATTATATTAAATTTTTAAATCAGAATTCTTTGATTTATTTTTTTTTTTGTTTTTTTTTTTTTTTTTATTTAAAATTAATAAATATGTAATTAAAAACTTTAAAATTATTTAATATTTAATAATGATTGATTGATTGATAATGAATTATTCAATAATGATTAATGGATAATAGTTTATTATATAAATTATTTTAATTTTAATTAAATTTAATACGAGAATAAATATGATAAGATAATCACTAGATATATAATAAAATATTAAATTTACATTAATGGAAATTTATAATTTTATTTTAATAATTTTGAACTAATATAAATTCAATGAAAATTTATTAATTATTTTTATTTAATAAATAATTTATTCTTATTAAAGTATATTGTTTTTTACCGACCGCATTCATTAATGTATAAAGTAGGTATTGTTTTCATACTAAAAATGTGTACCCGAGATTTTGGCAAAAATGCACTACTCCGGTGTGGAGAAGGCTGTAAAAAAATTTTCAGCATGAAGTCCGTCTGTGTGTGTGTGTGTGTGGGTGCGTGTGTGTGTCTGTGGGGACGTGTACAGCTTAAACGACTGAGCGGAATTTTTTGAAATTTCATATTTAAGGTTTTGACGTAAATATCTCGGATTGATAAGCTTTTGGAGGAAATCGGACAACTGCAAGTGGTAGTTTACTAGTGTACTTTTTAAGTTTTTTACGAATATTTCGTAACAGAAAAATTTGGTGAGAAAAATTATTAAGAAAAAGTTGTTACACAAGTAAAGAGGAATAGCTTTGCCATAGAACATTTTTTGATCCGACTAACTTTAACTTTTATTTAATTTTTTTTCTAAGTCCAAATTTCATAAATAACACTCCATATAAATTTATATGAATTATTGATATTGATATAAATTATTATGTAAAAAATCCTATAAATTTTGGCATTGTACTTTTTGTGTAGTGGCGGTCGGTCCTGTGGTGGAGACAGCCGATTTTTATTTTATCATTTAATTTTATTCATCATTTATATGAAAAATTAATAAAAGAAGAGGTAATTAAAAATAATTATGTAAATTAATTAAAATTAATAAATATTAATTATATAAAACCAATAATTTAGTTACAATGATTTATTTAAAAAAAAAAAAAAATTTATTTATATTGTTATAAAAAACTTATTAGTATGAAAAATTTTAAATTTTACTTATTTTGATTTAAATTATTTAAATTTGTCAATTTTTTTAAATAAAGTAAATAATATAGATTTTACATAATGGAAAATTTGCCATTTTTTTTTATCCTTACTATACATTATAATTTTATTTTTTTAAAACAATACCCCTAACTATAATATTCATTTTAGCTATAAAATGATATCATACATGATTTTGTACGTTTGTATGACATTTCATATAACTAACTATTAATGGTCATAAAAATGATTCGTTTTAATTTGCAAAATAATCGTCAAGTCATTAGTATACGCGAGAAAGAGGGAGAGCTTATACAAATCATATAATATATAATCATTAATAATATGACGTTTTTCAAATTATTTGTTACTTATGACTTATAACTATTATAGTCATAGATTTTATATACCATAACGAAAACTGATCGAATATTCATATGATAGCTAATAATTATTATAGTTAGAGGTAATGACAGATTGTTCAAATACGATTACAAATTAACTCGATTACTCGATTTGCCAATATACATTATCTATATTTTAAATATTTATTTAGAAAATCTTTAATAATATCATAATTTAGATGAGTTTCTTCAACAGGTTTTAAAAGTGTATATTGTTCTGTAGTAATTCAAAACATTAATATATATACATATCTATATATATATATATATATATATTATTTTTATTTAATAGTTTGCGGATTTTTCCCACTTTATAGGTACTTATATTAATCATTTAAAGGAGTGTTTCGCATATTTTTATTTTTTAGAGTTAGAACTTTGTCAATGATTCCTGATCTTAATTTTAATAAATATTTGTCTTTCTTTTTTCTTTTTATTGTTATTTCTTTTATTGTCTTTATTATTCGTTTTTCGTTTGTGTTTTTCATAAATTTTTAATAAACTTTAGAATTAAACAAATACAAACAACAAAAACAGAGAGAAGAAATAATTGTTATTTATTTACCTAGTATATGTAAAAAGTTTTTCTTTCATACTATTTAATAATGATAATGTTTTGTAAATTCAACCACACCTACACAATTCTTTTTTCGTTTGTTTTTTTTTTTCTCCTTTCATTTTTTTCCCTTATTTGATATTTAACATTTTTGAGAAGAAAAGAAAAAGAAAAATTGTAATATCCTCAAAAAATAAAAAAAAATAAAATAAAAAAGCCAAACCCAAAAATACCTTTACTGTTTCGTAATTACCTTCTTATATTTGTTTTAGTGTACCTACAAATTATTTAAACATGTTTAGAGGTATGTGTTTCGCATAAGTGATTATCTGAATGGTGATGGTTGATAAGAAAAGAAAGAATTTTAAAATGGTACCAACTATTTGTAATTTGAATTTTCTTTTTTTTTTTTTATATTAAATTCTAAAAGAACGTAATTGAATTTGTACGAGGTGATAAATGACATTGTATAAACTGTACAGTAATTGTCAATAATGATTTTTCTAATTTTTTTTTAAAACATTTATAATCTTAAATAAGAAGATTTCGTCAGAAATAATAAAAATTATAAAAAAATATACTCGTACGACAATAAATTAACGTTTTTTCCAGTATTAAATTGATTTAATTTTAAATTATTAAAATGTATTATAAAGTTATAATGATTAATTCATATATAAAACCAAGAGATGGGACTTTTGTTTGTTTCCTATATTATATTTCTATAATAATCTTTCTTATTATCTTTATTATATTTCTATAATAATCTTCAATTAGATATTGAATCATTAGCAGAACTTGTTTTTATATTTCTTATCAAAATGAAATTTTTTTTCAGTTTTTTGGATACTATAAATTTTAAATTTTAGGTTATTTTTAAGCTTGCAAGATTCTGTCTTGCTATATTCATAATATCCTTCCCAGCAACCAACTATTATCACCAAAAGGACAGAATTTTAAAGATAAATGCAAAGAACAAAACTTTATGGCGGTATAAAATTAAAGAAACACTCGTTATTAGCAGACGTTTAATGTCTACAATAAGGTCCTTCTTCTTATTATTTTTAAGAAAATAAAACAAGAAAAACAAAAAGAAAATATGTTTTAAGAAAAACCAGAAAAGGAATTTCAGGTGGGTTAAAAGGATGTGCGTCATGAACTTTTTTGAAAAAAAGAATTTTTTCATCAATTTTTTTTTTCTTTTTGTAAATTCTTTTTTATTTTTTCTGTTTTATACTTATAATAATTTTGTACTTAACCTCATTTACAATTTATGAGAATAATTTGAAAATCATGAACATATTGTTTTTCTTCTCCGCTATCTTTTTGTTTTGTTCTTTTTTTTCTTTTGTTCTTCAAGCTTTGTGACGTATTTATCTGCATGAAAACAAATAATTGGTAGGATGGTATGAATATAAAATTAAAAAAAAAGAAATGTGACAATGACACATTACAATTTTTGCCTGAAATAAAATTTTTAAATTAAACATCAACTTCGTATTTTAATTAAGGAAAACAAAATCTTTCAAGAATTACTAAATTCTTTTCAGATCCAGCTAACATGATTTTGAAGGATGAATCACTGAAACAATGTAATTTTAAATTGCTGAATCAATTGGTTACTCAGTGTCGTCTTAAAAACATGTAATACTAGATTTAGATATTGTATTAGATTATACGTGGGGGCCTCGGTGGCCTAGTGGGTAAGAGCGTATAAAATACACTGTAAACACCGAGGGAGTGTTAGTTCGAATCGCACACACGTCGAAATAGTTATTTCCCCTTACGACATTTACATCCACGCCTGAAAAGGAAAGGTAGGATAGCAGAGAAATGCACCAAAAAAAAGAAGATTATACGTGTAATGTTTCAATGTACCTAATTTATATTTTGCATTCTTTGAGTCACTTAAGTTGTCTTAAGAAATAGTTTTTTGACTAGCTCAAAATTTCCAATCCAAATAACCAAAAATAACATTATAACTTTTAAGGATTTGTTTTAAAGCTAATCTTTAAATCTTTAAAATTTTCGTAAAAATCAGCATTTAAATCGATTTAAAATTTGAAATTTATTACTTTTTCATAATTTTTACAAATTTTTTATATGAGTCATATGTCACTCAATAAACGTTGATAATTTATTTTTCTTTATTCTGTCATTGTATTTCTATTTTATTCTTCTCATTAAAATTTAAAAAATTTTTTTGCATTTACTTAAGGGATAATTAATTAAAAAGAAATTTTGTTTCTAAAAAGTTTTTGTAATTATTTTGGGTTTATTTTTTTTTTGTTTTGAATTTTTTGAAAGTAAAAAAAAAAATTTCTAATTAAACAAAAAGAAACAAAATTTTAAAAATGACAGGTGATGTCAAACTTCAAAAAAATTTCAAATAAAAATAAACAAAAAAAAAAAGTTAAATAGAATTTTTTTTGTATAACGCTATTAAAATTACTTTCAATATAATTAAATAAAAATTATGAAATATTTTTTCCTTAGGTTCAGAGATGTGCAAAAAATAAATTATAACTTAATACTTGAGGATAATTAGGTCTCTTTAAGGAATGTGATTTTTTTAAAAGTGATTTTAAAAGATTTTTTGAAGATATCCGGCCATCGAACTTCTCTCTGAATTTTATAAAGAAATCGGGGATTCTGAAGGAAGCGTTGTACCTGCGTAGAACCAAATGACTATATCCTAAATATCGTTGGTATTGCCAACTTTCATAAAGTATATTTCAATAATGGCGCATATTATCGTTTAAGGACGAAAAGGAATTTTAAAAGTATGCTTGTTGTTTTGATCTTTTGTAAATAAACCGTTATGCGCCATTAACGAAATATACTTTATGAAAGCAGGCAATACCAACTATATTTGGGATAGAGTCATTTGGTCCTACGCAGGTACAAAACTTACTTCAGAATCCCCGATTTCTTTATAAAATTCAGAGAGATCGATGACCGAATGGTTAAAAATATGTCGTATTAACCAAGGGAATTCGGGTTACTAAATAAAACAAATAATATTTTAATTATTAAAATTTTTATAAATAAAATATTTATCTCATAATTTGGGTTAACAGCCAAGAATTTTAATTATATTCCTTAATCCAACTGCTTTTATTTAACAATGGGACATTTGATCAGGGGATATTCACGTGCGGTAATCAGCGCAAAAAAAAGTCTTATAACAAGCAAGTAAATATCTTTTTGTTAAATGACTTTTTTGGGAAATGTCAACTGATTAAATGGCGAATTGTCAAGGTCAAACTTGCCAACTGGCCGGTTCCCGTCCAATGTTATGCGTATAAAATTGAATAAATAAATAAATAAAAAATATATTTTGTTTTTGAAAATAACTTTTATTCTAACATTGATTTTGAAATTTGATATAATATTATTTTTTAGTAACACTATTGTTTAATTTTTTTCATCATTTGTTTTTGTTTTTCAAAATTTCAAAAAAGAAAATGGGACACTTTTTGGATTGAATGAAATAAAATTTATAGCTCCAAGCTCTAACCAGCAAAAAAAAACTGAATTGCTTATTTTTTTTTTTTTTTATATTTAATTCGAAAGATGATTTTGTGTTTCTGGAGTTTCTTATTTTACTGGTTGATTTTAACACATCAATTGTGTACATATATCCTTGCAATAAGATTATGACAACTGAAGCCAATTAAATTGTAGAACCAAAATTAAAATTTTGAAATAAGTTTAAATACCATCCTGATAAGATGGTATAAATAAATTTTGAATTTTTGTTAAATAATATTTCAAAGTATTTCGTTTTCTTCGTTTTTCTCATAAAATCTTATAAGAAAGGTTTCGAATTTAAAATGATTTAATTAAAATATAAAGTAGAGAAGTTCAATTTAGCATACAATATAACGAAAAAATAAATTTAAATAAATGGAAAACCTCTAATTATATGAGCTATTTCTGATAAATGATTTAAAAATGAATTTTTATTATAAATTTATTTAATGTAATTCTAAAATTACAGTTAAAAAATAACATTTTTATTTAAAAGTATAAATTTTCATATCATCCTTCATTTATCTGAAAGATGATATGAAATGATCATGGTTTGAACTTGAAAAAAAAAAATTGATTTAAATTATAATTATGAATTCTTTTATATTATATATATATATACATTTTTCTAAATGTTTATTTGAATGTATTTGTAAGTATTATTCTTTCTTGAAAAATGTATATTAGTAGGAATTTTCATAAAAATTTTTTTTTTTGCTCCTGAATAATTTATTTGAAAATTTGAAATTTTTGTTTTTTAACTTTATCATTTAAAATGGAATAAAAATATTAATATAAAATAAAATGAAAATTCTGAGAAGGAATTTTTTTTTTAAAATTATTTAGAATTTTTCCCATAAGTAAATTTATATTGATCTAAAAAAAAAAAAACTAAAACCTAAAAAAAATATTTATTTAAAGTTTTCTAAAAAGAAGATAATCTAATATTATTGGAGAAAAGATATTTTAAAATTTTTTTGCTTAAAATCATTTTATTAATGATATTATTCAGTCCTTGATGATGAGTTTTTCTATTGACATTATATAAATGATAGTCTAATAATATATAATATCAGTGGTTCTTAATCGCCGTAAATTTATGTTCCGCAAATTTATCACAAGGAGCAAGGAAAAGTAATCGCAAAGCAAAAATAAAAGTGAAACAAAAAATTATTATAAACTCTTTTATAATGTCATCCTTCAACAAAATGGAACTTTTTATGATTCTACCTTTTAAATCAGAATCCTATGACTGGATACAAAATCCATTTGGTACATTTGAAATTTCAAGTACAAAAATCTTTTTACTGAACCACTGTGCTATATATAATTTTGAAAAAAACCTTAAAAAAAAAGAATCTGTAATATATATATATGATATATATATATGATATATATATTTAAATTCTAAAACAAATTTATAATATTTTTCTTTCTATAATATGTTAAACTTTTATATTTAATAATTTTCTTTCTGTTTTTATTTTTCACTTTCACGTATACACTGAAAAGGATGCTTAGATAAATATATATATAATAAATGCACTTTAACACTTTTTAAAATACAATTACAATTTTATCTGTTTTCTTTTTTAGATGCGATTCTTTAAAAAAAAAAATTTTTTTTTTATCTTTTCTAATTGTTTACACTTGAAGAAATCTTCAACAGTTTATGTGTTCTAAAATTATCCAAACTCATAGAAAAAATGATTAAATATTTTTCTTGCATTTGTTTTATTTTTTTTTTTCTGTTTGCTTTAAACGAGCAACATTGAATTTATAAAAAATGTGCTTGTCTTTGGTTTTTCATTTTCTTTTTAGTCGGGTGATTTTTCTAATGTTAAATAGAATTAATAATAAAACATTTTTTTTATCTTTTTTTTTCTATTTTATTTGTTATAGTTTACGTTTTAAGAGCCTCTCTTACAAAAATTATAAAATAGTCAAAGCAAATAAAAAGTGTTGTAAAAAAATAAAAGTTAAAAAAATAAAGAAATAAAAAAATTTTTAAAAGTATTCAGCTGATTCGTAAATTTAATTATATTTTACTTATGAGAGAGAAAAAAATTAAATTTGCATTATGTTATGAATTTCTTTTCCTAACTTAGTTTTAAATCGTGATAAAGTTTTTAGATTTTATAATGCTGGTAAATTTTATAAATTATTTGTGAAATTTTTGCTGAATTTTTATTAGAGACACAAACCATATCAATTTTTGACATTTAATATAGATTACATCTTACAATATAAATTTTTTAAAATGAATCACAATATTGAGGTCTTGAAAATATTACTTGTATTTAAAGAAAATCAAAAAAAAAAAAATAATAATTTAATTGTAAATAAGATAATGATAAAAAAGTGAATTAGCATTTCTCTTAAATTCGGAATTAAAGGTATATTAAAAAACTCGACTTTTGTAATTTGTGATGCATTATGGTGCTAATCTTATTTATAACAATATTCTAAGCAAATTAACAAGTCTCTTTTCTTAATAAATTAATTTTTGATAAATATATATTTTTTAATAAATTAATAAGGCATCTCATAATTATTCAAAAATAAATAAATTAATAATAAAAAATGTTATATGTGTTTCATTAAATAATTAATAAATTAATACTTAATTGAAACAAATTAATATTAGGCATACTTATGCATGTATATATAATATATAGTACATACATACGTATATCTAGGTATTTAAACTTTCTCTTCCATTAAATAATTAATTGTGTCGTTAATAATTGATAATATTTTTAATTATTATTAAATAAAATAAATATAATAACTTTTATAATTTTACATATTTATAAATAAAGTAAATATAATAACCTTTTATTATATTTACTTTAAATAAAATATTTTTAAATATTAAAATCAATATTTATTTAATATTCTAAAATGTAATGGAGTATTTTTGTAAATGCATTTTCATTAATTTTTTAGTGAAAATTTTAAAATAAAATAAGGAAAAAAAAAATAAAAAACAAAACAACAATAAAAGAATAAATAAAGCATGAGTAATATAATTAAAATTCCAAAATAGTTTTTATCAAATACATACATATATATTTGATCAAATATCTCAGGGCTAAAAAAAATTAAATTTTATATAATATTTATTGATCAGAAAATATTGCATTCGAAGTGGCAAAACGTCAGAATAGTCATCTCAAGCAATTAACTTAAAATCAAATTTTATGTAAATGTACTCCAGGAGTTTTGATTAAAATATTGTACAGGAAAGTGACAGTTTCGTTTGTCTGGAGTTTCTTTTCAATAAATTTTTTAGAAGTTGTCTGGAAGATCTTTGGACTTTATTTCATTTGCCAGTATTATCATTTGACTGAATTTAATTGAATGGTTTTCATTTGATTGCATCTCATTTCACATGGATTTTATTTGATTGAACTTCAATATATTGTTTGTTGTTGAAATATACATTATGTAGTATGTAAAAAAATAATTGACAGGGATATTATAGTTGGATATAAAATCTGGATTATACGCTTTTTCTAGTAATATATTATGTTATTCATTACATACATATACTAGAAAAATATGTATATATTATATGTAATTAAGAGGAATTTTAAAGTTTATTATAAAATCAAAGTTTAAATAACAAATAATTAGCAGGAAGTTCATTACAAAGTTATAGTTTTAATAATTTAACATAGGACTATATTTTAAATGTTTTGGTGTTCCAATATGTACATTATATCAAAAAATTATTGAGAAGGATTTTATTGAGAAGAGATTACGAAATCAGAGTTATACACTTTTTCTAGAAAAAACGGAATTTTTAATTAGAACAGATAACATAGTTGGGTACAAAATCCAGGGTTTTAATAAATTGTGTTGCTTACTTTTTAAATACTTTATTGTTGAAATATATACAGAACACTTTAGGATTGTTGAAAATTAATTCATGTGGTTGTACTAACAGTAACCCAATCGTATGAAATCCACAAATCTAAAAATATATTTAGAAAATTTAATAATTTTTAGAAAATAAGTTAATATGTATTGAAAAACTTTTCAAATTACTGTATTATAAAAAATAAACAGGGCCAAATTAAGTTTTTGTAAACAGAATTTATGAGATAAAATATATTTTCAATTTTTTAGATTTGCTATTACTTCTTCTGTAATAATATTGGTTATTTGGATGTATTGCCTTCAAATTCATTAAATTAAATATTAGAAATTAAATAAAAAATACCATACAATAAAATTTTCAACAAAACCACATAATTAGCAATAACTATATAAACGATATGAATATTTTATAAATATTGTGTTTGAAATTTCTAACTTTTTTATTAAATAACAAGCGTAAAAAAAATGATATTTGATAACTTTTTCAGTTAGATAATTTAAGAAAAAAAAAAAAACACTATCATAGAAAGAGTAAATAAAATTTAAATAATACATATTTTAAAATGATTAAAACAATGATAAGTGGTTTCGTTACTAATTGAATGAACAATTTCCACAATATCCAATTTAAATATTTGTTTTTACCGACCGCATACATTAATGTATAAGGTAGGTATTGTTTTCATATTAAAAATTTGTATCCGAGATTTTGGTAAATCTGCACTACTCCAGCTGTACAGTTTTTTAGCGTGATGTGTGTGAGTTGGTGTCTGGGTATGTCTGTGGGCACGTGTACAGCCTAAACGACTGAGCGGAATTTTTTGAAATCTCTTTGTTTTGACGGAAAAATCTCGGATTGATAAGCTTTTGGAGCAAATCGGACAACCGGAAATTGTAGTTTACTAGTATTATTTTTAATATTTTTAAGAATATTTCGTAATAGAAAAATATTATAAGACAAATTATTAAGAAAAAATTGTTACACAAGTAAAGATCAACAACTTCGCAATAGAACATTTTTTGATCCGACTAACTTTAACTTTTATTTAATTTTTTTTGTTTTTTTTTTATACCTCTAAAAATTTATACATATGTATATTATGTATATCTATGTATTGTTTGTTTTGTATTTGTTTACAGTTTTTATTATTTTTTACTTTTAATAGGTATTATTGAATGAAAAAAGAAATCATGTATGCACATAGGTACATGTAAATCATGTACGGCGATGTATGAATGAATGTACATATTATGTAGATACATATATTTTTACGATTAATTCTTTACTAATAACAATATTTATATATTGAATAAAAAAAAATGTTGTTAAATTATTAGAAATTATTTATAGCTTTGATAAATTATTATGTAAAAAATCTATGAATTTTTTCATTATACTTTTCGTGTAATAGGGATCGGGTCCTGTGGTGGAAATAGCTGATTTTTTTTCTTCTAATTAAATACAATAAAATTGATAATTGTAATAAATACTTAAAAATTTGAAATAAATAAAAAAAATTAATAAATTTAAATTAATGAAATTAGAATTATTTAATATTAAACTGAATTTGGAGATTCAGATAAATTAATAAAATTATTTTACAATATTAAGGATTTATATCTACCTTTTTTATCATAAATTGGGTAGATCGGCACTTTCCATAATCAAATATGATACTCTTTAATTAGAAGCATGAAAATAAATCAAATTTCCTCGTTATCTTTATACCCGCATGAACGTATGTTCAAAGGTATAATACATTTGCCATTACATTTGTGATACATTAACGCAGCCGAGCTAGATATAGACCTAATGGATCGGATTAGAACCAAATTTTGATCGATTACTCCATACACTAAAAGATTATCAAGTTTAATCGGTGGTTTTAATGGTTTCTGTAGCCCAGTTCTGTAGTTCAGGCATCTTGCACATCTAGGCATCTGAAATTTTACAAAAGATGATCAAGTTTGATGGCAATAACTTATGTAAAATTTGGTTGTGCTGGTGCAACAGGTTCGGGTAGCTAAAATAAAACTTCTCTTTTTAAATGAAGATAACTCAATATTTATTGAAGTTAAATATCTGAAATTTTGTGAAAAGATGTTGAGTTGCATGTTAAGAACTTTTGTAAAATTCGGTTGTGCTAGAGAAGCAGGTTCAGGTAACTTGCATATTTTGGAACTTAATGAAGCTAGGTGTCTGAAACTTTACAAAAGATGATTAAGTTTTATGGCAATAACTTATGTAACTTGGTTGGGGACAACAGGTTTGAATAGTTGTCATAACATAAATATATCTTGGTACTTAAATAAGTAAAACATCTGAAAGTTTTTAAAAGTTTTATAGAAACAGGGTATATTACGTTCATACTGGTATCCCAGAGTTGACACAGTCTACTCTACTAAAGCCTTCCTCGTTTTTAACTATAAATAAAATATTTTTTATTAAATGACCCAAGAATTTTGGTCCACATACAATTTATTAGAACCGTGGTATATAACGATGCCGGCTAGAAACTAAGTCTATTATAACGACAGGTTATTTTGCGTTTATGAATTTTTTGCTATTTATAATGACAAAACAAATCACAAAAAACATTTTTTGCAAATATACTTACACGTATGCATTTATTTTTAAAAATCTAAACATGAAAAAATCGCGAAAAAGTTTTGTTTTCTAGAATAATATGTAACTCTTAATTGTAATCGACTTGATTTAATTTGAAAACATCTTTTCTATCGGTTCAAATATAAAGTTGATAAGAAGAACATTTATTTTTGAAATATGTATTTATTATGGAATTATTATTATGTACATATGGAATTTATTGAAATCTTTGGAAATTAAAATTTTCTTTAAAGCAATGAAAAAGAGGAAAGTTTTTCCTATTGAAGAAAATGCTAACATTAATTTAAGTATAGGCTTGAAGCTGGAAAAAAAATAATTACTGAGTTTATCAATAGTTACTGAATATGAAGTATCGCATTTAACAATTATAAAAATTTGGAAAAATAAAAAATATATACAGAAGAAGTTTGAAGATATATTTTATGATAAGAAATAAGAAGATAAATTTGAAATAAAACAATAAAAAATGTGAACTTATACATCAATCATGCTTAATAGAATGCCCATATATGTTCATACATATTATTCTTATAGTCGAATAAAATGACCGCCGGTTATAACGACCACATTTGTTTGTTCCCTTCATCGTGATTATTAGCGACTTTTATTATAATATCAAATCTTTCCCAAATCATGAAACTTACATTCTTTTTAGTACGAAATGAGAAATTGGCATTTCATCTTCTAGTTACTAAAGTTAAAGAACCAATTTAATTTTATATATATATAAATATGACTAATATATTATGTATACATGATATTATATACAGTTTCATTCAGTATATAATTAAAAGAGAACTAAGATACGGTGGAAACGTCTCATATACCTGTATTTTATTTGTCTCTAGTGTCAGTTGACTGTATTATGATTTGATTATATTTAATTTGTCGGTAGTTTATTTGACTGTCTTTAATTTGGCGTTATTTGACAATATAACATATAATTTGTGGGAATTTTAAAGTGAGGTACATATGAAATTCAGTCAAATGGAATACAGTTTTGTGATGGTAACGCAAATAGTATCTATTTCTTCATAACAAATTATCTAAATTGAATAAAACAAATTATTAAGTTTTACTTTTAATTTGATACTATTAAATTGATGCTGTAAAATTTATGTCAAAAAATACAATCAAAATTTAAAACTTTTAATGAGTTCATTGTAATTGTTACCTTTAATAATGCTTCAGATGAAAAATTATTTTACAATAACGATTAATTAATTAAAATGAATACCTTTTCATTTAATCAATTTGAATTTTCAAATCGAATGAATTCAATATTTTAATTACTTTTAAATAAACATTTAGATGAAATGAATTTAATGGAATTACTTAACCTAATAAAATGTTGGCTTTTTATGTGCATATGTATGTATTTTCATGTAGCAAGCGATAATCGATTACAATATTAGGACAATTGCGTTTTAATATTAAATTTACATTTTAAATTCATTTCAAATACATTTAAAATGTTAGTATTTTTTTTTTCATTTTCATTTATTTTTTATTATTTTGACATTTATTAAACATTATTCATTTTGACATTATTAAACAAGGGTTCTTATCATTTTTTCCGAAATTTTTAATATACATATTTAAATAATTATTCATTTTCATTATCTGTTTGTATATGTATTTATCTGCATATATGTATATGTATATGTATTTATAATTTTTTTTTAGTTTTTTTTTTTCAGGAAAAAATTAAATTTTATAAGGTGAATAAAAAACTAAATAAAAAAAATATTTAATAAGTGTCAAAATAGTTTTTCATCGTATCCATCCTATTAACCTTTTTTCTAAGTATTTTTAATGTATTTTAATATTAAACATTAATATATACAAAATAAAAAATTAAAATAATAATACTGTAAAAAAATAGAGAAAATCCTTGTTGAAATAAATCCGTCTTCAAAAGTTACAAAGGTTATAAAAGATTCCATTTCGTTTTGGTGTTTTTTTTTGTTTATTTATGATGTTATGGTTGTTATTTAATGGTTGCAAAATACCATAGATTAGAATATTTAAGAATTTGAAAATAAAAGAGGTTAAATAAGTTTTTTTTTGTTCTTTAAATCTTTTTTGATAAATAGTTTTCTAAATAGTCTATATTTAAAATTAAGCATTATTAATGGTTGAGATCAAGGTCTGGATATATCCTTGATGCTAATAAAACCTGTACATATTAACAATTTTTTTTATTTGGTTTTTTTTTAGATGTGAAACAAAAGGTGGGATGTAATAATGCCATAAATTATGAATATGCAATTTTGATTCATTTGAAATAGACATAAAGTTATTTCGTAATTTATAATTTTATGATTTATTTGACAGAATCATAAGGCCCTATGAGGTCATTTGATTAAAATTTCTTTAACAGTAAAATAGAATTTAAAAATCACTAAGTTGCTTTAGAGTTAGTTACAAAATAAGGATTTCAAAAACTTGATTAGTGATGGTTTTACTACTTGGCTACTTCACTTATAAGCAAAAGTTTAGCTAAAAACAGTTAGAAACGTTTTTTCTATAGAAGTTGGGTTTTTTTTTTTTTTTTAATGCATTTCTCTGCTACATAAATGTTGACAAGAAATTACAAAGCCGTTTCTGTTCAGGCGTTGCTGTAAATATCGTAAGGGAGAATAACTCTTACGACGTGTGTGGGATTCGAACCCACACTCCCTCGGTATTTACACCGTATTTTATACGCTCTTACCCACTAGGTCATCGAGGCGTCTTAGAAGTTGGGTTATGTCATAAAATATGGGTTATGATGTATTGGTTGTGTATGGTTTATGTCATAAAGTCGATTGAGCAAATGTTGTCTTAGGAAATTATTATATAATCAAAAATGAAAACTGGTGCGCTCAAACTTTCGATAACCAAATTAAGGAAATTTTATTTTTCTTGTCTAATTTTTATAGCTTAAAAAAAGATTGAAGAACAATTTATGGTAAAATGCGGATATAATAAAAGTTCCAAAAGTTGATAAAAACCTTCCTTGTTCCAAAAGTTTATAAAAACCTTGAATTTTTGTATATCATGTTTATGTTTCGTAATTTTTTGGAAAAAGTTGTATATATCTGCTTTTCTAGAAATTTAACAACATAACTTGAAGTTTTTTTTTAATAAGTTAAAAAAATTCCTCGATTTTTAAAAGTATAATAGAGTTGTATTCCGCTGCATATGAATACGCAGCGGATAGAATGTTTAATCAATTTTGAGGCAGAATATAGTAATGAAATAATGGTATGCTGATTCATGGATGATCCATAGTGTAATGAAATTATGGGAGGCTGATACTGATGTTGTCATAAACTATATTCAAAAAATACTTGTTGTTAAAAGATAAAAATAATGTAAAGAAAAATCCGAGAACAATTCAATTATAGCTTTATAACATAAAATTTGATAGAAATATAAAAAATATTTCCTATATCTCTTTTGAATAAATAATAAAGTCATATTAGAGAAAATTAACTAATATTATTTGTTTCAATTGATCGAAAAGCTATATTAATAAATTATGGCTTTATGACACCCCTCCAAAACAGGAATATTGTTTGTTTTCAGAAATATTAATTTTAAATACTAAATTTCAGATAAAATTAACTCAGTATCAAATTGTTTTGGAATTTAGAAAAAAAAACTATATTTAGTTCTCTAATATATATATATAATTTTTTTAGTTAGTATCTTGTATTAATTTATGACACTATAAAACAATTTTTCATTATACCTTATAACATAGATTAAACTACAGAACAACTGCATGTTGCCCTGTCATTATAAACTATAAGTTGATAGCTATAGTAACTTATAAACTTATAGCAAAATAGTAATAAAAATAGGAAATTTCATTGTTCCCTTACAATCCTACTCTCAATTCAATCTTTCTACATTCTTATCCTATCCTCTCCTATCCCTTCTCCCTAGTCAATATACTGCGTTTGTAGTTAAGAGTTTTATCTCATTAAATTGGTTGATGGAGGAGATGGGTTTAGTAAATAAGAATCTGTTACTACCAAGGAGGTAGTAACAGACACAATTGGTGTCTTTGGAAGATTTCCACCTTCGTTAGGCAAGAAAGGAAACTGACAGATAACCAAATATTAAAATGCTAACAAACAAATACTCAAGTACCAAAAAACAAAAATTTTTTAAAATTATTATTTATAACTCAAAAATTAAATGATAACAGAATATGGGAATTCTGAAGGAAGTGTTGTACCCGCGTAGGACCAAATATATCTTCTACACCTTTGATATATCGACCTTAAGTATGTATCTACAAATTATAGAAAAAATGAAAGCTTTTCAATGATGTAAAAATATTTACAGGGTTTCTTGGGTAAATTTTGAAATATTTGACTTTAAAAAAAAAATGTTAAAAATTTCAAAAATTTTCAACTTTGAACTACAATATCTCCAAAACCAAATATATCTTCTACACCTTTGATATATCGACCTTAAGTATGTATCTACAAATTATAGAAAAAATGAAAGCTTTTCAATGATGTAAAAATATTTACAGGGTTTCTTGGGTAAATTTTGAAATATTTGACTTTAAAAAAAAAATGTTAAAAATTTCAAAAATTTTTCAAAAATTTTCAACTTTGAACTACAATATCTCCAAAACTGCATCCCTTATCCTCATCAAATAAACGTTAATATTCTTAAGATTGTTACCTTAATTAAAAGCAAAATATATATACCTAACAGATCGTCAAATATAACGGTTTATTTACAAAAGACCAAAATAACAAGGATACTTTTAAAAGTCCTTTTCGTCCTTAAAGGATAATATGCGGAATTAACATTATTTGTTAATTAACGAAATACACTTTATGAAATCAGCGAATATCAATTATATTTGGGATATAGTCATTTGGTCCAACGCGGGTACAACACTTCATTCAAAAGAGCCCAGAATATAAGCAAAATATAGAATATTGTGCCGATTGCAATTTAAGTAATTTTACACGTGATAATATCTAATGAGATGTCCCAATAGTATTCGAAAAATAAGTAATTAAAATGAAAAGGCATCATCTAAAATTATTTTTAAGAAAAACAAGTTGTATGAAATTGTATTGTATTTCATTATGTTAACTTTTGCATTACGGGCGGTAAGTCACCTCCTCTTATTAAAAATGTTATTCAATTTTAATTCTATATTTTTTTTTTATTGTAAATGTCTTTTAGATTAAAACAAAACAGTTTTTTAGATTTTGATTGATTTTTAAAAATGATCTTCTCATATTTCAAAAAGATATATGTATCTAAATCTATATATATAGTCTATAATTCAATATTTAATTAATTCCGTCTTTATACCCGTACGATAGGATCGGGTATAATAAAATTACTCCTCCGTTTGTAACACCTCGAAATAAGCGAGCTAGATATACCTTCAAAGGTATGGATCGGATCAGAAAAAAATTCTAAGACTTTTGAGCCATGTCCGTCCGTCCGTCCGTCCGTCAGCACGCTAACTCAAAAACTAAGAAAGCTAGAATCTTGAAATTTACACAAAATATTTTGGGAGTAATTTGTAGGTTCCCTATTTTTTTTGGTTGAGTTTGGACCAAGCCTTAGGGTAGCTCTCGAACACCTAACTTTTAGATCCCGACATTTTTTTTGCAATAGAGCTATGAAATTTTAACTACTGATAGATCTCACAAAAATATTAATTTTATTTTTAATAACTTTTTTTTGTAGCCCTACCCGTTACGGAGCTACAGCTCCCCAAAGGTTCAAAAAAGCTCTATATTTAAATTGTTATAGCACAAGTTGTATAAGGTATATCTTCATTTTGAAAACGGCAAACGATTACTACTTTTATTAGCTTTAAAAATATATATACAATAAATATATATTTGTGGCATACGGTGTCTTAATTTACCGTTATGCGAAACTCAAATTTTGCAAAATCCTTTAACCCTTCTATCTTCTAAACGGTTTAAGTTGGAAACCTGAAATTTTGACACAAGTTAGATCTTTGAAAATAAGTATGAGTCATTTCAAAAATTTTTTTTGTATCACCCCCCGTTTAGGAGCTGTAAGGGGTCAAAAACTGAAAATTTCCTATTTTTAAACACCTGTAACTTGAACACCTGTTAAAATTTTTTTGAAGTAATACACAAAAATTAAAGCTTCAACATTATACTCTTATTTCTGTTAACAACTTTTTTTAATAATATAGGGTTACTTTATAATTGACGAAAGTGTTACTTGATTTTTTCAAATTTTCTAACAAATTTCTTTAAAACGAATTTTTTCCATTTTGTTTTACTCGATAATTTGAAATTGTTGAGGATATAATGCGTAGTACATAAAAATGCAAATAAATAAACAACATAACGGTTGCTTGAAGAATTTTTATTTATATGATATTAATATATATACATACTTATATAATATAATGTTTATTTACATATCGTATATGTCACTAGTGCATGAATGATAAGAGTATAGATGTATATTATATAGCGCCGTATTTACATACATATATGTATTTTATTGTACTTATAAGAAATTATTCTGTCAATGAAAGAAATTATTCTGTCAACTCGTACATAATTTCGAAAAAAAAATTTATTTTAAGAATTTTTTCGATGTAAAAAAAAAAAAAACACAAAATATTTGTAGCAGATAAAAATGGAGTTAAAATATTTGCGTTTTCACAATGAAGATATAACATAAAATTGTTTAAAATCGGCTTAAAATGAAATAAAAATAACCAAGTCAGATATTTTTATATAAAATTGATACAAAAAACAAAAAACACAAAAAAAAAAAAAAAATTAAAAAACAAAAGGAAAATTTTTAGTATATAGCCATACCATAACGATAAAATCCTTTGGTTATTTTAATTAATACTTAATTGATTGATATTTAAAATTAACTTTCAAGGTTTTTACTGAAGTCTTTTTTTTGTTTTTTTTTACATCTAAATAAAGAGATGTCCTCGAATTTTCAAAAAATAGCATATATGAATACTTGTACTTCTAGGAACATGTATTTATATTAAATTACAATTAATTTAGATAATTCAAGGTTTTTATTACATATATACTGGGATTTTGGTATATTGTATTGAAATTAGAATATAAACATTAAAAAAATTTTCATTGATTATTTTTACTTAATAATTAATGAATAAAATAAAAGATTAAATCAGAAAAAAGTTAATGGTTAGAGTTAAATGAATTTTTATTCATTTTTTTTTTTTGGGGATTAAATAATAATATATTAATTAAATTAAAGACTTATGTATATATAAATGGTATATGGTATAATGGTGTATGGTATAATATAAAATTATTTCAATTATAATTAATTTTATTTGAAAATCAATGTAGATTTTAATTTAATATAATAAGAGCGTAATTTTTACTGACCGCATACATTAATGTATAAGGTAGGTATTGTTTTCATACTAAAAATTTGTACCCGAGATTTTGGCAAATATGCACTTCTCCGGCGTGGGGAAGGCTGTAAAATTTTTTTTTAGCATGATGTCCGTCTGTGTGTTTGTGGGTATGTTTGTGGGCACGTGTACAGCTAAAACGACTGATCGGATTTTTTTTGCAATTCCATATTTAAGGTTTTGACATAAATATTTCAGATTGATAAGCTTTTGGAGCAAATTGGACAACCGCAAGTGGTAATTTACTAGTGTACTTTTTAAGTTTTTTACAAATATTTCGTAACAGAAAAATTTTATGAGAAAAATTATTAAGAAAAAGATGTTACACACTTAAAGAAAAACAACTTTGCCATAGAGCATTTTTTGATCCGACTAACTTTAACTTTTATTTAATTTTTAGTCCTAATTTCATACATAACACTCCATATAAATTTATATGAACAATTTTTTTTTTATGTATGTATGTATATATCTATGCATATTATTCTTTTGTTGATGACATAAAATTAAAACGGTAAAATTTTTGTTAGCAGATTCAATATTAATCTTATGTTTGTTTTGTATTTGTTTACAGTTTTTGTTATTTTTTACTTCTAATATTTTTGAATGGAAAAAATTCATGTACATTACATAATAATGGAAATGAATGTATGAATGAATGCACATATTATAGTTTTCGGATTTCATTGCTTATTATTGTTATTAAATAAAACCAAATGTTGTTAAATTATTAGAAGTTATTTTGCTTAGATATAAATTATTATGTAAAAAATAAAAATCTATAAATTTTGCATTGTACTTTTCGTGTAGTGGCGGTGTGATTAAATTTAATAAATTTTATTGAAAATTTCCATTTTGTTTGATCAAACAAGATCTGATGAAACCACCACAGACGCTCTATTACTTAATTTTTGAATTGGAACAAATTATTATTAAAAATTTTAAAATGTTTTTGACAGTAAATTTATATTAAATTAAATTAACAGAATAAGCTGGTAATCAATTCGTTCTATTGCTGTCATAATAAATTTTAAAAATTAATTAAATATGTGTCATCATAGCGTCTTTAATCTTTAAAGTAGTATTAACTACTATAATCTATCTGATGTTAAAAGATTTAATTAATTCAATCAAAATTTAAAAAAAAAGTGATGGAAAAAACCAAGGGTTTTCAAAAAAGCGCGTTTCCAAAATTAAAAATATTCCTTAATTTAAGCCTAGAGTAAAGAGTAGACATATTGAAAAATAAAAATATAAATATAATATAAATTACATTTTTTTTTAATAAAAATTATGATTAATAATGAAAAGAATAAGAAGAAATTGATAAAAATGAAATAACACTTTCGTCAATTATAAGGTAACGCTATTTAAGAAAAAATATTAACAGAAAACAAAAATATAATGTTGGAGCTTTAAGTTTAGGATATTACTTCAAAAAAATTTGAACAGGTGCCCAAGTTACAGATGTTTAAAAATAGAGAATTTACAGTTTTTAACCCCTTACTGCTCCTAAACGGGGAGTGATACAAAAAAAATTTTTGAAATGACTCATACTTATTTTCAAAGATCAAAATTTCAAGTTTCCAACTTAAACCGTTTAGAAGATAGAAGGGTTGAAGGATTTTGCAAAATTTGAGTTTCATATAACGGTAAATTAAGACACCGTATGCCACAAATATATATTTATTGTATATATACTTTTAAAGCTAATAAAAGTAGTAATCGTTTGGCGTTTTCTAAATGAAGATATACCTTATACAACTTGTGCTATAACAATTTAAATATAGAGCTCTTTTGAACCTTTGGGGAGCTGTAGCTCCGTAACGGGTGGGGCTACAAAAAAAAGTTATTAAAAATAAAATTAATATTTTTGTGAGATCTATCAGTAGTTATAGCTCTATTGCAAAAAAAATGTGGGGATCTAAAAGTTAGGTGTTCGAGAGCTACCCTAAGGCTTGGTCCAAACTCTACCAAAAAAAATAGGGAACCTACAAATTACTCCCAGAATATTTTGTGTAAATTTCAAGATTCTAGCTTTCTTAGTTTTTGAGTTAGCGTGCTGACGGACGGACGGACGGACGGACGGACATGGCTCAAAAGTCTTAGAATTTTTTTCTGATCCGATCCATACTTTGAAGGTATATCTAGCTCGCTTATTTCGAGGTGTTAGAAACGGAGGAGTAATTTTATTATACCCGATCCTATCGTACGGGTATAATCATCTTTTACAAAATTTCATATATATGAATTCATTATATAGGTATACCAAAGCATATATACACATAAGCACATAATATATACATCATATAAGAAACAAGGTAGAATATACACCAACGGGTTTTAAAAGCGCACATTTCCAAGACACTGTTTAGAATTGCACATGGCAAATTAAAAGTGCACATTTCCAATAAACTGTAGAATTGTAGCTTGTACAAAAATTTTAAAATTTCATGTAATAAGAAAAAAACGTGAAAATAGGACTTTTCTGGAATTTTGAGGGGTTGTAAGTCCGGAACCCTATATAACTAAAAAAAACCATTAACACACGTAATTATATATTATTGAACCTTTAATTTTCATGTCTTGCCGAAGAAAAAGTTTTACAGGTGTCTAAGTCATAGGGGTCCAAAAATAGCAAATTTTGAATTTTTGATTGATTTTGATTTTGAAAAAATTTTCTGAGGAAACTTATACTAATTATGAAAGTTCTTTCTTGCCTCAAAATGTCAGGTTCCTATTTCAAAGCGTACCAGAGTTATGAAAAAAGAAATATCATGCAAAATTTGGTTTTAACATAACGGTAAATTTAAATAGTAAATTATAAAATATTGCAAAATTTTGATAATGTTTTATAGAGGTAAGAAAATGTTCAATCTTCTAGTGTTTTAGATTGTAAAACTACTACGCAGAGCCTGATATATACATTTGAAAATAGGGCTTTTTTGCAAATTTGGGGGGCTGTAACTTTGGAACCCTATACAATTAAAATAAACCATTAACACACATAAAAGTATGTTACTGGAGGTTTAATTTTTTTTGCCTTGCCGAAGAAAAATGTGTACAGATGCCTAAGTTACCGGTGTTTAAAAATAGCAAATTTTCAATTTTTGAGCCCTAATAGCTCATAAACAGGAGGTGGTACAAAAAAATGTAAATACTAAATTTAAATTTTGATATTGATTTATAAAGGTAAAAAAAATGCTGTCGACTGGCGTTTTTAGATTGAAAAAATGTTAAGCGCAATCTGAAATATACGCGTTTAAAAATAGCGCTTTTTCAAAGTTTGAGGGGTTGTAGTATCGTAATTGAGGGGGCTACGAAATTAATTTTTTTATGAGACCTATATATGGTTAACATTTTTTTTCTCTATCTTTAATGGTGTAGAAGTTTTATAAACACGGTTTAATAATAAATAGAAGTTTTATTAAACATGGTTTTTATAAACAAAGTTTTATAAAGACGGACGGACGGACAGAGTGAAAATAATAGGCACATTTTTTCAAAATTTTTTTTGGAAATGTGCTAAAAACTTACAATTTTGCAAAGGTTAAATGGTAAAAATTACAGAATCCCTTCCTAGCTCCTTTAATTTTTAAATTACGAACGTATATGACTTAATCAACTTAGAATTCGTTCCTGAGCAAAAACATTTTTTCATATCTACTTCGCCTAACTTTTAAGGTGTCGCAAAATTAATGGAAAATGTATTATATCCTGAGAACTAAAAGTTCATACGGATATAAAAATGAAAAAACATTAAAAAAACAGTTTTGTATTATAAATAATTTGTTTTAAATAAAAATGAAAATTATTTTTCAATAATATTAATACAATTTAAGGTTTAATAGACTACTGATAACCAATGGACGAATAAAAAATTACTTCTTTTTCTGATTTTTTATTTATTAATTAATTTAATTTGGTTTAAAATTTTTTATTTATTTTATGTTAATTATTTACTTTTTTGTAAGCCTTAAGTACATTTTTTTTTTTTTGCACTTTTCGCCTATTATATGTGAATTAAAAAAAAAAAGCAAAAAAAAAATTTTATTGAGTAAATAATTTAATAATAACACCAATATATTTTAATTTGATGATCCTTGAAGGAATCCACGTGCCTTTAACTTAGTTTCTTTTGTGTTTTGTTTTTTTTTTTTCTTTTTTCTTTTTTCTTTTTATTTGTTTTCGTTTCACAGAATTTTTTCGTTGTTTTTAAAAAGAAAAAAATCTTGAAAAGAGATTTAATTTGAATCAAAGTGAATATGTTTCAAAGTGAAAAGAATAAAAAAAGTTCAAGGTTTTAATAGAATAGATAAAAAAAAAGAAAAAGAAAAGATTATTTAATAGAGATATTGTTTTTATTGTAGGCGTAAAATGGTAGGTTCATATTGTATGTAGTTATAAAATTGATTTTTTTAATGTAATGGAAAATTTGCTAATTTAATTTTTTTTGTTGTTTTTAATATTTTCATTTTCACAGAATTTTTTTTTTATCTTTTTTGAAAATCCTAAAAAAAATATTAAATAATACGGCTATAACATATAATATATTTCAAATTTGAATTGTAATAAAAATAAATTAATAAATTTCTATTTCGCAAAATTATTCGCCATATAAAATAATTGCATTTTATATGTTATAGAATTCAAAGAAAATGAAATTTAAGATAAAAATCCAATATATAATAATTTTATTTAATATACTGGTATGCAATTATAATATTCTCCGGACAATTCTTAAATTAAATAATTTTTGAAATTTCAGTTTATCATGAACAACCATTTTTAGCATAATTTCAAAAAAAAATTGAAAAATTGTTCCTATTAGTTTCACTCAAAGCTTTTATTTGTCTGGGTGTTTACCAAATTTTTGCACGGTTTGAAATATGGCAACGAAATTTTAACTACGGTATAGTAGTGGTATAGTATTAGGTATCGGAAAAAAATTAATTTTATGAAATAACTTTTTTCTGTAATATCACCCGGTACGATAGCTATATAGTCCTCTTAAAATTTGGCAAAGTCTTATATTTAAATTGTTATAAGATAAGTTCTATAAAGTATATATTCAATCTGATAATGCCAAACAATAGCTACTTTAATTTACTTTGTAAATATATATATATATATATATAAAATAAATATAGACTTTAGCCATACGGTATTTTACTTTGCCGTTATGTGAAACTCAATTTTTGCAAAATATTTGACGCCTTTTATGTATTTCAAACGGTTTAAGTTAGAAACTTGAAATTTTGATAGAAGTTAGATTTTTAGAAATAAATGTGAGTTATTTCAGAAAATATTTTTGTGTCACTTCCGGTCTAGTAGTGTAAGGGGTTAAAAAATGAAAATTCAATATATTTAAACACTTCTAACTTGAATAAGTACAAAAATTAAGAAAAATATATTAAAAATATACTTAAACAAAATTAAAGCGTCAATATTATATCTATGGTCGTGTTAACAACACTTTTCTTAGTAGTATAGGGATACATTAAAATTGACGAAAGTTTGGGTTAATTTTTTCTAATTTTTCTAACCAAAAAGAATCTAACAAAGCTCACTACTATTTTTTTTTTATATATATACATACATAATAATATGTACAATATTTTTTTAAAGATCCAATAGAAAAATATTTTTCGTATGGATTTGTAAGACCGGAAGAATAAGAAAAACCCGTATTTCTATATAATGTATTTTTAAAACCGCTGCAGACATTTTTTTTTTCGTTATGTTGTAATATTGTTAAATTTTGGAAATGTTATCTTTTGGAAATCCTTGATTTTTTTTTCATTACATGTTTTTATTATAAACAATGTCTAATTATTTTGTTATATACTTATAATGTCGCCTTGCTGTAGTAATTGTTGTCTTTTTATTTTATCGAATAATTTTTTAAATTCATTGTCTGCAGAATATTTCTTTCAATTTTACATATGATAGGGTTAATGCTGTTTATCTTAAGTTACTTTATGCTGATCATTTTTAGTATCTAAATTAAAATATTATTAAAAATAGAATATTTGTTTTTTATTAATGCATTTCTCTGCCACATAAATGTGGATAGGAAATTACACAGCCTTTCCTATTCAGGCGTGGCTGTAAATGTCGTAAGGAAGAATAACTCTTACGACGTGTGTGGGATTCGAACCCACACTCCCTCGGTGTTTACAGCGTATTGTATACGCTCTTACCCACTATGACACCGAGGCCCCCAAAAATAGAATAGTTTTGAAGTAAAAATTTCAATAGAAATTTAAAACATTCCAATATTTTTTTTTTGAAATCTTAATAATTTATAAATTTTTACAAAAATTTTAAAAAATTTGTTTATATAGTTTTTTTTTCTTATGCTTAGGCATCACCATTTATGTTTTGTGATATTAAAGATAAATTCATGTAAAAGTTATGATTCTATAATTTGCTAATATGTATATAATAATATAAGAATCTATAGTATATAATTTTTATTATTATTTTTATTATAATATTATAACAATAATTTTCATCAGAACAAAATCAAAATAAAATAAAAAAAACCAAAATTTCACAAATTTATTTTAGGTTTTATTTAGGTTGTAAAATCATATATTTTGTAAAAATACAATAGGATAAAATTGTTGAAACCTTTAAAGTCCTTTCTTGTTTGATTTTTTTGGGCAATCTTGTTAAATGATGATTATTCTAAAAATTCCATACTAGTTTCTGTGTTTTGTTATTTGTTATATTGACTTTAAAAAATGATTTTTCTTGGAAAATTAATTATGGTGGTTAACGAATTGACCCATTTCCTTAAAACATGACATAAAATTAAGTCACGAGAAAAAAATGTTTTTTTATAAATTTGAAATAGTTTTTAGAAGGATCAAACAAATTTTTTTTTTATAGCTTTAACGAAACATTTCTATACATTTGATATGAACTTATGAATGGTATTTTAGCCTATTGGTATGGTATCTTTGTAAAATTAGTTTTTGTTTTTTTTTGTAATGCCTTTTAGAAGAAAAAAGCAAAAAATAAATTTGATGCGAATACAGCACAAAAGAAAAAAAAAACAAAAATCAAAGAAATATCTTTCACTATTTTTCTATAACAGAATTGACTTTTTATTACTCATATGTGTGTTTTTTTTTTTTTTTAACTCTGTATAAAAAATAAAAAAATAAAAGTTTTCAATGTAAAAATTATTATAAGTTCATGTTCAGGTTTTTAGAATCCTTTTCGTTTTTTTTTTACTGTTTTCTTTTGCTTATTCAATTTTTTGTTTTTATTTTGTAGAAAAACTATAAACAAAAATAAAGGAGAAAAAAATGTTTCTTTTTTTTTTTAATTTTCATAAAAAAAAATCTCCAATATTATCGAAAGAATATAACAATATTAATATTTTTTTTTGTTTCTAAGCTATATGATATGAATCCATGTTTCAAAAAAAAAATTTAATACATATAGTTTTTTTTTTCTGTTTTTTTTTAACCTTTATTTATTAATACAAAAATTTTATAGTTAAACTAAAGATGTACAGTGTAAAGCAATAATATGATATGTAACATATTTTTTTTTATCAATTACGGTTATTTTTAAGGATACGGAATTTTTTAATTGAATAAAATATTTTTTTATTTTTTTATGATTGAGATATGTTTAATTTAATTTATGAGATCAAATTTTAGGATCAGAAGTGGGAGGAAACCTTTCTAACCTAATATCTATTATAATCTTATAAATTTTTTTTGTCTATTTAGCACGGTAACGATCACTTAAAATGGGGTATTAAGTTGATATTGAATATGAAGTTGATATTGTTCTTAATAACCCATATAAATTTTAAAAATATATCTGTTAGACAATATCAAATATGCAAATTAATAATATCAAGTACATTTCTAAAAATTTGATTTGTATTTCCGGTTTATTGAAAAATTAATATCGTTACCTTTTAAACTAACAAACTTTTTTTGAAGTATGTTGAAACTAAATTCTTGATTTTTTGATCATGATTTAAAATAATTTGCAAATTTTTTTTATAACATTTTAATACATTTTGTCATTCACTGTACATATAAAATATATATTGCATATTTATGAATATTTAAGAATGTCCTTACACGGCAATAATTTGTTTATGAAAACAAAAAAAAAAGCCCAGAAGGGACATATTTTAAGGCTGTTTGTATATATATATGTATACATAATTGTATAACATTATACTGAATCATTTCTTTATTTGGAAATGTATTTTTGTAAAAGATTAAAATCAAAGAGAAAAAATATAGGTATTTTTAATTTAGTTATGCGTCCTATTTTTCTACTATAAACCAATAACCAATACATACACAATTTCATGTATTTCGATTCGATATTATCAAAATAACGTGCTTTAAAAACTTTTGGGGTTTTTATTGTAGAACTATTAGTAATAAAATCGGTCATCAATAGGATTTGTAATTTTTGATTAGATTCTTTTTTTGAATATTAGATTATTTTCTATAAAAAATATTAATTTTAGATTTTTTTACTAGTTGGAAAAAGTCAGTCAGAAAACAAAAAAAAACAAATATTATAAAAATAACCGTGTTATATAAATTAAATTTAATAATTTTAATTTTTAAAAAATAATAATAAACAATATTAAGTTTTTATTGAGTTCGAATTTCGAAAGTTAATTTTTGAAATCGTATCTTTATACCCGTACGATAGGATCGGGTATAATAAAATTACTCCTCCGTTTGTAACACCTCGAAATAAGCGAGCTAGATATACCTTCAAAGGTATGGATCGGATCAGAAAAAAATTCTAAGACTTTTGAGCCATGTCCGTCCGTCCGTCCGTCCGTCCGTCAGCACGCTAACTCAAAAACTAAGAAAGCTAGAATCTTGAAATTTACACAAAATATTTTGGGAGTAATTTGTAGGTTCCCTATTTTTTTTGGTTGAGTTTGGACCAAGCCTTAGGGTAGCTCTCGAACACCTAACTTTTAGATCCCCACATTTTTTTTGCAATAGAGCTATGAAATTTTAACTACTGATAGATCTCACAAAAATATTAATTTTATTTTTAATAACTTTTTTTTGTAGCCTCACCCGTTACGGAGCTACAGCTCCCCAAAGGTTCAAAAAAGCTTTATTTAAATTATTATAGCACAAGTTATATAAGGTATTTCTTCATTTAGAAAACGCCAAACGATTACTACTTTTATTAGCTTTAAAAGTATATATACAATAAATATATATTTGTGGCATACGGTGTCTGAATTTACCGTTATGCAAAACTAAAATTTTGTAAAATTCTTTAACCCTTCCATCTTCTAAACGGTTAAAGTTGGAAACTTGAAATTTTGACAGAAGTTAGATCTTTGAAAATTAGTATGAGTCATTTCAAAAATTTTTTTTGTATCACCCCCCGTTTAGGAGCTGTAAGGGGTCAAAAACTGAAAATTTCCTATTTTTAAACACCTGTAACTTGAACACCTATTAAAATTTTTTTGAAGTAATACACAAAAATTAAAGCTCCAACATTATACTCTTATTTCTGTTAACAACTTTTTTTAATAATATAGGGTTACTTTATAATTGACGAAAGTGTTACTTGATTTTTTCAAATTTTCTAACAAATTTCTTTAACGAATTTTTTCCATTTTATTTTACTCGATAATTTGAAATTGTTGAGGATATAATGCGTAGTACAAAAAAATGTAATTAAATAAACAACATAACGGTTGCTTGAAGAATTTTTATTTATATGATATTGATATATATACATACTTATATAATATCATGTTTATTTACATATCGTATATGTCACTAGTGAATGAATGATAAGAGTATAGATGTATATTATATAGTGCCGTATTTACATACATATATGTATTTTATTGTACTTATAAGAAATTATTCTGTCAATGGAATATTTAAATATAATATAATATAATATTTAAAATTATATTTATTATTTTGTGCTAAGTAAATTTAATATACAATTACCGCTTAGTATTAAATGGTACTATAGAATATTTGAAAAAGTTTTGGATTGATAATCGTTATGTGGAAGGTTAGAATCTGCTTTAGAAGAATGTACATATAAACATATAGTTTATATTAAAAAAATAATATTGTAAGCAGAGTGACAGGCTGTGAACATACTAACGGTTCGTACGGGTATCTAAGAGTTGACAAAGTCAACTGTATTCTTCCTCGTTTTAAATAAATTATATCAAATAATTTTAATATATGTTAAAATTATATTTAGTATACTTATATTATATATATATGTATTATATGGTGTATTGATTTTGAAACTTATTTTTTCTTTAATATCATAAAAGAGCAGAAAATTATATTTTTCTTTCAATCCCAAAACCAAAACACAAAAAACCAATTTAATCAATTAACCTTAAATATAAAAAAAAAAGTTGTATATACGATAAATGGAAATAGTTTCAAAACTGACCTAAAAAAACACAGACCTCTATTTATTTCAATTTTCTGTTAAATATTATATTTATCGACATAAATAATTTGAAATCCTTTTTTACTTAACGATTTTCTTTTAAATATCCTTTTAATAACAATAACAAATAAATGAAATAAAAGAAAAACCGGAAAATTAAATTTTTTATTAAACAAAAAAATGATTTTTGTCAAAGTCATCATTGTTTTGTTGGTGACCAAATCAAAAAAAAAAAAAAATTAACCTCAAAATAAAATCTGTACAAAAATTTATTATGAAATTTGTTAAAGAAAATGGTATAATGTCAAATGCAAAGAACTAAATTTATAATGAAAATTATGTATTTGATTAACCTTGACTTATTTTTTTTTCGTTTTTTGGGATATTTTTTGATTTTAGGCGAATTCGTTTTGATCTTGAATTATTAAATTGGACTTTTTATAACGACATCAATGTAATGTTTTAAATGAAGTCAATATTATTGTATGAAATTGTTAATTTAAGGTAACCATAGTTTATTTTATTTATTTTGTTTTTTAATGTATTTCTCTGCCACATAAATGTGGGCAGAAAATTACACAGCCTTTCCTGTTCAGGCGTGGCTGTAAATGTCGTCATTTGAATCTTTAAAAAAGAAAAGATTTTGAAAAAAAACTAGGTTTTAAAAACGTGGAATTTTAAAAAGCTAGATTATTCAAAGCGGAATAAAAAAACGTTTGAGATTTCTTACCGAATCTTAACACTAAACTGTACAGAGATCTTTTAAAAATAAAATTCTCATTTAAATTTATTTTTATCATTTAAATTTATTTTTATCATTTAAATTTAGTAATCATAAGCTTCAACTAGTTTAGAAAAGAATTTTGTTATTGAAAGAACTTTACGTTGTAAGTCTATATATTCTATAGTTTATAAAATTTAAAAAGAAAATTTGTAAAAAATAAAAAATTAGAATATATATGTTAAAGTTTAATTGACAGAAATACTTTGTACAGTGTGCAATAATTGCTAATGGTAACCTAGAGCTTATAAATTATAGGAAAACTTATTTATTCGGTAATAAAGTTTTAGTATTGATTTTCCTTCTCAAAATTTTTTCCATATTCGATTTTACTACTACCTGAATAATGAACTAGTACTAGTAATGAATCAATTTTTATAGTTTATTTTTAATATTTTAAAGAGAAATTAGTTAAATTATTCATAATTATTTATATATAAGAAAATTATTTCAAAGAATATTTTCTTTTCTATTCTACTAAATTAAATTTTTGTTTGTTTATATTTATATAAATAGATAATTCGTCTTTCTAATGGATAGACTTAAATATTAAATCTTAAGTATTGTATTATGCTCGAATATAAAGAATGAAAAATAAAATTTGTAATTTTTCTTACAATATCTGGTAAAGAGATATCCTGGTAAAGGTTTTTCTCATATAACTCCATAAAATTAAACACAGAAAAGGTTGGGTACAAGTTTAATTTTTCTATAATTTTTTTTATTATTATTTGATGATAGAATAATTTGATAATAAATACTTAAATTTTTGAAAATCTATGTCATAAAAAATATTAAAAATTTGATTTTCCATTTTCTATCATTTTTTTTTTTTATTGATATTAACCTTCAATTCTTTTTATTTTTTGATTTTTATTGAATCTGTTTTATGATTTTTGTTGTTTATTTTTTAATTTGTTTTTTTTTTCTTCGAAAGATGTTATAGGTTTTTTTTTCAGATAACATTGAATTGGTATTGGTAATGGCAAAGTATATCACACAGCACACAGACTAATAATTTTTGAAGAAAAAAATGAAAAACTTGAGGAAATTTCATATAATTTTTTTTATTCCCTATATTTATTTTAAACTTTTCCATTGTTTTTGTTTTTCTTTTATTGTTTAATTTTTTTTTGACTTGTTATTATTGTTTTGGTTTGGTTTTGTATATCAAATCAATGTAATATGATTATAAATACTTTGAATTTTTTTTTTTTTAGGGAATTTATTATTAATTATAAAATAAAAAGGCTGAAAGAAAAATTAAAATGTGGAGGAGTTATATTATAATGCTTTAAAACAATTTATTTTTGGTTTTTTTTTTTGGATGAGTCAAATCTGTCAAGTTAATATAAAGAAATGCCTGCTTAAATTATTTACTTTTTTTGTTAGTGCTTCTTATTTTTAAAATAATGTTTTCATTTTGTAAGATATTTATGACATTTATTTATTTTAATCAAGGATATTAGTTAAAAAAGAGTTCAAAATTAAATTATTTAAAAAGAAATTATTTTTTTTAAATATTTATATTACAAAAAAAGTGGTTCTATTTAATTATTTATTTATATTAATGTTATATATCACCGAGAATAATACAATATTATAAAACCATCAACTTCATAGACCATCATTATAGGTTGTATTCGAATAATACTAATATTATTTATTTTGCTTATATTACATATTTTATTTATTTATTTATTTTATTTATTTATTTATATTAATATTAAATACATAAATGTAATGCAATATTATTGAACCATCGGCTACCAAGGCCATTGTAGGTTTTTATACTATTATTAAATTATATACTAATATTATTTATTTTGTTTATATTATATACTATATATTTGCATTATATTTGGTCGTAAGGGGGGTATGTAACGAAAAAAAAACTTACGACCTGTGCAGAGATCGAACCCAAACTCTTTGGGTTAATACGCCACACGCCTACCCACTAGGCTACCGAAGCCTCATATATTTTATATTTACGCTATATTTCGTAGCACGGGGGATTTGTTTTCAATTAATAAAACTTGCTACCTGTAAAGAATTTGAACTCGCACTCCCTCGGTTAATAAGCCACGTGCTTAACCAGTAGGTCACCGAGGCCCCTAGCATAAATAAATAAATAAATTAAAAACAAATTTAAAGAAAAATTATTGCATACTTTTTGGCGACTTAATTTTTTTATACCCGTATGAACTATATTCAAGGATATGCCATTACGTGAATGCCATGAATTTGCCATTACGTTTGTGACACCTTAAAGGAATCGAGCTAGATATAGTGTCAAAGGTATGCATCGGCTCAAAATCGAATTCTGAGTCGATTAAGTCATGTACGTCCGTCTGTCCTTCGCAGGATAACTCAAAAAAATAAAGAAGCTAGGAAGCTAAAATTTTTTTTACGTGACTTTTAAAAAAATTGTTAGTTTCGCTATTTAAATCCAGCATTTTCGGCCACCGGATTCGAGTAGCTGCCATATAACTTCTTTCTTTATATGGAAATAGCTCAGTGTTTATTCAAGCTAGGTATAAGAAATTTTGCAAATAATGATCAAGTTTTATGGCAACAACTTCTGTAAAATTTGGTTGTGCTGATGCAACAGGTTTGGGTAGCTGTCATACAACTCCACAATTTACATAAATATATCTCGGTAGTTATAACGTCGGCACTAAAACATCTGAAATTATTTAAAAGATGATCAAGTTATATATAGAAACAGGATTTAGTACGTTCATACGGGTATCGAAGAGTTGACATAGTCTACTCTACTACTACACTCTTCCTCGTTTTTTGATTTATTTATTTATTTATTTTTTATTAAATGTGTAATATAAATATTACAATTTAATTTGAATGACCGTTTTTCCTTCGGATGTGGACCAGTATTACATTAGTTTTATATTATTAATATATTTCTTAATCTATGGATGGAATAATAATAATAATAATACATAATATTTCTTAATAATATGTCAACGTTTTGCTTGTTACTTTATTCTATATTGACTTTATATATCGTTCCAAATTCCAAATAGCTCCATTCACTTTTTGATATTTTCTATATATTCCTGGTTTTTACACTTTAAAGTTGATTATATTTTAATTTATATTATTTGATATTTTATATTGTGTCCTTGAAGTAATATTCACTTACTTATATAGTTATTTTTAAAAATTCAAAAAATAATGGATAAAAAGTTTTTTAGAATATGGTGCAAGATTTACTTTGTTAAAAAATGTTATTATATTTAATCTGAAAAAAATAAAAAAATAAACTGTTTCAGACTCCTGATATGATATAATATCATATAAATTTCTAAATAAAATTTTTTCTACAAAAATTTCTATGAAAATTGTATTAAGTTTACTCATGCTAAATACTTATGCTATTTAATAGGGTATATATTAATCGCTTTTCATAAATATTAATTAATAAATTATTTGAAGATGAAATTGAATATAAGCTATATTTTTTTTGTTTTTTTTTTTTTTAGAATATTTATATAGCTCCAATAAAATATGAAAAATTATTTATTTAAATTTAAATATTTCTAATTTTTTTTTAATTTAAAAAAACTGAAAATAAAAATGAAAAACAAAAAAAAAAAATATTTTCCGAGTTTTAACAGAAAATTACAATTTGTTTTTATATATATATATATATATTTTTTATTTTGCTGGCTTAAAAACCATAATATTCTTATATTCTTATTTAAATAATTTATAATCATAATAAATAAACTTATAGTTTTTTTTTTATTATTTTATTTAAGAAGAGTTATTGTTTTAAGAAAATATATAAAAATATCATTATTTATAAACAATAAAAAATTATAATAGCTTTTTATATATATATATATATATAGGTTTTAATATATATATATATATATATTAATATTTTATTTAAATGCATTGCATTCCATATCCCTAAATATTAAATTTGTCACAGTTTTTCTGTTTCTCATGAAATTTTTTGTTTTTTTTTTTTTTTTTTTTTTTTTTTTAATTCAAGACTTTTACAAATGAATTCTCAGGCAATTCATGTAATAAAAACAACTCATTTCACATTTTTTGTACTTTCATTTTTTACTATTTTTTTTTTTTTTGTTTTTCTAAATCCAAACATTATTACGTCGTTCCACAAAATTTATACGATATAAAATAATATATACTATATTTATATACAAATATATATATATATATAATATATATAAATAAAATTCGTGTATATAATTTATATTCATGCTGTATAAAATAAGTTTAATGTTTTATGGTAATAGTTTTTTTTTTTTTTTCTATAAAATTTATTTTGAAAATTAAAATTTATTTCAAAAGTTTTTGTTTTTTTTTTTTTTATATACCCTTACGAAATATTTTACAGGGTATTAAAAAATTTAAGTGTCCCTATTTTTGATAGTAAATAATTCAAGGACTGTATAACATAAAATTTGTGAGCTTTTTTTCATTTTATCTTTTCATTTTTATTTTATATTATACGGAATTATTAAAGTAACCTAATAGTTATAACTTATAAAGGTGTAGTGGTACTAATAAAATATTTATTAGTTCTGTAGTCATATTATAATAATTTTAAAAGCAACTTCAAACAATTCAGTGCACTTAAAACTGCAATAATGTTAAATTATGTCTGATTATAACATTAATATAAGTTTGATTTTAAAATTTTCTTTTCAGGATCTTTTCATTTGTTGCCTGTCTATAGTGTTCCTAATTGAAGAATTGTTTTTTTTTAAGTGATTCCATTAAATTTCACTTTTAAAGATAAGATCTATAAACAATTTATTTTTATTATTCATCTTGTGATTATACCGTTGTGACCATTTTTTCAGATTGTTTTTGTGTTAAGAATTTTAATATGAAATTTCCTGTATACCCTTGCATTTGTTTTAAATTCGTTGACAATAAAGATTAATATTTTATCTATTATAGTTTTGCGGAATAACTATTTATATATATTATGTATTTTTTTTTTTTACAATATAGTGTTTTAAAAATTGGAGGATAATTTTTTTTCTTTTTTTTGTTGTTGCTCTATTTCGCCATTCCATGCAATTTTTTTATTGTGAAAAAAAAAAAAACTATTTGCAATGAGATGAGCGATTGCGATGAGGAAAAAAATAGGAAAAAGAGATACAAAACGGTATCTAACAAGAATTCATAGAAAATTGCATTTTTTTAAATATTATTACAGTAGAAGTACAACTTTATATAATTTTGTAAGTAGAATGGCAATATAAAATATAAGATATGGAAATTTTTTTTTATGTATAAAAGGAACAAAATATAAAATATCAAGGGAAAAAAATTTACAGACTACACTATTCGTATGTTTATATAATATATATTTATTTTAGTAAAATTATTTGATAAATGTTGTTGGAAAATAATTTTAACTTTTAATTATCAAAAATTTGAATATAATATTTTCAAAAGTTATGTTTTCAATAAATTTATTAAAGAAGGTTTCAATGCTTCAGTTCTCAACATCTGATGCATTTTAAATTGATTTGTTGCTCTTTGTAAAAAAAAAAAATAATTTTAATTTAAATTGTTAAAACTTTTAAGAAAATTTAAATTATTCATTCTATATCCGAGATATCAACGGCCGAATAAAACTAATGACTTCAGAAATTAATGATTTCAGGAACTAACTCAATCTTTAGTTCAATATGAATATTAAATGACTTAGTATGAATACCCTACGTTCTTTATAGAAGTGGAAAGGAGAAAAATAGATACAAATAATTTTTGACATATATCTGCTTTCAGTCAGTTCTATACCTATTTCTAACGCTTATATGGTACTTCAACTCTTCTATAAATTTGTTATTTGTGAAAGTGCGGTGAAATTGATTGAAAACACAAACAGATCTTCAATAATTCAATAATAAACACAAATCAATCATTCTATACACATCTGATTTTTTTTACACCTAAAATCATGAAGAAAGAGCACTTTAAGTATGAGAAATAAAGGAATAAACATTTTTCTTAAATTGAGAATTAAAAGTCTAATGACAGAATATAGAACTATCATTTATTTTATTTCTGTCATTTATTACTTTCTGATCATAGTGCCGTTCATCGCCTCAAAATTAATTTCAAGTTAAAATTTATATAAAAATTATCTGATTTGTAAAACTGTATTTGTCTAAAATACTTATTTACCTTACCAGATATTGGTATAAATATATAAAAAATTAATTTAATTGTAATTTTTTACTAATTTACATCAAATATGCCACAAAAGTTAGGTAATACTACCTTAAAACTTTCGGTTGCTTAGGTGATTATGGGATTGACTATTATTACTAAATATAACTATATCACATTTAGCAATATGAAACGATTTACTTCGCCTCCATTAAAAAATTATTAAAATATTTGAAACATTTGAATTTGCAACTAACTCAGATAGTTTGGTACGCTATCGTCGATACGCCACTGAATCTCACATATGTATAAATATATTTTGTTAGAATTTTTAAACACATATATCATATATTGCATATTATTAAAAAGTGGGCTTTAAAGTCCTTTTTTCATTTCATTAATAATATAATATATTATGTATATCATATTTTGAAAATTTTTAGAAAAAATATTAGTATCTGGGGTATATGCAATTTATTTTATTATGTAATAATGTAATAAATTGCTTTATTTTGTTTTTATAGATGTAAACACAAAACTGAAAGAGTTCAGTAAACTCGTTAAAATAATATTACAAAGTGTAAATTATATTCGGTAGATAAAATTTTTCTATTATAAAAAAGAAATAAAGTTAACAAACAATTTAATAAAAATCCATGTGGGTTACAATAACTGTTTATTGTTTCATTTGATGTTTTTTTTTTAGTATGAATACGAATATATTTGGTTCCTTAACATAGAATAAAATAAAAGAACAATATTTTATTACGAATTTTTTCATGAGTTTTATTACTTATATAGGGATATTTCATTCTGAATTTTAAAACATATCAAATATTAATATTGAATAGCAGAAGTGGGCGGTAATTTAAAATGAGAGAAGCGATGTTCGTTATAATAGTGATATATATTTGTTAAACGCTTTAATTAATTAAACTCAAACAGTAGCTTTTGATTTGAATATGCTGAATGGCAAAAAAGCTTGTTTACGAAAGAAGATAAAATATTCTAAGGATCTATAAAAGAGATATAATCAGAATACGGATTTTTCGTATCTTACAAGTTCGAAAATTTGTTGCGAGAATAGGTGCAATTTGTGTCATGTTAAGATGATAAGACAATATGTTTCAAGTGCAAGAATCTAAATGGAAAAAAGAGTATTATTTTTACCCCCCGAGAGGTGTTCATTAATGGCTTTGATATAAGTACAATATCTGTTTAATATTCACGAATACGGTAGCAAATTGTCTAAAATTTTTAAATAAAATCGTTTGACAATATTTAACATTTTTCTTAAAATCGTATTATGATCGTAAAAATATTAAGATCGTATTATCTTTGGTCAAATCGTAATGGTTAACATATTTGTTAAGATCGTTTTAGTTTAGTCTGATTTCCCGCTAGTATATCTGCTTTTCCCCAGCACGAAAGATAATGGAACGTCGCTGACATATAAAAATATATATATGTATTTATAAATTTAAAGTTTATTTATTTATTGGGACTTGTGCAAGAAACAAGAAGTTCCAAAAAAAAAATTTTTCATAAAAATTTTATTAAAAATTTATTTATTTAAAATTAATTTTTTTTCTTCCTTTGTTTTTGCTTTTAAAGAAATATTTTAAGATCTTATAAATTTTAAATGATTTTCTAAAGTAATAAACAACAAAAACAAAACATGAAAAATTAAATGAAAAGATAAAGAAAAAATTAAATATCTACTTTATAAACAAAAAAAAATTTTAATTTTAAAAAAATTTGATTTCAAAATTCTTAAAAACCCAAAACAAAGTAGTATCTAAATGTAAGGGTTTCTACTGTTTCAGATTTTTAGAGAATGGTTTCTAATATATTTTTCTGAACGTTATTTGAAAGCATTTTGAAATTGCTACTATATGCTAATAAAAATTGTAGTTTTTCTTATATCAAATATATCTATATATACCTAATTTGCAAAATCAAAAGGATTTTCTTTCAATTTTAAGAAAATGTTATTGAGTTAAGAAAAATGTTTTCTAAATGTTAAAATATGATATTGGTTCTACCATTTTTCAATTTTTCAAAAATTGGCCAAGTGTAGAAATTTAAAGTGATTAAATATACACATTTTTAACTTTTTATACCTCATACTAAGAGAAATTCAAAATTTTGATTAAAATAACGAACAGATAAAGTGAAATTAAAAAGCACATTTTTTAAATGTTTTAAAAAAAAAGGAAAATTAAGAGTTTTTTTTAGAATTTATTACTTTTGCATAAGTAGATATTATATATAAATATTGAAATAGGAGTTGATATCTAAATTTCATTTTATGTTGAAATTGAAATTTTATGTTGATATCTAAATTTTATATTATTTCTATATTCAAGTTTTAACTTAATAATAATAGAATCTAAAATAATTTAACTGTGTGGTGAAAGTTTCTTAACTTAACACTGCTTCTGCTTAACAAACAACAGTGTTTGTTTTTTGATGATATCAATTTTATGTAAATTTGAAACAAAAGAATAAACAAAAAAAAAAAAAATTATGGACTTGTGAAATTGAAGAAATCTTTTTTAATGCAATTTATTGAAATAAATTGTATTTAAATTAAACTAAAGTTCCTAAATTACATAGGTGAAGATAATATAGTTTTTAGATCATATTAGTTCATATAATTCAAAAGAATTTAAAAGGTTACTGAGCAAAAAAAACAAACTTTTTTTTGATGTCAAAATCATGAGGTTCTAAAAGGTTAATGATAATCATACAAAAATAAACATGTTATATATTGTGTATGTACGAAACACTTGTATCCTATAAAAGTGTTACTTATATTAAGGAATATCAATTAAAGAAATGGATTAAAAAGTTCTGATTTTTTTTAATAATAAATTATAGCTTAACAAATCAAATTGTTTGTCTTTTTATAGAATCAATTATTAATAATATTATTTAACATATAACATTATATAAATATTATTAATAAGAAATATATACATATATAATTTATTTACTCTTAGTATAAGAATTTAATTGTATCCTATAAGTATGCAATTTCATCAAAATTAAATATTTTTTGTTTTATATTTTTTATTGCATTAATATTAGATTAAATAACTAAATAAATAAATAAATATACATATACAAAAAATATAATATTATCTTAAAATGTATTTTTACTAATTCTTTTGTTTTTTTTTTATTCTGTTTCTTTCATTACAGCACAAGATCAATGTAATTGTTAAATCTCAACATGTTTTAAGGATTTTTAAAGAATGAAAACACAAATAAAAAAAAAATCCAATTTAGATTTTACATTTTTTTTTAGTTAAAAGAGCAACAACCACTTTAAATTTTTTTTTTAAAGACTGGTTACAAGGACATTTTTCATATAATTTTTATATATAATACACAATAGTATTATGTAAAGCTTTTTTTCTTTATAACTAAAAACAAAAAAAAAAAAAATATAAAAACAAAATAAATTCTAATGAAAATGAAAATTAAAGAACTACTATATTAACAACAATAAATATAAAAGTATAGTTAAAAACAAAAAAGTACATCGCATATAAATAAAATGAAATTAAAAAAATTAAAACAAAAAATAAAGCAATAAAAATAAAACTAGCATCAGGGTACAAATTTTGCTGTACTGTAACAAAAAAAAAAAAAAGAAAAAACAAAAATACAGTATAACAATATAATATATATAGCAAAAACAAAATAGGAAAACAGTAGCGCTTTCAATAGATCTAACAAGAGAGTTGAATAACAACACTTAGTATAAACAATAAAACAAATATTCTTTTATTACTTTTATCATTTCTGTACCTTATTTTTTCTTTTTTTTTGTGTTTTCGACAACAAAAAAAAAGAAAAAAATCGATTTAGAACATTTTCGCTGAAATAAATAATGTTTACAGTTATAGAAAAGTTTTTGTTTTTCAGGTATATACTTACCTGTTTTCTTTTTAAAAAACAATAAAAAAATTAAATTTTTTTCATATATAAATTTGTTGGTAATTCATAAAACCTATTTATAAATAAAAGAAAAATAAATAAGAAAAATTGAAAAAGAACGAAATATTTTTTAGTTGTTTCCTTGACAAGGACATCATAGCCTTGATCAATGTTTTATTTATTTATTTTTTGTTGTTTTAAAAACAAATGAAACAATAAAAGATTGAAAAACGCAAAAAAAAAAATAAAACAGAAAAAAAAAGTAAGATAATTTTTTCATTATTATCAAACTCGTCATCAACATCAATATAATCATTATCATCAATATTCAAGAAAAAGGAAAAAAAAAAATAACAACAAAAGAAAATTAAAAGACGACTACCTAGTAAAATTTTTTACACAAAAAAACAAAAAAAAAACAGAATTTTAAATAATTAATTTAAAATATTTAAGTAATAAAATACAAATTTAAGCATAAAATAAGAGAGACCAAAGTTCTTCCTACACAACATAAAATTGTAAATTTATAATATTTGTTTTTTTTTTTCATTTCCGTTTCGCTTAAAAGTTTCGATTTCGATTCGGTTTCGTTTCGTTGTATTATGGTAGATATCATTTAAAGTTCCGGTAAATTTTCATTATATTTTGAAAAATTTAACTCTTATCTAAATTTTATCAATAATTTTGCACTATAAAATTATAAAAGAAAAATATGAGTTTTCTAATTCTTAAAATGCGTTAAAATGAATATTAAAAAAAAAACAAACAATACAACAAATAATTAAAAATATCAATTAAGAAATTATGAAGACAAATTTAAAAGAAATTATAAATTAAAAATTGACATAATTATTAAAAAGAAAATAAATGATTTTTTGGAAAATAGAGGAAAATAAAAATATAATATTGTATGTGTGGTTGTGATTAAAATTTTTTCTTTTTTGAAAATTAAAAAAAAAAACAAACAAGAAAACAAGATTTAGTGCTTTATTAAACAATTATATATACTATTATTATTTTAAATTTTTATTTAAATTTAAAATCAATTTGTTGAATTTTTAATTTTTCTGTTTTATTATTTTATATATATTATCATTAATTTTACTAATGTTACTAAACGTTTTATTATCGTTATGTTGGTGCAAAAATTATCAAAATTCTTTAAATATAATAAAATTAACTAATATTAATTTTTATGGAAATGAAATTAATTGTTTTCAAGTATATAAAATGTTGTATTATTTGATAAAATGGAAAATTCAAAAAGAATGCATAAATATGGATATATGATAAGGTAAGTTTAAAATTATTTTTATTTTAATATTATACATAGTTATTATATATTTCATTTATTCATTTCATTTATAAATAATTTAACTTTTTAATTAAAATAATAATTATATGTAATATTTAGATATACATTATTAAATATAATAAATCCTAAATTAAGAAGAATAAAAAAATAAACCAAGCCCAGCAAAAATTTTATAAATAAATTCCATGGAAGGAAGATTTAAAAACAGTTTCTCAAATTCTTTTTTTATTTTTTACAGGAGGAGAAGTATCTTATTGTTTGAATCATATTCTTACTGATTAAATACATCTCATCCTTTCGCCAATATAATGTGATAAAACTTATAACTGTAGTATTTTGAGTAGGGAAAAGAGATATTATAGCTTGAAAAATCAAATTGTGTTTACTATTATTAATATTATTTTGCTAACCTATTAATATTGATATCAGAGACGATAGCTATCGATAGATAGTTGTATCTAATAGTTACAACTTGCAGTAATATATTGCACCTTTTGGCATGAGGTAACCAAAGTTAGCTCCACTACTGTTATTATGTAGCTTTTATAATTAATATACGATATACATTACTCCAAAATAAAATTACAGTTTTCTTTTTAATGATCTGATTGTGGTTTGAACCCCAGAATCTGTCGCTGAAAAGTCGACGACTTTATTCACTTTACCACCACAACGTTTAAAAAATTAATTTTAAACTAATTTTAAAAATAATTAAAAAGGTAAAAATTTATAAAACATTTGAGGTTGATACAAATCTATAAATAAATAATTAATAGAGGCTATTGTCGAGAATTTTCTCATTTTATAATTTATAAGATTGCGAATAAATAACTCGTAACAAGAATAAAAAAATGAAGTAGGTTAAAAAAAGGCTAAAACTTAAATTTTATTTTATACTTAGTCTTTTAAATAAATGTTTTATATTTTTATCTTTGTTTTATATTGATTTTTCATCTTCTGTTTTTTTTTATTTTTATTTTATTTTTTTAATTTGTTATTGTTATTTTACATAGATATTGGAAATTTTAAAATATTCAAAAAAAAAAACGAAAACCTAAAACAGATTGACCTAAAATCGAATACATTTTTTTAATGTCCTTTTTTATGTTGTTATTTTCTCCCTTCCCCTATTATTTAATTTCTGTTCAGTTTTAATATCATGAAATATGATAAATAATCCATACCCTGCCATACATACAATCTTTTTATTTTGATGTTGATTTAAGAGTTAAATTATCATTTTTGTTTTGTCTCATATACCTATATCCCTATCTCATATACCTATATCCCATACCTATGTCTCATATACCTAATACCAGTTATTTTAAAATTAAAAATAAAAACATTATTATTGTAATGTTCAAAACAGGAAAACAAAAAGAAAACTATGTTAGAAAACTAGTGTTAGAAAAACACAAAGAATGATAAAGAAAATAAAAACAAGTAACAATCTGAAAATTAAATATAATACAAGCAAAAAATATCTAAATAGATTTAAAGAAAAATGATGGTATATAAAATGATTTTAAAATAACAGCACGTTATCAATCATTATCAATATCATCATCATCGGGATAATGATAGAAGAAAATGGACCAGATTGTTTTGATATGTGTCATGATGATAATATATTATATCGAAAAGGTATTTTATATAGAAAAGAAAAAAATAGTAAAATACCAATACAAAAAATTAAAACAATATAAATTTAATATTAAAGGAATAAATATCCTGTTATCCTGAGACAGGAATTACTGAAAAGGTGATTACAATAAAAAGGTATTGTGTTTGGTAGTTTTCAAAATGTAAAATAAAAAAAAAATAAAAATAAAAAGGATTGGGTAATATTGTCAGGATATATCATCATTGAAATTTTATTATATTTTATTAAAAAAAAAAGGATGAAAGAAAAACCAAATAATGTGATTATGATAATTATGTATATGTGTACATTTTTATTTGAATTTAATATATACAAATCTATTTATATATATATATAAAAATTGTGTCATCAAAGGATATATTCTAGTATGTTTACAAAATTAATTTCACTCTGTGGAAGCATTAATAAAAAAAAGTCTATTTCTTTCTTTCTTTGATAGATTGTTTTTTTAAATATGTAGAAACCTAGACATACTTTGAATAGTAATTACAAAATAAACTAGATATTTTTTTGAAGAATTTTGCTTATTATTTTCACTGTATCTCTCGCTCCATCTATCTGTTTATTTCTGAACCTTTTAAAAGAGAGCAATGAAATTTTAACGATGTATAAGTATCACATACAAATTATGTCAATTTAAAATTTTACAAAATTTTGGTTCTTGTGTGTTTCTGGAAAACTGTTAATCAGATCTCCGGACCTGGGAATTTTGAAAAGAGATCTTTGAGAATAAGAGTAATTTTCCTCAGAAAAAGATTTATACTTTCTCTTATTTAAGTACTATTAGGTATAAAAATTGATAATTTTGCAAATTGTAGTGGTTACCTGTGTGAGTTAAAACACTTTTTGTGCTAAAAATTATAATTTGTACATTAGGGTGGGTTTCCTTTAAATTAAAGAAAGTTTCTCTTTTAATTTTACATAATATTTTCTTACATTAAATATCATAAAATTTTGGTGCAAAAGTATGGTTTTTTGAAAATGTGCATTTCTAAAAATATGTTGTTTTATATATTTACATTATGTTTTGAAAATATCTGTGTAAAAATGATTGTATTTTATTAATATTTAATACTAATTCGTAATTTTATATCAAAAATTATCTTATGATTTTTTTGACAGGTTTATTATTTTCATTATAAATAAAATTTTATTTTTTTTAATGCATTTCTCTGCCACATAAATGTGGACAGGTAATTACACAGTCTTTCCTGTTCAGGCGTGGCTGTAAATGTCGTAAATCGTAATAACTCTTACGATGTGTGTGGGATTCAAACCCACACTCCCTCGGTGTTTACAATGTATTTTATACGCTCTTACCCACTAGGCCACCGAGGCCCCCCAAATAAAAATTTAGTTTAAAAGCTCTTAAATTTTAAAGTTTTTTAGACAGAGGCTCTTAGAATCGTAACCTTACCGACTCCTCTTCAACTACTTGTTATCAGACAGAGGCTGAAGAGGAGTCGGTAAGGTTACGATTCTTTTATAAACGTATGGAACTTTAAGCCTCTAAACACCACCTACTTTTTTGACCAAATAATCGAATAGGTGGTCACTAGTACTATAATATTGTTTAGACAAGGGAAGATTCTGCTATGCGGAATTAAAATAGCTTTAAGCTTTGCAGAAATCTAACGAACGAGGGTGTTCGAAGTTCTTCTTAAACCTGTAAGTAAATTGAAAATGTAATCAACACCAATTGTTCCCTAAAATCATCGTGAGATAGATGATTTTACATTTGGGTTATTGGAGTCAAAAAAGAATTACCATTTTGCCAGCTAGGAAAGTGATTTACGTATAGGGCATCGGTGTGCAATAGATGCTTCTCTTATTTCTTTTTGAAAAATTTTGAACGGAGGCATATGATTTTTTATTTCGTCAGAACAATTTAGCAAACTCGATTATTTAATATAAATATTTATTTTTTACTTTACTTTTAAGTTTCATATATATGTATGTATAAAATTTATTTAATTATTGATGAAAATTTCATAAAAAAAAAAAGAAATCATATAAAAACGTTGATATTATTAAAAGATAATATTTACAATTTGGGTTCATTTCGTTTATTTTGATTATAATAACTGCTATATAATATAACGTTCAATGTTAGTTTAATTCGTTTCGTTTTTTTTTATCATTTTCAAAAAAATTCGTTAAAAACATTTTTTTTTTTATTTATTTTTATTATTTTTTGATTCAGAATCTCATTGATAAATATACTAACCATAAAGAATCATTTATCATAAACTTTAGAAATATGTACGTTAGGATATTAATTATATATCTATCTATATATAAATATATATGTATATAATATATTGTTTATGTATTAACAAGGGCAGACAAAGAGGAAATATGAAAAAAAATATATATATATTTATTTAATTTTTTTTTTTTGCCCGTATTATTTATTATTTGCCTAGCGTTTGTTTATGTTTATGTACGTACAGTAGAACACATGTATACAAAAACAATTATGATGTGTATAAAAAACAAAAAAAAAAAAACTAAAAATCAAATTATAAAAACCAATATAAGGACAAAAAAAAAAAATACAATCAACCAATCTAAAATTTAAAATTTATTTTGAAGACTTTATTTTTAAAGAAATTTTCAATATTTATTTGTTTAGGAAAGTTTTCATGTTTATTTTTTTTTGGATAATTGATCATTAAATTTGGTTCATTTCTTTTTATATATTCAAAATCTAAATACACTTTGAAATAAAAAAAATAATTTTTTTATTCTTTTCAAACAAATTTAAAAAGTTTTTTGTTTTTTCAAAAATCTCTGAATGTATAAAAAATAAACAAAATGAATGGTAAACATTAAAATCTTTAGTAATCAAATCACATTATAATAGTCTAATTTTTATTTTTTTATTATTTTCTTATTTAATTATTATTACTTGTCCCAATAGTAAATTAATATCGAAGAGTTTATTTTTTTAATTTATTTTTTTCAAATTTTACAGAAGTTGTTGCCATAAAACTTGATCATCATTTGCAAAATTTCAGAAACCTAGCTTGAATAGATACTGAGTTATTTCTATATAAAGAAAGAAGTTGTATGGCAGCTACTCGAACCCGCCGACCGAAAATGTTGGATTTAAATTTTGGATTTAAATTTTTGCAAAAGTGACGTAAAAAAAATTTCAGCCTCCTAGCTCCTTTATTTTTTGAGTTATCGTGCGGACGGACGAACGGACGGACGGACGGGCGGACGTACATGGCTTAATCGACTCAGAATTCGATTCTGAGCCGATCCATACCTTTGACACTATATCTAGCTCGACTTCTTTAAGGTGTCACAAACGTAATGGCAAATTTATTATACCCTTGAACATAGTTCATACGGGTATAAAAACTTTAAAATTTTAAAACGAAATGCTTGTGGGTGCCATTAATTGTATCTATTGTTAATTTTAAAATAATTTTAATTTTATTATAAAATTTAGTTTTCGTAATTTATTAGTATTTAAATAAATCTTGTAATAAGAATTTTGAAAATTTAAAAATATAAACAAATAAATTTTTAATTAATTCAAGCTATAATAATTGTACATAAATCATGGGTTTTTGCTCAGAATTTTAAAATTTTATATTTTATATTTTTTTTTTTTTCGGCATTAATGTATTAATGTATTTTTCAATTTTCTCATTTGCCAACTTTAAACTACAATTCGACTGGAAAATATACGGAACATAATATTATTTTTTATTTTTTGTTTATTTTTGGAGTATTTCGTCTTTCAACACTACTGGACTCTTCTTCAGTAGGCATGTAGTGTTGAATTACCTAGAATCCTTCCCGTTTGAACTTTCCATTAGTCTTATACCCAAATTAAAATTTTATAAAAATTATTTATGAAAACTAATGAAAAAATTTCAGTAAAACCTTTTTTTATAATGAAGTTTTTGAAAAAAAAAAAAAACATTCAAAAACTAAATTGAATCACCATTATATGTATATTTTACACATTTTTATTAAATAAGTTAACTTATTTATTAAGAAATTAAGAACTAAATGCTTTAAACATTTTTTTATACCCTACACATTAAGTATAGGGTATATTAACTTTGGTATGGTGTTTGTAACCACCAAAAGGAAGCGAGTTAGGTATAGACATGTATATATATTCTGAATCAGGATCACCTCAGGAGTCGATTTAGCGATGTCCGTCCGTCCGTCCGTACGCACGATAACTCAAAAAATAATGATGCTATCTTGATGAAATTTATACTGTAGGTTAACAATGACTAAGGTAAGGCGGGGATTGTAAATGGGCGAAATCGGACCATACGTTCGACATCGACTTACTGTTACTTTTACTTGTTTTAACTATTAATTAATATTTTATCATTATATCATATATTATCAGTTATCATCTTCTACTTACAAAAAAAATTCAAATTTGTGTGTAAAAAAAATTTTATAAGGGTATAGCAATAATATTTTATATTTGTCTTTAAAAATTAAAATATTGAAAAATATTTCACTAAAGAATTATTTATTTATTTTTTTTAAATAATAATGATCAATAAATAATATTGATTATATTTCAGAAAGTTGAATAAAAAAATTATAAAGATGATGATTTGTAAGATTTGAGATTGATGATTTTGAAGGATATTTACTGAGAATACTATAAAATATATAAAAGGATAATAAAATATTAAAACTAAAAGAAATCAGTTTAGATTGTTTTTCAAATCAAATTAGAAACTCTCATATGTATATACATATATATATATATTTATATATATATATAGTTTTTTTAAAACATTGAATAAGACAAATTTTAAATCTAAAATAACATAAAAATATAATATTAAATCATTTATCATTTAAATCATTTAATATTAAATCATTTATAATATTTGATTAAATCTTCAGTTTCTGGAATCATTAGTTTCACTTAGCTATTGATTACACAACACTAGCTATTACACAAGATAATGGATCGAATGCATAAAACTGAGCATTAACACAAATCTCACTTTTTCAAACAAGAACTCCTTTCCGCATGCAAATAAATTTAGCTTGTGGTCACACTTTTATTATTTTCTCATAGAATTTTTTGCTCAATAATTAAAATTTCCCTATATGGATCGAATGCATCTAAGTTTGAACTAAAAACTCTCTACTTAAAACAAAAACTATCAGTTTAGGTATAGTTTTTGTTTGGAAAAGTGAGATTTCAAACTCAGTTTTATACATATTTGACCTTATGAAACGAAAATATTTTTATTTTCTATGCGGCATCTTTTGTCTTGTACAAAAATTAATTAATTTTTTTTTATTTTATTGTATATTTCGATATAATATAGCTAATTGTATTTTTGCTAAAAGACCAAGACCAAAGTGTTAACTACTACACCGTTGGTTGGATTATCTTAAGAATACTATATTTTTTTTATACTTTCTCATTTGACAAATTACTACAGAAGTAGTGCAGTACAAACAGATTAAGATTAAGAAAAAAAACATAATCAAAATAAAAAAGAAAGCCTCATCAGTTTTTGTTGGGATCTACAAAAAAAAAAAAGAAGTTAAAGTGAATAATTAAATGAATATATTGTTTAAGTCTACGTAATCTTAGAAATGTGATTTGATTGATAGTATAAAAAATATAAGGATTGCATTGTATTTTCTTTTATTTTGACATTAACCGAAAATACATATATGGTATGGTATCTTTTATAATAGATTTGCTATATCGAAAGTATTATCACATGATCAAAATGTAATTATAAAAGAGTTTTAAAAACCGGGAAAAGCGTTTTTGATTTATGGATTTAGGACAAAATTTGTTTTGTTACTCTAATCTTTATACGGCTTCATTTAAAAGAGCCCTACTTTTACATTTAGGCAGAATTATGTTTAGTTTTTCTTTGCTAATATTCGATTTATATCATCTTCATATTATATTTAAAATAGATAACAAAAAGATTTTATTTCAATAATTTTCCATTTTTGTTTTATTCAAATGAATTTTTACTTATTTTCAAACATTCACTCACATATAAAATTAAAATTTTTCTTTAAAAACTTATTAGCTCTTTTTATTCTTTTAAAAGGACTTTTTGTGAAACGAATCGTTATTTCTTTTAAAAAACCGAATTATTTGATAATATGTCTTGTAATTTTAATTTGTTTTATTTATATTTTATAATATCTTGCGAATTCTTTGCAAATCCGCGTATACATAAATCTATGTATAAGGTATATTTTATTTAGAAATTTTTGTATTATCCCTTCTAAATTTATAAAAATATAAGTAGATTTATTTTTTTGTTTATTTTTTTTTTTTTCGTTTTTGTTTCTTTACTTTTTGGAATGTTTACTCCCTTGAAAATAAAAGAAAAGAATTAAAATTAAAAAAGTTTTTCTAAAAATATAAAAAGTGAAATCAAAAATGCCAAAAAAAAAATTATTATAAATGTTAAGGTTGCTAATTTAAAACAAATTGCAGATAAATTGTGTACCTATTACTTCTATGATATTAAAAAAAGTTAATAAATAATAGATTTAAATAATATGATAATTTCAATTTGACATAAGTTAACTATAAGGTGATATTCCAATGAAAAGCTATATAATTTTAATTTTTAGCTTAACAAAGAGCTCTAGTTTTATAATCTTAAGTTTAATAATCTGAAACTACTTATATTAAACTGCTAGATCTTATAATCTAAAACTGCTAAATTAGATTCAACATACTGTGTGGTAGACGCATATTTCCAAATTATTTGATATATCTTGGCCACAGTTTCTTTCAAAATCTAATAATAAAATTTTTGCTATTTTTCTAATTGTATTTCAGAAATTTTTGAAGTTAAACTCATTTTTTATCTAAAAATGGGTAGTGCTAAACGCAAGTTTAACACTAAAAACTGCACTCTCTTATGTAACTTTTTATTGATGATTTCACTACTTTCCAGAACTTTTTTATTTGCTTTAATCAGTATAATGGTTATTGATCATAGCTGCCACAGATGTTAACGATATATATTTTTCACTAATATTTTTTTACATCGCTATGATCTTATCAAGTTGTTGATGTCAAACCTTGTGGATGTCAATTCGAATTAGTTTTTCAATAAATAATTCTAAAAATTTTAATAAATAAGAGTATAAATCCAATTAAAATAATATGGTCATTAAGGATGGTCAACCAATTAAAAAAAAAAAAAAAAATTAAAAGTAATGAACAGCTGATTTTGTTTTTTATTAGTATTATTTATCACTGTCAAGCAAGCGCCTTAATGCTTTTCTGACTTCAAATTGTAAAACAGAGAAACAATTAAAATAAATTTTCTTCATCGCTGATCATTGTCTTACTTCGAAGAAATAAGAAAATAAAAAAAGATAAAATGTCAAAAATATTTGCATACACTTAGGAGTTGAAAAAACATTAAGTCAAATGTGAAAAAAAATATAATGACAAAGTTGAAGGATGTTAGTAATTTATACTGACGAAAATTAAAAAGAAGAAAGAATAAAAAAAAACGAAGTAAATTAAAATTCTTATGAGAATTTGAATATGTAATCTATATGGAATTGAATACTAAGGACTACATAAGTAAAAACAAAAAAGTTTTTAGTCCTTTTATGAAATTTATTTTAAAAAATCCTAAAGCGGAAAAAATTTTATTTTATTTTTATGCTCTTTCATTCGTCATATGCCTTTTTGTATATGGTTGTTCATATTTGCTAGCTGCTACAACGTGTGTATGTTTTTTCGTTTTGCGTTTTTCATTTGCAAAATAAAAAAACAACGATAGATAATATAATATTTAATGGAAGATAAGAAAAGATTTTATGGAAATGAATTATTATTTTTTTTTTTTTTTTTTTTTCAAATCAGATGAAGATTTCAATTTTAAATGTTAGAAAGATAGGAAGAGGAAATTTGAACATTAGTTAACATTTGGAAAACTGAAAAACCATAAGAAAATTTTTTATTGTGGTAAAAAACATATATTGCTAAATTTTAATTTTAATGATATAATTAAAATACAAAATAATTGAAAAGTTCATAAAATTATTTATTTAAATTGTTGAGATATAACTGTTTACATTTTAGCCATTGAAAGCTAATGTGCATACATTTTTACAGTTTATTTGAAATTTTAGGATATACAATAAATGTAAACTGGTCTAAGTATATTTTAACAATTTCTTTCAATTCGATGTAATTTAACTAGCCGTGTGTTGCGGTAAACTTAATACTCGAGCAAACAAATTTATCCCGTATTCGTGTTATTATATTTTGTAATTCCAATATGAATTTTTGAAATTAATCCAATAGGTTTTGATTTTGATTGCATCCATGAACTATGTGTTCTGGATAATTTCGACTTTATCTCCTTCTGATATCTATCCACTGAATGAATGTTGATGTGCTACGTTTTTTTTTATTAAGGTAGCGTAATGTAAATGTTATTTACATTTATGGATTTATCAACTCTATCTTTATTTGTGCAAAATTTTCAGTTCATTCTCTATAATGTCTCACAGACATGAAAATTATTTTATTCTCATATCTTCATTTTCCTTCCATTTTACCTTCGACAATAAACTGAAAAAATTCAAAAGCCAAAAAATTCATACTAAGTATATGGCTAAAATATATTATGTTTGTTTTTAGACTTTTTGTTTCGTTTTTTATTTTTCTCCTTTGTATTGAAAATGTAATCTGTCCAAAACATCTTTGACATAACTTCATATGAAAAATACAATGTAATACAACTATATGTATTAGAATCATCCAAACTACTTTGTAGTTTCTGTTTTTCTCAAAGATTTTTAATATTTCATTTGCTCCAAATGTCAAATCTTGAAAATTTCATTTTCTTCCACACTCTTTAAACTAAGTTACTTTGGGTAAGTCAACTATTTTCCTTGAATAAAAATCCTATAAATCAGATATTATACATTATTATTTTATTACAAATTAAAAGGTTATAGATAATTTTGAGGATTGTTATTTTTGTTATTTATTTTTTATGGTTCACATCCCAATATCCGAGGGTATTCAAGGGTATCTGAGGATATCTTTTATTAAGGGTATTGAAAATTTTCTCTAAGGAATATTCTGGAGAATCTATTCCAATTATAAAAAAGGGAGAATTAAAAATAATTTCGCGCGTAACATAAATTTGAATATTTTTCGTTGTTTTAGAATATGAAAAAGTTTTAATTACAAAAAAAATTATTATTTTATGTTTTTCATTTATTTTTCATTGTCTTTGTATTTGTAATCAATTACATGCCCTTCTGAATTTTAATAATTAATGATGAAAATATATAGGAATTTTACAATTTTAATTTTCTTCCTTTTTTTTTCATTTTTCATCTTTTTGATAATTTTTTTAATAAAAGGATTTCAAAAAAAAAAAAAAAAAACAAACTTTTGTGAATACATTATGTGTATGTATGTTGGAATGAGTTTCATCTTCAATTATTTTCTTTTTTTAAAAATTTCTTGATTAAAAATTACTTAAATTAGATTTTTTTTTTTTGCCTTTATTCTGTTTTCCGATAAACTTTTGTGAAGAATTTACAGTTATATAGAGAAAATGCAAAAAAAAAAAACAATAAACCGAAATGTTAAATCAAAAAAACTTAGGATAGAGAAAAATGATCTTATTGTAGGATTATTACCATTGAAGTCATTTGTATAATAGAACATATTATGTTACTTCTAGAAATATGCAATTTCGGTGATCTAGTGGTATATTGAAAAAAATACGATACATTAAGAATCATAGCAATTAAAACGTAGATTAAAGAAGATATTTAAATTAAATTTTATATTGCTTATATTCTGATGTTTAATTTATACAAAGTATAAATGAAAAAACTTTGACTTTTAGTGTACTAAAAATATAATAATATTTCGCCCTTATTGTGGCTAATTTTTCTTTAAACAAATGTACTATTATTATATACATTTCTTTCTTTATCAAATTTAATCAAAAAATAAAATGAAAAATCTAAGTCAAAATTTATTTCATATTTTTAATTTTTAAAATTGATTTTAAGTACTGCGAAGCATACGAAAAAAATTCACTTTGTTTTTATACTGATTCCCATTTTCTACATAATATTTATCATTCATTGAACAATATTGATGAAATGGAACGTTAATTAAAGGAATATTTTTAATATCAGAGTTAACAAAAAAAAAAAACGAAAAATATATTGCAAAGATTGGAAACTTTAAAATAATAATTGTTAAATGTATATTTTCTCATTATCTAAGTGAAAAAATAGGATATTTTTCGTTTTTTAAATATTGAATACGTGATTGTTGAACTAGAAATAATGACAATGAATCAAAAAAAAAAAATCTGATATGTTTAATATGAATATTAATATGTCATTTCGTGTACATTGTTAGTTAAAGATAGCAAAGGTAATTAAAATGAATCCTTAAAAATAAAAGCAATTAAAACAAATGCATTCTATTTGATCTAAATAAAATTTTCTATTTTGCTTAGCTGATTTCTATTAAAATTTTCAAAATGTAATTCTAAATGGTATAATCTAAAGATAACTGAACAAATTCAACATCATGACTCAAAAATTTAATCTCATATCAAGATAAATTTTAAATGGTTTGTAAATGGTTAATACAAGTGTTTCATAACCCTTTACAAAATAGGCTTGCAAAAAAACTTGTATTGGATAGTTAAATAAAAAGAAATTAAACTAATTTCTTTTTAATTTGTTTAGTTTTCAAAAGTTTGTTTAAAACTGCCTATAAATTTTAAAAAAAGTTTTAATATTCAAATTATTTTAAATTCATTAATAATTTTATTTAGGATCAATAAACACATTTTCTAAAAACTCAAATTTTTAAATCCGAAAATAATTTAAAACTAAATCATAAATTCAAAGATCCATATTTTTTTAAATGACAATAACTAGAATAATGTAAAACAATATATGAATTTCGATTTTTGCTATGTAAATAATAAATTTATTATAACACTTAGTAAAATTCATTAAAAACATTTTTAAAATATAATTTAAAATATGTTGAAAATTTCACATTCTCATAAAAATAATTTTTTAATATACACATTCCATTTGTATTTCTTTATATCTATACCATAAGAAAGGGAATATATCTTTTGTTTAAAGACAAAACATCATTAACTAGATAAACATAATACTTATTATATATGGATATAAAAAATTGCATAATGCAGCTAAGGTAAAACATAATAATAATATATAAGTGTACTGTAATATATAATTGAATACATTTTAAGAATTCCAAAGAAAATCTTTAGTTTTAAAATATTTTTTGTATGCATATAATGTATTATATTCTGCATTCATTTATAAAATAAAAAAAAAAAAATACTAAAGTATTTAATAATACTCTTATAAGACAACAAAGACTTAAATAATGCAAGGAAAGAACAAAATAATCTAAACACTGAAAGGGAAAATCAGTCAGTTAAGAATATAATAATAGTCTTAACAAAAGAAAAACAAAATAACAACAAAAATATTGATAAATCCTAAAACAGAATGACCTTAAAAACTTGAAAATATTTTCGTTATACATGTATAAAACAAAAAACAAAAAAAATAAAAATATCAAAAAAATATAAAAAGATAATTTAATAATTTTAGTAAAAAAGTATATATGATAATAGTTGTATAAAAGTCCTTGAATCTATCAATATGTTTAATTCTATAGAACTTTTTCTTTCTTTTTTGTTTTGAAGGATGTAATCATGTTACTTTTATATTTTTGATTGAATTATGTGTATATGTTTTTTTTTTTTGTTTTTTTGTGTCAGGCATGTTTTTAGTTTCGTCTTTGTTATAAACTAACATGTAATATGATTTTATTAAACACTTTAGTAAAAATTTCTTGCCAATTTAATTTTCTTTTAAATTCTGATAAATTTTTTTTCTTTTAAAATTTGTAAGGCTGTCCTTTTATAAGTTTCAATATAATATTTTGAATTTAAAATGAGTAGGTATATACGTCATTATAGTGAAACATGATGTTATTAAAAGTTTTTTACTAATAGCTGATACATTTTTCGTAGCTGAATTAACTATACAGAATACATAGCTGAAACATCACTCGGCCATTCGGTCACCGATGTTCTTTTAAAAAAAAAAATATTACTTCTCTTAAAAAGAAATAAAAGATTTTTTTTTTAAGATTTAAAGAAAGCTTTATACTTATAGTCGATACTTAAAGTTTTCAATGATAAAAACATGAAAATATTTTAGAGTTATATTTTAAATTTCAACAGCCTAAAAGTATGCAAGTTGTAGAATTGATGCACATTTTAGAATTGGTAAAATTGGCATAGTGTACAAATCAAATGCACCTTTATATAAAGTTATATTAACTTATAATGTGTTTATCACGTAATATATAAATATAAATTCAACTTGTATAGAATAGTGTCAATTTTTATAGAGTTTTTAATAAAAAAAAATAGTTTTTCCAAGGCTTTTTTTTTCCTTTTCGTAAAAAAAACAACAATTAAATAAGAAGAAAAAAAAAACGAACTTTTAGAATTTTTGTTAAATAAAAGATACGTAATTTAATATTTTGTAAAAAAATATGCCAGTATGTAAAGAATAAAGTATCTGTGAATTTATAATATAGTTCAATATATCTAGTTATCTAAAAGAGAAAACAATAAAAATAAACAATAATAAAACAAATCTTGTTTGAAAAAACGTTCCATCTGTTTCAAAAAGAAAATTACTAAGAAGAAAAGATAAAGAAAAACATCATAATCAGAATAATAATATGTTGTAAAAAGCATAGGAATAAACGAATCTAAATTTTTATTTTTTTTTTTTCAAATTATCCAGAGAACTGTGAATAATAATTTCACAATTTAATATATTCCTCACGTATATCCTGTTGAGAATTTTTTCAAAAAAAAAAAAAAAACCATTATTATAATATTTATATTTATAAAATTATTTATGACAGTAATGAACAAAAATGTTTGAAATAAGTAAAAGAATCTAACAACATTTTTTAACTATTTGTTTTGTAGTAAGTTGTTAACTATTTAAATTTTTAACTATTTTTGTAATAGTCATTTTGGACGTTACACAGATCGTAAATTGTAAATATTTTTCAAGTTTTGAAACTTTTTTTTTTTTCGATAGTGTACATAAGTTTCTGTTTAGCTGATATATTTCAGATCGATAGTATGTTTTACTAAATTTTTTTGTTTTTTTACTTTTTCACATAACTTTAACATGAGAAAATATAAAGCGTTCATAAGCAAACCACACGAAAAAAAAACGACAAAGAACAATAATAATAAAAAACAAACACAAATAGGTTGAAAAAGGATATCTCATAGGTCTTGTAAAAATATATGTTTTTGCTTTTGGTTTTTATGTTTTTGATTTGGCTCAGTAGGCGGTTTTTGCTCAGTAGGAGGAATAAATAATATATATATATATATCTATATCTATAAATTATTAATATAATATATATTAATTTTTTGATCCATTATTTGGTCAATGTCCGAAAAATGTGTCCTACGAGAATAAATGTTAAATGCATTTAAAAAAACAAACAAATAAAAATTTGATTTGAATTTAACATGAAATTAAACTTAAAAAAAATATATCTATAAATAAATTTTAAATAAATTTTTTAATAAAAATATAAAATTTTGGAAAATAAGTTAGGTATGATAACTTTCTATTATCAGATACAAGCTTTAAAGATGACGTCTTCATTATAACGATAAATAACAATTAATAAATGAATGAACTTACAAAAAGACTAAATAATAGAATTGAAGAAAAACAATTTAATTATAAATTTTTTTTTTTGTTCCTAAGGGAGGTGGGAATTTTCCAAAGACACCAAGAATTTCCCTCTTGGTAGTGTCAGATTCTTACTGACCAAACTCATCTCCCCCTTTAGCCAATATAATGGGATAAAACCCTTACCTAGCTGCGAACGCAGTATATTGGCTAGGGAGTAGGGATAGGAAATGGATACTGAAACATTGAATTGGGAGTGGGACTGTAAGGAATCCGCCTATTATTATTACTATTTGCTAACAGTGACTATAGCCGTTACAACAGTTATTGAAGGCAACCCCCACTGTCACTGTAGCGGCTGTTATTATTGGTATTAGTATTCTTATTAATATTATTATTATTTTACTACAGAGTCAGGGCCATCAGTGGATTACAACGTGCAGCAGTATATAACACCTTACTGCATCATATAATTAAAAATAGCTCCACTGTAGCAGCTATTATTATTATTATTATTATTATTATTGTTATTATTATTACTTCTATTAATTATACGATATACATTATTACGATATAAAATTACTACATATTTTTTATTTATATGACCTGACCGGGGTTTGAACCCAAGAACCGGTTATTATTTTGACCGAATCCTTAACGAAATATAATATGATGGTTTGATAACATTTTATCATCTTTGACGAAACTCAGATATTTGACTTAATCAAATACATAAATATATTTAAATTTGGAAGTTGTATGACAGCTTCTCAAAGCCGTTATGCCAAACGAACTAAAATTTATCTATTTTATAGTTAACCTTATAAAAGATGATGATTTTACATTAAACTTGAGAAGAACTAACTTAATTAAGTAGTTATACAGATATGAGGATATAAATTACAATTGCATGACTGATACCCGAATATATGTTGCGTTTAACAGCATATTATAGACGTTTTTATTTATTGACATAAAACTTGGATCATGTCAAGTAAAAATACTTTATAAAATATAATAATATAATGCTAAAAAGAATAAATAAATAATAATTATTATTTAATAATTGTACCGCAACTACACTTGAAAAGGAAAAGTTGATTTATCGACTAAATCGACTAAGAATTCAATCCTAATCAAGAACAAATATTTCCATATTTATCTCTTTCTTTGCAATATCATAAACTTAATTACAATATCACAAACTTAATCACAAATTTATTATTACCCCTAAAAATATGGTCGTACTCGTACAAAATAAAAATTCAGAATATAGAGTAATAGAAAAGCTAGAATTTTAAAAATAATATGGAGGTTCTACAATTTATACACTTCAGGAAAGTGAAAATAAGATCCTTAAAAATATGTTTAATGCATTTTTATGGATACGGTTTAAATAATATAATTTTTTAGGGTCCTGATATTAAAATTACCTTTTTGTAATGAGGTTATTTTTAGAACTTGTCCCCATTGAAAATAACACAAGAAAAAGTGTATGCGGAACGAAATTTTTTGAAAATTTTCATTTGAATATTATTGTGGCTCCAGGCAATAGCCTTGGAGGTTATTTCATGTTTTTTTGGAGAACTATTTCTTGCTATTTGGGCTATTGTCTGGAGCATATTATTTTCTAATTTAATTTAACTAATGATCCATTCAGTTCAACGTAGTTATTTTTTTTGAAGCATTAATATATCAAAAACTTAAGTCCAACTTTATTTTTATGTATTTTTTGGTAATTTAAAACAACAAATAATAGAATAAGAAAAATATTAACCAGATGTACTTATTTTTGAACGCCTTCTGTTCTCTTATTTAACTTAAATTTGAAATAAGCATTAATTTTTTCCTTGATTTTCTTATCCCATTTGTGCCATTTTAATATTAAGTTTATATGATGATATCCCAATTCATTTCTAACTACATACAAAAAAACAAAACAGCAGAGACAAAATAAAATTACATAAAAAAAATTAAATTACAAATATGTATATATGTATGTATAATGCATAACATTAAGGATTTCAATTTATTCACCACTTTGTTAACTTATTATGTATACAAAAGCGTAAAATATTTTTGTTTATAAATTTTTATATGCAAAAAAAAAAAAAACAAAAAATCAAATCGTTCTAAAAAGATTTTAATGCAAATTTTATGAATCCTGTAATATGAAACTTTTTTTTCCATTTATTGTTTGTTTTTTTAACATTTTTCTTTTTGTTTTTTTAACATTTTTATATTATCTTATGTCTTCCGGTTTTGTCTCCATTTTATTCCTGCACAATACAGACATTTAATATGTATTTAGTAATATTGTAATTTCTAGGGCAATAATTTGTAGGGCAATCAATCATCAAATGTTTGTTACTATAAAGTAATTGAAGTGATTTGATTTCTAGAAAAAATTAGCTTATTCTTAACAATAAAAACCAATATGTCCTTCATGACTCTATGGCTAGCAGTTAAAATTAGTAATTTTTTTTTTTTTTTTGAAAATGTACGAAAGTATCCTCTACATGGGTGTGTAATCCACTAAAAACTACTCTCAAAAACAATAGTAGAATGTAATAATAATAGATAATAAATTATATGGCAAATAATAGATTATATGACCATTACTACTTATATCCGATTAAAATAAGTTACAACTATTAGTTACCTTTACTAGAAATATAAAGTAATTAACTATCTAGCTAAATAATACTCTATTTTTTCCTGATATTTTAACGTATCCTCCTAATACGACTAATAATATTAAAAGGCCTGAAAGTGAATAGTGAATAGACGAATGGAAATAATAATTTAAATGCTTTTTAACTCGAAAAATACTCATTATTTTTAACTTGCTCTAAATAAGATTAAGATCGTTAAAAATAAAAAAAATGTTAACATTTTAAATTAAAAATATGAATTTGAAAAATATATTTTAATTTATTTTTCAACTATAAAAGCTGTTCTTACTTTTAAAAAAAGGTATTATATAAAATCTTCACAAAATTTCTTCACAAAAGCCAAATACCGTGCACAAACAGAGAAAACTTAAAAGTAATTTTGTTAAATATTAAGTTTAAATTTTTGATATGATAGAGAAAAATTCTAAATTTGGCTAATTTGATTAAATATTACATAACTTATTACGAAAATTGATGAAAATGGGCTTTTCCCTAAAAAACAAAAAATCAACGAAAACATAAAAGAATAAAAAGATCTTTAAAAAATATCATTTTTCGAAATTTTCTCTCATAATACAATCACAATTTACACTAATATATTCGATTAGGTTTTCTGCGTTGATCTTTTATTATTTTAAGCCTAGCTTCTATAAAATTAAATGCAGTTTGTTTAGTATAGTTGCTTCTGCCTTAACTTCAAATATAAATAAACATGTACAAATTGTATATCAAAATATATGAATTAGTTTAGAAATTTTACATTTTGAATTTTTTTAAGCTTTGAAAATAGGTTGTAAAGTCATTTTTCTTCTATTAACAGTATTAAAATTTTCCTCTTAACTCAAATACCATTTAATTTGAAATATATCTGTACCGTTTTACTGTAATTGAAATTCAGTTTTATATTTAACAAAAAAAAAAAAAAAACATCAATCTTATGTTATTTAAAATTTTGTTTTTTTTTTTACTTTTTTTTACAGTGTATTTCTTCCACCTAGAAGTTCGCATTATATTGCATAACATTATAATAACAGGCATACAAACAGATATTGGTTGTTACAATTCTTCATTAGATTTCGTGAAATTGATGAGTGAATTAAGAACACGTGTACATTATGTATGTTCTACTTTTTATAAAATTTATTTTGCAAATGACAGATTTCATCCCTGTTTTTCCTTTACCTCTTCTTTTAAATATTTCTATATAATATGTACATAAACGAAAATATGTTTTACTGTGTTTGCGCGTGTGTTTATTGTATAATAATTTTTATTTGTTTTCTTTTTTTTTTTTTAAAGGATACTATTTTTTATATTGCATTGCTCTTGTATTTATGTATAGGTTGTCAATAAAAATGAAAATTAATATAAAAGTTGAATAGAAAATAAGGATTGGCAGGATCAAAGTCTATATACAACCATCAAAAAAAAAAAAAAAATAAAGAAAAGAAAAAATTAAGCAAAAAAGAAACGAAATAAAATGTATTTAACAATAAACGAGTTAATTAATCAAAGTATGATTTTTAGGTTAGTAGAACGTAATTTTGTATACCTATAATAGTTTTCTTTTTTTGAAAATATCAGTCAGAAAATGTTTAATATAAAATGAGGTTAAAAAATATTATCTTTTGTTAGTCCAGCAAATTAATGGCCATCAATTAATTTGTGTATTTTATTAAATTGATATTTTATTTACCATTAAACCATTTATTGTTTTAATATTATAAAAAAAATTTGAATGATATGTTTTGTCAGCTTATATAAAGAAAACTGACTTTTAAGCAAAATTATTTTATTTTATTAAATTTAATTAAATAATAAATGTAAATATGAAATTTATAGCTGTCTGTTTCATACTAATATATTATTGTCTATAACAATTTGTTTAATTTAAAGTTCATATATTGAATATGAAGATTCTTAATAGTTTTTTGATAAGCCGATTAAAAAATACTCATTTTTTTTTACTGAAACATAATTTTTATTAAAAAAGAAAAATATTTTTTATTTTGCTCCAATTGTTTTTATTTAATTATTAAAAAAGAAAAAAAAATTTTTTTTTACAATTATCAATTATAATTATTATTTTGCGAAAATAAATTTTCGATTTAAATTTCACAATTTTATTTATACTGCTTTGTGGGAAAAAATATGCTAACATTACATATAAAAATATGCTCTTGCCTTTTTAATATGTTAGCATTGCTCTATAAGCATCTAAATAGTAATAAATTTTCAAAAATTTTAAGTAATCAATTATTTTAACTAGAAACGATATTATTTAATAAACTACGTTACAAAATAAAATAGAAGACACTCATTCTTTGAAATTTCATATTACATTATGTTATTTTTTTTGCTTGAATATTCTCAAAACCAAAAACAATGAAAAGAAATCCACCAAAAAATATGAAAATCATATATAATACAATAAATACAATATATATTTTAGGACTACCAAAAAAAAAAAACAAAAAAATACCAGTATGTATAAAATTAAATTGAAAGTAATTATATGCAATTTATTATATATTTACATTTATATATTTTTAAGATATTTTACATAAATTTTTTGCTTTTTTCTTACATAATATATTTGAGCCAACATATAAATAGAAACATAAACAACATTGTTATGCAAAAGAATAAAAAAATAAAAATAAAAACACCATCAAAAGGACATTAATCAAAAATAATGGAAAAAAAAAATATGAAACCAACAACAATATTATATATGAAAACACATTATAAAAAAAATTTTTTTAAACCATTATTCAAATTCTTTGCATATATTTAGGCGTCATATGCTCATTTAAATAATTCAAGAGAATTTAAGTTGCCTTCTAGTAATATTCTGTATTGAAAATGAAATAAAGTAAAATGGTGTTACATGAAAAGGATATGATAAAGATAGTGGAGCAAAAGAAAATTGAATTGTTGTTGGGTATTTTTGTGTTGATAGATAATAAAACTTTTATTTAAAACTTTTATTTATTTTATATGCTTAATAAAAATTAAATCCTTGATGACTTCCAGGTTTTTGTTTTTCTCTTTTACTATTATATTGTGGTTTAATTTTTTTTTTGTTTTGTTTATATTTTTCGATTGTTTCTTTCTCTTTTTAATGCATTTTAAATGTAAATAAAAAAGGATAAATAATATCTTGAAGCGATGGACTATTAAATGAAAATGACATATGCAATGGCAAAATGAGAAATGGTAAAAAGGGGGGGGAAAAAAAAACAAAAAACCTGAAGTAAAGAAAAAATACCTGAAGATAAAAGAAAATGGAAAATAAAATGCTACAACGAAAAAATATGTTGGTTTTTTCAAAAGAATAATAAATGTATAATGGTAATAAAAATAAAGAATAACTAAATATATTTCATTGAACCTGTAAAAGTTTATGTTACGATGAAACCTTATTTTTACTTTTTTAATAAAAAGTATATAATGTACTAATAAATGTTTTCAAAATGTTGTATGTATGAATTGAGTGTTTATGAAAAAGCATTAATTAAAGAGTTGTAAAAAAAAAATATTATTTGAAATCAATTCTACTAGTTAAGTATTATAAAATTATAACATTAAATTCAAAATATCACAATCTACATTTTTGGTTTATTTTCTTGTATACTGAATTAAATATAATTAATTGGAAATGTAAAAAAAAACACGTGTAAAACTTCTCGAGCCATGGGGTCTTAAGAATGATGGAAATCTCTTTTATAAATTATTTTTTTATGGTTTATTTTAATTTTTTACAATGTTAATTTGTCTATTTAAGTTCATTCGACCTTATAATGAAAGTATTTTCTTTAGTTTTTAAATTTTTCATTTTTGTTTTTAGTTTTTCTTTATATTTTTCATACAAAGTAAATATTGTATATTATTATAATTTACTTTATATTTCATATTTATTTATTACTTTTTGCTCCTTTTACGGTCATTTTAATAAAGAAAGCATTTTTTTTTAAATCAAACTCACTGTTGCGTACTCTGAAAAAATAAATTTGAATAAGGTAGTATGTAAAACCAATGGTTTTAAAAGCGGCATATTTCAAAAATTTTATTATAATCGCAAATTTGATTTAATGCAAAAATAAATTTTAAAAAAAAAAAAAGGAAATTTCTAAATTTTGCTGTTTATAATAAATAACATGAAATATTTCTTTATGACTTACAAGAATTCTAAAAAAGTGAATATTTTAAAATAATTCTAAACAAACAAGTATGTAAACCCAAATGTTTTTAAGGACAAACATTTGCAAAAAAGAACAAGAAAAACATATTAGTGCTGTACTTTTTTTACATTAAAATTTTTAATATAAAATAGAATTTTTTATGTAATAAAAAATTGTAAAAATCGAGAGATTCGTTTCTAATCCTTCTAATCCGACTTCGTTTTGTCGGAACTCTATAAAATTATTTATTTATTTAGAGGTAACTGAAACTCCAGATTTTTCCCTATTGTGAAGTGTCCTGATAATCAAGAAAATCTATTAATATATAAAAATGTATTATTGGAGCCTTAATTTTTATGTCTTATTTACGACAAATTTGCATAGGTGTTCAAGTTGCAAATGTTTTAAAATAAACAATTTTCACTTTTTGATCTGTAATGATTCTTAAATGGAGGAAGTATAAAAATTTTGTGGTATAACTTATGCTAATTTTCTTCTCTCCTTAAAGATCTTTCTCCTTTCAAAAGATCTTTCTCCTCTAAATAAAAGCGTTCTTGAGATTTGTAGGAACTAAAATTTCGCAAAATTATGATGTTATATAACGGTACATTTAAATACAAAATTGAATATATTATTTAATTTTTATATTGATCTTAAAAAAGTGCTTGTCGTTTGAGGTTTTTAAATTGAAAAAATATTAAGTAAAAGTTGAGATATAACATTTAATAGGGTTTTTCCAATTTAGGGGAATTTTTAACTCCCCAATTTGTGAGGTTACATAAAACAGTTATGTTTAACATTTCATTGCTCCATTTTTAACGACCTGAATTAAATTACCATAATTAAAATTTTGTGAACTCTAGTACGGACGGTCTCAATGACAGAGAGAAACTAATAAGCAAATTTCTCAATACTTTTTTAGGAAATGTGGTAAAATCGAATATTTTCTAATAAAAATTTAAGGTTTTCTTAGAATTATTTTTGTTAAAAAAAGTTCAAAATTAAGAAAGGCGTTCTTAAGTTTTAAGAAAATTATATTTAGTTAAATACGCGTTCTATATTACTTTTTATATGTAATATATAAATTTTATTTTTATATCACTTAAATTGTGCTAATTTATATAGGTCATGCATTATCTCAAAGAGTTGTAAAATACTTGCAAATACATGAACAGACGGACGAACGGATATAGAAACAAATAAATGAATGGACAAAAAAAGGATTTTTTATTATATTTTAATTAAATCACAATAAATCACTGCATTTTCAAGGCTAATATTTTTATTTTAGCATGTAAAAAGTTTTATTTTTATTTTAAATAAATGTTTAAAAGTCAGTTAAAAAGGTAAAGATTAAATTTTAAATTTTATATGTATATTTAACCTTCAACATCTGAAAATTTAAAGATTTTTGAAAACAATTTGAAAAATAATATCTCTAGAATTTTTTTATAATTTTGGCTATATTTCGAAATTATTATTAAAATATTTATGGAATTTTAAAGCAATTCAAAAAAAAAAAAGCAGAAAAAGTGAATATGACTGTATCTAATCTAGGATACCCGTCGTAATAATTTTAATATCTGCTGTTTGGATAAAACTATATCTTCTTTTACTAAATTTTACCCATATGACATTAATTAAATCCATATGTATGTATATATATTTATATAAATTTCCAAGTTGTATGAGAACTACTCGAATCCATTGTATCAAACTAACTAAATTTTACAGAAATTTTATTGAAAATTCCTTTGATTCTTTTTCAAACTAATTGTACGTAACTTATATACGTATACTTATATGCGTATACTATAAAGGATCACCTCAACCCAATAAAATTTATATTAAAACAATTAAATTTATATTTAATAATGTTAAACTGTGATGTTGGAAAGAACTAAGAATGTAACATGTCTTATAAAATTTAAAATAATTAATGCTGTTACATTAATATTTTCCATCGGGAATTTTTAGTCTTTTATAATATGGTATTGTTCTGGACACGTGTCTAAATTATACTCCTATTATATAATTTTAAATTTTCTGAAAATAAACCGAAAAATTTATTCCTATAAACTTTAATATTGTTTTGTAAAGCATACGAATAAAATCTATATAACTCTTATAATAATCCTAAAAACAAAAAAAGAAAAACATAATAAATATCTAAATTAAAGACTTTTAAAAACATATACACAATAAAGAAAAATATCTATCTTACAGATTTTAATTTTGGTTTTTCTATTTATTTATTAAAAATCAAAAAAAAAACATTTTAGAAATATACATGATAAAATATAAAATACGCCATATTTACATATGTTTGTGTGCAATTATTTTCACAACACAATATTATGCTTAAAAAAAATTGTGAATGAATAAAAAATGTATTTTTAAATTTAAAAACCGTATTTTAGGGAGTAAAATTTTATATGAAAAAATATGGTTTTTATTATTTGTAATACAGAAAAGAAAAAAATTAATTTTAATATTTATAAAAAAAAAATTTAATATGAGTAAAATTACGAGTTTCAATACAAAATTATTCGTTATATCCTAACCTAAACTTTCCCTAAACTTTCATTAATACTTCTTAATATATAGTCAATTGAGTGGAAAAATCATGAGTATATTCTCATTATAATCATGAGTATCTGAATTGCTAAAAAATTTAAAAGTAAATTCAAAATATCTAAACGCAATTTTCTTTTTCTTAAGCTCAAATGAGTTCTTCATTTTGACAGAGTTTATTTGTTATCTTTCATTTCTATTGTTATTCACTCCATCTCCATCGTTCTTAAAAGAAAGTGGAACTATTTCTGTTTCAATATGTCACTGCAAATTTTCAAATACAATTTTCTTTGCATTTTACCTACTTTTTATAAATTGTAAAGAATAAGAACTGCAGAGAATTTAATTATACATTATATTTAGACCACAATTTCGTTTTGAATGTTTTGCACATCTTAATTGATTTTATATAGACTAAATGAACAGATTTTAGATTTTTTTTCTAAATGTCACACTTTATAGAATGACTTATTGGTAAAAAAAAATGTTGTTAAGTTTCTATCAAGTTATTTTTCTCATGCTAGATAGTCGATAGTAATAGTCTCGATATAGTCGATTATTTTGTAGATTGACTGCTCATATACATATATTATATCAAATTCGTTCATATATGTATGGATGTACATATATAAAGCTACTTATAAGTTTTTATTCTTAAGATTTATTTTAAATTTTGATATAATGTTGATGAATAAACACCAACATATGTACACATATTAAAATTATTTTGGTTTATTTTTTTATGTGTATAGGTATAATATATACATGTACAAATATCATGTTTGTGATAAGGATTTTTTATATACATAATATTAATAATGTTTTTATTGTATTTTTTTGGTTGAAACCCACAACATAAGCAAATTTTTTCAACTAAAACGAAAAAACAAACTAAAAATTGTTTTTTCATATATGTATAATATATAATACTGTATATATACAGAATATATATACATATATATTTATATGTGCGGTTTTTTTCTGGCTTATTATATTTATGAAAGAATTATACTTTAACCTAATTTTTTTTTTATTTGAAGTTTTTGTTATGCAAAAAAATTAAAAAAAAAAAACAACAGCATTGATATATTTTTATTATATAAAAAAAAAATAAAAATTTAAACATTTTTTTTTAAATAAAAAACATTAAAATATAGTCCTTATTTTTTTTTTTTTTATGGTATGAACATCTTATATTCTCTGCCACTTCATTCCTAAATATTTTTTTCATTATTCCCTTTCTTTTTATCAAATTTAAAACTTTTTCGTCAAAAACTTTTTGTTTCTGTTGTGGGGATTAAATTCATGATGAAAAGTTATTTCCGATTAAAAGAGACAAAATAATCGCAGATAAAATGAAAATTAATAGAAAGAAGAATTTTCAGCATCAATGTGTTTCTACTTTTTCTAGAATTAATGAATTGGAAAAACATACATTAAAATCGTAATATAACTTTTTAGTTAAAGAAAAATATATGTATATTTTCCGGTTTTTGGTATTGCATTAGTATTTTCCTATATAAAATTTTGAAGGAAAAAAAAAAACAAAAACAAAAATATGCGTAATTATTATTTATTCAGGATTTTATTTTTTTATACTTTTATTTATCTTTATAGTGCATAACACCACATCTTATCTGAAAACTATTGAAATTATTGAATAGGGCAATTGACACTATTTATTTTATTTTAATTTTTATTTGTATATATACTTGTAATTTGTACAAGACACTTAGCAAAAGGAGACTGATCATTTATTTAAGGCTATTTCATATACGGAAGCAAAACAAAAAAATCATGTCACGTCTTTAAAAAAGTCAAGTTATCATTGAAACATTTCACATGAATAAAAAACATTTTGGATTTTAAATGAGATAATCTTCTTAGATTTTTCTATTAATTGAAAACGGAAATTTAAAATTAATATACATATGATATATTGATAGCCAAACAGGTGACGCAAACCTTACTTGTGTCAAGCACACTGTTAAAATAATGATATATAAATAAAATAAAAACCTGCGGAAAAAAGATAAATAAATTCAACAATGTGTAAAACTATGAAAATCATATGATACTTCAAAAAGAACCAAATTAAAAAAAACCAGGCACAAATATCGAAAGATGGTTTATTATATTTAATGTGTCATGCCACTCATATCGTAATAGGAATATATATATAATATATTTGTTTTTTATTGCGGAGATCGGTGGAAACCTTCAAAAGTCATCTCGAAGAATTGCAAAAAGTGTTGAAATTTAACCAATCGAAACCGCCCCTTTTTATACCAAACTTTAGGTTTGGGATTTTTAATACAAATGTACAGTTTGGTTTATGGGATGGAAATATTTAAAGAATAGCTTTAATAAATTAAAATATTTTCAAAAACAAAGATTTTAAAAAACTAAATTTCTCAAATGCTTCAAGCAGTAAACTTAAACATGAAATTTATACGGTAAAACTTGTATATAGATTATCTGTTATATTATCTAATATAACTTTACTTTAAAAAGTTAGCATTTAAAACAATTCCAATTTTTTTTAAAGATTTCTAGAATATTTTGGAATATTCAATACATGTTTATATATTATATAGAAACGTTATATAAAATTATTAAAAAAATTTAATTAATTCTTCATTAAAAAAAATTTTATTTTCCACATATTTAAGTAACAGTTGTTCGTTTAACTGAAAGATAGATGAATTCATGAATTGGATATTATATACTTAAATTGGGTTTATTTTGTTTTTATTCTTTATTATTATTTTTTTTTTTTGTTTAATTTTTTTTACTTTACATATTTAAAATATTTATTCTTTGCTTTTTTTTTTTTGTTTTGTTTATATTTTCATTATCTTTTTCACAGGAAATTGTTCTCTTGACAGCTTTTTTGCTCATTATTTTCTTTATTCACATATCGGATTAAGATGTATGTATTAATGTATATCTATATAGAAAATTATTTGTCCGGAAAAATAAAGTCTTTAAAAAAAGTTAAAGAAAACACAAAAACCAAAAAAAAAAAGGAAAATAATTGTAATTGGAAAAAATAATTTCTTTTATAGTACCAATGTATAGAAATATAAGAAAATTCTTTTAAAGACAACTTCTTTAAAAATATACGCAGAATTTTTATAATAATTATTCAATCCTTTTTTTAGTTATAGTAATTAAAGAATTTGTTAAACTTTAAAGAGTTTAATAACTAAATCTTCATTTAGGTTTTAGCTCAAATATTTAATTGGTAATTTTTTAATTTCTTAATTTTTGTTATTTTTTTTTATTTTATTATCTTAAGGTTATTATAAAGGTTAAAGGTCAAGGTTATTAAATATTAGGTTTACATAATAATTGTTTCTTAAAAAGTCACATACAATAATGAAATTTTTGTAGTTTTCTAAATTTTTTTTTTTTTGGCATGCATAATAAACAAGTCTAAGTTTCTAAATATTTTGAACTTCATTTATTTTGGCATTATGTATTTGGCAAGTTCATTTTAAATTTCTTCCATTAAAAATATCCAAATATCTGTTCTAATTTGAATATCCTAGAAAAAGCTTTTCTTTTGATGACTGCATTTTTTCGGTTGACGTTTGTATTGTACTTGGAATCACGGTCACCACAATTTATCTGTTCTATCTGTTATTATAAAATCTTTTGTTTTTTTTTTCATTTTTGATCATTTTCACTGATTGTTATTTTTTTATGTTTTAAATCAATTATTTTTAATATGCATATAACAAATGAAAACTTTTATTTAATTAATTTTTTCACTTACAACCAACGGAGACCAAAAATCTTCAATAGACCAGTTTCAATTTTATTTAATTATTAAAAAAAAATTAAATTCAAATTAATTAAAATTATATTTGATCATTTCCAATGAATCACTTTAAAAAACTATTATTTAACGATTATACATATATATAATAGAAAAGAATATGTGGATTGAAATGTATATATAAAAATATTATAAATGTTTGGTAAAAAAAAACTAAAAGATAATAGTAACTATTTATGTATCTGTATATTCATATGTAGATAAAAAAAAATAAAACATTATAATAATATGTAATGATAAGGTTTGTTAATTAAAAGATCGTTTAGAAAAGTCTTCTTTACTTCTTAAGTCAACTTTTTTTTTTTTGTTTTAACTACCAAATAATAAAAACAAAAACATTAAAGTTTAGAATAAAAAAAAAACTTTTGTCCTTAAGCATTTTCAGAAATTCGATATTTCACATTTGCAGATAATAATATGAACATTAACAATAAGAGTTTCATCACCATAATACTGGTATACAATGAAATTATATATTATATGTCATATGTATATTGTACATTATTTATATATTATGGGAATATTCATATACAGTATTCTACAAAAAAAAAAAAAAATTATTTGATTAAAAAATAATTAATGTAAATTATGGCAGTGTTGGAATAGAGAATGTATAGAAAATTGGACTAGAGAATGCCGGTACATGCCGATTCTGTGAAGAAGAAGAAGACTCTACAGTACACATTCTCAAAAACTGAAGAGCTTTACTCCGAGTAATATATGTGGATTTTGGATCATATTGCTTTATACAAGATAAACTGCCATCAATAAACCCTATACAGATCTGTACTTTCCTAAAGTAGTAGGACTGATAGGAGTAACTATAAATAGAGGCAAAATCCATAACACATAGTTACAGTAGAAGTACAATAGATGAAAATGTCGAAGTGTTGCTTATTCCTCTTATACATCAATCTAATCTACAATTTAATATAATCTAATAGCAGTGCTATTATTTCTTTATTTTTACTTTACTAACAGTTTAAAATTTTAGAACCATTTTTTCAGGACTTATTAATGCCTTTTTATCTTCAGTTTACATCTATAACATGACTTTGGTCCCTATCAGTTGACCAAAGAAGTGACGTTTGTTTGGATTTTTCAAAATATTAATTTTCTCAACCAACAAAATTTCCAAATAAAAAATTTTGCTGCAAAACGTTCAGTACAGTTTTGTAACAATATTTATTTTAAGCGCTTCAATTTATCATTCGCTGCATCGAACTGAACGGGACCAATATTCATATATTTTTTACTTGGAATAAAATAAATGTTCTTCGATTATTTCATTTTGTTCAAAGATCAGAAGTTTAATTTTTCTGAATTATACTCAGGATGAAGTTATGTATTATCTTTTTTATATTTTAGACTTTGTTAGATATTTGCAATTGGTAAACCTCTTTTGAGTGGGTCTACCACCATTTTTTTTTTTCGAAATTTGTCAATAGGAATATATAATAAAATAATTTAAATTTTAAAATAAATTTTTGTTAAGTCACTGTATGTATTATAATTTCTTTACGATTATATATGTTTATATTGTTCATATGTAAGGTAAATCATCAAGTGTACAGAGAAAAGTAAAACTTTTCTTCTTCTACGAAAAAAGAAAAAAAATTAGACCTAAGGCTAAACATTAAAGAAAAAACTTTTTTCTAAGAAAAAAAAAAATTGAATAGGAAAAGTTTCTGATTTTTTGTTTTTTGTTATTTGTAATTTTTTTGTATCCTCATATACCCTTTTTTGTAATTTTTTCTGAATTTAAACTTTTATTATACATATGTACGTATGTATATGTATGATTTTGTTGGTATTTTACTTGAAATATATGTTATAGGAGTATAAAATTTTTTTTTTTCTTTTGTCTTTGGATTACCAAATATTTGAGGTTATATAATAGTGTGCATAATAGAAGAAATGATAAAAAATTGATAGAAAGAAAAAAATAAAACTTGAAGTCAATATTAATTTTACCTATAAGATACCTATAATTTTACAACTTGTGATTTTGTTACTGTTAAAGTCTACAAAAAAAAAAAAAATAAATAAAGTAACCGATAAGTGATATATCGATACCACTGCATCTTATAAAAATGTTTACTTTCTTTCTCCTTAATTGTTATACTGCGAAAGTACTTTGGACGAAAATGTCATAATTCAATTATAGTTAAAGAAAGCGCTTTTTAGTAAGAAACTCAATCTTTGAAAAATATCAGCTCTTTTAGCATAATCTGTATTAAATTCATACTTTTCTATTTAGGTTTATAAAATTTTTACTTATAGCTGTACTTTATTGAGGTTAAAATTTTCTAAATAAATCAATAGTTATTATGAATATAGTATAAAAAAAAAAGTAAAGTATAGACTTTACTATTTTTTTTTAACAAAAGGTCTTAAGATATCACTAAACTAAACAATATTATTTCATATTAGAATCTCATAAGTTCTTTGTGATTCTTATTTCTCTTGAGATTTGATATTTTTTTTAATTTTTTTCCTTTGTTTTATTTTGGAAATTGAAAAAAAAAAATTTTTTTTAAAGATTTTTTTAGAATTTCTGAGTTGATTTTGTATTTTATTATATCAAAAATAAAGACTAAAAAAATTATATCAATAACCAACATCTTATAAATTTTCTTAAATTTTCTCTAGGGAAACAAAAGAAATATTATAATAGTATACATACAATAAAGATCGCCTAAGGTGTTCAAAATATTATAAGTACAGCTACAAAGAAAATAAAATATTTTGGAAATTTATTTGAATGATGTATGTAAATTATATAAAATATGTTTTTAGGGAACATTGATGAATAAAATTGAAAAGATTTAACATAAGATTGAAAGGATTCAAAAGAAAATTGATAAAAAAAATATTTCAACAATGAAATCGGAAACAAATAAAATATTTTTCAAAAAAATTTTTCTTTTGTTTTTTCTTAAATTTTTTTTTTTTTTTTGGTATATTAAATTGATAGGAATAAAATTTTAAAAAATTTATACATATTTCAATTTTTTTCTTCTGTTAGCGTTTCTTTTATTTTATTTGTGAGAGAATTATGAATTTTCTAATAGAAAAGTTTTAGAAATTTAAGTATCGCTCATTTATTGCAAAAATGTTATAATATAAAAAAAAATTTTTTTATTTAAAATATAAATACAAATCACATCTTTAGTATTTGGTTTTTTTTTTTTATTTAAATTTTTTATATTCAAAATATGATATAAAATAAATTATGTAAAACTTATAAAGTTGTCCTAAAGGTAATTTAAGTTTTCTAATAAATATTCCTAAAAAATTTTTTTTTTTTTTTTTTAATGCATTTCTCTGCCACATAAATGCGGACAGAAATTTACGCAGTCCTTCCTGTTCAGGCGTAGTTGTAAATGTGGTAAGAAGGAATAACTCTTATAACGTGTATGGGATTCCAACTCCCACTCCCTCGGTGTTTACAGCGTATTTTATACACTCTTACCCACTAGGCGACCGAGACCCCTAAGAGTTTCCTTTTTTAATAATTTTTTTTCCAAAAATATGATACCAATATTTACATAAGTATTTTTATATTTGAATAAAATCTTTCTTTAGGGATTTACATTCCACGTCAGTTGTTAACTATCATGGATTAAAATAATTGGAGGGAAAACTAATATTTAGTGTTTAGTGTTAGCACTTAATGTAGGTACTCATGATATTTTATATTTTTATTTATAATAATTTTAAAATATTTAAATAAATTTTGAAATATTTATATAAAAGTTCATTAACAAATAAGAAATTAGATTACAAATAAAGATTAAGATTAACCTGTTGTATTGTCGGTTAATTCATATAAATTACATTAAAAATAAAGTTTTCATATAATTAATTCCAGTGATGGTTAATTTATTTTAATATACAGGGTGGTATACATTAATTATTCTAAAATATAGGGTGGATCATGAAATAATTAAGTACAAAAATAGGGATGATTGGGGCTAAAAACAAGCAAAAAAATCAAATAATTAGTAGCCTCTATCGTGCATCCTTTATGAGCTATGGTGCTTTCAATATTTTTTTTATCTCATTCGTTTTATTATTCATTAAATAGAAAACGTATAACATATAGGATAGAAGTAAGTAGCATGATTTCTCAGATTTTAATATAAATTAATTGAAAATAAACACTTAATTGAAGTTTACACCAAAACTCTTAAATGAATTTCTTTATCCTCATAATTTAATTGTAAAAACCAAGACTTTGATCATTTTAAAATCTTTGAGTTATTTGTATCGAATACTCAAGTATACCTAATAAAGTAGCACGGAACATACAAAATAAAAATAATATTATTTTTTTTTTATCAGTCTTCACATTAACTTTATTTTTTTGATGTAATTTAAGTACAATGCTTAACGGACCACTGATGTTGTTTGGCACGATCCATCTCTATTTCTTGCTTCGTATTTGGGTTTTGATCGGGTCTTGACTACATAATACACATAACTCTTCGTTGTATATTCTTCTTCACCAGAAGATTAAAAATAGTATCCTTAGGCACTTATTGGTAAAGACCTGTCATGTTTAAATGTTGGTACGGGTTACCAACTAGATTTCATTTCCATATAGTAGTATAGATTTCACACAAAAGTTGAATATTCTGATCTCGCAAAGATCTTTCTTAACTTCGATATTCTATGCTCTATATTCCTCGCAGTTCCTCGATCTATAGATATTCTTCTAAGCTATTCGTATTCTTCTATCTCCTCAATTTGGGTATTTCCAATGAATGCTGAAATAATTAGATAAAATAAGTTAATTGAAGTACCTTGTATATTATTTCCTTTATTTCAGCAGAGAAAAAAAATCTCTAGATTGAAATCAAGGAACAAAAAAAATTAAAAATTATAATGAAATTTCAGAAAATATTTTTTTTAAACTTTTTTTTTTCGCAACTTTCATCGATTTTACAATTTTAGAACATATGTTTGGGTCTCTATGTCACTCTATAGAATCTTTTTTCAAATTCATTTTTATAATTTTAGGCGAAAATTAATATAATTTTTCGTAAATTTATTTGTTGTTAAATAATATATCAATTCGCCGCAAAAAAAAAAATTATCGAAATAAATTGATTTATCCTTAACTTAAGATATTTTTAATAAAATTGAAAGAAAAGGAATACAGAAAATCCGAAAAGAAAACAGAAAACAAAAGAGAGAACAATATAATTCTATTGATTTTAATAAAACATTATAATATATAAACATACATATATACCATAATATATAAATACATATACTATTTTCAATATAATTGTCCATTCAAAAATCTTGAAACTTTTTGTTTTCTTAGCAAACTTTTCATTTTATTTCAGAAGAATCGTTTTTGTGACATCAAAAATAAAACTCTTTATTTTCTATACTTATATTTACATTTTCTTTTTTTTTTTTTTGTATTTTTCTAAAATATTTTCTATTTCTTTCCTTTTATCAAAATTAATTTTTTTTATATTTTCTTTACATTATTAAAATAGCTTAATTTTTCAATATCAAAATCAGGCGTCTATTCAATTTTTGATGAATTGATGTGAATAGATTACATTATTATTATTTGTCTTATACATAAAAGTTGTATATAGGTTGTATATATTAATTACTATTAATATACATTTTATATATTATTAATTATGTATTAAGTAATTGATAAATTCACATAAGTATACTTCAAGTGTGAAAGTTTAATATGTAAAATAAAAATAATAAAAATCAAGCAAAATTTAATATTAGTTATATATTTTTTGCTTAAGATATGATCATAATGAATTAAGAGTAATGGAATGAAAAATAAGCTGGGGTAAGAGAAAATGGTGTTGTATTTTAAATATTTGTTTTTCTTTTGTTAGTTCTTTTTTGCAGTTTTGCTATTTGGAATAGTTTCCATTTATTTAGCCTAACGCTGCTTGTTATGTATAAATACCCTAAATATGAAAATCTATTTATTTCAGTTCTTTGTGTGAATTGATTAAAACTATAGTTTATTTCCGATAAATATTTATATGTTCCACCGTTTCTTAAAAAAATTTTTTAATTTTATTTCAACAAAAGCTTGTAAATAATTTTTTTTACCATACATAAAAACATAAAAACTACAATAAATAACATAAATACATAAAAAACCTGTTAAGATTATTGAAGGCACGTAATTTTGTTGTTCTCTAAATTTGGATTTTCCTTCCTACTGGATATAATTTTCCGATAATGCTTACCTGACTTTGTTAAGTCTTTCGTTGTCATGTGCAACTTCATTAGTAGTCATTATAATGCTATCTAAATATGATGTGTTGATAATTACTGGATCGCCTTGACTTTGTTGACGTTTATTTCTAGACCTGTATCATTGGCGAGTCTTTTTGTGTGTTCTGCATATTGCTGATATTTTATTCTAGAAGTATTATAACGTTCGTACAATTTCTTTTTATCTTAAATCTCAACAAAAATTAGGAATTAATTAAATTAAAAAACTGCATTCGCCGAATTAATATGAGGAAATGGGTTAATAAATTTTAGTTTGTTATGTGTTATGAGAAACTTAGTTATGATGTTAAATATCTAAAAAGTTGAAAATCGGTGAAAGAATTTTTGAAAAGGTTTTGTATCGCAAAGGTATAATAAATCAATAATGATCTTTATATCAATTTTCTCAGTGAATTTCAGTTGCATAGTGTACAAAGTTTGAAGTTAATCGGTTGAATCGTTTAACGAGTAAAACTGAAAAACAAAAGGGTTGTTGTGTTGGGAAATATGTTAATGCACCGAAAAAAAAATTTCTTGACCTCTTGACTCAGAGACTCAGAGAAAGATTTCTGTAAAATTTGATTGCAATCGGATGTAATGCATAGCAATGCACAGGACAAACAAACAAAAACTTTGCTTTATATATAATACATATAGACTAAAAGTAAAAGTGTTCATTATAAATTAATAACAGTTTAGGAAAAGAAACGGTGTAAATAAAGAGATCTTTATCTCACTTTTTTTTCTACGGTTTTCAGTTTTTAAGTTCGCAGTTTTAGCTAAATTATTATTTCTATAGCTAATAAAAACATTACCTATATCAGATGAAAATTTTATTAGATGCATTATTTAAATGATAAATCTTACATTTAAGCTGCCATTCTCATCCCATTATTAAAACTAAGAATCCAAGATAAAACTTAAAGATCAAACATTAGAAATCAAACAATTAAAACCTACATAGGAAAAATAATATTAAACTTAAAATTAAAAAAAAAAAAAATTTCAATTATTAAAAAAAACTATTTTTAATTAAATTTTCTACAGTTAACATTTTCAGTTTTCCCTTTATTTATCATATGCAAACATTTTTAATAAAATATAAGTACATACTTTTAAAATTGTACACTTATTTCTATTTAGATTTGCTATCCATTTTAATTAAGCCATTATAACATTTATATTATGTTATTATGATGTCTGAAATACTTAAAATAAAATTTTAATCCTTTTAAACTCGGGTAAGACAAGTGTAATTGAAACACCTATTATATTTCAATTAACACCTATAAAAAAAATATTCTTGTAGCAAAAAAAAAAAAAAACAAAATATAAAAAAAATACAAAACCAAAACAGAATAAAAATATAGAAAAAAAAAAAGATTTCTCCATACGAATAATTCAGATAAGATAAGGAAGAAAAAAGAGTGAAAAACAGGTAAAGGATGAAAATAGGAGAAACAATATCATATAATACAAATATTTTCTATTAAAAAAGAAAAACTTTAGCTGTATTGGTAGTTATAGTGTTACCATCTGCATTTACAAAGATTTTTTCTACTTATATAGTTGATACATATGGTTAAAATCCATTCATATTGTATTTTATTATGTAAAAATATATGTATATAAGGATAGATATGGATGTTGATTTTATATTTATCTGTCAAGTGATTAATGGCTTAGGTAAATATTTGACTCGTTCTTTTGAATTGAATTTTTCTTTTTTGTCTTTATGAAATTTTCAGGTATCACTTATAGTTAGGGTATTGTATTTCATTTCTTTTATATTTTTGTTGTTTTTTTTTTTTATAGTGATGCGACTGTTAAACAATTCGTTTTTTTTTACTTGTTTTTTTTTTTTTACATTTAAGTGTTAAAGAAACATTTGGTGAATGCAAAAACAAAAATCTTTGTTATTTTTTATACTTTTTTTCAAGTTTTTTTTTTCATTTTCCTGAAGTATATTTTCATGTTGATTCAGATATTTTATTGCACAACATAACAGCAAAAACAAATATTGTAAATAACCTTTAATATTTTTTTTTTTGCCGCAGAAATTAAAAAAGAAAGGAAAAAAGAAAACATTCTAAAGAGCGCATTTCAAAAAAAAAAAAAAAGTTTATGGATATGACATGGTATTTCTATTTCTTTAGATAAACCTTAGTTAAAAGACAATAAATTAAATTTAAAATTTCTTTTAATATACCTAGGTAGATTATATAATTAACGCAGGTTCATTTTAGTTTTTATAATATAAAATAGTAAAAATACCATAACCTTGTAGTAATAATCTTAAAAAGTGTTTATAGGTTAGGTATCATATTTTGATAATGAATAATAATTTTACACTGGCTAAGAATTTAAGCATTAAAAATAAACTCATCTCAAAATAATAAAAATGGATAAGAAAATGTTTGCTAAATTATGGTTCTATCAAAGTGAATAAGGTTTTGTTTTTTTTTTGAAATAACTACTGACTTCTCTTTGTAATTAGACCTTTAATTAATGATTTGAAACCCGACAGTTTTAGCTTGGGACAAAAAATAAATAGGGCCTGTTTTACTTTATATTTAAAATGTTTCACTATAAAATTAAAGGAAATGGAATATTTATAATTGTAATATCATCCGTTCTGCAATACGATATGAATTAAAATGTTTTGTTTGTTTAGAGTTTTTTTTTTTATATTATGATATAACTAAAATACTTTAAAATTATATTGAATTGAAAAAGAAATAATAGTTGATCTTAGTTAAATGTTTGAACTATAGTGGTTTATTTTTTTTTTCCTCAGGGAGGTGGGAATCTTCCAAAGACACCAAGAATTTCCCCTTGGTAGTGTCAGATTCTTACTGACTAAACCCACCTCCCCCTTTAGCCGATATAGTGGGATGAAACCCTTACCTGGGAACGCAGTATATTGGCTAGGGAGTAGGGATAGGAAAGGATAGGAAAATGGATACGGAAACATTGAATTGGGAGTGGGACTGTAAGGAAACAATGAATCCGCCTATTATTATTATTTTGCTAACAGTGACCAAAGCCGTCACAACAGTTACAACATGCAGTAGTAGTATATATATTACTACATGAGGTAATTATTTAAGGCAACCCCCCACTGTCACTGAAGCGTCTGTTATTATTGGTATTAATATTCTTATTAATATTATTACTATTTTACTACAGAGTCAGCGCCATCAGTGGGATTACAACGTGCAGCAGTATATAACACCTTACTTGCATGATATAACCAAAGATAGCCCCACTGTAGTAGCTATTATTATTATTATTGTTATAATTATTGTTATTATTATTGTTATTATTATTACTATTATTATTATTATTAATAATATTATTATTGTTATTATTACTAATATTAATTATACGATATACATTATTACGATATAAAAGTACTACATATTTTTTATTTATGACCTGACCGGGGTTTGAGCCCAAGACCCTTCGATTGAAAGGTTGGCGACTTAACCACTGCGCCATGAGTCATTACTTTTAAATATTAGAATAGTTCGTTTAAATTAAAAGTTCTTCAGTTTATAGAATAATAACGTAAAATAATTAAGTAAAATTTAAGAATTTAAATATTAAATTCTATATTAATTGAAATTTTCTTGGAATAACATCAAATATAGATGTATTGTTTAGAGATGTAAATACTGTGGGCGTTTTTAAACCCTCAGTCTAATTGTTTAATTGAAAAAATTGAATCAAATAAATTTATTATATACTATATAGTATATAATATACATTTATAACTACTATATTTATCGTAAGATATATGCATATATAATCATTTTTACTGTTACAAACTACGAAATAAATGAAATGCTGGCAAAATAAATTAGTTTTAACCTTCCAATTTCTCCTTCTTTTAGTTCTGTGAAAACTTATTTAAAATTCAAATACTGGCTTTAGATTTATATATATGTAAAACTTTATTTAATTCTGCGAATTCATTCTAAATTAAATTTCAGTTTACAATTTGTTGCAAAGGATAACTTGGAAACTGTGTACTTGATTTTTTTTTTTATGTTTCATTTTAACCTCTATTTATATAATATATACGTACATATGTATTTGTATATCTTTTTATTTATTCTTGAGTATGATTCAAGCTATTACACAATATACTGTATACACTATAATTGGAATGTAGTAAAAAGAAAGAATAAGTTTGTTTTTTTCTGTTGTTTTTGTGAGGATTTTGAAATGCTGTCATAAAAATTGCCAAAAACAGTAGCCTTATCAGTAATGGAAAAGCGAAATTAAAGAAAACTTTTTGAAAAAAAAAGATATTTAACAAAAAATGAAAAAGAAAATTTTTTTTATAGGCATAAACCAGAAAATGGAAAAAGAATGATTTTAGAGTACTTGAATATGAATAGTTGGTCGATTATTTATGGGACAGTTAAATATAATTGCTATATTTGGATGACTGGTTTAGTTGCTTAGTAGTAGTATCTAATTTTCAACCCAAATTTAATATTTTTTGACGATTCGCACGCAAATTGTTCTGGAACTAATAGAATAAATTATTATTAAAAATAACTGTTTAGGGAATTTTATAATTTTGACTATATTAAAAAGCATTAAAGGTTTTCCATTGTTTTAGTTCAGTCCAGGAACTCATATATATAATTCAAATAAATAATAAATCTAATTTTTCTTACGAAATATTATAAACGTTGTTTAAATTTAATACAACATTGTATTTCTTTTTTATTCAAACCATAATTTTATAACAAAAAAGAAAAATATTATTTTTTCTTCTTGATTTCTTCGCATAGAGCCTTTAGCGACAAATTTTTGCATTTTATATTCTTAAGTACAGGTTTTTCAGGTTGTATGTATAGCTCAGGTGTATACCAGGAAAAAGAAAATAAACAGTTGGATTTACAAGGAAACGTGAAATGATTTTAACAATTGGAACTTGAACTACAGAAAGTACAACAGAATATAAAAGGAATAACAATAAAAAAGAAAAATAAGGAAACACAAAACTGAAAAAGAAAAAAAAAATAAAGAAAAATGATTCTTAAAAAGAGCAAACAATACTTGAGGTATTTTACTTGATCTCGTTTTTTTTTTTGTTTTTGTTTAGGCAATTTTATAAAAAAAAAAATTTGTATATTTATTATTTGTTGATGTGTGTGAGGTTGTTACATTTTTGTTGTTGTTTTTTAAAGATAAATAGTTTATGTAACATTTCATAATAAGCTACAAATTAGTTTATTTTTGTTTGTACTTAAATATATTATGAATTAAAATAACTTTCAAACTAAATTGATTTTCAAATCTTTCTAAATTCTGAAATTTTAATTTAATCTACGAATATTTAAGGATAAATCGCTGTCAGTAAAAATATATAATATTTTGTATATAAAGATGAATCAACTTATATTTAAAATTAAAATATAAAAATATAATCGATTTTCTAATGCTTGTCCATTATAAGATTGTTACGATTTTTAAACAAATGAAATTTTACGATAGCCTAAACTTATGCAAAATAATGTGTTGGCATTTTATTTTAATGTAAATTTTTATTTTTGGGGGCTTCTGTGAACGAGTTCTAAAGTATATGGCGTATTATCGCAGATGACAGGTATTTTTAATAGAAAACAAATCTCCCTTGTTAGCAAATATAATGTAAAATATAATAATAGGTATATTGTATGTAATATGTATTGTTGAATAGATTAAATATAGTATTTAACCTATAATGGCTTTAGTTTTTCATGGCTTAGTAATATGGCATTATCCTATCATTATCCTATCAGATTTATAAAAGTAATATAGATAAATAAAATAAATAAATAAATTTATATAAACAACATTTATGTATATTAATAAAATTTTTCTTTTATATTTTTAGCTCAACATCAGCTCACCAACAACAATTTCAACAACAACAAAATTTCATCAAAACATTTGCACCAATTATTTATAATAATTTAATACATAATTTTTATTGTTGCAAACAACATATCATCAGCAACAGCAACAACAAAACAACCAATATAATAAAAACAAATTACTTTAATAAAATTTATAATAATAAAAATATTATTAATAATAATACTAATAGTTCAACAATAATAGTTTCATTATTAAATTTAAATAAAACATCGAATTTTAATAATAATAATTTAGAAAATAATAATAATAAAAATTTAATAAGAAAATTAAAAAAAAATTATTATTATTATTATAATCATCATCACTATTATCATCATCAATTTGTATTGTTGTTGTATTTTTTACCACCGATTTTGATAAAATTCATAATAAAAGAAAATTTTCAATATAAAATTAATATAATAAAAAATTATTTTAATTTTAATACGAATATAATAAATAATATTTTAAATAAAATTATATTTATTATAATAATAGAATTAATAATAACATTAATAATCGTTTTCATATTATTATTTATATTTCAACATTATGACGTCATCATTAATAAAAATAACTGTAAAAAATATATTTTTAAAATCAATCAAATCAACAACAATAATAATATTATTAATAATATTAATAGGATTAAATACAAATACATATGTAAATGGTTTAGCAGCATCAACACCAATAAAATCATCAAGAAAATCATCAACATCATCAACATCAGTATTAGTTGGTGCTGGTGCAGTAAATTTAATTGGTTCACCACCAAATGGTTTAGTATTAAAACAAAAATCATCAAGCTCATCATCATCATTATCTGGTGCATCAGGTTCATCAGTATTTTCAGGAGTTGCAATTGCAGCAGCTGGTACATCATTAAACAGTGGTGGCGATTATCATCAAACAAACAATACAATATCCACATTGATTCCGGATGATATATTATATTTAACCACCGAATATTTAAATGATACTGATAATAATGATACATTATCAGATGAACCACCCGAATTACGTTATACAATACCACAAATGGTTATATTAGCTATTGTTGCAACAATATTAAGTATATTAACTGTAGCTGGTAATGTAATGGTTATGATATCATTTAAAATTGATAAACAATTACAAACGATTAGTAATTATTTTTTATTTTCATTGGCAATAGCTGATTTTGCTATTGGTTTAATATCAATGCCGTTATTTGCAGTATCAACAATATTAGGTTATTGGCCATTAGGACCGCATATATGCGATACATGGCTAGCATTAGATTATTTAGCATCAAATGCATCCGTATTAAATTTATTAATAATAAGTTTTGATAGATATTTTAGTGTTACAAGACCATTAACATATCGTGCAAAACGTACAACAACACGTGCAGCAATTATGATTAGTGCTGCATGGGGTATTAGTTTATTATTATGGCCACCATGGATATATAGTTGGCCATATATTGAAGGTAAACGTACTGTACCACAATATCAATGTTATATACAATTTATTGAAACAAATCAGTATATTACATTTGGTACAGCATTAGCAGCATTTTATTTTCCAGTAACAATAATGTGTTTTTTGTATTATCGGATATGGCGTGAAACTAAAAAACGTCAAAAAGATTTACCAAATTTACAAGCTGGTAAAAAGGATTCATCAAAAAGATCAAATTCAAGGTAAGTGAAATATTTTATATATAAAATATAGTTAAATAAAATAAAAAAATATTTCGGCATAACTTAATAACTTTCATTATATTATGTACTTAGAATATTATATTGTTAGAAAATTTTTAAGTCGTAGTTTTCTACTTCTATGATACCGTAGAAATTATTGATTACTAAGCTGTGTTACCCATTATACATCGTTTATTTCCAACTTTAAAAATAATAATTAATCTTTAAGTGAATATTGGTTTAACAATTTTACAAATTAACGCAATCATATGTTTTGAAATTCGTACTTAGCTTTATCGTTTATCAATGAATAAAAATAAAATTAAAAGTGATCTTGGCCTATATATTGAACAAGTTATGATTTTAAGACTTAAGCCATTTATATAGGTAGGGCACTTTTAATTTTTTGATATCTGCTATCTATTAATATTATCCTATTTTGATAAAACTATAGATCAAAAAAATTTCATTTACAAAATTTACAAAATTTCAAATGTACGCTTAAGTTGAATTCAAAATATGCAAGTGAGCTGAAGCTGCTGGACTAGAGCTACCAAACTTCATAGAGTTATCGTAATAACACACAAGATCCTTTTTTAGAAAAGTTCACAATGTCTAGTTTAATATCAATAAATTATGCTTATATTAAAAAAAAAAAGTAGTTGTGTAGTAGCTACTTGAACGTGTTGGTCGAATTTGCAATTTTACAAAAATGAAATGGTAAAAATTTCAAAATTATTTTAACTCCTTTTTTTTTTTGAATTATCGTTCGGACGGGCAGACGTACATGGTTTAAACGATTAAATTTGATTCTTAACAAAAAAAAATATATACATTGTTGTATCTAGCCACCATAAACGTAATGGCTAATTTATTATACTATTTATTTGAATTATGTTCATATGGGTATAAAAAGTCTTTGTTATTGAAAATAAAATTTATTATGCTTTTTGTTGCACACAATTCACTATTAAAATTTTATTCAAATTTACCTATCTCTGAGTATGATTTGACTCCCGCACTGATGATATGTTCACATTAATTTTTCATTCTTCTATTTATTTTTCCATCCTTTTCTTCATTTCTTTAAACAATTGTATTACTTATCATTTTCTTTTTCATTTCTACCCTTTCTAAATATTTGGTTCGATTTGTGTTCACATATATATATGAATATATGTGTTCGATTTTATTCAATTACGATTACATTTTGATTGTGGTGAATTCAAGGCAAATGATGAGTAAATATTTCAAGTTTTTTTTTTTTATTTTTTATATTTTTTATTCCAAATAAAAAGTACTTTGATACTTAATTCATAAATCTATCACGTTCTAAATAAAATATTGATATTTTTCCCAAATGAAAATGAGTGAGAAAGAGAAAAAAAATAAATAATTTTTATTTAAAATAGAAATAACAAAAAAAAAATAAGTATAAAATATGTTTTCTTGAATTTCTTATCTCAGTTATTCTCCTTCTCTTTTTCACCTTATCTATCACTTTTTTCTTATTTACAGAAATAAAAAATAAATTAAAAAGGGAAATTTATATAGGAAATATTGGTGTTTTCTTTTCCTTACAAAATCAATCAATGTGACAGAAAGAGATGAAGTATTAGAAAAAAAAAACAAAAAATAAAAGATACAAATAATTTGTGCCCCGGTGTGTTATGACAAGAATCATCATTGAATAATCAAAGAAAAAAGATATAAAATATAAAATAAAAAAACAAAAATGATTATACGAATATAATATAGGTGTATTATGAAATTGAAAGGATTAAAAATAAAAAAAAATTAAATTATCATTCATAGCAAGTTTTATTTTTATTTACCCAAGAACAGAGGAGACAAAATTCAATCAAATTTCAATTCATTTCTAACAGAAAAAAAAAAAAAACAAAAAAGTAGAAAAAAAATTATTTGAATATGGTAAGAAAATGTTAAAGGTGTGAATATTGTAAGAGTTTTTCTTTTTTAGAATAAAATGAAACTTTTCAAATATATTTTATTATGATTAAAATTTTTTTAATAATTACCGGAAATTGATTGATTATAAATTAAAGAATAGGTTTACTTATTTAATTTCTAAAATACATTAATAATTATATAAGAATTAATTTCGACTAAATATAAAAATAATAAAAATTAAAAAAGGAAAGGGTTTAGATGGAATCAAATTTATCTCAAATATTAACTCAAGATAAAACATTCTTGTACAAGACAAATATTCAACTAGTTCTTAGTTTAAATTTTCCTCAATTGGTGTTATTCGATTTGGTTATATTTAATGTAGAATTCGTTGCTTTTCTATATTTTTTATGTATAAAAAGATGCATATTTTTTAATACTTAAGTTTACTTTACTTTATAATTTCTTAACAAAAGATATCGAAATAATAGATTCATTTTTAAGTCATTTTTATTATACATAGTATATTTTAAATATTTTTACTGTTTTACTGCTTTACGGCTCAGTTTTAGGGAATACCTTCAGTAAATCTTCTCAATACATTTTTTTTTTGTGTTTTTAAAACAGATTGGTATGTTTTTGAATATTTTTTTTTTTTTGAAATTTCAATTAAATAATAATTTTGCGATTTTTTTAAAAAGAGTTTAAAAATGTTTTTTTTTTGATTTATAAATAAAAAATAAAATTTATTTAAAACGGATAATAATTTATATATTATAAATATAAAATGCTTTATTATATGATAATAATAATATCCTATTTAAATAATTAATTTTTCATAAATGCCAAATAAATATTTTACAGAATAGTCTGTATTTAAATATTTAAGTAATAATTTATTTATAAAATAATGAATCCCCCACTAAGTTCGAAAATTAAAATATCAAATATCAACTAGGTACGAATTTTCTGTAATTTTTACAATTTAAAGTATTTATTTTTAAAATAAATCCTTAAAGTCCTTAATTGCAAAATCTCCAAATCAACATTGTCAATTACTAAATTCCCAAATTCAAAATGACAAAATATAAAATTCATAAATTTAAAAATTTCCCTCATTAGGGAATCCACCCATCTTTATCGTGAAAAAGAAATCTGAAACAAAAAAAAAACTTTTAAAAAAAAGCTTCTTCACTTCTTATTCAAAATTTTTAATTTGAAATTAAAATTTTTCTAAAAATTGCAGTTTTGGGATTGTAAATTTTGTATTTTTTCGTTTGCGATTTTGAAATTTATAATTTTTGTTTAATTTGGGATTTTATCATTTATTTTTTTGTGGAATTTCGTCGTGCTCCCAACACATTTTGTCGAATTTGGATTTTAAATTGAATCGAAGATTTAATAAGATTTGGAGATTTTTTAAAACGTTAAGAATTTTGTAATTGGGATTTTTGAATTTTGGGTTTTAAAAGTGCTCTCACATAAATTATTAAAACAGTTTAGTGCAGTGTTATTAATAATTAATGGATCAACATTCATGTACTAATGTTGATTTAAATTCTCCATAATATAATGCTGAATATGATTTAAAATAATAATTTTAAATGTTATAATTTTTAAATATGACATGCTTTCATAAATTTTAATTAAAGTAAAATAATTACATTTATAAATAAAAAAAAATTTAGTAATAAATCAAACTTTAAAAATTGATAAGAAGCTTTAATTAAAAATATATTATTTTCAATAATTTTCCTTTAAAATTTTCACATATAAGAAATTTTTAATAAAATTTATTTTAAAATAAGTGTTTTTCTTAGCAAAACTAATAAAATTATAATATATAGGTGGTACCTTAAAATAAATTTCAATTTAAAACTATATAACTAAAGTAAATTAAATCACAAAAAAGATAAGTTAACTCATAAAAATTATATTTCAGTAATGAATTTCATTTCATCTTCTTTATAAAACATTATAATTACTAATAGACTTAATTATAATAGACTTAATTTGAAAATATTTGAATAAATTTATAGTTATAATTTATGATATTTTATAAATTCTTTATAATGATATTAAATAATTAATAATTTATAGGTAAAATAAATTTAAATCAATAATAATAAAAAAATTATAAGTGAAAAGAATTAATAAAAAAATCAAAGATTCGTTTCAGTGTTCTTCAGTCATTATTATTTCAGTTTTCCTGACGATTTGAAGTTAGGATGCTTATCCAAATATTATAGTTACGGAGGAAGGTGGGCAAAAACTCTGCACGAACAAGAGTGTATAGATTTTCTTTTTGTCTGTTAAGGATTCCACCTTCCGTGGAAAAGAAAACTCAATACGTTCAAATGTTGAGCGCTTGATTGTATTTACTTGAATTTGGAACACTGGGCAGCACTATTTTCATACTCTATTGTAATTTTTATCATATAATTATCATCTTTTACATAATATAATTGATATATGTATTTATTAATACAAGATATTTATACACTAGTTGAAACACTAAGTGAAAACTAGTATAATCAACTCAAAGCATTATTCATATTTTCATTTTATGTAATTCATATTTTCATTCAATTTCGAAAATTTTCCTAATGTCCTCCAACATGTATCTGTCGTGCAGACAAGATTTTTAAACTTACTATTAGAATATCGGAATGTAGCAAGCAAAATAAAAATTATAAAATAGTGTAATAAGAATAAATAATTGTTATACATATATATACAGATATACTATTCATATGTTATATAAAAAAAGTTTCAAATAAACAAGAATATCCTGCAAAACTGTAAAAGTGAATCTAAATATTCGCTGAAGATTATTTGTTTAAATTCTTAAGTCGGTATAGTATTAAATATTAATATAAGAGACTAACTTAAGTGTTTAATATTGGTTTAATTTCCCCGGATAATTTTATTTGAGCAATTATTAAATAGATTCTTGTATATTTTATAAATTAGTAGTAATACTTTTGTAAAAATTCAGTATAGTTCTGGTCTGTCATCTAAAGGGATATTAGTTAAACTACTTGAGTCTCTATTATTTCCCTCTAACTTGATTAAATTTTAACTTTATATATATATGCATTTGTCGGAACTTATTATTTAAGAAGTTGGCAAAATGGTAAAATATTATTTACTAAGTTTAAATTCAATTTATTTGTTTACATAGGTATGCCATTAAAGATTTTTTCAGAGTAATAAATTTTTTTTCAGAGAAAATTACTTATTAGTTTCATCTCTATACAGAACATATAAATAAATTTTTGTATTAACTGACAAAAAAAAAATAAATAAATTTTTACTCTCTCAAATATTTATTTTATTAAAATTAGTCGATTTTTTAGTTTATTTTCATAAATTCAGTATAGTTATCAAAATTTTTTTTTTTTTGAAATGTAAACGAATTATTTTTAATTAATGTAATGTTTGCTTTTATACTGTTCTTATACTTTTGTTTTATATAGATACAAAATATATTCCATACATTTAAATACATTTAAATAATGTCAAATTTATTCAAAAGAAAAATTACTACCTAAATATAAATAACAATTGAAATAAATAAACGAAAAACCCTAAAATTAATATTAAATTCATCAAATGGAAATCTTTTGTAATAAATTCATTTTCTTTTTTTTTTTTTATATCACTTTATTTTGTATTTTTTTTTTCTTATATTTATTCTTCTTATTCGTATACTTGATTCATCTGTTTTTATATGGGTATACATAATATATTATTATTTTCCTCTAATAAAATCTATAAATAATTTCAAAACAGGTATAAATATTCAAAATGGTATTTTATGTCTTGTACTACATCATTCTATTACATATTATTAAATATACCCAGAAGTGTTTATTTTTTGTACATATACAAATCTTATATGTTATAACTATTCTTCTTTAAAAAAAAAAACCCACATATATAAACCAAAAGTATAAAAAAAAATTCTTAAAATTAAAAGTTTGTCTGCCTACCCATAAAAAAAGATATTTTCTATAAAAAGGTGGGATAATATTAGCAAATATCAACTTTATTAGTATAGCTAGAAATTGAAGGAATGTTAAAACAAATATAAGATTTATTTTTAACGAAATTACAAGTAAATAAATTCAAAGTTAATAAACTAAAAGTAGTTTTATTAAATTGATAATTTTTCTTATTTTTAATACAATCAAATCACAAAATCAAGTTGTTATAAAATAAAATTTTCAATTCAATTCTAACAAAAAAAAAAAATAAATAAATATAAATATGTACAAATATATTCCAATTTATTACAATATGATAAAAAGTAAAGGAAAAACAAAATAACAATATAATACCAAAAACAAAAAAAAACCTCTTAAAATACAAAAGAAAAATATCAGAGAATAAAATATTAGAATAACAAAAATAAAATGATAAATAGATAAAAGTAAAAATGAAAAACTATAATATATTCTCTATCTCTTGAACCGGAAGGACATGAAATAACGAACAAAAAAAAAATATATATATATATTCCTTTTCTTTTCTAACATATCTTTTTACTCTTCATCTTTTTAATATTCTTCAATATAACATTCTACTTTAGTATACACAATTATTTACTTGTATACAAATAATATGAATGAATATTAACATATTACATACGTAAGCATATATTATATGTATATTAATTTACATTTACCTACTTCAAAACTTGTTCAGTGTTGTACTGTCATTATTAAAAAATTGCAAAAAAAAAACAATAAAGAAGAATTTAAATCAAAATAAACTTTGAAATAATTTTTATGTGTATTTTTAATAGCTCTTAAAGCACTAATACAAACACACACATATACTTATTTATTCTGAATAGGGTGACATACTTTCTTATTCAACAATGAGCAAACACTATACGGTTTTATCAAAAAGTTTTTCATTTTCAATTGTATTTCGAAGATTAGTAACCAGATATCTTGAGATACTGGAGTACTTCTTTTAACCTGAAATACTTTTTGACAATTTTAAAAATTTTGATACGAAACATTGATATTATTCTATGATGAAAAAAATGTCATTAGATTATATTTATTTAAGAGATAAAAGTAATATTAAATATGTACAAATATATCTCAATATAAATCTTATGTACAAATATATCTCAATATATATCTTTTCTATTAAATTTTGATATAGAGCAATTGTACTCCCCCCGTCATTATGTGTTGTGAATTTTAGATCCACTTATAATACTTCAGTCGGTCCTACTGTATCTAAGAAAATAAATATCTCTATAGCGTTTAGTGCTGGCAGTTTATCTTCGGTAAAGCAAAATGCTCCTAGGTGCACATATTTTGCTCGGTATAAAACTCCTCAGTTTTGAGTATGTATTCCGGTGTATCTTCTTCTTTTTGACAAAATCTGCATATACCGTAATTTTCTATTCCAATTTTCTTTAAGTATCCGTTTGGCCGACTCGCAGGAATTCTGTTAGAATTCTCAGTTTATTTTTAGTCAAGCCTATAATTTTTTCATATCGTTTTCAGTTATAGTTTCCTATAAGTTGCGTAAACTGTATTAAAAATTTATGCCGACAAGACCTTTAAGTATTAAAAAAATCAGTTTTTCATATTTTTCATCCTGTAGAAGTTGTATTATTATTAATAAAGTATATGTACATGTTACATAGAATGAATATAATTTGGTTATTATGTACAATTACCCGAATTCAATATTATTTTAATAATAATTGATGTTTATGATTAGTACTTAATATAATATTTTATAGTAACTTTTGATAACAATTTGATTAGCTACATTTTAAAGTTTTAAAAATTGAAATTTGGAACTTATTAGAATCCTAGTGTAATCGAATTTATTAAAAATTAAATTTTGCAACTGATCTCTGATTACGAATAAAAAAGCGCTGCTATTTTTAAATTTGGTCACAATATTAGGTTTTCAATAAATTATTGGGACGGAGTTTCAAAAGAGTAGCCTTTATAACTTAAGGACATAAACTTCAACTTTATAAATTTCAAATGCTATTCATTTTATTTGTTACCAACAGAAATGATTCCATGTTGTTATACATGTTTGGTAGCATTATATATCTATAATGTTTGGTAATTTTGAATAATAACCGGTTTATATATACATTATTCATATAACACCTATATAATACTATTAAAGTTTTTACAACGATTAAAGTATTAATTTTACTTTTCTGTTGTTTGTAATACTATGGATACGATGGATAGAAAATGGAAAAAAAAACATATAAAAAAAATTTTATTAAAAATTCACTATCTTTCGTTTTGTTTAATTTTTTCTTATTTTCCTCTTTGATTCACTTTTCTCTATGTTAATGTTTAGAATTTTAATATCTCTTTTCTATATACTTATTGTTTTTTGTACATTAAATGTCATTTTTTATCCTTTTTTAGTCTAATGTCAACCATTTCTTTTTTACTCACTATTGTCTGGCATGATCATTATTACTTAGCAACATTGTTGTAAAATATTTTAATATTCTTAAATGTTAAGAAGAAGATGAAGAAATAAATAGCTTTCACATATGTAAAATATTTCGTAATTTACATTTACATTTTTACACTGTGGTTTTAAGTATTTTAAATTTTTGCGATATCGTAAACCAAATTTTATTATTTCGAATATTATTTTTGTCTTTTATAACACTTAAAGCACTCATTTTTAATAAAAGAATATTCTATATATAGAAACGGCAAATACCTATATATATCGGCAAAGTAATTAGTCAGCAAGCTAGCAACAAAGTGCAATTGATTCTGATTTTTCATTTGTTAGATTTCCGTTTTAGGTTTTAAATTCCTGGTTTACCCTACAAGTGGCTATCATTATTTTAAGGTATATATGACAAAGGTTAATCACAAATTCTGTTTAAATTTTTATTTAGATTGTAATTTACTTTCCCTTTACCTTAAACGATTACGATTTTCTAAGGCCTTTTTTCAATTTGATATAAAAAATATTGATTTTAATATAATTTTATATGTTTGAACATTTTGTTTTTGTTTGTACCATCAATTTTAAATCACTCTGTAATCAAGTTCAGTTGTGTACTTCAATTTTGTTTTGTTGTTATGTTTTTTACATTTAACCAATATGAAATGGAAAATTTTTAGTTTTTCCTTCTGTCTCTTTACACTATATGTATATGAAAATAGAAAGAAAGTCACATCACTCAAGCAAATAATATGAAAACTAGAAAGTTGGAAAACATTGTTTTTTTTTTATTCATCTCTTTCTAGTTTTTCTAGTCACAGATACTTTTGTTTGGATCATCAAAACACACACCTACCTATACATGCAAATGTAAAATTAAAAGTTTTCCTTTCATATCTACTTTTTAAAAATCAGATCATAAACTGTACTAAATAACTTAAAAACAAAAAAAAAGTTAATATACGTGAAAATTACTTGACATTGTGCTATGCATTTTTTTTTTATACGGTGACATCTATCACTTATTTTTTACTTAATATTTTATTTTATTCGGTTTCTTTTTGTGTACAGTTGTTATGTCAGAGAATTAATTTAATAAAATTTTCTAGTTAAGAAAAAAATAAATTTAATAAAATAATAAGTAAAATAAAAAAATAAAATAATAAGTAAAAATGATTTTTTAACGAGCAGAAATGATAGATATATGAATGCTTGAGGTATTGATTTTTCGATCCTAAAAATATGCAATAATTAAGGATTTTGATAATAATTTAAATTTTAATGGGGGGCTTCGGTAGCCTAGTGGGTAGGCGTGTGATGTATTAACCAAAGGAGTATGGGTTCGATCTTTGCACAGGGCGTAAGTGGTTTTTTCCTTACATACCCCCCTTACGGCCAAATATAATATAAATATGTAGTATATAATATAAACAAAATAAATAATATTAGTATATAATTTAATAATAGTATAAAAACCTATAATGGCCTTGGTAGCCGATGGTTCAATAATATTGCATTACATTTATGTATGTAATATTAATATAAATAAATAAATAAATAAATAAATTTTAATGGGGGTTGTCGAATTGTTCAGAACATTGCATATTAAGCAAAGAGGTACGGATTGCAATTTAGCAAAGGTAGGAAATTTTTACTTCCGTATGCACAAATTTCTATAAGTTTTAATAATTTTGTCATTATGTTTTATATTATAAAAGAGATAAGATAAATATGGAAAGTATACATTAAATTCTTGTTCTGAATTAAATTCTGAGTTAATTTACCTATGTGTCCGAACGTTAACTTAAAAAATAATGGAGTTGAATTTTGAAATTTTTATTATTTAATTTTTGATGAATTTTGATGAATTTTAGAAGTGAAATCATTAATAATTTTCAATGAATTTCTTTAAACATAATATTCATATGACTAAAAAGTTGAAGTGTTTTTTTTTTTTAATTATAGAATTATAAAGGCAATCACAAATAACTAGTGGTATAATAATATTAACACTTTAATTTTATTCATAAATCTTATCTTCACGGCAAAAGAAATTTAATGAAAATTTAAAAAAGAAAAGAAATTTCATTTCATCTTTTCTTTTTTTTTTCGTCCTTACAAATTTAAATATAAAATTTGCATGTTAATACGATATTAATTATTTGCAATTTTTTTTTATTGAGAATTTATTAATTAAAGAAATTGATTTACCTTAAAAAAATAAAAAAAAAACAAAGATATCAATAAGAAACATTAAAAAAAAAAGAAATTAATTTTCCTGTGAAAAAAGTTTTAATTCATTTCAATGGTAAAGGAATTAAAATTTTTTCCGGTATTTTTTAATTGCAAAAAGGTTTTCCTATTTTTTATTCTTATTCTTCTTAATGGGAATTTTAAATGCAAAATTACCATAAATTTAATACATGGAAATGATATGTAAAAAGAAAATTGGCCAAACAAAAAATATAATATTTTAATAATACATTAAGGATATTTCATTATTATATTAAATTTAATATTATAGAAGGTGATAATTTACTGCCTTTCTACTGCTATTTAATAAACTTTAATTTAATTGCCTTTCTACTGCTACAAGGCAATCACTAATTCATTTAATATTCATATTTTGACTGAAGCTTCAGTTTCTGAAATCATTAGTTACTGTAAGTTATTGATTACACGGATATGGCTTTTAAACAAGATTATGGAACTGAATTAAATATTTGTTTTTTTTTTTTACATTTGAACAGAAATTAATACTAAAAAGTGAAGTAAAATAATTTAATTTCTTTTATTGAATCCCACTTAACGTTTATTTCATTCAATTGTTTCAATTTGTTAATGTGTATAGTTAATTGTGACAGATCAGCTTTAGAATATCCGCACGAATTTAAATGATGCTGTTACCATAAAATTTAATAATTTTTTACAAAATTTGAGATGTCTAATTTAATTAAGTACCGAGAAATATTAATGGAAAATTTTGGAATTGTATGACAGCTATTCGAATTTGTTGTGCTGAACCAACCACATTTCAATAAAAATATTGTCATAAAACTAGATGATCTTTTAGAAAATTTCGGATGCCTACCTTTACTTTATTAAGTTCTAAGTTGTAAGGATATAAATTTAGTAAGTACCCGAAGCTAACAATATTTTACAAAAGCCTTTGGCATAAGATTTAACTTGTATTCATAAATTTTCAGATACCTATATTACTTCAATAGATGCTGAGTTATTCCCATATAAAATAACAAGTAATTGTATGACAGCTATTTGAACCTGCCAGTTGATTTTAATGATCGATCTTAATCTCATAATAAAGTTGAGTATCTGATGAGTTTTTCAAAAATGAAGGTTCTGTTATAAAAATTCAGAGTTCTTTTATTTTTTGAGTTGTTGTGAGGATGAGCAGACGTACAAATGGACGTATATAGCTTAATTTACTAGCAAGGTTATATATTATTTTTGATGAATATCTCGTCTCCTTTAAGTTGTCTCCAAAAATATAATGGTAAATTTATTGCACTTTGAGAATTATATTCTGCTATAAAAAAAAAATTTTTAAAATGTATTTTGCACACTTTTGTTCATTACTCTTAAACACAATTAGGTATATTTTGAATGCAAATATAGATATGATTATATATGAGTTCAATTTTATGAAAGAAGTTTATAGTTAAATTCAAAACACAACATGGTATAAGTAAAAGGAACTTAATTTTATTTACCTTTGCAAGTATCTGTAGTTTTGTTATTAAATATCTTCAAGTTTCTATATCCCATTGTAACTCTGAATTTTACTCTGAATGTATGAATATAAAATTAATTTCTACCTTAATTTTTTAATTTTTTGACAACGATAATATCGTGAAATTCTATTTTTAATGGAAAGAAAGGAACTTTTTGATATTACATTTTTGAAACATTATTGATTATATTATAAAAGACAGCTTTTCTCAACTTTATGGTTTCCTATTTTTGTTTTTCATATTTTAAGTTTCTTTTTTTACCTGCAGCATCCTGAAAAATAATTTGGTGTATATCCGTATTTTTTTTTTAAGAAATATGATACTTTAAGGAAAAAGAATAAAATATAGAAGAGAATGAACATAATATATATGTTTGAATCTTTGTATATGCACTTGTACAGTAAAAGAAAATATTATTTGATTAAATAATTAAAGAATTTTCTAATGACACTTAAATTAAAGTGGAAATAAAGTGGAAACTTTTAACTTATTTATAATTTCAACTTGATGATTCAATCTTAAATAAGTGGTGAATAAGTTTATTGATTTGATTGATAAGACTATTTTATTTTATATTTATTTAGGAAATATTGGCATATTCTAAAGATTTAAATTGAATATGAAGGATTTTCTACTTAACATATATTTATATATAGGTAAATCTGAAGGTATATATACTAATAAGAACATTATTTAGTTTACTATAAGATAATAAAATAATTTTGGTGTATTGTGTTGTTAATCAGTTAAAATAGGTCAAGAATCATGATTACCTTCATTTGTCAATAAAGAAAATGAAACAAGGTTTTGTTTTTATTTTTGTTTTAGAAAATTTCACATTTAATTGATATTCAATAAAAAATATTTTTTTTTTTTTTCGAGGTTTTATGGAACTCTAATTTTCATTTATTGTTCTTTCATTTCATTTGTCATGATGCGATAATAATTAAGGAAAATGTGTTTTCTTATTTTTGTTCAAGATTTTTTAAAGGATAATTTTGAATACGGGTAATTATTGATATCTCAAGGAAAAGAAAGTTTTTACAAAATTTTCCAATATAATTTATAGTTACTTTTATAGATTGCAAAAATTATATAAAATTAGAAAGAGAAATTATCATGGTTCTAAAATAAACTTTGATTATATTCAAAAAAATTTAAAAAGAAGGTTCAAAATTATAAAAACAGTAGAGTAAAAAGATAAAACTCTAGTTTTTTTAATCTTACAGAACTTTTATTAAGTAAAAAGTACTTTAATATTACAAAATCTTTTAGTTCAATTATTACCAATTTTATGACTACGTACCATCATGATTAAAAATATCTTCAAAGGAAAAGAGCTACAATAATTTTTAAGAACTCTTTTAATTGTTTTTATTGTAAAGAAAATTTAATCGTTCTTAAAATTAATTTTAAAGAAAAAAGATTAAGTTTTCATATTTTTTATTTTATATAAATATGATTTTAAAAGTTTTTGAATTTGTTTCGCTTAATTAAATGCTCTTCAAGTTAACGTTAATTAAAATACCTACACAACTCAATAAAAATATTTTTTTAAATAATCCTTTTACAACATAAATTTGGTTCAGTTATTTATTTTTGGTTTGATTTTTTAACTGACAGAAATCAAATATGTATTTCCTAAAAAAGCAATCTATAAGCAATTTAGAATCCTTTAAACAATATTTATACAACATTGCCTCAACCAATTATCGCCAAACGAAATAGCATCCAAAAGTAAGATATTAAATATAACCGAGGAAAAAGCAAAATATTTTTAAATCTTATTTCATTCTTGTTTTGACCGTATTTTTTTTATAAAAGTAATTCCAAATATATGTTTAGTTCATATTTCATGTTTTTAAATTTATAAGTTTTTTGTTTTTCGTTTATTCCCCTGTCACTTAAATCGGACAAGGAAATTACCCAGCCCTTCTTTTTCAGGCGTGGTTGTAAATGTCATTCATGTAAGGGAGAATTGCTGTTACAACATGTGTGGGATTCGAACCCACACTCTCTCGGTGTTTACAACGTATTTGATACGAGCTTACCCACTAGGCCATCGAGGCTTCTTTCTTAATTTTTGTGTTACAATTATAGTTCTTAAACTTTTTTTTCTTTTAACATTGTTATTAATGTACTGAATTTTGATGATTTTAAATGGATCATGGAAATTAGTTACCAGAATAATAATTTTAATAACCCCAAAATTAGTATGAGATTTGTACGTACAGAAAAATATTTTTGTAAAATATTAAAAAAACTTGGGTAATAAAATCAGGGTTTCAATAATTTGGTTAGAGGAGGTTTGTATTGGTTCGATGTATAATTGATAATGAAATCAAAGCTATATATTTTCTATACTATAAAAAAATGTTCTAGTGATTATAAAATAGAAAGAAGTTTTTAAAAGTTGGAAAGAAGAACCAACTACTATGGCTATATAATGAAAGTATACATGTATATACACTCTGAGCATAGAAGTTATATATACACTGGAAAAGCGTATAACCCTGATTTTATAACCAATTATAAAATGTCTCTGTGCCCGTAATATCTATCTTGTATAAAGATTATTATTAGTTTTTTTTTTTATATTAATTCATTTAAAAAAAAAAATTATTATTTCAAATGATATTTTATTTAGCGTTCCATTTTGATTGAACTTTATTTCATTTTTATTTGAACCTTATTTCACCTAAATTTTTGAATGGTATTTCATTTTTGATAAATTATACAAATCACAAATATTTTGGATCTTATTTCATTTTTTACTTCTGAATGCTATTTCGTTTGATATTATTTCGTTGAGTCTACAAAATGATAAAAATTATGTGAATTCATGAAGAAACATTTTCAATTCGCTAAAGGGTTTTTTTTTTTTTTGCATAATACAAGACTTTTTAATAAAGAAAAACGATTATAAAATAAGTGTGAAAAAAAAGTACATACTTTAAAATAAAAATATTTTAAATGGAAATGTGAAAAGAACAAGGTAGAATGTAAACAAACGGTTTTTAAAAGCGCACACTTCCAAAAGACAATACAAACTGTTTACAATTGTAACTTACACAAAAATTTGAAAATTTCATATAAGAAAAAATGGGAAAATTTGACTTTTCTGAAATTTTGAGGGGCTGTAAGTCCGGAATCGTATATAACTAAAAAAAACCGTTAACACACGTAAAAATATATTACTGAAGCTTTGATTTTTATGTCATACGTAAGAAAAATTTGTACAGGTGTTGAAGTTACAGGTGCCTAAATATAACAAATTTTCAATTTTTGAGCCCTAATAGCTCTTAAATACTGGTGCAAAAAAAATTTTCTCAAAATTTCAGGTTACTATTTCAAAGCGTTCCTGAGTTATGAAGGTAGAAAAATCATGCAAAATTTGGTTTTCACATAACCGTAAATTTAAATACTAAATTTAAAAAATATATATAAAAGGGTAAAAAAAAATCCTGTCAAATGGCGTTTTCAGATTGAAAAAATATTAAACGGAACATGAAATATACACGTTTAAAATATAGGACTTTTTCAAAGTTTGAAGGGCTGTAATTCCCTGATAGATGGCACTGCATGAAAAAGTTCTTCCACAAAATTAAATTTTTTATGAGACCTAGCCATGGTTAAAATTTGTTTTCCTTATCTTTAACGGTGTAGAAGTTTTGTACACAGACGAACGGACGGACAGAGTGAAACTAATAGACATATTTTTTCAAAATTTTTTTTGGAAATGCTAAAATAATGTAATCGTAATAAAAAGACAAAAGTAGAAAATTATAAGATAAAAGTTTATATATTGATGTATTTTAATGTTATATAACAATTTTCAGCTCTTTGATATTCTTACGTTCTTTATTCTTCAAAAGAAAAAAAATATATGAGCTAAACTTAATATTGAATAGAAAAGACACTTTTAAGTAGTATCAAAGAAATATTATGTTAATTTAATATAAAACATATTTAAAATAAATTAAAATTTGAATAAGAATTTTGGAATTTTAATAAAAAAGTAAATTTTTTTTTGTAAATTGTAATTCGTTCTGAATTTATATTAAATTTAAACTTAATTTTATATGTTATATTAAAACTTTTGATTGATTATTGATAATTTTATTAGCACTTTCAAATATAATAGGTACATAGCTTATTTATTTTAACATTTCTTTTATTTTCGGAAGAAGTATGAATGAATCCCTGCATTTTGTAACTTATAAATTTTTTTAACTTTAAATTACTATTGGTCGTAGTGATGATGACGTAGTAATTAACGATGCAATTTCATATTTTTTTTTTTGTGGCACCGTGACTTTACTAAATTATATATACAACCAATAAAGAGCAAAAAAATGTTGTTATATTGGAAAAAAATTTGATTTAATTTGTGTTCGTTTATGAAAAATATGTAAAAAATTTTATTTTGTTTTGATAATTTTTCTGGAATAAAGCGTTTGCGTACTGAGAGTTTTTGAGTTATTTTATTATGAACATAACACAAAAAGAAAAGAACTCATAAGTGAAATTTAAACAGCTCTAATTTTTAAGTTTTGGTAATTTTTTTTCTTTTTACTTCTTAGAGTTAATATTTTTTGATTTCTTGAGTAATTTTCTAAAACATTCCTGTCCTAATAATTAATTTAATCAATTTATGATATCTGTTTCGTACTTATAAAACACAATATAAGAGTATATGATGAAAAATATAGATTGAGTAATTTGAGATATTAGTCACTTTAAATTTTGAGTTCTTTTTAAATCACCGAAAAATTTCCTTCTAACTAGGATGTTTAACTAAGTATATACATATATTTAGAAATCTATTTTTATAAGAAATTTTTTAAGCCTTCCCCAGAGCGGTGTGTTTTTTTTTGCGGCAGCGGTGCGGTTTTTTTCCGCAAAATATTATTACATGGCGGCTTATGAATATGTTCACAGTCCACACCAACAATATTTTCGCGCGATTTTACAGCGTTTTTTTTGCGACAAATCTACATACTAATGTTTTCCGCAAAAAAAAACGCAATTTTTTTCAATTTTAACCAATTTTATACCGGGACCTCGGTGGCGTAGTGGGTAAGAGCATATAAAATACGCTGTAAACACCAAGAGAGTGTGGGTTCAAATCCCACAGACGTCGTAAGAGTTATTCCCCTTTACGACATTTACAGCCACGCATGACCAGAAAAGCTGTGTAATTTACTGTCCACATTTATATGGCAGAGAAATGCATTAAAAAAAAAAAAAATTTTATACGCAAATGAACATAATTCAATGGTGTAATAAATTTGTCATTACGTTTGTATGTCACTTTCAAGAAGTCGAGCTATATATGACATAATTGTATATACATTATATAAATACTAATGTATATACATATACTTTAGATCAGAATCGAATTAACCATGTATGTCTGTATAGGACATACATTAACCATGTATGTCTGTATAGGACATTTATCATTTCATCTTTGTAAAATTGTTAGTTCGCTATTTAAATTTGTACAAGTTCCACCATCTCGTTTGAGTAGCTGCCATATAACTTCTTTATTTATAGGAAAAAAAGGGAATGTCTATTGAAGCTAGTTATATGGAATTTTGTGAAAGGATTTTAATTTGCATGCCAACAACTTCTGTGAAATTTCGTTGGTCTAGAGCCGTAGGTTCGCATAGCTGCCATACAACTTCTTTATATATATTAGCATAACTTTAGATCCTCATATATTAGTATTTAATAAAGCCAAACATCTGAAATTTTCTATACTTCTATGAAGTTTCGATGCTCTAGAGTCTAGCCTAACATTTTCAGGTAGCTTTCATTATTTGAAACTTAATTAAGTTAGGCATCTGGAATCTAGTGAAAGATGATTAAGTTTTATGATAATAACATCTGATAAATTTTGTTGGTTCTTATTTAAGTCAAACATCTGAAATTCTGTAAAAGATGATCAAGTTTTATGAAAACAGTATATATTATATTAATGCGGCTATCCTACAGTTGACATAGTCTACTCTAAACTTTTCCTGTTTTTTTTTAATCTACATTTTTTTTTTAAATATTTTAATTATTTCAAATAAAAAATAAAAGAATAAAAAATGTTAAAAATGTTTTATATAAAAATGTTTTTGATATTATACATATATTTTCTTTTTTCCCAACAATATTATTTAAATTTTTTTTTTTAAAAGGATAATTAATTTGAAATATTATTAAAAATTATTAATAGGAAACTGCTGATGTTTTAGTTTTTTTTTTTGTTTGGAAAATTAACAAAAGTGTATATAATTAAATTTTTAAAATTCTTTTATTGAAAATTCATTGTTACAAAAAATATTTGTTTTTTTTTTATTACATAAAAATGATATGTTTAAAAAATTTATTATAAAAATTGTGTAAAATTTTATAATGGTATTGTATAAGGGTAAAATAACTGATTATCATAAAAGTCAGATTCATTTCAATTATTTTAGTAGTAGAATATTGAATTTCAAGATTTTTATAAAATAAGATTGAAAAAAAAAACGATTACCAATGTCTTTAATGATTCCAGATAATCTAGCACTATTATTTTTAGTACTTCTAATCCTTTCAAAATATTTTATGTTTAATTAATTTGAAATTACATTTTTTTTGCAAAAAAAAAAAAAAATTAAATATTAAACATAAATGTAACAATTCTTATTTCAAAACTTAATTCATTTATGTACAAATTGTATTCTATTGTATTTAAATAAATAATATATAATCTTTATATAATTGATAATCCTTAAGGAATTATGAACTTTGATATATAAAAATTAAATTACGTATACATATTATATAGAAAATAAATAATTTTTTTTTTATTATATTTAACAAAAATAAATATAAATAAAATAAAAAATAAAAACTAAAATTTCAAATAATATCTAGAAATTCTTATACTGTTTGAAACCATTAAAGTAAATATGTACTATTATAATATACGAGTTAAAAATATTCTATTATATAAATACTTTATTTACATGTACATATATATATAATGTATGTATTCAGTATCCACAGTTAAGGGCATAAAAACTACAAAAATATTAGATTTTTTTAATGTTAAGGAATACAATGGGATAAATGGTAGCAGTTTCTATAGAAATTTTTCCTAATCAGCAAATTTCACCTTGATAAAACTAAGTATTCAGCGAAAAAGGAATACTTTTTTCTATACAAACTCTATGGAAGAAAACGTCAAGTATATAGAAATCAATGAATGCTCAAGAAAAAAAAATCTTTTCTTTTCTGAAAATAGTATACTCAGTTAAAAGGAAAATTGAACAATATTTTATTTTTTTAATAGATAGCACTAGTACCGGCAAAATTATATTTTCTTTTAGAATTTTTTTCAAGGAATTTTGATAGTCTGACAGTCATAACAATGTTATTATCAAAATTATTTTTATGCTGAAAAAATAATGTAAAAATAATTTGACAGACTCCTTTTGTATTACTTTTTACCTACTAAATATTAAGCTTAAAAGTCGAAAAAACAAAATAAAATGTTAAAAATTTGTTCCAAAATTATTATGCCTTAAAATTAATAACTAATTTAAGTTTTTTGTTAAATTTTTGTATTTAAAAAAAAAATTAATTTTTGATATTTCATAGCTATTAAACGGGAGAAAATACAAAACTGCATATTTTTTTTTTTAGTTTATTCTTCTGCCACATAAATGTGACAATTTACACTTTCCTTTTCTGGCGTAACTGTAAATGTCGTAAGAGAGAATTATTCATACGGCGTGTGTGGTGTTTTTGAATCCGTGGCCACTAAAATGAATATTTGCTTATATTGAAAGATTTTACTTTTCTCAAACAAATTTATAGCTTTAAGAGTGTAAAGTTTTAAATTATTAAAATATAATTGGTTTAAGATATAAGCTCCCTTATATACCATTGTAAATTAAAACACCAAGTTGGAAAAAAAATACTTTATATTCTGTTTTGGTTTATAAGGATTTAAAATTTTTCCTGTTATTCAACGTTATCATATTAAAATGACAATACATTCGAATTTATGCTATAATAATCTGAATTGTTTTTTTCCTCTTTTCAGATCTGTACCTTTTTAGATCTACATAAAAAATTTCTTCCATAAAATTTTGTAATATTATAGATTTATATTTCTATATTTTTGATTAAAATGTCATTATCTCTAACGGTTTAGCTTAGAAAATATTAAAGGAAACAAACACAAATTTTTCAAAGTAATAAATCCACCTTCTTTAAATTGTTTACAAAAAAAAAAAATGTTGGCAAAGTTGATAGCATTTAAATGCTACTACATTAAAATATAACATTATTAAAATAATATTATATAATAGTTAAAAATTAAACATATACATTTTTGTTCATGTAGGACAATACACAGTACATAATATCTTCTAAAAATATGTATGTGTTTACTGTTTATATTGATTTGATAATGTATTTTTAAAAATGAAATTATATAGTATTTTTTTGTAACATACATAATATACATACATATCAATTACGTATATAATATTTTGATTTAGATTGCAACAGGTTGTATCATATTTTTTTTATATTGCATATTATAATTTATTCTATATATACGATAAAACTATTTTACAATATACATACCCATATATATTATATCAGTATACAAATAAAAACAAAAAAAAAAAAAAAAATTATAATCCTTAAGAAGGATAATAATATCACGCATTTTGGACATTATTGAAATGGTATACCAGAATTATTATTCTTATTTTTTTTTTTATATATATATAAATCGATACATACATATATAATTTAAATCATTCGATAGTAATGATTCTTATTTACTTAAAAGCTATAAAAGAAAGAAACAAAAAAAAAAAAAATCAAAAATAAAAATAAAAATTATTATCACACGGATAATAAATTGATGTTTAAATAAATCTTAAAATGTGCGAGAAGAAAATAGAAAAGATAAAAAATATTTATCTAAATTGTAATAATAGGGATATTAATGTCCTGTTTTATAACTAAAAAAAGAAAAAAAAACAAAAAAAAAAAACAAAAATTGATAAAGAAAACGAAGAGAAAAATATAATACTTAATTTATGTATAAACACGAATTTTCTGTCAATAATAATGGTCTATTTCCAATCTATTAATCAGTAATTTTATTGAAAAAAAAATTCTATAATTATCCTGTTGAAATTGTTCAAAATGTTTAATAATTTATTTGTGTGATTTTTGATCGTATATTTTTCTTTTCTTTATAATTATACTTAAATATTGTGATACAATATTTGAGATTATATAAATACATAATTTATAAGAATAATGAAATTTAGATTTTCCTTTATAAAATGTAAGAAGTTTTAAGAAATCAAATAAAATTTTTGTAATCTCTTTGTTACACATTTTTTCTTTTAAGATGAGTGCACCTGTCTCTTCCTTAAAATTGTATACTAATTTTTTAATTAAATAAACTAAAATAAAATAACTAATAAATTAACTAAAAAAATTATCCAAATCGAAAAGGGTCCAGACTACTCAATGTAATTTTATTAAATATGCATTTTATACTTGTCGAATAATAAGTATAGTATAAAAATCATTTAGAGGGTAAAAAAATAGGTTTCCTTTTAGAAAATTGTGCATTTTATCATGATGTGAAAAATATGAAAATGAAAAATATTAAAATTTATTTTCATTTCTAATAAACAATGTTGAATAAAAGTTTAATAATTATTATATCAATTGAGGAAAATAATACAATCATATAGAAGTAAATTTTCTAAAAGAAAATTAAGGTATATAAAGTGCCAGTGCAAGCAATTAAAAATTAAAACTAACTGAAGTTTTCTGTTAAAACAAATAACCAGTTCACTTAATTATTTATATATATTTAAAAAAAAAAACATGACAAAACCATATAGAAAATTTCGTAAAATAAACTTTAATAAAATTTTTGGTATAACAATAAAAATAAAGAATGGTTTTTTAAACAAAAAATTTACCAAATATTCTCAACCTTTCGATTGAATGACAAAGTAAATATCGGAAATAGAAAATTATTAAAAGTTAATGGAGTAATTCGAAAATTCTGATATTAAAATGAATATTCCAGTTATATACTATATAAAAGAAATAATAAGTTAATAATATTCAAGGTTCAAAGGACGAATGAATGTAAAATTTATAAAATGGAATTTTATTTTAAAAAATTTTTTTTTTTCTTGCTGTAGGCAGCATTTCAAATTAATTTTTAAAAACATTGTTTTTTTTTTTTTCTGTTTTATATTTTAATTTTATGATAAAATTGAAATTTTTAATTATTATTTATTTATTTACTTTTTTTTTTCAATTTCAATATATGTTTTTGTTTATTAATTTGTGTCAGGGTCTAAAAAATTCTTTACATTTTTATTTCAAAATTGAATTTTTTATAAAAATTTTTTAAAACATTTATTTATTAATTTTATTCTGTTCGTTAGTCGTGTATATTTACAAACTGGTATAAGATTTAAGTAAGCATTGCTTATGCAAATAAAACTTTCCTAAAGAATATTAAATTGAATATTTTAGTCTAAATAAGGTTATTTTGATAATAAAAAAAAAACAAGAATCTTGACAAGAGCGAACTTTTTAAATATACTAAAAAAAAAATTAAACTTTAAACTTTTATATTTAATTTTATATACGCTACTTACGCTTATTTTAATTATATAAGATTTCTAGAAAATTTAAAAAAAGTCTTTCTTGATTTTTCACAATTCACAAAATCTTTATAGCCAAAAAATTCTTATTAGAAAATTTGAGGAAAAAATCAATCTAGATTTTAGAATATTTTATTATACCTATCGTTTTTAAAAAGTGGTCCTTTAAAAATCCTTTATTTTAAATATTACTTTGTATTTCTGAAACATTGATGAACAAATTTTGTAATATTCTTTTTTGTTCTAGTTCTTAGAAAAAAGTCTACCTTCATCAACTTAAAGTAATTTAATTTTATTTACTCTATTTTTCTTTCTAACCCTGTTTTTGTTTCGTTTCTCTATTGTTTTTTTCTTGCACACAAACTTTACTATTTATTTTATTTTTTATTTTTTTATTTTGGTAATGTTGTTAACGTACACATTATCCTGACAGCATAATCTAAAAAAACATACAATTTTTATCTATTTTAGGTATATGTATATGTATATGTATATGTATACACATATAATATTCTATTCAATTTATCTTCCATTATCCTTAAAGCCGAATAAAAAAAAAATTATTATGAAAACGAATAGAATGAAATAAAAAATACCGTGTAAAGGAAAAAGAAAATGAATTTTTTGTTCTTGTTGGAGAAATAATGGTATGAAAATTAAATATTATAATCACGTTCAACTTATATTTCGGAATGTTTCCGAAAAAAAAAAAACTTTGCTAGGAAGACAACAAGGTAATGGATAAGAAAGGACGCAAAAATAAAACAAATGGCAAAAAAAAATCATTACATTCAAAACCATACATTAAATTCACAAATAAACGACTTCATCTTTTCTAGATTGTTGGTTTGTGGTAAATACAATTTTCAATCCTCAATACTCCAAAAATTCTTTAAAAATACTACTTTTTTCCAGTGTTATTGGGGTTGTACTTTCTCTTTTTTTTGTATAGGATATTTTATGATATTGTCTATTGTCTATTGGCAAATAGCAACACCTTACATCAATGCTTTTTAATATTTCCAGGATATTGATATTATACATATACATACATATACATATAAATTTATTTATATTTTATATACTTATATGTTAAATATATATAGTTATTATATAAAAAAAAGAACAGGTTAACGCACGGAAACTTAAATGACTACAGCATAAAAATATCAAGGCATCTTAAAATATATATATTTCCTGAGTTTTTCAAACTTAAATAAGGCTGTATTAAAAATCAAAGGTTTTTGAAAGGTGCACAAGGCTAATTTTGAACTAAAATTTTTTAGAAGTTTTGGGTAAGAAAAATTCCTTTTCTTAAAAAAAGTACTTTTTTTAATTTTTTATAATTGTTTCTGACATAAAAAAATTCTATGAATAACTCAAAATGCAAAACTAATCACAATTCTAGAATTCATTTTACGACGTTTTTGAAAAGATGTCTCTTTACAAACTTTAGCCTTTGCCTACTGCCACTTCTAATATTGTATGGTTCTGACTAACAGCGTTCTAAAGCTAAGGAGAAACTAAAATTATAAAAACTCAATTCCAACAAATTATAAACCTTAAAAAATGATCTGCCTTTCTGCATGCTCTTTTAAAAATAGAAAATTTCTTTTACAAACATATTTTTTTAATGAGACCAAACCATGGTTAAATTATCGCAGTTTCATCTTAAACTGGTAAAAGTTTGGTAAACTTGAAAAAAAAATTTTGAAAATATGTTCAAAAGAAACATATTTATAACTGTGAAAACGAAAGATATAAATTGATATTTATTTATAAATATAATATTACAGCCAATATATGGGTCGTTCTCTCGTCAGATATGAACCGCTAGCAGGAACTGTTTTATTTTTTTTGAAACACTTTAGAAAAACAATTTGTACAATATTTTTTTTTCTTTTTTTACAGTAATCAACACTAGAAGTATTCTCCTTTGTACAAAAAATAGCTATGTTTACTTTTGTAAGGATGATAAGGATAATTAAGGTACAACAAGAACTAAAAAGAAAAATTTATTTTAACAGTTCTGATCATAATTGACTTATGATCTAACCTCTCTCTACCTTAAATTGAGAATTGGAGACTCCTCTTGTATTACATTAAATTTCTTTGAAAGATTTCGTTAGTGATTTTAGTTTGGTAAAATTGGTTTTGGTTTGGTTTATAACTAACTTAAAAGTTAAGTTATTTTTTTTGTGATGTATTTGATCCGATAATTCTAAAGGGTGCTTATAACGTATTCTTTTATTCAACCACTAATTTTAAAGTCATTTAAAAGGTATCTACTAAAATGAACTAACAGAACTGTTTATCATCTTTCTGTATTATTGTAATGTATTATTTATATTTACTTTTAAACAAATTTTCTCGAAGTTGTTTCATGTCTTAACTTTAACAATTTCAGTGAATGTAAAAAACAAAAGACGCGAGCTTAGGTTGAAAACAACCATTATTATGTTAATCTATATATTATATTAATTGTAATATAAGTACCATCAAAAAGATGTGAAATAATCTAAGAATTATTATAAAAAAATATAATTACAGTCTATTAGATTAACCATCATCATTACCAACACAATCTAATATCTAATTTTATTGTACGGGTTTTTCTTTCAGACTTTTTTTTTTATATCTTTTCCTTTCTCCTTTTTTTATTTATTTTTATTATTTTTTTTCTTTTATTTTTCGGTATCTTACATAACTCATAAAAGTCTTATAATTTTTATGAATTTATTTCTCCTAGTATACAGTTCACATATAATTTTAGTATATTAACATTTTAAATAGAGTGTCCTATGACTAAAAAGGCATGAGGTAGTATTTTTTTTTTTTAGAAAAATAATGTCTTATTACTGCCTATTATAAATATATATTGAAATTCCAATATAATTTATAAGTTCTAAAGAAGGAGGAATGAAAATGCAGAATACTTTGGAATTAGTAAAATTCGGCCACATATCTACATAATGTATTTTATTATTTGCTTTGGTTTGGTGGATCTTATTTAGTTTGGGTACTATGAATAAATATTAACAAGGCAGTATGCAAAAGGATGCGATTTTTAAATTTTTGATCGTTTGAGATTTTTCCATTGAAAAAAAAGTAAACAGAACTTAGAATAAGAAAAATTTCCAAATTTTAGGGATTTATAGCTCCATAATGAATGGGATTGCATAAAAAATTTATTCCACAACATTAATTTTTAAATGAGACCTATATATCATTGTTAAAATTTCATTGATCAATCTTAAACGATGAAAGAGTTTTGTAAACATATTGAAAGACACTCAAACAGATGGTTTAATCAACGGACAGGATGAAATTAATAAATAAATTTTTGAAAAAAATGCTAAAATGTGTTCGAAGTTCTATGTTACACAATTTTGTAACGCATTTTTAGAACACATTGCATATTGCAATTATAATATTATATACCAAAATTGTTTGGATTTAGTCAAAGCAATTTAAGATCATTTTTGAGAAAACTACATAAAGTATATAATTAAAAATGAAACATTACTTTATGGTTTCAAAATAATCCTTTTTGACCGCAATACAATAAAAAACTTCGATAAATATAAGAAAAAAAAAAACAGCAATGATGATAGTAATTATAACCAAGACTGCAAATGAAAATTTAAAGGTACTAAAGAAAAACTTTATACCTAATTGTATATTTTTCTATATGTAAATTTCTTCTTTTTTGTTCTTTTTCTTATTACTGCTATATTTGTTAAAAGATGTTGTCATTGCCTTAACTGTAATTATAAGGATTTTTTTTTACCCGTAAACCTGTAACAAATCCTAAAATGACCTCAGCCTAATTAATTTTCCACAATATCCTTTCCTCGTTTAATACTTATTTCCTTATTATAATGATGATAACTATGATGATGATGATGATAATATTGATATTGATTATGATAATCCTGATTTGAATAAGAATTTTAAATTAGCATAAAAGTAAAAACAGGACGAAAAATAGAAAAAAATAAAATAAAAGAAACCAACATTTTTGGTTATATTGCGTGGTTAAAATAAATTTCGCGCTTATATTTTATTTTTCTTTATATTTACCAGTTTTACTTATCTACCTTTTTTAACACCATCATTATTATACCCTATATGTCTTTTTTTTCTATTTGTTCGTATGTTTGTTTTTAGATATAAATTCTATATAATATTATGTACTTTTAATTGTATTTTTTATTTTTTCTTACAGTAAAGTTGTCTATTTCTAATGTTAGAGTGCAATATTATCTGAAAAAAAAAAATTTTTGTACCGTAATAAAATAACGGTAATTATATTGTGTGACATTTATGTGACTATTCGATGAAATAAAATGAAAAAAAAATTTATTACTTCAAAAAATATTATAAAAAGAAAATATTGACAGACACGTATCGCATATTCTTATACGTATATATATATATATATATATTCTTTTATAGATAAGAGTGTTGTATATATATATAACGGAACAAATTAAGGATATTGTAAAAAAAATTAAATTACATGGAACATTATTTTCATTTTCAATTTTATTTGAAATCGGATGTGAAGATTACGGAATTTAGAAATTTTCTTTTTTTAGTTAAACATTAGAAGTCAAATTTAAAATAAAAAAAAAAACATTTAATTAGAAATTTTGTAAAAAGGAACTTTGAAATATCACAATATTATCGTATATAAATTTTCAATAAATGATTCCTTTTATATTCAATATAAAAAAAAAAAACTTCATAGTAATTTTAAAAAGTTCATTTAATTTTGATTACTGTTAACATTTTGTTTTTAAATTTTTTAGTTTCCTATTGTCTTCTGAAGTAACCAATTTTAAGTTTAGAAAATTCAAATTTTGAAATTTTTAACGACATTTAAATATTTTTTAAATTATTATATGTAAATTTAAGAATTTAATACAAAAGTTACAAAATAATGTTAAAGTTAATTTACATACAATTAATAAATAAATATTAATAATTTATATAAATTTAAAAATATATAGATATATTATAGCTAATAATGTACAAATATCATTAAACAAAATATTTAAGTTATATATATTTTAAAAATATATATAATAAGTTATATTTATATTTTCTTATGTTTACATTTTAAGATCGTTGAAGAATATTTATATTTTCCAGTGTATTAAATTTTTTAATTTAAATCATCTTATTTATTGTTAGATTTATATAATTTTATTCAATATATATATATATATATATATATGTAAATGTATCTATATAAATATAATGTTAAACAATTTTGATACACACCAGTGATTATTTTCAAAAGAGGAATAAACAAAAATTTCAAAAAAAAATTTCTATAAAAAAAAATTTAAGCCTTTAGTGAAAGCTTTTGTGTTTATAGTTAAAGAGAAAAAATATTTTTTTAGCTTCATAACTTCGAAATATACAATCCAATTAATTTATTAATGATCTAAAATATCTTATATGTAGAAAATATTTTTTTTAAAAATTTTATACTAACAGAATCTCATTTTATAAGGTATTCTGAATTTGAATTATAAAATAAAATTTTGGATCTTTGAGTATTTAAATAAGTTTTACTGCGTGACCTTAATAAGAACGTACGACGTATAACGTCTATTAAAATGTGTTGACACGACGTATTTTTACTATCAAGAGAATTTATTTTCTTTATTTTCTTATTTTCTTTCTCTTTCTCAGTTTATATTGATCGTTAGATGGTCATATTGATTCAAATTTAAAATTTTCATATACAGAAAATTATTTAGTAAAAAAAATAAATTATCCAAAAAAAAATTAAAAAAAAATTCATTTCTTCATTCATATTTTTTAAAAACTGTGTTGAAAAAACTTTCAAACAAAACAATTTCGTTTTATGCTTATTATTCTTTTAAATCATATGAAATCTGACAAATGCCTGCGGTTTATTACGGAAAAGGCAAACGAATCGGTGAATGACGTATTATAATAGGAGTAATATAATATAGGATTTATCAGGTATATAGGTGTATCACGTGTATAATAGTATATAATATTAAATAGTTTTAAAAATTAAAAATAATTAAATCTTTTACAAAAACCATCTAATTAAACCTTCCATAAATACGAAAAAAATATCGAAAAGTGAACCTAAGAGGAGGTTAATAGAAAATGTAACTTGCTTAAAAAGTGTAAATTGAAAATTTTTATCCTTATCTCAGCTTTACATAGAGGTGAAGTGAGTGCGTAAGTTTCAGCTTTTAACAACATAAGATGCATAGCGAAAAATGTGCTGGAAAAACTGTAATTTTTCTTTGTTATAATTTTGTTTTTTTTTTTTTTAATATAAAAAAAAAATAAAATGAGACAAAAATATAAATAACAAAAATAATATCATAATTTTTATCGTTCTTCTAATTGTAGCAGTGTAGATTTATTTTGATATAAAATAAACACAATTATAAGGTATTTAAAGCATAAATTAGCATTTATTAAAAATTTTGGAAGTATCCGAGTCATAAGGAATATGTCATATTAATCCAGAGAGTACGGGTGGAAATCCTGCGTAGGACACAAGAATTTATATTTAAAAGACAAATGTCAAATTATTGTTATTCCATAAATTTTTAACAGAATTTAACTTATTATTTAAACACATTTATTACATTTTAAGTTATAATGTCAATTGTTTCAGTAATATTGCTTAATAATCCTGTGTGATAAATATATTCTCTAACTTATTTGATTTGCAAACGTAAAGTATGTTGCTTATTATACAAAAAAAATATTTAGATATTGTAACTATCGTTTTTTCTAGATTTTACTCGTTTGAAATTTTTAAGTTTCAAACTTTAAATATTCCTCCAGCATCTATAGATAAAGAATTTGCATCCAGATCTAGTTCAATAATTTGGTAAAATATTGGTCAAATAAAATTGTAAATTCAAAAAAAAATTCTGCTATTTTGTCTTGATTTTAAAAGCTTAAGAAGTTTTCTATTATTGTTGCAACTTCAAATAGACAAATTTGTCAAGTAGAATTTGAGTTATAACCATTTTAAAATAGATATTTTTCCAACTTTTGGATGCTGCAACTATGAACTATGCGACAAATATGACCTACAGAACTATCTAAAAAAAATAGTTTCACAACTGTTACTTTTTTTTGAGAACATTCAAAATTTAGCTTATTTAACTATTTCATCACACGGTGTACAAACTTTCAGACAGAAGGGTGGATGGAGAGATACAACTTAAGCTAATAAGAAAATTTCCCAAATTTTTTTTGAAAAATATGATAAAAAAAATAACTCATCAAAAATATGTTCAAGTGAAAGAAAAAAACTGTAAATCATCTAAGACCAAGAAGCAAAACAACAAAATTATGAATATTATATTAATTGTATTATAGATATGTACATATATGTAATATGTATACATATATGTTATATAATATTTTGTACATACATGTAAAATTTTAAATTAAAAACTTTTCGTCTTAAAATCACAGTAAAAAACAAAATTTGTTTTCTATTTTGTTTATTCAATGACTTGAAACAGAGTAAACTGAAGCAGAGAAATGTTACAAAAACGAAAAAAATATATATGTATATTAGTATATGTATAAAGGCAATCAGGCGCTTCGTTAAAACGAAAAAAAAAAAATACCAAAACAATAAAATACTGAAAAAGAAGAAAATGGAGAAAATATTTTTGACAAAATATTTCTTTTAAAATTTGTTCAAATTTAAATAATGAAATAAAAAAAATTAAAGAGCAAAAATATTCTTAAAAATTTTTATTTTTGAATTTCTTCACTATTATGTAAATGACAATATTTTTCTATAGAAAAATTCAAATTTTTGACAGCAGCCATCATTTATTTAAGAGAGAAATGTCTTTATGTGTCATTTTTATATTAGAGGAAAAAAATTCGAAATAATAACTTATCCCATTAGTTTGTTTTTTAACTAGTAAATGATACTCAAGTTTTATTATTCATTTTTATTATTACATATACTGATACATATATATTATATGTATATTCATATTAAGAATATGCATTTAATTTAAAAAATAAAATTAATAAAATATATAAATAAAAAGTAAGTCGATTTTTAATAGATTCGCATATCGATTTCTATTACTTCATAAAATTTTATGAAATCTCAAATATTAAATTCTAGAATATATACTTCTCTTCACCTTTCAGTACACTATTCAGCGTAGTGACAATAAAAACCATTTTGTCAACTTACGAATTTTTAGTTATAAAATTATAATTTTCGATCTTCAATGTTAACGTATTTTTGCGCATACATATCTTTCATTTGTAACAAATAAAATCCCTTCATTATCCTAATCTCTAACTTATATTTTTATCAACATATGCTGTCGCTATAAGAATTATATCATATTATTAATAAATATTTAAAAGATTGTTGTAGCAAAATATCGTTTTATCGATTCATTAAAAAAAAAAATAATTGAGCCTCTATACAGGTTGTGTTAAGTTTAAAACTATTTAAAAACATTTGGTTAATGTTTTTTTTTTTTATTTTTAATTTATAAGGAATTACGATTTAAAATTATACTAATTAATAATACATTTTATTTTTTATTATAGAATTTAACTAAATTTATTATTTAGAAATATTTTGCAATTTTTTTTTTGGAACATTAAAAAATTAAAAAACTTAATTTAGAAATTTTATTGAAGTTTTAACTTTAATTAATTTTAGTTTAATTAATGTTATTAAATGTATTAAAATAGTTGAGAAAAATTTGAATGTCAAATTATGTTAAATTATCCAGTTATAAACATGTCAAATATTCTGCAACTTAAAAAATGACAATGAAAATTTGTAAGTAATTCCTCAATCTTTAAAAAAAATGTTTTTTTTTACATTTAAAAAAAAAAAATTTATTATAGCTATAGGGTAGGTTTGAACCTACCTACCAATCAAAGAAAAAAATTTTAAGACATCATATAAACAAATAAATATTTTTATTAAAATATGGGTTTTTTTCTGATAACGAACGAGACTAACGTAATATTATTTTTAATTTATATATTTTTAAGTCAAACAACCAACAGTTTTGCAAAAAGATTAATGAAACGAAGACTATAAGGTTGTTTGATTTAAAAATATATAAATTAAAAAATAAAATAAATATTTTGTTTTAAATAAATATTAATTGAATCCTCTTTTTCATTATTTAATTTATAAAAATTTAAATATTTATAACAATTTAAAATATTTTCAGATTTATTGTGATAATAACATTAATAATATAATTTGAGTTATTATTATAGAATATTATAAAAAATTATTGAATTTATGAAATGGTTCAATAAAACTAAATTTAAAAGTTTGTTTATATTAAATGATATTTTCTGCATCTGCTAAATTTATTACAAAAAATTCAATATTAGAATTGGAAATTAATAAATTTTTAAAATTTTATTATTATAAATAATTTAAAATAATTTTCACAACATTCTCAATATAACAAAATTAATTTTTAAACTATTATTAACCTTAATTAATATTAAATATTTTTTATAAAAAAATATTTGTTATTTTATAAATTATAAAATAAATTGTTATTACAATTTGTATTATATTAATCACAACACAATATAAATAAATTAATGATAGGTATATAATAAAAAATAAATAGTACTAATAGTTTTTTTTTATTAGATATATAAATTATGCAAATCTTACATATGAATTTATTTTAAATATAGTTAATATAAACTTTAGATGCTTATAATTAAAAATTGGTTTTTTTACCTTTTTAATAATTTTAAATTTTTTGGGAAAATTTTTAATAATAAATTAAAAAAATATTCCAATTGTTTTTCTATATATAATACTATATAATATTATTAATGAAATTCTAAATGATATTAAATTTAAAATTAAAAAATTATATTATTATTATTATTATTATTAATTTCATGTAGGGGGCCTACTGGGTAAGAGCGTGTAAATAACGCTGTAAAAAACGAGGGAGTGTGGGTTCGCATATCACACACTACGTAAGAATAAATTCCCCTTACGACATTTACGCCACGCCTGAAAAGGAAAGACGGTGTAATTTTCTTGTCACATTTATTTGGCAGGGGATTAAATTACAAAAAAAAAAAAAAAATTCATGTAAAAGAAAAATTTATAATTTATTGTATACATTTAAAATTAGAATTCAAAAAGTTTTTATATAATATTTATGAACTTATATGTTAATTATATTAATGCTTATTTTTTTTTAAATATTTAAATGAAATATGTGTATGATTTAATTGATTTTCTTAAATATGTGAATAATATATATGGAATTTTTAAGTTTAAGTATTTTTATGGATTGAAGTAAAATAATTTACAATGTCATATGCTCATATATGTATATAAGTTAAATTTGGGTTATGGAAATTAATTTAAGCTTACAATATTACATTATACCAAGGTTTACCTAAAATTAAATAAAGCAATGCAACAGCATGTTAATATACTATACAAACATTTATTTATAATAATTACATTTTTTCTTTCTAATTAATTTCCAAAAAAAAAAATTAAATATTTAAAAAAAAATATATATATAAAAATTAGAATGGAACTTGTTTAAAATTTACAAAAATTTGTGTTGTAGTTTATATTATAAAATTATTAGTTTATTATTTATAAGTATAATGGATTTATTTTTTATATTAATTTTTATTTATTAAATAATATTTTATATTATTTAATTATTTAACAATAATATATTATTTAACAAATTTATATATTTTTTTGCAGTATGTTAGACACTGGCTAAAAAAAAATTAGTTGAATAAAAAGAGAAGACTAAAAGGATATCTAAAAATAATAAACTTTGAAAAATTTTCTGTTTGATTATAAAACTTATATTTAATGGAAAAATTTAATAACACTCAAAAAACAACAGAAATTACAGAACTAAAAAAGAAAACTAAAATCTACATTTTATATAAATTAATAAAACTGAAAAACAAACAATTATTCTTTTGAAAATGACAATTTTATTTGAAATTCAATGATTGATTTAAAGAACAAATTATTTTTTTTTTTTTAATTTTTAACGATTAATATATTAATTTTATAAAAACATTTCTTTTTCACACTTATAGTTTTTCTTTACTTTTTTCTTTTACTATTTGTAATTGTACCAATGTTAAAAAATTTATAATAACAGCTGAGAAAAATCGTAATGTTATGTTATTTCCAATTTTAAACATACCAAATACTCTGCAATCTAAACGGTACCAATAAAAATCCATAAATAGTTTTTCAATCTTTGAAATAACCTTCGAAATAATAAAGGAAAATATTTATTTACTTCGAAAAATTGAAATGATCTAATTAAAAGTATTAAAAGCGTTTCCAAAAAAACAAATTATCAAATATATTAATTTAAAGAAAAAAAAAAACATTTTATGCTGTAAACACATTTGTAACGGTCGAGGGTGACGGACAGCGGAATCGTCCTTAAAAACCATCCTGCTACTTACAATTCCGACGATTTGATGGCAAAAATGACAATATGTTTATTTTATATGTTTTGTTGAGAATATTTTGTTTAAAAATAAAAAAAAAGGGAGGCAAATGAAAAATGAATGAAAATTAATAAAATTTTAAAAATTATACTCATTAAGTTAAATAATACTAATTCTATTAACTGATCATCAAAACTTATGTTTATAAAATAATTTAATTTAAAAATTCAAAACAAACGTATTAAAATAAATATAAATATACGTCTATGGGAACAAAAAAATAATAAACTTTTTTGTCAATTAATGTACATAATGTCATTCTGCGATAGCAAAAATAGAAATAGAATCAATATTTTAAGAGTAATTTTTTTGCTTTCCGTCAACCGCCCAAGAATGTTATTTTCAGTCAAAATACATGTATTTTGATATTTTAACAACGGAAAAAACCGCTGTCCGTCTGAATTGTATTTTTCACATTACACTTACCTTATATTTATATCCCAATTTATAAAAATTTAAATGTTTATAAGTGTTTAAATTGTTTTCACAATATTGTGCTGCTAACATTAATATTATAAATTTACTTATAATTACTGTACTATAAACAATTATTATATTAATTAATTTTGTTAAAGAAATACTTCTAAATATTAAATGAAATAATATTCTAGCTACCATTAAAAATATAACAAAAAATCCAATCAGAATTGGAAATTGATAAATTTTTAAAATTTTATTATAAAGAATAAATAATTTTAAATGCATTTTAAGACATTTTTTTATTATTTTATTATTGTATTTAGAAACATTAATTATTAAATTATTTTTATAAATATTTATAATATTATTTGTTATTTTAATAATTATAAAATAAATAATTATTATAAATGTTATTGCACCAATTATAATATAATATAAATATGTTAATGGTAGATAATAAAATGCAAGTATTAATTTATTATTTTCAATGGATGCAAATGATCCTAATCTTGCATATAAATATATTAAAAAAATAAATATAATTAAAATTAAATATTTATAATTAAATACTTTCTTAATTTTTAATAATTTTAAATTATTTAACCAAATATATACTAATAAATTTAAAAAATATTCTAATTTTTTTCTATAAAAAAAACGGTAAAACGGTGAAATTATACTGTATATTACTAAAAATATTTTTGCTGCTATTTCTAATTTTTTATCATTATTTTCAAAATAATAATTATCATTATTATATGCAGAATTAAAATAAATTATTACACAAAATGAAGATAAATAAGATATTATTGAAGAAATTATTAATATTTTTATAGAAAATATAAATTTATATGTTAAAATATTAAATTTATATGATAATATACCAAAAAAATTCAAAAAATATATAATAAATTTAAATAATATAATAGAAATATCCATTTTGTCCTGGATATATGTACATCAAATAAAAAATGGAATTAAACTAAATAAATTTAAATTAAATTTCTTGAATTTATAACGATTTGCTTGATTTGACAAAACTTAGTTATAACTTAATGGCAATTATAACTTAATATAATTATTTCTTCAGTATAATTTTTTTTATTTTTATACCCGTACGATAGGATCGGGTATAATAAAATTACTCCTCCGTTTGTAACACCTCGAAATAAGCGAGCTAGATATACCTTCAAAGGTATGGATCGGATCAGAAAAAAATTCTAAGACGTTTGAGCCATGTCCGTCCGTCCGTCCGTCCGTCAGCACGCTAACTCAAAAACTAAGAAAGCTAGAATCTTGAAATTTACACAAAATATTCTTGGAGTAATTTGTAGGTTCCCTATTTTTTTTGGTTGAGTTTGGACCAAAACTTAGGGTAGCTCTCGAACACCTAACTTTTAGATCCCCACATTTTTTTTGCAATAGAGCTATGAAATTTTAACAGCTGATAGATCTCACAAAAATATTAATTTTATTTTTAATAACTTTTTTTGTAGCCCCACCCGTTCCGGAGCTACAGCTCCCCAAAGGTTCAAAAAAGCTCTATATTTAAATTGTTATAGCACAAGTTGTATAAGGTATATCTTCATTTTGAAAACGCCAAACGATTACTACTTTTATTAGCTTTAAAAGTATATATACAATAAATATATATTTGTGACATACGGTGTCTTAATTTACCGTTATGCGAAACTCAAATTTTGCAAAATCCTTTAACCCTTCTATCTTCTAAACGGCTTAAGTTGAAAACTTGAAATTTTGACAGAAGTTAGATCTTTGAAAATAAGTATGAGTCATTTCAGAAATTTTTTTTGTATCACCCCCCGTTTAGGAGCTGTAAGGGGTCAAAAACTGAAAATTTCCTATTTTTAAACACCTGTAACTTTAACACCTGTTAAAATTTTTTTTAAGTAATACACAAAAATGAAAGCTTTAACATTATACTCTTATTTCTGTTAACAACTTTTTTTAACACTATAGGGTTACTTTATAATTGACGAAAGTGTTACTTGATTTTTTAAAATTTTCTAACAAATTTCTTTAACGAATTTTTTCCATTTTGTTTTACTCGATAATTTGAAATTGTTGAGGATATAATGCGTAGTACAAAAAAATGTAAATAAATAAAGAACATAACGGTTGCTTGAAGAATTTTTATTTATATGATATTGATATATATACATACTTATATAATATCATGTTTATTTACATATCGTATATGTCACTGATGAATGAATGATAAGAGTATAGATGTATATTATATAGCGCCGTATTTACATACATGTATGTATTTTATTGTACTTATAAGAAATTATTTTGTCAATGGAATATTTAAATATAATATAATATAATATTTAAAATTATATTTACTATTTTGTACTAAGTAAATTTAATATAAATTTACCGCTTAGTATTAAATGGTACTATAGAATATTTGAAAAAGTTTTGGATTGATAATCGTTATGTGGAAGGTTAGAATCTGCTTTTGAAGAATGTACATATAAACATTTAGTTTGAATACATGTACAACCCATAGTACTAGAAATTATAAAATTCACCCAAATTATTTTAAAGTACTAAAATTTTAAAAAAATAATATTGTAAGCAGAGTGACAGGCTGTGAACGTACTAACGGTTCGTACGGGTATCTAAGAGTTGACAAAGGCAACTGTATTCTTCCTCGTTTTATTGCATTTCTCTGCCACATAAATGAGGACAGGAAATTGCACAGCCTTTCCTGTCCAGGCGTGGCTGTAAATGTCGTAAGGGGGAATAATTCTTATAACGTGTGTAGGGTTCGAACTCACACTTCCTTGGTGTTTACAGCGTATTTTATACGCTTTTACCCACTAGCGCTTTTACCCACTAGGTCACCGAGGCCCCAAGTATAATTTAATGATAAATTAACGTCTTTTTAAATCGAACTATTTAAAATAATTTCCTTATAATTTTATTTTATATTAAATTTATGTTGATTATAATAAAATAAATGTTATAGTAAATTATATATTAATTTACAAAAAATTTAATGAATTAGTATACCTATAGATAAATTTTGTATATTTTAACACCTTAAATTGTGTACAGTTCAATCATACTTATTACAGTTACTTTTTAATTTTTTAAATTTGTAAAAGTGCTTTAGTACAGTTAAGTATAGTTATTTGGAATGTTAAGTCACATAATTTACGCTATAAAATATATGAAAACTTTTTTATGTCAATTTTTTTTTTTTTATACTGAATTAGGTTTTATATTTTTATAACATAAAAAAAAAATTTATAACAAAAAAAAAACTTGTCTTTAAATAAAGTAAACAATATTTAGTTATTCTTTCCTTTTTAGCACGTCTGTTTACAAAACTTCTACACCGTTAAAGATAGAGAAAAAAAATTTTAATCATGTGTACGTCTCATAAAAAATTAATTTTGTGGAACAACTTTTTCATGTAGCCCCAGGGAACTCATCAAACTTTGAAAAAGCCCTATTTTTAAACGCGTATATTTCATGTTCCGCTTAACATTTTTTCAATCTGAAAACGCTATTCGACAGGAATTTTTACCTTTCTAAATCAATACTAAAATTGTATATAATTTTTAAATTTAGTATTTAAATTTACCATTATTTGAAAACCAAATTTTGCATGATTTTTCTTTTTTCATATCTCCAGCACGCTTTGAGATAGGCACCTGAAATTTTGAGACAAGAAAGAACTTTTAGAATTAGTATACGTTCCCTCGGAAAATTTTTTGGTACAACACCCTGTTTAAGAGTTATTAAATTTGCTATTTAATTGAAAATTTGCCTCAAAAATTGAAAATTTGCTATTTATTGACACCTGTAACTTAGGCATCTCTAAACAGTTTTCTTCGGCAAGACATTAAAATTAAAGGTTCAATAATATAGTTTTACGTATGTTAACGGTTTTTCTTAGTTATATAGGGTTCCGGACTTACAGCCCCTCAAAATTCCAGAAAAGTCATATTTTCACTTTTTTTCTTATATGAAATTTTCATATTTTTGTGTAAGTCACAATTCTAAACGTTTGTATAGTCTTTTGGAAATGTGCGCTTTTAAAAACCTTTGGTTTATATCATTGTAAATTGTAATATATATATAAATTTAGTAGAGTGGGGTTATATATATATTGAGTGTTGAAAAGAATTGAGAATTTAAAATAATATTTTATTTTTAATATAATTTGAAAAAAAAATAAATAAAAACAAACTCAAAAAAATGAATTTTAAAAATTTCACTCAAATTTTTTCACTCAATTATTTTTTAATTCAATAAATTTGTTTTAAATATAATCTGTTTTCGTTTTATTAATAAAATTAATAAATACATTGAATTTTTGTTATTTCTAAAATAATATAATTTATATAATATTTAATATGTTAAGAGTATTGTTTAGGTTATTGTAGATTTCATATTTAATATAGGGCATATTTAGGATATTTAATAAGATGAGGTGCAATAAAAACAGTAGAGTCGCACTATATATTGAAACGTGTTCAAAAGCTTACTTAGAAAGTTTTAACTATAGATTAAAAAATTATATTTATAGGTACTGGAAATGTTAATTGGATATTAAAAATATATTGCTTGAATTTATCTCAGAATAATTTACTCGAATAATTTAAGAATTTAAAAGACAGACATATTTTTGGTTACCAGTGAAGAGTTTTTTTTTTGGTATAATAACTTATTATGTAGTACAGAAATAAAAAATAAAAAAGAACATTTATTCTCTTTGAAACTTATAATTTTATTTAAAAAAAAAAATTGATTAGCTGGTATAGTTTTATTTTATATTATTTTTCTTCTTATGTTTTTCCTTCACTTCTATCTTTTACTATTTGTAATTGTACCAATGTCAAGAAATTTATAATAACAGCTGAAAAAAATCGTAATGTTATGTTATTTCCAATTTTAAACATTCCAAAAACTCTGCGACTTAAATGATGCCAATAAAAGTCTTCAAATAGCTTTTCAAATTTCTAAGAAAATACAGAAAAGAAAAAAAAAATTTTAAAAAAAATTAAAGTGTCAAATGCACTTTCACAAGTAAAATGAAAGTACGTCATTTAAATACAATACAAACGCCATAATGTGTAGATTAGCTATAATATGAATTTTCTTGTACTATGAACACCCACATTATTACATTAACCTTTATATTATATTATGAATAACTTTTCGATCTTTAATATGAACAACAAACTACATATTTAAATTATACTCATGTTTGAGTTAAAACAAAATAATCTTATTTTATTTTTGTATTTTGTGGCCTCGGTAGCCTAGTGAGTAAGAGCGTATAAAATACGCTGTAAATACCGAATCCCGTTGTAAGAGTAATTGCTCCTTACGACATGGTACAGCCACGCCTAAAATGTAAAGGCTGTATAATTTCCTAGTACATTTACACAAAAAAAAAAAAATTTAATTTAAATTAAACCGTTACTTAGGTAATTTTCTGTAATATGTTTCTATAATATTATGTATCCAGTATCAGCATGATTTCAGCAGTATTAAATCAGTTGTTTATGTTTTAGTTTCAGTTTATTTTAGAGAGTAGAGAGAAAATTCTAGAGAAGTATCGTAAAAGAATTCCCGTGACTGGAACAAAAAATTTTGTGTTAAGTTAAATTGTCGGTTTGGGCACTTAAAAACAATAAAAGTAAAATATTAAAAGTTTTTAATTTAACTTTAAATAAATTTATGTGTTAAATAAAACAGAAATTTTCATAAATAAATTTATAATAATTTAATTACTAAATACCTAATTTAAAACTAAAGATATAATTTGTTTTAGTACACATAATTATTTCTATAGAATGGTTAGTATTTATTATATTTTCTTTTATAACTTAATTTTAAATTTTACAGTACTTTGATTTTATGTTTCAATCTCGCTTTTGTGAATAGCTTCGGAATTATTGTGTCCGTATTATCGTATTTGTACTGTATTTCAATTTTAACATTTTACACTTACATTATGTTCAAATTTTAAATATTTATAAGAGTTTAAATTGTTTTCACAATATTGTGCCAATAACATTAATAATATAAATTTACTTATAATTACTATATTATAAAAAATTATTATATTTAATGATAATGTAAAAAAACCATTTCTAAATAGTAAATGAAATGATATTCTACTTACTATTACAAATATAAGAAAAAATCCAATCAAAATTGGAAATTGATAAATTTTTAAAATGTTATTATAAAGAATAAATAATTTTAAATGCATTTTAAGACATTTTTTTATTATTTTATTATTGTATTTAGAAACATTAATTATTAAATTATTTTTATAAATATTTATAATATTATTTGTTATTTTAATAATTATAAAATAAATAATTATTATAAATGTTATTGTACCAATTATAATACAATATAAATATGTTGATGGTATATAATAAATAAAAAGTAATATTATATTTTTGTTAATGGACATAAATGATCCAAATCTTGCAAATAAATATATTATAAAGACAAGTAATATGTAAATTAAATATTTGTAATTAATAATTTTCTCATTTTTTAATAATTTTAAATTAATTAACCAAATATATATTAATAAATTTAAAAAATATTCAAATTTTTTTCTATAAAAATATTGGTAAAACGGTAAAATTATACTGTATATTACTGAAATTATTTCGCCTGCCATTACCAATGTTATATAATTACTGTCTTTACCATCTTTTAAATTATTATATGTATTTATAGAAAAAAATATTGCATTAATTGAAGATAAATAATATATCACTGTAGAAATAATGAATATTTTTATAGAAAATATAAATTTATATGTTGAAATATTAAATTTATATGATAAAATACCGAAGAAATTAAACATATATATAATAAATTTAAATAATATTATGGAAATATCCATATTATATTTCTGGATATAAATTATATTTTAATAAAAATATTTCCTTCACTTGAAAAGATTATGTAAGTTCTGTGCCAGTTTTTAACTTTAAAAAAAAAAAAAAAACTCTCTTATACCGTTTTATTCTATATTAAATTGATTTTATTTAACAAATTAAATATTTTAATAAATTATTTTATTAATTCACTAAAAATTTAATAAACTAATGTTTAAATTGTATCTTAACTTACTAAATTTTATACAGTTATGTTATATTACAGTTACTTTTATTGTTCAAATTTATAAAAATACTTTATTATGTCTTTAGAATGGTGATAAAATTTACACAACACAAATAATTTGAATAAGAAACATTTTCATTTATTTTAATTTATTTAATTTTCTTATATCTATTATATATATATAGATATTATGTATATATTATGTATATATATTGTGTGTGTGTCTACTCAGTTATTCTAAGTTAATTTAATAGTAATTTTCAATTTTATTTTATTTATGTATTACATCTATATAATATCTATATACATATATAGGTATGTATATATTTATATTTATAAATGTATATCTATAGGTACATAACATTATTTTTAGACAATTTTATTTAAATTAAAGTTAAAAAATTGTGTTTTAGGACGACTAATATACAAACAACACTTTATTCTGCTTCTTTTAATATACTAGTAGATTTATCCAGCGTTTTATTGCATTTTAGCAAAATAAATACATACATATATTGAAGTCCTTTGCGATATAGTAACTTTTTTGCCATTTTTACCAATTCAATCGGTTAAACCGTTAAATCAGGACAACAAAAAAAATAAACAAAATTGTTTGGACCGTCATAGCGGAACGAGTTAACAGAACTTAATGATAACTTTGTCACAGGCTTTAAGGCTATAGAGTCGTTCCGTAAAATTGGATACACCAAAGAGTTTTTTAATAGATCACCGGGCCCAAATTAGTTATTGCATTTTAAACAAATAAATTTGTTGAATTCCTTTATCAAAAAGTAACATCTGTGCAAACTTTAAACGAAATCTATCTAACCGTATAAACTTGACAACAAAAAAATGGAAACACTTCAACGGAATTGCAGAGTGAAACGAGTTAATTGAATGGAACGTGATATAGCCTATGACAATTTTCATGTTTCATAGAATGTTCATTTGAAATTTTATTGCTATCGGATCATTTTATATGTATATTAGAAGTGGATAGAAGAAAGAAGATTAAATACCAGATGTAATAATGTGATTTAAATGGTATTACGACGTGATAGTAAGAACAAAACCTTATATTAATTTTTTTTTTTTTGTAAAAGTTGACTTAACCTAGATTATAATTTAATTTAAGGCTAATATAAATTTTTTATCAATATACCATAAGAGTTTAAAAGCGATTTATTGAATTTTTCTATAATACTTTACAAGGAATTTTAAAAACTAAAATTTATGTTTTTAATGAAAGTAAAATGGTAAATTTAATATCAATTTTATCATATTATCTTAGGAGATATGCAATTTATGATATACGTACAAATAGTCACTCCAAACCGGAGCCCCGTAATAAAATAGTATTAATTAAAAGATCGTTTTTATTAAAGTCATATACGCGTAAAATACAAATTAATTTATTTACTTTATTAATAATGTGATGTATGCAATATCAACAATAATTTATTTTTTGGTTTTGTAAAATAAATGATTTTAGTTTTTTCGGTATTGATAAATTTCCAAATGAGGATTGAAAAACAAATACAAAAGCATCAGCAAATCCAGAAATTTCAGAATATTTAAATTGAAGAATATCGTATATACATAGATATTGTCTAATATAAGTTTTAACACGGAGATTTGTGTGATCTTCTTTTGAATTTTAATTGTCTCTAACGCACGAACATTTTTATGTGTTAAAATGCTTTTTCTAATATTGGAACTTAGTAATGCGCGGTAGTTTAATATAATTATTAATTTATAAGGGACTTTTGAATTATTGCATCCAAATCTGTATTCATAATAAGTATATATTATAAATTATCATTCCCATCATTCGCCCGTTGTAATGTTCAATTTAATGGCATTTTGAACTTCCAAACATCGAATAATAATGTTTTAAATTCGCTTGTTCGGCGACATTTTTTTTTTGTATAATTTACAAAATCTAAATTAGTAATTAGTCTTTAACTATATTAAGGCAATTCAAATGGTTTTGGAGCTTATTGTAAAATATTACCTTATCTTATTACTTATACTTATTATCACTTACCGACATATGTTTAACTTCTTTTATGAAAACCTAATGTTATTGCTCATTTCATAATAGGCATATATTAGATTCGTTAAGTTTCGTTAAACATATAGTAGTTTTTATGTTAATTCGATCAGAATGGAATTGACATTGTAAATTTGACATTTTTTGTTGATAATTTTTTTTCTCATCGTCTATTGTAATATTTTTTAAACTTTTAATTATGTCAAAACATATTTGTATAGTTTTTAACTGCGACTCATTTTTTTATTTTTTTCTTAAAACTTTACAAAAATTATTTCCTAAGTTACTCTTTTTTATGTTATGTTTCTTTTGTTTGCTTATGTTATTATAATAGTTCGACATATGTTTTGACAAATGGTTATCGTTATACAGACATGATGAAAAAATTTACATAACGTTGAACTATGTATGTCATTTTGATTGCCGCTTTAGCAATTTTCCAACTCACTGGGAAATATCCTAGCGATTAATATATTTTTGAGATAAAACAGGCAGATTTTGAATGCATGGTTTGTTGGTTTTATTATATAATATGTATATGGTGCTTTATTAATTTTTATAGTTTATCAATTAAGATTTAATTCTTTTTTTGTAACAAAATCGTAGTAATAATTAATTTTACAATAGTTTTGTGGTAAAACAATGAAACTAAAGTAATCATTTCGGTGTTATCTTTTAGTTTATTCAGATTATGTTTGTTTGTTGTTTTTGCTTTGACTGGTGTCTAAAGCATAATAACTTATTTTATTATGTATAACTCCAATTGATAAATAAAAAAAATAATTATTGGGACTCTTTAAAAGTAAATTATAAACATGTCGTTAAAAAAAAAAAAAAAAATATTTATTCTGTTTAAAATTAACAATTTTATTTAAAAACGAATAAATGATTAATTGTATAAAAAAAATTGATTTTCTCCTTATATTTTTCCTTCACTTCTATCTTTTACTATTTGTAATTGTACCAATGTCAAGAAATTTATAATAATAGCTGAGAAAAAACGTAATGTTATGTTATTTCCGATTTTAAACATACCAAATACTCTGCAATTTAAACGATGCCAATACAAATTCTCAAATAATTTTTCAACCTTAAAAAAAGAAATATGTAAATATATAGAAAATACATATTTAATTAATTAAAATATTAAATGGTAATGAGGTCTCTAATGAACGACAATGATATTAAATTCATAAAAGATATCCATATAATATGAAAAAAATATTTATTTAAATTAAAAAAAAAATTTTAAATATATTTCCGCCAAAAAGTTACGAGTTATTAGGTGACGTCATCACAGAACATAATCCACCTAGTGATCGAAAAATGCATTATAACATTTTCTTAACATTTTGTAGTATTCTACTTAAACCGTTATATTTTTACTATACGACAGTATCCAGCGATCAATTTCCCAGCCTTTTCAACAGTATATAATAAAATATTATTATATAAAATTGGTTCCTGTATAATGTATACTGTCGTAGAGTAAAAAGCGATCCTAATGGCATATACAAGTATATTCGGAAACTTGGAGATAAAAAGTACCGTTATGTGATGGCGAACAGCTCGTAACCCCATTGCGGAAGTATATTGAAATTCTTTTTATACTTACCTCATGTTCATTTGCAAATTTATAAAAATTTAAATGCTTATAAAAATATAAATTATTTTCACAAAATTGTGCTATTAACATTAATAGTATAAATTTACTAATAATTATAATATTAAAAAACATAATTAAATTTATGTATGATTTTAAAAAATTAAATCTAAGCATTAAATGAAATGACATTCTAGCTACCATTAAAAATATAACAAAAAAACTAATTAAAATTGGAAATTGATATATTTTTAAAATATTATTATAAATAATAAATAATTTTAAATGAATTTTATAACATTTATATATTATTTTATGATTATTTTTTGATGAATAATCAACATTTATTATTAAATTATTTTTATAAATATTTGTAATATTTTTTATTATTTTATTAATTATAAAATAAATAATTATAATAATTTTTATTAAACCCATTATAGTGCAATATAAATATGTTAATGGTAAATAATAAAATATAAGTAAAATTAATTTTTGTTTATTAGATACAAATGTTGTAAATCTTGTATATGTATATATTATGAATATAATTAATATAAAAATTAAATGTTTATAATTAAATATTTCCGTATTATTATTATTTAATTTTAAATTATTATTTGTCAAAATGTATGATAATAAATTTAAAATGTATTCCAATTTTTTTCTATTAATATATTGATAAAATGGTAAAATGATACCATATATTAATAAAATTATTTTTGTTGCCAATACTAATTTTATATAATTATCTTCAAAATTTTGATTTAAATTATTATATGAAAATATAGAAAAATATAATACATTAATTGATGATAAATAACATATTATTGAAGAAATTATTAATATTTTTATAGAAAATATAAATTTATATGTGGTAATATTAAATTTATATGATAAAATACTAAAAAAATTCAAAATATATATAATAAATTTAAATAATATTATAAAAATTTTCATTTTTTTTTCCGGATGTTATTTAAATTAAAAATGATATTAAACTAAATTGATATATTATATTTATTAATAAAATTAAATTATATAAAAAATAATTTGTAATGATTTGCTTGTTGATGATGAGGATTATAATGATGATATAATGGGATGTAAAATGATTTCTTCATTAGTTTGATGATGATTGACAGCTAATTGTATTGAACTGTTTTAAACAATTTACTTACAATTGCATTTTATATTAAATTTATATTGATATTAATGATATAAATAAGTATATTAATAAATATTATATTATTCTTTTACAAGAAATTTAATAGGAAAATATTTAAATTGTATGTCAATAATATTAATTTGTGTATATTTGACAGTTAGCCATTTGATATGATTTGATTTGTTTTGATTTAATTTTTATACACAATCTTAATTTTTCATATTTGTAAAAGGTTTCTCTGAATTTCTCATATTGGATTAAACTAAAAAATTATTTGAAAGTAAAACGAAATTATATAAAATTTACAAAATACAATAAATAAACATTTTATGTCAAAAATTAGTTGTATGTTTAAAATTAAATTATTAATTTTGTAATTGGAAAAAAAATACTTAGTATAATGAATTTTGTTTTTTTTTTTTTTGTCTAATTTTTATGTAACCGTTGTAGAAATATCTACCTATACATATATATTACGTTTGAATATAAAAAATGAAAAATTTATAATTTATTATAAAAATAATTAATAATTTATCAAAGAGCAATATTATCTTAAGGAAATTTGATTAATTTAGAAGTAACAGAATCTGAAAAGTTCATAATCAAATTTTTTTCAAAATTAGTTAAATTATTGAAAATTCAATTAATCATACAATCTTATAAAATCACAACACAAGGAAATATTAATAATCACAAGTTACAACACAATGAATAAATCTAAAAAAAAAATTTTTTAAAATGTGCCCGCAATCAAATCAGCCTATATCTTGTAAAATATATAAATAACGCTTTTGAATATGGTATTTTTCCTGAATTTTTAAAGCTTGTTATCGTTACGCCAATACATAAAGTTGGCAGTAAAACAAATCCATCAAACTACCGTCCAATATCTGTTCTGAGTTCTGCTTCTAAAGTTTTTGAAAAAATCAAAAAATCATTAAAAGCAGGCTATAACTTATTTCATAAATACCAATTGGATTTTGCATAAAGAGCAATATGACTTTGACCCTTACCCACTTTATATCAAAATCGATATAAAATATTTTTAATATTGATATACCTACTTCTTTTCAAGTTAAATTTTTTAAAGTTTTGGACTTCGGTGGTCTAGTGGGTAAGAGCGTATAAACTACAATGTAAAACATTGACGGGGTGTGGATTCGAATCCCACACACCTAGTAAAAATAATTCCCCCTTACGACTTTTACAGGCGCGCCTGAAAAGGAAAAACTGTGTAATTTCCTTGTCACATTTATGTGGCATGGGAATGAACGAAAAAAAAGAAAATTAAAGTTTAAAACTAATTAATTAAATATTCTCACATCGTACATATCTAATAGAAAGCAGCTTACCCGTTGTAATGAATACAATACAATAGCAATAAAAAACTTGGGACCATTATATTATTTAAAATTTATATTAATGATATAGCCAGGCTAGAATTAAACAAGAGCTAAAAAAATCAATTATATATGATTTGGGTAAAATCGAGGAATGCGGCTGCTAAAAGTCAGGATGTGACTAATATGTATAGAATTTTTATAAATTTCATTTTTGAATTATCACTTAATATTGTGTTATTACTTTTTATTTTATATCTTTTTTTTTGCGTTTTCCAATATGTTAAAATTAAATAACAGATAGATTTTTGCTAATATCATAACCAAGCTATATTTAAATATTATAAAACTTATTTTGTTAACTATATCTAGAAATAAAAATAAAAAAAAAAATTACAATACCTTAATTAAAATGTTCACAATAGCTCATACAAAATGTATAAATAAATAAAATTATTTTGATTTTGTTAGCAACTCTATATTTTATATACATAAATAAAATCTTAAATATAAATATGAGTATATATAATTTTTAACCAAAAATTAAATTTTCAATTGAAACACAAAAAACTTTATTCATTTATCAGAAAATTATACATATTATATTAAATTTATTAATTATTTTATTATGTACATATTTTAGTATTTATTTTATTGTAAATAGAAAATTTATTTATTAATAATTTAAATTTTCTTTTTTACTAATACATATAATCGTTTTTATATTATCTTTATATAAGTTTTTCATCAGTTCTATCTTTTACCATTTTTAATTGAACCAATGTCACCAAATTCATAATGATAGCTGAGAAAAATCGTAATGTTAAATTATTTCCAATTTCAAACATTCCAAATATACTAGGACGTAATCGATGCCAATGAAAGTTTTCAAATAATTCATCAACCTTGGAAAAAAAAACAAAAAAAAAACAGAAATATTAAAAAATATTATTTTATAATAGATAAATGTATTTTTTTTTTTTTTTTTAATTTATTTAAAAATTTGGACTATATAACTAATACAAAATATAATTTTGACATAAATAAATCGAACTTTGACATAAAATAAATTTGACATAACCAATCGAATTTAGGAATACCAAGTGATTATACCCGTACGATAAGGATCGGGTATATTAAAATTGCTCTTCCGTTTGTAACACCTCGAAATAAGCTAGCTAGATATACCTTCAAAGGTATGGATCGGATCAGAAAAAAATTCTAAGACGATTGAGCTTTGTCCGTCCGTCCGTCCGTCCGTCTGTCCGTCAGCAAGATAACTCAAAAACTAAGAAAGCTAGAGTCTTGAAATTAACACAAAATATTCCTACAACAATTTGTAGATTCCCTATTTTTTTTGGTTGAGATCCGACCACAACTTCGGGTAGCTCTCGAACACCTAACTTTTAGATCCCCACATTTTTTTTGAAATAGAGACATGAAATTTTAACTGCTGATAGATAACATAAAAATATTAATTTTATAATTTACAACTTTTTTTTGTAGCCCCATCCGTTACGGAGCTACAGCTCCTCAAACTTTTAAAAAACCCTATTTTTAAATGCATATGTCTCATGTTCTACTTAAGATTTTTTCAATCAGAAAACGTCATTCGACAGGTATTTTTTTTAAATTTATAAATTAGTATCAAAATTGTACAATTTTTTTAAATTTAGTATTTAAATTTACCGTTATATGAAAACCAAATTTTGCATGATTTTTCTACCCTCATAACTCCGGAACGCTTTCAAATAGGGACTTGCAATTTTGAGAGCAGAAAGAACTCTAGAATTAGTATAAAGTTTTAAAGTTAAAACTAGAATAAAGTTTTTTGTGTTTCAGAAATTTTTTTTGGACCACCCCCTGTTTATGAGGTATTAGGGCTCAAAAATTGAAAATTTGCTATTTTTAAACACCTTTAACTTAGGCACCTGTACACAATTTTCTTCGGCAAGACAAAAAAATTAAAGCTCCAGTAATATATTTTTATGTGTGTTAATGGTTTCTTTTAATTGTATAGAGTTTCAAAGTTACAGCCCTCCAAATTTGCAAAAAAAGTCCTATTTTCAGATGTATATATCTCAGTCTCTCGTAGTAGTAGTTTTACAATCTAAAAATACTAGAAGACCGAAATTTTTGTTATCTCCATAAGACAATATCAAAATTATGCAATAGTTTGTAATTTACTATTTAAATTTACCGTTGTGTTAAAACCAAATTTTGCATGATATTTCTTTTTTCATAACTCCGGCACGTTTTGAGATAGGAACCTGAAATTTTGAGACAAGAAAGAACTTTTAGAATTAGTATAAGTTTCCACAGAAAATTTTTTGGTAGCGCCCCTTCTTTAAGAGTTATTACTCCTCAAAAATTGAAAATTTGCTATTTTCAGGCACCTGTAAAAATTTTGCCTCGGCAAGACATGAAAATTAAAGATTCAATAATATATTTTTACGTATGTTAACGGGTTTTTTTAATTATATAGGGTTCCGGACTTACAGCCCCTCAAAATTCCAGAAAAGTCAATTCTTCACATTTTTTATACCGTACGATAAATAATTTATACATATGTATAGTATAAATTATTAAACTTAGGCATTATACATTTGCCGCTTAGTATTAAATGGTACTATAGCATATTTGGAAAAGTTAGTTAGATAATCGTTATTCGGAAGGTTGGAATCTGCTTTTGAAGAATGTATAAACATATAGTTTGAATATATGTACAACCCACAGTTCTAGAAATTATAAAATTCCACCCAAATTATTTTAAAATACTAAAATATTAAAAAAATAATATTATAAGCAGAGTGACAGGCTGTGAACATACTAACGGTTCGTACGGGTATCTAAGAGTTGACAAAGGCAACTGTATTCTTCCTCGTTTTTGTTTAAATTGTTTAAATTAAATAGTGAAAGTCTAAGCCATTAAGCCTAAGAAAATTTAAGTCTTTAAATACAAAAAATTCGAAAATTCAGATAATATTTAAAGATCTTTTCATCATAATATAGAATACAATTTTGTTGCCATTATTGTAGAGTGTACATAGTACTAATATAGTGAATAATTTAAACGAAATTTTTATATGAGACTTCTCTTAATTTTATAATTTAATAATTTAGTTTGAAGTTTTCAACGACTTAAGCTGAAAAATCAATGTATGTATGTATGTACGCTTTGACAAGTTATACGCTTTTGGCATTAAAGTTGAATATTGAGATTTAACTTTTTTTAACGTTTAACGCAAAAGCGTAAAACGTATGAAATACACAAAATTAGTCAGCGTTCAACTTTTTAGTGACTTTTACTTTTTTGACAATTAAAAAATAAAAAAAAAAAAATTGGAAAAAATTTAAAAAAAAAAAAAAACAAAACGGATTGTTTTGACGATTCATTTTTAATTTTTTTACTATAAAATTCTTGTTTTTTTTTTAAGTTAAACAATTTGTTTTTCAATTAACAATTTTTCGTTAACAAATTAACAAATTTTTTCACATAAAATTTAATTTTAAAAAAGTTTTTTTAATATAACAAAAAAAAAAAAAATGTTGATTTCAATTAAAAATTTGAATGAAAAATCGTTGTATTTGACTGTAAAAAAGTATATATTAATTTCATTGAATGTTTCTTTTTTAAATCTCTTTTATCTAACAATTAAAAAAAAAACAATAAATTAAAAAAAGTAAAATAAATAAAATTAATAAATGATGATTTTTGAAAATTTTACATAATTATAATTTCATAATTTAAGAAGTTTTTATTTAATTTTTCTACTTAAAACCATTTAAAGGATAAAATTTTTTCATTAGTAAAACACAGATTAAAAATTTATTTAATGTTATATACAAAGCTTGAAGCGGTTCTTTTTGTCGCGACAAAAATGAACTTATTAATGGAACAATATAAAAATAATTTTTTTTTTGGAACAATATGAAGAATGTCAGTATTTAATTTCAAGAACTTTTTATTTTAAAATTTTTTTTTTAAAAACCTTTATTTTAACGGACACTACATTTATTAATATATAATTTTAAACTAATTGTATTAATTAATTTAATCTTTTATAAATTATTAATAATTAAACTTTATTTGTATTACTTTAAAACTTTTTAAGTAATGTTTAGAATAATTTAATTATTTAAAAATTTAATTTTTTTATGTTAGTTAATATGTGACAAAATTTGTGTGAAACTAATTGAAATACAAAAAATCAGCTGTCTCCACCACAGGACCGACCGCCACTACACAAAAAGTACAATGCCAAAATTTATATATTTTTTACATAATAATTTATATCAAAGCAAAATAACTTTTAATAATTTAATAACATTTTGTTTTATTCAATAAAAATAATTATATGCAATGAAATCGTAAAAATATATGTACATTCATTCATACATCCATTTATTATTATTATTATTATTATTATTATTGTAATGTAGATACATGATTTTTTTTTCATTCAAAAAATAATATTAAAAGTAAAAAATAATAAAAACTGTAAACAAATACAAAACAAACATAAGATTAATATTAAATCTGCTAACAAAAATTTTACCGTTTTAATTTTATGTCATCAACAAATGAATAATATGCATTGGCATAGATATAAGTACATACATATGTATGTATAAAAATTTTTAGAGATATAAAAAAAAAACAAAAAAAAATTGTTCATATGGAGTGTTATGTATGAAATTTGGACTTAGAAAAAAAATTAAATAAAAGTTAAAGTTAGTCGGATCAAAAAATGTTCTACGGCAAAGTTGTTTCTCTTTACTTGTGTAACAACTTTTTGTTAATAATTTTTCTCACAAAATTTGTCTGTTACGAAATATTCGTAAAAAACTTAAAAAGTACATTAGTAAACTACCACTTGCGGTTGTCCGATTTGCTCCAAAATCTTATCAATCCGAGATATTTACGTCAAAACCTTAAATATGAAATTTCAAAAAATTCCGCTCAGTCGTTTAAGCTGTCCACGTGCCCACAGATATACCCACACACGCACCCACACACACACACACACACACACACAGACGGACATCATGCTGAACATTTTTTTACAGCTTTCTCCACACTGGAGTAGCGAATTTTTGCGAAAATCTCGGGTACAAAATTTTAGTATGAAAACAATACCAATACCGCAAACATTAATGTATGCGGTCGGTAAAAAAATTTAAAAGTAAAGTACAAATTTTTTTTTTTTGATATTTTAATGCAATATTTTGATGAAAATATTTTATATTTATTTTAAAATAACGAAAAATAAAAACAAATAATATTGTAAGCAGAGTGATACTATATTTAATTTTGAACACAATAAAGAGTTCGTACGAGTATTTAAGAGCAACTGTATTCTTTCACATAATTTTTTAAGTTTAAAATCATTTTTTTTTTTGTTTTTTTTTTTTGTAATTTATTCCCCTGCCACATAAATGTGAACAGGAAATTTCAAAGTCTTTCATTTTTGGGCGCAGCTGAAAATATCGTATGGGAAAACTCATACAATTGATCATCACCCCGTATAAATTTGTACATGAAAGTAAATTAATTTGTACATGAAAGTAAGAAAGTAAAATAACTAAAAAAAATAGTTAATTTAGAATTTTATTAATTAAATAATAACAAACCTTAATTATATTATCATTAAAGAATAAAAATCTTTTATAATTGTTTAATTCATAAACTGTTAATGTTGATAATAATAAAAATAAAATTAATGTCATTATAAATGCTATATTACTAGTTTTATAAATGCTTAAAAAATTTATTTTTGAATTAGTTTCATATATTGTAAGAAATGATATAGCTGATACTAATTGAAATATTACACAAAATGAAATTAATATTGGAAATTGATGTATTTTAAATATATAATTAAAAATTTTAAATAATTTTAAATGCATTCTTGAACATTTTAATATTAATTTAGAAAAATTATCTTTTGAAATATTATTATTATTATTATTATTATTAATTTCAATTATATTTATTTTATAAATATATAAAATATTATGTGTTATTTTAATTATTAATAAGAATATTAATAAAATATATTTTAAAAATGATATTATTAAAGTATTTAAATAAATAAATGATGGAGGAATAGAATGATGTTTATACAAAAAAAAACCAATCTTAAATATATACAATATTAATCCAAATGACATATAAAAACACATAATAAATATTAAAATTAATATAATTTTATATACTAATTTAAATTTTTGATTTTTTATTAATTTTAAAGATTTGATGTAAAGTAAATTCAATGAATTTAATAGAAATTCATAATTTTTTCTATACATATATTGATAAATAGGTGATATAAGTCCATAATATATTAAAAATACTTTAACACTTTTTAAAATTAATACACAATTTATATTCATATGAGATCTCAAATCATTAAAACTAAAGAATATAATAATTACAAAAATATAACGTAATATTATTGTTATAATATAAAATTTTGTACAATGGTAAAATGTTTTTTGAATAAAATCATATTGAAAAAATAAAATTCCGTAAAAATTAAAAAAATATAAAATTATTTTAAAGAATATTATGTTTTTTGTCATATTGTTTGTAATTACAATGTACTATTATAACTACTAAACTTATATAAAAAAAAACTTAAAATTTTTTAAATAGAAATAAAGTATAGGTAACTACTTTAACAGAAAATCTATTTCTATTAATTTGATGTCCCTTTTTAGCACATTTCCAAAAAAATTTTGAAAAAATGTGCTTATTAGTTTCACTTTGTCCGTCCGTTTGTTTACAAAACTTCTACACCGTTAAAAATAGAGAAAAAAATTTTAATCATGTGTAGGTCTCATCAAAAAATTAATTTTGTGGAAGAACTTTTTCATGTAGCCCCATCTATGACGGAGATACAGCCCCTCAAACTTTGAAAAAGACTTATTTTTATGCGTATATCTCATGTTCTGCTTAACATTTTTTCAAGCTGAAAACGTCATTCGACTCGTGCTTTTTTGAACTTTGAATTAATATCAAAATTATACAATTCTTTTAAATTTAGTATTTAAATTTACCGTTATATGAAAACCAAATTTGCATTATTTTTCTACCCTTATATAAATAAGGACTTGAAATTTTGAGGATTCAATTTGAAATTCAAATAAGAACTTTTAGAATTAGTATAAGTTTGCTCAGAAAATTTTTTTGGACCACCCCCTGTTTATGTGCTATTAGGGCTCAAAAATTGAAAATTTGTTATTTTTAAACACATGTAACTTAGGCACCTGTACACGTTTTACTTCGGCAAGATATAAAAATTAAAGCTACAGTAATATATTTTTATGAGTGTTAAAGGTTTATTTTATTTGTATAGGATTCCAGAGTTACAGTTCTTTAAAATTTCAAAAAAGCTCCATTTTCAGATGTATATATCTCAGGCTCTGCGTAATAGTTTTGCAATCCAGAACCGCCAGAAGACCGGTTCATTTTATTATCTACATAAAGCAATATGAAAATTATGCAATATTTTGTAATTTACTATTTAAATTTACCGTTATGTGAAAACCAAATTTTGCATGAAATATTTTTTTTTCGTAACTCCGGCATGCCTTTAGATAGGAACCGTTTAGTTTACTCAGAAAATTTTTTTGCACCCCAGTTTAAGAAGTATTAGGGCTGAAAAATTGAAAATTTGCTATTTTTAGGCACCTGTAACTTAAGCTCCAGTAATATATTATTATGTGTGTAAATGGTTTTTCTTAGTTATATAGGGTTCCGGAGTTACAGTCCCTCAAAATTCCAGAAGAGTTCTATTTTCACATATTTTCTTATTACAAAAAATTTCTCAAATTTTTTATCATCTTAAATTTTCAAATTTTTGTGCAAACCACAATTCTAAACAGTTTGTATTGTGTTTTGGAAATGTGCGCTTTTGAAAACCGTTGGTTTACATTCTATCTTGTTTAATATCTACTTGGTTTATATATACTATATACTATGTACATATATATAAATAATTAATTTTTTCTTTTATAGTAGTGTTTCACTTAAAAGATTTGATATCTACATAAATTGTTAAAACCATTAAAATAATTGGAAATCTTCCGTTTAAAGACTAATCAAAATTTAACAAACGCCAATCTAGAAAAAAAAGTAAAAAAGCATTCAAAAATTGTTACTCTGAACATTTCTTTTTTAATTTAATTGATTCAAATTTTGAATTGAATTTAAATAAAAAAAAAAATGTTTAATAAATTTTTAAATATTTATTGGTTGGTATTAGGATTAAAAGACAATTTATCTTTTTGCCGACGTTTCGTATATATATTTTTATATACATGGCTAAATTATTTTTATTTTTAATTATTTTTTTTTTTTTTGTTTAGTTTATTCACCTTATTCTTACGACGTTTTGTATTATTCAAACCCACACTGCACCGTATTTTAAATGCCTTTAACCCACTAGTTATAAGTAGTTTATTTTTCGTCTTATCTCCTGAACGGTAGAATATAATATCGTATTCAAGTTAAAGTTTGAGAAAAGGGATATTAGAATATATTAACACCTAAAACTTTTTTTGAATTAAGTGACTGTCAAAATGACATTTTTTTCTAAAAAAAATTTAACAATTTTAATTTTTTAACTTTAAAACGTTTTAGGGCGAAACCTAAAAAAGATAGAGATTTAAGACCAATACATTTAAGAAGTTACATTCTTATTCTATCAAAATCTTTTTTCAAAATGCCAAAGCCTTGTTCGGAACAGAAATTATGGGTATTTTAATCAAAGAAAACAACTCCAAATCTTCTTTAATGCCTTATAGTTCTAAAACTATTGGACGCATAACTTAGCGCCCATACAAAAATTTTGTCCTTATGGTATTTCCTACAGGGTGAAATATGTCGAATCACCGTGTATAATGTATTTGGATTTCTTGATAAGCTATCATAATTTGATGTAAAGCAACTTTTTCTCTAAAACTTTCCGTTTTCCAGAAATTAAGACAAAATTTAAAAACATTTTTGATAGAAAAATGCTTCTTTCACACAAAAAATTTGTTTGAGTATTTGTTTGATTGTTTGAGTAAGTTTAAAAAAATCAAAAATAAAAAATTATTTATGTATTTAATAAATTGATCTTTATGTAATTTAATAAATGACCTTCTGAAATATTTGCACTCTTATATAAAACACTTTGAATAATAGAAATTTTATTTTGATTTTTCATTTTAATTATTAGTAGTTAAATAAATGCTCAACAGCATTTTTGATCTCTCTAGAAGTTTTTTTTTAACGTAAAAGAATGAAATAAAAATTGTGCAGTATATTAAGAAAGTTAAATTTAACTTTAGTTTAATTAAGACTATATTGTATAACTAACCTTATCATAATTATTAAAGAACAAAATTCTTCTATAATAATTTAATTTATTAATTGTTGATGTTAATAACAGCATAAATAAAATAAATGTTAAAATAAATACTATATTATAAGATTTATAAAGATTTAAATTTTTCACACCAGAATTTAAATCCTGTATCAAATAAAAATATGACATAGCTCCAATTAATTGAAATATTAAGAAAAATCCAAATATTATTTGAAATTTATGTATTTTTAAAATATATTTGCAAATTTTAATTAATTTCAAATGAATTTTTAAACATTTCAATACTAATTTAAAATAATTTCTTTTCGATATAATAATATTCATATTTTCAATGATATTTATTTCATAAATATAAATAATATTATTTATTATTTTAATTATTATTATAAAAATTATTAAAATATATTTAAAAAATGATATTATTAACATAATCAAATAATTAATTGATAAATGTATTATAAAATTATCAAAAGTTATAAAGTTAAATGCAAATATATAAAATATTGATCCAAATGACATATAAAATAACATTATAATTATTAATACTAACATTTTTGAATGTACATATTTAAATTTTTGATTTTTTATTAATTTTAAATTTTTATTATGTAATAAATTTAATAAATTTAAAAAAATTACATATTTTTTTCTTGATTGAAATTGATAAATAGGTGAAATTAATCCATAATATATTAAAATAATTTTAGCACTATAAAATATTGATGCAACAATATAATAATTGTTAGATCTTATATCTTTTAAACTTAATATTACACAAAAAACTGAAAAATAACGTAATATTGTTGAAAAAATTAAAATTTTTAAACAATAGAAAAATTTTTCTTCAATTATATCATATTTTAAAAATAAAATACCGAAAAAATTAAATATATTTAAAATTACTTTAAATAGTTTTATTTTATACAACATTATATTAACAAATAAGTACAAAAATTTTATTGAACCTTATATTAATAAAATTAAGACCTAAAACAAAAAAAAAAAACAAAAGAAACAAATTAAATTAATAATTAAAGTAGTAGATATTAAAGTTAAAAAGCTAAAGTAGTAGATATTAAAATTAAAAAAATAACTTATTGTTATTTAAAAATTATTAAATTAGATGATTACATTTTTAGCACATTTCCAAAAAAATTTTGAAAAATGTGCTTATTTCACTCTGTCCGTCCGTCCGTCCGTCTGTTTACAAAACTTCTACACCATTAAAGATAGAGAAAAAAAAATTTAACCATGGGTAGGTCTCATAAAAAAAATAATTTTGTGGAACAACTTTTTCATGTAGCTCCATCCATTATGGAGCTACAGCCCCTCAAACTTTGAAAAAGCCCTATTTTTAAATGCATATATCTTATGTTCTGCTTAAGATTTTTTCAATCTGAAAACGTCATTCCACAGGTATTTTTTTTAACTTTGTAAATTAATATCAAAATTATACAATTTTTTTAAATTTAGTATTTAAATTTACAGTTATGTGAAAATCAAATTTTGCATGATTTTTCTACTTTCATAACTCCGGTACGCTTTTAGATAGAGCCTTGCAATTTTGAGGCAAGAAAGAACTTTCAGAATTAGTATAAGTTTGCTCAGAAAATTTTTTTTGGACTATCCCCTGTTTATGAACAATTAGGGCTCAAAAATTGAAAATTTGCTATTTTTAAACACCTGTAACTTAGGAACCTGTACACATTTTACTTCTGCAAGATATAAAAATTAAAGCTACAGTAATATATTTTTACGCGCGTGAAAGGTTTATTTTAGTTGTAAAGGTTTCCAAAGTTGCAGCTCCTCAAAATTGCGGAAAGGCCCCATTTTCAGATGTATATATCTCAGGCTCTGCGTAATAGCTTTGCAATCTAAAACCGCCAGAAGATCGAACATTTTATTGTCTATATAAAACAATATCAAAATTATGCAATATTATGTAATTTACTATTTAAATTTACCGTTATGTGAAAACCACTTTTTGCATGAAATTTCTTTTTTCATAACTCCGGCATGCCTTTAGATAGGAACCTGAAATTTTGAGACAAGAACTTTTAGAATTAGTATAAGTTTGCTAATTTTTTGGTAGCACTCCTTCTTTAAGAGTTATTACGCCTCAAAAATTAAAAATTTGCTATTTTTAGAAACCTGTAAAAATTTTTCTTCGGCAAGACATGAAAATTAAAGATTCAATAATATATTTTTACGTGTGTTAACGGATTTTCTTAGTTATATAGGATTCCGGACTTACGGCCCTTTAAAATTTCAAAAACGTCCTATTTTCACGTTTTTTCTTATTACATGAAATTTTAAAATTTTTGTGCAAGTCACAATTCTAAACAATAAATTTGACATTAATTACAATAAATTTTTACATAAGATATACATAATATATATTAAATATAAATCAACTATTAACTTTTTTATGGCACAGTAACTATACTTGAAGCCGTTAATCGAAATTTTATGATTTTAATAATAATAAACGTATCATTTACACAAAAGAATAAGACTATTGTATATTGTTTATATATTGTATTAAATATAATAACAATAATTCATTAATGTCCTATACTATACAGTATATACACTATAACGAATAGGTTTCGTACGGTAAATATTAATCTTTATTGACATCAATCTGTAAATATTCAATTAAAAGAAGGAACACAGAAGAAATTACACAACTTTTTTTGTTGATAACCAAGAGGACTTACAACAACTGTTAAGTTCGGCAAATTCATAAAGCAAGGATAATTGTTTGAAACGCAATATTAGCAATCGATACAATGTGCAAAGATTCAAGGTGAATATTAACAACTTTGTTCACAATATGCCTGCCAATTTGAAATCTATTTTCATTCCTTAACTCAACTTCCTATGACGAGGCAGTACAGTAGTACTAAAGGTCGTATAACTATTGTTTGGTCAAAAAAGGGAGGTGGTGTTTAGTGGGTTAAAGTCGCACACACTCATAGAGGAATCGTGCTCATTTTCACTCCCCTATAGTGTCTTTCGATGATTCCCACCTACCCTCGCAAAAAAAAAAAAAAAAATGGATTTTGAGGTATTTGGATTTTGTGGGTTGGTATTTTATAGAGGAACGCATATTTATATAGATATCAATATAGAATATATTGTATATAATATGAAATTTAATTAAGATTATTATAACTAACCTTATTATAATTATTAAAAAATAAAATTCTTTTATAATTATTTAATTTGTTAATTGTTGATGTTGACAACAGCATAAATAAAATAAATGTTAAAATAAATACTGCATTATGAATTTTATAAAGACTTAAAAATTTTACACCAGAACAAAAATCATGTATCATATAAAATGACATAGCTGCAACTAATTGAAATATTAAGAAGAAGCCAAATATTATTTGAAATTCGTATATTTTAAAAATATACTTATAAATTTTAAATAATTTCAAATTAATTTTAGAACATATCAATATTAATTTTAAATAATTACATTTCGAAATATTAAAATTATCATTTTCTATGGTTACATTCATCTCATAAATATAATTAATATTATTTGTTATTTTTAATATTATTATAAAAATTATTGAAATATATTGACAACTTGATATTATTAACATATTTAAATAATTTAATGATAAATGATTAATAAAATTAATAAATGTTGTATAGTCAAAAATAATCATATAAAAAACTGGTGTAAAACACATATAAAATAACATTATAATAATTAATATTAAAATTTTTGAATGTTCATATTTATATTTTTGATTTTTTATTAATTTTAAATTTTTATTATGTATTAAATTTAATAAATTTACAAGCAATGTATATTTTTTTCTATATAAATATTGATAAATAGGTGATATTAATCCATAATATATTACAATAAATTTAACACTTAAAAGTATTAATGTAACAGTATAATAAATATTAGATCTTATATTTTTAAAACTTAATATTATACAAATAACTGCAAAATAACGTAATATTGTTGAAAAAATTAAAATTTTTAAACAAAAGTAAAATTTTTCTTGATTTAAATCATATTGTAAAAATAAAATACCGAAAAAATTAAATAAATAAAAAATTATTTTAAATAATTTCATTTTATATGACATTATATTCACAGTTAAATTAAAATGATTTACTAAACTTTATATTAAAAAAATTACAGAATTAAAAAAAAATAAAAAATTAATAAATAACATTTTTCATTTTCAATATACTTGATTAAAGAAAGTTTTCATTTAATTAAATTAAAAAGAAGCAATTTCATATCGAACATAATATTTTTTCAATATTTTAATTCATTTAAAATATTTTGAATTTATTTGAAACCTCATATTAATTAAATTAAATTTTTAAAAAATATTCAAATATATGTAAATAAAATTTTTTAACAAAAGCTCTATATATGTGAAGTATAGTGAACGAAAAAGAATGCAAAGTAGACTGTATCAACTTTAGGATACCCTTACGAACATGATATATATATATATATACTGTTACTATCATAATCTTATTTCACAAAATTTTAGATATATATGACTTAATCAAGTACCGCGATATATTTAGTTAAATATTATATAAATTTTTAAAGTCAATCAAATTTCTAAGAAATTATTGTCATAAACCTTCATTTCATTTTCATTTCAACAAAATTTCAGATGTCTAGGTTCATTTAGTACCAAAATATGACAATATAAATCACAAATATTTGAACCTATTGCACCACAGGAAACAAATTTTACAAAAGATACAGATATCTTGCTTCAATTGTCACAAATTTATTATCCGAAATCTGCTGTGTTAGAGCAACCAAATTTTTCTAAAGTTATAAGGACAAAACTGTACTTCTTTTCACAAAATTTACAAAATTTTAGATCCCTAGCTTTCATTTAAATTTGGATATTGTATAGTAGTAATGAGACCGCGTCAGCCGAAATTCGTTCATTTAAATAACGAAACTATAACAAATTTTACAAAGATGAAGTGATAAAAATTTCCGAATCCTAGCCCCATTATATTTTCATTTAAAGGAAGGGCGGGCGAACGGATGGACGAATGCACATACATGACTAATTCGATTCTGAGCACGAATAAATATATTTAGTCAGATATATCTCGTCTCCTTTAAAGTGTCACAAGCGTAATGGAATATGCATTATACCATTGAACAAAGTTCTTACGGGTATAAAAATGTTATGTAATTGAAGATTTGTACCTTATAGTGTAATATAATTTTCTTTTTTTTCTAAGGGAGGTGGGAATCTTCCAAAGGCACCAAGAATTTCGCCTTGGTAGTGTCAGATTCTTACTGAATAAAACCACCTCCCCCTTTATCCAATATAATTGGATGAAAACCTACCTGCGAACGCAGTATGTTGGCTAGGGAGTAGGGATAGGAAAGGATAGAAAATGGATACGGAAACATTGAATTGGGAGTGGGACTGTAAGGAAACAATGAATCTACCTATAATTATTACTATTTTGCTAACAGTGACTATAGCCGTTACGGCATACATTAGTATATAACACTTTATTAATTTAAAAAATACGAATACGAGTTAGATATACCGGTCAATTATAGTCATTGAATAAGGTAATTGCGTATATTGTTAACCATATAGTTAGCGATATCTACGAAAATAAAAATATAATATAACAAAAAGACAATAACCTATTAATTGAAATTAAAACGTGACCGTTGTCAATTCTAAAATACTAGTCTGAACTTTTTATTTTATTTAGTAAAAGAACCAGTTAAAATCTTTTAATAATAATGTATAAATACATTCAAACTAGATTCAAAAATTTCTATGGCAGCTACCCCAAATCTTGATTTGAATAATCTAAGCTTTGCAAATGTTATCCTTTTAATTTACTTGTTTATTTTTAATGATTGAATAAGTTCCAAAAATATGTGAACCGAGTAGATATAGAAATTTAGATGACAAGTAAACAAAAACTATATGGTTCTAACAATTTGAAATACAAAAATTCTTGTTATGTTTCATAACTTGCCCATTTTAATTTCCAACATTTATTTGCAATTATTATTAGTTTTAAAAATATGTAAACTGAGTCCAAAAATTTATATAAAATATTATAGTCTTTCTATATATAGGTAATACAAAAAATTTGTTCGCATTTTAATTTTATTGACAGCTGAATGGTTTGAAACTTCAGTGATTTTGATATCAGTTTTCCTTTTGTTTTGATTATTGCTTTTGAGTTTAATTTCAATTAAATTTACTCGTTAAAAGCTAAAATCTAAATGAAACTTATATAAAATTTAAAGAAAAATTACCGAACAATACAGCCTAAAAATATAGTAAAAATAAAGTATTTTCTTTATTTGTTATATAAGTTATATAAGTATAACTATTTCTAATTATTATATTACTCTAACTATAATAGTCGTTACATTAGCTATGATAGGGTATCATATGATTTTATATCTTTCCATGATATTTTATAAAACAAACTATTATAGTTTACAACCAACGTTCGTTGTCATTTAAAAAACGTTCATTAATTGATTACTATACAAGAGAGCGTACAAATCAAATTTGGTTACAAAAAAAGGTTTTTCAATAATTTGTTAAGAAAGGGTTAGAGGGTGGCAGCTTCCACTAGCTTACTAGCCTATTATTAAATTTTGAATTTTGGAGTGTTTTTTAAATAGATTGTTTTTGTTTTTGGAATTATGTAAATGGTATTTAGAAAATTGATTTTTTTTTTTTTTTGTATTTCGTACCGAACATACAAGGTAAAGGGGCTATTTGAAGCTTTAAACACCTAAAAAATGTCAATAATAAAGTTACTAGCAAAAGTACATTTTCTTCTATTAAAAATAATTCTATTCAATTTTAAAATGTTTTAGAGGAAAAATTAAAAAAAAAATATAGATTTAAATGAATACATTTAGAAAAGCTTCTTTTTCATACTTTTGAAAATATTTCTCAGTAATACTTTAATCTTGTTTGTAACAGAACTTATGGTTATTTTATTGAAAACAAAGAAAATTGTACCAAATGTCCTTTAAGACTGCACAGCTCCAAAATTATTTCACTCACATTCTAATCTCCATACAAAACTTTTGTCTACACCTTCACGATGGTTTATGTTAATACACTTACTTACGAATCACCCTGTATAATTATATCAAACACCAATTATTTAATATTCATATTATAGCTATATAATTACTATTATAGTTAAAAGTATGTATTTTAATAATGTTTTAAATTAAATAATATTATAATATCTTACCTTAAATCCATTATTTGTATTTAAAAATAAAAATTTTTTATAACAATTATATAAATTGTTTGCTGCTGTCTGTTCTGATATATTAATTAAAATGAATTGAATTGTAATTATAAAATTAAAAAAAAATAGTTTTTTAGAAAATGACAAACCAAAATATTTTATATCATTTAAATTTAATATTATTTGATATGACATTGATGCAATCATTAAAAATGTTACAAAAATACCAAATAATATTGAAAATTGATAAATTTTATGAATTTTTTTATAAATTTTAAATAATTTTAAATGAGTTTTTGTACATTTTATTAATAAAGTATAATTAATTTTTAAATTATCATTTTTATTTTTATTATTATTATTATATATTAAATTTATTTTATATATATTTAAAAAATTATTTGTCATATTAATTATTATTAAATAAATTATTGTTATATATATTATTGTTGTTATTATAATCACATATAAATAAGTTAATGTTAAATGTCTTAAAAAAATTAAAATTGTTTGTTTTCCTTTATATACAAATGATATAAATCTACTATAAAAATACATTATTAATATTATTAATATTATCATTAATTGTTTATAATTAAAATTATGATCTTTTATTAATTTTAAATTTTTATTTAATAAATTTGATAATAAATTTAAAAATATTTCAAATTCTTTTTTATAAAAATATTGATAAATTGGTGAAAATATACAATAAAATGATAAAATTAATTTATTTGTAACAACAAGTTTTACATAACTTTCATCATATATTTTTATTGTATATTCATATGTTATTATTGAATGAAATATTATATAAATTGTACAAAAATAACGTATTAAAGATGAAAATATAAAAATTTTTATTGAAAATTTAAATTTATTATTTAATGAATTATATTGATAACATAAAATTCCTAAAATATTAAAAAAATATAATACTAAATTAAATAATTTTTGAAAATTTTTCATTATGTATATTATAATGTTAATGGATAGTTTGAAATAACTAAAATTAAAAGATTATAATTTATACAGAACCTTATAAGTATACGATTAATTTATTAATTGAAATTATAATCAATTTAAAATTGATTTCAATATTATTAGTTTTTGTTTGTATAGTGTATAACTTTAATATTGATTAAAACTTTTTTAAAAACGAAACAAGACAGTAAATGCAAAATAAAGCGTATTAAAAGATGCACATTTTCAAAAAGTAAATAAAAAATATTCTAGACTAATTAGATTGTAACTTTTTATGTGATTTTTCACATTAAAGATATTTTTATCAGTTTTAAGGTGACCCATTACCACAATATGTAAAAATCTAATATTTTCGAAATTTAATTTTTATGTCAATAAATACAATAAATTTATGATCTGAATATTATTTTTCGAAATAAAAAGGCAGATTGACCTACAAAAGATAGACGTGCACCTCTTTTTTTTATAGGTTCCGAACCTTTTTGTGGCATAAGAAATCACAAAATAAGAGAAGCTTTAAAAACGGAAGTTAAAAATTATATGAGCAAACTATAAAGTGAAAAATCCGGGCGCTCAAACAATATAATAACCTTCTTAGAAGAGATAACATTTTTATACTGATTTATAAAGTTAAAAAAAATTTCTGCCGTTTGTCATTTTTATACTGAAAAAATAATTAAGTATAACTTAAGATATAAACATTTGAAATTAGGGCTTTTTCCAACTTCAAGGAACAAATTCGTAATGGATAGGACTACATAAAAAAGTTATTCTTCAACATTAATTTTTTGATAAAACCTGTCCGCATATAGTTAATATTTCATTGTTTCAACTTAAACGGTTTATAACATAGGGAATAACAGAACACGTAAAAAGTGAAACTAATAAGCTAATTTTTCAAATATTTTTGGAAAATGTGCTACGATAATAGGTAATTTGATAATTTGATAATTCAATATTATGGAAAAAGTATAGTAATCGATCAAAAAACCAAAATTGAAATTATTTTCAAGAATTTAAGATTTTAAGAAGACAAAATAACAATATGTTTGTGAGTGTATATATATACGTTTTCAAATTTTGTGTTTCCGAGATCTTATTTAAGGCTTCACAAAATGTGTTCATATTTGGCGGGCAAATTCTATATACAATTAATTGCAGCTTTAAAATATATATTATGTGCTCGAAGTCCGATATAATCAAATATGGAAGGTTCCAATTAAGATGAAGATCGAAAACGTGCGATTGTTTAAAAATGATTATGTTTTAAGAAATTTTTATTAAAATTATATTTATAATCGAATATGCTTAAGAAAATATCAGAATTAGATAATTAAGATTTGAAAACGAAATGGGGACAAGAGTAATGCTAAAACTTAACATTAAAAATCGCTGATATACTTCTTAAAAGAATATCCAAATATATTAAAATTATCTTGGTTACCGGGTACATCAATATTGGATTGTTGAAAATTGTTGAAATAAAAACATGTTGCTTTGACTACATAATATTTATAGAAGTACGATTGGAGAACTATGAACCAGTCAAATTTAAATATAAAAAAGAGAGTATCTAAATTGAAATATTTAACAATATCACGTAAAATACATAATATACAGAGAAACATCATTATTTCATGCTAAAATCCCAAAGTTAATATGCAGTGGAAAAAGAAAAAGTATGGTAACGGAAATGCAATAAGTATAAACTGGTACAATATAAATTAAAACTATATTTAACGAGGAAGAATACAGTTGCCTTTGTCAACTCTTAGATACCCGTACGAACCGTTAGTATGTTGACAGCCTGTCACTCTGCTTACAATATTATTTTTTTAATATTTTAGTATTTTAAAATAATTTGGGTGAATTTTATAATTTCTAGAACTATGGGTTGTACATATATTCAAACTATATGTTTATACATTCTTCAAAAGCAGATTTTAACCTTTCACATAACGATTATCAATCCAACACTTTATCAAATATTCTATAGTACCATTTATTACTGAGCGGTAAATGTATATTAAATTTACTTAGTACAAAATAGTAAATATAATTTTAAATATTATATTATATTAATGCGCACATAGTATATTTATATTGTTATAAGTATATCGCCATACATTGCAATATTTCTTTAAAAATATTTCCATTCATAGAATAATTTCTTATAAGTACAATAAAATACATATATGTATGTATGTAAATACGGCGCTATATAATATACATCTCTTTACTCTTATCATTCATTCATCAGTGACATATACGATATGTAAATAAACATGATATTATATAAGTATGTATATATATCAATATCATATAAATAAAAATTCTTCAAGCAACCGTTATGTTGTTTATTTATTTACATTTTTTTGTACTACGCATTATATCCTCAACAATTTCAAATTATGGAGTAAAACAAAATGCAAAAAATTCGTTAAAGAAATTTGTTAGAAAATTTGAAAAAATCAAGTAACACTTTCGTCAATTATAAAGTAACCCTATATTATTAAAAAAAAAAGTTAATTAAAGTTAAAAATAAGAGTATAATGTTGAAGCTTTAATTTTTGTGCATTACTTCAAAAAAATTTTGACAGGTGTTCAAGTTACAGGTGTTTAAAAATAGGAAATTTTCGGACGGACGGACATGGCTCAAAAGTCTTTTTTTTTTATTTTTTTCTGATCCGATCCATACCTTTGAAGGTATATCTAGCTCGCTTATTTCGAGGTGTTACAAACGGAGGAGTAATTTTATTATACCCGATCCTATCGTACGGGTATAAAAATTGTACTATTACATATATAGTCCTTACACCATACCTCGTCTTCTTACCAGATAATTCTATGTATTTAAAAAACAAAAATTCTTAATTATTTATACAAAATAAAAAACAGCTTAGAACATTACAGAAACTTTAATTATACTTAAAAATTAAAAATATACAATAGATACTTTAAATTTTTTTTCTTAATATAATAAACTAAATTTAAAAATTTTTTTTTCTTCATCACAATTTTTATATTGATATAAAAAAAAAAATTTATGTTAATATTTAATTTTGGTTTTTGACCATTTTTAGTTGTATTAATGTTACCAAATTTAAAATAATAGCGGAAAAAAATCGTAGAATTAAAGTATTTTTAATTTCAAATATTCCATATATTCTGGGTTGTAAGCGATACCAATGAAAATGTTCAAATAATTCATCAACCTGTAATAAAATAAAGATTTTTGTAAAAATTTATTGTTAATAAAATGAATTAATTAATTTATTAATTTAAATAATTTTGCAAAATGTACACTATATTCTTCTTAAAAGTATCTTAAGTTAAAATAACTAAAGAAATAAAATAAAAAAATAGATTTAAGATTAATAATATCGCTTAACAACTGATTTTTTTTGAGTAATCTCGGATTCAAACGCTGATCAGATTCTATCCGAATAATTTACACAACTACATCAAATTAATAATAAAATATTAGATCACATCTTAGCCGGAATATATCTTAAAATTTTCTACAATTATTAATTATTATTATTACAACATGAAAAAGTATTAAAAGTATTACGATTCATAATTAGTATAATAAAATAAAACAATCCAAAATCAAATATTTATAATTAATTGCTTTGCAAACATTAATAATATTAATTAAATATTTTATTTATTATTGTTTATTTTTTTATTTATTTATCATAATATTATAATTGATGATGACATAATTTAAATATCTAGAAAGAGACCACAATTAAATATTCCACTATGCTAATACGCAAAAATAAAATTATTTCAGCAAAGACAAGCATCGTTTGTTTTAGATTTTTCCTCAATCCTAAACACATTTTTGCTTAGTATGGCATTATTGTTAAAATTTCTATTAAAAAAATTTTTTATAGTGCAGATAGCAAAAACTTGAACATTTAATAATCAATGATCATAAGAGTTATTTTTAGAACATTTAAGAACCCTTGTGATTAAACGATGTTTTTTATGAATTTGACTAAAATTAGAGTAAATAAAAATAAGAAAAGTCCAAATAAAAAAAATATATATTATGGGATACAAATGAATAAAATTTATTTAAATTTCAAAAAAAATTAAGATTTAATTAAATTATAATAATACTAATATGTATTAATATTTTTAATAATTCACCTTGTTTTCATTAATATATAGAAAATTACGATATGATTTCAATACTACTTTAGTCAAATGAATTGGTAATACAAATATTATAAATTCTATTATATATAGGAAATTATGAAAATATTGACTACTACCTACGGGCATCTTATTCAATAATGAAAATATAATACTATATGATAATAATGCAATCATTTGAAAAATTATAGAAAAACTATAAATAATTGAAAACTGATAATGTTTAATTATTATATCATATATATTAAATAATATTAAATATATTTTGGTAAATTGTTTTAATTTTTTGTATTTAAAACTTTTATATAATTTTTTTTTATTATTGATATTTTTATAAATTTTCAATATATTATTTACTATTAATATAATCACAAAATAAATTAAAATAATGGTTCTTATCAATAGTAAACAAATATCTAAATACATTGAAGACAAATCAAGAAAAATTTTTGAAAATGTATAAAATTTCCAATACAAAAAAATATTAGAGATGTTATAAATAAATATATAATAATTTATAAATAATAAACATATTAATATAAATTGTTGTTTATAATTAATTATAGGTTTCTTTTTAGTTAGTATAAAATAATTTAAAAAAAGTTTATTTAATAAATTTATTAATGTTTGAAATTCTTTTTTATAAAAATATTGATGAATTGATGAAGCAAATGTATAAAATATTACTATAATTCTAATACCATAACCAATTAATATAAATTGTATATCATATACTATTATATATTTATGTAAATATATTGATATTATTAATATATATATTGCTGATAAATAACGTAAAATTGTTGTAAAAATAAATATTTTAATAGAAAATTTAAATTCTTTTGTTTCGAAATCATATTTATAACATAAAATACCAAAAAAATTAAAAAATATTATTGTTATTTTAATTAATATTAATAATAATGTCATTTTTTTTCTATACGTTTTTCGTAACAATATTTAAATAGTACTAATTAATAAATTTAGAATATTTAAAAAGTTTATATTTGTTAAAATTAAAAAAAAAAAAATAAATAAAATTTTCCGACGCCCATCTATTTATTAATATTAAAATGTTTTATTAGTTTATATATACAATGATATGACTTTGTTTCTATTAAAATTATTGTTTTCGTAATTAAATTTTTCTTTATTAATTAATTATTAATAATTATCAATTAAATTAATAATTGTAAATGAAATTGTAAATGAAAAATACTTGATATATATATTAATAAAAATTAACTTAAAAATTAAGTGAATTAATCGATCCAATAAAATTTATATATTAAATATTTTTCATTTTATTTACAATTAAAAGTTAGGTTACAATTTCTAATTTTACACATAAAACGGAAACTGAAAAGGAAATATATATATATGTAGATTAGTAATATATATATCTAGATTAGTATTTGTATGTAAATGTTGTACCATTTTAATATTAAATTAATTTTATAATTAATTAAATATTTTATTTATTATTGTTTATTTCTTTATTTATTTATCATAATATTATAATTGATGATCACATAATTTAAATATCTAGAAAGAGACCACAATTAAATATTCCACTATGCTATAATACGCAAAAATAAATTTATTTCAGCAAAGACAAGCATCGTTTGTTTTAGATTTTTCCTCACTCCTAAACAAATTTTTGCTTAGTATGGCATTATTGTTAAAATTTCTATTAAAAAAAATTTTTTATAGTGCAGATAGCAAAAACTTGAACATTTAATAATCAATAATCATATGAGCTATTTTTAGAACATTTAAGAACCCTTGTGATTAAACGATGTTTTTTATGAATTTGACTAAAATTAGAGTAAATAAATATAAGAAAAGTCCAAATAAAAAAATATATATTATGGGATACAAATGAATAAAATTTATTTAAATTTCATAAAAAATTAAGATTTAATTAAATTATAATAATACTAATATGTATTAATATTTTTAATAATTCACCTTGTTTTCATTAATATATAGAAAATTACGATATGATTTCAATACTACTTTAGTCAAATGAATTGGTAATACAAATATTATAAATTCTATTATAAATAGGAAATTATGAAAATATTGACTACTACCTACGGGCATCTTATTCAATAATGAAAATATAATACTATATGATAATAATGCAATCATTTGAAAAATTATAGAAAAACTATAAATAATTGAAAACTGATAATGTTTAATTATTATATCATATATATTAAATAATATTAAATATATTTTGGTAAATTGTTTTAATTTTTTGTATTTAAAACTTTTATATAATTTTTTTTTATTATTGATATTTTTATAAATTTTCAATATATTATTTACTATTAATATAATTACAAAATAAATTAAAATAATGGTTCTTATCAATAGTAAACAAATATCTAAATACATTGAAGATAAATCAAAAAAAATTTCTGAAAATGTATAAAATTTCCAATACAAAAAAATATTAGAGATTTTATAAATAAATATATAATAATTTATAAATAATAAACATATTAATATAAATTGTTGTTTATAATTAATTATAGGTTTCTTTTTAGTTAGTATAAAATAATTTAAAAAAAGTTTATTTAATAAATTTATTAATGTTTGAAATTCTTTTTTATAAAAATATTGATGAATTGATGAAGCAAATGTATAAAATACTAATATAATTCTAACACTATAATCAATTAATAAAAATTGTATATCATATACTATTATATATTTATGTAAATATATTGACATTATTAATATATATAGTGCTGATAAATAACGTAAAATTGTTGTAAAAATAAATATTTTAATAGAAAATTTAAATTCTTTTGTTTCGAAATCATATTTATAACATAAAATACCAAAAAAATTAAAAAATATTATTGTTATTTTAATTAATATTAATAATAATGTCATTTTTTTTCTATACGTTTTTCGTAACAATATTTAAATAGTACTAATTAATAAATTTAGAATATTTAAAAAGTTTATATTTGTTAAAATTGAAAAAAAAAAATAAATTAAAAATTAATATGTAAATAAAATTTTCCAACGCCCATCTATTTATTAATATTAAAATGTTTTATTAGTTTATATATACAATGATATGATTTTGTTTCTATTAAAATTATTGTTTTCGTAATTAAATTTTTCTTTATTAATTAATTATTAATAATTATCAATTAAAATATTTGATATATATGTTAATAAAAATTAACTTAAAAATTAAGTGAATTAATCGATCCAATAAAATTTATATATTAAATATTTTTCATTTCATTTACAATTAAAAGTTAGGTTACAATTTCTAATTTTACACATAAAATGGAAACTAAAAAGGAAATATATATATATGTAGATTAGTAATATATATATATCTAGATTAGTATTTGTATGTAAATGTTGTACCATTTTAATATTAAATTAATTATTCACAAATATTGCATTTTGTTAAAAAAATGTAAAATACTAATTAAAAAAAAAATAATTAATTATAAATATAAATATTGTTAACGTTGGCGAGATCTCATAGTCTCTCGAATAAAAATTTTAGGAATATGACTGACAAAATATTGTGTCATATAATTTAGTTTGAGGATTATGTCCCATAAAAAATTAATATTTCTTTTAATTAATATATATATATAGAATTATTAATTATTTAGGAATTATGACTGAATCAATACAATTGAGACAAAATACACTAAAATATACTGGTGCATAATAAATAGCTATTAATGTTTTCTTAAATTAAAATTATTTTATTAAAAAGAAAAAAATTTTAAAATTAATTATTTAAAAGCCTTTTATTAATTTTTGAATCGAAAATGATATAAAATAATATGTTATATAAACCGAAATATGTATAATAAATTATAGATTTTTTTTCCTTTATAAATTAAATTTTGTAAAATTATATTTCGTTTAAAAGTAAAAGACATTAAGTTTAAAATAGAAGCATAAAATAATTAAAATGTAATGAAAAATTAGTTGTTAAATTTGAATTTTTTAGATGGGTTCACACTACTCTTAATAAGGGTGCTATGTCCAGTGTATATTGGTAGATCATCACATCAAAAAACAACAAAAATTTTTATCGGATTATGTAGGACATAGTCTCAAAATTAAATTTGATGTCAAAAAAATAAATACCAGCAATCGTAAATAGCACTCAAGGGAATTATGGTCAGGAAAACTATGACAAGTCGCTGTTAATATTAAAATATATCCTTATTAAATATCTAGAAATATGAATTTGTAATACTTTTGAAAAGGTTTTATATATTTTAAATTAAATATATGTAATATAAAAAATTAATATAATAGGAAATTAAATTTCTGGTTGGAGATTCCAAACATAATACACAATGTTACAAATGAACAAAAAGTTTTGTGTTTAAATTAAATATTTTTTATAAATTTTGAAAAAAATATATGATTATTATATTACTAATTTGGCTGTGTTCGTCCGTCCGGCTGTAAGTCCGCCTGATTATTATATTAAGAACCAGGTTATTATAGCGAACGCGAATCAAAAGGTAACAATTTTATAAAAGGTGATGGTGATGCCAGAACGGTTTAAATGAATTCAATAAAAATTTGTTACGGATGTTCTTTAAAGGTGATGACCCAATGCCCGCGTCGTTTCTAGCGTCGCTTTGACGTTTAAGTAGAATTTTTTTTTCCTTTTCCTCACTCCTATGGAACATCCACTAAGTCATTTATTATTCATATTTGACTAAGCTTCAGTTTCTGCAGTTATTATTTCACTAAACCGTTGATTACTCGGCTGTAGCTATTGCACAAGACTGCGCGTTTCTTTTTAGTTCTACACCATCTATTATCTTACACAAGAATTATATTTAATTATTATATTATTATACATCACAATATGATATTAATTATAATTTATAAGGCATATATACTTATTTTTAATTTAATTATATTATACTAATTACATATTATAAGAAAAATCTATGTAATTTTTTTTTTATTAATCTATATATGACCCAGCCGGGGTTTCGTATGAAAGGCCGGTGTCTGGATGTATTCTACTTAAACGTCCACCATTGGCTGGATGTTTAAGTAGAATACATTGATTTAAATGGAATTTGACCAAATAGAAAATCGACGCTAGAGTAGAGCAGCTTTCTAATTTTGTTCGCGTTGACAATAAATTTTTATTTTATATTGGTTGTTGGTCACAAAGCGGCGCTAGTATTTGCTCTTTATTTAATTTAGAACGTGACGCTAGAAGCGTCGCAAGCAGCAATTCTAGAAGCGACGTGAGCATTGGGTTATCACCTTAAGACCTTTAAAGCGCCTTCAAAAATTGGGTTCCATTTGTTAAACATTTTTTTGGTAGAATGATGTACCGAAACGGATTAACCAATCAGCAGCGAGCTTTGGTAAGGAGCAGTGTTAAATGCTTAAACCGTACAAAGATGAAATTTTATTTGTGGAACCCAATAGGAAGGATTATACGAAAATATTTTTTAAAAATTGTAATATCGGAACGGGTTAGTAGAATTTTATAACACTTTATGGAGAGTTTATTAAGGAGACCAAAGCACCCCCAAAAAATTGCACACCAGTTTTTTTGACAAATATCAACGTTTTTCAAAAAGAATTCGGAATTTGTAAATTTTTCGAAAATTGAAAGTTTTAAAATTTTTGGCTGAAAATGAATCAAATACTATATAGGTTGTTATAGTAACTCAAATGAATTAAATAAAACATTTATTTTTTTTTATATAAGTTAAAAAGTCAAAATAACAAAAAAAAAAAAAAATTAATATGATTCATCAACTGTTATGAAAATGAAAATTTAAAGATAATTTATTTATTTATTATAAGAACTTAATTAAATATAAATATAATTAATACATCACCTTGTTTTTATTAATATGCAGGAATTTATGATAAGATGTCAATAATATTTTAGCCAAATTTACTGATAACACAAAAATTATAAATTCAATTGTAAATAACATATTATTAATGTATATAATACTATCTACGGCTATCCCATATATTAATATAAGTATAATAATATATGATGACAATGCAATTATAAAACTCGTATAATTTTATTATTAAATTATATATTTTGAAAAGTTTTAAATGTATTTTTGTAATTTTTTTCAATAATTTGTAATTAAAATTCTTTAATATTTTTTTATCATTAATGATATCTTTATAAATTTTTAAAATACCATTTAGAATTAAAATAATAACAAAATAAATTAAAAGCTATTTATATAAAGCTTATCGATAATAAACAAATATCTAAATAATTTGCAAAATATTCAGCAAGAATTCTTGGAAATGTTAGAATATTCCAATATAAATATGTACAAAACAATACATAAATTAATACATAATAATTTATAAATAATAAACATATTAATATAAATATTTGTTTATAGTTAATAGTTTTCTTTTTATTTAATTTTAAATAATATAAAAAAAATTTATTTAATAAATTTATTAATATTTCAAATTCTTTTTTATAAAAATATTGATGAAATGACGAACAAAATGAGTAAATTATCATTATAATTTGAATGCTATAAGTCGTTAAAAGTAAATATAAATTTACATTTGCTACGAATCTGCACATATATATTAAATTTGCTAATCCATGAATTGCAGATAAAAACGTAAAATTGTTGTAAAAATAAATATTTTCATAGAAAATTTAAATTTTTTTGTTTCGAAATCATATTTATAACATAAAATACCAAAAAAATAAAAGAAATATGTTGATATTTTAATTAATTTTATTAATAATGTCATTTTTTTGTTATACGGTGACAATATTTAAATAATACTAATAAATAATTTGAAAATATTGTAAAATTTTTTTTTAATTAATAAAACCTAATTAAAAAAAAATCAATTAATAAATATATTTTTCGTTACGGTTATTTAATTTTTGTGGGTTTTTTTTATTTAAATGAGTAGATTTATAAACAATGATATGAATTAGATTCCATTATAATAATTTTTTTATTCATAAATTATTTATACTTAATTAATATATTTGATAATATTCTTATTAAAAATTAAATTTAAGTTAAGTTCATACGTATTTACATTAAAATTGCCAACTATTTTTAAATATGAATCTAAAAAAGAAAATAAAAAAGAATTGTTATTATTAATATTTTTATTAAATTATTTTTAATTATTCACAAATATTCTTCGATCATAAAAATACGTAGAATGATTATAAGGGAAAAATTGAATTAAATTTCAATTCGCTATTTTCAAATTTAACTGAAGATCATAATAAAATTATAAATCATAAAACATATATTTTAAATAAAAAAATAGAATAAATAAATATTTATTAATAATCATTTATAATATTTTCTTAAAAATAAATGTGGCAGACTGCATTGACTGAGAAACCGTTGTTTTTATTATACTACCGTATTTTATATATGGGCATAACTCAGCGTGTCTTTATAAAATGTGTGTTTAAAATTTTGTCAAAGACTTCTGCAAAATTTGGTTGTATTAAACATCTAAAATGCCAACTAAATATATTTTTTATCCTTATATCTTCCTTAACACTTAAAGCTAGGAACTTGAAGCATATATAATTTTTAAATAAGCATAGATATGTTATATCTGACAAAAAATATTTGTATTCCTTGCGGTAAAAGCTATGAGGGGTTTACTTATTTAAATTATTTAAATTATTTAATTGATAATGAAAATACATTATTATATATACATAGTTATTAAATCAGTTATATTAATTCTAATAATGCATAAAAATTAAAATGTAATAATTATGAATAATAAAAAAAACACAATATTAAAATAATTATATAATTAATTGTAATAAGTAAAAATATTAATGCCAAATAATTCGTTATTATTTATTATATATTTTCGATTATTTAATTTAATACAATTTAATAAAATACTATTTAATAATATTATTAATAATTTAAATTTTTTTTTATATAAACAAAAATTGATATATTGATATATGGAATAAATTATTAATATAATTTTAATACTGTAACTAATTAAAAGATAATTAAATTCTAAATTTTTTTTTCCTAATTTTCAATTTTGTATATTATCGATTATATTACTATAAAAAAATAACTGATAACAAAAAATTATTTTTAATAGAATGTATAATTTTAATAGAAAAATTAATTTTTTTTTGTTTTGAAATCATGTTTATAATACAAAATACTAAAAAAACAAAAAAAGATTAAATAAATATATTATTTATATTAGTATTATTAATAATGTAATTTATTGATAATTGTTATAATAGTTTAATAATACTAATTTAATAAATTCAAAATGAGTGTAAATTATACTTTTATTTTATTTTAAATAATAAATTTTCCTGTTTTCCTATTAAAATACTTATTTATTAATTATATATTAATTGGTAATTAATAAATTTTTATATTATTTTTTCATGTCATTTAAATTATTTAAAAATTACTTTTATTAATATTAAATCTATATAGAATAATTTCATAAATTTTCCATTAATTTAATGTTTGCCAATTAATAATAACAATATCTGAGAAAAAATTACACTAGAATATTATTTTCAATTTAAAATATATCAAAATTTTTTCAAATTTTATCGAAAATTGTAATAAAAAATGTAAAATAATTATACTTAATTAAAATAATTATATTAATAATTATAAGAGTTAACTTATCTTTTATTAAAAATTAAAAACTGTTTATAACAATCTAATCAATTTGTTATTAATTGAAAATATCACTAATTTACAAAATTTAACATTTAATGATAAATTATGTATTGAAATATATTTTAGTAATAAATTTTCAATTTAATTCAATTTTCAATTCAATTTAAATAAGTTTTGATAATGAATTTTAATTTGTTAAGAATTATAAGATAAAATATAGCAACTTGTTTTCATTATTAAAATATTTCATTAAATATTTGATTTATTTAAGAAAATAATTGTGTATAATAATGTGGCTTTTTGGTCATAAAAGATTATTATAAATAATTTTAATGAATAAAACATTAATTATATATGTATTAATAAAATAAAATTTTTACTTTTAATTTTTCGATTTTTATTTGTTTTAAAGATTTTGAATATATTAATTAATTGGTGCATTCATAGTTGAGTAAAGAACTTTAAATTTATTAAATCTCTTTAAGGAATTTTTTACTGAACTTTTTTTTAGGGCTTAAATAAATTGCTCTACAAATTTTGCAGCAGAAAAAAAACTATGCTTAATCGAGCACCGACAATTTATTTAACGTTTATTTCTTTATTTATTCTTTGTTTTTAAAAAATTTTGTGATTAAAAGGTTAAAAATTACTTCAGTGCAGTTTGAATAAAATTAATAAAATTCAAATAATTATTTTTTAAATTATTAAACATACATTTAAATTTTGTTACAAAATTTTGTTCAGTAAAATTTTTACAGCGGCAATTTTTTAGCACTGCAACTATTCATCATTGCTTTATTTAAGTGAACATAGACTATGCTAAAATATTACAAAATATTTCATGTTATGTAAATTAATATACTGAATAATTTCCAAAATAATCCATTCTGAATGTATGTAAAAAGCCATTTAACATATTATGTAAAAATATAATATTGAAGCTTTAATCCTTGCTTTTTACTTTAAGTACAGCTGTTCAAGTTACAAAAGAATAACAAAAAAGCAAATTTTGAAATTTTGAACCCTAAACATTCTTAAAAATAGAAAGTAAATAAAGTTTTTCTGAAACAACTTATGTTTTATCTAAAAGATCGGATGTTTTATGTTATGTTTTATCTAAAAGATCGGATGTTTTATGTTATGTTTTATCTAAAAGATTATGTTTTATCTAAAAGATATGAGATTTTTGGGATTCTAACTGAAAACGTTCCGGAGATAACTTAAAATTTAAAAATTCCAAAAAAAAAAAAAAACATCATTGTCAAGAATATCAACATCATTGTTATAAATAAGCCACCAACATTCAACGACTTCCTATATTTCTCAATTTCTCTTATTCTGATTTTACCAGTCTCCAAACCAAACAGTACATTGTATCAAAGGTTCTAACCTAATGTTTGGTTAAAAAAGGGAGGTGGCGTTCAGTTGGTTAAAATCCAACCCTACCAAAGAGAATTCGCGCGTTGAGATTATTGGTGTCTTTCAAGATTCCCACTTAACCTCGCAAAAAAAAAAAAAATTTAAATTAAAATTCTAAAAATGAGTTATTATCTCATTTAGAAAATAGTTTAGGATTCTCGAAAAATTAAATTATTTTTAAATAATTAATATTATAAATTTGATCTATAACAGTTTCACGTGAACTTTCAATTTATTTCCTTATTTCCCTGTTGGTTTCTATAAGTAAATATATATTAATAAATAATATTTACTAATTTTTCATTCACTCCAATAGATTTAATAATCGTTGTTTAAATTGATTATTTACCGAATTCATTTGATCAAAAATAAAACAGAAATGTAAAGTTCCAAAATTAAAATTCCCGACCGCAAAAATGAAAAAAGATTCTCTAAATTTTAAAACTTCTTCAAACAAAAAAATTAATTGAAACCAAAAGACAGAAATTGTACAAAAATAATTAAAACTTTTAATTAATTTAATAAAATATCTTAATGTTTAAAATCCTAACTCTAACTCCAACCACAACAATCATATTAGTTTCAAATGGTACGTATTTTTAAATGTATATATATATATATATCTTATATAATTGCTATGGAGTTTCATTTTTATTTAAATTGAATATCAAAATTAAAATATTATATAAATTTTCGACAACGCTATATTTATTTATTTTGCTTCTTCTTTTTTTCAAAAGAGTTGATCTCATCTGGTCCAATATATTTTTTGAATATTTTAATTGAGTTGAATAATTTTCATAAATAATTTAACCCCAAATTAATATAATCTCTATTATTATTAAAAAAACAAAAATAAATAATCCTTTTTTATATTTTTTTTATTTTTGTTAAAATTAAATTTTATATTAGAAAAGAATTTTCATTTTCATTTTTATTTAAATTTGAATTTGAATAGGAACATATCCTTTTTATTATAATATAACAAACGAATACAAAAATACATCTGTTTTTCTCCCTTAAAAAAAAACTCCTATTAAAATCCAATTTATTTGCAATTCATTTATATGTTCCTTGCAAATAAAAAAAATGGTATTATTCTTCCACAAACAAAAAAAAAAAAAAAAGGTTTTTTATTTTTTAAATCACTCTCTTTTGTATAAACAATTAAATCCCTAAAATAAATTTATTTTCACCGATTCACCTTTCCACCGATTTTTTTTTCCTTTTTAATACAGGGTATACAAATCAAATGTTAAAATTCCGGACTTAAAAAAAAAATTTCAATTACAAATGTCTTATAACAAAACATCAACATTTGACATCTAATTAACCAAACTATTTTATAGATACAGAATATCAAAATAATTGAATTTCTTTATTAAATTAATTAACTTTCTTCAATAACTAGTCTTCAGTCTATTTCTTTTTCAGCTTGTACTGAAATTTGTTTTCTTAAATAAAAAAAAAAAATCCTTTAAAAGTCGAAATTAGTCTATAAGTAATATTTTTTGTTTATCTATGTATTAGTAATTAGTGACCTAGTGAAATAAAATTAAATCACTTAAAATTTAATATTTCATTAAAGTGTTTGATATTTGGATGACTGGTCACCCTGTTTACTATTTATCTCGTAACTATTGTCAAATTTTTATTTTAAATAAAAAAATGCCGAGAGAAAAAATAAAGAAAAGAAAAAATTTTATTTCGCAATTATCTTTATATACCAATTTTCAATTTAAATATTCGCTAAAACTCAGTTATAGGTATATTATATAAAAGTTGAAATCTTTTTTAGTATTGTTTTTTTCTTTTTTTTAATTTCTCTAAGTATGTATATAACCCTTTTTTTTGTATGGCTATAAATTTGTTTGCTTATACAATTAGACAAAATAATGAAATAAAAAAAAAAGGAAATCTAAAAAATTTTTTCCTTAATAGTTTGTACCATATGTGATCATAAATAAAATAAAAATTTTCCATTCATATTCATATTACGACAACAAATATGAAAAAAGGAAAAAGATATTTCTTTATTTGGTATATCCTTCTTTTTTTTCTTCAAGAAAAATTAACGAATTTCGAATAAGCATTGAAGAAAAACGAATAAAAATTTAAAACATACTTAGGGATAATGTGACAGAATCTTTTTCCCACGCATTAAAAAGAAAATTAAGTACTTCAAAATACAAAATAAAAAAAAAAAAAAAACATGTTGAAGCTTATGTTATTATATAACTTCACGAAATATATAATATTATATTCTTGCAACAATAACTTTTTGTATCTATTGTAATTAAACGGATCTTTATTTTTGTCTAGGTTTGTATTCTTTAATTTAATCTGTATTAATTAAACAGAATTCAATTATTTAAAGATTGATATGAATAACATTTTAAATATGCCATGTTCAATGTTAATTTTTTACTTATTTTCTTACTATGGTATTGCAGCTCTGCATAGCTCTTGAACTTCTTTAACAATTTTACTTCAACGTTTTTAGTATACTGAAATAAATATTTTGCAGTTTAAAATACTTATACTACATTTAAATTGTTTTAGATGTTATTGTTTCATCTACACTTCTAGGACGGCCTATATGTCGTGTACTTATTATTTTTGCCTTAAAAATTCTTTTTTGTACCCGATATCTAGATATTCGTATAACATGGCTTGCCCGCTTTATTCTTTACCCTTATTTTTAAATCTTAAATCTCTGCATGGATTAGTGTCATTAGTTTCGCATTGTATGCCGTTAGGTATCATAGATATTTTGTTTATCTCTAAGGTAATAGTTGTTTTTGGCTTCTACATTTGACGTTCAAAACTTTAACCAATAATTAAGTTTCTTAGCGGCTACATAAAAGTTTTCTAGCATTTTACTTTGTTAATTTAATATTTTCGATTTGAGATTTGTGTCACTTAAAATTATTTAAAATTTTAAAGGTATACGAAACCTGCAGAGACTGATTATAAAATTCTGCGAGACAGCGATCTGAACAATTTACACCCGAGTTTATTTAGTAAGTAACCACAGAACATAACTTCCAGCAAATTCTAGATATTACACCAGTTTTTTTAACATTTACAGATTTATAATATATTGTTTATAATGTTAAGCCTGTTACCGCTTCTGTAAAATATATTTCTTTTAATTGTTTTTATTTTTTTCAAATGATTATAATTTTCAACTTAGACAAAAATTTTGAAAAAAACTTATAAATACAAAAGACTTTAAAAAAAAATTATTTTGATTCCGATTTTTTTATTTGGAAATCATTGGTTCGTTATTTTCGTTTCGTTATTCGTTATTAAAAATAGATTATGATTTTATTGCAGGATTTTAAATTTTCAAAGGAGATAAGAAGAAGAGCAACTCATAAATTTATTCCTATATATTTTTAATGAAACAGCTATAAAATTTTAAAATAATTTAATAGAAAGTTGTAATTGTAAAATGTCTTCGAAATTTAATATGAGGATAATATATATTACCATATCAAGGACATTTTTAAAGATTTAAAACAAATAAAGTCTGCGATTAAGGGAATTATTTATTATTTACATGATGGTAGGTGGTTAACATTAAACAAATTTGTTTCTTTTTTTTTTAATGAATAAGAAAATTATTAGGATTTTGTTCTTTTCCTTCATTCTGCATATATATTCATACATGTATAGTAATAAATTATGTATATATGTACAATATATAGAGTATAGACATACATTAATATGTAAATTATTATATTGTTCTATAAAAAACATTAATAACATTAGAAATAAACATGTATTATATTTTAGTTGTTCCTGTTTTGGTTTTTACTGATTTGCTGTCAATTTTCAGGAACCAAAAAAACAAAAACAGAAAAAAAGTACTGTTATATTTTAATAAAAAAAAAAAAAAATGAAAAAAAAAAAGATTTTTTTTATAGCGGATTCATATTTGAGTCAGCGAATTTAAAAAAAAGAAAAATATATATTATTTATGGTTTTGGAATATTGAAAGCCATAAATAACCTGGTTATTTTACGACGGCAATACTGTTTTTTTTCAAAAGATTTTTGTGATGGATTTTTCCAATTTTAGAATTTTATATTATTATTTTTTTTTTTTTTTCATTTTCACCATGTCTAACATTATTTACGTTCGATATAGCTGATGTTTACTACATAAAATGATATATAGTGTGTTTTGTGGATTTATATATAGCCTATATACGTTATGTACCTATATGTAAATATTTTTATGCCACCATTTTTAGATAATCTGTCAATAAAACTGGATTTTAAATGATGTCGTATTGAGAAAAAAAACGTTATGATATGGTTAATAGATAAAATGATCAATTGACGATGAAGAAAATTAGAATGATGATTAGAAAAAAAATTTTTTACACATTGACATTGAAAAATTATAAAAAATAAAAATTTTTTCTAGGTTGTTTTTTTTTTTTTTTTACCGAGATAAAATAAATATTTTAAAATATAAAACTAAAAAGAAAAAATAATAAAAACAAAAGTTAGAAAAACATATAAGAAAAATAAGTTATGAAAATCTTATACATAATATGTATATATATAGTCTAGGATAATATTATGGGAAAAGCAAAAAGAAACCGTAATGGAAAAAATCAAGGGCTTTCAAAAACGTACATTTCCAATATTAAAAAATATGCCATAATAAGCCTAGGATAAATAGTAGAGATATTGTAAAATAAATGTATAATAATATAAATTACGTATTTTATTAATACAAATTACGAATAATAATGAAATGAATTTTCAGTTGTTGCTGCTCTTAAACGGGGGGCGACACAAAAATATTTCCTCAAATGCCTCATACTTAATTTCAAAGATTCATCTTAAAATTTCAAGCTTCGAAGCTAATCTTTTGAAAAATAGAAGGGGTTCAAATTTTTGTAAAAATTCAGTTTCACATAAGGGTATATTAAAATATTAATAATCACATAACGGTATATTAAATAATTTTTTTGGCGATGCCTATCCGTAGTTAAAATTTGATTGCTTTATTTCAAACGGGGTAGAAGTTTTGTAAACACAGATAGATGGACGGACGCACAGACAGACGGACAGAATGAAACTAATAAGCACAATTTTTAAATTTTTTTTTTGAAAATGTGTTAAAAACTAGTGACAAACGAAATAGAATAAACTATAGGGATGAACTTATGTATATGTGTTGTTTTTGTTAGATACATATTTGATATAATACATTGATGAAGCTAAAGATATGATAATATAATCGGCGCCAATAAAATGTTTTTCTTTGATATTCTTAAAAATATTTGTAAATATGTAATAGAATATAATATTATTTCTATACATATATATATCTCATATAAGTTATATACAAAATATATAATATGTACATGTAAATTTTTATATGGCTACCTATTACGGTTAATATATTAAAGATTATGTCGGGTTCTATTCTATTAACCTGTTATAAACATACAAAATAATATGTTAAATTTTGTTGAGAGCTTTAATTACTTTAAAGAATGCGTATATGAAAAATTTTTGATTCGTTTAATAAAGTTCGAAAAAATCACCCGAGCTAAAAAAAGATTAATTTAAAAAATTTATATGGTTTTGAAGACACCGGTTTTCTTTTGATTTACAGACAAATCCAGTTTCAGTCAACCAAATGGTAAAATGAACAACATAACAATGAAATAAGTAAATCTTAAAAATAAAATAAATTGATGAATTAAATATGTATACTGATAAATTTATACGTAATATAGATATGTCTGTAATGTAATTGCACAATCTAGTTATAAGCATTCTAGAATTAAGTATATAGGGTAAGGTAATTAAGTTTTATTAAAATTCTTTTCATGAGGTTTTTAAATTGCCTAATTTTTCCCTCAAAATTAGATTATCTACATTAAAAATAAAATTAAACAATCGAACTACTAAAATTAGATAACACAGTAGAGAAACTAAACTGTATAAGCTGTACTATATAAAATAATGAACTTAGACTAAGCAAATAAAATAATTGTATTTATTAGAAACACTTAAATATAATAAAATAAAAAAAAAATATTATACTGATAAATTTCTCAAATTTTTCATTTATTCATAAAAGTTATAAAAATAATAAAATTACAATGAAAAACAAGAACTAATAACTAAAGAAATTTGAAAAAAAAAAAAAGCAAAATAAACTGAATTAATTCTAATAACTTAATGTCGTATAAAAAACTTTAAAATCTTTTTTAAACATGTTTTTTTTTTTTGTTTCTTGTTAATTCGTACACCTATAAAGGAAAAAAAAACAGAATCAGACAAACGAGAAGAAAAAAAATCCATTACATTTCTTTTCACTTTCTGTACACGTAAAACATAAAATTGGTTACGCCAAACTATATGTTATTAAAAACGCAATGCATATTACATACTGTATTATAACACCTTTAATAACCAGCATAACAATTCCAGAATTCACAATAAGCGAAAAAAAAAAAAATTTAATATTTAAAAGAGCTGTCATGTTAACTTGTCAACATATAAATATCCTTTTTATATTCTTATAATTTTTTTTTTTTACATCTTATCTTATTTCGTTCTGTTCGTTTTTTGTTTTTTTTGCTTTTTTGTTGTACAGTTAAGTGTCTAATATACATTTTTATCTACTCATTATCAAAAATAAAATATTACCCCACAACTATATGTTGTACACATTTTATATCTCTGTATTGCATGACTTACTTACAATATTAAAATATTTTGTATATTTGTAACATAAAAAAATAAAAAAAAAAAACTAATATAACAGGAAAGAAAAATTAAAAAGTCAAACAAAAAATCAAACAAATCCATGAATAAGAAAAAGAAAGAAAATTTTGTAAAAAATTAAAATCTAGAAAGAGAAAAACAAATAACGGAACTCATTCCATTATTTTTCTTCTTTGCCTTTAGCAATTTCAATAACCAAATCTTTTGATCATGTTCCTTTAAACATTCCATTAAAATATATACATTCATGCATATGTATGTTAACATATTTTACATACCTATATTAACATTCATATAAACATTTATTTAAAAAATTTATATATAATACAATATCATATAAGTAAGTGTATTTATTTTACAGTTTAACAGTTATATTTATGCACTGTTACCATTTCATTTTCTTCATACTTTTTTTTTTTTTTTATTATTTAAAATAACGGGACTTAAGTAAAAAATAAAAATCTTTATAATACGGCGTTAGAATTAAAAAAAAATATATACAAACATATATAAGAAAATAAAAAAATGAAACAAAGCAATAAAAAAAAAAAAAGGATGGTAGATTTTATAGCAACAAATGAGAATAGAAATTAAAACGAGAAAGGATAAACGAAATAAGAAAAAGAGAAAAAAATGGGGAAAAGGGTAGTAATAACAAAATTACAAAATAAAAAGATAAGTTTTGAGAAAAAAAAAACGAAATCATTTTTATTGTAAAATAAAATTAAAAGATGGTAAGGACGATGACTGAGGTAAGCTTTAATAATATAACAATACAAAAAGTTAGTATAGTCTTTTCCATATATTGCCTTGAAATTATTACATTAAAAAAAAAAAAAATTTTTTTTAACTAAATGCATAAATATCTACTTTTATATAATATGTTGTACATTTAATATTATATACTTACTACATATATAGTTTGTATTAGAAAAGTATATAATTCCATATATAAATACAATATATGTAATGAAAAAAGTAACATTTAACATTGTTTTATTTCTGTTTAAAATGATGAAAAAAGTGTAGTTATAATAAAAACCATTTTTTTTTTTGCTTCCATTGACATTTGTATTGTATTTTTCATATTTTTTACTATTTTAACTGTAAATGCATGGTATATAAGTACAATGTTGTAACATAATGGCAAAGATATGCGATATATATATGAGATATATATATAAATATATATATACGGTCCGGATTTATATACATATATAAATAATAATATATTTAAATTGAATTTATATTATATATTTAAGATATTTGTTTATATTACAAATTTATTATTCTGTTCTATGTGGAACTGTTAAGTTTGCTAACAATAACACCAGTTTTAAGATTGTTTTTTTATTATGAGTATATTAAAATCTAATTTTAAAAAATAATAGTAATTGAAACCGGAAGCATAAAACTGAATATTAAACAAAAAACAGGAAAATACTTTTTAAATATTGGAACAAAAACGATTTTAAATGACGAATGGTTAAAATAATTAAATTATTTTAACTACAAATTTAAAATGTTGTGCATATCTATATACTTATATACTATCCTATAAAATTATTCTATTTTGTTTATTGAAAAAGAAATTAAAAAATAAATAAAATAATTTTCCACTATAAACCATTTTCTACTAAATTTTATTTTTCAACTTAAGGAAAACAAAAAAATATGTTCGCGCTTATTGTATTTCAGGTTTCAATTTCTTGTGATATTATTTTAGAAATTTAATATTCATTTTTAATTAATTAATTTAGTATTAATTAAATAAAAAGAACTAACAAAATATATAACCATAATTAAAGTACAAGTATGTTATTAAAATTTTTTCCATTGTATTTTTTTTTAAATTAATGCTAAGTTTTTCTGAATTTTTTCAGTTTTCGTTACAATTTGAAACTGAATTGTTCTATTAATTTATTTTTAACTTATCTGAATTAATAAGTTGCTATAAAATGTAATATATGTACATGTAAAGAAATAATAAAAATTATTGAATTATAATACAAGTAGCGTATACATTATAGGACGCAATTTTTTTTTGTTAAAAAAAATGGCCATCATTGTATTCAATGCAAAACATTTTTCACTCTATTAAACTTCTTTTAACTATACAGAAAAAAAATTATAGGATATCAATCAATTTTTGTATTTATTAAATGTATGTACATATTATATACTATTAAAAAAAAATAATTAAAAAAAACTTTTATTTTATTATTATACAATTTAGATATGTAATGGATCTTATTCAAGGTTTTTTTAAAACAGGGTGTTGACACTTTTACCATTATATTATGTTGATATGATTTTCATTAAAAACTAAAGTGATACAATTTATATATCAGTCTACAATATTATATAATAAATGGCATTTTCACTGGATGTTTCTAAATAAATTTTTTTTTTTTCATTGTGTTTATATATTTCGACTATTTTTCTATTTTCTTTTTTTTTTTCTCTCGTTTTGTTATTCATTCATTTTCTTTTAAATTAAATGATATGCCAACATTATGATGTTCATTTTATTTTGATTTTTCTTTTCTCTCTCCTTTATTTCTCTTTTTTTCTTTATACATTTTTAAAGTATATGTATATAAGGATTCTGTAACTGTTATTAACATCATTTTATGAAAATATGTTCAGAAATGTTATAAAGTTTATTACAAAAAAAATTTTTAGTAAAATTAAAGGAAACATTTTTTTGGGAAATAAAAAATCTTGGAAAAATCAAAAGCGTATATAAAAATGATTCAGAATAAACCTTAAAAAAATTGTTGTTTTCAAGTAAAAAAAAAGAGAATTAAATTCTCTTAAAGTAAGGTATTATTAAAAATACGGATTTATTGAAATTAGATTTTTTTTTTTTTTAAATACTTTCATCAAATTATAGAAGATTAGCTTTCTACTTAAAATATTATCCTTCCGTATATATTTTCGTTAAATATGATTTTTTCTTTTTATTTTTTTTTTTGTATAAGTGAAAAGTGGTGAAATAATTAATAAAAATGTTGTAAATTTACATTCATATTATTATGTATGTATTATCAAAAAATTAAAAGGGATTATTTGAAAAAATTATATATAGTTTTTTCTTTTCGGTTTCAAACCAGTAAAAGTAATTATACTTTATTTTGATTGCTATTTGATGACTCATTTAAAATTCCCGCGAATATTAAAATATAAATTAATTAGTTATGTTCTTTTTTGTGTTCATATTTACATATTCCTGTTCTTCTCACTCAAATACAGGAACTTCTAATCTTTTTCAGAGCTCTCTGACTCAGTTCTTTCGAGTTAATGAACAAAACAAAATTTTTCTTTAAATTTTTGGAATGTTTCAGATTTTTTTTTAGAATTTCTGCCTAATAATTATATAAGTCATGTGTTCTTTTTTTAATTAGTTCTTGCAAATAAAAGCAAATTTAACTTAGGGTAGATTCCTATTTTTTCATATTTAAACCAAAAAAGCACTCTGAAGAAAAAATCAGACTGTTTTTATAAATATAACTAGCTATATATTATATAAATGTATAAAATATACATAAATATTCTACTAAAAAAATGTGGGCGAGAAAAATTTGTTTGACATAAAAGATAGCACAATATTAATAGAAAAATAGTACAAAGCAAAAAAAAAATTATTATAAAACATAATTTATATGAAAAGGCAACATAATCAAAGATTGTAAAATTAACATATACATAAAAACATAAAAAAGAAAAAAAAAACCAAAAAATGTACATAATAATCAGTTAATATACATTTAATATACAACATTATGTGGAATATTTCAATTTTTTTTTTTTTTTTTGTTGATGAAAGTTATCTACATTTTCTCGTTACTGACAACAATGTCAACATTAATGAATGAAAAAAAAGCATAAGAAACCATCAAAAAAGAAAGAAAAAATAAATAATCAAAATTGACTCAAAAGATATCGTATCGAATTTATAAGTTGTTACAAAAAGTTGGACTGTAAATATAGGATGTCAACAACAATAATGACAACAAAAATAAACTATAATAATAATCAACTTTTACAACAAATTAAAGATACCCTTGAATAAGAAAATTTTACAGCAAAAAAAAAAAAATTAAATACATCATCGCCTATATTATCAAAAAGTAAAAATTTATAGAAAAATTTTTTACGAAAGGAATATAAGATAAAAATTAAAGTATATATAAAAGATATCTTGCTTATTTTTATTTTTTTATAACTTTTATCAGTCAAAAGTATTTGGAAAAAAAAAAATCATTTGCAGAACTAATTTTAAATATTAATTATATAAAAAAAAAAAAAAATAAAAAATGATCAACTAATTTCAAATTTTTTTTTTTTTGGGTGTTCCACTTGAAAACAATGAACAAATCCTTAAATTTATTTCGTTAATTTTTTTTTTTTTTTTTTTGAAAATCGAATATTCTCTTATTCATTTAAGCTTTTAAAACTCTATACACATGACTTTAAATAAATTATTATTAGAATTCAGATTTAACGCAAAATCTGCTTAAATTATTCTTATCCAATTTCTTACATTCTTGATTTCTTGAGGTCAAATCAAGGCATTAAAATTGAATATGTTTTAAAGCGTGGTAAAAGTCCAATCATTTTACTGTCAGTTTTATGTTCTAATTCTAAGAAATCGCATCTAATTAGTAAAAGATAAGAAAAAAAAAAACCATCTCAAAAAACCAACTATATGCGTAAAAGATGTTTGAAAATAGGCGGAAAATTTTTCAGCAGATTATAGCGCAAGTTCAAAATAAATAGAGTTTTTCATGAAATATTGAGGTTTATATGGTTCTCGAAATAATAACTTTTAAAGATATATTCGTTTATATCAGACTCATTATGGTAATGAAAAAAAAATCCTTAAAAGGATCAATTGTACATAAACACATATGTAAAAATCATGTTTTTTGTTAAATTAGACCATTTAGTTTTTAAGTCTAACTATAGTTAAAAATTTAATACTTTTTTTGTATCATTTTAATATGTCTATTACCATTGTTATTTAGTTTTTTTTTTGTATTTTATTTTTTTATTCATTTATACTTGTGTTCAGTGTTACGATTTGTTAAAATTTTTATTTCAATTTTTCTTTGTCTCTTTCTGTTTCCATTTTTTTTGTTTTCTTTTTTTTTTTTTAATATTATTGTTTTCTTTTCAAACTTTTGAAATGGAAATGATAGATTTTTTTATGTAAAATTTTTTTTGGTTTTTTTTTTTTGTTTATTTTTTTTTTATCTGTAACTTGTGTGCAATCACAGTTTCCTTTTTCTGTTGCTTTTCAGTTTCAAAATTGTTGCTATTGTTTTTGTTATTTTCATTTTTTTTTTGTTTCGAATTAAATGAAATGACAACTCAATGTCATATCAATTTAGCTGAAACTGATATTATTTGTTTTCGTTTGTTGTTCAAGTCATTTTGTGCTGCTGTTATGTTATAGCTTTTTCTATATTTGTTGCTTTTGTGTTCCAATATGAAATTTTATTTAATATACATATATAGGTTATAAATAGGAAATTAAAATAGAAGATATGAAATAATAAAAACAAAAAAAAAAAAAGGAGCAAAAAAAAAATTCAAAAATAAAACATAAATAATTAAAAAAAAAAAATAAGAATTATAATTTTTTTTTCTTCCTAAGTTTTCTTTTTTTTTTTCTTTATTAACAATTCAAAAGTTTGAATTAAAATAACAGAAATAAAAAAAAAAAAAAATTAATCCTTGAAATTAAGTTGTGAAAAATGAGGGAAATAAAATAAATATAAATAAATAAAATAAAATAAAAAAATGTTTAAGAATACTTCAATGAAATATTAAATTAGTTTTTAATATAAATTTCTAATTAAAAACAAAATTATGATTATTTTTCTTTCAAGGATTTAAAAAAAAAAAAACAAAAAAAAAATTGCATATTTATAGACAAATACTAAATTTATATGTATTTGTTTAAGGGGAAACGGCTATTTTTGTTAACGTAATATCGTTTTAGATAGATGGTATTTTATACATAGCTTTTAAGGTGTCAATCGTTTTGCTTTAACAATGTTTTAATAATTGTAGAAAAAAAAATTAAAATATTAAGTAAAATAAAATGTAGGCGTCTATTGTACAAAACATTAACGTAAATGAAACACTAAACATAAATTTAACTAAATTTAGCTGAAACTGATATGATTTGTTTTCGTTTGTTGTTAAAGTCATTTTGTGTTGCTGTTTTGTTATAGCTTTTTCTATATTTGTTGCTTTTGTGTTCCAATTCATATTGGAATTTGTTGCTTTTGTGTTCCAACTGCGTATTGTACAAAACACACTGTTGAATTTTTGTTTGAAAACTGTAAATGTACGTTTGACTTTTCAAAACGACGTATGGTTGAGTTTCTGTATCTATTAAAATTGCTTATGGGGATGTTTTGTTTTTTATTTTTAAAAATTTAAATGAGGTAATTTTAATTAATTTATTTTAAGTTTAAAATTATTTAATATGTATATTTTAGTTCTTTAGCAAAGAAGAGAAATAGGAGTGCTGATAAATAAAATTCTTCTTCTATAGAATAAAATATACAATAAAAACTATGCCTGATATTGCCAAATCATTCTAGAAAGGCAAAACACTAAGAAAAATATCGCAGTTTTGGGAAAAGCTGTTTCTGGATTTAAATTCCTTGAACCTTCCATCTAAAACTGGAACAGAATTAGTTCTTCTTTTAGAAAATGCACTGCTAATGAATCTCATATTTGACATAAATCAATAAAATTTTTAAATTGAAACAAATTTATTTTTTATTCTAAAAAAAAATTGGTAAATAATATTATGTTTTACCCTGTTATTCTATTGTTCTATTAATTTATTTCACAAAATAACTATAGATAGTTTATATAAATGTTTAGTATTACTAAAACCATTCGAATAAAGACATAAAATAAAATTATTAAATATGTCACTTACTTAATGTTCCTTATCTTTTATTTGAAATTGAAACTAATACAAAAAAATTATTATTTTAATACTTAAGTTAATATTTTATTTAAGTTTTAAATATTATACATTTTACATTTATAAGTTGAGTTTAAAAAGTACTTATTACATATTTGACATTTCACAGCAGACGTCAATTAAATTTTGAAAGTACTTTATTCCCGCGCTTTGTACCAATACCAAAATAAACGTATAAGGTGAAAATTTACAAACGTACGTTTTTGTTTTAATTTCATTTTGAAAAGTTATTTTTGATTAGTATTTAATTTATAAAGTATTATATATTAGTTTTCTACTTTCAAGAATCAGTGATCACTCTATAAATTCTTCGTTATTTTATTAAAAGTAGCTGTCCATCTTATTAATTGTATTCAATCCATATATTGATGTTGCTCCTCCCTTACCATATATATATAGACAATGTTTTAAAAGATGTATATACGTTTTTGTTATATTTTACAATAAAAATACTGAAAGTATAGTTTATGCCGAATTATTTACCAAATTTTTTATTAAATAATTACTATTGAATTAAATAATTACTCTTTTTATATCTTAAATTTGAGAATAATTTATTATTCAAATAGTAATAGAAAAAAAAAATAAAAAAATTGCTCTTTAAAATTATTTTACATTTTTAATTTTTTTTTTTAAAATTATAGTGATGAAAATACAGCTGTTAATCATTCGGGTGGTATATCACATGTCGGTGGTAGTGGTAACAACGAACATGAAGGTTGGCGTCGTCCCAGATCAGAATCATCTGCTGATGCTGAAAGTGTTTATATGACAAATGCTGTATTAGCTGATTCAAGTTATTCACATCATGGTGCTGGTAATAGTGCAGGTGGTGGTGGTGGTGGTGCGAGTGGTGGAGGTGGAGCTGGTGGTATTCCATCTAGAAAATCAAGTGTAAGTAAAAAACAATTTATCTTTTTTTCTGTTTTTTATTCTAACACTTTAAGAACACAATAATTTAATTATTGAAATTTTCAAAAATCATATAAATATGAGATCATAATGAAAGGAATAGAAAATTAAAGAAAATAAAAAAAAAAAAAAATCAAATTATAAGATTTCATACTAGAATATTTTTTTTTTTTTTTTTGTATATGATATAAAGAATGGCGCCTTAATCTGAGTATAATAATTTCATTATTTTTTATTTTTTTTTTTTTTTTTTTTCTAAACAAGCACTTTTAAATTATCATCCATCATTTTCAGATTCTAATCTGTCAAAAGTCTACAAAACAGTAAACATTAATTGAATAAAGCTAGAAATAAAATAAATCATAGATTTTCATACAAAATAAAATTAAAGAAAAAATGAAAGTAAATTTACTAAGAAAATTTCATCGTTAGATACGTTTTATTATTTTCCTTTTCAATTTTATAAATAAAGTTTTGATTCCCATGAGATCAGTTTTTGTGAATTAAGAAGTATTTATATTATTTTCATATTTTTCATATTTCTGTTTTAATTTTTTTTACTTCTTTTTTATCTTTTTCATTTTTTTTTTTTATTTCCTTAAAGAATCTAATATCTTTTGAATTGAACTCGAATTTAATCTATAAGTAAAGGATATTTCAAATGTAATCGATACTTATATATAGTATTTAATATAATATGAATTTTGATAGAAAAAGTACAAATATTAAAATCGAATTTATCCTTTAGTTATTTTTTGAGACTGTAATATTTTTTTTTTTTTCAGCTTTTTGAAAAAATATAATATATAAATAGAAATAACATATAGAATGAAAATAAAATTAACTGAACGGAAAATGTGATTATTTTTTTTGCTTTTCATTTTATTCTTATTATTGGCGTGAGTTATACACATATAAAAAAAAATATCCTTAATATGTTCTAAAATTTGTATATTAAATCTGTTACACACTATAAATTTATGATCTAATTATTTATTTTCTATACAATACAATTTTTTTGCTTTATTTGAAAAGACTGATGATTCGAATTATACGCAAAATCTATTGAATTCATTTATATTTGCCATTAATCATCCTTAGTTTTAAGCTGTAGAACATAATTATATTATCTTTTCAACTTTTGCAACTAAATTCTATATGTAAAGCAAAATAATTCTCTAATTTATGAGTTGTCTGATATCGACTACGAAGAGTTCTAATTACAATCCTTTTTTTTTTTTTTTTAATTTCGCCTCAAAACTATAATTATATATAATTTTCATTGATTCCTGTTTCTTGGATCTAAATTAATTATAATTCTATTTTAAAAAGAAACAACCAAAATCTATTTAATAATCAATAAAAAACTATATTGGAGACTATATTTATAATATGAATCCTTTAAAGGATGTTTTTCTGTTTTAGTTCACATTTGTGCTCTGAACAGATATAGTTAGAGTACTTTTTGAACAGATTAAAAATATTTTATCTCTAAACGCTCCGAAATAATTTTGAAACACAATTGAACTTTAATCTTTCAAAAGTGTCAAATCATACAAAAAAAAATTTTTTTTGACATTTAAATTCAAAAGCTCTAAATGAGCGCGCCATCTGAACACAAAATATAAACTCTGATCATTGCAGAAAGAAACACAACTTTGGGTGGTTTTTTTTTGACAGTTTTTTTTGACAGATCTGAACTAAAAAAAATACCACCCAAAGCTACATAAGAATTTTAATCAGCTAAGTAATTACAAACATTTTTTTAAATACATGATACAGTTTAAAAGAAATACTTACTCAAAATTCTCTTCTAAAACTTACAATTTTACGCATATATTTATAACTATAGATCACATTACATTACAAGTACACATTCATATATTTTTTGGATTTGGTTTTTCTTGAATATCTTTCATTTTTTACCAATCAAGATGCAATCCCAGTCAAGAGTAATAAGAAAATATATAATATACGATTTTTAACAATAAAAAAAAAAATATAAAAAATATTTTTTTTTTTTAAGTGTTAAATATCATAAGAAATCCTTTGAAAAATATTATTTATTCTGTAGCAGGAGTTAAAAACATTCAATTTTCTGCTGCGGCTAAAAAAGAAGAAACTTGTGGAATGAAATAAAGAAAAATGTTAAATTTGACATACCGTTTAAATATGATCATAAAATTGCGAATGAAAACAAGAAAATATTATATAACAAAGTTTTCTTTTACTTTGTTTTTTATCATATTTTTGATGAAAAAAATTAAAACAAGAAAAATACAACAAAAGAAAAAAAAAATTTATATTTGAAGTGAATAAAAAATGACTTGATATGGTTTATTAAAGTTAAATGATATTTTGAACCCCACATATATACAATATAATACATATACATATATATATCTTACACATGGATATAAATTTGAAAAAAAAAAAAATTATTTTTGATTTATGATCAAATATCACATATAAAAAAATATATATGTAGTAATAAATATATGTATATTATTCTTAAATATGTAAAAAAAAAATGTCCTTTTGAAATTTAAAAGTTAAAACCAAAGGAATTATATAAGTAAGTAATATGTATTCGTATATTTGTTCTATATATATATATGATATTTTAACCATTCATTCATTCTAAAAATTTAAATAAAATTTGAGGGTTCGAATAAAATAAAAATTAAAAATCGATTGGGTTTTGAATATGGATTGCAAATAAATGTTGAAAGGCAATAAAATATCTGAATAAAATGAGTATATTATTGACTCTTTACGTTTTCCATTTTTATTTTTTTTTTTTTTTCACTCGTTTATATGATTTGATTTGAACCAATGAATTATGAATTTTATTTATTATTTTCTCATGTATATATATAAACATATATATATATATTCTTATATATACATATTCTTTATATACTCACTTTCTCTTTTAGCCAATATTATAGAGCATCTTTTTTATTTTCTTTTAACTGTTACAGAAATATCTTTCAAATACTTATTAAGTTTATAGATGAAGGTAAAATATGAAACATGACTTTATGGGTTTATATTTTTTTATATGTACGCATTCATATACGTACATATAATATATTGAATATGTAAATTTTATTGGTTTAAATATAAATGTGTTGAAAATTTCGAATTTAATTTTAAATTTTTCTAGTGAATTTCACAAAAAAAAAAATTTTTTTTTTATTTATTCAAAAAACCACAGAATCAGTAGGTGATTTTATGAGAAAACAGAAAATAAAAAAAAAATATATATTCTTGACATTTAAAATAAATAAATTAAAATAAGAATAGGTGTTTAAATTTTTTTTTTTTTTATCATTTACTGTATTTTAAGAATTTATTGAATTGTAGATTCAGATGCTTTCTGAAATATTTTTAGATATCATACACTATTAGTAAACCTAATAGATAATAATCTGAATTTAAAATTTTAAATATAAATACAAAAATTAATAGTAAGTATATGTTGAAAATACAATTACATAAGATTGATAATGTTTAAAAAATTAAGAAATATAGTACAAGTACAATTAAACTTTTTTTTAATAAATATTGATTTTTAATTCTATTAAAGTGTTATTACAATATACTAATAATTTAAATTTATATTACAATATACATACCCATCCAAATAAAACAACCTTCAAGTCGTTTCGTTTGCCGTAGCAAATAAAAATATGTAGCTGTGGCATATGCTGAGTTAATTTGATTTATATGTATGCACTACATAAAACATCCGTAAAATTTAATAAAATATATTTTTCTACTCTCCAGTAGATCTTTCATATAATATGCAATCAATAAATAAATCATAAGATTAAACATCACAAAAAGTCTACATATTTATATTCTTAAAGCTCTAACTTTACTTATTTCCAGTCATGGCAGCAATGCCAACAATAATAAAATTAATTGCTCTATAAATTAAATTTAACAATTTTGCTCTATAATTTCAAATTTTTAAAGGACCAAGGAAACAGTAATCGACAATGTTTTGTAAGGCAGCAGGATTTTGTTTCATTATCCAAGTATACATTACTGTTTAAATTTAAATATTTTTTGCAAATTTTAATTTTTTTTCCCGAATATTTCCTAAATCACAAATTTAATGTGGGAAAAAATATATTATTATAATGAATATTTATTTGTTTCTTGATTCTATAATCAGTTTAAAAATTAAAATCGAAACCATGATACAAATGTTTTCTCTGTAAAATAAATGAAATTATATATTTAATTTTTAATTTATAAATTTAATATTATGTTGAACTTATATGTTCAGTTGTATTAATTAATTCAAATATGGGTTACATTTTAATTTTCAAGTTAATAGTTTAACAATTATTGTAGCTACATATTGAATGTAGCTACAAATAGCCGCCTGAAAATATGCAAAGTTGTAGATTAATAAATTATGGAATTAATCTACATCTAATATATATATTAACCTCGTTGGCGGAGTTGGTAAGCTTGTAGCTTATCAACCGAGGGAGTTGGGGTTAAAATCCTGCACAAGTAACAAGTTTTATTAATTGAAAATAAATTGTCTTTACTATATAATATAATAAAAACAAATTAAATAACATTAATTTATACATTAATAATAATATTCGACCTATAATGACCTTAGTAGCCGTTGATTTTGTATTATTCGATTATCCTATGTGATTTGTAATATTATTATAAATAAATAAATAAAATAATACATAATAATATATTAAATTTAATTTTAAAAATAATTTTTTGAAAATATTTATTTAAAAGCTTAAAAAGCCTATTGAAAAAAAGCCTATTAACAAATAAATCTAAAGTACTCCATACAACTTAAAAAAAAATTTTTAATCAGAATAAAAGACGTTTCCAAAGAAATGCTGGATAATTCAATTACTGGAAACAATAAAGGAATGAAAAGTTTTTTTCTTTTTAATTTAATTTTCTCCTATATAGATATACATACAACACTTGTATGTGTATGTATGTATAATAAAATTTCTTAATAGATTAGCATTTTTCTTTTGGATCAATGCTTACAGACATTATGATTATTCCGTTTTAAAATAAAATAATATCCAATATGTATATATCGATATATTTTATATAAATATATTTATGTTATATATATATTATAAAAAACAACTCGCGTATTTGAAAATTGATTTAAATTGAAAGAACCAAAAAGAAAAAAAATTAAAAAAATCAAGAGTTTGCAATATTCCCTATGTGGTTCCCCTATACTTAATATTCTAATAACCCAACTAGACATTGCTTAAAACATTTTAAATGAAATTATTATTTTACATAATATACGAGATGAAAATATATTGAGTTTTTATATATTATTTTTTTATATGAAATTCTAAAAATTAGTTTTTTCCTTTACCGATTAAATGTATTGCATTTTAAAATGTATAACTATTAAATATATATATAATACTTATCGTAATTTATATGAATTTGTCCAAAAACAAATAAATAAAAGATATTTAATTTTGTCAAATATTTTCTTAATTAATTAATTTATTTATTTATTTTTTTTTAGTGCATTTTTGTGCCATATAAATGTAAACAGGAAATTACACAGCCTTTCCTTTTCTGGCGTGGCTGTAAATGCCATAAGGGGGAATAACTCTTATGGCGTGTGTGGGATTCGAACCCACACTCCCTCGGTGTCTACAGCGTATTTTATACCGAGGCCCCTATTAATTCATTTCGTGATGTACTTAACAAATCATTATCAGCTTTTTTCAATAGCCCAAAGTGATGATGATATATTAGGAATGCATTCTTAAAAATAAGATAATATTTTTCAAGAGACTAAGATTAAATTGAAATGTGTTAGATTTTAATGAAAAGTTTATAATGTTATTAGAAACTATTATATAATGCAGTTATTATTAATAAATAATTATTTAGGCCTAATATCCTAAAGGAAACCGTGTTAAATTATTCCAGATAGTGTTTTTTTTTTTTTGTTATAAAAATACAATCATTGATTCAATAGTGAAAATTATTTTTCTATAGTTTTTTCTTCAACACTTAATAAAATATATTAAAATTTATTCATATCATGTAAGTATATTTTATGCTAAAATCTTAGATAAATACACTAACATGCAAAAACATGCAAATAACAACAACAGCATGTTAAGTAAATAAACGACACCTTTTAAAATGTTAGTTAAAAAACAGTTCAATTATAAATTTAAAAGACTAAAGAGAAAATTCCGAAAAAACAAGCGCTTGTATTAAATTAATATTAACATAACATAATCTTTATTTAATATATCATTTATATTGATTCTTATCAATGCTAAATATTTATTATGTGCAGATTATAAAAAACTTTTCTTATTTTAACATTTGAAAATTGGAAAGTTCAAAAGTTAAAAAGGATCAGATTAAACTTCATCTTAAATTTCCAATTTATAGCCAAAGATTTAATTAAAAATTTCTGTTTTTTAATGTGTATTTATATTTCTAACATAACAAATTTGAAAGACCTTTAATCTCAGATCAATATACATATTACTTATAATATCTAAAATACTAGCCCTAAGATTTTAGATACATCTAGTGTTTTTTGAATCTTCAATAAATATACATGTAATTTCTTTAAAATTTTACTCAGGATTTAAAAAAAAATTCACACTTAGAAATTGTAGTCTGTAAACGTTTAAATAGCGATAGTTTGGGTATAATACGATTTCGATTTCATAAATAAGTAATTTGATGTAGAAAGAAACTTTTAGTAAATTTTAATTGATAAAATATTGATGAATTGAAAAAAGATAACAGAAAAAAATTTATAACATCCTGAAACCGACTGAAGATAAATATATATGTCTTACGAAAATTATATACATATTATACATAAATATTATAATTAATTGACAATTGTATCCATTATTTGGATCATAAGTGTACATAACAATATGTTATTATAAAGGTAGAAAAAAAAAGGAAAAAAGGAAAAAAGGATAAAAAAAAAAATAAAAAATGAATACGAATTTGTGTTTTGTCATCTTTCAATATCATATCATGAAGGAGTTTTCGTATCCTTTTGTTTTTTTTTTCTTTTAAATCGTTCTTTCTTATTTCTTATAATCGCATTTTCACTTTGTTGGAAAAATTCCAGATGTGAAAAGGTTCGAAATAGAAACAAGAAGAAAATATTATTTTATTTTATTTTTGTTATCTATTTTTTGGTCTTCTTTTTTATTTTTTGTAAAGGTATTTAAGGGTTGTCGTTATTGTTATTGTAGTTCTTGCTGTTGTTATTCCTAGTACTTTAGTTGATTGTTGCTGTGAAAATATTTCATAGAATATCTATAAAAAAATATTTCTTTTTTTGTGTTCACATAACAAATTGCTAGTAGAAGAAGAAAAGAAGAAGGTAAAATGTAAATCAACGGTTTTTAAAAGGTCACATTTCCAAAAACAATACAAACTGTTTATAATTGTGACTTGCACAAAAATTTGAAAATTCCATGTAATAGGAAAAAACGTGAAAATAGGACTTTTCTGGAATTTTGAGGGGCTGTATGTCCGGAACCCTATATAACTAAGAAAAACCGTTAACCCACGTAAAAACATATTATTGAACCTTAAATTTTCATGTCTTGCTTCATGTCAAATTCTTCACAAATTCTCAAAATTTCAGGTTCCTATCTCAAAGCGCGCCGGAGTTATGAAAAAAGAAATATCATGTAAAATTTGTTTTTAACATAACGGTAAATTTAAATAGTAAATTACAAAATATTGCATAATTTTGATATTGTTTTATAGAGATAAGAAAATTTCCGATCTTCTAGTGTTTTTAGATTGTAAAACTACTACGCAGAGCCTGAGATATAAACATCTGAAAATAGGGCTTTTTTGCAAATTTGGGGGGCTGTAACTTTGAAACTCTATACAATTAGAAGAAACCATTAACACACATAAAAATATATTACTGGAGCTTTAATTTTTTTGTCTTGCTGAAGAAAAATCCTAAGGTGCCTAGGTTAGAGTTGTCTAAAAATAGCTTTATACTATTTTTTATTTATTATTAGCTTTATATTATTTTTAAAAAATACTTTAAATTTTTGAGTCCTAATAGCTCTCAAACAGGGCGTAGTACAAAAAAATTGTCTGAGCAAACTTATACTAATTCTAAAAGTTCTTTCTTGCCTCAAAATTTGAAACCCCTATCTAAAAGCGTCCGGAGTTATGAAGGTAGAAAAATCATGCAAAATTTGGTTTTTACATAACGGTAAATTTAAATACGAAATTTAAAAACTATATATAATATTAATATTGATTTATAAAGTTAAAAAAAATTTCTGTCGAATAGCGTTTTCAGATTGAAAATATGTTAAGCGGAATAGCGTTTTCAGATTGAAAATATGTTAAGCGGAACATGAAATAAGGTTGTAGATCCCTGATGGATGGGGCAACATGAAAAGGTTGTTTCACAAAATTAATTTTTTTATGAGACTTACCCATGGTTAAAATGTGTTTACTCTATCTTTAACGGTGTAGAATTTTTATAAACAGACGGACAGACGGACGGACAGAGTAAAACTAATAGGCACATTTTTTCAAATTTTTTTTTCAAAAAAGGGACAAGAAATGGGACAAGAAAAGCTCTGCTGTTGAATTTTGTATTTGGGTATATAAGAGAAGGGAATTACAGTAAAGTGACAAAATTGGTTGATAATTTTTTTTATTATTTTTTTTTTGTATGATATTTCTAGGAAATTGAAGACATCTTGGAAAATTTCCAAGAATTAAGGTATATTAGAATAGGTAGAAAAAAAAACAAAAAAGAACCAAAAATATTAAGCAAATGAATCATTTTTGAATATGTATAAAATAATATGTATAAGTCTATAAAATAAAATAAAAGTTAATATGTACAGGATGATTAAGTATTTCATTTTACAAATATATTTTTAAATTAAATAACAATTAAATATTTCTTAAGTTTTTAATTCCAATGGTAGCACACGAAGTCAGCTGCTTTAGACTATACTAGTTTCGATTTATATATCTAGATACAAATTATTTGTTAAAAATAAAATGCTATCTTTTTAAGTAAACATATGATGATACAATGAAGGTTTATAATACCATTTCTTTTTTTTTTTTCAATTTTAAGGGATATGAAAAGGAAATTCGACGTTTAAACGAATTGAACGAAAGAACATTTTAAAAGTTAGGAAGATTAATATGAAAATCAAAATATTTAGGAAAAAATCCAAAATCACTCTATCACACTATGTCACTACAAATACAATAAATTGTTTTATTTACAATAGACATAATTTACACATAAATGTACACCTGATAAATGAAAAATAAATTTTGTATTTTAGTACAGTGAAAACATAACGATGATGATGATGTTGAAAATTTTTTTTTTCAATATTTATTTTTAGTTTTTTTTTATCTTTCCACCCTTTATATTATCAAGCTTTATACTTTGTTATCGTTAGATACTTTCTATAAGAAACTCTTTATAAATAAAATGAAAAAAAAATTAAAAGAAAAACGGATATTGATTTTTGGTAGATGCTTGTGCGACTCAAAATGGATTCGTCACCATGTGTGAATATCTTGTTTCTAAAAAATAAATTTCTTTGAATAGAAAATATTTTGGAAGGGTATTTAAATCTATTTTAAGTTAAAAACATTTTTTAAATCTATATAGGTAAAATGGCAAATTAATATGGACCTCAATTTTCAAGAATGATAAATATGAAAATATGAAAACATATGAAAAATATTCTTTAGATTTGATAAGTTTTAGGATTATTGAATATTTTTCACCAAAAAAAAAAAAAAGAAGAAGAACTTTTATCTTAGCATGTAAAATAAATAAAAACATAAAAGCAAATGACTAATTTTAAACTTTTATATTTTTCCTTCTTCTGTTTTTTTATTACTTTAAAGGTTAATGAGCTTTAACTTTTTAGTAATTTTTCCTTCGTCTATCAAATCCTTTTGAGTTTTTTACAAATTTATAACATCTTGCATATTTTTTGAAATTATCTTTCAATCTTATTTTCAGTCTTCTATGAATTACTTCATGGAAGGAATCGTTAGTGTAGTTTTAAAGATTTTTTATGTTTATTGTCATTTTTATTTTTCAATATGTTATTCTTATTATACGAACTGCCATGATATTGATACATGACTGAGTTTCAATTCGTCACTGCAGTAGCAAATTATACATTATATCCGCAAAGGATAAAAATTTGAAGAATACGAAAAATTAAAATTCGAAATTTATAAAATTGTGCTGTTTCTTGAAGAATAAGATTGTAATTTTTCTAAACAAATTCCCAGAATTAGAGTAATTGCAAAAAATATATACCTATTAATATTTTGAAAGAAAAATTTAAAAATTAAAATTCTCCATTTTAGTAAATTGTATATTATATTATTATATATGTATAGTTGAATTATATTATTATATTATTTTATATGTATTATATAATGTAGTTGTATAGAAACCAAAATGATTTTAACATAAAGGTACATAAAAAATAAATTCCAAGAAAATGTCAAGATATACTTTAATTTTTCTATTCTTATGTCAATTTTTTCTTTTTTTTTGTTCTGTTTATAATGTCCTTAATATGATGTCTATTTTCTTATATCTTTACAATATTTATATAAATATATATCTTTATATTATGTTAATATTGTGTAAAAAAAATTAAGCAGAAATTTTAAATTACATAATATATGGAATATAAATATATAAAATGGGTTAAATCGCTAATAATCATATACTTATATGTATGAGTATATAATAAAAAATAAAAGTGATACTTGTGTGAGAATTTCTATATTATTAAAAAAAAAAAAAAATTTCTTTATTTTTGTTTCATTTTCATACTTTCAAAATAAATTTCAAAAGGATTTTAAAATAGCATTACATAAGTATAAAAAAACCAACCAAAAAAATAAATAAAAACAGAAAAATAACAAAGCAGATACTTAGGATTTGATAAAATTTCTAGGTTGTTTGTTTATTTGTTTCTTTCCAGAAAATTTATTTTAAAAATTTCTCTTTATCTGACAGTCATTTTATGTACTCATTACTTAGTACATTTAAATTTTAAAAATATAAATATTAAATTAAATTAAATATTTTTCATTTTAAAAATAATTTCTAAACTTTATATACAATATATTAAATTTTAAGCCTCTGGCAGCCTTTAACTCATCTTCAATGGCTAATCTACAATTAATAATATGTTGAAATAAACTTAGCTTGATTTTTAAGATCTTAAGTATCACTATATAATGCATCCATTTTATTTATTAAATTTAAAAATTGATTTATATTAAAATTTTTGGCTTAGGAAAAAACCCGGTCATAATCGTAGTCAAATATTCTTTTATCGTTTATCATAAGATTTCTAAAAATCTTTTAAAAAGCTATCGATTTTTCATTATTGAAAGCTTTAATTTATGCTGTCTAAGAAAATTCCGAATAAGTTACTTAATTTTTGTTTGATTACACGTCAGGGAATTAAAATTTAAAAAATTAAATTAAAGTTACTATTATTTTTATAACGGTAACAATATGTTAAGTATTTGTTTTTTTGTTTTTTTATCATTAAACAAATTCTTATCATAAAGCTTTAAGAGAAAAGTACTTTCACGCGCCAATTTAGAAAATCCTCTTCTTTTTTTGTTTTTTTTGAAAACTTTCAATTTGTTAGAAATATTAGAAAGAGAAAAATCTACAAAAGGAAAAAAAAAAAAAAATTAAAGAGTTTTTTTTCTTTCAGACTGGATCAATACTGAGTAAAAGGATTGAAATTGAAAAATAGAATTAATTGCATTTAAACATGTTTGTGTGTATCTTTAAAAATTTTTGGCAATTGAATTTGATTGTAATGTAAAAGTTTTGTTTTTTATTTTGTTCTATAGATATTAGATCTTTTTCCTTTTAAAAAGAAAAGAAAATAAAAGAAAATGTTTGTTTTTGTTTTTTTGGTGTTGATTGAATTAAATTTCTAATAAGTTTTCTTTTACGTTTTCTCTTTTTTAATGGATAGAAAGTTGTTAATATGTGACATATTATTTAATCAACTCAATTATATAAAATTTATATGATATTTCTAATAAGGTAATTTAATTTAAATACTTATAATATAAATATATGTATGTACATATATTTTTAAAAAATCACTTTGTAACTCTATAATAATTATTAGAATTAAATTCATTTTCGCTACATGTAATATAGAATTAAATTTCAGTTATTTTAAGATCTTTTTACAATGAGAAGAGGAAAAACGAAATCCTTTAAATTAATATGAATTTGAAATTTCGAATTGACTTTTTATTTAATTAACTTTAAAAATTAGTTAAGTTAAGGTAATTTTTTTTGTCTATATTAAATGTATTTATATTTTTAAAAATTAATGTAATATTAATTCAGTAATTTAATTATAACTAATGATTTCCTTTTTTTTCTTTTCTTTTAATACAGATATCAAATGCAAACGGCCTAAAAAAATCCAATAATTGCTTAAGCGGTATCAAAGAATGGTGTATAGCGTGGTGGCATTCAGGTCGTGAAGATCCAGATGATTTTGGAGGTGTTAATTATGAACATGAGGAACCATCAGACTTAGGGTATGCAACACCTGTATCCATAGAAACTCCTTTACAAAGCTCCGTATCCAGGTAGTAAAAAACAAAAACCAAAAAAAAAAAAAACATAAAAAAATTAAAGAAAAACTCCAAGTTATGCGAAACGGAAAATATCGGTTTTTTTTTTTTCTGTTTTTTTATCGAATATTTTAATTATTTTTCAAATTTGCCATCAGTTACGTTTTAAGTTATTTTTTTTTTGTTTCTTATTTTTTAAAAAATAATTGTAATGTTTTTATTTTTTCTATAAAAAAAAATTTAAAAGAAAAAAAAATATATTAATTTATTTGTTGCGTTCAATTTGTTTTGTTATTTTTACGATGCACTTTTAAATGTTCAGTATTTTAAATGGCTAACAAAAAATAAGCAACAATAAATATTTTAGATTTAATCCTTTGAAATTCATCTCAGAAATATTGGTCACAATATATCGAAGTGACTCACTGAACCTAGTTTTGTCCTGTTCTGGGGTTCTATTATGTTATAATATACACTCTCACACCCACTTATACACCCACTTTATATATTATATATATATATATATGTGCGTTTTAGCAGGAAATCAACTTATAACTTCAGCTGTTTTAATTTTTATCAAAAATAAATTTTACCTTGCAGTTCTTTTATTAATTGACTTCTATAATAAAGCACATCTTAGAATATATTTTAAAATTCTAAAGATGAAACAAATGTTAATGTTAAAAGCTTTACTCTTACTTTTTGAACCAAATAATCTAAAGTTTAATAACTTAATACAAAAAATTTGCCTGGAATTGGGAAATGGTAATTGAAAAAAAAAATTGTAAGAAAAAAAAACATAATCCGTATAAAACATAAAAATTTCAAAGGATTAAAATAAATATTTAGCTACAATTCAGCAATTGTATGTTCTTTTTTTTTAAGGTATTTATTTTAATTTGAAAAAAAAAAAAAAATGAAAGCAGCAGGAGTAGTTTATAAAAAATAGCGCACATTTTTCTAGCACATTTGCAGTAAAGTAATTATAAATCGCACAAAACAAAAAAAAAAATCACAAAAAAAATCAAAATTAGATTAAACAGCAACAGCAATAATAAAAAAAAAAATTTAGTTCGATCCAGCTCCTTAAATCCTCACCACAAATTACCCAAAATTCAATAAGCACTGATTCATTATCCTTTATTGTATTGAAAAATAAAATCCCAAAAATTATATAATATTATTATACAAATACACATTTATATTTTTTACTCCTTCTGTATAAATCTGTTTTTCTTTAGCAAAATATATTTCTTTTCTCTGTTTACCTCATTATGTGGTTTTAGTTTTTTATTGTTTTTATAAATTCATTCAATATGGATATAACATTATATGTCTATTTTTATTTTTATATTTTCTGTCCTATATATAATCGTACAATCTATTATTATATATGAATGTATATACTATATGTATTTAGATTAATTTATGAATTACAGGGTAAATTAATAAACAGGAAAAAAAATTATATAAATGACAAGGATATTTTTAAAAGTATATGATATAAAATCATATTTTGATCTTTTACTTTTGAGACACTCAGTCTAAATAGATATATACAGAAATACATATATAATTAGATGCATTAATATATAATATATTATAGAACATATTTATATCTTTATCTACATTTCTTAACAGTATTTTTATTTATTTTTTAACTATGTAGATATTTGGTTCCGTTATTTTATGTTACTTTAAAACTTTTTCTTCCATTTTCGTTCTTTCCATTTTATTCTTCAAAATGTTTATAGCTTTTTTTAAGTGCTTTTTTTATTATATTATCATTCTTTTCTTTTTTATTTTTTTTCTATTTTTGTGCGTTTTTTTTCTTGTTAGCATTTTTATAATTTCTTAATAAATTGCATAGACTTAGGCGTTGTCTTTATTATATTGTTCTTTTGAAGCTCTGTATAAGTTTTTTTTAGTTCATTTAATGCTGATTTAATTGTGTGGACACACCTTGGTTTTTTTTCAAATAAAAAAGGGTATCAGAAAAATATTTCTAATGTGTTTTATAGTTTTCTTTTTCTTTGTTTTAAAATTCCATTTTTAATTAGAATAATGGAATTGCAAACCAATAAAATGAAGAGAAAAATAAACAATAGAAATATATTAGTTCAAGGTGGAAATGGTTTTAAATTAATTGAAAGAATACCAATAATATTATAATTCACTTTCTGAAAATTTGTATATTGGAATCAAAACTATACACCAATAGTATTGAAATTAAATTGAAAATAATTGGAAAATTCAATCCGTTAAAAGAATGTTATAAATTTTAGATAACTTTTATGGAATACATAAAATTTTATCTTTAAGTTTAACTAAATAATTTAAAGCTTAAAATATTGGTGATAATGTTAAGCAAGCTTTGATTTATAAGAGCTTTAATCTAATTGTTTGAGTTTGTTCTAAAAAAATATATATAAATATGCATATATGCTTATATATTTAAGCTTTTACTAAACAAAAATCTTAAAATAAAACTTAATATTAAAATTATCAATAAATCCTAAAATAATTTCAATAATGTTATACCAGCATTTGATTGAATTAGACTGTATTATTATGTAGACCAATTATTATGGCACTTATTTAATAAAACAAACATATTATTTCAAATGCGCAAATTATAAGTGTTTTGTAACATTCTCATTAAATGTTAATTCTGCAATTAATATTTTTTAATTTTAATTTAGAATAATTTTTTTAATTTTTATTGCTTTTTTTATGCTTCTTTTAAGTTTGTTATTATTTCCCCCATTTTCTAATTATTTTCTTTTCTGTTCTACATAGAAAAAATATTTAATAAATTATTATAATCTTTGATAAAATTTTAATAAAGAAAAATTTACATTTAAATTCATTACAAAAAAGAAAAAAAATGTCTGATAATTAAAAAACAAAAATTTTTTTTTTCTGGAATTTCCTTTTTCCTTTTTTTTTTTCTTCAAAAATTTCATTTCAATACAGGTGTACATCATTAAATGTTATACGTGATCCATATTCAACAAATCGACCAGGTATGGTTAGTATAATATCAGATGTATCACCATCACAACCATCATCAACAACATTAAGACCACAGCTGCCACCATTAACACAATTACAAGAAATACCGGGACCACGTGATTCACGATCATTACCATCAAATAGTAGTAATCGTCTTGGTTCACGTTCAGTTAGCCAAGATTCTGTATATACAATATTAATAAGATTACCACCAGATGGTGGTACTGGTGATGAACGTGCACCATCAATTAAAATGATACATGATGATGTTCCTTTACCTGTAATGTCAGTACCACCGAGAAGACCTTTACCATCACGTGATTCAGAATATAGTTTACCAGCAATAAATCGTCGTTTATCACATGCAACACCAGATATTCGTATACCATTAAATGCAAAAATTATACCAAAACCATTAACAAAACCTCCATTAACAGCACGACAAGCTAAAAAAAAGAAAAAATCACAAGAAAAACGTCAAGAAACAAAAGCAGCAAAAACATTATCAGCAATTTTATTAAGTTTTATAATAACATGGACACCATATAATATATTAGTATTAATTAAACCGTTAACAACATGTGGTGCACAATGTATACCACAAGAATTATGGGATTTTTTCTATGCATTATGTTATATAAATTCAACAATAAATCCAGTCTGTTATGCGTTATGTAATGCATCATTTCGTCGTACATATGTTAGAATTTTAACATGTAAATGGCATACTAGAAATCGTGAAGCTTTAACAAGAGGAGTATACAATTAAGGCTTGAGTAAATTAATTTAATTAATAAAAAAATTTAAAAATTAATCGATTATAAAAAGAAAAAAATTTTATGAAAATTGACAACGTAAAAATGACGTTTAAATTTTAAGTATATATTTACAAATTTATTTTATTTTGCAATGGAAATATTTAAACTTTTAAGAATTTATTCGCAAAAAAAAATTCCGCAAATTCATAATACAAAATATAACTTAATATAACTAAAAACTTATTAAAAAATATTTTAATTATTTTAATATTTTAGTTTTTAAAAGTGTGTTCAAGAGAAATTTCTTACACAAAATTTGCTTTTCCTAAATTAAATTTATACTCGTTGAAGGGAATGATTTAAAATTGATGATTTTTAAAAAATGCCAACCTAAGTGCTGGTAATAATGTTTAATTTGACTGTTTTCAAATTTTTATTGAAAAATCAAAAAAAAAAAAAAAATTGAAAAATTTAACCAAAATTAAATTTGTTTTAAGAAATCTTTTAAGAAATTTTTTATTTAGATTATGTCGTGATTTTTGAAAGTTTTATTTGTGCAAAATAAAATGTATCGAAATATTTTTCCACAAGATAATCACGAATTTTTATGAAGATCTAATTAAAACAAAAATTCCATTAATATTTTAAAACCATTCTAGCAATCCTTTAGTCACTTTTTCATTTATTACGCTTTTATATAAGTAAATTAAAAGATATAAAAGAATCCTTTGAAAATAAATTCCATTGTAAAATACAATAATATACATATAATCATATTTTAATTTAATTTTTAATTAAATTGTAGTACTAATTAAAGATTTGACCGCTAGGCAAATACCTAATTCCATTTTGGGTATATTGATTTTTTTTTTTTTATAATAGGATATATTAAGTTAAATATCTTCCAATGTGTATACATGAATATCCTTCTTTATTATATAATTATCAAAATGCTTTAATTAGAAAAATGAAAATTTTAGGGTTGAAAATTTAGTCCTATTTTTTTTTTTTTTTTTAAATGATATAAGAGAGTAAGTTATTCATACCTTTTTACTCATATACATAATAGATTTATGACTAAACTGAATCTTAGAGTACTTGAAGAAAAATTATTTCTCAGTTATGTTGTCTGTTAGTATTAAAGTTTTCATAGCGGATTTAGGTGGCCGAGTAATTAAACATATGGCTTATTAACTGAGGAAATGTGTATACAAAAATTTGAATATAACAAATTACTTTTGCTATATTATATAATATAAACAAAATAAATAATATAACAATATAATTAAAAAATAGTATTTAATTTGTGGGCTTAGTAGACCATATTTTTTGTAATATTATATTTCAAAATGGAAGTTTTTATTGTTTTTTATTTAATTTATTAATCGAAATTTAATTTATTGAAATTAAAAGGTCATAAATTAGTCATATTCAAATATCTATATATATTTTTTTTGTTAAGAAACGAGAGAGAAATATGAGGCAGAGTATAATTTAATGTATTGACAAACCAAAAACAATCAATAAAAATTTGAGATTAATATTTTGAGAACATTATGGGAAACAAATTACTTAAAAATTTGTTTTTTATTAGGATTGAAGGTTTGATGAATCTTAAATTAATTAAAATTTTGCATTTTATTTGCAAACAGTTATAGGAATGTATATTTTTAAATTTCTTTTAATATTTTTTTATTGTAATTATTAATTTATGTTATGATAACTTTTTTTTTGACAGTTTTCTTTTTGAATCTAAGCCATACCTTAAGCTTATTTTAATGATCTTTTACTTAATTTTATAATTGTTAAATTTCCACCATTGTACCTTAATTATATTTTTCAAAACAATCACTAATTATATATGACAAAAAATGTTTGACGTCTGTCAAATGAATTTCAATTTTTCAAAAATTTAAACGTCATAAAAAATAAATAAAATAACAGGGTGCACAAAAAAAAAAAACTCAAATATTAAAACAAAAAGAAAATCATATTTTTTAGGAAAGAAAAAAAAAAAAAACAATTGTAAATGTAAATGTGTAGTAAAATAGAATTGTTACAGAAAATTTTACAAAATTTAAAAAAAAAAAAAACAACTAAAATAAATTAAAATATTTTTAATGTGTTTAGGTACTAAGAAAAACTGAGATTTAAGAAAAGGTTTAACAAAACAAAAATATAATAAGTAAAAAGAATAGTTTGAATAATAAAGAAAAAGCAATTTAGAATTGATTAAAATATATAATATATTTTTTTTAAATAATAAGAACAGTAAAACAACTTTTTTTATCATTAAAAGAATGATTGTGTTTTTTTTTTTTTTTACTTAAAGAAACAAAATTTAAAAAAAAAATAATTTTTAAGAAATTTTCTTCGTTCTACATTAGACAATACTATATATAATACACAATTTGAACATATATGGTCACAAAGTAACCATTTAATAACAATTTCAAATTATTCATTTTTTTTTAATCCTATTTCTAGTCTTGTTAACACTATTCCTATTCTAACGATTAAAAAATTTTTCCAAATCTAATTATTAATATAATTTGTCATATCATTTTTCACTTTCTTTTTTATATTTTTGTTTTTGTTTTTTTTGTTTTTTATAGTGACCATATATACTGAATCTGAATCTAAAATTTTATAAAAAAGTAAATCAAATTGTTAAGTAATAAAAAAGTAATTAATTGATCTGTGTAGTACTTTTACATTTTTGGTTCAAAAATAAAAAATATAAAAATTAAAAAAAAAAAAAAAAATATTGATGTAAGTAGTGAAATTATAGGTAGGTAAATTTATACTAAAAATACTGAAAAAAAAAAACAAAAATACAAAACAAACAACTGTAGTTAGCACGCCATTATTTAAAAAAATAAAAATTTAAAGGAAGTTATAAGAATATTCAAAAAAAAAAAAAATTTGAAAACAAAATGTTACGAAAAAACCCCATTTATTTGAATTTATATAAAAAAAAAACAAAAAAAAAAAAACAAAATTTAAAAATTATTCAAACAAACTGAAATAAAAGAAAATAAAATTTAATTAAAATAAGACAACCAAATAAAATATTAAAATAATTATTTTAATATTATAAAAAGTATATATTAAAATTTTTTTAAATACATTGACAAATATTATATTTTCATAACTTTATTTAATATTATTATTATTTTTATTTAAATAATAGAATAAATTTCTTATATTAATTTATTCAAATGTTTTTGTTTTTTTTTTTGAAAAATTATTACTTTTAATTGAAAATGGAGGAAAACGCCACTATTAAAGGGTACGTTAAATTTAGTATCTTATTATGATTTAAAATCCACGACAAATTATTATTTTTTTATATAGAAATAAAATAATATAGAAAGAAATAGAAATAAGATATCAGAATTCAGAACCAATATAATGAATAATCACTAACAATGATAAAGAAAAATATTGATAATATTCTAATATTCTGATATCTAATTTAATTCGGCAAGTTAATATTGTTTAAAGTTAAAATTATAGGCGTCTTAAATGGTAAATGATAACTTTTATTATAAATTACCAAAAATTTTTCTAAATGTATTTGTATTTTATTTTATTTCTTTTTAAAAAATTTTAATATTACTTTAAATGTTTGGATTTGATGTATTTTTTAAACTGTACTTCATATTTCAACAAATTAAGTTTTTGACAACAGCTGTCATTATATCGAAAAATTTCTAATAAAAATTTAAGTCTATAGACACTTTTTTTTTTTTACATGTTTGCATTAAAACATGCATTAAAAACTATTAAACCGTCAACTAAATATAAAAGAGACAGCATATTATATTCAACAGAAATGAATATAATACTACTATTTATGCATTAGATCGATCGTCATTTGCTATTAAATTTTGTTATTTGAAAAAGTAAATATTATTATTATGGTTTGGAAATTATATAATTATAATAAAAAAACGTGAAAAATATTATCGGAAAAATTGCACGATATATTTTTTTGATCTTTTAAATAAATTTTCAACTATTATTTTATTTAAATGTATTGCTAGATAACAAAATTGGTATCCATATATTTTGTAAATATCAACTGATTATTCAAAGAAGCAGCTAATTTTCCAAAATGACGTTACAATTAATGTCAAAAAAAAAAAAAAAAAATTATTTTGTGGCAGAAAAATATTAAATGAATTAATGCATTAAAAATGAGATTTATACATTTTTATTACATAATATTTTCTTTCTTTTCACACCAATGAAAATTTGACACTATCTCACTTTTGTTACATTACAAATGCATCAAATATGAAAAAACAAAGAATAATAGCTTTGTCATAATAGCTTAAGCTTTTTTAATTATATTCGATATTAGCTAAAAGTGAAACTGGATAGTTTTCTTAAACGGCTTCTTTTTCCAGCGTTTTCAATCAAAAGTCGCAATTTCTTTTAATAATATTAATAAAATTTTGAATGTTTAATATCTAAATATATATATTTTTCATATTTTTGTTTTGTTCTTCTTAGTTTACTTTTTTTAATATTGAATTATATTCTGTTTTATCAATTTACTCCAGTATAAAAACAATATCCTGAAATCTATCATTAAACTAAAATAAAAAAATTTAATTAAAACTATGAAAATTATATTAATTAATAATTAAGTATGTTATGTATACCTTATTTATTTAACTGTTATTTATTTATTACCAGTATTAATTAATACAAAACAGAACTTATAAAATAATATATACATTTTTATTATATATATTATTATATATTATTATATTTCTTTTTTTTTTAATTTATAAAACATATTTTTTTTTTTGAAAAAATAATTATTTAAAAATAAAAATTTATTATAATTGTAAAAGTATAAAACAAATTTAATTTGTGATATATTAAAATTAATTTATTATTAATTAAGAAAAAAAATAAAATTTAAAACAAAAAAAAAAAAAAAATTAAAGCTTTAAAATAAAAAAAAAAAAAAAATACATGTTTCATATAAATTAAAAATATATAACACATTTAAATTAACAAAATATGATTAAATTTATATATACATAAGAATAATAATTTTATTATTAATTTTTTTCATTTTTAATTTTTTATGAAATTATATTTTATACATACATAATACTAATTATGTTAAGCACATTTTTTTTTTTTTTTTTTCAAATTTTTCATTTTACTCATCTAGATATGATTTATTGTTGTTGTTTTATTTTCTATATATTCTATTTCTAAAGAAATATTTTCTATACATACAGAAAAACTTTATTTTATTTTTCAATCTCATAATAATCTAAGAAACTTAAAAAAAACAAATATAAAATATATTACTAAAAAAAAAAAAAACTTATCTATTTAAATAAATTAAAAAATAATTAAAATAATTAAAGTTGTATCTGTTAGATGATTTATATATATTTTTTTTTTTGGATAGAAATACTAAATTGTAATATTAATAAAAAAAAAAAACAAAGCCCCAAAACAGCTGTTATATATTACAAATTTACATTTTATATATTACAGCTGTAAAAAATTAACATATTATAGAGTTATACTTCCATATAGGTAATTTGAGCTTTTAAGATGACATCATCATATAACAGCTCTTTATGACATGACGCTTCTTAATATATATGTTATTAGTGGCGGGTTTGCCATCTAGCGGCGGAAAAATTAATTAATTTTTTTTAATCAATTTTGGAAGTTTTTAGGTAACGGTAAATGGTAGAAAATAAGTTTTTCTTTTGCAGTTAAATTGCAGATAAAAACAAGATAGAATGTAAACCAACGGTTTTTAAAAGCGCACATTTTCAAAAGACAACACAAACTGCTTAGAATATTGTGACTGAAAAATTTGAAAATTTCATGTAATAAGAAAAAATGTGAAAATAGGACTTTTCTGGAATTTTGAAGGGCAGAGCCCTATATAACTAAGAAAAACCGTTAACACACGTAAAAATATATTACTGGAGCTTTAATTTTTATATCTTGATGAATTAAAATGTGTACAGGTGCTTAAGTTACAGGTGCCTAAAAATAGCAATTTTTTTAATTTTTGAGCCGTAATAGCTCTTAAGCGGGCGGTGGTACAAAAAAAACCTATACTAATTCTAAAAATTCTTTCTCGTCTCAAAATTTCGTTTTTCTATCTAAAGGAGTGCCGGAGTTATGAAAAAATAAATTTCATGCAAAATGTGTTTTTCACATAAGAGTAAATTTAAATACTAAATTTAAAAACTTGTATAATTATGATATTAATTATACAATATTACAAAGGTAAAAAAAATACCTGCCGAATGACATTTTTATATTGAAAAAATGTTAATCAGAACATGAGATATACGCATTTAAAAATAGGGCTTTTCCAAAGTTTGAGGGACTGTAGCTCCCTAATGAATGGGAATGAAAGAGGTGTTCCACAAAATTAATATTTGTATGAGACCTACCCATGGTTAACATTTTTTTTCTCCATCTTTAACAGTGTAGAAGTTTTGTAAACGAGCGGACCTACCGACAACCAGTAGTGAAACTAATAAATGGGGCAAAAAATGTGTAAAAATAGCAAGCGGTTTAATGATGACATAAAGTAACGTGATGTCATAAAGTACCGTTATGTAGTAACATCATCTTAAAAGCTCGAGTTTTCTCTATACTAAAGTATCTCCTATTGTAGTTTTCAACATGTTACAATTAAATTCAGGTTTTTTTCTTAGGACAAGAACAGACAACAACTTCGGACAGAACAAATTAAAGCGCTTAAACGATTATTTTAATTTATTAAGAAATAAAATTTTGGATCAATTAATGAAATGAATGAATAAATAATGAAAAAATTTAAAAAATTAAATATAATAAATATTCATAATGGTGACAATGAAAAGTAATGGGGAAGATAAAATTGATCAAAAATTGATCAATAATTGATCATTTATGATTATATATAGAAATAATGTATTCAAATTAATATAGATAGAACTGATTCATGTTGTTATGGACTAAATTGATAAATTAAAATTAATCGAAATTATGTTAATGAATCTATATACGATATATAATAATTAATAAAATTAATAATTTTTCACAGATTTTATATTATTAATATAATTTCATCAAAATATATATAAGTATTTCATTAAAAAATTTAAATCGAATTTCAGTATACAACCTTAATTATTTTACACATATACGAGTACATAATAATATATTATATAACAAAATGTAAATTAAAACATTTTTATTTCTATGTAAATAATTTTACAAGAATAAAATGTAAACAAAACGAGGCAAATTCTAAGTTATTTAGATAAAAAAAAAAAAAAACAAAATATTAAAAATTAAAAAATAAAATATTTACATATACCTATATATAAAAAAAATAAAATTAAAAGTTCTTAGAATTATATGGTACAATCAAGAACTTTAAAATATATTATAAAATATTATTAGTTTTTTTTTTTTTTTTTTTTTTTTTTTTTTGATAAAAAGTAATAAAATAATTTTATTTTGATTAGAATAATTAAATATTTTCAACTGATTCAACAAATTGAATTTTAAGGAGAAAAGACAAAACCAAAAAACGACTTCAATTAATAGTAATTGTATTGATTTAAAATTGAAATATGAAAATTAATAGCTGAGTTTATTATTTAAAAAATGTTTAAATACTAAATGAACTTTTTTGTTAAAATGTGTTTTATATGTGTTTACGATGAGAAAAAAATTAAAAATAAAAGTTATAAGGTATTAAAAGGTATTTTAATGGTAGCTATAACTGCAGTCTTACGTAAAAGTGATAAATTCGCCAGATTAATACTTACGTAAACGTAGATGACAATGACATTTGCTGTCAATTCAATTTAAAAATTACAAAACATCAACACTAATATTTTTTTTGGAAAATATTGAAAAAAAAAAATTAATTTGTTTAATCATTTTAAAGAACTTAAAAACTCATCAAAATTATAGAAATGCTTTCACATTTAAAATTTTTATAAAAATATTTAAATATTAATATGTATTAAAATATCAAAAAATTTTAAACTATTAATCATTTTTATTTTTAATTTTAATTAATTTAACATAAACGTAGGTAAACTTTAATTCTAACTGAACTTAGCTTTTAGCGTTACAAAAAAATTGCATCTAAAATCACAAACGGAACAAGCGTCTATTCCCGGTTGTTGAATATGTTTACATACTAACGAACTTTTATGTCTTTTTTCGTTTCCCACTTATAATGTAGATGTAAATATGTTTTTTCAGAAAAATCATACAAAAAAAATTATGTTTAATACAAATAAAAGAATTTGTGGATTATTCAAATCAGATAATTGCAATTTTCTTTTTTTTTACGAGGGTTGGTGGAAAACTCAAAAATCACCAAGAGGAACTGCACGTGCCTCCTCAGAGTAGTGTTGGACTTTAGCCAACCAAAACCACCCTCTTTTAAAACCAAACTTTAGGATGGAACCTTTAATACAAATGTACAGTTTGGTTTTGGGGATAGGGATGTGGGAAGGATAATTGGAGAAATTGGAATTGGGAAATTTGGATTAAGGGGGGTAGGTAGGAAAATTTGGAGGGACATTTTGAAGAAAGATGTTAATGTTCTTCTTAAACTTAAGTAAATCATACACATATGAATTACCAACTTTAGGGAACACATGCGATGGTATATGGTACTTTGAGTGGAGGCATTAATTGTTTTATTTCTTTGGAACAAGTGTTAATCCCTACGAGATACCTATAAAACAAGGTTAGTGACCCAACTGTGCGACGATAGCTGAGTAAAGTGAGCATTGAAGTTACACTGGGGTCGTTGATCAAACGAATAGCTCTGTTTTGCACATTATTTAAATAACCCAGTGCTGTTTGAGGCCCTGCAGCCCAAATGTGTGCATTGTACTCCATTTTCGGCCTAATGTACGTTTTATAGATATTGAAAAAATCGGGATGCGGGAAAGTAAGTTTTGCAGCGATACAAAAACCCAAACATTTACCTGCATCCTTAGCTATACCAAAAATGTGATTTAACCAAGTCAATTTCTGGTTTAACCCGATGCCCAGCATGTTTAAATCAGTTGAATACTGCAAGAATTCTCCCTGAAATAGTAATATTTCAGTTAAAAATTGATAAATTTAATTTAAAGGAAAAAAAAAGGTTTGATTTAACTTTGTTTATAGAATCAAATGTTATTGATTAATTTATTTTATTTGATTTATAAATTCGTTTAATAATTTAAGTTTTTTTTTTGTTTTTTAAAGATATTTTATTTAAAACTATAGGTATTTTGTTTTATATAAAAAAAAATATTTGAATACAAAAATATAATTAGTATACATTAAGATTTTCAACAAAAGATGTACATTATACATAATAATATATAAATATAGAAAATATATACTTATATTAGTTTAAAATTATATGATTAATATAAATAAAAATAAATTAAGATTTAATTTAAAATAAAATAAATATTAAAAAATAAAATATTTTTACATTTAAGAAATGAAGCTTTAATTAATGTTTAGTTTACAAATTTAAAATTAAATTTAAAAAGAAAAATTATAAATATAAATGTTAGTTGAGATTATAATATAATATATATATATATATATTATAACAATATTAATATTAATTTATTTATTAATTATCATAATTAATATAAAGAAGTTTTTTTTTTTTTTAATGTATAGGAATTAGTTAGTACTTTTTATGAAAACAAAAAACAAAAAATTTTAAATATTGTATTAAAAAAATATAATATAAGAATAATTTAATATAAAAAAATTACAAAAAAAAAAACCGAAAAGTTCCATTAAATGTCAAAAAAAAATTTTTTTAACAAAATTAATAAAAGTACATAATATATTAATAAAATTAAACAAATGTTATATTTTTTTAAGCAAATCATTAACAAAACACAGGGGTTTATTAGAATTACTTTAATTAATTTATTTTAATAATTATACATATAATAGAAATTATAATAGAAATGTCATATTAGAGGTGTTTGAAGTATTTTAAAATAATTTTTGTTGTTTTTTATGCATATTTTTAATTTTTAAAATTTTTTAAATTTGCACTCCTATTAACAAAATTATTTAAAAAATTTCTATCTAAAAAATTTATTTTATTTATAAATAATTTCTTTCAATTTTCACTCATTTGATTCATTTTTTAATTACTTAACATTTCAATATTAAAATAAACCTTTTTTACTTTAATTGAAGACATTTTTATTTTAAGTGAATATATTTTTACTTTAAGTGAACATTTTCTATTTAAAATGAAGAAATTTTTACTTTATATAAAAAGTTTTTACTTAGAATGTAGAAATTTTACTTTGAATGAAGACTTTGTATTTTAAGTGAAGACTTTTGTTATACAAATTAAAGTAAAATAAATTACATACGTAGAATATACATATAAATATGAGATTCAAATATGTATTACGTAAATTAAATATATAGATACTAAATATTTATATAACATAATCTACTGAAGTAAAAATTCTTCACTTATAATAAAAAGATTTTCAGTTAAAGTAAAAAATATTCACTTAAAATAAAAAAAAGTCTTTAGTTAAAGTAAAACATATTTGCTTAAAGTAAAAAAGTTTCAAGTTAAATAAGTCTGCAAAAATATTCACTTAAAATAAAAAAAAGTCTTCAGTTAAAGTAAAAAATGTATAATGTGCAAATCAAATTTTCCCACTAATTCTGAAATACCCTGTCTATCATTTTAATTTTTCATTTGAATAATATTTACCACAATATTCTATAACCGAATTAGAAATAAAAAAAAAAATTCATCAAATCCATTTAAAGACTTAATTCAATCACAACAATTGTTAAACTAAGTTTAATTTTTTCCTTAATTATTATTCTCATATTTAATGTCATATTTAAGTCATTTAATATATTTCTTATATTAAATAATTTTTCACACAAAAATTCTGAAAGCGTTTAAAAATTTTTTTCTTGTCACAAATTTTAATTACAAATCGTTCATTCGGAATGCAAAAATCTAATAACTCAAAAAAATATAAATTAATGTTCTTTTATACTAAATTCTTTAAAAGTTTTATTAAATAATTGAAAATAAAATCTAATTTCATCAAATTAGTGCCATAGTAATTTTATTTATAAACAACTTAATAGTTTTCATAAAATACAAATGATACATTCCAACAATTTTTTTTTTTTTATAAATAATTAAAAATGACAATTTTGTGAGTTATGAGATTTTTACTTTGAATGATCGGCAACGTAATCATATTCATTAACAAACAAAAAAAAAAAATAAATAAACATTGAAATATGATAAAAAATATTGACAATAAAAAAACGAATTAAATTAATATTATATAATTAAATACATAATTAGTTTACTAATCAAATTAAACAATTGAAAATAATAATTAATTAAATAAAATTAATAATTAAAAATCTAATTTAATATTTTTAAACATAAAAAAATAAAAAATAATTAATAATAACAATTAAAATAAAAGCAAAACTAACGAATTAATGATTAAAAAAAAAAAAAAAAAAATTAAAAAAGTATGTTTGAAATTAAATTAAACTTAGTGAAAACTTAAATTTTTTTTCTTTCTCTAAATATTAACAATTAATAATCTTCTAAAATAGTATTATAGTACATTATGATTTATAAAAAACATATAATAAACTAAAATGGCCGATTATCATTATTGAAATTATAGACAAAAGTGAAACAAAAAGTTTTTGTTTACCCACAAAGGATTTCTGTAAGGTATCCTGTAAGGAAGGGAGGATTTATGTAAAGATTAACTTAATCGTTTCTATATGAAGTAAAAATGTTTCGAAATTTCATTTGTCAAAATCTCAAAATTACAAAATTCCAAAAAAATTTCAAAATCCCAAAATCATAATCCCAAATCACATAATCTCAAATTTCAAAATCTGAAAATTACAAAATGCCAAACTCAAAATCGCAAAATTGGACATTTGAAATGTAATTGTTTATAATATGTAAATAATAAAAGAAAAAAATTTCATTTATAGAAATGGTTCACATTTTACGATTTTAATATGTTTGTAAGAAAATAATATTAACAGGAATTTTAGAGTTGGTTACAAAATCAGGGTTTTTAATAACTTCTTTCGCGGGAGTTTTCAGGTGGCAAGCACTACTACTTAAAATGCTTTATTATTGAAATATGTATGTGAAAATTGGATTTTATTATTGGTTACAAAACCAGAATTTCAATAATTTTTTTTGTGGAGGTGGTTTGGGACAGCAACTACAACTATTTTAAATACTTTGTTACAAAATAATTAGAAAGGATTTTAGAGTTATTTATAAAATCAGCGTTATACACTTTTTCTCGATATAATGATATTTATATTTGAAATATAAAATATAATATACTTTTTAGATGATTTCGAGTTCAAGTTTTTTTTTTATATTCTCCCTGATTTTATAATATGGGATTTTTAAATAAATTGAAGAATTTTTTGGCATTTTATAGTTTGAGTGTCAGTTTGTGATTTAGGATTTCTAAAAATTGGATTTCGTATATCCACTCTTTTTCTATGGTGTTTTCAGTTTAAATATATTCTAATCATGAAATATGACAGAATTAATATAATAAATCTACTAGAATAGCACTTTTAAAAAATACCTATACAAAAATTCCAGTTCATTTAGTAAAATTAAGAGTTTTTTTTTTTAAAAAGACAGTTTTTTATTGCAATTTTTCATAATTTCTTTTGCAATTTATTTTTATAATTATTAATTAATGATAAATTATTTTTCATTTTATTTCACTAATTTAATTTAGATTCAAAAATACTATAATAAACAAAAAACCAAATATTAAAACTCGGACGACAACAAAATAAAAAAAAAAAAAACAATTTCAAACGCACACTACTTTCTATTTAATACGTATTTATGTAGTATACATACATAAAATATATATATATATATATTTTAAATTTAAAAACAAAAATTATATTTTCTGATAATTAAGTAAAAAGTTAAAATAGTTAAAAAAAAAAAATCAACCAAACCCTTTAAGAAAAAGAAATAGGTAATTTAATATACTCGTATTAAGAAAAATTTTAGAATATTTTTAAATATTATTTTTAAAATTTGTTTTTTTAATTAAAATTAAAAATTAAAAATAATTATTGGAAAAGTGTTCAGAAATTTTTTAAAATTTTTAAATAAATTGTTTTCTTTAACTATACATTATAATTTATTATGTTTTTTTTTTCATCAAATCTTAAATGCATATATTTTCATATCAAATAAGAACAATCTATAGATTTGTTTTTACCATACAATTTTATTTATATTCAAAGAAAATAAACGTAAGATTTTTATTGAAGTATTTAATTTTTAAATAAGACTTCTATAAAACAATAAATGACTACATCTTATGAACCAATATTATCTAAAATATTCCTAATATATCCTGTAGTTTAAATAAAATTTCAAGAAAATTAGTTTAAATGAATTGTTTTCCCATACAAAAAAAAAAAAAAAAAAAAATCCCTCTTGATTATATTTTCATTCATTTTATAAAATATTTTATTTGATCATTAGATTCAACTGAACTCTATTCCGATATCCATATAACTAAAAATATTTTTAATAAAAATAAAATAAAAGAAAAAAAAAATTAAATTAAATTAAATTTTAAAATCTATATGAACCACTATAAGATGAAAATACCAAATAGTAAAAAAAACAGAAAAAAAAAAAAAAATAAAGTTTAATTTAATTACAATAAAAACTAAAAATCAAAATATAAACTTATACTCGTATAGCAATCAATAATTCCTATATATATAATTATTATTATATTACTATATTATTATTCAGACATATATATATATACATATATATCTATATATATTTGTATATAATTATATTTAAATAAATTTGAAATTTCAATGTAAAAACGAAATAAAAAACCATTTTTACAATATTAAACATTTGTTTTTTTTTTTTTTTGGTTTATTTTTTCGTTTAAGCCATTCATGAATATAAATTCTGTTCAAATTAAAAATATTATTTAAACTAATAAATAAAAATGCAAAAAACCTATATAAGACTTCTTACAGGAAAAAACAAACGAAATATCGAATAAATTTTAATAGAATTACATTTGTTTATTATATAATATATGAGTAATATGGAGGGGTATCATAATGTTAAGTTCCATAATGTCAATTGACATTATCAGCCATTTAAAAAGCCCATAATGCCAATTGACATTATGAGTACTTTGAAAAGCTCATAAAGTCAATTAATATTATCTACATTCTAAAATTGACATTATAAGTTTTTCAAAATGTTCATAATGTCAATTAATTAATATATAATAATATATTCATTAATAATTTAATATGTTTTTAAGAACCTGAAAAAAAAAACGTATAAATGCCGTTTTTAAGCTTAATCCATAAAATAAAAACCAACTTTTTTCAAATATTTTTATTTTTTATTCGTTAACAAAGTAAATATAAAGTATATGTATATATCTTTTGACTTTATCATACAAATAACATATATTAATTTTCCGTTTTCTGATTCTATGATTGTTGAAGATCATCATCATTGTCATCGTTTAAAGATTCGATAGCGCAAATATCGTAAAATAAATTTTGTGTATTTAATAATAAATATATTATTAGATTTATATATAGTTAATTGACATTATGCACATTTTAAAATTGACATTACGAGCTTTTCAAAATACTCATAATGTCAATTATGAGCAATTTAAATGGCTCATAGTGTCAATTGATATTATGGAACTTGACATTATGATACCCCTCCGAGTAATATAATTTTATTTATATTAATTAATTTTATTTTCTATTCCAACAATAAAATATTTCAATTTAAATTTACCCGTTTTTATTATTTTCATTTTAATTTAAAACTTTAAATAAAAAAAAAATATAATATAAATACAAAAAAAAAAGAATCAGTAAATCTGATTGCATAAATTTAGGAGAAAATAATCATAAAAATTACATATTACATTACATAATGTACATTTATAATCCATTTTGTAAATTTTTGATCGTCATTCACATTTATCTTCCTGTTGTTTTTTTTTTTTTTTTTAAATTATATCTTATAAGATTAATCAAGCAAAATACAAAAAAAAAAAAATAAAAAAACTAAAATAAATTAATATTAATTTAAGAAAATAATTTTTAAATAATATGTATTGTAAATTTATAAAAAAAAAAAATAAAAATTTATCAAATGTAAAGATAAATATATACCAAAAAAAAATTTTATATTATTAAATTTTAAAATAAAAGCAAAACAAAAAAAAAAGAATTTAATAATTTAAATAATTAAGTATAAATAAAATTTTAGAATTTAATAAGTATTAATACATTATAATATTATTGTATAAAACAAAATCAACTATTATTATAATATAAATGAATAAATATTATTAAAAATTCTATTTATATTTAAGATGTAGATAAAAAAAAAAATTTGAAACAAAAGAAAATGAAACAAACAAAACTGATTAAATATTATTAATAAATAATTTCATTAAATAATTAATAAAATAATAAAGCAAAAAAAAAACTATTATTATTAAATTAAATTAAAATTATAAAATTTTTGAAAAGAAACAAAAAAATAAAAATATAAAATATAAAAGTTATATATTTGCGATTGAGATACATTTATATATATATATATATATATATATAAATAAATATATATATTTAAAATTAAGAGTTTTGTTAAAATTTTTTTAAATAAATGTTTTTTTTTTTGTTTTTTATTTATAAAATAAAAATATTAAATTTATTATTAATATATTTATAAACTTTTATATTTTAATTGTATAAATAAATATATAAGTATACATATACATACGGGTAAAAAAATACTAAACACTAATAATAATAATAAAAAAATTTTTTTTGTTTTTTGAATATAATGTGTAAAATCAAAATAATTGCAAGTAAAGTATAAAATATTATAAACAAAAACCCACTTATTGTAAATTATTAAAAAAAAAAAAAAAAAGCAAGAAAAAAAGAAAAAAAAACAAATTAAGAGAATGAAATGAAATCAAAAGAAAAAATGAAAAAAAAAAGTAAAAAAAAGAAAAAAATTATGAAAAAATAAAATACAAAAAAAAATACAAAAAATATATTATGAAAATAATAAATATATGTATGTTTAATAAAAAAAAAAAATTGTATTTTAGTTATTATTTATGAGTCGTCATTCAATTTAAAAAATACACCTATCTATTTGTCTTATAAGTATTTTTGCCTTATTTAGTAGATAACAAGTAAGTGTAAATCATCAACTCAAATAATAAAGGCCACTTCACATTATTTGTATTATCAATATGGCTTGGAATGTGTATTGTACAAATTCCGTAATACAAAAGAAGTCATATTAAAGTGTCATTATTGGCATATTTATTTTATGTAACATATCTAGTAAATATCTAATAAAGATAAATTTCATTTTACTAATCGTTTCGAAAATTATTTGTATTGTCGAATATTTGTCTATTCCATTTTCGACTAATCAGGTGTTTAACATAATGAATATATTCCAAAAACTCATATGACAAATAGACATAGGTTTGAATTAAATGCATAAAGCTCAGATTGAACTCAAATCTCAATATTTCAAAGAAAACTACGAGTTCAAGATAGTTTTTGTTTGTATAAGTGAGGTTTGAGTTGAAGCTCAATTTTATACGTTCACAATCAATAAATAGTCAAAAGTGACCTTGAGATGCCATCATCATCATTACTATTGACTCAAAAATACATCAAAAATATTTGATTAATTAATTGATATTTTACTATTCCATTTTAAATCTTTTATCATGACATTTTGTTTGATATAGGGATCAGTTGTAGTTTTTGTTTTTCTTGGCGACAGTGTAGAAACGAGCACGAACGAGCACGAATCCTCTATGAATGTATGAGAATTTAACACACGAAATTCCATCTTCCTATTTAGAACAAACAATAGGTTATGATGATATGTACTACCTGGTCTAATTAATTTACAAGAAAACTACTTATAATTAAAATATTATACGAGAATCTGTACATATGATATAATGTGTATTTAATAGCATCTAATTTAGGGCTATTGTGATTTAAGCTTACGTTAAGTTACATTTTTAATATTAATATCAAAAAGATCAGATAGCGACATGGTATTTCTCGTTATTGGTTTAAATTTCCCATATAGGTTCTAACTAAGCTGATATATATGTTAATAGCTTGATTGAACTTTAACTTTTTAGGTTTTTCCTAAATTACATTTGTTCCTGAAAAAATTTATTGGAAATAGATTGCTGAAAAGATTTCGTAATATGACACATGATGACACATGATGACACATTATGACACACAAAAAACCAAAGTCTGAGCTAAGATCAACTATTAAAAGGTATGATTATTGAGAAGGTATACATATTATAAAACCTACAATTATTTTAATTGAAAATACTGTGATTTTTTATATTGTGAATTTTTTCACGAAAAATGAATTCAGATTATATTTCTACAATTCGTAATCTTTAGATATATGGGTAAAAGTTTTCCTAATTTGTGTATTAACAATAAAACAGCAAATATGTAAGTATAAGTCAGAAATTTTCAATAAAACTTATTAAAATTATTAACCTTAATACCGTAATCTATGATTGACAATTTCAATTTTAACCAAATCTATTTGTTTGTTGATATATAACTTATCGTAATATTATTCTATATAACTTTTCGTAGATAAATTTAAATGTGCAAATACTTTTAGACTAATACTATTTTACTATTAATTTAAAAAATCAATAAAAACTATTTTTAACCTTTATTATTTAATAATTTAAGTTATATCAATTTATTTTTGTTTTTGCGTTATTTGAAAAAAACAAAAAAATTGATAATAGGTTTTAATGACATTAAATTCATATTTTTTTCATATTCTACTATATATTATTACTTAAAAAAATCAGATGTGTCCACCACTGAACCGACTGCTTTTACACAAAACAAATTATGCGAAATTTCATAAATTTTTTACATAATAATTTATATCGAACCAAAATAACTTCCAAAAATTTAATAACATTTTTTGTTATTTAATAACAATAATTTATAGGCAATGATATAATAATTTATAGGCAATTGTAAAAATATCCAAATAAAAATTAAAGTTAGTTGGATCAAAAAATATTGAATACAAAAGTGTTGCTGTTTACTTGCATAATAACTTTTTCTTAATACATTTTCTCACAATATTTTCCTGTTATGAAATATTCGTAAAAAGAATTAAAATTTACACTGTAGTAAACTACCACTTGCAGTTGTCCGATTTGCTCCAAAAGATTATCCAATCCACGATAGTTATGTCAAAACCTTAAATATGAAATTTCAAAAAATCCCGTTGTAACAGTAATATCCACAGCTACACATACACACTCAGATAGACATCGCACTAAAACAAAAAATTTTCAGGTTCCTACGCACCGGAATAATACATATTTGCAAAAATCTCGGATACAAATTTTTGGTGTGAAAACAATACCTATACCTTATACATTAATGTATGCGGTTGGTAAAAAAAGAAATTAGTATAAAGTTGAAAAAAAAAAAATAAGTAGGGTTTTGTAAGGGTTTTACTTTATTTATTTTATTTATTATGTATTTCTTTATTTTGGTACCCGCGCCAATTGTAATAAGGAAATAAATCAACCTTTTCTTTTCAAATATAGTTGAGGTACAACTCTTAAATTATAATTATATTATTTATTTTGTTTACATTCTATTATTATATATAATCTTTTGACCTGATCGAGTTTTAAGCCCGATACCATTGGTCTACAAAAACCATTGACTAATAAGCTCATTATAGGTTGAATATTACCTTTCATAATTTTTTACTTTCTTTATTATTGATATTATATTTGATATTGACATTGTACACTATATTTGGTGACAAGAGGAATTTATTATGAACATTCATCAGTAATAAACGTTTTCAGTAATTTTTCGTCCAATTAAAAGCACCTGTTCAGAGTTTGAACTTCCACTTACTCAATTAATATACTATGTGCTTAACTACTAGACAGTAACCGAGGCCCCTTATTTAAAATTTTTAAAATTCATTAAAATATATAGCACAATGAAAAATTCATGGAAAATTTTAGATTAGTTGAACGAAAATATTTAAGGTTATGTAAGTTAGTACAACAAGTTTCAACTATAATAGAACAACAAGTTTCAACACTATTCCAACAAAAAACTATATGAGATAATAAGAATAGATAATTTTATAATTCGCCTAATCCGATAACATATTCAACGCAGTGCAATTGTAACAACAAATTCATTAATAAATCACGCATGGTATGAAAACGATAAATACATAAAAAAAAACCTTGATATCAGGTTTTATTCCACCTGAAGGATTTATTTATCTTGATAAAAACGGTTATATCGAAGACGAAAATTTTATACCTAAGATATACCATTACAAAAGAAATGATTCAAAAAAACAATCACTTCAAATTTAAATTTACTTGAAATCAATAATGATCAAATATACCAATTTAATAATTATATTCCAAATAAAAATAAATTAAAACATAAAATTCCATATTTTTGGAAAGTCTAGGTTAAGTTTTAGGTTTTTAAATTAGATTAGGTTAGTATTAGTTATCTACAATATTAATTACTTTTTTTTGCACAGTTTGTAGCCAAAATTCAAAAAAATTTTAAAATTAATACGTAAGAATTATTGATTAAATATAATATATTTAAGAAATAAAAAAATATAATAAAAAATTTTAAATGAAAGAAATAATTAATTTAATTACAACAAAAACTAATACGAGAGCTTACACTAAACTTACACTAAAAAAATAACTTCAGTCATATATTTAGTAATTTACAAATTTATAATTTATTCTATTTTAGTTTTATTAAAGTTTTATTATTTCCCTTATGAATGAGAAGCGGTGCGTCAACCACTGCACCAATGGCTGGATTGACTGATAATATTGTTGTTAAAAAAAAAAAAAAAAATCATCCTATAACTATGCAATATTTAAAAAAAATATATTGAAATTAAATTTTTTATTTCATTTTTTGGCAATTTCCAATATTTTAAAGAAAGACAAATATTATTAAAAGTATATATGTGACTGAAGTTATGAATTTTATATAAAACTTTAAATTTTATTGCTATACTTATATCCTTACAGAATTTTTTAGTTCTCTAGAAGACCTTTAATGAATTTAAGATCATATTAAAATTGAACCATAAATAAAGAGGGTTTACTCAAGGGATTTCAAAAATAAATGAATGATTTCAACATCTAGTTAAATAAGTAGCACATTCTTAAGGGTAGCTACTTATCTAAATTTTTACAACTAGAACTTAGCTTGTCACTGAAATGTCCTTAAATCAAAAACTTAGACAAATTCTAGATTTTACTTAAATTTTTTACTTTTTTAAAATTACTTTAGGTTGGATTGGATCAATACTATGACGTCAATCAAAAAATTGAATAAAAAATGTTGACATTTATTTAATATAAATAATTAATGAATGTATTAGAGACAATAAATATTCGAATGTAATTTAAACAGATAAAAATCTGTTAATAATAAATGCATGTTAACATACAATTTTTATATATGTAGTTAATTTGAACCTTTGTACAATTACCAAAACTGTATACTTACAAAATCCTATTTCATTTTTTTTTTCTTTTCATTATTATTGTTATGAAAGAATTACTAAATTAACTGAGCTGATTTTATATAAAATTAAAAATAATTATTATTATAGTAGAGTAATTTTCTCCTACCACACCAAGCACAACAATCAGACAAAATCATAGCACTTATTCCAATCCCACTTTAACTAACAAATTAATATTAAATTATTTTCATACACACAAAACGAAATTAACTCTTACTCTTTTACTTACTCGAAGCACTATTTTATAGATAAACAAGTTATTATTAGGTTATAACTGTATAAATGAAAGTATCGAATGGGTTTAGTAGGAGTAACAATTATACTAATAAATAAACCTATATGTACGTATACAAAACAAATTTGATTGACAATGCAATAGAAAAATAAGGTAAGGTAAGAAGATGGAAGTTGGAACATATATGAAATTTAGTGTTCGTGTGTGATTTGAAATAAATTAAAAACCAAAGGAAAAATGGAATAAAAATGAAAAGGAAATAATGATTGGTAAGTATTTTCATGTTTGTCGATAACTGTCTTTTTTTTTATGTTGAAAAATGATTTTGCATTTGAACAGGAGCCTTTCATGTTTTGAAAAGATTGCATTACACATAGTATACGTATACCTTAATACAATATTAATAGTAATGATAAATTAACAATAGGTTTCAGGGTGTTCATTTTTTACACATAAAGTTATTGGGAAAATTATAGTTTTTTTTTTTCTTTTCTGGAATCTATTTTTTAATGTAAATAAAGAGGGGTGTATGTACTTTTTATAATACATATAATAAAATTTCTGAGTTATTTCGATTTTGATTTTTATCTTTTCTATCAGTCGGTTTTTTAATGTTGTTACGAGTAGATAAACAGTTCTAGAAAAAATTGTGGTAAAAGTTAAAAGAAACAAAAAAAATTAACAACTAAAATTTTGATATTTAAATTTCTTGCCACTGAAGAAAAATTAATTTCATTAAAACAAAAAGAAAATTTTTTTTTTCTGTGTATAAATAAAAATAAATAGAAATAATTATTAAAAATTATAAAATCATTACGCAATATGTTTCTGGATTAATGAATGATTTTTAAAATTGAAATTAAATTCAAATAAAATTGAAAAATAATACAATTTGATTTTTTGTGGAAAGAATTATATAATGCCACCAAATAAGAAACAACCATTATCAACAATAAGATTACCAGCAATTCGTACAAATATAATAAAAACAACACAACTAATGGGATGTGCATCATCACAAGCCGCTGAAATTAAAGCACAACAACATAATAATAATACAGAACCAACTGCACCTGAAGATGAAATTGAAAATCAAGAAACAACAAAAGAAAATAATGATGAAGAAGATAAAACTAGTGAAAATACTGAACAGAAATTGGAAAATTCGGGAAAAACAAAATATCGTAAGTTTGTAACTGTAATTTCCCTTTAAGTTAAAATTTGAAAAGAGATTTTAAAATAAAATAACGTACAAAAAATCTTTATAAAATTTACCATACACAAAAATATTTTTTCCCTACTACAGCGCCAGCAGAAGCTTTCGAAATTCCGTTAGATAATTTGATTGCATCACCAATTGATGGTAATGGTGATAATTTGGATCCAATGTCTGGTGAAAGTATCATAAAACGTCATCCACCAAAACGTTTACAACGTTTAGTAGAACAATCACAACAATCCGAAACTACAACACAAACAACAATTGAAGATTTAGAAGATAAATTGGCAAAAGCTGAAATAAGAAGACAGAAATTTTTACAGCAAAGAGTTGATACTGTTCTGTCAATGGCTCAGCCTATGATGCTACCACCATCATTCTCAGAAGTGACTCGAAATAATGTTGACATATTGACAATATCGACTAACAATGAAGATGAGGTGAATAATAATGATATAAATACTACACAAATTCCAGATGTTAACAAATCAACTACAACAACACTTAATGATGAAAATAAAGATGTCATTGATGATGATGATGATGATGATGAAAATAATAGTAATACAAATAAAAACCATCATAGAATCAATCACTCTTCTAGTATAAGAAATTATACAAAACCACTAACAACTGCAACAAAAATTATCACAAATGATACTATTAAAAAAGATGAAAAATATCGAAGTCCAGGTGACGGTGATGAGAACAAAGAAGAAAATCATGAAAAAATTTAAATCCAAATTTTTTTTTTTATTATTTGTTTTTTATGTTTTGTATTTTGTTCAGAGTGAAAATTAGTGGGTGAAAATATGGTGTGGTTGCAACGATTTAAATTTTTTTTTTCTTTTTGTTTTTTTTTAAAGAAGAAGGAGAAAAATTAAAAAAAATGTAAAAATGAAAACGAAAAATTGCGCAACGTAATTTTTCGGTTATTTTTTTGCTTTTATTCTGTTGTTATGCCATTTTTCATGTTTTTTTTTTTTTTCGTAAATAATACAAAAAAGAAAAACTTTAAGGACCGTGTTTTTTTTTCCTGTTTTTATTTTACTTTAGAATAATAAAAACGGTAAACGTGAGCGGAATTTTGACAAAAGAAAAGTACCGTTTTTTTTCCTGTTTAAATTTTGTTTTTTATTTTCTTGTCTTCTTCAATTCATGAAAAGGATAAGAGGATATTGTTATGATTAGAGAAACCGTGAATACCGTTATTTTTTTATTTTATTTTTTTTATTTTCTTAGAAAGGATATAAATTATTTGTATCTATTTGATTTTGTCAACTTTTCGTTTGTTATGCATGTATTGAGGATTATTAAAAACAAAAAAAAACAAAAAAGACAACGAACTTTTATAGATGTATGATGAACAATATACTGGATTAACAACGCAAAAATAAAACAAAAACAACAAAAAAATATATAGACGAATGTTATATAATCGTCATACAATATGAATATTGACTTATATCTCGAAATGTGAATAGTATCAAAATAGGCATAATCGTAAATATTTCAGAAATTATTTTTTATTCGATATTTAAGAAAAATTATCATTAGATATTTTGATAGTTTGAACTAAATACAATATAAAAAGATTATATGGTTTTCATACAAAATAATCGGACTGTAATAAAAATGTTGTAACATTAACACGCTATAATACAAAGGATATTTGTCTGAAAATTATACTCAATATCATAAAGCTGGAAATTTCATGAATTGGCTAATCTGCAAATGTAAATCATTTCATTATCCAATACAATGTTTTGTTTTAGAATTATTGATTTATCCATGCAAATACTTTTAGTCCATATAGTAATTGACATGCCTCAAAATAAAATTCTAGTAGACAAAAAAAATTAAGCTCAACCTAAAATACTGAAAGAAAAAGTGAAAAATAATTGTTTTCTATTTACCTTTAGTCTATTTGTTTTATTTTTCGTTGTTTTTTGTTAAATTTTTTGTGAAATTTTTTAAAAACAGAATATATAAAACCATCACCTTTTTTATATCTCCATCTTCTTTTAAACTTTAGATATCATAATCTTTTTTTTTTAAAAAGTGAAATTTTCACTATTGAGGTCGCGAATTCTTTTACTAAATAGTAAATGTAGATAATTTTAAATACATTATATACAAGTATAACTGCATACAAAATAAATATTTGATATTCCACAATTTAAGTAATTTTTTTTTTTTTGCGATATATGTATCTAATAAAACTATCTTTATTATAGTTTTAATATAATGGGTGTTTAATTTATAATATTTTGTTAATAAAATTTGATTTAATTTGATTTTTTACAGTTTAAAATGAATTCACAAATAGAAGTTTTTAAATTAGACAGTGTTGTTTTAATACTAATTAATAATTGTATGAATAAAATAAATATTATGCATTTTATATAAGAAAATTTCGTTTTTTTTTTGTTTTATTTATCTAGGAATATATTCCTTTGTACTAAAAAGTAGTTTAGACTAAGTGGGATCGGATACGGACGGGAAAAATACGGATAAAGGAGAAAGTGATGGTAATTCCATGATAAATCTGTTAAAATTCGCATTAAATTTAGGCAAATTATAAATCAAAAAATTTCCAACTGTTGGACACACAAAGGATGGTAGTAGGTTCCACATTTTTCTTTTCCAGTTCTGAGAGCATCGAATTGCTATAACCCATAGAGTATCACTTAAGAAGTTCCACATAGTACGCATGAGCACTTGAGGACCCTCTAGCGGTGCAGTGGAATGTTTTGAGAAGTGGTATAAGCGAATTTATTTCATCTGAACAAGTGTCATTACCCACAAAATATATATAAAAAAGAGAAACAACTACAAATATTAAGACAAATGCGAAGAGACGTGAGACAAGCAATCTCAACGAAGTCGATTCAATCAAGATAATTCAAGGAAGTAAGTGAAGCACCAGCCCATATATGGTAGTTATTGGGTCATATATAAGATTTATAGATATTAAGTAAGTCCTGGATGAAAAATATTTCGTAACAAAATAATCAAAAAGAAAATGGGATTGTTTTTAAAATTAAAAGTTTAGGCTTATCGATAATACACTATACTTATTTCGAACTAAAAAACTAAAAAAGCACAATAAAACTTTTATAGAAGAAAGTGGCTTGAAAATTATAAAAGAAAAAGGGTCTACGTTCATCAAAATGATAAAATCTATAAATTACGTGCTTCAATTAATTATTCAAAGTTTTTAAAGAAGGAAAACATGGTATCAACAAACCGGAATTATTTCTCATGAAAAATATATTATAAGGAAATGTATAGGTATCAGAAATTGTTGAAAATTTCCCAAAATCGACATCAGATAAAAAGTACTTCAACTTTGACAAATATACATATACATTCACATTAACATCAATTTAACATCAACAATAGTTCAAACAAAGATACACTGATTGAGATTGAAAAATTTTGAAGAGTTATTCAGAAAATGTATCCTGTAGAGTTAATATTCCTTTTTTAAAAATTTATTGGTATTAACTTTTTATTTCCATTAACTTTTATTTTTACCGACAAGTATATAATAGTTCTCAATTTCCTTCTTGTGGTTAATTCTCAATTTCCTTTTTGTGGTTGATTCCCAATTTCCTTCTCGTGGTTGATTTTATGTTATTTTAAATTTGTGATACATAGATAATTTAGTTACGCATTTAAAAATTGTACATTAAGTTAAAACAAAAAAAAAAAACTTTTTAGGTATTTAGATAGAAAAATAATTATTTTATTTTGTATTGATGATGACTAAGTTAAAGCATCAGTAATCACAAGACTCTACATCTTTAAGACAGCTTTAAATTTAAAATCTATATAAAGAGTTAATGCTAAGTTCCTTTAAGTTCGTTAAGATGGCAATGACAACAGACAATGTTCGACGTTTCATCTAAATCTTGAAAAAGAAACTGTTGAGATATTTTCGATCTTTTTGTAGAAATATCCTGTAAAGAATGTGGTCCAAGTTTTCTATACCGCCACTTTCTCGGCAAAAACTATAGTTCACATAGTAAATAAGTTTAGTCTTCTTCAAAATTTGCAAAAAATAAAATACCATTTAAAAGAAAAAATTGTATGTCTTCAGCAGGAAAAATAACAGTTTTCTCTTAAACTATAAAAGTAATATAACACGGGGAACTATTTTACTATAATAAAAGAAATTAAGGTCGCGTATGAATTTAGCCAGTTCCTTACAATAAAAGGTTTTAAAATTAAATCTATAATATAATACACAAGATGTTGGCGAGACCTTGCCAACATGTAAAAAAATATATTTTATATCTATAATAAAACACTCACACTGAATGTAAACTAAACTGGCAATGATGATATTTCTGTATATCTAAATATAATAAAAGACAAGTTGCTGCTGCTGAGTAGCGTGCCCTCCTGTTATGTTAAATGTTAATTTAACAAATGTTATACTATGAAAAGAAAGAAACGTACATCTGATATTTACCCATATAAAAGATAGAAAACAATAAATATTATAATGTTATGCTATGAAATGAAAGAAAAACCAAGGCAGTGTATAAATCAAAGTTTTTAGAGGGTCGCATTTTTAAGTAGAACATTATAAAATTGCAATAATATTTTTATTTAAATTTTGCTAAGTAACATTTTCTTAATTTTTTAAAAATTTTGCCATAATATAGTACAATTTTAGAATCAGAAGTTTAGCCCATAATATAGATATATGAATAAAAATATGGGTATACATATATTAGATTTATTATAGATTTATTATTTTTTATATAGGCAATAGTTATTTATATGAATGAATGGACGGTAAACATAAACGAACAAAAAAAAAATTCAGAATGTTCTATAGGTTATAATTTATATTTTTTAAATAGACTGATGTATAAATTTAATACTTAAAAAAAAGAACAGAAAACAAAAAAAAAAAGTAAAATGTAATACTGCGAAGAAAAATAAAAACGAATAGAAAAAAAAGAGAACAAAAATGTTACTTTGATTGTTTTTAAATACTTTTAAAGAAAAAAAGAACTATTAAAATGTTATGATTTTAAAAGAAAAAAACATACGTCTGATATTTACGTACCTACATAACAGATAGAAAAAGGAAAAAAAAAATGTTATGCTATGAAAAGAACGAAAAGGCCATCTGATATTGAGGTACATAACAGATAGAAAAAAAGAAATATCAAAATGTTATGCTATGAAAAGAAAGAAAAAACAAGGCAGTGTATAAATCAAAGTTTTTAAAGGTTCGGATTTTTAAGTAGAACATTATAAAATTGCAATAATATTTTTATTTAAATTTTGCTAAGTAACATTTTCTTAATTTTTTAAAAATTTTGCCATAATATAGTACAATTTTAGAATCAGAAGTTTAGCCCATAATATAGAGATATATGAATAAAAATATGGGTATACATATATTAGATTTATTATAGATTTATTAATTTTTATATAGGCAACAGTTATTTATATGAATGAATGGACGGTAAACATAAACGAACAAAAAAAAAATTCAGAATGTTCTATAGGTTATAATTTATATTTTTTAAATAGACTGATGTATAAATTTAATACTTAAAAAAAATAACAGAAAACAAAAAAAAAAAAGTAAAATGTAATACTGCGAAGAAAAATAAAAACGAATAGAAAAAAAAGAGAACAAAAATGTTACTTTGATTGTTTTTAAATACTTTTAAAGAAAAAAAGAACTATTAAAATGTTATGATTTTAAAAGAAAAAAACATACGTCTGATATTTACGTACCTACATAACAGATAGAAAAAGGAAAAAAAAAATGTTATGCTATGAAAAGAACGAAAAGGCCATCTGATATTGAGGTACATAACAGATAGAAAAAAAGAAATATCAAAATGTTATGCTATGAAAAGAAAGAAAAAACAAGGCAGTGTATAAATCAAAGTTTTTAAAGGTTCGGATTTTTAAGTAGAACATTATAAAATTGCAATAATATTTTTATTTAAATTTTGCTAAGTAACATTTTCTTAATTTTTTAAAAATTTTGCCATAATATAGTACAATTTTAGAATCAGAAGTTTAGCCCATAATATAGATATATGAATAAAAATATGGGTATACATATATTAGATTTATTATAGATTTATTATTTTTTATATAGGCAATAGTTATTTATATGAATGAATGGACGGTAAACATAAACGAACAAAAAAAAATTCAAAATGTTCTATAGGTTATAATTTATATTTTTTAAATAGACTGTATGTATAAATTTAATATTTAAAAAAAATAAAAGAAATACTTAGCGTACGTAAATAACAGAAAACAAAAAAAAATAAATGTAATACTGCGAAGAAAAATAAAAACGAATAGAAAAAAAAGAGAACAAAAAATGTTACTTTGACTGTTTTTAAATATTTTTAAAGAAAAAAAGAACTATTAAAATGTTATGATTTTAAATGAAAAAACATACCTCTGATATTTACGTACATAACAGATAGAAAAAGAAATATTAAATGCTATGCTATGAAAAGAAAGAAACGTACATCTGATATTTAGGTACATAACAGATAGAAAAAAAGAATTAAAATGTTATGCTATAAAAAGAATGAAAAAACAAGACAGTGCATAAATCAAAGTTTTTAAAGAGTTGCATTTTTAAGTAGAAATTATAAAAAAATAAAGCGGTGCGTAAAACCAAAGCTTTTAAAGGAGCGCAATTTAAATTATAAAATCACAATTTTCAATTAAATTTTGAATGTGTAACATTTTCTTAATTTTATGCTTCTTTTATGATTTTTATTTTCTAAAACTTCAACATTATATGCACAGCCAATTTTTATTGTTTTACATAAAAGGTGCGTAAAACTTACGGTGTGAAGATTTTGTAGAGAAAGCGATAGATAAAGAGACAGAATATTATTACGGATAGAGTAAAAATTTGTTTGAAAAATATAACAAAGAAAGTTTTGAAGCATTTGCTATGGCAACCATAGAAAAATATAACAAGTGTACTATATATTATAATTAGGCAAATGCATCAGATCAGTGTAGTTTAGTTTCAAAATTATAAAGTTTGATACTGTATTTTTTCGAAGCGAAAATTTTTGATACTATTGGCAAAAATTTATTTACCATTGGTTTTTAATCCAACCTTTGGTTTTTTAATTCAAAGCTTGACAAAGAAATTTACAAGAGATGAGATTTATTAAATAATCATTTTTATTACATTTTTGAAAGAAACTACTTCACAGCATCATTGAGGTTTTTCATTATTTAAAACACTTTAGCAATAAATTTTACATTTATCAATATCTAAATATAATACATATAAGTATTTGAATAAATTTACTAAAATTAAATTGTTCATAAAACTGAAGAAACTTTCACAAAAGCTTTATTTTTCTACTTATACCCGTCGTATGACGGGCTTTTTTACTATTTATTTAATAATTTAAAGTTTTATTACCAGAGATACGAATCTTTAACTCAAAGTATTATCAAGAGACGCAAACCGTTAATTAAAAATATAAATAAATTTAGTAAATATTATTACCAGAGACTAAATTTTCCACTAGAATTATTGTCAGAGACACAAACCGTTCATTAAAAGTGAGTACAGTCAAAAAAGGAAAAGTACATACATACTTAAAAAACACATTTTCAATCAAAATAAATTCAGCAAATTTTTAATTTTTAAATTTGACCGTTACGTCCATTATGAACTGGTCGCAGCGGTAAATTAAAAATAAATTATTAATCTTCTGTTGGCGTTTTCAATCTTTGTTTTGGAAAAAAAAAATAAAAATAGGTACTCTTAATAAAATTAAAGCGCCTGAAAGTGAAAAAGTGAGAGTGAGCAAAGTTTATAGTAAACCTCATATTTATTAGAAAAAATAATAGGCCGATTTTATTCTTGATTTTGTTTTCATTAGTATAAAAGCTGGTGCTTCGTAACAGACTTTAAAATAGTTTTGTTTATTTAGGTTGAAATTTAGATTTTTAAGCTAAATTTTCGGTAGAACTGGTATAACATAAAATATTCGAAATTTTTTTATTAATATAAAATTAGGCAGACTTAAATAATTATATTTCATAACAGAAGTCAGAAACTTACTAAATATTATAGAAACGGATATTTTTCTTAAAAAAAAAAAGAAAAAAATTACATAGAAAATGTCATTTTAGACGCCTTCTCTCACAAAAGATTCATAATTTTGTACTAATTTATTATTAGACCATTAATAATATTGTTAGCCATGGAAAAAAATAAGATTTGTTAATCAGATCAGATAATATAATACCTGAAATTAATGATTGAATTTCTGATAATATACACAATATAATGATTATGGTTTAATTCACAAAGATAAAAAAATTTTGTAAATGCATAAAATATATGAATGATAATTTTTACATTTTACACCAGATTTTACAGAAGATTCTGGTTTTCACTAAATTCTTTTAGCTATGACACAAATCAAATATTTCTGTGCTTTAAAATTTTTAAAACTAGCCAGTTTTAGCTGGCCCGTTTGAAAAAAAATTAGTACAAATGATTTTTGTATGAATTTGTACATCTCTATGTAGTCTCTGATAATACCAATTCACACAAGATATTAAATATCATATAGATATTAATACCAGACACACAAGATGTAAAAAAAAATATTTTATTTCTATAATAAACCACTCACACTGAATGTAAACTAAACTGGCAAAGATGATATTTCTGTATATTTATTTAATAATTTAAAATTTTATTATCAGAGACACAAATCTTGGACTAAAAGTCTTATCAGAGACACAAATGTTTACTTTTTAAAAAGTACTTTCGACACAAAATTTAAAGCAAATTTTTAATTTTTAAATTTGACCGTCATCCATTATGAACTGGTCGCAGCGGTAAATTAAAAATAAATTATTAATCTTCTGCTGGCAGTTTTCAAATGACTCTTTGTTTTGAAAAAAATAAAAATACTCTTAATAAAATTAAAAGACCTGAAAGTGAAAAGAGCAAAGTTTATAGTAAGCCTTATATTTATAAGAAAAAAAATAATAGGCCGATTTTATTCTTGATTTTGTTTTCACTATTATAAAAGCTGGTAAAAGTTTCGCAACAGACTTTAAAGTAGTTTTGTTTATTTAGGTTGGAATTTTGATTTTTTAAGCTGAATTTTTGATATAACATAAAATATTCGAATTTTTTTTATTAATATAAAATTCGGCAGACTTAGCTAATTATATTTCATAACAGAAATCAGAAACTTACTAAATATTTTAGAAATGGATATTTTTCTTAAAAAAAAGAGAAAAAATAACATAGGAAATATCATTTTAGATGCCTTCTCTCAAAATAGATTCATAATTTTGTACTAATTTATTATTAGACCATTAAATTAAAAAGCTGTCGAAAACGACCCACACAAAAAAAAAAGGCCCCGAAAATTTATGAAATTACATTATCAGAGACATGAATCTTTTATTAAATATACTAAAGACCTCTTCCAAAGTACATTTAAATAAAATAAATTCAGCAAATTTTTTTCAAGCAAAAAAAAAAATAAACGCAAAAGACTTGAAAGTAGTTTTGGTAATTGAAGTAATTTCGCGGCGAAAACAACTGTTTTTATCGACATAAAAATTTTTTTTTTAAACTAAAGAAAAATAGAGAGTCTGGTAAAATTTTAACAAATATTAAAATTATTTCGATTATTGGGATTATGTTTTTGAATCTATAGAAATTGTGCAATTGCACAGGGGATTTTCTAGTAAAAGATTTAAAATTTAAAGAACAAAAAGATATTTATAAAAAAAAAAAGATGTTATAACAGAGTAACTTGTTTAATCGAGCCAACTTCATTAGAATATCAAGAAAAATATCGAACAAAAAGTACATATTTATTATTAGATAATTTAATTTATTGTCTGATAGAAAATTATCCTAAAAACTGTCTTAAAACAAATTGCAACAAAATTGATTCTCAAAATTGATAAACAATTGACAGACAGAATTAATTCTATAAAATTTCATATAAAATTTGAAAAAATACATCAAACAGCAACCTGTTTAGCATAAACGTACTAAAAAATATTCACTAAATCAATGAAATTTAGAATTTTGTATAAAAGTAGCCCATATAATCCACTATTTCTATTAATTAGCCATATATTCTTTAATTAAAACAATAAAATCATAATCAAATTTAGAAATAAATTACGTAGTTATTTTTTTTTATTTAAATGCAATTTTAAAGTACAATAAAAGGATATTTTTTTATTTTAATAATAAGGATATGTCAGGGCTATTTTAAATTGAAAACAAAATATTTTAAGGGCTTGAGTTATCTCTTGATTAAAATATTTATAAAAAAAATTTTAAATGGTTAAGCATTAACAAAAAAAAAAAAAAAAAACAGGAAAAACAAAAGCCAGAACTAAATATAAAACTTTAATTTGTGAACAATTTCTATTTTAAGTTTTAATTTTTTTGTTTTTGTTTTTGGTTCCCTTATTAAATATTTTATGACTCCTTAATGTGTTCTAATAAATTTTTAAGTGCGGTATACTAAAACAAAAATACCCTTATGAGTTAAAAATAGTTGAAATATTTTAATTTTTTTTTTTTACTTTTACCACATTAGGGTCATTCAGATTTAAAAACCAAAAACTTAAACTACAACAACAATAAAAACAAAAAAAGGAAATAATTTCATTTTTAATAACTACATTTTTTTAACTGATTTTTTTTTTTTTATTCATAAACCTTTTTACCTAATTATTCGTCTCAATGGAAAAAAAAAATTTAAATAAATCAGAGAAGGACAAAAAAAAAAAACATCCGAAGTTTCAAATGAATTGAAACATTAGAGAATTCTAGTAGAAAAATTTGGAAATTTGTAGATTTTGATAAATGTATGAATGAACTTAAAAGGAAAGACAGATATCAATAAGAAATATTTTTAGTTCACAGCTAAATTTTTAAAAAGAATATTAATAATAAATATTGATTACTATCAAAAGCCTGCATTTCATTAAAATGTATGTGATGTGCTTGAATTTTCATGTGCTTGACTATTCTACATTTTTGACTGTATTTTATTTGTCTGAATTAATATGGTCTAATTTATTCTTACATAAAGGGAGCCATCAATCGCAAAACCCCACTAAACAAATTTTTGAAATACTGATTTTCTATCCAACTTTAAAGTACCTTCCAATTAATTTTTTACATACATTTCAATAACAAAAAACTTTTCGAAATCAAGGCATATGAATTATAGTTAAATAATAATAAAATAACTTGCGAAAAACTCAGTTATATGGCACGCTTTCTAATCCAGATGGGAAATTTTACTTTTCAAGAGTCGATTCAAAATTACTATAAAGAATTTAGCTTGGACCACTTATATGCAAAGTTACTTTAGCCTATGTTATTAATGTAACAAATATAAAAAATATCAGAAATTATGTTTCGGCAACAAATGTTAATCAATTGTAGTTAGGTAGCCTAGACAAATTGCAAATGCCCGAATTTGATTCGTGCTGTGTTTATGTTATCAATGAGAACTTCTCATCCCGTAAACATTAGAAGTTTTGTTTTTGTAACTCTTAAAATTTATTTAAAAGTCATTTCGTTCTTTTCGAGATCATAGATTTACCGCATTATGGATATTGAATTGTATTGAAATATATATACCCCCTGTGCAGATACCACCCTGTATTAAAATGTTTTTTAATTGGATCTAACATTGTTTTTTATTTTCTTTTCCTCTTTCATTTTCTTATAATATTCAAAAAGTTTTATGTAATATGGTTATTTTTATTTTTGTCGTTGTTAAACAATCAACTCCAATAAAGTGAAACGTAAAACTTAAATAAGGGTAAAGGAATATACATGAATAAGAAATGGTTTGTTAAAACTAAATTTTGTATAGCAGTATAAACATAGTTCAAGGGTATAAAAAATTTGACATACCATTTATGAACGTTAAACAAGATGAGCTAGATATTGTAAGATAAAGATAAATATATTCTTGTACATTAATTGAAATTTTGTGAATCCCAACAACTTCTGACAAATTTTGTTCGTCTAGCGCAACAGTTTCAGGATACTGTTTTATATGTTATATGTTATTTTTCTCTTAACTAAGCTAAACTTCTGAAACTTTGTAAAACATGATCAATTTATATGGCAATACTTCTCTTAAATTTGGTTGGTTCGGGGTAATGGGTTCGAAAAAGCCCTATTTTTAAATGCGTATAATTCTTGTTCTGCTTAATATTTTTTCAAACTGAAAACATCATTCGACAGGTAATTTTTTTACTCTTTGTAAATTGATATCAGAATTATACATTTTTTTAATTTTGTATTAAAATTAAGCGTTATGTGAAAATCAAATTTTGTATGATTTTTCTACCCTCATAACTTCGGAATGCTTTTAGATAGAAACTTGATATTTTGAGACAAGAAAAAATTAGTATAAGTTTCCTTAGAAATTTTTTTTGTACCACCGCCTGTTTTGGAGCTATTAGGGCGCAAAAATTAAAAATTTGCTATTTTTAAACACCTGTAACTTAAGCACCTGTACAAATTTTTCTTCGGTAAGAATTTTTCTTCCCCTTAAAATTCCAGAGAAGTCTTATTTTCATATTTTTTCTTATTACATGAAATTTTCAAATTGTTGTGCAAGTCACAATTCTAAACACTTTGTATTATCTATTGGAAATGTGCGCTTTTAAAAACCGTTGATTTGTATTCTACCTTGTTTAATTCTTGTATTTATTATATAAGTTTTTTTCTGGAAGTAGAAATTTTTTTTTTTTTTATTATAAACAGTTTAGGTCCTTTTTTGTTATTAGACGAAAAAAAAAATAGATTGTTTTTGCATTTGTTGTATTTTTACTTTAAGAGTTGTCCCTTTAATTCAATTCATAAGTATAATTGAAAGGTGATATTAATTAAATATAAATATTTTAATTAAATATTTAATTAAGTCGTTATTATTTATATTTTTTTTAATGTATAATTTTTGGTTTATTGTATTCTTTGTTTTTTGTTTAATTGTACATGGTTATAATAGTAGCAATGTAAAGATTATCCCTAGATAGTTTCAAATTATGTTATTAAAATCAATAAATGTTCAAATTCTAATAAAAATAAATAAACTTTTTATTATCATCAATGAATTTATTAAGAATCCTTCAGTAAAATATTTCGTTTTTGCCTAGACATCTTCCATTAAAGCAGCAAAATAAGAATTAGTTTCAACAAGACGTAATTATGTTCTATTGAAATACAATTTAATAAATTTGAAATGAAAAATTTCAATCTAATTCAAAATTTTTAACTTTTCACATGAAATATGTGATGTTATTAAAAACTTTTCTATAATATTTAAAATTTCAAAAACTTAATTTAAATTTAAAAATTTAGCTTTCAAAATTGTTTTTAATCACGTTTTTTTATATTTAAAAATTTTTTATGGAATCACTTAAAACATTTATTTTTCTTTTTAGCACCTTTTTCAAAAACAAAATTTTTTAAATATTTGTCTATTGGTTTTATTCTGTCCTTCTGTTTACAAAACATCACCAGATTAAGATAGAACAATGCAATTTTAACCATTAGTACGTGTCATAAAAATATTAATATTGTAGAACAACATTTTTATGTAGTCGCACCCATGTAGTCGCTAAGCTACAGGCGCTCAAACTATCAAATAGCCTCTTTTTCCAATGTGTCTATCTCAGGTTCTGCTTATTATTTTTCAAACTAAAAACGCCAAACAGGATTTTTATTTTTACCCTTATAAATCAATATCAAAATTATAAATTTTTTTTTAATTTATAGTATTTCAATTTGCCATTATCTGAAAACAATATTTTGCAAGATTTTGCTTCCTTAATATCTTCACAACGCTTCAAGATGGGAGCGTGAGAGGTAAAAGATCTTAGAGAATTAGTTTCTTCCAAAAATTTTGTTATGCTACCCTCTGTTGAAATATTAGTAACATCATATTTTTACTTGTGTTAACACTAAAGATAATATCACTTGTGTTCCTTAACACTAAAAATAATATCTCTTGATTTTTCGCAATTTTTCTTACATATAAAATTATACGAAAACTTCGAAATTTTAAGGCAAGTCACAAAATTCTAAACTGTTCTTACTTGTTTTTGAAAAATGACGCCTTTTATAAACCTTTGGTTTACATTCTGGCCTGTTTTAAATTGAAAATAGTCATATTTTCATTTTTATTATTTCTTAAATACTAAGACTTAGCAAATTGAAAAATTCATACAGTACAGAAAAAAATTTTTAAAAATGTATTTTTAGAAGTTTTTTAATTTATTTACAAAATATTTTTTAACACAAAAAGAAAAATATTAAAAACTTTTTTATTTCTTCTTCCAAAAAAAAACCATAAAATGGAGAGTAAAAGAATATTTCTTTCATGCTTATATAAAAAAAAAAAAGTTTGCTTTTACACATCTGTTATCTGTTAAAAAGTTTTTATTATTTTTTTTTTTTTTTATACACCAAATTATTGTTGATACGATCTATGATTTTTGGTTAAAAATTTGTTACAATTAAATTTTTTCTTCCAAAAAATATTTCTATTTAATGTTGAATTAAATGTTGTGAAATAAATTGGGTTTTCAAGAAATTCTGTTATTTAAAAAAAAAAACACTGAAGAGATTCAATGAATGACTTTATTTTCTAAAATATTATTTAAATCACAAAATTTTCCGTTTTTTAATCTTGGTTTGTACCGATATTAACTTTCTTCCAAGATTATCTGCTGATAAAATCTATTTAATATGTAAATCTAGATTCATGCAATAACTTGTTGTCTGAAATTCCCAATTTTGTTCATAATTGAAAAATTTGGACATAGATTTTTTTTTTTTAAAGTCTGTACAAACGTTTTATATTGCTATAAAACATTAATTTCTCACTTTCATGTTGTTTAATACTTACATATTATACCGTTGTCATTCTAAATACAAACAGACATAAAAAAAAAATATTTCAAGCTAAAAGTTCTTTAACCTTCTATTTCTAGGGCGAAAAGTAATTCAAAAATATATAGGTATATATAATACAAATGACTTTAGTTTATTAGATACTTATTATTTAATGTTTGTAAACCAACTGATCTCAAATACAGTAGTATTTCATCGCAACATAAGATTGGTTCGAAATATAAATTTTAAAATGTTGCTGAGTAATATTTCTCAACATTATTTTTAAGAAAAACAAAGTTTGTTTTTTTTTTTTTTTTGTACGTATTTAAAAAAATACATATTTAAAAAAAATTATATAAATCGAGCATATTTAAAAAATAGGAAAGATATAAGAAAAAGAAATAGGACAATTTTTTTACGTAAAATTTTTAAGAAATAAGAATAAGTTATGGAAATATTTTAGAATTTTCAAAAGAATTTGTAGCATAAAAAAGAGAGAGTGTATAAATTAAAGTTTCATTTAATATCATTACATTAATCATTTTTTTTTTTTTTAAAACCTTTAATCTGTTTTTAGTCTCAGTTAAAACTAAAATACAAATCAGTAGAAACATACATAAATATTGACTAAATTTAAGTAAATTGACTTCTGAGTTGATTTACAAATTAAATTGCATACGATAGAATTACCGAACATAGAAAATACTGAACCATGAGCATTAATTGATAAATATTAAATTAATTTTTAATATTTTTACAGCGATTTTCATAACAACTGGAAAAATTCAATCATTAAATCAAAACAGAAATATGTCTAAACATTAAAATTAAGTTTTAGTCTTTTTTACTTAGCGGTTAGACGTTATCTTTTTATTCCTTTATTCTCAAAGCATCAACTTTTAACTTCTCTTTGCTCACTTGTTTTAAAACAGAACAATAGAAATTTTTCTATTTTGACTTCACTTTTGATTCACTTTTTTTTAAATTTCTTTTATGCATGTTTATTGTCATTTTTTGTTTTATTTATTTATTTATTCTTAATTACAATTAAAATTATAATTAACAAAATATTTTTTCTAAGCACAAGCTACTCAGGGTATCGGCTTATTTTTTAAAAATAAATTCTTCACAATATACTATTTTTTATTTTGTTTATTTGGTTGAAACCTAATCTTTTATTTCGTTTATTATAAATTACATTGAAATAATATAATTCTTTATATAAAAATAATTGAAAATACTAACCTGCTATTAACTAGGGTAAAACTTGAAAACTTTTCTGAAGTTCTAAAATATTTTACTTGTAAAAGTAAAATTATGATCCAGCACAAAAATAAGAGATATTTACAATTTTTAAAAATTAAAAATAATTTTCAAACAAATTCAAATAAACGCTTCAAAACAGTGAATTTTTCTAATATTTTTTCATTTTGTTTTTAAACGCTTCAAAAAAAAAATTAGCCTCCCTGTCATTAACAAAAGTGTAAAGGAAAAATAATAAAAAAAATTTGGAAAATATTGACATCTAACTACCGTCTTAACAATAGAGAAATAATTTTTTTAAAAGCATATTTAATATGAATTTTTAAAAAAGAAACAATAAAAATACAATATTTTAAAATAATATGAAGTTTCACTCTCTTCTATTAATCTTTAAATAACAATTTAAGTATAAAAAAAGGATAAAAAATAATTATAAGGGACACTTTTCTTGTAGAGTGTTATACAGAATTAAGAAAATTTCACCTACACATAAAATTTTATTTGTAAAAATAAAAAAAAAAACTTAAGGACTCCTTCAATTACAATACAAAATAAATGAAAATAAAATTTTCATCCTTTGATCCCTTAAAATTGTATTTTTAAAACTTATTTAGGGGGTAGATTAACAAAAAATAATTATTGTTGTGAGTTAATTAAAGTAAATTTTTTTTAAATTGTTATTTTTTTTTTTTTTCGATTAGTTAAAATAATTTTTCTTTTACTATTTGATCTTAGAAAATTTTAAAATCATAACATGCCAAAAATTTCTTTTGATCTTTTCAAATTAAAATATTTGTGAAATTAAAATATCCATCTTTGAATTACTGTGCAGATCCTTTTATAAAATATGAAAATGAAAATTTAGCATAATTTATTTAAACAAATTCTAGCCTTGGTAATAATTTATTTGGATATAATTATTCAATCAATAAATTTAAAATAATTAATTTCCATTTCCTTAATTTTTTTTCTTGTCTATTAATTTTATTCTTGATCCCTCCATTTATAAATTTCTTATTATTACTAAATTATTCTTTTTGAGAAAAAAAAAAGGATATTGAATTTTGATGATTTTTTTGATAAAAGCTAAGCTATAATCAAATTTTTAAAACTTTAAACAAAATTAAAATTTTGAATTGCATTTAAATTTTCTTATTAATTAAAAAAAAAAAAAACATATTTTATTTTAGCTCTGCATAATAACTTTTCTTTTAGCTCCATATTTTAATAAAATGTCAAACTAAATCATTAATTCAAAATCATTCATGCCAATCTCTTAAAATGATGATTACCCTATATTGATAAAAGTCAAGGAAAAATAGAAAAAAAGAAATGTAAAGATTTTCTTATGGCAATTATTTGCCATCTTATATGATATTGACAATCTTCTCCGCCTATTTTTTGTACGTACATCCGTGGGCGAAACAAAAAATATAGTAAATTTTTCTGTATAATACAAATGTAAAAAGTGATTCATAAACTTCATATTAAAAATACATACCTACACCTAGCAGTTTTGAATGGAAAATATTAGAAGGAAGTGAAAAATTTCGAAATTATTGTGATAAGAGTTAATTAATAGAACTGACATTTTGTTAAAGTGTCCAAAGGTTTATTAAAACATTTTAGCACCAAATAACAAAACAAATCTTAGTGCCATTGCGATAACTTCACTATTTAAGTTATCAAAAAGTATAAGTTTTCGCATTGTCAAATATCTAAGAAAATCAATTAGTTAACGAATTTTTAATTCACATTTTGTTTAATCATAAAGAAAAAAATATTTATATAATAAAGGCTGTAGGTACTTAAAACTTTCCATACTTGATAATCTAAAATTTTGTAATACATACATATTAATTTTACAGCAAAACATATAAAAAAAAATTTTTTAGTATTTTCCTCAACTTATAAAAGAAAAATATGGCGCGAGAGTACCGTACGGTGTAATTTGTTTTTTTGTTTAAAAGATGCACAGCATTTATATCGGTAAATAATGCACATATATACATATGTATAACCTTTGCATCTCTATATATTATTTACATACCAGTGTAACTGTTTAGTATGCATATATCATGGTGACATCGAATAAAATTTGCCTGAAATGTACTCGCACGAAATTTCTGTATCACGAGTTGTAAGGGCAAAATTCAAATTTCAAAAAACAATACATTTGAAGTGGAAAAGGTTCATATTCTTTAATAATCAAAACTCATTATCAAAAATGAATTAAGTCCGGAAAAATCAAAATTCAAAAATCATTTTGAATTATTTATTTTTATTATTAGGTATTTGATCATCGCTGTGCTTCTTTTGGAAAAAACGAGAATTCTCTGTAAAACCAATGCAAAATATTATGTTTTATGAATAAATATTTAAAAGATATAACTCAAGGAAATCCAATTTTCGGCTTTTCCCAAAATTAATCTAACCTTTAAAAGAAAACCTTTTTCTTCTTTACTATTAATTAATTTTTGAAATTTTTTTTTATATTCATATTTTATTATTTTAAAAATTGTCTGAAAAAAAAAGATTCATTTTTTCGGCATGAACATAATTCAATCGAACATATTTCATGAAGCCATATTTTATATAATAGGTGAGCGTTGTATAAGATTAGAAAATAAAATAAAGCCAACTTTTCGTAATGACTTGACTTCAAATATTATTTCTCACCATGGCATATTTTATATCTGTTATTTTATAGTTATTTTTTTTTTTGAATTTTTCGTTTACTTTTTTCCATGTACTTTGTGATAAATGACTCCTTAAGAGTCCTTAATTTTTAGTTGTATTTTGTTGTTTTGTTGTTTGATTTTTTACTGGAAAATTTTTTTTTTTTACTCCTTATTGCTTTTGTCTTTAATGGTGATAACAGTTGAAAAACGAACATGAGAAAAAAACTAGGATAAAACAGGAATAAAAAAAAGTCAAATATTTTTTTTCATTTTTTTTTGGGCTGTCACTTTTTTTCTACGAAGTTTCTGATTACCCAAATAGTAGAGTTTACAGCAGAAACAAAAAAAAAACCAAAAAAAAAAAAGTAAAATAAAAAATAAAAAGACATATTTGTGAAAATTATAGGGTACATTTTTTTTTTCTTTTTTGTTTTGGTTTCATTTTAACCTTTTTAACTTTTTTTTTAGTAGATATAAAACAATTTTTTTTATTGTATTCATCTTTCTTTTTTTTTTTTTGAAAAAATATTAGTCTCTTAAAATTAGTCGAAATTTAATAAGTTTGAACTTCTTAAATATATAGGGAGAATGATAAAATAACAAAGGGGCGATTGAATTCAATTCAATGAACCTAAAATGAGTAAATTTTAAAAATGTTATATAGAACTTAGAATGATATGACAAAATTTTAAAAATTATTTATGAAATTTAATTGAATTTCAAATAAATTATGTGATGAAATATTATAAGATAAGATACTTTTTTTCGAAACTTACACACTCAATATGTGAACACTTTTTTGTCTTTTCACTCATTTGTCACTTTTTTCACTAAAGCAATAATCGTACGTATAACTTTATTATTAAAAAATATTCAAGTGAAAATTTTTTTATAAAAAACATTTCTGGTTGGTCTTTTTTTTAAAATAAAAAAAATTATTTATGAATAAAAAATATGTTGTTTGCATAGTTTCAGGCATAACAAATGACTACAAAGATATGAACTGTTTGTTTTTTAACTATAAAGAAAAGAATTACGTTTATTCTTTAAGTTTTTCTATTTTAAATATATTTTCTTTTTTCAATATTAGTTGGAATTTACATTTAAATTTTTTTTATTTTTCAATAAAATGATGTAATTTTAAATGTTCAAAGACAGTGTTAAATAATTCATGTCCCTATAATAATTCACTTTAGTAGACGAGCTACATGCAAATAAAATCGAATACATCCCAGGCAATATTAATGGAGATAATATAAAATATGATATTTTCATAACAGAAAAAGACAATATAATAAGAAAAGATTATTGGTGGTTAAATACATCTTAATTATATATCATCTAAAAACATTTGTGTTATTTTTTAGCTTATAAGATTAGCTTTAGATAAATTTAAGTTTAGGTTAAGCTAGGTTAAGTTAGTTAAGTTTTAAAAAACAAAAATATTATACATTGGTTTTTTCTAAATTTTACAATGATAAATGAATATTAATAATACAACAATAAATTAAAAAATTAGAATACCCTTTATCTTAAAAAATATTAAATTTAACATAAAAAAATTTAAATATTTTTAAATGTTAAAAAATTAAAATAATTAAACGTTTTTTTGTTAACTTTGATTTGTAGGTTAAGATATTCATAAGACTGTAAAATTAAAACAAAAATGAAAGTTTATTTAAAAAAAAAAAAGTGTTAAATATTGTGGAACATAATTTTTTTCTTTTTTTTAAAAATTGCATATGTTTAGGCAAATTTAGTAAAACTTGATTCAATTTAAATTTCTTAGTGGAAATTAAACGGATTGAAAATATATTATTTTGAGTTTATTTTTTATTATTTTTTTTTTTTAATAAATTATTCTTTAGGAAGAAAAAAAAATCTACTTTTAAATGTTTTTCCGATTATCAACGATTATCTATCTCTTTATGATATTTTTATTTTTCTGATTTATAGGAAGTTAATTTTCCCTTTTCTTTTCATACTAGAGTGGAAATTATCCTTAAAATCATAATTGTTATTATGAAAAAGGATTTATTTTAGATGATATTTATTACAAAAAAAAATTCTTAAATCAATACCATGTGATTCATTTGAGATAATGGATGTTGAAATTGATTATTGTAAAATAATAAAAATTCTCTTTTCCTATAGTACTTAATAATTTCTAAGGTTTCAACTATTCCTCTATAAAACATAAATAAACAAAATATACTTTTGTTCCTTTAATTAATCCACAATATTGATCCAATATAATTTAAAAAATAATGATTAAACACAAAATTTAAGAAAAAATTATATTGCTAAACGAACAAAGGAGCATTGATTTTGTTAATTAACGAGCAAACACAAAGACAATCTACACAAAATAGAAGTACCTGGTGCCTTGAAGAAGTACCTTGTATCTTACCAGGTTGAAAAAATAATTATCTGGAATCTTTAGAAAGAAATATTAAAAATTTATCTTTCTATTATAAATTCAAGAAAATATTGCTTCTAATAATGATAATCGTTTATGATTCAAAAGTAATATAACTACTTCAAAAAATATTTAAAGAACACACACAGTACTTACATTTTATATGATTATATTGAAATTCCATTAATTTTTACAATCAAATCAAATAAAAACCAAAATACTAAAAAAAAAAATAATAGATATCTATAAAAAGGACTTTTCCAAAATAAATGTAAAAAAATCCAATTATCGCTAAAAATATCATCAATTTTTATTCATTGTCGTTCACTATCATCAAAATCAATTTCATCATCAACAAAATCAATAAGTCTATGAGGAAAACAAATATTATTATTACATAACATTAGAAGATAACTATAACTTCAATGATTACACAAAAGAAAGGATTCAAATTAAATTACTTTTTAATGGATTAATTTCAAAGATTTCAGGGATTCAGTAAAAATTACAAATAAAACCAAATACATGTAAAAACAGATATAAAAAAGGGAAAGTTTATAGACAATCTTTCTTTAATATACATATTTTTTTTTTCTTTTTTTTAAATATTGTAACTCTAATATTAATTAAAAATTAGAATCATTTTTAAACCTTCTTTTAACTATATATTGTACTCTTAGTTAAATCATTAAAATAAGATTTTTATCGTTAGTAGAAAATAACTCTAGGATGCTTCCGTATCTTTTTTTTCCTTATTCTATTGATTTGTATATTGTTAGATTGTATCATGTATACATAAAAATTTTTTTTGGGGTTTCTTAAAAAATTATACTTACATAAAATGTCATTAATTCGATTAAATGTGATTAACTCTGCAAAATCTCTGTTATCCTTTTTAGTTTTTTTTGTTTTATTTTTTTCTTTCCTAAAAATTAATTTCCTTTTTCTTTTTTTTTACTTTTTGTTTAGCCTGAAAATTTTCTTTAAGATTTTAAAATGTATTTCTTGATGCCTAAAAGGCATTTAAAAAAATTATTTTTCCCTTTTTTGCTCATTTAAAAATAAAAGTGAAACAAAAAAAAATGTGAAATAAGAAGAGATCCTTAAGTTTTGCTATTGCTATTGTTGTTGTTGTTTGTTATTGTGATTGTTTTAATATCAAATTTCATTTTAAAAATTCTTAGAAAAATTTAACAAAAATAATTAAAAGAATTTTTGTCTTATTTTAATTTTGATAATTAAGAATAAAAAAAAAAGGTCCAAAACATGCTTTAATTTACTAATTCCTAATGGCATTTTATAAAAAAAAAAAAATAAATATCAATTTGATTATTCTCTAACTTCATTTAAAGTATAATAGTATTACAAGTAATAAAAGGATTTTGTTCTTCTTTGTTTTATTAAGTAGTGGATAATGTGCAACATGCAATATAAAAATTATTTGATATTTTAAATACTATAATATACATTCTAAATAGATAGAATCTGAGTAAAAATATGAATTAAAAAACTATTAACACAACAACTTTATACTATCTTATAGTAGTGTGTTAGATAAAAATTCTTTACAGTATGTAGTACGTATTTTAACTTTACATTAGCCCAAACCATATTCTGATACCACAGGTTTCAAAATGATTATATTTAAATTTTTACTTTTAGGTTTTCTAATATTTTTAGTGATTTTTTTTGTAATCAGTCTAAACTCCATATCAACATTAAGTTTACCTATTTCTATAATACAATACATATATGCAATACATCTATAAGTATAACACAATACATATATGCAAATATATACCCCATATTTAAATACAAAATCGAATGTAAAACTGTATAAAATTTATATGAGGAAATAGGTTTTGAAGTATTTTAATTGTTTTTTTTTTCCTAAGGGAGGTAGAAATATTTCAAAAACACCAAGAATACTGCCGTTATTTGTATCAGATTATATGATCTTTATATGATCTTCCCACGATTTAAATCCAATTCTCTCCAGTTGAAGTTGATGACTTAAGCTAATTTTGATAAAATTAAAAATAATATTTAATTGTTTCTCTATGTTTTTTTTAATTAATTTAAAATTTAAATGATATTTTTATCATATCTTGCATGTCTTCACATTTCTTAAAATCCTTTCTTTGTCTTTTCAATAACAATGAATGTATCATCTTGTTCTGACAAGAAATCTTTGAATTGAACATGATTTTTTCTACCTAAAACATTATGAATTCATACTTATAAGAATGATATATTTATATATTTTCATATATAAAATTTTAATTTTTCTGAACTACTTTAGATTTCAAAGCAACCCTTTCCCCATCCCTATCCCTAAATCCTACAACCTATTATTCTTGCCAAAGACTAACAACCTTTTTCGCAAAATAAATCGATAAAAAATTTTTATTCTAGAATCATAAATAACCAGATATTAAAATAATATATTTATTTATAAAAGACAGTTGTGATAACGATACTATTTTAAACATTTAATGTTTTTTTTTTTTTTCATTAAGGTAAATAGAAAAATGCAAGAGATGATAATACATAATTTTAATAAATTAGGAAAATTGTTTTTTCCTTCAAATTTTTCTCGTTTTAGTAATAGTATTCGTATAGGTACATATGTGTTTGAAATTAATTTTCACAGGACTTTTCAGTAATATAAATAATAATGACGACATTAATGAAATATACTTTTGTTTTTTTTTCCTATTCCTATTATTCAGGATTTGTAATTTGTATTAAAAATATATTTTATTAATTAGAAATGAAAAAAACGAATAAGTAAAAAAGGAGTGATCTGAAATTTTTAAAAGATATTTCAATTATTTCTTAGATTAAAACTGAAAGTAATCAAATTTTTTTATAAACTTTTGTAGTTTATTTTCGAATATTTTATGTAAGAAAAAATTATGAACAATTTAAACACACTTTCCTTAATTTATTCTTAATAATTAAGAAAAGTCGTCAACCCCACATATAAATATAATAATTTGGGAGCTTTAAATTTTGGATCCCATAAATAGCTCTAAAGCGGAACCAATATTTTTTTTGCCATAAGTTATGCTAAATCTAAATGATCTTCCTCCTTTCAAAAGATGAGACTAAAAGTATTCAGAAATACAGTGAAACTAAATATAATATAATTGTTATTTGATTTTTTACCCAAAAGAACAGGCTATTTACCTGATCAACTGGGTAAAAATTCCGCAATGTGAAGCTGCGTATGTCCTGAATGGTAAATTAGGAGTTTCAATTTAATTTTAGTTGTTTTTAATTTATGAGTCATTCAAGCAACATATTTTATTGATGATTCATTTAATTTTTAGTTTACATTTATTTTAACATACAATTTAATTCAATCAGATTGTATAATTTTATATTAAGGATTTGGAATAAAAGTATTTCATTATTTTTCTTTCGTTTTCGTTGCTTATTTTAACCTGTTTTGTTCAAATTGAAATTTAAAAATTTTGTATTAAATTCAAAAATTTTAAAATCACAAAAAAAATCTATAGGAAAATAAAAGAAACTTAAATAATTTTTCACCATTCTATAAGTATTTATACCCTAAATACGAATATGTTCAAGGGTATAATAAATTTGCCATTACGTTTGTGATGTCTTAAAGAAGACGATATAGATATGCAAAGGTATATTCATGTTGTTGCTCAGGATCGAATTCTCATTTGATTTTGCTATGGACGTTTGTACGTTCGTTCGCGCAATAACCTAAAAAAATGTAGTTGCGATTTTGAACTTTTTCCTAAATCACTTTTTTATTTTGCATAAATCATGCATACAAGTGTCAGTATCACAAATAAAATTGAAGAAATTCGATTAATGGCTTAAAGTAGCTGTCGTACACCAAAAACAAAGTTCTTTATATGAGCATAAATAAGTAGCTTGGCTAATTAAAATATATCTGAGATTCTGTGAAAAGTAAATAAAGTTTTATGTCAACAACTTCTACAAAATTTAGTCTTACGTCACAGGTTCGGGTAGTAGTGAAATTTATATGCTCATATCTTGGTACTTAATAAAGCTAGACGTCTGATATTTTGAAAAAGATGATCGAATTGTATAGCAAGAAATTCAATAAAATTGATTGGTTTGGTACAATGAGGCCGAGTTGCTGACATACAACTCCGAAATGTGCATAAATATATCTCAATACTTAAAGATAACTTAAAATTTCTAAAAAATGATTAAATTTTATGGAAACAGTATATTTTATGATTGTACAGATATCCTAATGTTGACACAGTCTACTCTATATCCTCTTTCTCGTTTTTTTCTTTTCATTTACTTTTGAAAGTTCAAAAGTTCTAATTTAAAAAAAAAAAAAAATATTCTATAGATAAATTTCCTCTTAAATCATCATTATTTTAGTACATTGTTATGTGTAGGTATTTAATTTTTATTCTTATTTTATTTTTTATATACAAATATAGAAAAAAAAAAAACAAAAAAAAAAAAAAACACACAATAAAACAATTCCATAACTGAAGAGTTTCCGGTGTTTCGAATGTTCGTAGTAAAAAAATGGTGTGTGCAAATCACAAATAATGAAAGCTAATTAAATTTCAATACCAAAAAGAAAATAATTAAAAATTAATATATGTATCTATACATTTGTTTTTTTCAATACCTTAAATAATAATAATTAATACGCATTTTTAGAATAAAATAAAATTATAAATTCAAAATAATTAAAATAAAAACCAAAGTAGAATTTTAAATAAAACAAAAAAAAAAAAAAAAGCAACAAAAATTAAAATGACAAAGTCTTCTTTCTTTTTCTAACATTTATCATTTTATATATGCATAATACACAAAACAAGTACAAAATACTACTCTACTGTCATAAATATCTTCAGATACTTTATATTTAGTTTCAACCATAATCGGAACAAACAAATAACTTTATGACGGCAATTTTTTTTCATCAAATCGTGATTAAAAATTTAATTAGTTTTATTTTTTTTATAAATAATTGAACGGAAAATATTAAGAATTTAATTTTCTTCAAAAAAAAAAAAAGAAAATATAAATGAGAAAAAACAAATAAAAAAAATAACAAAACCGTGAAATTATATTAAAAGCGCGCTATTTCACGCGAATTTCTTAAAAATAAATCAAATCAAAATAAAAACAAAAATTAAAATATTTTTTCTGATTGGACAATAATTATTCAGAATCAATTCCAATGACAATATTAAAGAATTTTTCATCCCAACCTTCAATATGCAATGCATATCCAATGTATGACAAGAACTAACCATCATAAATATCCCATGTATATATTGCAGTTGTTCTGATTAAGATCTTTAAATGTTAAATTCTGTAAAAACAAAAAAAAAAAAAATTTTATTAAGAATGATTTACAAAATTGGTAACTAGTTACATTGAACAATACAAAATCAATATAAATTTTATACGTAAAAATCATATGTTGCATGTTCATATTGCAACTCACCAAAGTGATGAAAATTTCCATTTTTGGGATTTTTAGTTAAGTTTTTTTTTTTTTTTTTCGTGAAAAAATAATAATATGTCAAACAAAAATATTTCTGAAAATATTGTTATGACAAAATAATGCAGGGTTGTGATGAGGCTTACATAAGCTCCAAAAATCAAAACTAAAAAGAATTATAGATGGTTCAAATTTCGAAATAATATTTAGTTTAGGTCAATGTATTGATTTTAAAAAGCTTCCATTTTAGATTTAAAATATTCCTTACACTTTTCTTTTTCTTTTAATAGGGGGCGGTGAAAAAGTTCAAAATTTGTCAAACGAAATTTAGCATGATTCTTCCTGATAGTACAAGTCATTAACCGGTTAAAATCACCTTCTTTTAAACCACACTTTAGGTTAGGACCTTTAATACAATATACATATATATATATATAGAGTTTTATATATAGGATTAAGATGTGAGAGAGATTTTTGGCAAAAGGGATTTGGGAAAATTTAGAATTATGTAGAAGGGATAAGAAAAGCTATAAAATTTTAGAAACACAGTCATTTTTCTAAATCAAAATTAATATAAATTTAGTCAAACGGTTAGTGATATCAACTAAAATTCAAAATGTGGTTTTGAAATATTTTAATTATATTAATTTCCTTCTTATGGCATTTCCGAACCTAATGCTTTAGCACTTGACATTACTTTTCTTATACATGTATTAACTTTTTTAGTACGAATATCTAGTATAATCAGCTAATTTAGTGCGATATATTCTAATACTCTAAAACATTTTCGGAGTTTTTCGGAATTTATTAAGTGCAATTAGATATTATTTAGTGTGAAGTGTGATTTGTTTTCAATCGTCCTAGAAATAAAATAAATACGAGATAAATGCCATATTGTTTTAAAAATAACATTCCTATTCCAGACAAAATATATTTTATGTTTAAAATATTAAATTAATTTTTCAAATACAAGAAATCTTTATCACACCACTGATGACACTTTAAAAAAAAAAAAACTACCTCTTAGTTATGATATTAATATTACAAATAAATACGAATGTGTTAAGAAATTAAAAAAAAAAAAATAATATAAAAAAGTGATATGATGGCGAATAGCAAAAGGTACAAGAAACTGTGAAAATATTTTTTTTTTTTTTTATTCTTTTTATGAAATTTTCTCGCTTTATGAATTTATGATTTATGGAATTTCTTAATTTTTGTATTTTTCTGAACATTTTAAAGGAATTTTAAAAATTTTTGTAAATATTATTTTGAATTTTTCTCTCTTACTTTTTCATAATTTAATAACCGTGTATACATATTTTAATTTTACGTACCCGTTTTTTTTTTTTTGTTTTTTTGGTCCGAATAATTTTTTTCTTTTATTTTAATTTATTTTATTAATTTTTCATAATAATTTTTATAAAAATTTCATTCAAAAAAATTATTTTTATAATACGAGTAGATGAAAATTTTTTATTTTAGGATCAATTCTGTAAAAAAAAACAAATTTTATATTTCTGTCGATTGAAATTTGTTTAGTTGCTTTTTATTTAAATTTAGGACCAACTTACACAGGTTTGAATAAGATAACAAAGTATCCAAGTAAAGAAATGACAGGAAAGATAAAACCAAGCAAAAAATTGCCTATGAATTACAAATCTATTTTCAAAACGGTTCTTAAGATATACCGAACGTTTTAATTGAAGATTTATTAGATTTTATTAAAAATTGAACAAAAATAATGATAACATTATAATTAAGAATAACATTCGAAAAACTGTAGAACAATATTAATATTATGGTTCATTATATTTTTTTTTATCCTTTTACTGTATTTTTACTGAAATTATTTTATTTTCTACCATTCTTTTCTTTAATTGTACCTGGTCAAATGAAGTTGAATTAGAGAATGAAAATTCTCTATGAATGATTTCAAATTGGCAGGCATATTGTAAACAAAGTTATTAATATTCACCTAGGATCTTTGCACGTATTGTAAATGTAGTTATCACCAATTCTGGAGAACACATGAGATAGGAGATGGTTTCCTATTCGCAATGTTCGTACTACAAATTAATTTCCGTAAGCCAAATTATGCCATCTGGGAATTTGAACTACATAGGGGTACGCAGCAGAAGCTCTCCTTATTTCTCTTTGGAATGCTTTGATAGAAGCTTGTGTATTTATCTTCATAAGAAACAGGAATGCTGTCGTCTGCAAAATTATGGATTAGATTGAAGGTTATATTTAATAAGTAGTTTATAAATATTAGCAAAAGTGTTGGAGAAAGATTGGAGAAAGATTGACTCTTAAATTGTACTCTTCTTCAGTATCGATGCTTATTGGAGCTTATAACTCGCACTGAATAATTGAACGTGAAAAGATATACATAATTTTAAGATTATACTACAAAAAATGCATATTCATAGTAACCCTGCAATATCTCTTTGTTACAACATTTATTATAATATCCATATATATTACTAGCACTTCTTCGATTTTATTCTAACATGTACCTGTTGGGCAGATAGGAATATTAGGCAATAGTTAACCAATTAGCAAGTAAGACAAAATGAAAACATAACATGTTTTAAATTTTATAACTTGAGATCATTTTATATAACTATAGTGAGTAATCGAATGAACTTGAGAAAACAAAATAAATAGCGTATTCACTTTAAGGATTATTAAAGGCAGCTTTATATTTTTCATAAACAAGTATTAAATACTTTTATTATTATTATTATTTATATCTTTTATCGTAGTTTTTTCTATAATAATACACACATTTTTTTTTTAAAACATAAAATAAATAGAAAAATTTTTCTTTTAACTCATATACATATTTCCACTTCATAAAATTATGTTCTTATTGAGTTGTTGTCCTTCAATTTCGTTTTAATGATTTTTTTTACGTGTTTACTTATTGTAGGATAAATCAATTCTATTTCTCTTCAATGAAAATAAAACAATTAACTAAAATTTACTTAAATAATTTTCCTTTATATATCTAACAGTTCTCTTTCTCTATATTTAATAATCATTAACAATTCGTGGCAATCAAACCACTATATTTATTAAGAAACGAATATACCCTTACCAATCGTTTAACAAAAGAACATTGATTTTAACACACCCTGATTTTAATAAAAAAAAAAGATAAATATATGAAGCAATACAAAAAAAATGAAATAAAATAAATTATATTCTTATTTTATTATAGTAGAGTTGTTTTATTGTGCGGAAAAAACCATTTACCACTTTACTGCTTTTCACTTCAAATCTAAATAATCAACCACTTATATATGATAAAAAAACAAAAAAAAACTAAAGACCAGAAAGTTAAAATTTCTATTGCACATAATAAAAAAAGAAAAGAAAAAAATGTGTTTTTATTTTTATTTTATTATACCCTTTTCCTCTTACCTTTTAATTTTTCTATAGAAGTAACAAAAAAAATCCCCTAAAAAAAAAATCTTTATGAATCTATTTTACTTAAAGTACTTTAGAATTAGTTTGTCCTGTTTTATGAATTCCTCTTTAAAAAGCAAACAAAAATTCCTTTTTCTCATAATGGAGGTAGAAATGCACCCTTGTTAGTTTCAGGTTCTTATTGACTAAACCTACCTCCCTCTTTAGCCATATAATGGGATGAAACCTCTAAGTGCTATTGCAGTATATTGGATAGGGAGTAGGGATAAAAGAGGATACGACAAGGATCCTTAAACATTGAATTGAGAACGGGACTGTAAGGGAATAATCAATCTGCCTATTATTATTACTATTTGGCTATCAGTGACGATAGTCATCAACAGTTCCAACATATACATAGTTATAGTATATTATAACACCTTCTTTCATAAGATGATAATTGAAGAGAAAACTACTATCACTGTAGCAGTTATTATTATTAGTATTAATAATTAGTGTTAGTATTAATATTAGTATTAGTATTAATTAAATATATTTATACTAAGTTATTCTAACTACCAGACCAACTAATCTCATTACCAAACCCATCACCAATTCCACGTATAAATAGTACGTAAAGATGATTTTCAATGTTTTTTTTACCGTTATCCGTACCTTGGTTTTGACCAAAAATGAGTCATCACTAATACCCAACATCTTTTAAAACTTCATAATTTTAATATGAATCTTAAATTTTCTCAGCTCTCATATCTTAATACATTTTTGTATTTTAGTGTTTCGTTTATTATTCAATTTTATTCTTGATTTTTGAGTTATGGTGCTAAAATTTTTAGAGAAAACCATTTTTGGACGTTTTCTATTTTTCGTTCTATTTTTATTTCAATTATTGCATATAAACTCATTGACATTCTTCTTTAATTTATTAATTGTTATTTATAGCCTTCGCCCGCGATTTGAATACATATATACCCCTTCCAAATTGCAGCTTGTCCGGAACAATACCTTCATAAGCTACTTCTTAACTAGTAAACATAGGGTACACAGGTTTTTACTAGATTCCTCTACATGTGCTCTCTACTAAAACAAACATCCTTGTTATTTTCTATTTTACCTGTTAAATTTTTTCATCCTTCATAAAACAGAATATTTTTGTTAAAATATAAAAATTTAACAGAATGGATAAGAAAGGACTCAAAACAATACAAACTAAATTTATTCATTTAAAGAATATCCTTAACATAATATTTTCTAATTTATAAACATCTGTGGGCAATATAAAATATAGTATTACAGAATTTTGAATAATATAATAATTTAATTTACGTGTTTTTGTAATACATAATTACAATTATGGTGCTACACTTTACAAAATATTTGTTTTACAATTTTTCAATATTTTGTGATTTTCTTTTTGTTTTTCATCATTTGAAAGTTTATTATCCTTATGTCAGTGAAATGAAACACAAATTTTTCCTTTAGTTTCATATTTTCGATGCAATTTTAAAAGCAATTTTTTGTTTCGGTTTAAAATAGAACCATAAACAACAGTTTTTAAACGTTGCACTGTAATAATTTTCTATGGATTTTTTTATTATGTCCTCAAGAAACTTAAGGTACTGCCTTTGCTGCAAAAAGATAAATAAGTATAAAACGAAAGCAATAATTATGAATCTATGATAAGTTGATAAGTGAAGCATTTTCTTGGAAAATTGTTGGAAACATTAAGATAAACACAAAAGAAAAAAAATAATTTTATTAGATAACTGAGTGACCGGAAATAATGCCTTAAGAAAACAAATTTACTTTTTAAAACAGTGATTTATAATGTCTAATAAAACCGAATTCTTTAAAATTAATTTAAAATTAGCCTTGTTATTGCTGCGAAGGAGAAATAAAATTAAATGCGCTTTACAAGAAATAGGATACCCATTAGGAAAAAAAATGTAACAAAATTGTGCAACAGTTTGAAAAATGAAGGAAATTGAAGAAAAACTAGAAACTAGAAAATAAAATCTTGAAATAATACAGAGAGAATTTAAAAAATAAAAGTTATAAAAAAAGAAAACAACATATAGGGTTTGCTAAGGTAGCGCTTTATATAGTTGGCCAAATATAGAAATATATTGAAGCATTATTACTATACAACCTCATTTTTAATATAATTACCATATGTTTAGTAAAATATAAAATTGTTCCGAATACAAATAAAATATTACAATCTTGTTTTAAGTTATTTAAAGGCGCAAATTAAGTAAGTTGCAGTGCAAGTTAAGTAAATGCAAATGAAGTATAATAAAGATGTTAGATGTTTCCTGTCTCAAATGAAAGAACAATACCGGTGCTACAATATCTAACAGAAATTTACTATAATGGCAGTATCTAAAATTTACTTTTTATTATATTGTACTTTTATTTTGTCAAAGGTGTAGTGGTTAAGATATCGCCCTTTTAATAGCACAATATAAAGAAATAAAAATAAATAAGTGATTAATATCATATCGAAATTGAATTATATTGTTATTCAACATATAAAAGTAAAATAACTCTTGTATAAAACAATAGATGGTGCACAAATAAAAATATTCTAGTCTACTACAATAGTGACATACAAGTACTTAACCGTTTATTGAAACTAATGATTTTAAGAACTGAAATCTAGTCAAATATGAATAATCAATGGTTTAGTAAATGATTTATGGGTGTGGAAAGGAGAAAAAAAATAGCACTTCTATGTTTCATTTATTTAATTTTTGCTTTTTAAATTAATTTTTAAAATTTCTGTTAAATTATTGTAATAATTTTATTAGACAAATTATTTATTAAAATCTTTTTACATAATATTACATAAAAAAAACCATTTCAATTTGTCATATTAATTCTGACATTGAATAATCTAAAAATTTAAAATTTCTTTTAATACAATATGTTATGTAAGAATCTGTTATGTATTTAACATTTAACAGAATATAATGTTTACAATAAAAGTAATATGATATTTTATTAATTTTGTTGTTTTATTAATGTTTTTTTTTTTTAGAAAAGTAAGAAGGAAACAGGATTTTCTATTTAAAATAAATATTAAATTTTTCTAAAAACAAAAAAACAACACGCAATGCTTCTCAACTTTAAAATGATTTTATTTTTCAAATATAAAACTGACTTAAAAATTTTCAATAAGAAAATAAATAAAAGAACCTCCTACCTAAAAATACTATATATCATATACAAATTTATTTATTTCTGTTTTGCTATTTTGACGCCCTTAATACATATATTGACTCATTCCATTCACAATTTAACATAATAACTTTGTTAACAAAATATTTATTTTATTATATTTGTAATATGTTTGATGTGTACTCTGTACACAGACATTAAAGTTTACAATTACGACAATATCAATTCAAAGGTAAAACAAAAGAAAAAAAAAAAAAATAATAATAAAAATAAAAAGCACGTAATTATCCTTGTTACGCGATTACTTACTTACTTCCGTTACTTTGAAATACATAGAATTTAATTATATTATATATATGTAATTATGAAGGTATGTTTGTAACTGTAACTGTAAATTTAAATTTTTTCTTATTTTATTTTAATTTTTATAAATACAGATTGTGCATTTCATATTAATATCAAGTGTCTGTCTATCTGTCAATTATTAGTGTGTAAAAACATAGACAATGTCATATTCTTTCAATATATTATAAAATTTAATGAGACATTAAAATAATGAATACTCACCTAAATAAACCGGAGCTTCATAATAACTTCATAGGAACATAAACAATAATCTTAAAAGAAACAAGAAGAATAAAGCCTATTATATAATATTAAAACTGCTCTTTTGGAATTCGTATTTTTCATCGATTGATTCTTTTAGCTCATGTATATATATTTGTGACTCAGTAAAACGTACCTTAAATTGTACTCTCTCCGATTCTTGTTGTTGCAAAATCTGATCCAGATTCTTGATCCTATCAGATTCCATTACATTGTAGTGATTTACCAGTTCTCAAATTAATATTTTTGTTGTATTTTTCACATTATTTTGCTTTTACCTCCCATTTTGACAGTTGACTATACATAATTAAAAAATCGTCCGTATCATAAAACTATTAGAACTAAACTAAAATCCAAGATTGTAGATTAGCTTTGAAATTATTATTGTTGGAGATGTTTAAGCATAGGTAAACAAAAGAAGATGATAAATGGGACTCGTATGAAGGGCTCAAAACAAAAATTAAGAAATTAATCTATTTATTTTTATAGTTACTTAAATTGATCTTGTATACTAGGATCAAAGGATCAGCGGAAAATGTTGACATGATTTTTTGATTTGTTTAATTTATAAAAAATATGCAATAATATTTTATCCTAGATTAATATATTCTAGACCCCTAAATAACTTATTGCATATTTTAAATATTTACTCTAGCATATTTTTGAAGCTTGTTTTTATTTAATTTGACATTTTTAAAATATAGCAATCATATATTTCTGAGAAGATATACCAATAAACATTTCTTTAAACCAATTAACATTTCTGTCATCAAAAATTTTTTTACTTTGCAATTTATATTTTGCAACGGGTCGTACACGTAATGTACCTACAATTTTTTAATTTTATTTTCCTACGGTGGACTATTACGGAAAGACCCTTAGGCAAAGTTAGAAAAAGAAAAAACTACAACCTTGATAATTGTAACACAGTAATCATTGCTATTATGATAACGATAAAAAAAAAATAACTTTATAACTTCTTTATAATTTTTGTTTCAAAATTAAATTCAATTTTACCACCCACAGAGGTTTTTGTAATAATTTCTGAAATAAGGCGATTCATTTTCATTCTTTATACATGATACATGATATATGATTCTACCATATGTAAGTAGAGTAAACTATAAGTATATGTGTAAAAATCAAAATGGTGGGTAAAGATAAACAATCAACTGTTTGAAATCAAAGAACACCTTAAAAACTCAAACAGTGTGGCTCATTTAATTTAAAATTAAAATAAAAGATATATATATACATATATATGTATATATTGTTATTGTATTTGTTCGCATGATATAATTAAGAAAGATTTAATACATATTATATTATGTATTTTTAAAAGTATGCTTATATATATATATATATATATATATATATATATATTAATACAGACATAATTATGTATAATATAATATTACATGAGTTTTTAAATTGCTCGCTAAATTTTATGTCTTTTACATAGTCTATTTTAAATATAGAATTTTCCTGTTTTTTCTCTTCGTAATATAAAATAATTAAATAAATTATTATTTAATTTGGTTTATCAAATATTCAAAATTTTATAAATATTATTATTCCCGTATAAAAATCATATGGAATTGTCCAATAATCATGTATAATTTAAAAGTTCCACTTTGTCCGGTTCAATTAGATTCTATATTATTAATATATTAATGGAATCAATTAGTTTACAAATAACAAAAAAAAAAAAACCCAACTTTAACTTCATGAAAGAGATTTTCTAAAATATATTGATAGAAAAGAAGTATAGTTATATAAATAACATTTTCCTCATAAAGTTTACAATGAATTTCTGAGTAAAATCAGAAATATCAGACAATTGTTCCAGACCCACGTAAAATAAAATTCAAATTCCATTATTACAAACATAAAATTTAATAGATAGACTTAAATTTTAGTGATACTGTTAATTTTTGATGAGATAATGAGAATAAAGTTTAATTCATCTCTCTTTTTCTAATTCTTCTTTAAATTATTTTTAAAAAGCAAACATGAATATTATACAAAATAGCTACATCTGAAAATCATTACAATTATAGTATTATACAAATCATTTAAAGAATTTGTAATATTCGCATATTCTCCGTTAAAAAATATTTATAATTTAAAAACAGCAAAAAAAAAAACTTAACATATGGTAACATCTAAGAGGAAACAACCATCAAATAAAAAATAATTTTTTTATATTTTGGCAAAAAAAAAAAACAACCATATAGGTAAGGAAAGATTTTCTTATTTCATTTAATTATCACCCATGTTTTCATTCAATTAATCATTTAGAGAATATCAATTTCTTTATTTTTTTTTTTTTTTTTTCAAATATTTATCTGTATGCGTAAATGTATGTATATGTTCTTAACAATAATTTAGTAATTTAGTTTTATACAGAAAAAAAAAATTGAATGAATGAAAAATATGGGATAAAAAAAGAGAAAATAACACGAAAAAGAGAAAACTGTAAATACCGAATGATACTTAAGGCAATAAAAAAGTAATTAAAAATAAAAGTCCTTAAGCTCTGTTATGCAAATTTACATATATATATATATATATATACATAAATATAATTGCGTGATTAATGTTTATGTGTAGGTTGAATTTTTAAACACATTTTAAAAATAAAACAAAAAACAAAAATCAAAATAGCGGGTATTTTGAAATTTTATACTGAATTCTTAACTAATATTTTATATTAGAATGCTGTTAGTATTCTTAACAATGAATATTTTCAAATATTCGAAAATTACCCACGCAAAATAAAAACACGTTTTTTAGAAAATCAAAAAAAAAAAAATAAAAAAGAAAACGAAATCCTGTAGGCAGCAGAACAATAGAATTTTATTAAAAAAGGAAAGAAGATCGAAAGAAGAGACAATATATTTTCATAGAACTAAATAATTTTTATTAGGACTAAAATTTTGTTTGAAATTTTTATTGATTTTCATATAGTCAAATTACAATACAAACGATTTAAAAACAATAAAATTATAGAACATTAAATCAAATATTTTTAAGTACTCATTAGTTATATTAGTCTTCATTAATAATTGATTTTTCAAAAATAAAAAAAAATATTTGATTTATTGACCTAAATGAGGTGATTTTTAATATTGAATATTTAATATTATTCATTTTTGTTTTTGGTTATGACATTTCGAAACCAAAATAAACCATTATAATAAGGATATATATTTGACCTAATATTCTGTTTAAAAGTAATTAATGGTTCTGTAATCAACATGATTATTTTTTTTTGAATTTTAAAAAAAGAAAGAAGTAATTTTGTTCGAAAAAAAAGAGACTTTTGCTAAGTAAATTATAGTCTTTTCTACTGTGAACTACATAAACCTTTGAGAACGAGTAGACGATAGGAGTAAATATGCAAAAAATGTTCTGCCGATAGCTTTGATTAAAAATTTCCAACAAAAAATTAGCCTTCCATTTACAAACAACTCCCAACTACACTATACTATTGCTTTCATACAAAAGGAACGCAATCAGTAAATAAACTTTATTTTATAATCTGCAAGTTTTAATAAGTAGTTTAATTATTATTTTCAACTTAATTTGCAGTTTTAATAAAATTTTAAAGTGTCTTAAGTACACTTAGTGAAATATTGTTAATCATATAAATATGTGAATCATTTGACAACAATTTGACAAAAAATTGACCAATAGGCAGATATTAGATAGACAGATCTTTGACAGATATTTACACTTCAATTAACAAAGTTTGACAATATATCACTTAGGATGAATGGTAGCATATATAAGTAAAAATAATTTAAAAATAATAACCTGAAAATTGGTTTTTATTATTAAATTGATAATTTTTTTTTTCCATTAATTCTTTGGGGTTAGCGGAAGGGAACATTGAAAAGAACCGAAAAATAATTTTAGTCGCGACGATTAAAATGGTTTCATGAGGACTTTCACTACACTAAATTACACGTCCTGCTTCAAATACCGAAACTAATCAATGTGAACTAACCAGCAATTTTTTCCTTCACGTTATTTATTTAGTTTTACTAAATTTATAGCGTGAACGAAATATCATTTATTAAAGTTTTGTCTGAAAATGATTTGATGACACAACGAGTCAATGATATGGTGGGACAGATAAATTTTATGTTTAATTACACTATTCTTAATTTCGCCTGATATAGTAGGGATTTTAAGGTCCCTATAAGTATTGGTATATTGAAAACATATCAGGGAGTAATAACCATGTTTCACAATACCTTATTTTGGAACGTTTGCAGTATGAAACTGTTTAGCACAAGCCAATAACTGAAATGATAATAATTAATTATTGTGTTTAACTTTAGTTAAATAAACATATATTTTCTTGTAATGGCCACATATAATATTTTAAATGATGAGAATAATTCTATTAGTATGAGTTTTCAAATTTTTCTCAAATATTTATAAATATTTTCTAATGTTCTTGTTAGTACAGAGAAACTCTTTTTAGTTCTCTTTTAAAAAAATGGAATACACCAATAAAATTTGAATTATATAAATGTTGATATTATATAGATAATCATATAGAAATTAATTTTGTTAACCATTTTGTTTCATGTAACCTCAGTTGTTACAAAGCTTCAGTCACTAAAAAAGCCAGAAAAACTCCTAGATGTTCCAATGGTTGAAATTCATTTTCAACAAAAGAAAACTTTTTTTTCAATTTGAAAACGTTGCATGAAGCGAAAACAAAATTACCAAAATATTTTTTTACAATTTGGCATTCAAATTTACCATTATGTGAATCTAAAATACATGACTTCAAAGCCCTTAAATCTATAAAAACTTACAATTTTGAAAGATGTTAAATATGTGTTTAAAAAATTATGCATATAAGTAATCTTTCTCTAACAAAACTAACTAGTTTTTTGTTTTTGTTTGTTAGCGAAAATTTAAAATTCGCAAAATAAATAATTTTTGCAAGGATCTTTATAATCGTGTAATTTTCAATTTTATGAAAAATATACAATATACAAAATGTTCAATTTGTATAAGAAAATATACCCTGCAAAAGTTACTATTTTCTACAATTATTTTCTTTGTACGCCCTCTAAACATCAGATGGCCTGTGCTGCTTCCCATAAAAAGTCTCAAAATTGATCTATTAAATTTTAGAACTTTCTTTGTCTTTTTACTGTTTAGTTCACCCTAGAAATTCTTCGTGTGTACCGAACCTCGTGATCAAAACCAAATATCCCTCGCATTTGTTTTTGCCCAGTTTCTCTTTGAATCTCCATAGATCTATATCTCCAACCGTTTTTTTAGTGCAGGCTCTGCTGCTATATCAGCAATTTCGTTATTCGGGAAACTTGAGTCTGCTGAAATCCACTACAGCTTATCTTTATTCAGGGCTTCCAGCTATTATTGTTCTATTAAAAATTTATGCAAACAAACTTATGGATTCCAAACCAATTGTACGAATAACTGAGAACGTTTGGTTTGGAATTCATATGTTTGTTTATGATATTTCCCCGGAGTCTTCAGTTTAGCTCTCTGACAGCCCATCCTATTGCGATCATTTTATATTGGCATGCGAACGCATGTGAGCTAAAGTAAATACAAAATATTTTACAGAAATATGTAGATTCTGTACATTTATATATATATGTATTTCCTCCTTTAAAAAAAAAAGTACAAAAATAAAAATAAGAACAAAATGATTTTTCAAATAATTTTTCAAAAATATAAACTTTATTTATTTATTTTGCATGTATTTTTTAATTAATATTTTAGTCAATTACAAAATAAAAATAATAAAAATAAAAAAACTAAATTAAATAAAAAAAATAATTATTATTCTTTTTAAATGAAATATGTATAGATATGAATATTTCCAATATTAAAATATTCTATATGATAATAATAATATTAATAATAGTTTTTGGGATTCATAATCATGATATTTTTTAATATTTTATATAATTCATTTTTTTTTTTTAAATATATAGGTATGTATTTTTTTTTTTATTTTTTTTTTTTTTAATTATTTTTTTTTATTTCAAATATTAAAAGAAAATATTTTTTTAATTGCATTTTTTTAATTGATTTTATTTTTAAGGCTATACAAATGTAATGAAATTTAAAAATAAAAATAAAATAAAAAATTATTATTTAATTCTAAGAATTTTTTATCAATATTTCAAAAATATATGATTAAAAATTTAAAATTTGAAAAAACAAAAAAAAATTATCAAAATAATATTGATCCTACGTAGTGCCAATAATTACAATATTGATTACAATTGAATTGTCTTTCTTAAACAAAATCTTGAGCTTTATGATATGTGAAAGGTTTGTTTGTATATAATGTCACAGAAAGATAAAGAATTTATATAGGAAGAAACAGAAACAATTATGTATGTACTTTATAACTATACAATTTAAAATGTATAACTTAAATCGGGTAAGATACATTTTATCAAAATATATAATATGTATATCAAAAATATCTTTTATCAAAACTCATTTCATAAAAGAGCCATTTCGAAAAAAACCCATTTTATAGGTAGCCAATTAATAAAAAAAAGTTATTTGGCCGAAATATTTTTAACAAAAAAAAAAAAAAATACGCATATTCGATCAGATTTGACCTATGTACCTCTATGTCTATAGTGTATACTGTATAATATAATGTATTGATGAAATGAATTTTTTTATAAACGATTTTTATAATTTTATAAGAAAGAGAGAGCATTTGATCAAATGTTTTTTCGTTAAACGACTTTTATGCTTTTAGTAACAGCACGTCTATTTGCTATTAGTAATCATCCTCTAAAAGCATACAACAAATGAAAAATAGATATTCGCTTTATTAATAATCAATTTTAATTTTCATTACAAGAACAACACAGACTACGAATATTTCATTTTAGAAAATAGTTTTTATTTTTTTTTTTTTTTTATTGGAAAAAACGACATTTAACTATTAAAAAGTGACATTTAACTATTGACTCAGTGTATAACTCAAACATTTTAAGTCTTTATAAATTATTCTCTCTCTATGTCAGAAATAGAGAAAAATAGTAAGAAAATTAAATTATTTATATATTGATATATGCTAGCTATAAAAATTTTTTTTTTGAAATATTAAAAATTCTCTAAATTCAATTTTTATATGCCTGTTATTGGAATTAAATATAATTATGTATTTTATTTTTTTATAATAAATTTTCAAAAAAGATAAAAATTAAAGTACTAAGTATATGATTGACTAGAATAGACAATGAAAAAAAAAAAAAATATGAAAATAAAATATAAATGACAGTTTAGAATTATACTATAAGTACACTAAATAAAAATAAAAAAAAAAAACCTTAATTCAGCCTACAAAAAAATTAAAAAAAAAAGCATTAATATTAATATATATATATTATATATTTATATAGTATATGTCTATTTTCATACATAAATATTTATAATTTATAAATATTTAAAATAAATATTTGGCAGTTCTAAAAACGAAAAAAAAAAAAAAATATAGATATAAAAAAATTAAATAAATTTATTTTTTTTTTATTTATGTGGAAGATTAATTTTGGTTTTAAAAAAAAAAAATTTTTTTTCAAATATTTCTAGATTTTTTTTCGAATTTTAAATTTCTTGAAAAAAATCTTATTTTATTAAAATATAAGATTGACTTTTACTTTTACTGTTTTTTTATATTTTTGTATTTTTTAATTAAATTTTTTTCTTTTTTATATTTTAATTAAAATTTTTTTTTTAAGCAATTTAATTTTGAATAATTTTTTTTTTTTTTTTTTTGAGTAAAAATGAATATCATTTTCCTTTCAACTTTTTGGTTTTTCTTTGCTTTTTTTATCTGTACCTATATAATTTTCATTTTTATTTTAATTTTTAGTCTCAATATTTAATTGATTTGCAGCAAAATTAATTGGCACAGTAATTTTATTAACATATAGACACTTTTTAATTTTTCAACTTCTCATAAAAAAGAAAATTTATAATAAAATTTTAGATTGGTTTATATTTTTAAAGATGTGATTTTTTTTTTTTTTAGGATAATATAAACTAAAGATTATTAATCAGTTGAATATTTGATTATATTGTATATGAATATGTAGATTATATTGTTAATTTTTAGCATTATGTATAAAACTTTTATCTATTTTTGTGTTTTTAATTTAGGAAATTTACAGTACAATCACTAATAGTTTTCAATTTTATTTTAATTTTATAATTTGTTTCATATTAAAAACAATGCATTAAATTTTTTTTTAAATTGTCACCTACAGAAATTTAAATACAATCATCTACTATTAAAAATTAAAAAAGTAGACATTAATTTTGTTGGGGTTTACGATTGAAAACGCACAATAAATCCGCCGTTCGAAAAAGATTATTCGCCTTCACTCCATGTTGGTATTATTGAAAACGCGTGGTAATTTTAATTCAAAATTTTTAATGACAGTTGTCAAAAACAATTTTTAGTGTAATATAAAAGTCATTTTATAAAGTAAACAAAAATATATTTTTTTTTATAAAATTTGAATTTTAGAATTTTGTTTTTTTGATAAAAAGTGATATTCAGGGTATTGTTCCAATTCAGGGTATTTTTCCTGTTTTGTTATTTTTCTCCAAATCATAAAAGGTAAAAAAATTAGAAAACTTAAATTTTTCATTATGTTTACTTAAAAGATTTAAAATAAATAAAAAATTTACATTAAGTTTTTTTAATTTCTTTAAAACGCAAACATATCCACGCGTTTCATTTATATACAACAAACTAATGCCGTACGTTTTCAATTTCAGTACGGATTTGTTTTCATCAAAAATTATTTAAAATTATTATATAAAATGTCAAATTAGTAGCTGCAAGTATTATAACTACGAAAATATTAAGCTAGTAAAGAAGATAGTTTAAAAAATGTAATTGTATTGTCGAAAATGTTATTCAGGCCCGTAAATTTATACAAATGCATAATATTAAAATTAAGGATAATAATATGTAAATTGTAAAATAACAGATTATAAAAATAAAATATAATAATGATAACATGTTTCATCAAACAATTATTGTAATTTAAATAGATTAAATAGATGATATTATACGATTGTTAAAATTATATTTTCCAAAAATCATAGTTTGCTTAAAATTACTATTTGTCTACCACATCATCATAATAAAATATTCTTTTAAAATAATTAAATATCTGTGCTTAAAAAATATGAAAACAAATATAATTTATTTATAATAAATTTATATTTTTTATTGTTGCTACTGACTGTCACAAAATGTACAGTCATGTAAAAGTAATTATAATGTACCAAAACTATGTAATTATATTTTTTAAATATAAAAAAATAAATTAAATAAATTAAAATAAATTTTAAAGGGAAAATTATTATTGCTATTTTATTCTTCTTTTTGTGTCTTTTCTTTTTTCTTTGTTTTTTTTTTTTTTGTTTTTTGAAATAATTGACATATTGAGCTTATTAACGCTAAATAAACACAACAATTGACAGATTTACAATACTCAGAAAAAAACAAAGAATAAAAAAAAATTAAAGGAAAATGACATTTAAATTTGAATTGTCAAAAAAAAAAAAAAAACAGTTTTGCTATAGCGTAATAGAGAAAGATATTTTTAAATCTATTTATGTATTGTTTTTTATTTATTCACATCAGTTATTTATCTGTAATTTATATATATGTAAAGAAAATCAAAAAGATTTCAACTTTTACATAATTTTTTTTTTTATTTTGCATTTTTTTTTTTTTTTTTTGTATTTCACTCAATTTCCTTTTTTATTCTGATTGGAGGTGGTGGCGCTGTTGATGGTGAATCTCTACCATTTGCATTAGTTGTTACTAAAACTGTTGTTGAAATTTGTTGTTGATGTGATGATAATGAATTTCCAATTTTGTTTGTTAAATCTTTAATATGAATTTTATTTCCACCACCAATATTGGTACCAATAATTGCACCACCACCACCACCAGAATTATTATTGTTATTATTATTTACTGATACAATATGTCCAGCAGCTGTCGTTGATGATATTAAATTATTATCACCAATACCGACAATATTTGTTGATGATGTTGATGTTATTCCTGCTATTGATGATGATATTGATGTAGATGATGATCCAGATGATGTTGATGATGTTAATAATCCGAAATTTGATGAAAAAGTATTATTACCAGTAGCGGTATTATTATTATTATTACCATTGGCATTTCGACTTGTACTTATTATATTACCATTACCACCACTACCACCATTACTACTATTAGATGATGATGATGATGTATTTGAAGTCATTGTCAATGGAATTGATATTATTTGATGACCACTTCCATCTGAAAAAATAAAAAATATAAAAAAAGAGGGATAAAAATGTCGAAAAATAAAAATTGAAAAGTGTTGTAAAGCAAATGGCTATATCTTTATTGGAATTGACAATTTTTATTATTTTTTTTTTTATTTTTATTAAATAATTCATGGTGTTCCTTTATTGCGTTTTAACTTTTAATATCCTGAATTTTGTTTTTTAATTTCAATTATTATTTATTACACAAACAGTAGAAGAAAAAATATTTCGGTTTATAAAAAAAAAAAAATAAATAAAATAATATTTATTTTTTTACTAAAGAATTAAATAATATTTTAATAACTTTTTAAATTTTTTTTCTTTATTACAAAATATTTATATTTTTAATGTTTTTAAAAATTTAACAAAAATAATTACATAATTTTTAGAAATATTATTAAAAATTATCTATTAAAAATAATTTTCATCAAAAATTTATTGTTAAATTCAGTATTATTTTTCAGAGAAAATTAGATGTATATTTTTGTTTACTTATTAAATATATGCATACATTGGTTATACAATAATTATTGTGGTATGAAATAAAACAATAATAGTTTTCTTCTATTTATTAGTTGTAGAATTTTATCTTGTTAATTTAAAAGAAACAAGGTAGAATATAACCAACGGTTTTTAAAAGCGCACATTCCCACAAACACAAACAACACCATACAAACTGTTTAGAATTGTGACTTTCACAAAGATTTGAAAATTTAAAAAATAAAATTTAAGAAATTTTTTGTAATAAGAAAATATGTGAAAATAACCCTTTTCTAAAATTTTAAGGGGCTATAAGTCCGGAACCCTTTATAACTAAGAAAAGCCGTTAACACTAGTAAAAATATATTACTGGAGCTTTAATTTTTATATCTTGCCGAAGAAAAATGTGTACAGGTGCTTAAGTTACAGGTGCCTAAAAATATTTCAATTTTTCAGCCCTAATATCTCTTAAACAGGGGGTGGTGCAAAAAAATTTTCTAAGGAAACTTATACTACTTCTAAAAGGTGTTTCTTGTATCCAAATTTCAGGTTCCTATCTAAAGGCGTGCCGGAGTTATGAAAAAAGAAATTTCATGCAAAATGTAGTTTTCACATATCGGTAAATTTGAATAATAAATTACAAAATATTGCATAATTTTAATATTGCTTTATGTAGATAATAAAATTTCCAGTCTTCTGGCGGTTTTAAATTGTAAAACTATTACGCAGAGCTTGAGATATATACATCTGAAAATGGGGCTTCTTCTCAATTTTGAAGAGCTGTAACTCAGAAACCCTATATAACTAAAATAAACCATTGACACACGTTACAATATATTACTGTAGCTTTAATTTTTATATCTTTCCGAAGTAAAATGTGTACAGGTTCCTAAGTTAGAGGTGTTTAAAAATAGCAAATTTTCAATTTTTGAGCCCTAGTAGCTCATAAACAGGGGTGGTCCAAAATAATTTTCTGAGCAAACTTATACTAATCCCAAAAGTTCTTTCTTGCCTCAAAATTTCAAGCCTCTATCTAAAAACGTGCCGGAGTTATGAAAGTAGAAAAATCATGCAAAAATTGGTTTTCACATAACGGTAAATTTAAATACTAAATTTAAAAAAGTTGTATAATTTTGATATTAATTTGCAAAGTTAAAAAAAATACCTGTCGCATGACATTTTTAGATTAAAAAAATCTTAAGCAGAACATAAGATATATGCATTTAATAATAGGGCTTTTTCAAAGTTTGAGGGACTGTAGCTCCGTAATTGAAAGGGCTACATGAAAAAGTTTTGTTCCACAAAATTAATTTTTTTATTAGACCTATCCATTTTTAAAATTTTTTTTCTCTATCTTTAACGGTGTAGAAGTTTTGTAAACAGACGGACGGACAGACGGATGGACGGACAGAGTGAAACTAATAAACACAATTTTTCAAAATTTTTTTGGAAATGTGCTAAAAACTTGTTTTGTTGTTATTAAATTATAAAGAATTTTCTATTCAAAATATCATGCCATCATTTGGATACATACAATTTTTAAAAGAAATTTCGAGAGGGATTAAATTTAAGATTAAATAATTTGATTAAATAAGACAAGTATTTACAAACGAGCTAAGGTAAAGTAACGAGAGAAGTATATTCAAAGTATTCATAACCAAATGAATATTTATGTCTATGACCTTGAATAGTATAATTATCCAGCAAAATGACTGACAGTCTCTTGACAGTTCAGACAGTGATTAACAGTTTCTACAGGATTATTCTATTCGCTTTTCTTTTACAATGTTAAGTCTCACACACACCAGTGTACATCACTTAAATGTTTTAAAATCTCGGCTCACCGGTGAACGTATAAAAATAAATTTGCAGTTAAGTCCCAAAGTATTATACCGGAAACAATTTTAAATGTAAAAAAAAGTATATTAAATTGATTTGGGATTTTGAGTTCAGCAGTGCTCATATACACGTGAAACTTAACAAAAATTTATTTTTATGTTCACCGATGAGTACGAATTTATGAATACAAAGCATTTGAGTGATGTTGACTGGTAATACACGTATGGAACTCAACATATTAATACTTAATTGAAACCAATTATGTAGTAGTTTTAGATGCTCTTATATTCAAATTAAAAAATAACCCAATATATACCGCATTTGTACTTTTCTACCGTCATATCAGACGTTTTTTATTGTTAATAAAACGTATGTTGTTTTAATTTTTAATAGATTGTAACAAATATAACATTAAGACTTACAAACTCTGAACAAATACTACAAATTTAATTTTTCTAAAGCTAAGTAACCGCATTTGTTCCAAAAATTCCGAATTCCAGTTAATTTGAATACACTAAATGATTTATAAAGGCTAAAAAGCTTTCAGTTCAATTTCTTTTTTCTATTAAAAAGTAGGATAAAAAATTAACTTTTGACTTCTACTGCCAACATTTCTTTTTAATATACTCGTACATTAAATTTTAAATATTAGAAATTTAATTTTAACAAAAAATTTAAGTTGATTTGATTTTAATACTTTTGTTGGTCAATGTATCAAAGATGATGTATAAATTTTTTTAAAGTACATTAAAAATTTATAGATCTTAAAATATAATTATAGTTATTTCAAGTTCTGAAAATTTCTTTAATACCATAAAATTTTTAATAATTTTAATAAAAAATAATATAATAAAAAAATATTTAAAAATTAATTTGAAAATTATACTATATTCTTAGAATAAATAAATACCTATATATATAAAGTTTTTTTATTTTTTCAATAAATAATAAAAAAATAATTATTTTTTATAAGTCATTAATTTCACTTTTATTAAATGCATAAATTAAGTTATTAAAAGAATTAATGAAATTCTAATATTATTTTAAATATTAAAAATATTTTTTGTGTAACAGTTGATTTCAAATATACTTTCAGTTCAGTACAAGCCAAATTTGTTAATCACAAACTAAATTAATTAGTTGTAAATCAATATAACGGCTGGACATCAATTACTTTTTGCTACTTTTTAAGAGTAAAACCCAGCCACAGTTATAAAATCCACATATATAAAAGACAAAAAGTCCATTAAATATATCGACTAGTATCGATACTATATATCTGTAAAAGGTAAATAAATTCAAATTGAATTGTTATATGATTGACCGCTTAAACAAAATATATTTTACCTTTAACAACTGTTCAAACACATAATAAACGAAATACAAGTTCATCCAATGATGAAAGCATTCGAAAATATCGATTTAAATAACATGAATCAATGCAGTAGAAATAAATTCATAAGTTTCAATTAAATTTACAATCTAAAAGAAATTTCTGAAATTATTAAATAATTACCCTCAGTAACTGTCACTGAATAAGACAGAATTTTGACATAATTTCATCAAAGAATTCATAGTACGGTTTTTTGTTGGCAGTTAATTATTTAAATTTATTATAAACACTTTTCAATTTTCTATAAATCTAAACTGTAAATACGAAATGAATCTATTAGTAAATGCATATACAGGTTAATTATAAAAAATTATGTAAAAATTAGAAGAATATAATTTTAAAAATAATTGAAGCGTTAAAGTAAGTTTTCTTTATATATATATATATATATATATATAAAACTGTATTCTATTAAGGAAAAAGCGAAAATAGATCGGTAGTTTCTTTTTTCAACGTTTTGGTGACCGCTCTGATATGGATCTGAGAAGCTTTCAAAGTTTCTTCAATCAGAGTTTCATTATCGTAGCATAAAGTTAGGGACACTTAACACCACATTTTGGCCGAATAGGTTTTCCTATGTTCTCCTACGCTTTGAAGGAACCAATGGATCTAGATTCCAGTGATTAGTGATTACAGACGTGTTAGTTTAACCTTCATCAATAGAAAAAAAAAAAAATAATAATAATAGTCTTTTATAAAATCAGTTTTCTTTTTCCATATTTTGTAGACAGTATATAAATTTTATCAATATCTGCATTAATATGATAAACCCATAATCTGTATCAATTTCATTTTTTACTTTCTTTTAAGAATATACATTACATCCATTTTTAACACAACATTTTTTAACGATATATAATAGTGAATCAATTATAAAACAGTGAATTAAAATATTTTAAATACATATATAGAATAAACACTTTACACTTCAATTAATCATAAATACATTTCGCCTAAATAGAAAACCATAAATTATATTAGGTATATTATTAATTGTTTTTTTTTTTCAAAAATTGATTAAAAAACTGATTCAAATATGTAATTGGAATAAAAATTAAAATCCCCTTAATTTTCAATATAAATATTTTGTTAATCCATTCATTTATTGAATTATTGTGTTTTTTTCAATTCTTAATCCTATATATAGATTTAAATAATTATAATATATAGAAAATCATAAATTATATTAGGTATATTATTAATTGTTTTTTTTTTTTCAAAATTGATTAAAAAACTGAAAATAGCATTCAAATATGTAATTGGAATAAAAATTAAAATCCCCTTAATTTTCAATATAAATATTTTGTTAATCCATTCATTTATTTAATTGTTGTCTTTTTTTTCAATTCTTAATCCTATATATAGACTTAAATATTATAATCTACCCAAGTAACATTTTTTTCTAAAAAGTCGTTACAGTGGCTAAATTTTCTGGCTAATTAGCCTTAGCCATTTTGGCTAAATAGCATTTTTGCTAAATTGGACCAATATATGACCAAAAAATTGATATGATTATGACTGGTTGACGAAACATTTTTAGCATTTGTAAATGCTAACAACATAATCATTTTTAATGCTAATTGGCTTTTGCTTTTAATATAATTAAATTGTCATTTTAAGTAAATTGCCATGATGATACAATAATATAACCATGATTGCAATATAACTTTTTCAGTGGCTAAATAATTATATAGCCAAATATTGAACAAATAATATAAAATAATACCTATAAATGCTAAAATACTTTTCTTTTTATATGCTTTGTTTATAATTTTTATTTCAAAAAAATTAACAGAATACTTATGTACATACATACGTATATCATCTAGAAAATGTTTTATAATATGTATTGATAAAATAAAAAGTTTAATCTCTAAATAAAACAAGGTAGAATGTAAACCAACGGTTTTTAAAAGCGCACATTTCCAAAAGATAATTCAAACTGTTTAGAATTGTGACTTGCACAAAAATTTGAAAATTTAAAAAATAAAATTTAAGAAATTTTTTGTAATAAGAAAATAGGAGTTTTTTGAAATTTTGAGGGACTCTAAATCTGGAACTTTATATAAGTAAGAAAAACCGTTAGCACACGTAAAAATATATTATTGGAGCTTTAATTTGTATGTCTTGCCGAGGAAAAATTTGTACAGGTATTTGTAAAAATAGCAAATTTTCAATTTTTCAGCCCTAATACCTCTTAAACAGGGGGCGGTGCAAAACAATTTTCTAAGGAAACCTATACTAAAAAGTTCTTCCTTGTCTCACAATTTCAGGTTCCTATCTAAAGGCGTGCCGAAGTTATAAAAAAAGAAATTTCATGCAAAATATGGTTTTCACATAACGGTAAATTTAAATAGGAAATTACAAAATATTGCATAATTTTGATATTATTTTATGTAGATAATAAAATTTCCAGTCTTCTGGCGGTTTTAGATTGTAAAACTATTACGCAGAGCTTGAGATATATACATCTGAAAATGGGGCTTTTTCTCAATTTTGAAGAGCTGTAACTCTGAAACCCTATATAACTAAAATAAACCTTTAACACACGTTACAATATATTACTGTAGCTTTAATTTTTATATCTTTCCGAAGTAAAATGTGTGCAGGTTCCTAAGTTAGAGGTGTTTAAAAATAGCAAATTTTCAATTTTTGAACCCTAATAGCTCATAAACAGGGGGTGGCTCAAAAAAATTTTGCCGAGCAAACTTATACTAATTCTAAAAGTTCTTTCTTGCCTCAAAATTTCAAGCCTCTATCCAAAAGCGTGTCGGAGTTATGAAAGTAGAAAAATCATGCAAAATTTGGTTTTCACATAACGGTAAATTTAAATACTAAATTTTAAAAAATTGTATAATTTTGATATTAATTTACAAAGTTAAAAAAAATACCTGTCGAATGACGTTTTCCGATTGAAAAAATCTTAAGCATAACATAAGATATATGCATTTAAAAATAGGGCTTTTTCAAAGTTTGAGGGGCTGTAGCTCCGTAATGGATGGGGCTATATAAAAAAGTTGTTCCACAAAATTATTTTTTTCATGAGACCTACCCATGGTTAAAATTTTTTTTCGCTATCTTTAACGGTGTAGAAGTTTTCTAAACAGCAGGACGGACGAACAGAGTGAAACTAATTTTTTCAAAATTTTTTTGGAAATGTACTAAAAATAAGGTTTTGTAAAATCTAAAATTTATATGCGAAAGAAATTTCATCGACTAATTTTTAAAATTAGTTAAACAAATTAATTTAAAAATCCCAATTAAAAAAAAAAAAATTTTCCTCAACCAATTTAATAACATGTGAAATTTTTACATAAAATCGGCAGAAAATTCGAAAAGTGAAAAGGAAAATAGTGTTTTTGCAATTTTTAATACGAAGAATACCGGAATAATTATAATTATATTATAAAATACATTTGGATTATTATAAAATACATTTGGATTATTATAAAATGCATTTGTATTATATTAAACGTTTTGAATTATTAACTTTTTTAACTTTTTTATTTTTTTTTTGTTTTGTTTTTTTTTTAAATTTAATAAATATAAGACTGGATTACGTTTAGTTATGTAAAATTAATATAAATTATAAGCTTATCTTACAAATTAATATTACAAATATGTTGACACCCAATAAAAGTATGTAGTTATCATAAATTATTTGACCAAACGGCGAAAGCTAGGGTCATTAACAAAAAAAAAAAATTTTTTTATATTATATTCTCTTATTCTTAATATTTTATTGTATTGTACATTATTATATTATTGTTATATTATGTAATATTCTTTTTTTTTTTTGTAATTATAAATAAAGAAAAAAAAAAAAATCTCTGAAAAAAGTTGTGGAAAATTGTTAAAAAGTTACTATAAGCCAAAAAATATGGTGTATAGATAACATATTATGGGGTCGAAGACATTTATCCTTCAAACATTTAATCTAAAAAATTTTATACTTTTACTTATACAACTTATGGTCGCAACTTTATTAGCGCAATGTTTTTGAATTTAGTGCTTTAAAAACTTAATTTTTCGAATGAATTTTTTAATCAAATTTCACATATATGTCACTATATCCAAGTGGAGAGTTTATTTCGGTGCGAAATAAATAACATAAATGTTCATCTATTTATATAGTTGCCGAATTATTGTCATTTCATATTATTTAATACTTATTGAAAAGAAACCTTTATAATATTTTTTTATTTTGTTTGTTATGTCATATATCAATTTTTTTGACAATACTAATTCTTAAAATTGACCACTTAAGTCACTTTATTTATACTAAACACAAAATTTTTCCGTGTAGAAAGGTACAAATCCCTGAAACAAATTTTCGCAAACAGCGTACTAAGCTTTAAATGGAATTTACATATAACAATCGATTAAAATAAACTGCTGAATATTTACCCAGGCCATTTTTGTTTTTTTGCTCAAAGTGTAGCACGAACTGCAAAAGAAATCTGTGTTATTTTTTCATTCGGGGCGCGAAATTTGTGATCTTTTTTGTACATGTTATTTACTTTTTCAGAACAATATTTTTAAGGGATTTTTTTTTTTAAAAAAAAGTTTTAGAATGAATGCCCCGAATCTTCTACTATTAGCGCTATCAGCATTTATTGTATTTATCAGCGCTATTTAGCATTTTGTATAGCTATATAATTTGGTTATTTTGTCGAATGTCTAATTTGCTTTTTAAACTATCATTTAGCATTTATCAGGACTATTTAGCATTTTGAATAGTTATATAATTTGGTTATTTTGTCGAATGGCTAATTTGCTTTTTAAACTATCATTTAGCATTTATCAGAATTATTTAGCATTTTTTGACGGCTATTTGATTAAAAATGCTTATAAGTTTTTATATAACAAATTGCCATAAGTTATTATGCCTGTATAAATGCAATTTAATCATTATATACAAAGTGGCAAAACTGACGACAACTTAGCCAGAAATGTTATTTAACATAAAACACTAGTCATCACGATTAAAAATTGGACAAACTTTAGCCAAAATTGCTAAATAACATTTTCAATGTTACTTGGGTAACTTGTCATAATTTTTTAACTATATTTCAATTTATTTTTTTTTTTATTTCATATTTAAATATATATATATTTTTTTTTTTAAATTATTTGTTCAACTATAAAACAATCAACTTTCAACCAAAAAAAAAAACAAAACAAAAACAGCTATAACTCTGATGTAATGTAATTTAAAAATTTCATTGTCAGAGTTCAACTACCGTCCTTTACACTACATTCTTCCGTAAAAAGTATTCAAAACCATAACAAATAATTAAAAAAAAAAAATATATATATAAAAAACATTAAAATAAATTCATCCTAATACGTATAAAAGTCTCGACTGTACATATAATAATGTATATACATTTTTGCCACTTCATTAATCCACTCCAAAAAATCATCATTTGGTAGTACTCCAAAATTAGTTCGCTGTTTCCTTAAAATAAGGAAAAAAAAAAAACAAAAAACAAAACCAAAATATTAAAAAGGCAGCAGCACTTTATATATAATTTGGTACTGTAAAATAAAATCAGTTCAACTGATATTCGACGTACGACGAGAATATTTCAATGCCCTTTTAAAGAATTTTTTTTTTTTTTTGTTTTTTTTTTTTTTGTTTTTGCCCCTCTCAATTCATTTAATTGTATACGAAAACCCAAAAAAAATTTTAATAAAATTCCATAAAGGCAAAAATAAATAAAATACAATACAAAAACAACGAAATAACAAACGCAAAAATTACTTTCCATAAAGAAAAACAACGAAAATAAAAAAAATGAAATGGAAATTGTAACACACCAAAAATAGTGGAAAATATATAAAAAAAAAAAAAAAAAAATTAAACACTCTCAAATAAAACAATACAATTTTATTTTAATTTTTTTGTCATAAATGCGTTCACTCCATATTTTTTTTTTTTTTGTATTTCATAAATTAAAAAAAAAAGAAGAAAAATAATGATTATTTAACAAAATTTCCGATTCTGGAAATTCTCATTGATTGTGTCTGGAAATTTGACTTTATAGACTTTACATTATAATATTCTGTTACTTTGTAAGTCGTCTTTTATCATTTTTGGAATACATATGTAAAACTGAACTTAACCTAAAATGAAAACTCGTGCCAAACCAAAAAAAAAAGAAATCTTTTTTTAAAGTTTTTTGGTTTTATTGTTACTGTTTTTTTTTTTTAAATAGGTTGGTTGTACTGTTTAATTTTTAATAACAAAAAAAAAAAAAAAATTAAATAAAATCTATCTATTTTAATTTTATTACAAAAATGTAAGTAGGTATGTGTAGTTTAAAATTGGTTATTTCAAAAAAAAAAAAACAAATTTGTATAATAAAACAAAATATTTATAAAAATATGCCGGTTCTTTAATTTAAAATAAATAAATGAAAAACATTAAAAACATAAAAAGAGAATTCTGCTGTTACTATAAAAATTAAAACATACTCTATTAAGACTTTGTTTCATTATTCTCTAACTATAATTTAATTTTCCACTTTGATTTTTTAATAAAAATATTCTCCAAATCTTTCGAATTCATTTTCACTTTAATCTTGACAGTTCAATTTAAATGCACGGCGAACAATCATCTGCAATTATTTACTTTTATATTTTGACTTTTTAAAATCGCGTTTAAGAGTGCGCGATCACCCATTTTATTATTTGCCTCACCTAGAAGATATTCTTTATACTAATATGTTCGTTAAGAATTTGTTTGTGAATAATTATTGGATTTCACCTAATTTAATTGATCAAGTCAATTGTGTAGTAGTAGTAAAACACCGACCTTTCATTCAAAAGGTCACGGGTTCAAACCCCGGTTGGGTCAAATAGATTAATAATATCATATATTATAATATATAATAAATTTTCTTATAAATTAATTAATATAATATAATTAAATAAAAAATAATTATATGTATCTTATAATTAATATCATATTGTAATACATATATAATAAAATAATTCTTGTATAAGATAATAGATGGCATAGAAAAAGATGTTTGCGTCTCGTAACTAAGCTTTCTTGTACGATAGTAATCAACGGCTTAGTTAAATTTATGATATCAGAAACTGAAGCATAATCAAATATGAATAATAAATGACTTAGTGGATGCCCTGTACTCTTTATTGGATTGGGAAGTAAAAAATAAGTGTTTGATTGACCAAAGTTTAGCTTGTATGGTAAGTAATGCGGTTTTTACGAAATTTCTTTAGATTTAGATTTCTTTGCAAAGTCTCAAAATGGTTAGAATTATTTCGTCACAATATATTCCTAAAAACTTTTTACCGTTTAGAATACATATACATATTATTGCCATTGTTTTCTATAAAAATTCACATAATTAGTAATTTTGAGTAAAACTTCATTCATTACTAGAAAACAAAAGTTTTATACCTAAAAATCATATCAGAAAACTACTTTTACTATATATTAAAAGGTTATGAGTGAATAATTTACCGAATATATTATAATATAATTATTTTGTTTAATTTTTAAGTAATTTGAATGGCGTTCTATTCAACCAAATATATACTTTTTTTATTTATTTTTGTTTTTGTTTTTTTTTTTTTTTAAATGGCACATGCTATTTCAGGATTCACTTCAATCTAACCAGACCAGAAATGTATGGTTTAAAACTCCCAAAAAGAAAAAGATAAAGAAAAAAAAATTAAAGTAAAAAAAACAATATTGGATAATATTGTTAAATGTCCATATAATGGTAAAAAAAATTTTTTTTTTTATTTTGTTTACATAATCATACAACTTCTTAGAATGGAATTGATAAATTTAAAATGGTACAGTTGTTGAAGTTTCTGTTTCTGTTAGTTCTGATACTGCTATTCCTTTTTCTTATTTCAATTTGTTCTTTTTTTGACTTGTTGCCAAATTTGACAATTCATTCATAAAAATTTTTACTTTTAATTTTTTTTTTTTTTTTTTGTTCCCCTATTATAACTTCCTTTTAAATTTACGAAATATGTATAGTGTATATATGTATAAATGAACAGCGCATATATAGACAAAGTAAACATTTAAATTGAGCGGAAAGACAGCAACAAAAAAAAATATAAAAAAACACATATCCTAAACAACGAAATTTATCAATTTTACATATTGAATTATTCTTGTTGTTGTTTTTGTTAAAAGTTGTTCTTGTCGGAATCACTTGCTCTTTGGAACTAATATTTATATATTATCTACATATATATATATATATATATATATATATATATTATATTTTTTTTTTTTGTTGAAAATAAAATAACAAAAATTGATGAATGAATAATACCAAAAAAAAAAAAACAAAATAAAATTGAAATGAAAATTCAAATCCTCCAAAAAAAAAAAAGAAAAAAAAAACAAGATACAAAAACTTGAGCTTCACTTATATGGTGATGAGACAATTCCATAAATATTTACATTATTATTTTTATTTTTTTAATGTTTTGCGATTTGTCTAATTTTTTTTTTCTTTCAATCAAATTTTCCAAAAAAAAAAAAAGAAAAGAAAAAGGAAAAAAAAAATAGAAAGAAAGAGATAGAAAATTATTGTAATAAGAAGAAAAAGGAATAAAAAAATTAACCAAAAAGAAATAAAAAAGGTAAAAATCTTCCTAGATTTTTGAAGTTTTTTTTTTTTCTTTTTTTATATAGCAAGAAACCCAAAAAAAACTTAAAAGGAATGATAATGAAAACATTCACTCTTAAAAGGTTAATTTAACAGACGTTTATCTAAAATTGGTAGTGTCAATGCCATAATCATATACTATACTGAAAATGAAAAGATAATGAATGTTAACATTTTCTCTTTCTAATTTTTTCACCATATTTAAAACTTAATTTTTTAATATGACAATGAAGTTCAAGTTCTTTATAAGTACTTTAAAATTATGGAAGATAGCAATTGCTTGTTTTTTTTTTAACCAATTTTGTACATAATATGAACTTGTTTAGAATTTAAGGAGCATGAAATGATACGCTAAATTTGGTAACCGCATTAAACTGATAAATATGTCAATTTTGAATTAAAGAAGTTCAATGAAAATGAAACGATTTACAACAACTATTTTGATTTATCATCTGTAAGATTTAGAAGTTATTATTGAAATTGGCTGCATTTAACTATGTATAAGTAAATATATTTAATAAATCTTCTCTTCTCATTTGAAATACCTTTATACACATGTGTTTATAATTTTAAGTGTATATATACTTTATTTTCATCAACTTCAAGTTTTATATATCCCATAGCGTTGTAATTAAGTCATCGGCCTTTTAATGGGAATGTGTGTGGTCCGAGTATCTCCAGTCAATAATAATAATCATGGAGAAAAGTGCTTTACTACTTCATCTATACTGTACACTGCATGTTGTAACTGTTGATGGCATCGTCACTGTTAACAAAATATTAATAGTAATAGGCGCATTTCTTGTTAACTTAATCCCACTCTATAATTCTAAATTTCCACTTTTCTGTTCTATACTTTTCTATCACAGCTCCCTAGCTACTAAACTACGTTGACAGTGAAGGCTATTATATAAAGACAGGTGAGTTTAGGTAATAAGAATCTGACACTACCAAGTTGGTATTCTCAGTGTCTTTGGAACCTCAAACCCCTCTTCCTCTTCTATTCTAACCTATTGTATAAAAAAACTTTTTGAAAGTAAATTTCATTGTTAATTTTAAAAGGTTGGTGGTTTCAGTTGGAGCCAACTCCAATACATTTAAGAAAAACTTGGTGATGATTTTCTTGGGGTCTTTGGATAATGTTCATGGATAAAAAAAAAGTTTAAAGTACAACCTAAATATAAATACGATATTAGAAACAAAAAGGACCAGACCCAACAGAATTCACAGAAATTACAATGAAAAAAATATTTTCGTTTTATTTAAAAAAAAAAACATCTAACAAAATAAACATAGGTGAACCTGTTGCAAATAAATTATGTTCCCATTGATTATTAAAAAATAAATTTAAATTTAAACCTATAAAATTAGAAAACCTATAAAATTCAATAAAAAGAAACTTTAAAGAAATGATTTTTTTTTTCTTTACCTTCGTCAGTATGTAATTGTAAATGACCAGCTTGAACTAAACTCAATAAAACTTCTTGTGGAATATTAGCCAATGTTGAAGGATATAAAACATTATTTATACCACTTGAATATTGTATATTTGATGAACTTGTACCAGTTCCAATTCCACTACCAGTTCCTCCAGTTGATGTTGATTGCGAATTTACTGTATTACTATGTTGTCCATGTCCATGTACTCCACCAATTTGTTGATGATGTGAATTATTCGAACCAGCCGATGTTAAAATTTGTGATGAATGTGATTGTGATGTATGTTGCTGTTGTTGTTGTTGTTGTTGTTTATGTATTTGATTATTACTTAAATTATTATTACCGTTATTATTATTATTAGAATTTGTAATAATAATTGGTGAATCTGGTAAAATTATATCACCGGTAACACTCATACCACCACCACAATTATTTTTCATATTTGATATTGTACATGGTGAATCAATATCAGATGAATCATCACTTTCATTGCCTGAGGAACATGGTGATCTATCGTCCTAAAAAGAAAAATTGTCAATTAATAAGTTATCATCATCATTAAATTAAATTTCTAGAAATTTGAAAAAATTAAATATATATTATATAAGTATTTATGATCCAATTAATAAATTACATTTTTATATCATCCTATGAATAACAAATAAGTTTAGGGTTGAGTATTAAAATCAACTGTACTCTGTACTATTTGTTACTATCTGTCAATTTTCATTTTTAAACAATCTAATTAAAAATTATACCAAAAAAAAAAACAACACAATTTTTTAGCTTGTACGTACAGGCTTGTAATCAATAAAATTGTTCAATTTATTAAATTTTCCATAAATGGCAAATATCACAAAAAAAAAAAATAACAACACACAACAAACAAAATAAGAAGAAAAATCCCTTATAACCATTGACAAAAATTTATTGTCCCAATGTTATATACATCTCATCTACTAACTTTTTATCAATTTCTGTTGTTACTCAACTGTCAAATAACATTCAAAACTATATAAGAATCCTTCTTCAATTGAAGTACATACAAAAAAAAATCTTTTTATTATTATTATTTGATAATAATAAAAAACTAATTTTTCTTCCTTTTTATATCCCCTCCGTCCCAAAAAAAAACACGCAAAAAAAAATGTTTCCTTATACTCCATTTTCGGTTAAATTTTCCTTTTTTTTTTTTTTTTGAAGACAAAGTCATAAAAATATTATCAAATCTCAAGACAACATTCATTGTTATTTGCTGTCATTGTAGACAAGCTGTCTGTTAACATTTTGAAATTAATTTTAAAATCATCGTTATAAGATGAAAATAATAGAAATAAAAAAAAATAAGGCAAAAATTGCAATAGAAAATACTTAATAAATAAAGAATAATACCCAGTATACCTTAAAGAAAACCTACACTAGAAATTAAAACTTGCAAGAAGAAAAAAAAACAACATATAGCCAAGCAACTCAGGAAATCTTTAAAACTGTGTACTAAATTTAATAAAACAAAACCAGCTATAAAAAAAAACCAGCTTATATCAACTTATCCATAGACCACCTTTTCTTCTTTATGATGAATTCTATTAAAGAAATTTTCTTATATATACCTATCTATACTGTAATATGTTAGATTTTTAAATTCTCATATATACCATTTGTAACCTTGGAGCATTACAGAAATTAAAAGAAAAATAATTAAAACAAAAAAAAGGAAACAAAAAATTGTCATAAAGAAAAACTCAAATAGAATATAGAAAATTTTCTATACTTTTTTTTTGTATTTGTTTTTGTTTCTTTATTGTAAGAAAAATACCATATAGCATAAAGGTAAGGCACAAATTTTCATGAAAAATATGAGCAAAAAAAAAAAATACATATACTCTGAATATTTATTTTTTTTTTCTTTCCTCACGATCAAATTCCTTTCATTTTACAAAAACAAAAAAAAAGTAATTAATTTTATTTTAATCGGGATATGGATGAATACGAAAAACTACATAGGTATACATAAGTAAGTAAAAGAAAACATGGTAAAAGTATCGTCATGATTTTACTATCCCTTACCGTTCAATTCAATAACTATATATGAATAGCCAATATATGAAAACCGTCAGTAGTAAAGAATAAAATATAAAATAGTAATAGTAAGAAGTTAAGACTTAACAATACTAGAAATTGAGGAATTTTTTTTTTGTAATGAAAAAAAAAATTAAAGAATTCTAACGTAAATACTCGCACATAACTTTTGCACAGTAAACAAAAAAAAAAACTAAAAAAAAAAAAATAAAAAAAATTCTTAAAAAAAGAAAAAAAAGATTTTTCTACGTTTTTCGACGTTTTCTCTTCGTCGTCCTCTTCTGATTCTTCTTCTTGCATATAACATTTAAACTCAATCTTTTTTGGACGAGACTTAGTTTCTCCACTGGGAATATCCAATCAAAGTTATTTTTTCATTTTTTTTTGTTTTTTTTTTTTTTTTTAATATAAAATTAAAAACGAAAGAAAACATTTAAAAATGCCATTGCTTTGCTTAATGGTGGACATTCTCCTGCTATTTAATATCTCTAAAAATGGATTTTTAAGAAATTCTTTTTATTTTTTTTTTTGTTTTTTGTTTTTTGCTTTTCATTTTCATAGTAAAGGTAATACTCTGTAGACGTTAAAAGAATTATTTACTACATATTTTTTTTTTTAATTTTAATTTAATTTTAATATTATATTTCTATAATATAATATTGCACTAATAAAAAGTAAAAAAAAAAAAAAAAATTTTACTCTATGCTATACAAGCTGTATATATTATGAAAAATAAAATGAAATAGACGGAAATTTGCAAGAATTGAAAAAAAAAAAACAAATGAACAATATTATCGTTGGTAGGATTTATTATAGGATTTTATTGAATATAGTAAGTTTTCATTAAATTGTGATTTACCTTTTCAGTTTATCATACTATGTATTTTATATTTTTATTTCCGCAATATACAGTATCTTTTCTATATTAATATCTTTTATACTCATACCAGAACAATCGGATAGCTATAGCTTTGTTGCTTTCCCATTGTAAACTTACCCAATTCTAGTTTGGAAGTATTCCTTTATACAACGTTTGTATGGGGTTTGGCTAGATAATATAAACATAAAGGCATCATACCTTATCACAAATAAATAAAATTTAGAAAAAATAACTATTTTAAGTATTTAGTAGTCATTCTAGTGCATAAAAAATAAGTTTCCAATGATCCTTTAAAAAGAGTATAAATAAGCTGAATGATTTTATTATTATAAACTATAAAATAAATATAAAATTATGAAATGTTTTTCAAGAAATCGTTCAATTAAATTGCACAATAATCATTTTAAACGAATAATAACATTATTGATACTTAATAAAAATTGTATAATTACAAAAGGGAAAATAAAATGGATTGAAATTAAAATGAAATCAACAAAAAAATATTACCTATTTTTGTTTTTTTTTTTTTAATTAGTCAGTAGGGTCCCAATTACAGATTGTACGTCAAATGTACGTATTTTTATATCCACTTACATACTATAAACAAATAATATGTATTTATTTATTTAGCTTTAAAACAATGTAATTAGAATAACATGTACTTAACCCACTCAAGCACCGAGCACTTCTAAAAGCAGGTTTTGATTTTAAAAAATAAACATATAAGAAATTGCATATTTTCAGGCGCGAATATTTTTTTTAATTAGTTAGTTAGGATCAGCGATAATTAGTACTCAGGCAAACTTCATTTGAATAAGTTTCGTTAAAATAATTTCAATACTTTAAAATTAAATTTAGTTACAGGAAAAATTTCATTGGAAACTTTATGTACATAGTTGAGGTCCTATTATGAATCGATATGTGTTATGTTTAAATTCTATGTAAATCAGTATAACGATATTATATTGATATACTATTTTTAAATATTTATAAATAATAAAATAATAACGTTTTAATTATTTCTAAAGAATATTTTACAAAAATCACTTTAAACTTTTATTCTACATAAATAATGGAGCGTGGTATCAGAACGGTAGTATTACACGGTACATTTACACCATGTAGCAGTAACAACTAAACTGTTTCAATTCTAAAAAAACCATTACTTAAACGAAACGATACTATAACAGTCAATAGTAAACTGGTAAATACAAAGGTAAAAGTGCGTAGATATTGTTATAGTATATATTTTAATTTATTTTAAGCAAACTAATCCTTATTTAATTAACTCTTTTTCTTTCAACTTTAAAATTTTAATTTTAATTTTATTTGATATTTTATTTTTTTCAAAATAATTCCTACATTATTTTTTTTTTTCTTTAGTTTATATTCTTCATTTTCTTATTCATATAAAACATAATATAAAATAAATAATAAAAAAAAAATTAATTTGCCATATTAAAAGTATATATACCTACCTATAAATAATCAAGCACAAAGATAAACCTCTAAAGAACAGATACCAGTTTAACAAAAACAAAAAAAAAACAACGCTCACTGTGGACAACTTCTTGGGACTTTACTTAATTTTTTTTTTTTTTTTGTATTTTTCTCCTTCTCTATTTAATTGAGGATTCTTTCTTTTTAATAATTATTCAATTGAATTTAAAAAAAAAATATTCAATAAATACAAAGTTTTCTTATTAAATTCAATCTGGTTCTTAGACTTCTAATGATTTGTTGTTAAAAACCAATTGGACAAAAAACAAAAACAAAACAAAATAAATTATCAAAGTCAAGCTATATGTATAGTTTTAATAGCAAATTAAAAACAACAAAAATTTAACAAAAATCATAATAGTAAAAAAATAAACTTTATGTGAAAAAAACCAGTAATGAACCGATCCTAGTAGACAACTGGTGGACATACAATTATTCAGTTCAAAAATTTATTTTGCAATAATTCACAACATACATTTTTTTTCTTCATTGTACCTTTATTTTCACTTCAGAACAATAATCAAGGGTTCATTATAAAAAGAATTAGAAATACGCAAAAAAAAAAATAAATAAAAAGCAAAAAAATTATGCTGTAAAATGCAGAAAACAGAAAACAAAATGTTGATTGAACAGATAATTAACTATGAAAGATTTTGAGGTTTTATAAAAATTTTCAATTAAAAAAAATTTGTATCAATAACAACATAATCAGATTTGGTTAATTTATTGGCAAATAATGTGGGCAGTTTATAAGATAAGTCCAACATTATCAACACTTACAAAGATAATTCGCGGAATGATCTCGATGGTGCCTTTCGATACTTCCATGTACCCTTGCAAAAATAACAAAAAAAAATATAAGATAAAAAACTAGTTTACTCCAATAGATATGTAATTTTAAAAAAAACTCATTTACTCCTAAAGATATGCAATTCAAAGAAAACCTAGTTTACTCCTACAGATATGCAAAATTGTATGTGCTCGCACTAAGAGATTCATTGTTTTCTAAAAGTTATACTATAGTCTTCGCAGTCAAATGGATTACCATCGTATCCATAGAATATCCATAATTAGCAAAGACCAAGAAAAAATGACACTATTTTTAGATCATTAAAATTGAGAAGAGTTAAGGTAAAACCGACATTTACCGATATGGAAAAAAAAGGAATATCGAAAAACCGATTACTAATTTTATCTGAACGACAGAAAAAACCCAACGGCATACATACTATACATGTATATAGTAGCCTACATAAAACGCGACAAGATTTATTAACACAGAATGGTAGTGAATTTTTGAGTAATATATCAAGCAGTTAAAATCTTGTATCTTGTATATACAAAGTATCTTGTAAAAATGATTTAAATGACGGACATAACATTCGACAGACAATTAAAAATTAAAACATATAAATAAAATTTTTAATAAATCAAACAAAGAAAACAAAATACAAAGTTAAATTTTTAAATGTTATGATAGTTATGTTAGTTGGGAGTGTATTACTTTACGAGTTTTTTTTTTACAAATTACGTGATCCATAAATTAAATAAATAGCTCATAATTTATAAATTTTTCTTGTTTTGACATTTTTATTTCTAATTATTGTCAAATTTTGAAATATAACTAATAAATAATAATTATTATTATATGACAGAAAATTTTAATTTTTTTTTTTTTTTAATTTTATGATTGAATAGAAGAAAAGTATAAAATTTATGATGAGTGCTCAATTCATTTTAATGTTAGTAAAAAAAAAAAAAAAAATGACAGTCGGAAATCTTCATAAGTTCCAAATTAATTCAAGTGCTTTTTTAAAGAGTCCAGTTTAGAATCTATAACTAGAGATTGCATTGCTTTACAAAGAAGAATTTAATATTCATTAAGTGCAAAAATCAAATAAAATTCAATATTTAAAGACAGTTCTGATTATCATATTACGATTTTTTTAGTTTTTTAAATACATTAACAGTTTTCTTTGTCAACCATTTAATGTAACATAAATTTAAAACGAATTAATTTTTTAATTTTAAGAAAAAATTTTAAAATGTGATAAGTGATATTATTTCTGACAATAATATTTGAAAAAAATTTGACTATTTGGAAAAGAAAATTTGAATTTATATTAATATTATCATTCAATTCAAGAAAAAATTCTAATAATGATGAGGTTGAAAAATACATTATATTATGTTCTAACTAACTTATGTTCTAACTGTTTAGAAATTTTTAGATAACATTGACTAATAATTTCTCTTACAGTGCAATGTTGTTACTTGAATATTTCAATACAAAATTAATGGAATAATTTATGTTTTGTATTTTACTAGATAAGTAAATAAAAGTAAAGAGCGAGGTCCTTGTGATATAATGCATTAGATTTTTTTCTCGATTAAGTCCACATTCGACAGATTTTATTAGGTTTCATTAGACAAAAGGTGTGAATGAACATAACTTCCTCTTCATCTTTTCAGCTTATGCATAAATCATATGAAGAAAGAAACGAAAGAAAGGAACGTCTGACAACCGCACAGTCTCCAATTGAGGATAAGTTTCGATTTGAGGATAAGATCGTAGTTGATCGTTTCAAATCTATAATATATGTCAAGATAAGTTTGGCATTAGAGTATTAATAGTAAACCACCTAATATTGGGAATATATTGCCTTGTTGTTGAGACCAATTTCCTAATTTAGTTTAATTTTTCTTACAATCTAAAACTATATAATTAAACTTCATTATTATGTCAGATTAAACTTCGGCTTCATTAAATTCCAATAAGCCAATAGTCATATAACCACAAAATTTTTTAATAAATTTTCAACATTTCAATTTTAAATGATGAAGTTAAATTTTATAATTATTAAAATATATTTAAGGTATATAAATTAAAGGATTTTATAAAAAGGCTTTTTCTTTTATTATTCATTTTATAAAATTTCATCCCGATAATTATTTTATAAAAATTTTCCGGTATTTTAAAGACGCTTTTCACATAAATTTCGAAGTTTGTTGTTTTGTTTTCTCTAGAATTAAACAAGTAAAAAGAAAAACTATAATATAGAGGTGATGCTTTTCCAATAAAATAAAACTATAAAACAAAAAAATTAATGATTCTATCATTTCTGAAAATGGGCAATGAAGAACATCACTCCATGTCTTGAATTCTTTATTAATACCTAATAAATTTTACATTTTTTTTTTTGCTGATTAGTATTTTTTAGTATTTTATTTTATGTTTTAATTTTTTACTAGAAAATTCATAGATTCTCATCTCATCATCATCAACAATATACGTAATGATTAAATGGTATATTGGAATCCTCTTACACAAAAAAATCATAATATAAAAACCCATATCGCATACTCAAAACTTCATTACAAAAATAAATAAAAAGAAACATAACAAAAAATTAAAAAAAATTATTGTTCATCTTTTACCATTTGTCTCTAGAGTTTAATGCCATGATTATAATCATGATTATAATGACAATGATATTGATTATAATGATTACTATAATAATAATGATTATAATGATAATAAAGAAATATGGAAAAGAATACATATTTTTTTTTTATTTTTTTTTTTTTTTTTTTGCACCCCCGATACCATCTAAATACAAATCAATAAACAAAAGAACATAAATAGCTTTGGCTATCTACTTTAACAATCCGAACCAATAATTCCAAAATGTATCCGGTTAAACATTTTAATGACCATATTCTCATATTCTTGTATCCTCATCACTATGGAATCAAAATTCAATTGTTGTTTATACACTTTGAATTCAAACCTAAAAAGTATGAGGGACAAAAATCAGAAAAAACAAAAATATATATATATACATAAAAAATAATTAAATAGCATTTGAATCAAGAGACCTATTGTAGCCAATCTAATAAATGTTACTCTTCTTGTTCATACCAATCTTGGTAAAGAAATGTATAGAAGGACATACTCTTTAATAAATACAAAATAAGAAATGATAACCATCTAGAGTCATATCAGTAACCAATGCGTATATAATTTTTCTCTTAATTTGGAAAATTTTTGAAAAAGTTTTTCCTGTATTGAATAATGAACAGAAAAAAAAAATTCTTTTTCACATTTTCTTTTGAAGGAACTTTGATTTTTTTTTTTGCTCTGGTTTTTAATTTTATTTTTTTTTTTTTTTTGTAATCATAGAAAGATGCGTGGTGATGCATGATGTGATGATCCCTTCTAAGGTGATACATGACAAAACTAGATTTAAAAAATAAAAATATAACATAAAAAAAAATTCTTTTGACACATCTTGGATCTTTTCTGTAAATTATAAAGAAAGTTTTTAATATTCTGTATTGGAACTCATCAAATTGTAACGTAATGGAATTTAAAGTTTTTATTTTTTGTTTTTTTATTTCTTCACAGTTTTGCAAATTTCTTCCTAACTAGAAATGAGTTTTTTTTTTTTTTTTGTGTACCGTACTGTTTTGGCTACTGGTTAAAATAATTCTACTTACTTGTTATAGAAATTCTTTTCATAAAAGTAACTAACTGATTCACGGGACATTATGTCTAGAATTTAGTAAATTTTTTTTTTTTTTGTATAGAAAATACGAGTCCATATTATGCTCCTGCGAAGAAAAAAGCACTTAAGGGGAACTTTCTCAAGACAAGTAAGTGTACCGGATTCAGTTGTTATTCCTTATCTGTTTACTTCATGTCATTCAAAAAAATATTTTATACGTATTTATATCAGATTCCGATTTAGTTCCGATCAGTTGTATAGGTGAATATTACAAGAAATTTTATTTGTAAACAGGAATCTTAAGAACTTTTAACTCCCTTTTTATTTTCTTATTATATACATAATTTTATTATATTGAAACATTTATTAACACTTTTAATGTAATACATCACATATGAAGACCCTATCTATAATATACCTCAATTATAGACACCTATAATCAGTTTTCTTTTAATTTGAAACAATCAAGTTGTTATAAACCTTTAGGCTATTTACATTAATTAGCAATAATCAATTCTAGACTCAAATCCCTCTGTCCTGTGAACTCGTACAATTATAATTTATACTGTCAGCTCTTATTTATCTTTTCTGTTTTTTTTTTTTTTTTTGCTTTATAATTCCAGTACCTTTTTTAGACAATACTACAAAAATAAAAATAAAAAGAATTTAAAATATTAAGATTGCACACTGATGTACACGCGTAAATTAATAAAAAAAAAAAAAAATTTAAACTGCAAATATAACGAGACGATCTGACGACTTCTATATATGTTTTGTAAAGGTATTTTTGATCAACAAGAACAAGATACCTTAATAGAATTAAGAAATTGTTTTTATAAGTGTATATATATATAGGTACATACAAATAAAGTTAAACTATATAGAAATAAATAAAGGAAACATTATTTGTGAATTACATACCTATATTTAGAGTAAAATGAATTGATTGTTAGTTAGCACGGTTCTTTATTTTTTTTTTCTTTTTCTTTTCTTTTTATTTTTAGAATAATGTATACACAATAGAATGTTTTCAATACATACTGATTATGGTAAAAATGATAAAAAACATAAAACATAAAAAAAAAAAAATTAGTGCACTCATTTATGATCCACATCAAAAAGTATAAGTATACATCTGTGAGTACTAATTTAGAATACAGTTTATTAAAGTTCGTTGTAGTCATTTAGTCGTCTTTCTCTAACAACTAAAAAAATTATCATATTGTAGACGTTTTGTCGCTACATTGTCAGTTCTATAGATTTTTAAAGTAGATATTACTAGATAGTAGAAAAGAGTATCTTTTTTAATAAGAATATGCTTTTCTTACATCATTTGAAGATCAAAATTAAAACACGATATTCTTCAATCTTAAAGACAAATATAAGAAGAAACCTTTGAAATTTTTTTTTTTTTTAAATAATTTGAAAATTACTATTTAAATATTTTATTCTTTATTATCAAATTTTTTCCTTATACTTAAATACTGAAATTGATTCTTTTACTTTTTAAGCTGCGAAAAAACAAAAAAAAAAAAAATAAAAAGTAATTTAGTGACCCGTATAATAAAAGTAATGAGATAGTCCATTTTAAGGTTATGAAGATTATTATGAATTACGAGGCTTTAATTAATCAATTCAAACCTCAGAATAATCTGCATAATGTAAGATGCGTCAAAATGGACTATCTATTTGTGAATTATTTAAAAAAAAAAAAATAATTTAAATAAAAATATTTTGATCCAATTCCTTTCGAATGTTCAGATGTTTTTTCGCATAATGCGGTTTATTTTAGAATTATAATAACGAATAATAATTATTATTTAGAAACATTTTAAAATTTTGAGATGTCTTTAAAATTTCTTCTCAAGATCATATAATCAAATGGTATGAACTTATAACTTTTCGAAAATTTGTAAAAAAAATCCTTGTTTTAAAAATTTCATTTTGTACATTTAATCATCATAATGTAGAAAAATACAAAATATAATATCTGACATTTATGACAGTTTTCTTAAAACATTAAAATTGAAAAAAAAAAAAAATTTTATAATATTTTATTTTTATAACAAAATAGAACAACGTCAACACTTCAACACATATATAATATATAACTCAATGTAATGAAGGATAACGTGATTACTTTAATCTTAAAATGGTATCACTAATGACTTTAAATGTATGCATATTATACGTATCCACATTTATATGATGTAAATACCTAGTTTATATAATATAAATAGTTATTTTTTTTTTTATTATTATTAAATTCTCACTTTATCCACGTGACTTGACAATTATTCTTTGTACATAAACTGTTATAATGTTTAAAAAGGGTATATGTTGTATGTGAATCCTTAAAAGGACAATTAAAAAGAATTAAAGAAATTATACAAGAAAATTATTTTTTTTTTAACCCTAAGTATTTAGAAAAAAAAAATTATAAAAAAATTATAAAAAATTTTTGGAATTTTTTCATCTTTTGTTAATTTTTTTTTTTTTTTCTTTTTATTTAATTTTATTTTATTTTTTATTGATATTTTTTCTTTTTTTTTTTTTAATTTATCACAAAAAATGTAAGCCATCCCACATGATCATAAATCTTTGGAATGAAGAAAATCGAGACATCTTTAAAAGTGTATTTTTTTTCTTTTGAACATTTGCTATAAATGAGGCGTAAGTTGTTGCTGTGGTAGTGGTGGCGGTTTTTAGTACATATAGTTTTTTTTTTTTTTTTTTGTTAAGTTGCCATTTTTGAATAGAATAGCGAATAATTTGCTTTTATTTTGCTTTTTTTGCACATCATTTTTATGGAAAATTGTTCAAAAATAGAAATAAAAGAAGCATATGAAATATAAAAGATGTAACCAATTACTACAATATCAAAAAATTGATCGATTTTCTTTTGAATAATGTTATAAAATAAATATATATATACTAGCATGTAACCTTAAATGAATATTTTGTCACTCTATGTGGTATATTTTAAATTGGTAAAAAAAAAAGTTATAAAAGTGGAAAAATGGTGTCATTTTGAAATTTAATTTATGACTCCTTCATATATTTACTTCAAAATAAGGGAACTTTTTATTTTAATTTTTTTTTTTCTTGTTCTTCTAATTACAAATAACTCGTGTTGCGTAATTTTACAAAGTTATCTTTTTTTTTGAAAAATGTAATTCGATTTCCTTATTCCATATAACGTATACTTTGAGTTCCTTGCATTACAAAATTTTTATAATACATATATATATAGGTAGTTAGTAGTTTTATTAATTGTACATATTTTTTTAATTAAATATTTAATAATGGCACAATGCATTTTTGAATGATAAGGCATCAAAAAAAGTATTTAAAATCTTTGAACTTTTCAAATAAATGAATAATTAATATTGTTATGTACATAGAGATCTAACCAAATCGAAGAAAAATTAAATATTTCAAAATTTAAATATATCATTATTAGTTTTGATTTTTTATGTTTTTAAGATATTTATCTTAATTTTTGACCTTTAACTTTATTAAGAAATTTCTATATATTTATAGCTTTCTTTTATATTTATTTTGTCTCAAAAACCATTTGTTAAAAATTCCGTAAAACAGGTATTATAAGAAACGGTATTCGAAGAGATTTTTCATATTTGCCCTTTCTCTACAATCACTACTATAAAGGAGTTAAATACGAATGATTGCTTCCAAAAATTGATTAATTTCCATATTGATTCAAAATATCGATTTTTAATATTTTAATCATTTTTAAAATTTGATTATGTAAATTTTGATTTATTTCGTATTTTTTGTTTTTTTATTTTTGTTTTCAAACAGGGAGAATTTACTTTGGTGTATAGGTTTTAGGCTCTATGAAATAGTGTCGCACGAAATAATGTCGCAATCAAAAATGAAATAATGTCATAAAATTTCCCACATTATTTCATTGTATGAAATAAAGTCGCAAATCAATAATGAAATTACGTCGCAAAAAGGAAATAATGTCGAAAATTAAAAGCGCAAAATTTCACAACATTATTTCCTTCTTCGACATTATTTAAGGTCGCAAAATTTCACGACATTATTTCCTTCTTGGAACGTTAGTTATTTCATTTTTAATTGGCAACTTTATTTCACAATGATTTTCCCCACATTTATATAGAAACTTGTATTGTAATCATCATAATGTAGAAAAATACAAAATATAATATCTGACATTTATGACAGTTTTCTTAAAACATTAAAATTGAAAAAAAAAAAAAATTTTATAATATTTTATTTTTATAACAAAATAGAACAACGTCAACACTTCAACACATATATAATATATAACTCAATGTAATGAAGGATAACGTGATTACTTTAATCTTAAAATGGTATCACTAATGACTTTAAATGTATGCATATTATACGTATCCACATTTATATGATGTAAATACCTAGTTTATATAATATAAATAGTTATTTTTTTTTTTATTATTATTAAATTCTCACTTTATCCACGTGACTTGACAATTATTCTTTGTACATAAACTGTTATAATGTTTAAAAAGGGTATATGTTGTATGTGAATCCTTAAAAGGACAATTAAAAAGAATTAAAGAAATTATACAAGAAAATTATTTTTTTTTTAACCCTAAGTATTTAGAAAAAAAAAATTATAAAAAAATTATAAAAAATTTTTGGAATTTTTTCATCTTTTGTTAATTTTTTTTTTTTTTTCTTTTTATTTAATTTTATTTTATTTTTTATTGATATTTTTTCTTTTTTTTTTTTTAATTTATCACAAAAAATGTAAGCCATCCCACATGATCATAAATCTTTGGAATGAAGAAAATCGAGACATCTTTAAAAGTGTATTTTTTTTCTTTTGAACATTTGCTATAAATGAGGCGTAAGTTGTTGCTGTGGTAGTGGTGGCGGTTTTTAGTACATATAGTTTTTTTTTTTTTTTTTTGTTAAGTTGCCATTTTTGAATAGAATAGCGAATAATTTGCTTTTATTTTGCTTTTTTTGCACATCATTTTTATGGAAAATTGTTCAAAAATAGAAATAAAAGAAGCATATGAAATATAAAAGATGTAACCAATTACTACAATATCAAAAAATTGATCGATTTTCTTTTGAATAATGTTATAAAATAAATATATATATACTAGCATGTAACCTTAAATGAATATTTTGTCACTCTATGTGGTATATTTTAAATTGGTAAAAAAAAAAGTTATAAAAGTGGAAAAATGGTGTCATTTTGAAATTTAATTTATGACTCCTTCATATATTTACTTCAAAATAAGGGAACTTTTTATTTTAATTTTTTTTTTTCTTGTTCTTCTAATTACAAATAACTCGTGTTGCGTAATTTTACAAAGTTATCTTTTTTTTTGAAAAATGTAATTCGATTTCCTTATTCCATATAACGTATACTTTGAGTTCCTTGCATTACAAAATTTTTATAATACATATATATATAGGTAGTTAGTAGTTTTATTAATTGTACATATTTTTTTAATTAAATATTTAATAATGGCACAATGCATTTTTGAATGATAAGGCATCAAAAAAAGTATTTAAAATCTTTGAACTTTTCAAATAAATGAATAATTAATATTGTTATGTACATAGAGATCTAACCAAATCGAAGAAAAATTAAATATTTCAAAATTTAAATATATCATTATTAGTTTTGATTTTTTATGTTTTTAAGATATTTATCTTAATTTTTGACCTTTAACTTTATTAAGAAATTTCTATATATTTATAGCTTTCTTTTATATTTATTTTGTCTCAAAAACCATTTGTTAAAAATTCCGTAAAACAGGTATTATAAGAAACGGTATTCGAAGAGATTTTTCATATTTGCCCTTTCTCTACAATCACTACTATAAAGGAGTTAAATACGAATGATTGCTTCCAAAAATTGATTAATTTCCATATTGATTCAAAATATCGATTTTTAATATTTTAATCATTTTTAAAATTTGATTATGTAAATTTTGATTTATTTCGTATTTTTTGTTTTTTTATTTTTGTTTTCAAACAGGGAGAATTTACTTTGGTGTATAGGTTTTAGGCTCTATGAAATAGTGTCGCACGAAATAATGTCGCAATCAAAAATGAAATAATGTCATAAAATTTCCCACATTATTTCATTGTATGAAATAAAGTCGCAAATCAATAATGAAATTACGTCGCAAAAAGGAAATAATGTCGAAAATTAAAAGCGCAAAATTTCACAACATTATTTCCTTCTTCGACATTATTTAAGGTCGCAAAATTTCACGACATTATTTCCTTCTTGGAACGTTAGTTATTTCATTTTTAATTGGCAACTTTATTTCACAATGATTTTCCCCACATTTATATAGAAACTTGTATGCATGGGCATACTTTACTATAGTTTTCAAAATTGGACTTTCCAGAATATGTATATTCATTCGACATTATTTCATAGAGTCTAGGTATTACACCCAAACTCTCATTAAATACTATTTATATAAGCTTGTATTAAATAAAACAGTACATATGTAGGTACAATTCAAATGTCTAAATAATGTATCACAATATTTACGAGTACATAAATTTAAAATCTATACTATATAAAGTGTTTTGTTTTTACATAATTATTTTATGTAATAAAGATTTTATCTAAAATTTTATCGTGATTATTATTTGCTACCTACAATTTTCTAACAAGCTATTTATTGACTGATTTAAATTCAAAAATTTTAAAATACTTAAAAAAAAAAAAAAACATTAAAACAAAAACAGAAAAAATCACAAAAATTAAAAATAAACATGAAATAAATCTGAAATAAACAAAATACAAAACATTGGTCTCTGTCTTGTTAATTGCACAAATTAGGATATCTTAAGATATCACCGTGAAACATTTATATTATTATTATTAAGATTTTAAACATTGCGATCAACTTTACCTTATATAAAAACAATATATATTTTTTTTTTTTGTTTTTTTTTAGTTTTAATTTAAAAAGAAAAAAAGAGAAAAAACAAAATGAAATCGTATTCCTCTGTATTTGGAAATGGCGACTGTTTACCGTATGCAAGCCATAAGTAAGTTACATGACATAAGTAGCTTGGTAGCATCAGTACTAATAGTAAAAAAAAACAAAAAAAAAAATAAATAAAAAACAAAAAATCTACCCATTTATAAATAAACAAAATACACAAAATTTTTTAATCGTTAATTTAATATCTTTACAAAAAAAAAAAAAAAAAACGTGTTGTTCTATTTTATACTGTTTGGGTTTGGGGATCGTTTTGAATTTTTTTCTTAATATGTATGTTTTATCTTTTTTTTTTTTTATGTTTATATGGAAAAAAAGAATTGCGCGAATATTTCATATTATTACAAAATTGATCCGTTCAATATTTCAACACAAATGAAGGCAACAATAACAACAACAAAACTTGTCTGCAAGTGTTTAGGTTTTTTGAAAAAGCTGCGCGATTGGTTGCAAGATTTTTTTTCTTTTTTTTTTGTTTTTTTTTTTAATGAATTTTTAATTATTTCTTTAGATTTTTGTCTAGAAAATGATTTCAGAACGAAATAAAATAATGAAGAAATGTTGATACAATATAATATGCTAACTATTTACGAAGAGTTTCATAAAACAAAAAAAAAAAAAACAAAATGAATTAAATAAAAATTATAATTATATTTTGGAAATGGTTTATCTACATACACGAGGTATCTTAAGTAAAAATCTTTAAAATGTTACTTAATTTACAAATAAAATGAAGCTTTAATTATCGAAATTATCTTCAAGAATTTTATTTTTTATTTGTTTAATGTTTAATTCTGAAGTGATTGATTCGTTCAGAATAACAAACAAAGTTTATGATAAATTAATATTTAATTGATTTATCATATAAACCATGCTTTTTACTTATTTTAAAAATATGTAATTCTAATTATAAATTCCATCCGTTTGTTGAAATCAAAATCTAATGTTACGCACTGGTAATAATTTTCGAAAAAATATTTTTACCAAACCCATATTTTAAATGGCAACAAACATTTATATACATTATGATAGACAAATAAAAATGAAAACAAAAAAAAAAAACGTCATGATTAAGAAAATCCTAAATTTCATCTTTTTTATAAATTTACCTTGGATCCTTAACTCTCAAATAATTCAAATGAAATATTAAATAAGGCATCATTTAAAAGTATTTTTGGTATTTATTTTTTGTTACATTTCATAAGAATTTATTTACAACCAAAAACAAAATAAATAATTAAATAAAAAATTTTTAAAATAGGAAAAAAAAAACAACATGATTGAGAAAAAAATTCTTTAATTTTTAGGTTCGTGCTTCTACATATTTTTTTTTTCTGGTCTTAAATTAATTTTACAATTTATAGAATTCTTTAAGTTCATGGACATTTTGCTTTTTATCACATCCTACCAATTTCAAAAAGAAAAAAAATTATAAAATTTTTAAAAACTAAAATAATTTCTGAATGGCACACGAGAAACCTGTTCTTCGACTGGTTGATTTTGATCTTTTTGTCTTAGGCTTATAATATTTAAATTTAATGACATAATAAGATTCTAAATAATATCTGAACTAAAAAGTATTTGTCACATATTTTAATCTGTAATTTATAATTTTTTCAAGTTTTTAAAATAAATTTTTAATTAAATTATGGTTTATGTTTTTGTTTTAGTAAAGACAGGAACCCTTATATATCGAATAGTATACTCAAAATATTACTTTTCAAAAAGTATCATTAAAACCTTAAAAGAGGTAAAGTATTCTTAACCTTAAAAGAGGTACCCTTAATTAATAGTAGTGCTTAGATATGCCAACAAGTGCAATAATTTGCTCTTGATCCTTATTGTGATCATTTTGGCTTAAATAAAACTATAGCAACAGAGAATATAAGATTTAATATGTATTAAAGGCGAGCTATTAAAATTTTTATGTATCATTGAAAAAAAAAGTTGATAAAATCAAATGTTAATTAACTGTTGCTTTATTGGTTGAATATAATATTGCCTTTAGCTCATTTCAATTAAACAAAATATAATACATAATATGTACCATTTTCTTTTAATAAATGGCACTAATAAAATGGCACTTAAAAATCAATTAAATTACAAAAATACTAATTTTTTTTTTTAAATTGATATAAAACTTCATCTACACTAAATTACACTTACAAAAAAAAAAAATTAACAAACAAATAAAAATAGCACACCTTTTATCTTAACAAAGTTAAATAAAAAATAATAATAAAATAGTTTTTCAAAAAAAAAAAGTACAGATGGCGGTTAAATGGTTACATGTTAAAGTTCACAACAACAACAACAGTAAAGTGTTTATTTGTTGATATTAGAACACTTTATTATTTGGAAACAAGATGACTTGTAAAACAGAGGAATTTTAAAAGCGCATAATTCCAAAAATAATTTCTTCTGACGATTAGCTTATTTTCAAATTCCTCGCTGGAAATTAAAAGCTTATAGCTTTAACATTTCTCTATACTTAGTACCAGATAAAAAAAAAAATAAAATAACTGTTTGCAACATTTACATAAAACTAAATTTAATTCTTTATATTCTTCATCCACTTATTAGTCTATTTAGCCCTTGGTGACAGATGTTTTTTTTTTAAATATAAAAAATTTTAAATTTAAACGTTTACATCATCTGACGTTTAGATCTTCTTAATCTTCAGATTAAAAATATGTTGAATTTAACTTAGTTATAACTTCTTAAATGCAAAAGAATACAGTGGGACAGCATTAAATTAATAAAAATATTTTTATAATGTTTTATTGAAAATGTGCTCAAATGTAGAATTAAAAAGATAAATTGTCACGCGATTGTCAAGCAACAATTAGGTAAAAGATTTGCTACTTTTATTACATATATAGACTCGTATCTAAATGTAAAACAATTTATACCAAGCACTCATGTATATGATATAACAACATACATATATACTTAGTATACATACTACAAATAATCGTTTGATATATTTATCATTAGTGTTAATCACAAAAACTGCAAGTTAAAGTTTAAATCTTCTTACTACATATTTACAATATCAACATTAAAGATTTATTTTATCTTTGATCTAATACCAGTGATTAATGCACCATTGATTTATTGATTCAATCAATTATAAAAGTGTACTCAATCAAATAATTATTTAAATTAAGGTTACAAAAAACATAATATAATCCTCTTATTAAATAATTTGTTTCAATTTATTGGCCAGCACAACTTATTATTAAGAAACTTATAATAAGAAACTTGATCAGAATGACCAAATCTGCAGGACATTTACTTTCTTCAAACGGAGAGACGTTTAATTTATTAGAGATATGTTCAAACATGAAAATAAATGCTGATATTTCGTCTCTGCAATGAAGATTCAGTCTTCTTAAAGATAAGATGTTCTTTGTTTAAAGATTTTAATTCTCTAAGTCATCGTATTTTTTTATTTTGATTATTTGGACTGGTTACAGAAATAATAACAACTTTAGTTCCGGAATTGAAACGACCATATTTATTTTATAGTTCATGGAGATTATCACTGACCTATTATGTACCAGAGAAAATTCTTCCTTTCAAATCAAATCAGATACTATTTACAGTGTCAATAGAACACAAAATATTAATGATTCATTTGATAGTTGTGATACTCTGTTGTGGTAATGATGATTGTGGTATCAAATTAAAATTTTATTGACCATTAAAATAAACAAATAAAAAATAAAGAAAAACCCTTTTATTTTATTTTATGAAATTAAAAGAAAAACTATTGAATTGAAACTCAATGAATGAAAATAAACTGAAAATAAAATTTTGAACTTAAAACAACAAAATCGTGCTAATAATGATTTTTGTTTTTTTTTTTTTTTGTTTTTTTCAATTTCAAATTGTCATTATTTGCACACTCTGACATTTTTGAAACTTATATACAATTTATTAAATATACTGAAAATCAGTTCGTGTAAAAGTTGAAAAGGGTGTGCGGCACCAATATATAATATGGTGTTAAATAAATAAATGCTTCTCAAAAGACAGACATATCTAGAAATTTTTATTGTTTCTGTTTTCTTTTTTTTTTGTGTTATGCTTTCTGTTTTTGTGCTTTTTCGTATCTATCATCTATGCCAACTATTTTATACCTTAAGTTAGAATATACCAAAGTCAAATGTTGTCATGTCTTTCGATATCTAACAAATAAGTTTTTCAATTTTATTTACTATTTTGTTGTTGTTGTTGTTGTTGTAATTTGTTGAGATAATATTTACTTAATCAAGCGATTTAAAATTTTTTTTTTCTTTACTTTTTTTTTTTTTAACTATTTAGTATCTTTAGATACAAATGAAATTAACTACTACTCTATACGTTGATGTGAAGTTATTTACAATTCACTGTTTGTTTGTTTTTTTTTTTTTGTGTTTTATTTTGAATGGAGAGATAATAATTTATACCTTAAAAGTGATAACAACACCATAACGTCAGGGATCACGATAAATTGGCATCACAAATCGATTTGTAAGGTTTTTTTTACGGTTTTCTATAAATTTTTTTTTTTTTTTTTTTATAGCAGTACGCGGAAAATATTCAAAGTGAAGTAATGCAAAATTATCTTAAGAAAGATAGAAAATTAAAAAAAAAAAAATATTTTAAAGGCTAAATTGAATAAAGTAGTTTATATGACTGAAGGAATAATAAATTTTTTTTTTTTCGTAATTCTTCTAAGTACCTATAATCAAATTTTATTTAAAATTTAGGTAAATTATAGTGTATGATATGCATATAAATATTGAAAAGATTTACTATGAGATATTAAAAAAAAAAATTTTAAAAATTTTTTTATCTTAAACTACAGTTAGAAGTGTTTAAGGAGACATAAATATTTTAGATTAAAAAAAAAATTAAAATAGAAAATTTTGTATAATTTAAAATGTATTACGCCAATAATTTGGTTATAATTGGCTAAAATCAATTTAATGGAAATTTAATAATATTAAATAATATATATGTATATTATATATACCTATATATATATATAAATATATAATATAATATTATATATAATATGCATATTATATATATTTATGATATAATCAGCTATCCAATATTATACGTATATTATATATATATATATATATATATATTTTTTTTTTTTGTGAACAATTAAGTCACGAATCATCTCCTCAATACATTTCAGCAAATCTACATAGTTTTTTTTTTTTTTAAATATAATTGAAGGAACAATTTGTTAATAAATTTTATGTTAAAAATAAACAGGAAAATGTATTAGGACCCAGAAAACATTAATCATTTTAATTGTTTTACACTCTTTAGATATTTGTTACATAATTATCTGATGAGAAAAAAAAAAATAAAAGTTTGTAGAACATATAAATAATTTGTCAATATTATTGTATTTGTATGTAGTAAGTAGTATTTTATGTTTGTTTTAATATTATTTTTTTATTTTTTTTTTTTTGGTTTTTTTTTGATGCAAAAAAAAAAAAAACATTAAAATCAATAAATAAATAAAAATTACACTCCCATTTAATTTGTGTTAAAATTCTTTACAATTGACCACGTTCCACTTTATAAACAAATTTGGAAAATTAATCCAATATAAAAAAAAAATTTTTTTTTTTAATCCAAAATATAAAATAAATAAAAAATATTTAATGGTTGAGCTACTGCTCTACTAGGTACTAATATTAATTGATACGAATCTTTACCGTTAATAAAATTACGGTAAATATTTTTAAAAATAAAAATTTGATATTTACATACATAATAGATAATATATATATATATATGTATTTGATTGTAAAAATGTTTATCTTGACATCAATTTCACATTTGAATTTAGTAAAATGGTGGTCTTTTCGCTTCACCTTAAAATCTTGATTAATTATCATTAATCTTTTGTATATTTGATAAGTTCCGTCACAAAAAGACTTAACCAAAAGTTATTGTCATAAGTATGCAATATTTAAAGGTAGAAAATTTTTCAGTTTTCTTTCAGATATTTAAAGAGAAATTTAATATAACAGATTTTGAAATTTCAGACTTTTTGAAATAGAAACTTAAAATTTTAATTAACTCTTATAATACCTTTTCTCATTTTACTTTGAAGTAAAAAATTAATTTAATATTAATATTGAATATGAAATTAAAATAGATCAAGAACTAATAGATATATGAACTCAAAAAACGTTAGAAAAATAATAACTTACATTTTGCACCCATGTCAAGCCAAAAAAAAAACACGAAGATTATATAGACCTATATTAAAAGTTGTAACTTAAATGAAGAAGTTAAAGAAAACTTAGAAACGAAACGAAAACAAAATTGTTCACTAAAGTATATATGTAACCTTTTGTTATAACATGACTTTTCTTTTAAAACACTTTGATTTTATCCAGAATGTTTCCAGAATGTAATGCGAATGTTATTCCAGAATGTAATGTGTATACATATATCATTGAGATTCTAATGAACAGTTGTAAAATTCAAAGTCCAATTCTTAAAAAGCTTACTAAATATAATACAGTTAGGACAAAATATACAGACGATATTGTTAAAATTATATCTATATTTCAGTTTATAATCAGTTATAATTTTCAGTTTTACACAAGGAAACTTTCAATATTGCTAAACAAACTGACAATCTTCAAATTACTAAAAAAAAATATTTTCAAAACAAAATATCCTTAAAATACAAAAAAAAAAAAAAAAAAATTAAATCTGAAACTAAAAATGGTAACTGAATTATCGCTATTTTTCCGAGCAATTACTAAAAATGCCAATTTTTTTTTATTTCATTTTCTATTTTTAATTTTAAAAAACAAAAATAAATATTTAAAGAAAAAAAAAATTAAATGTTTTTTTTTTAATTTTGCTGTTGCTAAAATTTAAAAATACAAAAAACAAAAAAAAACAAATTAAAGTGAAAAAAAAGTAGAAAACTCCATATTAAAAAATACGAAATAATAAATAAAAAAAAAAAAACAAAAAAGAAAATATTTGTGATCTCTTGAGTGTTTTTTAATGCATATTTTGATTGAAATGACATTTTATTCATTTTATTTATTTATTTATTTTTCTAATTTAGTTGCAAATAGTTTATTTATTGTTTTGCAAAGATTTGTATCTTGTTTTGAAGGAGATTTCTTGTTTTGTTGTTTTTTTTTTTCTGAAACATTGTAACATTGATTTCAACGCATTGCAAATGAAAGATAAAAATTAAAGTGACGAGATTAAATTATAAATAAAAAAAAATTAAATGTCAAAATAATAATTATTTCTGGCAACACTGTCAAACACCCTCAATAATAATGTTCACGAAATCATTATAGATACTAAATATTTTGTATTCTTATAGTAAAGTGTTTTTAAAATACATCAGAATTTAAACAAATTGAAAAGAGTTGCAAGTAGATATTAAAAAGTGCCGGTGATGGTATCAAAAATATTCGAGATTCAAAGTTATTCTCTTCTATGCTTACAAATTTTTGATAATTCTTGTGAACGAATAACGATAATGTATTTTGACACATGAGTTTATTTTACATTACTCCTTGAGGAGAAATTTATTTTAATGAACAGAATAAAAAGAGCAAATCTCTATGTACAGGGTACAAAATAAGGAAAAAATAAAAATTTTACAATAATTCTGTTAATTGATAACTGTCATTAGATTTCATAAAAAAATATCTCTAATATCTTGGTTTCCTAAATTGATTAAAAAATAACTAATCATTAATTATTGCAATAATTGTTGTTTTAATTAGAGAACATATTTATAATTTTCTGTTGCTAATCAAAGGTTTTAAATTATAAAACTCAAAGAAAACACAAATTCTAACTAAATTCCGAACGTGTTCGAAATTTTAAAATTTTTCAAAACTTTTCAAAAAATAAATATTACTATATTTGTTTACATTTAATTAATTTAAAATTTTTAAACATATTGACAACTCCGGACAATCACTTATAAATCATTTAATCAATTTTCAAAACAAAAGTCAAAAATAATAAAAATAAAAAAAAAAATGATTTCAATACCACACCATAATATCCATTTCTCAATTTAAAAAAAAAAATTTTAACTGCAACATCAATGCAATGTAATGCAGTTTCAATATTGCAATATAGTAATAAAAACCATATGTCAAAGATTATACAGATTTGATAGATTGTGCTACTCTTATTCACTGCATAACAATCATTCAAAAAAGGGTAATAACAAGTTTTTTTTATTTCTATTATTTTGAACAAATCAAAATTCTTAATCAAATAAATTATAAAAAAACAAAAATTATATTATTTTATTTATATCTTCTAAATTGGATTTTTGATAACAGCAAATTTAGCACGTCATTTTTGCAATTGAAATCACCTTCAAAATCTGTTTGGTTTTTTTTATTTTGATTTATAATGCAAAAAACAAAAAAAAAAACGATTTTCCTTGAATTTATTTGCTTTTGTTCTATAGATGTTTTTTTTTTTTTTTTATATATGGGCAACTTGAACTGATCATTGAAACATTTTATCTACAGAAATTCATGACAATTCATAATTACAAATACTTATTGTTAATCTGTTTAATAATGATTAATAGTTTTGAAAAGAAAAACTCAAAATATATATAAATTAATAACTCTTTGTAAAATCCCTTAAAACGAAATTATAGAACAGAATAAAAACAAGGGCATTGAAAAGACCAAAATTCTTAATAATTCTTATTTTTAATATTCTTCCGAAATTTATAACAGGAACGTCTAGCTCCAGAACTAATTAAACAACTATCCGAACAATTTTACTTAAAATGTTTAAGTATTGTTTGATCAGAAAAGAAAATAGGGTTCAATAGTGGTTTTCTGCACACGAATTTTATATACTTATCTATCAAATCACATACATTATGTTCGTTACTTCTAGTGTCTTTTTTTAGTGTCTTTTCAGTTATCCTTCTTTCTTAGTATCCTTTTAAAAGAAACTTGATTTCCTTTTTATAGATTTTAATAATTATAAAATATTTCCGGTGCACAGCCCAAATACAATTCCACCGTTGTACAATACAATTACTATACAGTACAATCAACAAGAACAGTACAATTAAGACTTATTACAGCGAACTTAAGTGTACTTACTTAAGTACAGCGAAGACTTATAATTTTAATTTTAATTTGATTTTTTTTTTTTTCTGTTTTTACACAATATTTGTAAAATTTATCATCAATATATGACGCCAATAAAACCAGGAAATAAACAAATTGAAAAACATTACAAGTATATATTGTAACAATTTATTACATATTACATTAGACACGTCTTATCCATCTATAAATCTTTTAAAAATACCATAATTATAAATATCACATCCAATCAAATTCAATTTAATTGTTGTATAACAATTTACTTAAGATAAAAGTAACAAAAAAAAAAAAAAAACTTAACAACTGAACTAAGTCAGTAATTTTTAATCATTACACAAAAAAAAATGACAAAACACTTTAAAGATACCTGGATAACTTGTAATCATTTTTGTTAATGCTTAAAAGTATTTACTAAGCAAACAGTTACCACTTACACTGTTTATTAAACCAAATATGGCGCAACATCTGTTTCATCTATCTTCCTTTTATTATTTTGTGTTTTTCTTTTTTTTTTTTTTATATTTTTTGAGAACTGCGGCGTCAATGAATTAAAAAATTTCACTACATTTTTTCACTAATATTTAAAAAAAAAAAAAAAAAAAATATACGTAATGTCAAAATTGAAAAAAAAAAAAAAAACGATAATAATGACAGGAGATAACAACATAAAAAACAAAAAAAAAAAAATTTTATAAAACTTTGATTGACAAATTATTGACAGGTACTTTATAACTTCAATAAGTCAACGATTAGTAGAATTAACAGTAATTTGAAAATCCAATCCAAATAATAACAAAGTTAAGTTAATCCTTGAGAAAAAATTGTAATTATGTATAATATTATATATGTATATGAAAATATTAAAACTGTGTGAAATAAAAATTACTACATTATACTTATAGGAGATTTAAATAAAAAATTGACATTTTAGGAAGTTTTAATTGAAGTTTTAATATACGATCGAAAGAAAGTAGTTGATCGAAAAAAAGAGAATAACTGTTAACTAAAAAACCGCAACAAAAATATAAAAAAATCAACATACCCTAATTCGGCTTATGGAAATTCGTTTGTAGTACGAACATCGCGAATGTGGAATCATCTCCCACCTCATGTGCTCCCCAGAATTAGTGATGATTACATTTACAACGTACAAATATTTAAGGTAAATATTAACAACTTTGTTTAAAATATGCCTGCCAATTTGAAATCAATTTTTATTCCCTAAATAAACTTCCTTTGACCAGACAGTACATGAGTACTAAAGGTCGTATAGCCTATTGTTTAGTCAAAAAAAGGAAGGTAGTGTTTAGTGGATTAAAGTCCCACACACTCGTGCTCGTTTTCACTCCTCTATAGTGTCTTTCGATGATTCCCACCTACCTTCGCAAAAAAAAAAAACAATATCTGTAATCTCTCAGATTGTGTTTAGAATTTAATTTATTTAAAATGTTTGAATAAAGTTGAAATATACGTAAGTATTTAGAAATTCAGTTTAATAGAGAAAACAAAATTTTCTCTTTTACAAAAACATTTTTTCTTTTTAATTTTTTTTTAATGTCAAGGCTTAAATAAAAGTTACTTATCATATTTAATAATAACCATCAATTACTTATGATGAAATTACTTATTTTCTAAATTTAATTATTCTTTTAGTTCATAATCGATTTACCATAATAAATTTACCATAATTGACTTATTTAAGGAAAAAAGAATATCTTCATTAAAAGAATAGGTATATATACTATTGCAATACAAAATAAAAATTTTCCTGTATTTTCCAAATATCTTTATTTTTGACTTTAAGCTCCTAATGATGAGTGCTAACGAATCTATTATACAAAATAGGTCCAAATACTAAATAATTAATACCAGTTTTCTATCGCTTCATCAAATTTAATTTTTTAGAAATTTTAGAAAATAGAATAAATTAAAAAACGGTAAATATTTTATGGCAAAGCGATAATTTAAATTAAATTTTATTTCAAAACAAAGTAAAAAACAAAAACTTAAGATGGCGCACTCTTAAAATAAAAACAAAAAACTTTTGGAAAATGACAATAAAGAAGATCTCAGAAATTCTTATTAAAATATTATTATTTTTGTTTTTGTTTTTATTTTTTTCTGTTTATTATGTCTTCATTAGTATAGTGGAATTGAAATCTTAAATATCTTAAAAATATTTACAAAAATACATTAAAACTTAAAGAACTATCAGAATTTTTTTTTTCAATTTTTAACCAAAGTCAGTAAACTGTTATAAATTTATATACCGCATACAAAATTGTATAATATGTAAGAAGGAATACATATGTATGTGTATATCATTTGTTATGTGTGTTTATGACGGGGACGCGGTTTTTGGTTTATTTCACTTTTTTTTTATGTTTTTTTTGTAAAGTTTTTACTCCTAAATTTATGTCAATTTAAGTAACTGATTGTGTAATTGTTCTTTAAAAAACAGAATTACACATAAAAAGTCAGAAAATTTGTTCTTATTGTTTATTTTTACCTGTTTTTTTTTTTTTTTTTTTATTATTATTTTTCCTATTGTTTTCAATAAAACGCGGTCTTTTGTTAAAACAAAATAAAAATCATAAAAAATTTCAAATTACGATGAGTAGCAGTAGCGCGAATTCATGGAGCCGCATGTTGTTTATTTTTTTTTTTTTAAATCTATGCCGCGTAGGAGTTTTTCCTTTTCAAATATTATACAGTCGAACCGACAATCAACATGTATATAAACACATAAATAGAAAATCATATATATAAACATTTTAATATTAGTTTAGGTACATGTATTTATTATTAAACAAATTTTTCTTTCTTTATGGGTTTTAATACAGGTAAAAAGATTTCACAAAATATTTTCGCAAGATAGAAAGGGTATTATTATTGTATTCATTTTTTTTTTTATTTTTTCTTATTGGATTTGGCGACGCGACAAAACGAAAAAAATAGGTTTTTCTTACGTGATCTATATAAGCATTTATATAATACATAACAGTCATAAAGGTTAAATGAAAAGTACTGCTACATTTTGTGTTAAAGATTTTTGACAGGAACTAAAAATATTTTTATTTTTTTTTTTTGCACAAAAACACTTTTTTTTAGTTATGATTTTTGGAAAAACTGTGAAAACACTCAAAACAAAAGTAGAATTTTTACTTTCTATCAATTACTTAAAGTAATGCATTATGACTGATTAATAAATAGTTAATAAATATAGACGAATAAGTTTCTTATTATTCGGTTTTAATTTTGGTTTTCAAAGAAATGATAACTTAACGTTATTTCGAAGCAATTCATTATTATTTTTATTTTTTGAATATTTAAAATTTTAATATTAAATAAAAAAGACATTACCTATCTATTATTTAGATCAAAATTATTTAAAGAAACGGAAAATAAACTTTTCTTCATAAGTAATTCTCAAGATATTATTACTTTTCTCTAGTTCTTAAGTTGCTTTTAAACAAATTTTTATAAAAATGCAGAAAATATATATATATATATATATATATATATGTATATACATTTATGTAAAACTACCAATATTATCCAAACCAAATATTTCCACCCACATGGTTATAACCAACATTCATAAGCCACATATGAATAAAAGCTACAATAAGTATTATTTTTCACTATCCGCTTGTTTTGCTTATAAACAGATTTGACTTAATTAATATCATACATATATAGTAAAGAATTTTTACAATATATCTGTGTTCACTAAATGCTGTATCTAAAGTTAAATTTTAAAAATTGCAATGAAATCAATTGGGGACATAAAATCAATCATTAAATATACACATGAAGGTTATCAAGACTTGTAGAAATCTTGAATAAGATCAAAAAGAAACTACATAGTTATGTATTTAATAAAAATTCAAAATTTGTAATTATTTGCTTATAATTAAAAAAATAAAAGAAAAGTATAAATTATCATAAAATTCACTTACTACATTTATAACGGAGCTAATTGTTAAATGTTGTGTCTACTAACTTTAAAATGCAATATCTCTTATTATAATAAATTATGTATAAATATCCAATTTACATTTAAAAGAAAAAGATTTCTAAATAATGAAACCTATCTTTAATAACGAGATCTATAATAATAAAAAATTATGTAAGAGCATAAGCCATGAGGTTAACAAATAACAGTTACTTTGTACTCAGTTGAATCTCTTTAATCCTATTCAATTATCTAAAGAGAAACGTCTCAAAACATCCAAATTAATATGCTTATTGTAAGTCTAACCTCCGACTGAATCGAAATGATAGCACGAATTGGCTTTACAACTGTCAAAAAGTAACTTAAAAAAAGATTTAAAAGTGACAAAGCAGTCACTTTAATATACTTATAACAGGCAATATAACTATTCAAAAGTTTTATATTAATAAATTTACCTTTTAACTTTTCGAATAACTAAATAAAGGTATTTTTTTAATCTAAAATATTTAACTAAACTTAAACATATAGAAATAAATTAAATATATTCAATTTTAAAATATTATTTTCTATTCTTACTTCTCATTTTCTAAGAAACCGGAACTTGATAATAATTAAGTAGTTATATATATGTATAATGATAAGTAAACGTAGTTTTCCAAGATTATGGGACAATTTGATTATTTCGAAAAACATAATTATTAACAATTTTCGCTTTTGAGGCAGTTGAGGCTGCTAAGTAATTTTTCTGTCAGTCGGATGAGACTTGTAACTAATAATAATAATAAGTTTCAGATGGCATATGTCATTATGGCTTTTTATTTGTAATAAATATAATATTTGTTACTTCGCTTGTTCCTGTTGTTTTTTTCCCCCTTTTAATTCTTTAAATTTTACTAACAATTTTTAAAATTTTTCATTAAATATCAAAACGAAAAAACATAAAAAAAAAAAAACTAGTATATTAAATTTAAAGTTTTCGTTGTATTTAAAACAAATTAAGAAAGTCTAAAAATTGTAATCCTCACGTGGCAGTCAAATGCAACAAAAAAAAGCTATGTACGTATAATCGTCCAGGTAAACAGCCCACTTCAACTATTGGAAAAACAAACCTAAAAATTGGATTCTCTTATTTAATTGAAAAAAAAAAAAAAAAAATCAGACATTATTTGGAATTTTGAAATTTTTCTTTTTTTTTTCCTTTTTTCTCTCTATCTTTTTAGCTTAAAATAAATTCAGAAGTTCAGAAAATTCACGCAGGTCATGTCATTTACAAAATAAAAAAAGAAAAAACAAAACCCAAAAACGAAATACGAACAATGCGAAAAAAAAAAATAATAAAAAATAAACGTAAGCATGCGCACGCTTTACGTCGGAATTTAATTTTTTTATGATCTTCAAATGAATCTGGGGACGGAAAGAATATAAAGTAAAAAATAAAATCGCGCACCCGTTAATACTTTTAAAAGGATTAGCTGTATATAAGAGTCTTACGAAAAAAAAAAAAAAAATGCAATGATATAAAATCAAGAAACAATTCATTTTGAAAAATTCCTCGATTAAACAATTGAATATTGAAGATAATAATAAAAACACAAAAAACAAAAAACAAAATTACTTGCATATCAAATGTTGCATTTAAAATGCCATATTATCAAACAAAAAAAAAACTTGGTTTGTGGTATTGATTTTATAATAAAATAAAATACCACTAATGGTATATTAAGGTATAATTATTAACGATTATTAAGTGCATAAACAAATAAATATACAAGATTGTGCCAGATATACAGATTTATAAGACTCTAAAGAAGTTACTGTAAGAATTGTACTTTAAAAATATAATATGAAACTTTAAATAGACATTACAGTTAGATCTTAATGCAATCTACCGCCATGATAGCACTTAATAATTAATTTTCATTGGAAAATCATAAGCTTTTCAAATCAAGCAAATCGACTTAATCCTAAATTTTTTTTCGAAACCGTCCTGTCCTAAACATTGAATCATTAAAATTTTAAAGAAGTCAATTAGAATTTTTATTCACTTGAATTTCGTCATATGTACACAGGGTGTTTCCGACATGATGGTCTTTCTTTAAATGGGTGATCGGGCATGTCGAGACGAACAAAAAATTGTATTGGAGGAGGAGTCTATTCTGGACCCTTTCGAGATATGTGGGGTTAAAAATATTTTAGCGACTTTTCATTAAAAAATCTATAGTTTTTGAACGGCTTGTGTACTAATGATTCCCATATCATAACAGTTGCAAAGTTATGAAGGTTCAAAATGACTTAAAATGAAAAAATTATGTTTCAAACTCAATTTTTTTTTGAAACACCCGATATTGGAGGTACTTTTTATAGCATATTTCGAAACAGATTTTCAAGTGCTACAATTGTTACGTAATAACTTTTTCTCTATCTCTAACCGTTTTTGAGATATGAAGAATAGAAAAGTGTATACTTACGGACTATGAAGGATGTAAAAGGTATATCTATGTCAATTTTCAATAAAATATGTGATAAAAGAAAGTATAACAATAAGGTTCTGACGAAAAAAAAACTTAAAATTATTAAAATAATCATCGAAGCAGAATGTTGAAGTATTCTAAAAATAAAAATGTTCTGAGTCATGTCAAAGAATTAATCGAAAGATAATATTTATTTACTCAACTATACCAGAGAAAATTCATTTTAACATCCCTTCACTTCTGAATATAGGAAAGTTCATAAAGTTAAATGTAATAAGTACAAAAATAAACAGAGGGAGTGTAGGTTCGAACCGCACTCATGTCTCACTCATGTCTTAAGAATAATTCCCCCTTACGACATTTACAAACACGCTTGAAAAGGAAAGGATATATAATTATCCCGTGTTTCCTTGTTCCTTGTATTTATTATTAAAAAAGTGTTTTTTATATCCAATAGAAGACTAACTATAGGCTCAAGAACAGTACAACTTTAGAATAATAAATTCTGTTTTGAAGATATAAGAATAATTCCAAAATTATTTGTTTATTAGTTTTCTTTTGTTACTTTTATTTTGTTATACCTAACAAAAAAAACTTTAATACTACCAGTTTTAATCGCTTTGTTTACTTCGATTTTCAAATCAATATATATATATATATATATATACATATCGTTTTTGATAATTACATGCAATTTGAGTAGGAAGAACGCGCGCACGCTTTCTTTCAAGTTATTTTTTCTTTCTTACTATATATTCAAAGTCTTATTAAATGATAATTTGTGTTATATATAACGAAGTACATTGTACCAACTACGCAAAAATAAATAAATATTTTCATATACAATGTATTATTTATAAATTAAGTATATATTTATGTACACATATTTATGTATATATATTTCCACATTTTTATTACATAGTGAAGTTCAAAATTTCATGCAGCCAAAAAAAAAACTTAAAAAAAAAAAACTAACAAAAAAAAAATTATTTAAGAAGTTGTCACAGACTTTGATATATCAAATGAAGTGTATAAGGTGGGCAGATGGCTTTAATTTATCTCTGATGGAATTTTATTGTGGTATTTTTTGTTAAAAAATAAAATACAAAAAAAAAACTAAATTTTCAATGCCAAGCTCAATTAAAAGTTTTGTAACCTTTTGGGTTTTTTTTTTTTTGAAAAATTTTTTTTTTTTTTGCTTTGTAGTTTTTTTTAGTTTAAAATTAAAATTTAAAATTTTCTCAAATTTTTCGTTTTTAAATTCAAATTATTGAATCAATTTTTATTTTTATGTAATTATCGTCAAAAATGCTTTTAATAAATTTAATCATGAAAAATATTAAATTTGTTAAATTTTCTAATATAATATTCACATTATTGTATAGAAATGTTTAAATCACTTCTAATGAACCTAAATAAGCATTTTTTAGAGAATTTTCTGGAGGCTTTTTCTCAAAAACTTTCTAAATATTAAATAAATTGATTTTTTTTTTTAAATCATAATAAAATTTTTTAGATAACAAAACTTTAAAATATAGGTGAAAAGTGCAAAAAATTATAAAAGATAGAATATAAGAAGAAGTATAGAAAATCAAAAACACATCTTTGAAAACAAATGCTCGAATGTGCAAAAAAGCAAAGAAATAAACTTATCTCAAAACTTTTATTTTAATACTATCGTAAAATTTGTACAAAAATACTTGCAATACTAAGACTTAGGTATTATTTATTTCCATAGTAAACTTCAGATTTTCTTTTAAAATGCCTAAAAATATGCAATTCCTTTAAAATTACTATAAAAATAAATTTAAGTTTATTCAAGAGTTTCAGTTCAAATCCTGCACAGTCATTTCGAATTGGATAGAAAATTACTGGAAAAAGTAATTTTTCTTAAAAATTCCCCTTGACACCAAATATAATGTAAGTATATAATATAAATAATATAAACAAAATAAATAAAAGGCGGCTCAATGCCAGAGTTCAAATGCACAAAAAGCAAGTCTTTTTAATTAAATCTTAACAAATCCTCGTTGCTATCAAATATATTGTAAATATATAATGATCTTAGTAGCCGATGGATTTTAGTAATATTTCATTACCCTGTGTGATATGTTGACAGAAATGAGAAAACTCAGGCTTTTCTACAACATTGTCAAATAAAACTTTCGCTTTTGATTTTACTTTCATAGTAAGTAGTTTTAAAACGATTTTTTAATTTTTATTAAAATGTAAAACTAATACTAATAACTAATAAGACAAATAGCATCTGGGAATAATTAATAACAGTTAACAAATATTTTCTTAAAAGTGATTGAAATGTTAGCATATAAAAATGTTAGCATATAGATTCAAGAAATCCACCTATTACAGGTGAATTAGAGTTTGTCGAATAATTTAACCTGTAACTTTTAAACTTTTAATATCTAATAACCCTTTTTATACTATAGAAATATTTTATTATTATTTTCCTATACAGAAATGGCATGGCGCTTATAAATTATATTATATTCCATACAACAATTTTTTTTGTTTTAATTTTAAATTCAAATAGGATTCCATTCTATTCATTTGCTGATAAGTATCACACATTGTATTATTATAATCGAATCAACATATTCCAAAAAAAAAAACATTTTTTTTTTATTTAAAATTTTTCTAATTTAAATTGGTATTCCAATTATTTTTGCATTCAAATTTATATAAATAATAATCTGAACAAATCAAAATTAAATTACATATAAAATAAAAAATAACATAAAAAAAAAATAAATCATCTAAATAAACAAATATATTTTACCATTTTATCTGTTATTTGTTATGTAATGTAAGTAACCTGTTGTTCCAAAAAAAAAAGTAATACGAAAAAAAAACCAAAAATTAAAAAAAAAAACATTTTGTCATAATAAAAAAAAAAAATTGTTTTTTTCTCCTAATATTTAAATACAAAAAATGTAAAGTAAAAAAAAAAACTTACTTAAGTTACTTAAAAGCCGCCAAATACCACCGCCCATACTATCACTACATATCCATAAGCATCCAAAAAAAAAAAAATCATAATAATACCGAAGTACAGCAAAAATAAAAATTATTATTTTGTCTTCTTTTTTTTTGTTTTTGTTACCTGTTACGCTACGCTTGTCTATGTTATTATTACTTGTTATTGCTACCTGTTTATGACAATTTCAAAATTTAATTTATTATTATATGAACCCAGAAACAACCCAACAACAACAAATAACAACGACAACATTATTTTTGTTTTTTTTTTAATTTTTTTATTGTTTTTCTTGTGATAATCTGATCATAAAAAATCTTATTTTCATTTTTATTTTCTTATCCTATGTGAAATGGATAAAGGAAATATTTATATATATATATATATATACATCTATTCGCATATAACTATCATTGCAATTATTATACTTATCATAAATATCCGATCATGATCATTGTTTAAAGCGAGTTAGAAAAGCACAACTCTGCAACAGATTCGTAATTTTTATAAAAACTTTCTTTTAATAAAAAAACAAAAAAAAAAAAAAACAATGATTGTTCTATAATTATGAGTCATTATATTTAGAATTTAGTCTTATAGTTATTACAATGATATTCTTCCGCTTGTACCGCTATCTATATTTTCAGTATACAATATACAAAACAGATCTTGTTTAAAGAGCAAATTTCTACCGGCGATTAACTATATATATATAATACATAACAGCCTACCATGAAATAATAGAAAAAGCCCAGTAGCCGATTTACATGATAAAATTCACTTTTACATACCACAATCCAACATAAAATCATTTACAATACGAAAAATCGATCTTAAAGCAATAGAAACAACAACAAAATTAATATGAAGATCAATAAAAGAAAGAGATAGAATGATCAGAATTTTCTTTTGATGTTTTTTTTTTCTTTGTTTTATTTTTAATGATTCAATGTGGTCTATTCTTTTCAGTATACCCAAAGTAATATGAAATTTACCATAAAATTGGATGCGATTTTTATTTAAAGGTTAAACTTTTCAAACAAAGATCTTTTTAGCATAGCATATATAGGAGAAGAAAAAAAAATAATGGCGGGAACATCATCAATTTTTAATACGGCATCAGAGAATATATATATATATATATGTACAATCAGTAAATATGCAAATTTTTTTTTCAAAAAAAAAAAAACATTTTTAGAAAAATTATAAAAAAAAAAAAATTGTTTGAATTCACGATAATTGTGATTCTTTTAACGACTCGAGTCGCTGATTCGCGAATTTATTTTTTTTTTTTTGTTTTGGTTAATAAAAAACAAAAAAAGTTTTTTTACTTTTTGTTTTTTTTTTTTTTTGTTATGAATTTTATTCTTACATTATAATAAATGTTCATGTTTATTTAGTACTTTATAATACAAAGTGATTCCAAGAGATTTTTTTAACTTAAAAATTGATCTGAATATACATTTTTAAAATTATTTATTAATAAATATTGACTTTAGGTAAAGCGTCCCAAATTCCCAGGTCTATTTAATAAATCCTTTATCGTTCAAGCAATGATTAGTACCTTAACTAAGTTAAAAATATTAATAAGAAAAGTCTATGTTAACGTTATCGAGTAAAAAGCTATCAAATTAAATTATGTAATTTTATTGTTATTCTATTCTCTATATAATTAACTAAGTTAAAATGAACAAGGTTAGCTAAATCCTCCAACTTAGATCTTTAATTGGCTGTTCATAATTAATTTGTTAAACCGCTAATAATTTGAGAAATCATTTTATTAAAATGGGCATACCAGAACTGAGACTAAAATACTATACTATAAATTTAGAGTTTCAAAAATAAATATAGATACTCTGTATACATATTTTTATTGTCAAGATATTTGACCTTTGAAAATCTACAAATTGTCTATGTATCCGTTTTGAATAAACTTAGACTGTGATATTCCATATGTTAATGTTAAAAAGAAAATATTCAAAGATTCAAATATAATTTTCATAATATTTTATAACTCAATTAGAAAATTATAATAACCAAAAAAAGAAAACAAAAAAAATAAAAATTATATAGATTGCAGTTTAAGTAATTCTACATGTCCTAAGGATTAATGCTGACTCACGTTCTACATTTTTATTAAAAATTATCCACAATTATCCATTCTATCCTGTAGCTTATATTCCCTCTTGTCCTAATATGTACCAATGATACAGGCAAGCTTACCAGTCTAACATTTGAATAATTAACAAGTATTTATTTAATTTATTTTAAATTTATCGAACAAATTTTCTTAAAAGGATATAATAGTGCATTTTATATACATTATTTATTTATTTTATAACCTTAAATGTGTATAAACAATTTTGGAAATTCCCTTTTCCTAAAAATTTATGATATAATTTGTATTTAAGAATGTTAAATCATTTATTTAGTCAGAAATTCTATTAAATTAACCATGTAAATTCTATAATATATTTTAAAAAGTAAAAAAACATTTAAATATTGTATTTTTATTTAAACAGTATATAAAACTTATATAGGTATAAATTTTCTGAAACACACTGTACTCTATATATTGAAAATTCATGAAATTTATTCCAAATTTTATTCATATTATATATATATAGGTATCTAGTTTTCTTTTTTTTTCTTTTGTAATTTTAAAAAAAGAATCTTAAGATACTTCACTTAAGTTAATTTCAATAATATGTTATAGTTATTGTTATTATACCAAACATCATTAAATTCTATTATTATGTTCGCGAAACCAATTCGATTTTTCTTATAATGCTTTTATTTTATTTTTTGTTTTGTGTGTGTCTAGTAAAATTTTGAACTGAATTTGCACAAAAAAAAAAGAATAAAAATGTTAAATTATTTTAAAAATTTTTAAATAAGTTAACAGTACAGCCAATATGTTAAGTAAATATAAGCGTTTTCATTTTTAGATCAAAAAAAAACGCCAACAAATAAACTTTTAATGCATTTAAAAAATTCATAGTTATTTTTATATGAAATTCTATTACATTTTATTGTCCTATTTTTTTTTTTTTTTGTATTTATTTATTCAAAAGATTTCATGAAATTTTCATATAGGAAGGAAATTTTCTTTCTATATATAAAAACAAACAAAATTTAATTTACCATTATTATTTTATTAAAAAACAGAAAGGAAATGCAATGCCTAAAAAACTTTACTCCACATTTATTTTCGGATATTGGATAAAAAAAAAACAAAGTATTGACCATTACTAATGATTATCATTACATTCATTATTATCATAATGATTATCAAGAATGAATTAAATCACCATCTGGGAGGTAAAATTTTTTGTCGGAAAGTAACGATAATAACTGGTAAAAAAAACATTAACGAGTTATAAATATGCGAAATGAATACGAAGTATAAGTAGTTATACGATAATATGGTCTCTCTTTAGTAAGAGACAACAATAGATAGTAACTACAATTTTATAATTCTCTATTTTTCTGTTCTTTTTCTTATTGGAATACAATCGATATGTTAAAACTTTTAAAATTGTTAATCCTATATTTAAAATATTCAAATATTGGTAATCAAAGTCAATAATGTATTTTATGATAATTTAAAAAAAAAAAAAACAAAAATAAAAAAGAAATGGTGAAAAAACAGAATTATATAATTAAAATAAAGTAAACAGAATTTCTAACGTTATCGTAATAGCCAGAAATGACAATTAGTATAATAGATAATTATTTGAAAGTTTGACGAAAGTTACAACTTTATCACAGTTTTAGCCGTGATTGCTATGGAGATAACGGCAATTCACATTATGACCCCCCTTATGCTAGGGTCATATGTCAATTGCCGTTATCTCATTTTCAAAACCTTATGTCGTTATGAAAAAGTGACACAAAGTGAAAAAAAATAATTTAAAAGCAACATAACATCAATTGACTTTATGTTGTTTTACTTACAAAAAACAAATGCAATATTTATTTTATGCACATAAAAGTGACATAAAGTCAAGATGTTTCTAATGGCACATGATCCCAAAAAAAATAACAAAAACGAGTTTTACTGTTATTAATTGTCATTTTGTCATAAATTGTTGAGTGTGACCTTTTTACCGACCGCATACATTAATGTATAAGGTAGGTATTGTTTTCATACTAAAAATTTGTACCCGAGATTTTCGCAAAAATGCACTACTCCGGTGTGGAGAAGGCTTTAAAAAAATGTTCAGCATGATGTCCGTCTGTGTGTGTGTGTGGGTGCGTGTGTGGGTATGTCTGTGGGCACGTGTACAGCTTAAACGACTGAGCGCAATTTTTTGAAATTTCATATTTAAGGTTTTGACGTAAATATCTCGGATTGATAAGCTTTTGAAGCAAATCGGACAACCGCAAGTGGTAGATAGTTTACTAGTGTACTTTTTAAGTTTTTTACGAATATTTCGTAACAGAAAAATTTTGTGAGAAAAATTATTAAGAAAAAGTTGTTACACAAGTAAAGAGGAACAACTTTGCCATAAAACATTTTTTGATCGCACTAACTTTAACTTTTATTTAATTTTTTTTCTAAGTCCAAATTTCATACGTAACACTTCATATGAATTTATATGAACAATTTTTTTTTTGTTTTTTTTTTATCTCTAAAAATTTTTATACATACATATGTATGTACTTATATTTATGCCAATGCATATTATTCATTTGTTGATGACATAAAATTAAAACGGTAAAATTTTTGTTAGCAGATTTAATATTAATCTTATGTTTGTTTTGTATTTGTTTACAGTTTTTATTATTTTTTACTCTTAATATTATTTTTTGAATGAAAAAAAAATCATATATCTACATTACAATAATAATAATAATAAATGGATGTATGAATGAATGTACATATATTTTTACGATTTCATTGCATATAATTATTTTTATTGAATAAAACAAAATGTTATTAAATTATTAGAAGTTATTTTGCTTTGATATAAATAAATTATGTAAAAAATCTATAAATTTTTTGTGTAGTGGCGGTCGGTCCTGTGGTGGAGATAGCTGATTTTTTATTTTGGGATAAATATTTTTCTGTTATGTCATTTTCATTTTCCTTTTTTAATTTAGTAGATATAATGTCGAATAAAAAGTGTCATAAGGTTATTTTCCCTTTTGTCAGTTTAAATCGACGACTTAAAGTCAATTGACTTTGAAAGTTACATCATACCCCATTGCATAATTAAAAATTTTATTCTAACTCCCTATAAATATGTTATTTCATTTTTAATCATTACAACTCACATTTTCTGACATATTTCTGAACCATTTCAATTTCATATAATATTTTTTTGTTTCTCTACTTACATGTATTAATTTGAAGATTTGATACTATACAGTCATCCAAAAGTGCTAAAATCTATATTCCGCTCTGACTTTACTAAATATTTTAACAGTCCTAGATAATAGTAAATTTTATTAAATGTTATGTTTAATAACAGTCAGTCAGACTAACAGAAATGAAAACTAGACAAGATAATTTTTATAAAAAATAAAAATAAAGAGATAAAAGATGTTCTATAGAATTATACGAGTAGAACATCTTTTAGTTCTTTAATTTTGCCAATTGTCAATTAATGGAATATTGAAAAGAAAGGAATGAAAGAAAACAAAAAAATGAAAATAATTTTTTGGAGAAAATTCATTTTTATTGTAGTTTTTTTCAGTAATATGTACACGAAATTACTTTAAAACGATTGAATCTCGATTTTGTCCTAAAAAAAATTGAAGAAAATCGAATTTAAAAAAAAAAAGTTTAAATTTTAAATTTTATTTGGAATATACTTATATCTGTATATATTTTAAGCTTTTAAAATTTTATTGAGTTTCTATAAGTGTATGTAATTGAATATTCAAATTCAAGTTTAATATTCAAAATAGTTATATGTATGCCTTTAGATATTTCTTTTTATTTACTTATGATATATTTTTTTTTTTTTATAGTAGATGGAATTCATTTCGGTTATAATTTAATTTTTTTCTAAAGGTAGACGATGTGCTTTAAATAATTTGTCTTAAAAGTAATATATTTTAACTATATATATGTATATATATATATACGATACATTTAATTAAGTCGTTTCCCCTTAGAACCATACCATACAAACTAAAAATCTGATCAATAGTTATACTGTATACAAATGAAATTAAATACTTTTTAATCATTTTAAGTAAATTTAGCGTAAAATAAATAAAATAAAAGCTAATCAAAATGTTTGCAATAAATAAGAGAAGTTGTAAATTGCATTTGGTGAACACAAATTTAGATAGGTTTCCAATTAATATAATTATAATTAGTTTCAATAAACTTAATTAGAAAGATATCTATCCTATTTGAAAGATAATTATTTTATTAAATAATTATTATAATTCAGAAGTCCTAAATCTGGAATCAATAATTACTTTTCATGTTATTACACTCACCTTGACATTCAAAATTTTAATTCTTTAATAATAATTTGACAGATTCTTAACATTTTTTAATCATTAAATTTTCATATTTTCAAGCCCATATTTACAAAAGATTCAAGCAAATTAATATTAAAATCACCAATATGGTATAAAAAAATTTTAAGGAAAATATCAGATTCATTAAGAATTAAACAAAATTATCAAAAAAAAAAATTTTTTTAAACATCGCTTTTTTTTTATCATTCTATTAAATGTCTATATGATCTTAATTCTATATGTGTGCATACAGGAATTAAAAGATTATATCCAAAATCCATTCATGGCAAGATTAAAATCAAATTGTCAAATCTTTTAATTGTTTTAACCATTTTTTTTTTTTTTTTCTGTTCTTTAAATTTAACCTTTTTTTTTTTATATATATCCAGAATTGTGTTATTTGTTAGCATTGAATGTCAATTTTTGTGCAACATTTGACAGAATATAATTTTTTTTCCTTTCATTTAATCGTATTTAATTTTTTGTTGTTTTTATAAAAATATAAAAAAAAAAAACAATTTTAATAGCAACATTTAGGACGTAACAATTTCAAGGAAGTTTTCTTACTTTTTATTGGTAAAAAATAACAAAAAACGGATTTTTTTGTGAAACTGTTTTAAGAATAAGAGATGTGGTGCACACCTTTAAAAAAAAAAAGAACTTTATCACAAAATAATTTAAACATTACAAAAATCGGTGAATGATACAATTTTAGAATATATTTTTATTACCTATACTTAATTAAGTCTTAGTTTACAAATTTAATATAAAATAAATTCAAATATTCAAATAAATTCAAAAATTTAAAATTTATTTAATGCATAAAATATTCCAAATCATTCATTTCACCATTAAAATATAGTTCCTCATTCCACATGTTATTTTTATAACTTTTAAGCGGAAATATTTATATTTTTATTCTCAAATTTATTATAAGGTACATATGTCATATTCAGAATATGTATATCTTTTTTTCAGAATATGTATATACATGAAATTTACGAGATTCTGAAGTAAGACCGATTTTAAAGTTCAATAAAAATAATTAGAAGGGTTTTTTAAACTGATTACAAAATCATGGTTTTAATAATTTGTTTAGCAGCGATTTGGGAATGACAGTATTCACTGTTTTAAACCACTTTGATATTAATATATGTATATAAGAAAATAATTGAAGGGAGTTTTATAGTTAGTTAAAAAATTAGGGTTACATTTTGCAATATATGTATAAATATATATATGGAGATTTGGGAACGTACAGTTTTCACTATTTAAATGCTTTGTAATTGAAATATATACATAATACTTTAGAATTTTTAAAATGTTAATTACAAGTTGCCTGTAAAATTATGAGAAGATGTATTTCGACAATGTTTACACAGGCAAAACAAATCCTGTCAAATAAAACGCGATCGAATAAAATGCAAATGCAGACGCAGTATGCATGCAAATGAAAATTCAGGCAAGTAATATTCGATAAAATGAAATGTAGCTTTGTGAAAGTAATCCCCATTATATTATTTTTATATTCTAATTATCTTAAAGTTTTGTTTTTATTATTTTCATTTTTTATGTTTTTAGACAATTATTAATGGATGGTACATACAAACCAAAATCGGCTCAGTAATGGTTCCAGAGGATTTGAATTAACCATAGCAAATTTGTTTTTTGTCATTGATGGTTTATTATTTATGTACCTATCATTATTTTTTAATAATTCAATCACCATAATTTTTCTATTCAATTATAATTCAAACTTATAATTTTTACATAAATAAAAATTTGAAAAGAAAATAAAATATGGAAATAACTTAAAAAATATGAATATGAATTTTAAATTAAATAGTTACCAAACAAAATACAGCAATTCATATAAATAAGCCCCAATGTTTCACTAAACAATTCTTCCTTTACTTTCATTTTCATATCTGCAACTTACTAATAATGAAATGTAATTCCATAAAAAATACAAACTAGGCTTTACAACGATCGTATATATATATATATACATATATATATTCTAAACGAAATGAAACAATATCTTTTTCTTATGAGTATATGACTGCATTTTATTTTAGTTTTTTTTATTTTTTCGGTGATATCTTCAATAAAAATTGCGTTGATATTGTCAATTTTGTTGAATAAAAATGTTCGAAAAAGAAATAAAATAAAAAAATAAATATATTGACAACGTAAGGCACCAATTCGTAAAAACAAAACAAAAAAAAAAAAAAACAGAAGCAAGTCATTGCATTTTCGATGATGGTTTTGTTAATTTTTTGATTTTAAATAAAAAAAAAATATTGTGAACCACAAAAAAAAATTATTATTTCTCTTTTTTTTTTTCTTGTTATTTTATGTTATATTTTGTTGAATTAAAATTGTTGCAATAAATGTTTTTATAAAATGTCATTAAAACTAAAAATTTGAAACCAACAGTAACAAACAACCAAAAACAACAACAACAAGCAAAAATTAAAAATTTTGGAATACAGTAAACAGTACAAGTACATAGCAGTTATTGAGCAAAAAAAAAAATCAAAAAAAAAAAAGAAAAACGTTCAACATCAAATATGGCCGATTGACATATAATAGATACAAAATTGACAGTTAAAGTGACATTTTTTACAAAATGGATGATTTGTTCAATTTTCATTTTCCATTTTATATTAGTTTTAATTTTAAGTTTTTAAATGCATAATTTTGGTTTTTTTTTTTATTCTAGAAACGATAATTCGATTGAAATTTAATATTATTGAATATCTATAAAAAAAAATTCGGTGTTTTATGATGGTATATTTATAGTCACATTTTATATATGTACATATATAACATATATAAAATGTGACTATACTGACTAAAAAGAACAGGTGTACATATACATATATCTTTATTATAGAATTCGGAAGATTTTTCAAGTATATGTAGTTAACAGTTAGTTATAGTATATTTTACTAGTTAGTAAATTTTTATAGTTAGTAAAATATTCTATTAGTTAGTAATAATTAATTTTTAATATCGATTAGCTTAAAATAACAAGAGTTTAATATAATATTTTGTACAATATCCGCATAATAATCAAAGATCATATTTAATTAATGTACATAATGGGAAAACAATGATAAAATTCAACGATTAAATAAATTTATATTTCTATATATAATAAATACTGTACGGTTGACAGTCATTTATGTCTTATGGTTCTGATTACATGTAAAATTGGTGAAATATCTAAAATATTAATACTTTTGTATTTATTTGTATTTATTTGTAAGTATACTTATACGTATAAATTGAATATTGTTTATTTATATATATAATGCTTATATTTTAATAAGATAATAATTACTTGATTAATATTTTATTTTTTGTATTTTTAAGATTATTAAATTCAATCGATATCCATTAAATTTCGAACTCAAATTACTGATTTTAAATTTGAATTAAAATTAGAATTGAGTGAATCAAGAGTTGAGTTGAAAAATCTATAAGATATACAAAAAAAAAAAAGCAACAAAACGTGAAAAAAAGTCTCAAAATTCGCTATGCTGAGAGTGATTATTGAAAGTACATTTAGTTACATTTTAAAAATTAGATCTGTGTACTGTTATCTTAATAGATAGGATATTTGTATCATTATCCCTATTTTAATTCGTTATAATATTTTTATGCTGTATTCTAGCAATATTATATAGGTGCTTAAATGAAATAAATTCAATTAATATATAAAATTAATTTTTATTAAATTTTAAAAATAGATTCTAAGAAATCTAAATATTATAATAATTGTTGATTTTACCTATATATAATATTATAATTGAACATAAAGTACATATACATACTTAATCTTTTGTGTCTTTTATATGATGTAACCTATGATGTAACCTAAATATTTGATACTTATTTTCTACTTAATTAAACATTATTTTGTTTTTTTTTTTTAAGAAACGTACAACGCTGTCAACAAAAATAATTTATACATCTATGTACAATTTTTTTCAATTTTCTAATGAATATTCATTTAACAAAATATTTCCTTTTTATTCTCTTTCCCTATTTAATCTTCATTGCTTTTTAATTACAAAATTTAAATTGTGACTAAATTTAAATATTCTGTTGTTCTTAATTACTAATTAGCTATAAAGTAAATTTATTTATTTTTTTTAAATATCACCCATAACATATATAAAAAATTACATATTTAAAAAAAAAAATTGTCAACACCAAAAATAGTAGTTGTTTAGTTACACCTACACTTTGTGTTTGCTTTTAATACAGGGATATGAAATCAGTAGCCAAAATAATGGCCAATACCAAACAACGGTACATTTAAATAATATAAGTGCAATTTTAATAATATTATCCATTACACCAAAAATAGAATCACAGTCCACAGCTGCATCATTTTAAAACGAAAATCTCTGATTGTGATTAACTGTTCATTCACCTTCCTGTTAACTGATTTTCATACGCGAAAAATTAACATTACGCGCGCTGGAAAAATAATAATAATAATAACAGAATAACACCAAAACGGAAAACATTAAATGCCCTAAAAAGGTTTGCGATTTTTTTATTTTAATTTTTTGCCTTTTCTGTATACAGTACCTGTAAAAACAAAAAAAAAAAATATTAAGATGAACTGCCGGTTTTACACCTATATTTATAAGCGTACTTATCTTCACTTAGTCATCATTTGTTTTTAAAAAATTTTTTTTTTTTTGGGTTTTTAAGTAATTTTTGGATTTAGTTTTCCTTTAAATCTGTTATTACCACGTTAACCTAAAAAAGAAAGTTAACAAAGAGGAAAAAAAAAAATTTAATTGTCCAAAATTGACCATCACCCATCCAATCGATTTATCGATACATAGTAATTTTAAAGATGATGGTGGATTAAATTATTTAATAAAATATACTGCGCCAAAAAAAAAGCAAATCATAGCGGTGTATAACAAAATATATATATATGTATATATATTTTTACCATAACGGCATATCTTAACAGTTTTAACATTTTACAGTTTTGTATTTTATCATTTTTATACAAAAAAAAAAAAAAACAAAAAATGTGTTAATCTGGTGCGAACAATAATTAAGAAAGAAACGATTCAAGAAATTTTAGTTGATCCTACAGTTAATAAGATGCTAACTTGAATATTATAAAAAAAATATTGTATGTATTACAAAATGTTTAATAAAATTTTGAAATAATCATACATATACATATTAAGTGAAATGATTTCAGTCAATTCAAAACTTTTTAATCTCTGAAATCTCCAAACAGATTTAAATTCACGAAATCTTTAAATACTTTTACAGATTTCACGTCATTCAAATTTCACAGAGTCAATTGAAATAGTCGTCATAAAATTTCTATTTTTTGTATTTTTTATATAGGAAAGGAAACTCTAGGTGAGTTATTTTTGCTACAGTTTTAATAATAATTAATAAGAAACAATTGTCTTTACACTAATCCACAATTCACATTGATAAATATAATATAAATCAAAAAACAAAAAAAAAAAAAACAATACTAGTAGGTTTCCTTCCGCAAAAATCCCGTTATTTTGATCTAAGATGATATACTACTTAAGGACTTGATTAATTTGTAATTGATTTACAATTTTAAATTGTCATTGAAAATTTAATATTTCATAACGTTACAACAATCAAATGCTATAAACATAAACAAATTTTTGATATAAATAAAAATAAATATTAATTGTATCAGATAATACACAAATTGTATCAGGTTACATACAAAAATAACTTAACTATAGTATGTATTTATATTACATAATGTAGCTACAATCATAATCAACCTACATTCGGCTAATCAACCGCGGTATTTTGAAATGTACCGTTCAAAAAAATTTGAAGCTAACTAGTATATGAATAATAAACAACTTTGTGTATATGTACCAATATTTAATATGTTACTTTTCTAAAAATTTGTATAAGGAAGAAAAATTCTAAGCAGAATATAATATTATAACATTATTTTAACGCACAGTTAAAATAATGTTATAATAAAGTAACATTATTTTTTTCTTCATCCAAAAGCTGATTTTCAACTCCCTTTTGCCCAACTTTATATATGTAGTATTTTTATTACAACTTTAAACCGTGATTTGGCTTATTTTATTTGTATCTCCATTAACATAAAAAAAAAAAAATCCAGCGAAAACACATACAATAAATTCATATCCTTGCTTGGTGTTTACTATTTAGTTATACCAAAACAATTTCCCGAAGAAAATTAGAAAAACAAATTGAACTATAAAACTTATAGAAGCTTTCATACAAAAAGAGCATCATATTATTATATTGTTTATAATTTATATTATTATATTATTTAATTTTCATAACCAAAAGTAAAACTGATCAAAGAAACTTTCAAAAAGTGGCAATGATAATTTACTGATAAATAACGTTTTTTTTTTTAGCACAAAAGACAATTTGGCGACATAAAGACGCCAAATTTAAAAAAAAAAAATACATTTAACTTAAAAAAAATCTTTTTTTTTTTTGTATTTTTATTACTATTATTAGTAGATTTTACCTTATTTACAAGCGTGTATTGCAAAATATACCAAAAAAAAAAAAAAAAAAAGTAATAAAACAAGAAAAATAAAATGAAACCTAAATTAACTTTAGTATTTAATTTTTATATTATTATTTTTCTTTTGTTTTGTTGTTCTTGTTGTTGTATTTTAGAAAATTTTAGATTATATTATAATATATAGGCATTAAATAAATACAATATAATTTTTTTTTTTTATTGTGTTGTTTCATTATAACGTCATCGAAGCGATTTTTTTTATAATGGCGGGCGTTAATTTTTCTTTTTTAAATTTTTTATTAAAAAGAAAACATAAAAAAAAAAAAAAATTTTTATTCAGGTGGTATAAAAAGAAGAGGTCAGTTAACTGTCAATTCACTCCCTCGTAGATTTCTTTCATTTTTATTTAATTTTTTTTTTTTTTTTTAACCAATTTTCAAATAAATGATAGACGATATATTAAAAATAAAAAAAAAAAAACTTTACCTATAACAATAAAAAAAACAAAATTTTAAATAAAATTAATTTTATTGGATTTAAAAAAAAATTAAATAATTCTTTTTTTTTTTTTTGTTGTTTAGTCAAAAAATGGCCAAATTAAGAAACTTGGTTAAATTTTTTTATTTGAAAAAATTAAGAGCGTGTTTTTGCAATTCAATTGAAACATAAAAACTGTTATAAAAAATGAATAAATCTGTTTTTTACTGTTTTTTTTTTTTATTATCTGTTATTTTAGTTAATGAATGAAAATTTAACACTGAATGAAATTCTAAAAAAAAAATGACTAAAAGAAAAAACTTACAAAAATTATATATTCTTTATATATTTTTAGGTCAGTTAGTATTTTAACTTTTATCAAACTTTTTTTAAAAAATGCATAAATACTTTATAATATTTATTGCAATGACTTATAAAAAATATTACAGTTGGAAATTTATATCTATAAAATTTTGAAATAAGACAATGAAAAAACGAAAATTTATATTTAGCAAGAGTACTTTTTAATTTAAGTTCTAAAATATGGTTCCTTTTCATCAATTGATCCTCTTCCCATAGTAGAAATAATAAATATACTATAGTCAAACTTTACAGATTAACCTTTTCTATAATAAAATCAAATAACAAAGGATGTATTTATATTGGAGATGCGATAAATGATCAGAGCATCAATGCTAGCGGAGCATAAAAATTCAATTCAACAAATATTTTTCAGACCAGCTTTTATATTGGAGCATCGCTTTGATCATATGCAATAAACGATATCATCGAGATTCGCATATCATGAGAGCATCGAGAAAATTTTATTCAATTTTCCACGCAGTTATGATGGACTATATAATTAATTATTTAATTAATATGTTCTTCTTTTTACAGTTACGGTTAGGGACTATAAAACAACTATTTTTTAATTAATATTTTTTTTCTTTTTTTGCTTGTCAATTCTAAGCTTAATACCTACCTACTCATATATAAGAATTTTTCTTTCTACATAAAGTCTATGCAAAAAAAAAGTCAAGTAAAGTTCTGGAAATGAATATAAATTGCACTTGCAGTTCAAAAGGAAGATTAAATAATATTTCATTTCCCGATAGATGACTCTAGTAGCGTCAACATTATATTTTCTTTCAGAAATACATAAAAAATTTATATTTCTTAAAGGAATTTTGACAGTCACAACAATGTCTGTCAAAATTACTTTTGTGCTAAAAAGAAATAAATGTCAAAGAAATATGACAGACTCCTTTTGTATTTGTTTTTAACTGAGTACTTAGCTTTAATTATTGATATAAAATCAGATTGATAGTATGTCAAATTAGCTGAATGGCTAAGCTGGGTTGTTAATGCGCTCTTCTAATTGGTTTACTCCTAATTATTTATGGCAATTGTACCATATTTCCTCTAGTTTTTTTTTTCAGTTTTTGATATAATTATTTTTGATTTAAATAGTCAAATCTTTATGAAGATGAAGAAATTCCTCAAACATTGTTACTTTCTTTATTAATACTTGTAGCATGGGCACCCTTTTATATCGATGCTCTTCATTTATCACAGTTCCAAAAAATGCTCTTAAAAATTTTTCTAACTCTCTAAGAGATTTAAATTTGGAGGTCTCTAAGATTCTCCAAAAAATGCACTCAAAACAATACCTAAATAGTGTTTGAAACAGATAAATTTTTCAAAATAATTATTTAAAACCTTGGGCAATTTGTTATGCTTCTTCCTTTGTTTCTTCTGGATTCAATTCGGAAAAAAATTTCGGTTTTATTTTTAAAGTGTTCCACAGAAATTCTTAATTGGCAACAGTTATTTAATTATAGTATAATATTATTTTACAGTGCTACGAATAATTTAAATTACCAATTAAAACACACAGACGTAAAGATCAAAATATTTTAAAAATATAAAATCTATATCATATAATAAAGTCAATTTCGAACAAATACATATTTTTATTTATTTGAAAAGTCAATATAAATTTGATTTTCAAAATCAAGTGTCAAACTGTCAAACTCCTTTACACTTATGTTAATACGTATAAATGCAATATTTAAACAATGATCATTTTTTTTTTTTAATTAATGCTTTTGCTTCAAATCAAATCAGATGTATGTATTATCTAAATTTAAATCTTATATAAATAATATAAAAATTTAAATCAAATTAAAATTGTTTAATCTTATCAAAAATTCAATTCAAATTAATTTTATAAATCAATAATTAACATAATATTATTATGTGCCTATAACCTTAATATTAAAATTCTTTTATTGAAATTTTAAAAATATAAGGTGTGAAATTTTATCACTCATCGATCAAACATCAAATTAAAAAAAAATTATGCGTATTTTTGATTATAAAAATTTTTTAAATGTCAAATTTTGACATTTTCTAAATTTTTTTTTCTTGTTTTTTTTCAGAATTAATTTTAATTTGTCATCGTGTGTGTTATAAAATATATGTAATTATTTTTTTATTATTCAATTTATTCATTTAATAAATCGGAACTACAAAAAAAAATCATTCAATTCATATAACAAAATGTATTCGTTATTAAAAAAAAAAAAAGTAATTTAAATATTCTTAAAATTTTTGAAACCTAAAGTTAACGTGCCTAAAAATCTTATTTAAAAACATACACAACAATACAATTTTTAGTTTCTTTTTGAGTTTTCTGTGATACAATCATGTATTTTTATTAATATATAATTCAAAAAGAAAATTTAAAATAAACAATGACTGTTGTAAATTCAGCTCTCTGAAAGTTATTAATACGGTTTTTGGGACTATTTTATATCTCAAATCTTACATGTATTTTTTTATTGAGGATCAAGGGTTACTTCAGAGATATATGTTTTATATGAATATTCTGGTTTAAGGACATTCATTGCCTTTTGCAATGTAAACAATATTATTTTCAAAAGCTTTTTCGTTATTTTTCATTCACTATTTTAAAATTATGTAACACTATTTTATATATTTTTATTTATGTAGACGGAACGAATGTGTCAGTAATCACTAGACTTTAAAATTATAGAGAAACTTCAAAATGTATAGAAAAACATATCCGGTAAGAGTTGGTGTTAAGTTTTCTTAAATTTATACCACGATGATATCAATCTGACGTAAGAAGTTTTGAAATCTTCTCAGTTCTTTTTTCAGCGAATTCATCTAAATTTTGGAAAAAGAAACTACCGAAATATTTCCACCTTTTTCTTGAAGCATTACTTTATAGCATTACTTCGCTGCAAATTCTACAATTAAGATCCTGATGCATACCTAATATTTTAGCTATAAGAAAATGGACCCTAAAAATACCAACCAAAATTGTCTTATTTCAGATTTAGAGAGATTGAAAGTATACATTTGAATCTTTTTAAACTCAAGTCCGTTCACATGCCTTTAGGTGTACTACAAGTTGCATCTACAAGTCACCGATTTTAGCAGTAAATTTGTAATGTAAAAATGTAATACTGCAATTTTCTGAAATTTCAGTTAAAAGAAAAATCATCTCCACCTCCTAATAAAAGAAAAATAAAAAAAAAAAACAAACAGTGATTAAGAATTTACTATAACATTTCGTAAATTAAATTAATGTTCACATTTTAATAAAACTGTTTAAATCCTCTGTTAATTTACATATAATTGCACAGGAAAAATAATAAAATCATATAATATTTTTGCATTTTAAAATTTCATTCTTAATTTAAAAAAAAAAAATTATATACAAATATATATATTATACATTTTTATATGTAAAAAATCTATATGTATCTATATATATTATTCTAAATATCAAATTCTCATTAGAACAATTATTTTTTATTTTATTATTTAAAAAAAAAAAAAATTTTCCTTTTTTTTTTTCTTTTTTTTTTTCAATTTAAAATTCAAATATCGCATAGATTTTTCTTAATATTATTATTTTTTATTTTTTTTTTATTTTTAATTGTGGTTGTTGTACACCCCACGGTCACATTACCAAAATTGGTACTGTACAACCATTTATGGTGATCTCTCTTTTTATAGATTGAAATCTTTCAAAAAAAAAAAAAAAAAAATTGTAATATAGCAAAAAATCAAAATAATATCAGAAAAATAAAATATTAGATATGTATTATAGATACATTTATCTTCATAAACTTTATTCTAAAGATAGAGATATAGATATTACAATCTAAGAATAATACCATGTTCTTTAGTATTATTAAATAAAACTTAACAGTTAGTTAGTATTGTGTTAAAAGTTAAAAAAAAAAAAAAAAAAACAAATAAAAAAATACATATATATATATGTATATATGTAGTAAAGTTCTAAAGAACATGAACGATATTTTTTTTTCTTTTAATATATTATAGCTACTAAGAAATATTTAATAACTCGAATCAAAATAGAATATTAGATTTGATAGAAAAATAAGGTAAAAAATAATAAAATCAAAAAAAAAAAAATTTCAAATAATAAAATCAAAAATAAAATGCAAAGCTTTTTGAATCACTGCTGTGCTGTTTTGCTTTTATAAGAAAAATACATAAAGGTATACTGCACAGGTGAAAATAAATAATGACGTTTTTTTTTTTTTTTTTTGTGTGTGTTTTTTCTGTTTATCGCACTGATTCTTAATAAATAAAGGTAAGAATGACTATATAAGTACATTTTAGATTGTTCTGTTTTTTATACTGTTTTCTGGTCATGAGATTCAATGACCAATGAAGTTAAAATATACAAAAAAAACAAAAAAGAAAAAAAAAAGCAAACAGCATTTGACGACGCAATGTCTCTTACGTAGTTTTACACATAGTATGTATTAAAATGGTATAAAAAAAAAAAAGAAACCAAAATAACGCACTCAAACAATGCTGAAAACGTTAAATAAAAAAATAAAAAAAAACGTTGCAACAAAACGTTCACTCAATATATGGTTTGTGCAAATTAATATGCACAAAAAGTTTTTAATATTATATTAATATTTATTAATTTTATTTTTTTTTTGCTTCAATTTTTTTTTTATTCTATTTTTCTTAATTAGGAACATTAGAAATTTAATTTATGATTATTAGGAGTGATTAGTTTTTATTAACATTACATTACATTACATTACATTGCATTGCATTGCATTGCATTTACGAATAATATAGAATTATTACAATTATTATTTTATTGTTGTTGTTTGTTTTTTGATTTGGTAATAAATGTTTTGTTTATTATTTGTACTTACTTCTTTATTTATTTAAAATACATATAATAAAATTATGAATTAACTGAGTTAATTTTTTTTTTTTGCATTTTATAAAAGGATGTTATTTTAATTATACAGGTATGGTAAAAAACTGTTAAATTTTAAAGACTTAAAATGTTCTAACAATTCGATTTAATAAGCACATCGAGTTGAATGAAACCGTCATCAAGATAGGTATAGATAAGATGTAATTTTCTCTTCAGTGTTAAGAGATCGAGAGATCGATTTTTTAACAAATTTATTATAAGTACCAACTTATAGATTTAGTTCGAATTATGAAAGTTGAGAAAAACATAAATAAACTTGTATGAATAAACTAATTATTTCTTTTAAATGTAAATTAATAAATTCAGTTTATCATATTTATTTAATCAGATTAAAACTAAAGCTTTTAAATATTTTCTAAATAATTTCAAATAAAGTCAAAGATCCGTTAACAATTATCGCCAACCTAAATGAAAAATATTAATGGAATTCTTATAGAAACATTAATTAAATAATAAATTAAAATTAAAATTAGCCAGCCAATGGTGTAGTGATTTCATACGCAAGGTGTTGGGTTCAAACGCCGGTTAGGTCATATAAATTAATAAAAAATAATATAGATTTTTCTTAACTAGTTTAGTATAATATGTATAATTAAATTAAAAATAAGTATTTATATGTCTTATAAATTATAATTAATATCATATTATAATATATAATACAAATAATAATAAAACATAATTCTTGTATAAGATAATAGATGGCGTAAAAATAAAAGAAATATCTCATAGTATTGTACTATTAATAGCTACAGACGAGTGATCAACGGTTTAGCGAAATTAAAGATTCCCAAAAACTGAAGCTTAGTCAAATATAAATAATGACTTAGTGGATGGCCTATGCAACTTATAGGGGCGGTAACTAAAAAAAAGAAATTATAAATTAAAGCGATTTGATTTTTGATATCTATATTATATATTAATAGGTAGGTATATATAAAAAATATTTATTAAGTATTGTACTAAACTAAATTTCTATAAATATGGAGAATTTTATTTCGTTACCTAGTACCTATAAGTACATAAATTATATAATGGCAAAAATATACCTACATATGTATAATTTAGAAAAAGAAGGCTCCTGTGATGAAATTTTATGTTATACCTACATTCCCCACTAATTCATATAAACGATAATGCATAAAAAATTAAACTTTATACAAATATATCAATTTAAAAGGAAAAATTGTGGAAAATCGAACATGTTGTTGATTTTATCAAAAAATGCATCAAAAATATTAAAATGGTGTTTTTTATTCTATAATCTTTATTCCTAATAATATTATATCTAGTTTCCATCAATTTTAATAAACTATCTTAAAACATTAATTTAATTTAGTCTTATATATTTTAAACATTAATCTAAGCACGAATACATATATATGTAGTATAAATCTAAGATAAAAATTTAATAATACCTACCTATTTTCATATTGTATAACAAAATTTTATTTAATCAGTTTAAAATTAAGACTTTTGAATATTTTCGAAATAATCTTAATAAAATCAAGGATCCGCAAACTATTTATTATCAACTTAATAAACAAAAATATCAATGAAATTGTTATTGAAAAAATAATTATTTCCAATAAATATAATTTTACATTTCTGTTACCTAATATCTTGAGCTAAAATTAAAATAAAATGATTTCATAATTTAGTTTTAAAAAATAATAAAATAAATTTTGCAATTAATTTCATAACATTTCGATATTATTATCTTAAACTACTATTTGAAATCATCTTCAATTCATAAATCTTTTTCTACATAGCTATATGAATATTTTATAATACTATATCGATTTTCCCATCCACCCACAATTCAAAACAATAAAAATAAAACAAAAAAAAAACTTTCTTCAATTCAATATTAATAAATAAAATTTAACTTCATATTATAATTAATCCATAAAATAAACGTTTGTGCAGAAAAATTTTATTTTAAGAAATGACCACAGAGAACAACAAAAAAAAAACTAACTAAAGATTAAAAAAAAAAATTGCTCTTATAATTTTACGAAGTTACAAAAAAAAAAAAAAAAAACGCCCTCATATTCATATTACGATTATTGCTCGTATCAAATTAAAACGTTAATTATCTTAACGACATCTGTATACAAAGTAAACAATAAAAACAATAATAATAAAAAACGAAACGCTTAGAAAAACAACAAAAAAACTTTTATACAAATACATAATTGTCAAATCAAAACTTCAATCATACACACATACTTATAAACATATATGATTATAAAGTAATCCTTATATACTTTTCAAAATCAAAAAGACAAAAAAACAAAAAAACAAAAGACTCCAATCAATTATCAAACGATAAGCTTAGCTTCAAATCAAAATCGATTTAAAAAAAAAAATTATATTCTTCTTTTAAATACTCCACCCCTTTAATTATTTTATATAAATAAAATATATCGTATATTTGTATTTTATATATATACACTCATTGTTTAAGTTTTTTTTTTTTTTTAATAGAAAGTCTAAAAATAACAGCAACAAAAACAATACTCATCAATCTCACATTAAAAGTAACAAATCTTAAACGAATAGTATTAAGTTAAACATTCTCATATACTTAATTAGGCACGCCCTCATCTTTATTTACATTTGTGATTGTGTTACATTTTAATAAGATCTGAAGCCTGAGCGTGTTTTTAAAATACAACAAAAATAACAAATACATATGTATATAAACAAAAATGTATCCAAATTATAAGATCCAATCCAAATTATATTCAACAATATATTTTTAAAGCCTGCATTCATATTTATTTATTTACTTAAAAATTTAAATTCTCTCTTAAAATAATATTTTCTCTGGCTCTCATAAATTATATTCTCATTGTGGTTTGATTATCGATATAAAGTGGGGATCAATAAACACGCACGATCAGTTTTCTGTTTTCATTGTATGTATTTGTATTATTAAATTCTCTTGAATTTTTTTAAATCTTTGCAGAAATTTTCATTTTTTAGGAGTGAATTAAATAAGTGTGAAAGAGTAAAATATATTGTTTATTTAAACTGAGTTTTGAAAAATAAAAAACAAAAAAACAATTGAAAGGAAAAATTAAATTGAGAAAATCTATGGAAAATATACGTAAAAGTTCTGATTCAGTTTTAGTTTGAATCTCTTCTTGCGCATTGCATTTATTTAATTTTAAAGGAGAATTTTTAAGATACAATTTCTGCATTTTTAATAATAAAACTTTTTGTGTGAGGTGAATTTATTTTTAATATGCATTTTTGATTTTTTTTTTTTTTTGTTTTTGTGTTATTTATTTAAGTTAATTAATTTTTAAAATTAAATTTATATTTTTAATAATAAATATATATATATAATTAATTTTAATTTAAAAATCAATTTTAAAAGGTAAAATGAAGTGATAAAAATGAAATATTACTTTTAAAACTTTAGAAAAACAGTAGAAAAGTTAGCGACGTTAAAAAAAAAAATTTTTTTTTTTTATTTGACTTTAAGTTAAGAAGTGAAATTTAATTTTAAAAGGGAAGGAAAATACAAAATTTTTTACTACAAATTTCAAGGTTAGTTTAAAATTGTTTTTACTTAAAATTAATTTATTCAATATTTTTAATAAAAAGAGATTTTTATTTTTTTATTTATATATATCTAATCATGAAACATCTTTTCCACCTACATTTAAAATGTATACATTTATTTAAATTATTATTTCATATTTACAGTGGGTTTTTTTGAATTTTAATTAGAAAAAAAAAAATATATAAAAAGCAGGAAAAATATAAAAGTTTAAATATCATTCATATCTTTGTTAATATTTATAAGAAAAGGTATAAGAAATTTTCAAAAACAAAAAAACCAACAACTAATTAGATTTTTACATTTTATTAATTAATAATAATCTAGAATTTATTTGTAATTGTATTTAAATATAAAATATTTTTTTATGTAAACATATTATATAATAATTTAAATTATTTTAACCTTCCATTTTAAAACTGTCAAAACACAAAAATATTCTTAGATTGATATTAACATACAACATGAATTAATGTAACTATGTATAAAATGCACTTTTTATACAATATTTTTTTTATTTACATTTAAACCATTTCTTTTTACTTGTATATAAGTTAACTATTGTATTATTGAATTACATATATTATTATAATTAAGAATTTTTGATCGTAACAGATTGTAGTTACTTTTTTAGTTTTTCATCTTAGTTAATATTGTTATGTCCATATCTTAGGATAATATATGAGACAACGAGAACATGACCAACACTCATATTATTTCCAGCCTATGATCATTCAATTATAAATGGCCTGAATATTTAATTTCTAAATATTAGAAAAAAAAATTTCACATAAAAACATTTAAAGAATTTTTAAAAAAAATTAAATATGAATAAGAAAAATTAAATATGAATAAGAAAAATTAAATAAGATAAGACAAGATTCCCTATATTATATATGAAATTTTGAAGAAAAAAAAACTGAATGCGATTCAATTATTTTTTTTTAAATAAATTATAATAAAATGTTAGCGAATTATCAAAATTAATTTTTGTTCTGATATAGAAGTGATTTTATTTAAAAAAAAACGGATTTAAAATTTCATCTAAGCCGAATTTAAGCTAAAATCAAAAATTCTTTATGCTTTATATTTTATCTGTAGATAAAAATTCATTCCAAAATATTTTAATATAAAACATACTATATTTAATAAATAATACATATGAACTTGGAAAATTATATAAAAAACTTACATATTATGTTATTATAAGTATTTGTACGCAATAAATCCATAATTCATATATACTTAAAAAATATGTACTTAGAAATTAGAGATGCCCCCAATTTTCCCACCTAAACTTCAAAAACAAAAATATTTATTGTAGAAATATCCTTAATACTTTTGAAATTTAGTATTCTAAAATTTTTATGTTTAAATGAGGTATAATAATAATTATATGAAAGCTAATTATAATTTTATAGTATATAGGATTTCTTTTCAAAATTAATTTTTATTTTTTTCTACAAGATTGTAATTAAATAATTTTCTTATAACACATTTTCAATATAATAAAGAAAGAAATCTTTTAATTTTTTTTTTTTGCTTTTTTGTATTTTGAAAGAATTAAAAAAAAATCTGTCACATAATTTATATAAAAACTTTTCAATTTTTCAATTATTATCTATTTAATTGAAAAATTATTTTTTATGTTCATTCTTTATATATACTTACATACATATATTTTGCAAATTATAACCCACGGTAAAATAAAAAAAAATAAAAAAAATATTTATACTAATAAATTTTTTATCAATATTACATACATAGTACTTTCTTTTTTTTTTTTTTCTTAGAAAAACTGCAATAGAATATTAAATTAAAATATAAAAACAAAAAAAAATCCTATTACGAGAACTGTATTACATAAAATGAAAAGTACAGTAAAAAAAAAAAAAAAAAGAAAGTTTAATCCTAATTCTTTTTTTTTCATTTTCCTTCCTTGAAATTTTCTGTTTAAATTTTTTTCTTTTACTCAATTCTACAATTACATACGTATACAATTCCTGGAGAAGCAATACAAAATAAGTACCTAAAAATTCTTTTTTTAATGCCATCTGTTGTAAATGCAATTCAATTTAGTACAGAATATTCTATAAAAACTATATGTACTTAATATTGCAAAAAAAAAATTAACAATAAAAACTAAAAATAATTACATAAAAAAAAAGATATAAAATATAAAACAAGAAAAGGATTCCAGGTTGTATAATAGTATAAAGTGAATTTGATCACGTTCGTTTTTTTTTTTTTTTTTTTTTTGCTCTTATTTTAAAACTATACTTTTTAAATTGTTGTATAATATAATATAAATTGAATTTCGTATAAATGTGTATACATAGTATTAATGTAAGTACATGGTAAATTGTGAATTCAACTTGAATTCAAAACAAAACCAAAAATAGATCTTAAATAGTATCGATACTTATGGTATTGTATCTAAAAAGTTCATCTAATATGTATATAGTATATATTATAGCTACCTATGTATTTACAATAAAAAAAATTTTGAACAAGAAAATAAATGTTTCTGGTCAAAAACTTGATGAACCCTTTAAAATCCTTTTAAAAATATAAAAAAAAAAAAAATAAATAAAAATAAAACTAGAAAAAGAAAAGTAAAATAAAATTGAAAATTTCAAAATATACAGAAGAAAAAGTGAAATAATATAAACTGATGATAGAAATAAACTCTATTCTAAATTTCAAAGTCATTTCATCTTAAATGATTTTTATTTTTGTTATTGCTTTTCTTTTTTCTGAACGATCCTTTCTATATAAATTCCTTCTTGATTTTGTTTTCTTGTATGTTTTTTTTTTTTTTCTTGTATTCAAAAATTCTGGATTAAAAAAATTGAACCAAACGGATATCAGTAAGAGAAAATCTTAAAATAAAAAAGAAAACAACACAAAAAAAAAAAAAAACAGATTTCTTTTGACAGGTTTAGTTGATCCTTTTGCTCTTTAGTTTACATATACCCCTTCAATACAAAAAACAAAAAAAAAAAACAGAAAAATAATACAGTTTTATTTTGATTTCAACTCTTTCTTTCTTAAACTAAAAGAGATAAAATTTATTCCCGTTCTAAAATTCAATTTTCTTTTCAACTGAAAAAAAAAAAAATAAAAATGAACAATAAAATAAAAAAATTAAGGGAAAAGTAAAAATTAAAATGGACATGAAAATTTCATCTTTATCATTTCTATCACTATATCGTCATCATTATTATCATCATCATCATCATCATCATCATCAGTTGTTAAAGCAAAATCAAACAAAAAACGATGAAAGATGATATAAGTTAGTTTGAAAATGAAATGAAAAAGAAATAGAAAAAAATAAAAGAAAAAGGATAGACATATAAAATTGAATTATTATAAATACATATATATATTGATATATATATACATATCTATCAATATCTTTTTAAATTTATATTTTCTATTGATTTCAATACCATCAGTTCATTTATTCAATTCAACCACGTATTTTTTTTTTTTTTTTTTTTTGGAAAATTCCTAAAGTACAAATAAATTTTTAATTTTCAGTTGCTTTTAGTCGCTTATCTATTGCTTAATGTTATATATGTATATTACAATTGTATATGTGCAATTTGTTTTTTTTTATTTTCTATTATATTTTCTTTTAGTGCAAAATAATTTATTTTACAGTTATTTTTATTCAGCCATCTTGAATTTTGAAAACTTTTTTTTTTTCGTTTTTTCACCATAGTATTTTTTTTGTACATTTGATTTTTTCTTTTTGTTTTGGTTAAACAATTTTAAATAAACCCTCTCATCAATTTGTTGTTTTTCTATTTTTTTTGTTTTTATCACTATCTCTTTTTTATTTTATTTTTTTTTTCTTTCTTTCTTCACTTTCACTATACATACATATAAACATGTATAGAAAATACAATAAAAATAATAATAATTTTCTTATCAGACTTTATGGCAACTTTAAACGCTTCATTGACTCTGTTGAACGTTGTTTCTTTTTTGTTTTTTCTTCTATATGTACTTTTTTTATACAATACATATATATATATATATATATTATATGTTCTTACATACTTAATAGTTACAATAATAGAAGTCTAGAAGATATGAAAATGTTAAAATATTATTGTAGATTACAACAACAAAAAAACAACAACAATAATAATAGCAACAAAAAGAATAACAGAGAGCGGGAGAAAAAAATAACTGTCATTGAAATATATGGAAAATGTTCTTTTTTTAAAAGTAAAAAGAAAAAAAATTTAACGCAAAATATTATCTGAATAAACACATGAACATTTATAAAAAAAAAAACAAAAAAAAGGATTTTTATTATAAGGATCATAATATCTAAAAATTGCAAAATATACATACATATGTACATATATAAGCATGCATTATAATGCATTTAAGAGAATACATACATATGTATTATAGTAAATCTTTTATATTTCTATTTCTTAGAATATTTTTTGATAGTTTACGACATAAAACAACTGCAATACAACTGTTATATATGTATATACATAAATATATATATTATTTATCAGTGCTGGATAAACTATAAGCAAACTAAGCACTTATTTAGAACATCATAATAATTGGGGCACCACAGAAATTCTAAAATGACGAACAACAGTGTCACTTTTTTTTTTTATTGTAAATAAATTTTACTTAGGTTATGCAATCGTACACTAGCTTTAGCCTATTGTAAGCAACCACACTAGTATTCTTGTACTCCGACTTCTGATTTCCAAAATACGGGTGTTTCTTAAACTATATACTATAGCATAGTTATAGGAATTTTTTTTTTAGACGGCATTATGTGCGATTAGTTTTAAAAGTGTTAGTGCCAATATTTTTACTTCGATAAACTTTAAAAGTGCGTTCACGATGGCTAATGTAAAGTATTGTAATTTTTTTTTTAAGTGCATCTATGGGTCTTAATTCGGCCCTGATATTTTATATACTATAACTTCCATATAAATATAAAAATTTATAAACTCTATGTTAAAAAGGATTTTAAATGCATTAAGTTCCATGTTTATTAAAAGTTATATTATAATGTTGTCAACATTTTGTTACTGTTATTATTATACCACAGCTCTTGTTATCAATGTTGTTATTATCAAATTCTAAATACCGTTAGTGAATTTTAGGGATTTGTTTATAATACATATATCTACCAATGAATTCAAAATAAAAAATATAAATTTAATGATTATTTATAAAAAATTTGTAAAGTATACAATGATGAAAATGGCAAAATGGCAAATTTATATATATATATAATATAAATCTGTAATTTTTATCTTGAACTTCATTCACAATTTTTTTTTTCTTTATATTACAGATATGAAAATTATATAATATGTAATGTATAATACATTAATGCATTTGAGATTTTTTTTGGTTCTCAATGATTACTATTAAATGATGGAAAAATGTTTTTTAAAAACATGAACATTTAGAGGATATTTATTTTTTTTTTTGGTAACTATTGAATTTGGTACTATAAGTGAACATCTATTTTTTACTCTAAGTAAAATTTTAAGTATATTTAATATAACTATTCCACTATGTTGTAGTACAATGCAATACAAGTGATTTTATTGAGTACTTGTGAGCTTGACACTTTAAAATATGGTTCACTTTAAGTTTTCATTTTTTAGTTGTGGGTTTTTTTTTGTTTTTTAAATTTTTAAATAAAAATAAAATAGAAATAGATGAAAAAATGTAATTCATTGATGTTTATTTTAAATAAATTTAATAGATTTAAAAAACACAAAAATACCAACAAATAAGACAATAAACTAATATAAATTTTGTTTAACAAATAACTTTTTTCCATTAAAAAAGTTTTCAAACATATTCTATTTTATAGACTAATCAAAATCTTCAAAACAAACTTATTTTTTAATAAAGTTTTTCTTTGAAAAATTTATCTTATACTTATCATAATTTCGTATACAAATTTAAAGGATACCCACATATAATTAAATGGATTGATTGGTAAATAAAATTTCGACAATCGAACGAGACGAGATAATAAATTTTTAAAAGAACCATGATGCTCGCCGGTCAACAAAAAAAAACTTGCGTTAAGTTCCAATATATGACCGGTAAACATTTTTAAAAGTAAAAGAAAAAGTTTATTAAATTGATTCGGGACTTTGAGAAGATTCAGTATTTTTCACCGGTGATACAAGTGGAACTTTATCCAAGTTTATTTTTATGTACATCGGATAAGTACAGGATTTCGAAACATTTACGAAATCGATGTATACCGATGATACACGTGGGACTTAACATCTTATAATGGATCTTTTAGGAATATAAATTTTCTTTACTACACAGAAAAGTAAAGTTCAAACTTCACTTTTAAATTTTTGAAAAAATGTATATTTTTTTTTTTTTTGCATAAATTTTAAAGTTTTATACATAAAATTTTTTTTGAGATATAAAGATCATCATTTCGAAAATTATAATATGTTCAAAAAAATTGTAAAAAAAAAGGTTTTTGTTACGCAACATTTCATTCAAATAAAATACTACGAAAGCTTCAGTATCAGTTTTAAATTTTGCCATATGAGTTAAAGAATGGTGTACTCAACATTTTCTACATTTTTAAATCTTTATACTAAAAATTAATTGTATTTTAGATATATATACGTATGTATAATATTAAATCTTTTCAAAAAAAAAAAAAAAGTTATGATATAAAAAACTGAAATTAATATTTGCATATACATATAGATACTAGCTATGTATTTTTCAACTACAAAAGGATTTTTTAAAATTTTAAAGTTCTAAAAAATAAAAAAATCTTCAAATATTTAAAATAAAAAATATTTATCTTTTTTATATAATTTTGTTATTACTTATCAATTTTTTTTTGTTTCGGAACATTTTATATTATAAATCCTAACTTAAAACATATATACGATAATTTGATTTTATATTATTCCTCTATTTTTTTTTTTTTAGAAAGTCTTTTTGTATCACTATGTTTTTGTTTTTTATATCCCTAATCGATTATTCTTGTCCTTATTCCTGAATATAATATGAACGTATAGGATAATAAAAATGAAATCTACAAAAATTATCTAATTTCTCTGAACTTTATCATATTCGCTCTTTTAATGTTATATTTTTTTTCATTTATTTTTTATTATTATTGTTTATTTTTATTTTTTTTATAAATTTGACCTAAATATTTTAAAAATCCTTGTTTTGCACATACTCATAATCCCGGACATAAATATATATATATATATTTTTTGTGATAAAAATTTTAGAAAATATACTTGAAAAACAAAAAACTTTTCTTCTATATAAATGTATGTTTGTCGTTTATGTCTCATAGAAAGGCTCCCATAATCTGTCCCTCATAATTTTTTTTTTTTTTTGTTGTTGTTTCATCCTTTTAGTTTTATTTCTTTTCCTTGTTTTTATTATTATTTTATTATTTGGTTTTTAAGGGAAAAACAAAATAATTTATTTTTTTTGAAGAATTCATTTTTTTCCTATAAATTGAACACAAAAATAACTCAGCAAAAATTGTAAATTATTATTTGTAAAACAAAAAAAAACAAAAAATTGCCTATTGAGTAAGGCAGAAATAAAAGAAGAAATAAAAAGAATAGACTAACAATAATTTTTAAAATGAAATTATAATGAATATATAAATAAAATAAATATCCTGGTCGTACATTTTTTTTTTTTTTTGTTCTTTTGAATCTCTCATTTTACACATAAAAAAAAATTTACACTTAAACCACCAAGAATATTACATAATATCATATCTATTTTCTAAACGATTTCGGAACATTAAACTGTTAAAATAGGATATGCTATACGTGCACGTGATGATAAAATTTAAGTAACATATACAAAAAAATGATAAAAATTATTTAACAGTTTATAAAACAATAAAAATATCAAAAGATAAAAATTATAACTTAGTTTAGATATTAGTTTTAGGTAAATTTCCAAATATGTATGTACATATTTTTTCTGAAGTCGAAAGTCGAGAGTTTATCAAGCAAGAACAGGAATATTAGTACTTAAAATTTAGGAAAAAATATTATTTGAAGATTCAAACTTAAATGAATCGGGAATTCTGGAGTCATTCCGAAATAGTCAATATTAATGTAATGCAATTCGGTAAAAATCAAAAATTTCAACAGTCTTGCAATAAATTACCCCTAAGTCGAAAATAAACTGATTTTAAATAAAACATGTATGTATATATGCAAAATACTGTATATGAAATTTTGAAACATATCCTATTTATATTACTTAAAAATACGTACTTCAATTGGTAAAAAAAAACTAAAGGTACTGCAATATCATGCTCAAAAATAATTAATTGTTCTATCATCAGAAATCAAAATCGGTTGTCAGAATCATTTCGTTGAAACCATTTTATTATAGTTTGTAACAAAATATTACAATGCGTATATATTCCTTCTTTTCATAATCAAAAACATCTTTTATCCTTTATTTTCCTAATATGTTAAAAAAAGAATTTAAAACTAACATCGAGGTTCGTTCTTAACACTTACTTAATAGCCTAGATTAAAAAATCTCACCATAAAAAATTCAGCAAATTACATTTCCAATCTCCTAACCAAAGCTATAAAAATAAATTTCAATCATTGACATTGCTATCATTTTAATTCAAAATGTCCTGGCAGATAAAAATTTTTTTTTTAAATAAGTTAAGTCAAGTTTTTGTGTGTAAGTTTTTTTTAATCTATAGCCTACTAAGAGGGGATGGTTAATAAGACCATTTCAATCAATTGGAGTGTTGTGTTGTAATGAAAAATTAAATTTGTTTTTATCTATTTAACGTCACTGTCATTAGTATTGGTATATTGGAATGATGGGAGTCAAATGGTATTTTAGTTAAATAAAATTTCACTTTAATTTTATAATGAAATTATCATTTTTTTTTATAATATATCTGTAGTAGTAGATCGTAATATAAAATTTCACCTATAGGCTATAGATAATAATAATAACCAACTTTTACTTGACATAATAAACAAAATTTATGAATGGTGAATGGTCAAATATTTTTATTTCATTTATTTTGTTTTTATATAGTTAAAAAATATGATGAAAAATAAATGAATTTTATTTATTTATTTTTTTTTTTTGTTTTTAATTCAACAAAAAAGCTTTAGTTACATTTTTTTTATTTTTTTTTTCATAAATTTTTAATATCCTCACCTTTTATTTTGGTTTTTTTTTTTTTTTTTCATTTTATCAACTTGGCAACAGACGCTTAACCACAATTTTTTTTTTTCCTTTGTATGTTACTATAATTCTGATGATGAACCCATCCATTCAAATTTTAATTATTATTGTCATATTGAAAAATTTTAATTAAAAAAAAAAAGAAAATGTTTTTTTTTTTTTATAAATTTCCGGGAATTATAATAGGTATATATAACGTTATATTAACGATACTTAACTATATTATGAAAATGATTACAGCCAATATATACATACATACATACATAATACATATTATAAACAGAAAATAATAATTGTTGCGAAAAAAAACCATTAAAATAAATTTTTTTTATCATCTGCGTATAATGTGCAACCTACACCATTGAAATACATTTAATGGAAGGAAGAATAAATTATTGAATTTTAGTTAAATTCTATATACATTCAAAAATTTGTTTATTATATTGTTGTTACCAATATTGTAATGTAGTGCAACATTATTTGCTGCGGTATTATCAAGTGTTCTAGGCAACAAATTTTTTTTTAATTTAAAACAAAACAAAAAATATAAAAAAATAATAATAATTTTACCTACTTGTTCGATAGTTCATTTAGTTGAGGTCTTTTAAATATATTTATTGTATATACATATAGTTGAAATTTTAAAAATTTATGGTATTCAAAATTTTAAACTCTATTCATAATACATTTAAAAATTTTAATTTAATGTGGTAGATTTAATTTAAAATAGAAGTCAAAAATAGGCTGAAAATAGATTATAAGAAATTAAGTTGAAGAAGATTCAAAGGATTTATAACAAATTAAACAATAAAAAAAGTTTCTAAGGTCTCAATTGCCTAAATAAATCGTAATTTCTAAAATATTTTAAACTTTCAAAGTTAACCAACAAAAATACCCAAATTTGTAATGTAATCCATTAATTAAAAATTTGAAATTAATTGTTCTAGCATTTTAATTAAAATAGGATAAGTCAAGGCATTTTGGCATAAAAATACATCCAACTCAATTCGTTTAAATAAAATTATTTATAGATTTAAAAATTATAGACATTAAAAATTTATGTTGCATTTATAATCAAGGGTTTAGTATTCAGTTAATAAATTTGTATGTTACATTTACAAACCTGTATTTCATTTGACTGGATTGCATTTGTAATCAACTTTAAAGTCCTTTCTAATTATAATTTTTATATATACATATACAACAAAATATTTTTAAAAAGAGTGATGGCTACCGTACCCAAATCCCTGCTAGTTGATCAAATTATTGATTTTGTAACCAAATTTAAAATTCACCTAATTATATGTTTTACATACAGTCAAAAAATACTAGAATCAAATGAAATACTGGCATGTGACACTCTCCCTAAATATATGTGCATTTATTTTTACAAAAGTATGGAACCAGAAAACCAACCCACCAATTGTACTCAACCATACAATAAACAAATCATTTTGAACTTTATAGTCAATCTCTCACCAGTTAATAAAATTAAGTATTTTTGGAACTTGAACTTAGTATCTATAAAAATTTTCTAGAAGAGATTTAGTATCTTTAATACGGTATATTTAACCGAAAAGTAAGATATAATATATTAATATACATCTAAATAAAGAGATTTTATTTTTTTTATTTCTTCAAACCTTGAGAATTCAGAATGGGAAAAACTTCAGCTCTCCCATTTTATTTGATTCTAATTTCATTTTACACACAGTAAGTAGGTATATTTTTAATATGTAGATCGAAAAGAAAATGATACAATATAAAAAGACGACATCGCTTGGTGGTATTTTTAATTATAATTCCATATTTTACATTGGATTAAATTATATATGATTTCGAAAAAAAAATCGAAAATTGAAAATTTTTATTAAAACTATTCTATAGAATTTAGTATATCCTATAAGTATCCTAGAATTTTGTTCAACTATATACATATCGTAAAATTATTTCTAAGGTTTTTTTTTGGTAAATTTAATATATTTTATAATAGTTTAAATTATTATTTTTTTTTTTTTATCTCTAATTTGAGAATAATGGTGGTCGCAGATGTCGCGATTCTTTAGATAAAATGCGCTTGTAATAAGTTTTTTTTTTATAAATGGAATTTTTCTATTCAAAATCATTTAGTTTTATTTATTTTTGTTTAAATTTTACCTATTGAAAACTTATTGATTTTTAAAATATATTATTTTAATACTTAAAAAAAAAAAAGAAAAAGAAAAAAGAACTTAAGAATAGATTTAAAATAAAGTTAAAATTTACGCGCGGAATTCTTTGTGAATTCTGTTCCCATATTCTGATACTCAATTTGCATATTTGTAGATGAAAAAAAAAAAGAAAAAAAATTATTTGCTTTTATATCAATTCAAAAATCGTTCTACACCCAATAAAAAATGAAACTTTATTTTTATTTCAATTTAAAATCAATTTAAGAATTTTTTTTTTTTGTTTTTTTTTTTTTTTTTATAAAAAGAAAAAACAAATAAGACTTGGTGGAAAAATTATCACTTCATTGTATGTCGGTTTTTATTATATACTTATATAAGTAAAAAGATGAAGAAAAAAAAGTCTAAGACAAGACACACAGACCGGTAACAAAAAACTTTAGGTAGTACGTAAATTTTAAATGTTCATCGTATTGCGCAATTATCTTTGAATTTAATATACAATTCATTTCAGGTGTTCTTTTCTTTCTCCAATTGAAATTATGTTTTTTTTTTTTTTTTGTTTTTATTTGATTTGTGTAACAAAAGGCAATGTTTTTAAAAAAAAAAACTTTTAACTGGTATCTTACATCAATTCTTTACCATTATTTTGATACTGATAAGGTTTATTCTTTCTTTTTAGTATTTGTTTGCGTTCTCATTGTCACAATCTTAAAATGCATACCGTCGTAATTTTTAAATTCGAATTTTTATTTTTTTCTTTTCTTTTTTATATAGTTTATTTGCTTAAGGTGCGAATTCTTGTCACCTAAATAGAATTTCAATTTGACTTTTTTATTGAATTCATAAAAGATAGTAAAGTATAGTTTAGAATTTACTCTATTTTATTTGTTTAATATAAAAAAAAAGAAAAAATTAAATTAGTGTTCAGTGCAAATAACGTTTTGTTTATTTTTTATTTTTTTTAAATTATATACAATAAGTATACAATTGAAATAAAATGTCAATTTTATTGGGTTTCTAAAAGATTTTAGATTATCTAATTGTTTTTTATTTTTTTTTTATTTGTTGAATATCTCAAAAATTTATTTAAATTTAAATTGCAAAGAAAAACTTTAAATTTTTAATTATTAAATTTTTTTGAGGAAAGGATAACCTAAAATTGATGTTAGAGTATTAAGTGAATATACGAAAAATAATGGAAACGCTTTCAGTAAAGAATTAAATTAACAATTAAAACACATTATGACTTTCATAAATCTTAGGATTCGATTCAATTACAAATTTCTCATGAGCATAAGAAAATAAGGAATTTATAAGGAAAAAAAAAATTCAATTCCTTAATTATTGTTCTTACTCTTTTATTGTTACACTCTCACTCAAATTGCTCTTAGATCTCTTTTTTTATCAATATCTTCTAAATTTTCCAGTTTTTTCAAACTATACATATATCAGTTTTTATAAATTATATTTTTTTAATATTCAAGTGTTTCTTTTTTTTTTTCAATAAATTTTACAGTTAACTGAAAATTAACTAAATTTCAGTACAAAATTTACTGGAAATTTATTTTACTGTGAAAATTTTTTCGGTTATTTCACAAATGATTCACGCGAAGTGATTATTATTTATTACTGTTGCAAAAAAAAAATAAAAAAAACAAAAAAACTTGAATATTGAACAAATTTACCGACATGTGTTGATAATAAATCCGATCACTTTGATTAATTTTTTTAGTCGAATTTTTTGTTTAATTTTTTAGGAACGTTTGTAACACATCGAAATAAGTATCAGTATCCTTAAGTATTCGAGTGCATGGATCGGATCAGAATCGAAAAATTAGTCGAAGCTATTTCCATGCGTTTATCAGTCAGTAGATATACGTTAACTCAAAAACTAAAAAAAGGTAGAGTCAATAAATTAACGGAAAGTATTTTTGAGACAGTTTGTTCATGGACAATAAGTTTCTTAATTCTTATTGACCAGAAGTTCGGGTAGTTACAATTAACTTTTTCATACCCAAATTTTTCAGCATATACAACAAAAAATTATTTAACGTTTAGCGTGTATATGTATCTATCCATAAATATAAATATTTGTGTTTCTTTTTCTTTTACAGAGTAAATTACTCTTTTTTACTCCCAACTACAACAACTTTTAAGAAAGAATAGATGATAGGATTAAAACAAAAAATTAGCGTTGCATTTACAAACTTCTTCCAACTACTGTCAACTACTCTTTTATAGTGTTCAACTGCTATATAAAAGAAACGTAAATATTAAAAATAACGATTGATGAGTTTCAAGAAAATTGGAATAAATAAAATATGTAACGGTTGCAGGTTGCGTGAAGAACTTTTATTTATACGCTATTGACTATTTATAATGTATAATAATATGGTGCGTAAACACTCCATTAATAAATGAAATGAAATATTTGAATCTGCGTTGGAAAAAAGTATTTTTTTTTCTTTTGTTATACATATGATTATGCAATAGTTATGTATATAGTTACCATGAATTTTCTTTTTTTTATTTTAAAAATAATGAAAAGTTAAAAAAATAATATTATGTATGTATATGCAGAGTTATTGTATATTGTACTTTACTTAGAACACTATAAAGGATTCGTACGGGTATTTATGAGTTGACAGGGACAACTGTACTTCTTCTCGTTTTTCTTTAACTTCTAACAATATAACTTTTCTATAACTTTTAAAAATATTAAACATAACTAATATAACACAAGTTTAAAAATAATGACATACAATTTTAAAATTTATAAATTCTACTTCTTACCAAATTAGAAAAATAGTAATGTGAAATATCTTAAGTTTCTTACCTGTAAATAAACAAAAAATAAAATATTTTTTTATTAATTTTGATTAATAAAGAAAATTTAATTTTAATATAAAAGGAAAATTAAAATTAAATAAAAAACTTAAGACTAATATTACAATACTTAAAAAATATAACACAAAAAGGATTGAAGCTTAAAGGATATTTAAAACTAAATTATTTATATGTATAGGTATACTTAAAATAAACTTAAAATTTAAAATGTTGTAATACAATACAATTATAATAAATACTACTATACTATATAGCGAATAGCGTGTGAACCTTGCAGATACTAAAACAAAAAAAAAACAAATGTGTTTTTTATAAAAATATGATTAATAAAAGTAATGATGCTTTGTACAATTTATTATATACTTTATTTAAATAAAATCAGTAGGTAGTAATAATATATCAAAAATTTTAAATTTTGCTTAAAAATAATTTTATTTTTCTATATTTTTTTTTTTTTTTGTGTTTCACAGATAATTTCATCCTTTCAACTTTGAATTCGATTTAATATTAGTAATAGTTCTCATTGCATTCATATTTGATCCTTATGCATAAGGTAAGTTTTTATTTACATATTATTTTCTTTTTATATATTTTTTTTTAAATTATTTCCATTTCTTTTTTTTTTTCTTAATATTTATTTATCATAAATGTGTTTCGTGATTACATCACGTATTCTAAAATCAAAAAAAAGGAACAAAAAAGAGAGAAAATAATAGACAAAAAAAAAAAAAAGACACAAAAAAAAACAACAACTTGTATATGGATATGTAAAATAAATTATCCTGTTTCGTGATCAAAATTCTAAAACCAAAAAAAAAAAAAACCGAAACAAACTACAAAACACGAACTAATAAATACACAGTATCCACAACAAATTATGGCGTACGACATTTATTGTAAAAAAAAAAAAGCGACAAAAATTGAAAAAGAAAATTACAAAAAAAAAAAAAATAAACAAAATAATAATAGTTCTTTAGACTCCTATATATTAAAATTTTTTCAACTGTGATGTTGTATGACCTATATTTGTGACTTATATAAAGATTGAACTATATTTAAAATATTTGTAGTATCCCTTAACTTTATTCAAACCACTTTATCGAACACACTCTTGTCAGACACTTCTTTATCGAATTTTTGATAAATGTGTTGGAAAAGAAAATATATGAACAGTGTATAAGATTCGCAGTCGTGTATAAGATTCGGAATCGTATATAAAACTCAAATTTGAAAAGAAAATATAAGAGCCGTGTATAAGATTCGGACTCATGTATAAGATTCAAATTTAAAAAGAAAATATAAGAGCCGTGTATAAGATTCGTACTCATGTATAAGATTAAAATTTAAAAAGAAAATATAAAAGCTGTCTATAAGATTCGGAGTCGTGTTTACGATTCAAATTTGAAAAGAAAATATAAGAACCGTTAATATAAAATTCGAAACTTCTTAATGTTTCAGAAATAATATTTAGAAATTCACCAGATGTAATAATAAACATTTTACCAGATGGAATAATTTAGATTAAACTTTCTGAATAACTCAAAGAAAGTTTATTGTCCATTGATTATAAAATGAATATATTTTTAAATATAATAATATAGAAAATATTTAATAAAATTATTGTGAAAGTAAGAAACGTTCAAACAATATAATCAAGAGCAAAATAGTAATATGAAAAATTTAGTTTATTTAATTTTATTGTTAATTGTCTAAATAAAATTTTTAAATAATAATCATTCGACATTGATAATCGATAATTTTAACTACAAGAAATGAAAAGTGCAATTGTAATAAATGGCAATCAAAACCACTTAATTAAAAATTATACACTTTAAAATGTTCTTTTAAAAATATAACATAATAATTTTATTCGATATTAAACAACACCAAAATAAAACATTTCCAACTTCTTATAATTTTCAATAATTTTTTCTTTTTTTTTTTATTCTTTAATTTTCAAAATTTATAAAAGTATTCTAAAGAAGTTAAAACTAAGATTTCTAAATTTCAATAGACTCAAAGTATTGTTTCCAGAAAAAGAAGTGTAAGTGGTCAAAATCAAAAGATAAGATTTAGGTAATTCAAAATAAAGACAATGTACCTACTTCATGTATATAGTTTATAAAATTTCATTTAAAACAAAAAAAACATATATTCAATCCTTTCTAAACACACAAAAAACAAAAATCACGTAAATCTCACGAAACATTTTATTTGTTTTAATTATGTCACCACAATGCAGAGCATCACAAAAAAAAAACATATATTTATACATACTAGAAAACACAAAAATATTTATAAAAATTAATTTTTATTATTTAAAAAACATACAAAAACAAAAAAAAATTATTTTTCATGTTTTTTACAATAAGCACAACAAAAAAAAACATGTTCCATCAGCTGTTATAACAACATAAAATTTTAAAAGTTTCCACAAAATTTTCTACCAAAAAAAAAATAAACAAAAAAAAAATTTCAAATATATTTTAATTTAAAAAAAAAAAATAACAACATTATATGTACAACAATTTTTTAGACACCGACCGACTACTATCTCTTTAATACACATACACCATTCTATCTCTTAACAGATCTATGCACTATCAAACTATAGATAAAAAAAAAAAAAAAAAAAAAAACATTTTCAAACGTGAATTTACAAAACATCACGATTCTCGACCCAAAACAACCATATAACAAGCTTTAATACACTCTAAAAGTCAACCATAACAACATCAGCAACAAAATTTTGATAAAAATTAGTTAACACTTAGTGTGACAACAATTGACCAACACACAACAAAAAAAAAAAAACAAAAAAAACAAAACCAATTTTTAAAAAATTAAGCAGACACAAAAAGACTATTTTTTTAAAATCGTCATTATTATCACCAAATGATAAGAGCAGAAGAAGGATCAAATATTTTATGGTACTTGAGAAGTTTTCATGTTCCTATAAATTTATATTTTTCGTTTCTATAATTAATCCAGTACACATTATTTCCCAGACAAAAATCCAACAAATTAATATTTATTTGATGTATTGTTTATATTATGTTCTAATTCATATTTCTATAAAATCTCTAACCTCTATCTACTCACCACCTCCATCAACACAATCTTAATTTATATACTAATTAATTATTCGCTTCACATTTTATTATATTTAAATAATATAATAATCAAAGAATTTCCTAATGCACCTGAAACCAACATTAAAATTTTACATAAGAACTGAAGAACATAACAAAAATCATATACATATAAAACAAAGGTAAAAAAAATCAAAATATGACAACAAAAAAAAAAAAAACAGGTCGCACGTTCAAAATTCCCTCATAATTTTGAAAATTTTTATAATTGTAACTGGAAATTGATTATGCAAGGAAATGCACATATTACTACAATATTTAACTGAAATCTTACTAGGAACCGGTAGATGGATATAGGTATATAGTGTTAGTGTTGGTTATGTTATTGTTGTCATTATAATAAAAGAGAAAAATATAGAAATATAGAAAGATAAAATTAACCGGAAATAGAATTAAATTTTATGTTCCGGTGATTTTTGTATCTTTGCATGTCATTATTATTGTTCAATTCTCTTCAGTTATATATATACATATATACTTTTATTCTTCATTAAAATGCAAAATATGAAGTTTCCATGTCACTTAAAATTAAAATTTTAGAAATGAATCGGTTTTTTAGAATTGTTTTTTTTTTTTTTTTTTTTTTTTTTTTCATGCATTTTATGTTAAATTAGGATCATTGTCATTGACATAAAATAAAAACGTACCGTATTGTATTGTATTGTTTTTTTTTTTTTTTTTTTTTTTTTTTTATTACTATGTATAATAAAAGTATAATTTTGAACAGAAACGTAAATCCATTATATGTCAAGAAGAATTCATTTTTGAAACCAAAAAAAAAAAAAAACAAAAAAAAAAAACAGTATAACCAAAAGATAAAGTGGTCAGTCAGTAAAATTGAAAATGATAATATTTTACTGTGGTTGAATATTATAAGGATAAGATTTTTGAGTTAATTTTATGTAATTTTGAAATTTTTAATTTGATAGCAGATATAGTATTCATATCCTATATTATAAGTTATATAATTATTGTATATAATAGGTATAGGATGAAAATATTAAATATCAATTTGGAAATTATTTCATCCCCCATCCATTGCAAATTATTTTATCTTATCCAATTTGGAAATAATTACGCATTGACATAAAAGTTCTAAAATCAATGAATGAAAAATTATATGATTAATGTTATTTAATGCTATGCATTGATTTTTTTGACATGTATATATATATATATATATATATATATATGTATTGATATACATAAAAGGATATCCAGCTTTTATTTATCAGTTTGTAGCAACAAAAAAATACGGGCAAATGACATTATACAAGTAAATAAAATTCAGGCGTATATGAAACGCTCCCGTCTCTTCTTAAATCTAACTACTTTTAATTTTGTCAATCTTGATTTATATTAGCAAAAAAAAAATTCTATATTGTTAACTTATTTTATATAATATTCGTAATCTTTTAATATAAAAATGCAGAATACATACTACATTGTAAACAGAAAATCAAAGTATTTATAATTAATGTATTCTTACTAAAAAATTATGAAATTTCAAATCGAATGAAAACTTTTAAACCTTAAAAGAAAATTTTAAATTTAATTCTGATTTTTTTTTTAATTTCTATACTTAATTCTTGGTATTAATAAGTCACACAACTCACAATTAATTCGTTTCTTTTCCACTTTTCTCCATCTCCGTTCATTTGTTTTTTTTTTTTTGTTTTGTTTTGTAAATTTCATCAAAGTTTTCATAATTCTAATAAAATAAAATGTAATAAAAACTGAAAAAAGGAAACTTAAATAAAATTTAAATGAAAGAACCAGTATAGGGCATACATGCCTTTAATCTGTAAGAATGGAAATAAAAAGTTTTTGGATATCTACATTAGATTATTGTTATGTAAGACGTGTAATTGACACTGCAATCTTTTGATATAGATCTATTGTGATCTCTCTATTACTACGTGATGGGGATTTTGTCTCCACTTACAATACATCTGTCAACTCAACTGCCCCTAAGAAAGTAATGATCTATATAAAGTTTATTGTTGCATGCAGTTCATTTTCAGCAAAACAATATGCTCCTAGCTGCAAATATCTAGCTTGCAGTAAAGATTTACAATTTTTGAGTGTGTCCTGGAGTCTCTTCTCTTCTTGACAAAACCTACATGTACTGTCATTCTATATTCCAATTTCTTTTAAGTATCCCGACAGGAATACTTAATACTTTCACTTTATTTTTACTGAGTTCTATGATCTTTTCATATCTTTTTCGTTTATAGTTTCCCAGAAACTCCTTATAGGTACCCAGAATATTAGGTGTCCAGGTGCCCAGTAAACGGATACTTTATTGTTTGTTCGGAAACGGTTTAGTTTCACTATCTAAAGTGAAACACTAAAAAATTGAAGAATACAGTAAAAAAATTAATAAAAATTAAGGAAACAAAGTAAGAACTATTAGCAATGCCCAAGGACTACCTTTTTAAAATAATATAAGAAAAATATAAATTACAACTTGAACCTAAAAATTAATTTTGAAAAAAAAAAAAACGATTGGGCATTCTAACAAAAAGAAATAGCTAACAAAAAAGAGATAAAGAGATGCGCTGAGATAGCGTTAGTGTCTGCGTTAATTTAAGTTCAATCGGACAAATAAACTCAATACAATTTAAAATTCTAAGTCTAGCTAACTTAAAAGTTACATCACACATCAATAAACTGAAAATTTTTAATACAAAATAAAAAAATGAAATTCTCAAAAAAAAAGTAAAAAAAAATTGTAAATCCCACCTACACTATCAAGTCATATAATATATATAGAGAAAATATTATAAGGATTTAAAAAAAAAAATGAATACCGAGAATAAAGATTATGGTTAGCCTTTTCTGTCACAGAGAATTTTCTAGAAATTAAAATTCTATTTTAATATCCTTTCTATTTCTTTTTGTGTAACCAAAGGAAAATTTTTTTTTAAGTGCTTCAAATAGATTAAAAATGCAAATATATATATATATATGTTTTTTTTTTAAATTTAGAATTTTACACTGACTTTTATACTAATTGCATTTTTAATTTATAGAAGGTAAAATTTATATTTTATATCTTTTCTTGGTATTTCGAATCAAAAATATCCTAATGAATTCATATGAACTTTGAGTAGTTTTTAAAATTTTAAAACTTAAACAATTTCATATACAAAAAAATAAAATTTAAAAAAAAAAGAAAAAAAACTGTAAGTGCTACAATAGTTTCATTTAATTTGTTGCAAAAGTATTAATAAAATTCAAGTTTTACTAATTTCTGTTCAGACAATATTGACTATACTTTAAATTTCTTTTTTCTTTTTTTTTTTTATATTTTAAAATATTTCCAATTAGTCTTAAATTCTTCAAAAAAAATTCTACTCTGTACTTAAATATTTTCTGATTGGTATATACATACTCTAACAAACTATGTATTCTGATCAATGGAACAACATTTTTGACAACTTTTGAAATAATTTTCTTCTTTTTTAATATAAATTTATCAAAAATTACTTTCCGCATTTTTTTTTTTTTTTTTTTTGTTTTTTGCCCTTCCAAAACCAAAAAATTCTTTAAACTTAAAAATTAATTTAAAAAAAAAAAAATCAAAAAAAAATTTTTTTTTTTGCCTTACTAATTTAATATGCACTAATTTTGAGCGTTTTTGTTAAATAAAAATGAAAACAAAAATTCCTTAAAATAAAAAAAAAAATAAAAAAATTCTCCGTATTAAAACTGATTTAAATGCCCAGCATCATTGGTTATGGTTTTAACATCATTAAGACAAAATTTTATATTCGAAATTAAACCACATCAAAAAACAAAAAAAATCAAAAAAAAAATAAATAAATAAATCAAAATTTCTATAATTCATCATTTAACAATTCTTTTCATTTTATTTAAAAATATTTAAAATATTTCTTATTTTAATTTTAATTTTTTTTTTAAATTACGCAAAAAAATATTAAATAAAATTACGCAAAAAGAATATTGAATAAAAAAAACAGGCGATAAAAACAAATAAAAATAAATTAACAAAATGAAAAGAAAAAAAACAAATTTTTTTTTCAATTTTTTGATCAAATTTGATCATGATGTGAAAATATTTCAAATATTAAATTCATCATCCCTTTAATTATCAATGATCAATATAAGTTCATTTTGCAGACATTGTTAAAATTTTAATTTTTAAATCTTTAACATAAATGTACTTTACTGTGTCGGTATATGTATAGTGTCTACACAGGACAACTTTAACAATATGGTTTTGTTTTAACATAAATGACGTGTAATTATCAGCTCTTTACTATCACGAACCCAAATGTAATAATAGTACTTCTAAAGAATAGGTGAAATTTTAACATTCACCAGTAGTCACACTACATATCCATACATATAAAATATTTATTTTAGAATGTAAAAGCCGTTTTTGAAACAAAGTGTTTATTATATGTAATATTTATTCGAGTATAGGTAGAACTGATACTAACTGGTACGCTAGTGTCCTTTTATTTTTAATTTTTTAAGTTCGTTTTAAATTTTTATATTCGAAATTTTTTTTTTTTTTTTGTAATGCATTTCTCTGCCACATAAATGTGAACAGCAAATTACACAGCCTTTTCTTTTCAGACGTGGCTGTAAATTTCGTAAGGGTGGATAATTCATACGACGTGTGTGGGATTCGAACCAACACTCCCTCGGTGTTTACAGCGTATTTTTATACGCTCTTACCCACTACGCCACCTAGACCTCCCTTCGAAATGAAAGCGTATTAAAGAAATTTCATCAAAAAATAATATTTTTCTTCAATCTTCAACAAATATTTTGTTGCATTAACTATTTTTAAGGTTTCATGTAAATGACTTAGTCTATACTCTTCACCTCAAGTTAGAGCCTATTAGAATTACGACCACGTAATTTAGGAACTCATTCTTAACTCGTACTTTCAAATGTTGGAACACATTACCACCACAGATGTTCCTTGAGTTGTATAATTTACAGACGTTCGTATAATTTACAGGAGTCAGTTAACTTTCATCTGCTAAGATTCCCATTTAATACCACTCCCATACAACTAAGTTCAATTTTCCTCTTCCCTATCGTGTTTTCTTTTCTCATCTTATTCTTCAGCCATTATACAGATTTACAGTTAGGATGATGGTCCCATTATACTAGCTAAGAGGCGAGGTAGTTTTCGTTGGGAAAAATACCAAACTTTCAAAGAGGCCTGGAATTTACTTGGTGCCTTTTGAAAATTTACCCCTCTTGTTTTTACAGGTTACATTAAGGTTACTTTAATAAAGATTTAAACACAATTTTATTTAAAAATAATTTACTTAACGTCTTAAAGTTAACCAAAACTTTATCAAAATTTCATCGCATAAGTTAAAATCTTTAAAAAAATTTTCAATTTAAAAATTTGCACTGGCTCGACAAATCCCAAACTAAGGCAATTGATGTCAAAAGAAATCAGTGAATCGAAGGCACTTATAAATTAAAATAAAAACTACTTTAAAAAACCTTAAAAAATCAATTTACTTACTTATGCCAATTCAATTGTTTATATAAACATGACCATTCACTATAAATACTTTAAATCTTTTTTAACTTTTTTATTAAATGACAAAAATGATAATCATTATCACAACTGTCATCAAAATTTGAACGTAACGATGACTAAAACAACATACAGAGAGAGAGAGAGAGAGAGAGAGAGAGAAAGAGAAAGAAAAAAAGATATTTATTTTTATTTGAAGGTATATTCAGGAATTTTATTTCGGTCGTCCCTATCATCAAATTAATAAAAAAAAAAAACAAAAAAACAAAAAGAAAGAAAATCAATTTATATAATAATGTCATAAGTCACAAAACTTTATATCAAAAACCAAAAATCAACAAAAAAAAAAAATTTTTATCTTTAATATTTATTTCAATTTTGGGATCTTTCCTTTTTTTTTTCAATCATTATCATCATTATTATTATCATTGCTATGTTGTCATTTTTTATTTAAAACATCCCAAATCAGTCCCCAATTTAAAATTTACAAAATATTTTTTTATTTTTAGTAAAATTTTTGTTATCAAAACATTCAATATATGATAATAAATCTGTAGATTGTTTAGAATATATAAGTATAATGGTTACTGACATTAAATATAGATAGTTGCAGTTATTATTGTTGTTTTAGTTATTGTTTATGTTAGTCTGGTTACTAAACTATTATTTTTATTTTGTAAATTGTACAAATAGGGTTTTTTTTTCATTAAAGTTGAATTAAAATTACTCTTACGCACATCAAATGAATGGTTTGTTAACGTAAAATGGCAAAATGTGAAATAAAATTATATTATATTCTATTTTGTTTTTTTTTTCTTTCTCTTGCTCTTGTTATCTTTCTTTTTTTGATTAATACAATATACATAACTATTTGCGTTAATTAAATACTGTTGAATTGTGTTGCAAATTATAGAATTTTGTAAAATAATAGTATTTAATATTTTAAAATATCCTACTTCTAATTATTGTTATTAATAAATTTTTTAAATTCCTATAAAATGCTGTAACATCCAGTGTTTCTCAAATGTTTTCTATGCTTTGTAGAAAAATTTAGATAATATAGATCAGTTGCAACTTCTATCTAATATATATTACTAACATATACCTTATAAATTTTTTATATATACATATTTACATATTCAAATATATACATATATTTTTACATTAAATATACATCCATATATTCTTAGAGCCATCATTGAGGCGTTGATAAAATATATTACGTCACGTCTAGTTAAAAGGGTTGATGTTGATGAAAAATGAATAACAAATCATAGCGTGAATTATTCATATGATGCGTATTGAAGAATATGGATCATATAACTGGCATATTCCCAGATGGTACAATTCGGCTTACGGAAATTCGGAAAATATATGGGGACCAATATCGCAAATGCGGAACCATCTCCCATCTCATGTGTTACTCAGAATTGGTGATGATTACATATACATCGACCAACATACAAAGACTCTTGAATATTAACAACTTTAATCACAATATCACTGCCAATTTGAAATCAATTTTCTTTCTCCAAATTAACCTTTTGAACCTCAGGCTTTTAAAAGTCATATAATATAACATTGTTTGTTTAGAAAAAGAATATGATGTTTAGCGAATTAAAGTCTCATACAGTGATAGAGAATTTATGCTTATTCTATTTTTCTATAGTGTCTTTCAATGATTTCCACCTACCCTCGCAAAAAACAAATATTGTAAAAAGAAAGAATAAAGCACGATATAGTGTATAGGGAATCAAGAAAAACTCATCGTTATCTCCTTTTTCATATTTTTCATATACATACTATACATTTGACTGATTATTGTTTTACGAAATAACAATCATTAGAAATAGTCTTTTCTCATAGTCTCTTTTATTTCTCAAGAAATATCAAATCTTAATCTTCCAAAGACTGATCTGAAGTAAATTAATCAGTGTTTTTTAATTGTATGAAACTTTTAAAATCACTTAGTTATTTGTTAAAACTTTAAATCTTTTGTTGAGAATTTTCTATACATTTGTTAATTTGTTCTTGATAACAACAGCAACAAAAATTTTGAACACTGACAATGCAAGTCACTTTGGTATTTTAAAAGGAATTTCTAGAGTAACCGAAGTACAAAAAAAAAATTAAATAAAATCTAAAACAAAAAAAACAAACAAATGTACGTTTAATCGTACGAGAAAGAATGCAAAGTGATGTGTTGGTTGGATGGACATTAATTATATAACGAAAAAGTAGAAATAGAAAGAAAGAAATTGGTTTGACTCGCTAAAAAATTGTCATTTAAACTTTATTTTAACTTTTGTTTTTCTTTTGTATTTTTTTTTTAAGTGAATTTTTTGGGTTAAAAAATTACATTCTTTAAATTGAAAGGTACAAATTAATTAATTGACAGGGATTAATTTCTTCTTTTGTTTTTTTTTTTTTGTTGTTGTTTAATTTCTTAAAATAAAAATTTAATAAATATATGTAATTATTTAGGGTGCATACTTATAGAAAATTTAAATTATCCAAATTTTCAATTTACTATTTGTATTATAACTATAAATAAATGGATGAATTTTGCAAAATTTATATATTTTAGAAACAGTTCAGTTATTGTGATTTTGTGATCACCTTAGTGATTTCTCCAAAAATAAATTCTTTGTCTTAATCTTATTTAATCTTATCCCGTATAATATCTTATACCTCAGTTTTCAATTCAAAATATTGATTTTGAGAACCTTATTTACACTTAATTGATTTTCCTAACAGTCATCCATCCTCAATTTTCTTTTTGGATATAATATGTACATATGTTGAAAATTTTTTGTACAACCATACATAATGAAATAATTTAAATACTTAGATTAAATATGAAATTAATTTTTGTTATACGCAGCCTGCCTAAAAAAAAAAAAAAAATTCTTGTCTAAATTTATATTTTTTTTAACAAAATTTACTACAATTTTGTTGCAATCAAACTAAAGCATTTGATTCCCACTCAAATATTCTTTTATTCCCATTTTATTTTCACGAACATTATCTTCAATGTATAGATATCTAAATAATAAATCAAAAAATATAAGAAACCATTAATTATTTTATATCAAATGTCCATATATATATATATACATATATATATATATATAATTAACATATCTCCGATCATATTATGCAAAAATTTAAATAAAATTCTATTTAAAAATATGTTATATAAAAACTCATGGGAATTAAAAGGATAATAACCAGTAGTATAACTAATAACAATAGTAATGAATATACATAGCCAACTAAAGATATTAAATGTTTAGGCACATTTATATATATATATATATAGATAATAAAAAAAAAGTAATTGAATACATAGAAATGAAATATTACTATTAAAACCAATGAGAAAATTCACACTAATTGAAAAATTCAAATAAAGTTAACATGAAAATTCCAAAAGTCTTTGCAACATAATAAACACACACATATACACACATATACATTCTTTAAAAAAAAAAATAATTGCGTTTTTTCATCCAATTAAATTTCATTACTCATGTTGTCATCACATTTTAACAAAATAAAATTCATGTCTGTTAATATACACTAAAAATTATTATATATTTTTTTCAATAATTTTTGAATAGAAATGAATATAGGAAGGAGTTCAATTTAATATTTAGAGTTCATGTTCGATATAAAAACAAACAAATAAAGAAAAACAATTTTTTTTTTTGTTTGAATTTGACAGGACTACAGAAAGGAACAAGAAATTCCGTTTTTTTTTTTTTTGTTTTTGTCTTTTCAAATATCCCGTTTTCTATTCCCCCCACACTTCTCTCATTCTTATATTCTGTTTATTTATCGCTTAAGATCTCATAATCTTCTCATGTATATATCTTTTGCTCGATTCATTATAAATATTTTTCTTGGTTGCAATGCACTTGTTGTTCCCAACAATTCAACAATGATGATGACCACCGATGCTTTTTTATTTTTGCTATATTATTATTGTTGTTAATATGATAACTTTTGTTTGTTTTGGCTTTTGTCCTCATTTCATTTTATTTTGTTATTTTTTTTTTTTTTTTGTTCCTACAATTTTTGCAAATACAATAAAGTGCGTCTTGACTGTTGCCGCTCTCTGTTACATTACATATTTATGTTACCTTTTCATCTTTTTCTTTTTATGATCATTTTATATACTAACATTATTGCAAATCTAAAAATAACGACAAAAATTTATATGTAATCGGAGGGAAATCAAATCACGGGTATCTGTTCCTACCCAGTTTACAATATAATATTTGTGGTTTGATGTAGATAATATGTGTAATACTGGTAGCTCTGACACAACTCTGCACAACAGGTAGTTCAATTATACCGCCGTATAACATAACGAATGGTAATAAAAAAAAAAAAAAAGAATAAAGAAAACTTTCGGTCACATAACTCATAAGCAGAAAGTGCAGAGCAAAAAAAAAAAAAGACAGGAGTTACAAAAAAAAACATAATGATAAAAAGATGAAAAGAGATAGAAAGAGAAAGGAAGGAATAAAATAAGAAAAATTAAAATAAAAAAAAACAAAGCTAAGATTTTGGGTTATTTGGTTTATGTATTCCAGATTTTTTAAGTTCACACGGGGTTCGTTATGGATTTCTGTCACGAAAATTTTATTTATTTATTTGTTCATTTCTGTTTCTTTTTTGTTTTTAGTTTTTAGTTTTTTTTAATATTATTATTGTTGTCATTTTATTCAACACAACATTTTCTTCTTTTTTTTTCGTAATTGAATTCTATTAGGTTGGGTTTTTTATACCAGTTAAAAGAGTCAATAACAATCTTAGATCATATTTTGTTGGTTATTTATTTTTTTATTATTATTTGTTCTCCCTTTTTTTTTTAAACGCGTTCTTGTGGTTTTTTTTTTTTTTGCTTTAATGTTAATTTTAACCACTTTTCTCTTGTCTGATTAATTGATTAATAGTTTGGAATTTTTTTTTTTTTGTTTTTTTTTGGTGTGATAGAAATAGTGATGAAACATTGATGCGAATTCCATAATTGGAGATGAATAAACTCCTTTTTGTAATTTAGTTGTTTGTATTAAATCTTAACTCAATTAAACGAAATGTATAGAATGAAGCTATTTAAATACTATTTGGATTATGTATAGTATATAATTTTTATACATATATAAAAAAAATTTTTTTTTAATTTTCTAAAGTAAAGTATTATTTCTCAACATTTCAAAAAATTTGAGTTTTTTTTTGTTTTATCGTAAGGGGGAATATTTCTTCCGACATGGTGGTTTATAGCGTATTTTATACGCTCTTACCCACTAGGTTACCGAGACCCCATAATTTAATTTTTAGAAAATCTAAGTTTCTACCAGTCACGGTTTTAATATTGAGTTAAAAATTGCATATGATTTAAAGTATAGCCAGGAATGAATACATATATATTTTGTTAATGTGAACCCACCCTAAATGATATTATGTTAATAAAATTTAAGTTAAGAAGAAAATTTTCATCAGTTTTTTTTTTTTTATAAAATTGCTTTTTTGAAATTTTAATTTTAAATTTTGCAAATCTTAATGCATAAGTACTTAAAAAAAACTGAATTTAACGTTTTTTTTTTTTTAATTTTGTTTTTTTTTGTATATTTAGCGAACGCGTCTCATGTCACATAATATATAGAATGTGTGCTCACTATTATTATGCACTTTTAAATTATTCTGTATATAAATAAAATAAAAATAAAAAAGAAAATTTAAATATATCAACTATACATAAAAACAATAACAACAACACAAGGACAACAAAGAAGTTGTCCAAAATAAAAAATAAAAAAATTGAAATAATTTTTTGCATGATCTTTAAGAGATAAATAATCATGAAACCGTATAAATTATGAATAATTTAATATTCTCTCTGTATCAAATGACATATGATGAGCCTATCTGATTGGAGTAACTATCTTTTTAAATCTTTAGTAGGTTTTTGTTTCTTATAAAATGTCATTAAATATTCTAAAAAGTTTGTTTTGTTTTTTTTTTTGGTTTTTTTTATTTTTTGTTTTTCTTGAGGATCTGTCATATGGGAGCAATAAAACAATGCAATGTAATGCAATAGAGTCTGCAAATCAAATTTTGACCTAAATTCAATGATATGTTGCCATTACATATGATATTGATGAGGATGATAATGATGATGATGTTCAAAATGATATAGGTTCGGTTCTTCATATATTACAGTATTAATAAGTCAATTGATGATTGTTTGGTGTATGGACATTAATGCTTAAAATAAACATGAACATGTGATACTGAGATTTATTTGCTATTTATTTTTTGTCTCTTTCTTTATTTTTATTTTATCTGAAGATGCGTGATGTGTACATTTATACAAAAAAAAAGAAAAAGTTAAACAATTTTCTTTTATTGTGTATTTTGTTAAAAAAAAAATTATCTGGCTATAGGATGCTTTTAGTTCATTTTGGGATGAATTGTATTCTGGTTACAGTTTTGAACGTTCAAAAGTGGCTACTTAGCTTGTTATTTTGCGCTTTCTGTTCAGAATTTTAAACAGTTCAAAAGAAATGGAAGATTTTTGTTTTTGCTTGTTTTCAATTTTGTATTGTTTCTTGAATTGAACGAACGGTTTATTTAGATTGAAAAATTTCTTTTCTACTGCCGAAATATTGTGTTTTTTTTTTTCTTTTTGTTTTAATTTTGAAGTAAAACGATGGGTAAAAATACGGATGGAAAAAATTACCAACACTGTGTTAAAACCATGTGGAAAAATATATAGTAATTGCAATAAGATACCAAAAAAATCTTATGGAAAAAGTCAAGATTCACAATATTTATTTCAATTCAATAGTAAAGAAATACCTAAATCGTAAAATTAATTGTGACATAAAGTTCAATGGGGAATTTTAGATAAAAATTTTTAATTAAAAATGTTTTTTTTTTTTATATTTGTTATGCCAGACTAATTAATGCAACTAAAAATCAATCATGAGAAAGTTCAATAGTTTCTTTTTTTTTTTTTTGTAAGTTTTTAGTATACTTATGGTACTTTCCTTTCCATATGATTAAGAGATAATTAAAAATGTGAGAAAATTTACGGAAAAAGTTTCGAATTTAAAGTGTGTGAATTGTAAAAATGAATTTGTTGTTGTTTAAAATGTTGTATTTCCAAGGAAAAGGAGTTTTTTTTTTTCAGGAATGGAAGTTAATTGAATTTTAATGGTTCAAAAGTATCAATTACAAGTTTAATTTAATACTTCAAAAAAATGTTAATTCAATAATGGATGTGCATTGATTTTTAATTAAGAAACACAAAATTTCAATTTCAATTTCAATTACTAACATATATTACCAAAAAAATATCATAACAAATTCAATATCTCGAAAGATCTTCATTTGATATCAGAAGTAAGTAATTATTTCACTTAAAAAATTTGATGTAATTTCTTCTTCAAATTTGAAAAAAAAATACTTTCAAAATTGTTTTTGAATAACATTTAAAAATAAATGTTTGTTAAGAAGATCCAGCAGTACTTCTTAATTAATCTTTAAATTTAAATTATCTAATGTAATTTTCATTCCGAAAAAGAAAATAACTTAATTTTTTAATTTTAAATGCTCAATCAAAGGATTATAAAATTCTGATCATTATAAGATTTTATTTTAATTAAGGCTGAAATTTTATCCTAAATCCCACATATAGTATCTGTGAAAAGGATATGTTTCTAAAACAAATTTTAAGAAAATTCCTCAAAAATACATAATATTTATATCTTATTCTTTTTAATCTATTGATCTTAAACTGCGTTCTAAGTATAATTAAAAGTAGGGCTTGAAATGTACAAAGTTAAAAAAAAAATCAATCCTAATTGTATAGCTTCTGGTATAGCACCGGTTAGCAATATAGAAAATTGACAAATAATGTTTTTTTTTTTTATGTGAGAGATTAGTTCTAAAACAATTTGAGTAAATGTTTGGAAACAGATTGTCAAAAATCTTAAAATCAATTAAAATATAAAATCCTCGTGAACCAGCTTAAGCGGTCTATCGAAAGTATAACATAATTATATTTGATACTCAATCTCGATTCTTATCTTTCCAAAAACACATGAATATATTGTATGTTCTACTTTTTTAGTACATGAATATCTAGTATAGGAGCTTTAAAAACTTGTTTATCAAATGCTAGTTCAAAAATAACTAAATAAAGTTTGGAATAAAAAAAATAAGATTAGCAAAATTAGCTATAATGCAAAGTACGATAAGTTTTGAAAGATTTTATAAATCATTAAAAATCAAATGATAATATTAATGAAAATCTTTTCTACAATACTATATTATATTAAATTTACATATTGGATTTGTATTTTTATATAAAATTTAAAAAGTAGGTTTTAATCATTTTTCTTAAATATTATTACGTATTTTAAAATAACCTCATTTTTAAGTACTTTTCTTTAATAATTAACTTAAAGTTTTCAATGAATTTTTAAAAATTTCAAATCTAAATCTAAATCTAAAAAAAAAATTTAACCATATTTATTAAATCAATGAATAGAAAATAAGCATATAGCCATAACTATCTAGCTCTTAACTTCAATTCCATTCATTCAATTAAAACAATAAAATCCTATTTATTATTATTTTTCTTCTTTTGCAATATTCGTTTTCCAATATTAAAATACTACATAAACATTTCCGTTTTGTTTTTTTTTTTTGTTTTTCTTTATTTTTTTGTTTTAAATCTAATTTCTATTATTAATTCTATACCCACAATCCTTCTTCTGATCGTTGTAATCATTTATTTTATTAAAATGTTTTTTCAATCACCATATAATTTTTAAACAATAACAAAAATAAATAAAAACAAAAAAAAAAAAAAACACCAAAACTAATATTTGCATATCAAATAAAAAAAATCACAAATCAGAATTCAAAATTCACAATTGATTGGACAATGAAAATTTTCCATTTTTTGTTTTGCTTTTTTTTTTTTGTTTTCCTTTTAACAACTCTAAAAACTCTGTCCAATTTCTTCAATTGTCTAATAAATACAAAATTTAAAAAAAAAAGAAAAAATCAAAAAGGACCAAAAAACAAAAGGCAAAAAAGAGTATGTACATAAAAATTGAGTACCTAGTTGTCACATAAATGGTATTATTATCAATTCCAATCAATTTGAATTAACATCATTGTCATCATTGACAATTGCATCAAATCATCAAATCAAAAAACCAACTATTGAATACTCTATTAAAAAACAACTACATACTACATAATAGTTATAATAGAGATAGAATGAGATGATGGTGACGATTGTGGTGGTACACCGTTGATTACGATATCATAATTTTTTGATATTTGCAATAATAACTATAAGGTACTAGTAACCAAACTATAAAATATATTTCATAAAAACGAAAAACAAAAACATAAATACATATGATAGAATGAGATAGATTGAAAAAAAAAAAAAAAATTTTATAACTGTTATTGACATTGTTGTCACGTACAGGAAAATCTGTGATTTTTATTTTTTAATTTTTTTTTTCTTTTTTTTTTTTTTGTATAGAAAATTTTTTTTTTTGTTTTTTAAATACAAAAAACCAAAATATATAAATATGGTATATTCTAAAAATTATATACTTTTGGAATAATATGTAATATAAAATTTCTTTGTAGATGTCATTTTAAAATAAATACCACTAACTTTTGAAGTACATAAATGTCATATTTATGAAAATGCCAAAAAAAAAATTATTTTTTTTTTTTTTGTATTTTTGTAAAAGTTGTCATAATGAAATGTCAAAATTGAAATAAAAATTAATAGATATTTATTTATAATAAACATTGGATGAGGTTAAAATAATAAAATAATAATAAAAAATATAAATTTACGATTATAATTTATTTATTTAAATGTATAGGATTTTTTTAGAATTGCTAAAGATAAAAGTAATTTTGAAACAAAAGAATTCAAAGTCAAAATAACATAATTATGATGTCTTTCTATTGAAATTACGTTCCACATGTTAAATAAAATTTTTTAATTAATTAAAAATTTGTGACAAATTATTTGACGGTATTTTTATTTTTTTGATCAACTGATCATTTTCCACATAAATGTAACAAGGAAATTACACAACCCTTCCTTTTCAAGCGTAGCTGTAAATGTCGTAAGCTGTAAATGATCATGATTTTATAAATCTATTCATGATATAATCTATTATTTTAAATTATTATGGAAGGATCAACTATCACAATTATAAATCGATTCTGCAAATTAATGTTAAGAATTTTGTTTATTTTCAATACAATGATAGCATCATTAAAAGAATAGCAGAATTAACACGAACGTAACACAATACAAAATTAACCACTAAAACTATTAAATGAAACAGAGGCAATTCAAATATATTTTCAAATTTCTTTTTAATTCCAATAATTTAAAATAATTTCTAAATTTTTAATTCTTTAATTTTTCACCCTGTAAATTCTTCTTCTAAAATAAAATTCCTTTACAAAAAAAAAAAAAAAATCAAAACTGAATTTTAAATAAAAATAAAAGAATATTGAAAAACATATAAAAATTATGCAAAACTGTTAAAAAATGTCCTTCAAAACAATTGAATTAAAAAATAAGTCACAAACAAAAAACATTATACCTTTCTACAACGAATGAAAGAAAGAATTATATACTTTATGAAATTTTTAAAAATAAAATTATATTTATTTTTTTCTAAACAAATATTCTAAAACAATAATGTTGATAATTTTATTCAACCTTTTTTTCATTCTTATATCAATTGAGTTCATATACAATATATACATAATATCTGCATATATAAAAACAATCAAATCATTTATCTGGACTTTTTCAAAAAAAAAAAACAAAAACTTTTTTTTTTTTTTGCATAAAACATAGTCAATAGTTCCGGAGTTGTTGTTTTTGACATTTGAAATAAAATTTACTAACTCTCTTAAAAAAAAAAAAAAAATAAAACTGACACAATAATAATTTTCATTTTTATCCTTGGACTTGCCTGAATAGTTATTGTAACGATATATGAACACATCAGGGAATCATTTATTCTTCCATCTTAAATTGATTTTCATGCAATTTTAAAATACAGAAAAAATAACAAAAACAAAATAAATTTTTTTTTTTCATTCTTAAATGCTTTTTTAAGAGAATAAAATTGTTGGACATAAAAAAAAAAATTGAAAAGCGAAATAAAAGATTGAAAAACTTAAAAAAATAAAATAAAAAAATGATTTATGCAAAATTTGAAAAAAAAAAATAGAATTTGAATTTTTAATGCAATGAAAATGCAATTTTAAATAGAATAAAATGAAATAAAAAAAAATTTGATATAAAAAAAATTCTATATAGAAAAAAATTTGTAATTATCCTTTTACGAATCCTGTGTAGTAAACGAGAAAGAAACACAATGATAAATTATTATGAAAAAATATAAAAATTATTTGATTTTATCACTCATTTTGATAAAATCAACAAAAAAATATTTTAGGATCAAAAATTAGTGTTTAAAGATTTGTTAATTTTAAATTTTAAAAATATATGAGATATATTTCAAAAAAAAATAATAATATATATAATGAAAAATATTTTTTTTTTTAATTCTTAAATCTTAATTTATTTAATTGAGTCGAATATTTTTGGCATGCAAACAATTTTTTACTGAAAATACCGATCAGTTTAATAAAAATACACAAGTATTAAAATTTAATAATATTGATGCCCTTTAAATTTATCAGTATAATAAAATATGCCCCTTACACTTCAGACTAGATCAACCATTAAATCAAAATCTGATAATAGTCTGGAATGTAAAAACCTATTTGACGTCAGATTTTACCGAATAAAACAAGTAGAAAATTATCCAACATTGTCAGATTTTTAAAATACAATATGGCAGTTCTAAATTTTTACTACGACTTGCGTTCTACTCTAATAACTTGCGTTCGTAGTTTAATAGAGAGTTCTGTTTATATACAAAACATCTCGTATAGATGTGACATATAATCTGACTCAAAAAATGAATTAACATTAGATAACTAAAGACAACCCTTTCTGAAGTGTCATTAGATTTTATCTATATTTAAACGTATATTTTGTGTGAAGTGTAAAGTGTGTATTAAAACTAATTGCAACAAACAAATTTTATTATAAGCATTAATCAAAGTCATCATAAAATATTTTAGATTGAGCGTATAAGCTATAGGATGTCTTTCAATTTGTTGTACATTTCACTTGTCCAATTAAGAATTTTAACAATTTTAAAATTTTGACGCGTCATTTGTTACTTAGCTTCTTTTTTTTATTTTTCTATACTTCTTATAATTTCTACGATACTCTCATATTTTTACGAGATTCCACATTTTTCGAAACTAACGAACAGAGATTTTGATCTCTGGATCCTTTTTTTATTCTCCGTTCGACTTTAAAAAAAAAAAATAAATAACAACTTTGAATTTAATATTAACAGTTTTTAGAATTATTTTGAGGTTTCCTAATTTTTCTTACCTAATGTTAAATCAATTGTTTTTTTTTTAAATGCATTTCTCTGCCACATAAATGTGGACAAGAAATTACACAGCCTTTCCTATTCAGGCGTGGCTGCAAATGTCGTAAGGGGGGATAACTCTTACGACGTGTTTGGGATTCGAACCCACATTCCCTCGGTGTTTACAACGTATTTTATACGCTCTTACCCACTAAGCTACAGATCTACTAAGCTACCCAAGTTATTGAATATTAAGTATTACTAAGACAGTTTATTGGTATTTGTATATATTTCGTCTTATTTAAATGATAAGAAAATGTTTACTTTACTTATTACTCAATAGTTTTACTTAATACTTAATCAATTTTAATTTTTATTTAATTGTTAAAATCTAACAAAATTGGCAATAATTCAAGAATAAAATTAAAACAACGTAAATAAATGTAACGCCTAACCGAATTTAAAAAATAAATATTTTCTAAAATTGAATGATTCAATTTATTTTATATGACAGTTAATTTTCAGAAATTCAAAGATTTTAAATAAATTTATTCAATATCTTTAAATCAGAATTTATATATATAAATATATATATTAAATTATTTTTCAATTTTGATTTGATTTTGTTTCATTGTTTAATCTAAAGATTATTTAAACAATTAAAGACAAAAAAAAAACATTTTTTTTTTTTACTTTTTATTTTTGATTACGCCATTAAAAAAGGGAAAAACTTTATATACATAAAAACGACTCGAAATAAATCAAAATAAATTTACAATGTAAAATAACAAAAAAAAAAAAAATACGAAAAAATAAAACATAATTTATTCAAAATATTTTAATAGAAACATTTCAAACAATTCAAGCAATTTGTTATTCATTTATATTCCAATATTATATAGATTATAAGGTCAAACACAACAAAAAAAAAAAAACTCTCAAATAAAAAACAAACCATAATTGAAAAAAAAAACATAATAATTCAATTCTATTCAATTCCACCTTCCATTTATAATAATAATAATAATAATAATAATAAGAAAAACCAAACAAAATATAATGGTCTGCTATTCACACTTCTTTTACACTCAATTCTTTTTTAAAAATTTTTAGCCTTTTATTTAACATAAAAACACTTCTTTTTATTTACAATATAATATACGATATTCATTATTCATATAAGTAATAGTAAAGCAAAGCAACGACAACGGTAAGTACTTGGACAACAACATAAAAATAAATTTAAAAGAAAAAAAGTTTATATAAAGTAAAAATATTGTCTTGTCTATTATAGACAATCCGACTCCATTTTATAACCTAACCAATTTACCAAATAGATACAAAAAAAAAAAACATATAAAACAGAATCCAATAACAAAATAATTTTAAACTACAATACATCGGTACCTACATACAAAAAAAAAAAACAAAACAAAATAATAATATAACACTCTATAATATATCATTCAATATTTCTTTAATTGTAATGTTCCTCTCCTCTCGAAATTTTCTTCTTATAGTATCCTTTCTTTATTTTAAATGTACATTAAGAGTTACTGTTTTAAAGTAATGTTTTTATTCGATAGATAACTTATTTCAATGTAATCATTAAGTCTATTTCTATTTTACAATCCTTTAAAAACTTATATATATACATATATATATATATATACATTTATATACATCAAATATTCAATTGTGATATCAAATTGTAACTATATGCTCAGTTACTTATAAAATAGCATTAGTTATAAAATGAAGGTGATCTATGCCATGAACTGTGCTACTTTTAATCTTAAAAAAAAAAAAACAAAAACCTCTGCAAGACTTTATAACAAAACCATTATTGGCAGCTATTAAAAAATAAAAACAACAAAATATAATGGTAAAAACTACAGAACTTTTTAGTAAAATTTTTTATTTTTTGTTTTCTCATTTTTTTTTTTTTTTTTTTGTTTTTATGAAGAATTCTTTGTTTGATTTATACATGCATTTATTATTTGCGGCATTTGAAAATAAACTGCAACAATTACTAGATAACAAAAAAAAAAAAAAAACAAAAACAATGCATATCTATGAGTCAAAAAATAGTCATGCCAACCTTATGTAACAGACATCAAAAGTAGGATCAAAATTAACAAAAGTCATTAACGACTCAATAAAAGTTTAATACAAATTAAAATGCCTTTTTTTTGCTAATTGATTAAAATTGATTTAAAACTCTGAAAATTACTTATGAAAAATAAAACAATCAATTTTTAACTGATAATTTGCATATTAATCAGGATTTTAATTTAAGGATTAACACTTACGAACTTATGATTCATTCAATGTTTTTTTTTTTTTTTTTTTGCACTCAATATAATCAATTTAACCCTATATATACATACGAATATTAAGCATAATCCCTTTTTTTTTCGAAGTAATTTTTCTAAGATGGAAAATTTTGCATTTTGCAGTAGGAATTCATACTAAGTGTAAATGACAACAGTATTGCCAACCATTAATACTCTAAGAATTATTCATTAAATCTTGAATTGGTTCTTTATTTCTTTAGTTTTAAAGCCATTTTTAATTTAAAAATAAAATTTTTTGCCAAAAAAAAAGATCCAACTTTAAGGGACATATATTTAATTTAATATAATCTGGTAACATTTTTTATAACAAACAAAATAAAATAAAATAAAATACATTCGAAGAAGTGTTCATAAAATGCAATTGAACACTTAACAAAAATAAAAAATTACACCAATAATTGAATATCTTTTATTTATTTTTTATAAGAAAAATTCATTGTCGCAAACAAAAAAAAAAACAAACAAAAAGGAAAACATCAACTGTGGAAACAACAAATAATAACAACAACAAAAAATAATTTTCACATATTTTTTTTTTTCATGATGTAGCAAAAAAAAAAAAAAATATGTAACTGCCCAACAATATTTTCAATAACAGCATTTTGTGCACTGCATTTTTTTTTTTTACATTAAAATGCGTAAATTTCTTGGAAGTAAAGAAAAACAATATATATAAGAAAAATAATAAAACTCAACAACAGCAACATTGTACTCACATACATTAGTTATTTATATAAATAATTATGAACGTGTTAAAAGCTACGCATTTACAATAATTCCAATAATGATAATAAAAATTTCTTATAAAACTTAAATTTAAACACACACGATGTCAATAGACACAGATCATAACATGTTTAAAATTACATATTTATTATATGTATGTGTATATATATAGGACTTTCTAATTCTTATATATACTTTTGATTGACTATAATTTTAAAAGTTCATATTATATATATATAAAAAGTAAGTTCATATTATATATACAAATTAAAAAATCCTAATGAATAACTTTCAAAGGTTCTAAAGAAAAATACGCACAATATTCTGCATTTCATTTTTATTTCAGAACTTAATGTAAATAAAGTAGATTGAACTATAAATTAATGTAGATTGAACCCATTGTTTGTGAATAGCTTCCTTACAACCTAACACTATAGCCCATAATAATTCTTGGTTTTACTAACCATGAAAAATTTAAAAAAACTGTGTATTCTAATAGCCTCCTTACAATTTACTACGAAATCTTATAATTCCTGGTTTCACTAACCAAAATAAACGTGTACCATTTCGAAAATTTTCAGATTTTTATTATTGAATCTTATATATTATATACTTCAATATTAATCTCAAGATTTTTATCCTCACATCATTGTCAGAAAAAAGTTTTTTCATTTATATATTTTAGATTCTATCAAATGACAGATTTAAATCTTTTGTTATCATAAAAAATACTGAATCAATTCAATTCAAATATTCCACAAATTTAAACTAAAAAAAAAAAAAAATAAATTAAATGGATAATTTTGGTGACATGCAAAAATGATCATATTAGAATTTTACTGATATTAATTGCTTTTATATTTTACCACATCACTTAATATTATGATTGACTGATGAAAATAAATCGGCGAACTTAATTGAATCAATATCCGAAATTTGTTTTGCTCTTATATAAATATTAGGCGAAGTATAATACAACGTCATCATTGTGTTTATACCAAAGCATTTGGTTAAATACGTTTTATTTATATATGTATATCATTTTCACAGACAAACAATCCTAGAATTAAAATATATTGACTGACCCGACTTTTACCTTCATTTCCTTTGATTTTATTATGAAGGTGAAAATACGCAAGAAAAACATCAAGAAAAAAAAATAAAAAATAAAAAAAATGAAGATATATGAATAAAACTATAGCAACTAACTGCGAGTTAGAAAAGTTAATAATCGTAAGGCGACGACAATGTTACTACTGCTGTTGATGAATTGAATATAAATTTTGTATATATTTATTTGTTTTTTATTTTTTTATTTTTTTTATAACATTACTATGCTTCTGCAATATAATATAAATATGTAATATAAAGTACAACATTTGCAATAGTTACAGCAATTGCAAACTTATTGAATCAATAAACGTGGGAAACAATTCACCTTAGCGGGAGATTTTTTGTTTTATTTGTTTTTATTTTTTTTTGTTTATGTTTTTTATTTTTTTTTGGATTTCTTTTTACTGCTTCAACTATTGAATAGTCATATTGTAAGTCTTGAATTTTTCAAATATCTTCAATTCAATTTTTATTTTTGTAATCTATGCTTTTTGTATATATACATACATATATATATCTATATGTGATTCTTTTCTTATCAATCAGGAAATAAAAAATGAGGTTATGATACTCTAAGTAATTTATATTTGAAGTTTCTATCTGAAAACAAAAACAGAACTGAGCAATAGAAAAAAAAAAAAAAAAGAAGAAACATCTTAATTTCTAAGAATCGATTTAGAACATGTATTGGCATTCATCATAAATTCTATTTTAAAGTCAATGTTTAAACTTTAAAATTTAGAAAATAAAGGATTTATAGTATTCCAATAAAAGTTGAATTTTGAATAATAAAAAGGAAAATAAAGAATCTAAATAAGAAGGTGAAATGTACGATTTATAATAGAACTGCTCTTTAAAATAATATTTGATTATTTCGAATATGATTGTTTTAAAAAAAAATTTACGTTTTGAAAATTCGTAGGCTTATTATGAATATAAACTTGTTGCAGAAATTTATTGTGACTGTCAATGTGAGACTGTATCCAACCAATCCGTTTGTTAACTAGACATATATATACTTTATTACAATTTGAAACAGTTTCAAAAGAACTTTCAATAACTGATTTATTTAATAAATGCATACATAAAACTGCTCTTCTTTATTTCAGAAAATATATATAAAAACAATGTAGAATGTAAAACAAATATGATTTGCCTAAAATTTTTAATTTTTTTTTTTGAATTTTATAAATGTATACGTATATATAAATAATCAAAGCATCTTCTTTAATTTTAAGGAAACTCTGTATAATTAGAAAACCTGTTAAAACATCATTGTAAAAACATAAAGTAGATTTGTAATATTAAGTTTTACTTTGAAAAAATTTATACATGTGCCTAAGTTACAGATTTTTAAAAATAGAAAATTTTCAATTTTTTACCCCAAATAAATGTTAAACAAGGGGAGGTATAAAAAAAAAAAAGATTTCTGAGGAACTTCTGAAGAAAGTTCTGAATTTAGCAAAATTTTTTTTTCAACATAACGGTAAATTTAAATATTAAACTGTCTGTTTTGTTTTTATTTTAATTTAAATTGAATTTAATTTAATTTAAATACTAAATAATAACACCTACAAAACGGTCCTGTTCTTTGTTGTTTTTAGATTGTAAATATGTTAAGCAAGACCTTTGATATACACATTTACAAATAGGACTCTTTCCAACTTTGAGAGATTTTTAATTATTCAAAAAATTTGTCAAAGGTTAAAATTTGATTGCTCTATCTTAAACGGCCTCAAAGTTTTGTAAACAGACAAACAGACATAGTAAAACTTACTAATTGTAAATATTGAAAAAAAATATATATATATATTACAATAGTCAGTGACCAGTAAAAAGATCTTAAAATCCCTTAAATCTAATCTACTACAGACAACTTTTTAATTTAATAAAATAAGCAATTATAATATGGTTATTACAAAACATTATGCATAACTTACATAACGAATGAAAGGATAAAAATTGTAGGTATTTAACATAATTGACCAATCCCAAATATTAATTTTTCATATTATACTTAACAAATTATTATTCAAACGCAATATTATTAAAAACAAATATTAAAAAGTATTTATTACTTAATCAACATCTGTAATAAATTCCACGTTTTGGAAAAAAAAAAAAAAGATTACATCAATCTTTCAAAATATTTAAAGTTTTAAATATATAATTCAAAAATACAAAATTTCATTTATTTTACTATATATTACTAAAATAAAAAAATTAATTTTATTCAAATATCAAATCTTTTTACATATTATCTGAATAATTTAAAAAAAAAAAAAAAAAAACAGAAATATAATCAGTTTTAAAAACAGAAAAGTAGAAAATTGATGTCCAGCAACACCTCCTTCTCCTTTATGAAAATTATCTTTGCTATTACCATTAATAAAAATTTTCTATCAACAAATAACTCATCATTTTATGATATTATTCTAGCAAACCTTCGTTAGCGCCTTTAAAACAAAATGTTTAATGCAATTTAAACAAACAAAAAAACAATTGACAACAAAGAAGTTACATAGTTATACATAGAACATTTTAACTAGTATCATTATTGAAGCAAACCAATCACAATTTTATACCATGGGAACAATTAAAAACTTTTTAAATAAATAAAAAAAAAAAATAAACAAAAAAAAACAAATCAATCAGAACAACAAAATTAAAAAATAAAAGTAGAAAAAAAAATTCTTTTTAGCATAAAACATAAGAAAAATCGTGATAAAATTCACACCTATCGAATAGATTAGAGAGAAAAAAAAAAATAAAAAATAAAAAATTTTACATGCTAATTCTATTATTTGTGCTACTGTTAAAAGATCACTGTGGTGTAAACAACAACACTCCGGTGAGTAGAGTACTGTCATTACTACTGTACTGTGTACATATTACTATTATTATTATTATTCTTAGTTTTATTTCTTTCTTTGTTTTTTTTTTTTGTTTTTCTTTTAAAAATGAATGAATGAATAAAATTTATGTGTTAAATAAATGTTATCAGTTATTCTGTTATTTATTTTCTTTTTTTTTTTTTGAAATGTGAGAATTTTTATAATTTACATTTATATATATGTATATGTATTGTTTTTGTTGGATGCTGCTTGTCATAGTTCCATTCATTCATTTGAGAGCACACGATCATAATGATTATTGCTTTGTCATATGGCATTGTGGTGTATTATATAACTTCACAAAAACAAAAAAACATAATATACATCTTAAGACATTTTGAAATATATAGAAATAATATTAAATAATAACGCTATCTCTTTCTAATACAATTTAACAATTTAACATAATCAAAAAAAAAAAATTTTTTTTTTAAATCTTTTTCAATATATGCAAAATTTTATTAAAATAATAACAATAACAAAAGTTTAAAATAATTACCATATTTTCAAAATAAAATAAAAAAGCTAAAATAATTGAATTTTATTTAAAAAAAAAAAAAAAAAAATCCATTTAATATATAGATAGTATTTGATAGTTATATTATATGTAATATGTATATTTATTTATTATTTTCTCCCCTGTTTGGCTGTTTCTTCTCTTTCGTTTCGTCATTTTTCTTTCGTTCTCTCTCTATTTGTCTTTTTTATTTATACATATATATTATATAGTTAACATTTACTTTCATTAGAATATGAAATTCAAAATGACAAAAACTGTCAATAGACAATAATACATTAATATCTAACATAAATGCATACATATAATATTAAAATATTTTGATTGGTGATTGGTGATGATGAATACCTGTCACTGATAAGAATCTAAGCAAAAATCTAATGAATAAAATCTTGTGATGTGTGGTGGTCATTTTAAATTTTTTTTTCTTTTTTTGTTTGCTTATTTTTATTTTTATATGAAAAATATTTTTATTTTTTTTTTTAACTGTCAAAATGTCAATAGTAATAGTTTGTGTGTTTATTTAAAAAAAAAAAAAAGAAAAAGGTAAAACTTGTCAGATTGAAGATTGAAATTTTCATTTTTTTTTTTTTTGTATTTTTGAATTTTAAGTTTTGTGAAGGATTATTTTTTTCTTTTATTAATTTTTTTTTTATTTTTGCAATGATAATTGAATAGATAAAATCGAATTTTAATTTTTTCATTTATTTTACAATTCTTTTCTTCATGAATCATTTTCAATTATTCAAAAAAAATATTGTATATCAAAACAAATTTCGAAATAAATGATTGCATTAACATTAAATTTATTTTAAAAAGGAACTTATATTATAGAGGAATGAAGTTTTTCGTTTCAATTTTTAATTAAATATTAATTTTCATTATTGCTATGTATATTTATTAGGCTGTGGTATATGCTCAAAAATTTGAGTAAAAATAATATACAAATTATATGCAAATCATATGGATAATTTTCTTTTCAAAAGATATTATTTCTGGCAAGGTCTACACTAAATTTAATTTGCCAATACGAAAAAGCAGAATTTAATCTATAAATATCTAGAGCCGTTAGCCGCATTAAAAAGTTTTCAGTTTTTCATTCATAATTTTAAAAAATTAAAAAAGATTACAAGAAAAATTTTGCTATATTCATACTCGTACTTCCATTTCAAGTTCTATCAGAAAACTAAAAAACAATTTTTTTTTTGAAATTAGTTTTTCCCAAAATTTTTTGTTTATAAGGTAAAGTTTATAATATTGGCATATTCAAAAAAAAAAAAAAAAATTGTAGAACAATAACAAAAAACATGATTGTTTTTTTGATTTTGTTTTTATATAAAATAATAAAAATAATAAAAAATAAAACAAATTTAATCATCGGTAACAAAAAATATTTCATATTTTACGAAACTAAAAATATTTAAGTATGTACATAAATAATATAAAAAGCAACTAAAATTAAAACAAGCATTTAAAGTGCCTAAGTTTATTTTGGAATGTTTCTATTATTCCGTTTGTTAAATGAAATTTTATCATTAATATATTTTAATAAAATATTTGCAAAAACTGAAAACATTTTACAGTAAATATTATTTGCAGGCTCACCATAGGAACAAATTCCAACAACCTTCCACAACACATTTAAGTGCTATTTTAGATTAAAATTTATTTTTTATCAACTTAACTACTTATAGCTAAAAAAAAAAACCTTTTTTTCAGGCTAAAAAGAAAATGGTATAACAAATTAAAGCACATGCCATTAATTGACGAACTTACCTACCACCCAAAATAAGAAAAACAAAAAAAAATTTGAGAAAAATGATAAAATAAAAAATTATTATGTAAAAATATATGTATAATAAATAAAAAAAAAAAATACACAAGGCAATGTTTGCATTATTAAATAGTTTTTTTTTTTTTTTTAAATAATTAAAGTAATAGATCTACTGAAACCATTATTCGAACATTTAAATTTTCAATTCACTTCTAATCATTTTTCACCTTCTTTTAAACTTAACAACCTTAATTCACATAATATAATAATTGGATTTTATTTCCTTTGAAAAACCTTTAAGAAAAACTAAACAATAACAAACTTTCATCACCCCTATGGACCGCATGAATCAATTAAGTTCAAATTAAAATTTAGTTATAGAATTCAATAGATATTAATTCCACATGATGTAAAATTTTAAACCAACGACCAAAAATAATAATTGAAAATTGAAATTCCACTACACATATATAGAATAATTATAAAAAGATCAATTTTAATTAAAATTAAGATGGCCGGGTACTAATATTGTTTTGCACAAAGAATATTATTATTATCCACTGTTGTGAGAAATTCATTCTTTTATAAAAAATATTCACATATAAAAGAAAATTATTTTCCTTCCACTAAAATTCCACTAAAACCAAAACAAAAAAAACATAACCAAAAAGCAAAAGAAACGAATGTCAATGAATATAGAAAAATAAAAAATTATTTTCTCTATATTAGGAAAATAAACACAATCAGTGTCCTTTTTTTTTTAGTTTTGTTTTTATTGTTATATTTTTATTGTTAATATTGCTATTGTTGATTTTCCATTTAGATCTTTTTTAAAGAAGGAAATATACACACATTTCATATACATATATTATATTTATATATATATTATTTATATATACACAAGATATACTTAGTTAAGTATTAATTATTTTTAAACATATATGTATATATACACATATATAAAGAGAAAAATGTACAGAAATAAATAAAGTTAATCAATTTCATCATTTGATTAATTGGCACATCTATTGACTACCACCTTAAACAATCTTTTTTTCAAATTTTTCTTATACACCTGTTTTAGCTTTTTTTTTTTTTTTGATTTGGTTTTTACAAAAAAATATCTTAACTTGTTTTGGTATTAATTACAACCGATAAATGATAAAAAATCTAGAGCTTCAATATATAAAATTTCAAAATGCTGGTCTTCTTTTACTGTTTTGTTTTTTTTTTTTTTTTTGTTTTTTGTCTTATCTGTATCCCACACTAATTAATGATTCATGTAGTGAGCGTAACAAATAGTCGTGATAAGTGTTTGAATAAATCAAAAACGGAAATTTATTCAAGGTGAATGATTATATAGACACATATATATGTATATATATATTTACAGTTTAAAATTTTCTTATTGGATTATGGTATAACATAAAACATTTAATCTAAAAATAAATTAAAGCTAAATATCATTTAAAAAAAAAAAAAATTTGGAAAATAATCTATATCTGCTTCGCATATATAATCTTTTGTTTGTTATTCACCTCCCATTTTATTATTGTTGTTATTTTTGCGATAAGTGATAAAAATGGAAAAAACAAAAAAACAAATTATATCTTATCTTTGTACATGTGTTTGATTTAACTCTGATGAATGAAATGTTTTGTTTTTTATTTTCATTCATTCAAACCATTCATAAAAAAAAAAAAAAAAAAAAAAAAAAAAGAATAAAATAAGAAATAAAATTTCACTATTTTCCTTCTTCACTATAAAAATACATTTTTTTTTTTTTTTTTTATAAAAGTTTGGCCGAGATCTTTTAAAAGAAGATGATGCATCCTATTTAAGGTAATATAACCAGCTGCAACATAATACAGTAATTTTTTTTTTCTTTTTCTAATTTTAAATAACCGAAAATTGGATAAGAAATGTTAAGAGTTTGTGTGTGTGTTTGTGTGTTTTGATGTTTAAATGTTATCTTGTGAAATTGAATCGTGATATTTTTTCTACATTTTTTTTGTTTCTTATACTTTATTTTTGCAACTAAATTTGGCAATCATACCGTTATAAGTTTTTTTTGTTTTTTTTTTTGGTATGAAAATAATCACATCGCACATTATATCAAACTGTTTTTGATCATAAGTAAAAAAAAAATCATGAAAAGAGGATTTCCAAGGAAATGAGCTAAAGTTTTTGTTTTTCTACACATTTTTTTGTTTGTTTTAATTTTGTTTTATTTTTTTTTTTTTTCCTTTTAACATGAATTGCAAAATTTCCACGAAATCAATTTTCATTCATTCAGTTTTATTCAATGATTTAGTTCAGATTTTACGCGAATTTTTTTCTTTGTTTTTTTTTTTTTGTATTAAAATGTGCACTTATCTGATTCAGTTAATCTAATAATGGTACCTGATTTACTTGAATATATTGTAATAAAATAAAAACTTTATTTTTTTTATTAATATAACTCTTATACATATATGTATATTGAAAATTATATGAAAAATTTTATACTTCTATGGTGAGATTCCAAAATGTTTGATAAATAATATATAAAAATGTATATAACATCGTAAATTCCGGGTTTGTTAAAGGATTCTCGTCAAATTGTTTGATATTTTTTATGGTTTTTTATAATTTTTTTAAATATTTAATTGAAAACGGAATTTAAAAAACAAATTAGTTTTATATAACACTAAATATGCATACATTAAAATAAGTATAAATTAAAATTACGTTTTTTTTTTTTTAATTACAGATTAAAAGCTTCAATTAAAAAATCTTTTAAATATAAGAGAATTTAAAATGGTAAGTGAAAATATACATTTTTATTAATTTTTTTTTTTTTGAAATGGTATGAGAATGTCAAAAGACACAAAATATATATGCATATAATATAAACGTAACGCTCGTATTAAGTAAAACGTATTAAGAAATAATTATTTTAGAAAATTAAGGTTAATCCGCATATTTTTCTGAAAAAACAATTACAAAAAAATATCTTGGGTGAATTTTTAAGCAACATGTAAATAAAATTTTATTAAACTTTTAATGAAATTCAGATGAAATTTTATAGGAAGAAAATTTCCATATTTAGTAAGAACTATTTACATAAGAAATTCACAAAAAAAAAAAAAAACAAAATAATTAAAGATTTCAAAAGTTAAAATTGGATAACCCTCAAAGATAATTTAAAGGTTAAAAGTTTGCAGATTTACCCAAAAATAATTTGAGGGATCAAAATTAACTTTAATTATAATATTTCTAATTTGTTTTTATAATATATATATGTATATAAGTTCAAGATAACCGCATTTAAACTTATTTACATTCAATTAAAATTATTATATTTTCCTTTTGGAAAAATTTTGGAATTTTTTATCAGTTTTAATTATTTAATTAGTAAATATAAAAATTAGTTGTACTATTAATTTATTCTAAGACTCCATTATAAGAATTAATTTGAAGAAGAAAAGATTAAATATAGATACATAATGATGCTTCCCTAAGAAAATAAATTTATTTTTTTTTTCTATATGCCAACTTTTATATGAAATCTTTACGATTAACTTGATGAGTACGAGAGCGATTCTTAAATATCCTACAAAAAATAATATATAAAATTTAATACAAATTACTTTGTAACTTTTTAATCCTTAATATGAACTTATTAATCAGGAACGAAACTAAAATATTTTCAGTTAACAATCTTTTTCAACAACAATCTTTCATTGATGAGAATTACATAACCCTTTCACCAGATCCACCAATTATAATATACCTTACTAAAACTGTAATTATATAAAAAAATATATAATTGATTGAAATAATTATTTTTTTAACAACATCGTTTATATGATTGGCATTTATCCAAATATTCAAATTTAGTAATCTAATTAATATTAGTTTGTATTGTCATATTGCAATATTGCATTACATTGAACATTGGCCATTTTAAACCCTTTTTTTTTTTACAAAATTTTAAATACATTTAATTATTTGTATTCAAGCCACAAGAATTTTCAAAATTTCCATTTTTTGTTTTTTTTTTTTGTTTTTTGTTAATTTTAAATGTAGATATGTGTTAATTAAATAATTGTCAAACCTTTCTCTTTTTTTGTTTTCTAATATCATCTATAGTTACTTAAATATTCAATTTTAATTTTATTTTTTTTTTTAATCAATTAAATGAAATACTTATGTATATATATATATATAGCAACAATATATATAAATTAAATTGTACAAAACTACAAATACAACTACAACAATAACAAAAACAAGAAAGAAAATAAATTAATAAATCAGGCCTGCCTGGCTTATTAAGTTAATGAGATGTGGGAAAATGTTTTCACGCAATTTTCTTTAGTACTAAACAATTTTTGTTTTTCTTTTTCTTTAATTGTTTTTTTTTTTTTTCACTGTAATTTTTTAATTCAAAATTCTGTATACGTTCGATTAAAACTGTTTATACACAAACTGAAATACATAAAAAAGAAATACAAAATTTTTAGTAACGTTGCATTTTTTTTCAACTAAATCCAAAAAAAAAACAAATAACAATATATTTTTCAATTTCTTTATTAACCAAGTTATGATGATGACCACCAATAGCATTATACAATACAATATTAACAGTACTAACAGCAGCAACAGCATCATAATAAAATATCTTTTATTCGTTGATCATATATAAAAATAATCACATTAAAACGATCACTACCGATACCAATAACCACTCAAAGTTATTCTTTTTATTTTCCATTTAACCAACAAAAAGTTAATCCTATATTAACCACCTTAAGCCATAAATGAGCTATAATCTAACAACAACAAAAAAAGCAAAAACAGAAACAAAAGAAATTATGATCTCTATATCTTTCACCAAATGCATCCATTGTAAACAGAAACAAAAAAAAAAAAAACAAAAAAAAATAAAAATCATATTTCATTCTCCATCTGGCCAATAATGATCCTTTTATTCTTTTTATTTATTTTTCATATTCTTATTGGTGATGATACCGCTCTTATGATTATTTCACCAAATATAATTCTCAGTTTTTTTTTTTTTTTTTGTTTTCTTTTAACGAACAATTGTATTAGCGATAGATGATCAGCGGATCGTTTCAATTTTTAAAGAAAATCGAAAAAAAAAAAAAAAAATCGTCATAACGTCGTAATTTTTATAATCAGTGATATTGCAGAATTTATTTATCACATCACTATCCAATCTTTTTGTTGAAACGAATCGTTTTGTGGAAGAAAAATCCGTAAAACCGAAAAAGAAAAAATCAAAAATTCACACACTTTTAACGATGAATGGAACAGATCATTGTAACATTCATAACATTTTGTTTGTAATAAATCTGCGTACTTATAGATAGAGCTTTAAAAGCGATACATAATAATGTAATGTTATCCATATTAAAATAACGTGCAGGTATCACACTGTTGGTTTATTCTTATTATTGTTTGTTTTTTGTTTTTAATTTTTTTTTTTTTTTTCTGAATAATCTTCCATATATGGAAATAGATGATGATGCGCGATTGATCTTTAATAACTGTAATAGATTTCATAATCAAATATTAAAAGCTATATAGTATATGAATGGAAGATTTCTTGAAATATTTTAAGAAACAAATATAGAAAATTATCATGTTTGTTGAAAAATGATCATATTGATGATCATAATGATTATCATAATAATAAATCAGTTAAAGGTGCTTAATAGTTTTTCTTTTTAGAATTGACCAAAATATGACTGGCTAACCGTATCATTATATCACTATTAAAGAATATAGAATAGAAATAAAAACTATGCTTAAATCAGTGATGATTATGAATGGCTGTTATTTTTATCGATCTATTTGATCACATTATTGATCTTCTTTAACGAAAAAAAAAAAAATGTTTCAATTCTTAAAATAAAAAATTATCTTGCTGTTTCTGCTGTATTTTTTTCTGAACCAAAAAAAAAAAAAAAAACGCAACAATGTTGTCTTCAAAATAATAATAAATTTGTTTTTATTTTTATTGATAGATTGTTTTATTTCTCACTGTTCAAACATTTTTTTTTTTGTTTTTACTATTGGTCAGATCAATTTTATATAAATTTATTATTTGTTTTATTTTTTTCTTTGTAATTTTGGAAATTAGGTTTTTTTTTTTTACGTCTGTTATTAACTATATAAAATTAAAATAAAATTTGATTAGAATCAAATTTTAAAAATCAAATTACATACAAAGTGATTAAATAGACAATTTTTTGAATGATTCAGGAGAATGATTTGTTCTTTTTTTTTTTTTTTTTTGTTTAAACTTACAGAATATGTAAAGATTTTCCCTAGAAGATTATAGAGCTTTTTCGAATACTGTCCAAAGTTGTGTTTTTTTTTACTTATTCATATTTTATTGTTTGTTGGATCTTTTTAATTGAAATCATGATGTAAAGATGCGTGTAATAAGATAATTTAGATTTTTTTTTTAAGTGATGAATAGAAAAAAAAGAACGAAGAAAACTTTGAATTATTAGATGAAGTCCAAAATATTGAACCCAACAAATAAAAATCTTTCATCTACTAATCAATTTTGAATGAATTATTAAGATATTTATCTGGGACGTGGGAAATTACTTTTAGTTTTAATAAATTTTCACAAAGTTCGGAATTTTAATTGATCAGAAATCGGACTTGTTGTTTAGCATATAAAACATACTTAAGTCTACTTTTTTTTTTTTTATTTTGAAAAAGTTACTTTGATCAAAAGTCTACGGTATACTTTTTTAAAAATAACAAAATGTTATACAGAATTTTAAATATCATCATTAAATCGCATTAAAATTTAAAAATACCATATTTTTTATAGTATTTAGGGTTTTAAATTTGTGCAATATAAAATTTCTTATGCCTATTAAAAAAAGAACAAAACAAAGTGGAATCAATAAAATTCTAAAATTTTAAACAGAGTGTGTACTTTTATACTTAATTAAAACAAGGCAGAATGTAAATCAACGATTTTTAAAAGTGCACAATTCCAAAAGATAATACAATTTGTTTAGAATTGTGACTTACACCAAAATTAGAAAATTTCATATAAAAAAAATGTGAAAATTGGATTTTTTTGAAATTTTGAGGGGCTCTAAATCCGAAACCCTATATAACTAATAAAAACCGTTAATACACTTAAAAACATATTACTAGAGCTTTAATTTTTATATCTTGCCGAAGAAAAATTTTCACAGGTGCCTAAGTTACAGTTCCTAATAGGTGTTAAACAGTGGGTGGTACAAAAAAATTTTCTGAGAAAACTTACACTAGTTCTAAAAGTTCTTTCTTGCTTCAAAATTGCAAGCGCCTATCTAAAATCGCGCCGGAGTTATGAAGGTACAAAAATCATGCAAAATTTGTTTTTCACATAACGATAAATTTAAATACCAAATTTAAAATATATATATATATATATAAATATATATATATATATAATGTTGATATTGATTTACAAATTTAAAAAAAAAATACTGTCGAATGGCGTTTTCAGATTGAAAAAATGTTAAGCGGAATATGAAATATACGCATTTAAAAATACGGCTTATTCAAAGTTTGAATGGCTGTAGTTCCCTGATGGATGGGGCTACATGAAAAAGTTGTCCCACAAAATTAATTTTTTCATGTGACCTACCCTAAAAATTTTTTTCTCTATCTTTGACGGTGTAGAAGTTTTCTAAACAGACGGACGGATAGAGTGAAACTAATAGGCACATTTTTTCAAAAATTTTTTTGGAAATGTGCGAAAAATGAGATTATTTTCAGGGAATATGTTATGAACTTTGCACATGAAATTAACCAAATTCAAACCTTAACTGTTTTATTAATATAAAATAAAAACAATTTTGTCTGAAAATAATATCCTTCAGCAAAATTACTTCATGAACTCAACAAAATTTTACTCAATATACATAACATAGAAATATATAAAATTTCAGATATACTTCAGAATATGCCAGATACAGAAAATTAATACAAAGTTTAGTTCTCTGAATCTAAAAAATCAAAATTTTAAATTAAAATTTTATTTTTAGATTTATTTTGAAACTATACATCTAACCTAAAAATCAACAAAATATATAATGAACGGTTTTTGTAAATAATAAAATTTTCTATTCAAAACTATTTATATATTTATATTCTGTTTAAATCTGTTATAACTACATATATACAATATTGTTTATAAATATACAATATCATAAATATATTATAATACTTTAATATATCCTTTATATGGTTCATTTTCATTACTTTGTTGTTTCTATATTTACTACTGTAATCAACATACACATACATACACATATACACACCAATGAAATTTCGATTTAATTGCATTTAAAAGGATTCAATTGATATTACCATAATTATAGTAAATTTTTGAGCAGATGAACAATAATAAAAATTTAATACTATACTTTCACAGTTGGAAATTTTTGAAAATTCAAGAAAAATAAAACAAAAATCAAATAAAAAAAAATATTCCAAATTTTTAAATAAATATATTTATATGAATATATACATCTATAAAAGTATATAAAATGATACGTATATTCTCAATAGTGCAATTCAAAGTACCTAAACCATGAAACTTTTTCTGTTAATGACTTTAAGTCTTTTTATGTTTATTTCTTGATTGTTTGTTATTTGCTTTATCATTAAATAAAACTGACTGAAATTGTTATTGTTTTAGAAAATTTATTTTTTTCTACAACAATTTTATTTCAAAAAAATATATACATAGATATTCTTTCATAAGCCATTTACAAAATAAAAAACATAAAGGATTTAAACCCCATCATGAAAAATAAAATTATACTTATATTGGCGTATAGATGTTATAGTAACAGAATAACTAAATACAATTTACCAATTATTTGGAAAATATTTCGATATTGTAATAATAAAACAAAATTAAATGTTATTTTAGATTTAAACTTTTTTGTCTATCGATAAATACTATTCTATTACATGGTCTTAAGAAAATTTTTATTCCATAATGTGATAGCAAGGAGGATTTGTTAATAAAAATTGCTTCTTCAGTAATCAGTTTTTGATCCAATACTTCTTGAAAAATAGACCATATGCTTAACCACTAGGTCACCGAGACCCGATACCAATAATCTTCTGCTTAATAAAAACTTTGACATAAAGACTTATTTGCATACTTGCAGGCAAATATTTTGAACTATTTGTTATTAACTATTTTGTCAATTTTCTTTTCGGTATTACAAATATAGAATTGATTTTGACAGTTTCAAACCAAAATCATATTATAAACTGTTACATAAATAGAATTACTTGTACATAATTCTGAAAATCGTTAATATATGTATATATGAATATGTATAATGTTTTTCTTTACGCAAATTTATATTAAACAAAATTATTTATAAATGAAAGATTGACATCTGACATTTTTATAAAATTAAAAAATACAAAATAAATAGATACGTACTAAGTACATATACCTTGAATATTTAAAATTTTAAAACTAATATTATATTATATTATTTTGAAAATGTTAAACCCTTTTATTTCCTAGTACTTTTAAATTTATAAGAACCATAAGTTCTATTTACTAATTAAAAAAAAAAAATTAAAATGATTGAATGATTTTTGAAAAAAATATTTAAACTTTATTTACATAAAAACTTTTATTTTTATTTACATAAAAAATATAAAATAAAAATTTCGGATGAACATTTATGAAAAATGTAAAACCCTGAAGAACATTGAAGAGTATAGTAACGCAAAACATATGACATTGCATTAAACCTCAGTGTTTTAAAAATGTTGTTTTTTCTCACTTTACTAGAGTGATATTCTGATATCATGTCATGTGGTTTCACTATTAGCTTGCCTCTTATTTCTTGTCTGTTGATAAGTTTGCCTTTGAGTTTCCTTTTTTATCTTTTTATCCTTCTGTTTATAAAAACTAAATTTAAATATAATTTTAGCGCTGTTTGAAACTTTTAAAAGTCGAAAAATACTGTTATCCTAAACTCAGTCAAATATTTTACTTTTTTAATATTATTTAATTATATGCTAAAAAATACTATATATATGTATATATTATATATATACTTATTATAAAACATATTTTTATTTTAAGCAATATTATAACATTATGTATTGGTAAATAACTGTATACAATAAATATTAAATATGTGTATAATATAAAGAAATAAATTATATATATACAGTGTGATTATCTTTCGATCTTAAATATTTATAGGTTATATTTGGTGGATCAAAATGAAAAAAAAATTGTTCTGTAACAGAGACATTTTATGTTCCTCGGTTTGATATGCTAGAACCTAGTTTCTTTTTAGTTATAATTTAATTTGCTTATATCTCAAAAACTACACAATTAATTAATAAGTTTAAAACGCTGTAAGAAAATATTGCATTTCAGCTTTGCAAATACATTGTCTTTTCATATTATATACTTTTCATATATAGGTTACGATTTATAAGTAAACAAAAAGAACCATTTTTTAAGATAAGAACCACCCGGTTTTGACGCTTATTCCCCTATATTTTTGCTAAAATTTAGTCTGGGGGTTGTTCATTTTTAGAATTTTGTGATTAATTCATATGTATTAAACTGCAAAAATTCGAAAAATATTTTTGGGTATTATTTAGATTTTTTTTTTTGAGATTATTTTCGTTTATAAATTGGGACCTAAATTAATAACTTTAAGCGCTATTATTTCAAGAATCGAGGGAAATAAATTCCCTCTTTACAATTTAAATTCCCTCCTCAATTTTTTTGTTCGTTTTAATCGCCCAAGTACATCGCCTATGAATATTTAACATCAAAAGTAAAACACCCTGTATATAATTGTATATATTTATATACATAATAAAAATAGGTATAAGTACTGAATTATATTAAATGATCTAATAATAATAAAATTGAATTACCAATTTAATTGATAAAGTTTAGTTTCGAAAAAAAAAAAAAAATTTTCTTTTTTTACTTCCAAAAAATATTAAATATATACTCGTATATATTAAGATTAAATATATATATACAAGAAGTAGGTAAAATTACTATAAGTATTTAAAAATATAACTTTATGAAAAAAAAAACAAAAAAAATTTTTTATTTTTTTTTGTTTCATAGTTTGAGAAATATTTCAATATGTACATTAAGATTACAAAAAAATTAAAGTTTGAATTTTGAGGAAAATAAACTATAGAATAAACTTTTGAATACCTATTAAGGAACTGAAATAATAGTAGTTTTAAATTAATTTGAAATCAAATAATACTTAATTATTATGTATTATGTATAAATATTGAACTTGAATTATATGAAAAAATTATTTTTGAAAACTTAAAAAACTTTGTTTTTAAACACTTAAATCGATTTTTAATAATAATATTAAAGAAGATAAAAGTTTTTAATTGAGACTAATGAAGTACAATGCTATTATGAACATTAAATTTGTAATTAACTAATTTGAGTATCATTTTAATACCTAATTTTGTTTACTTAATCACTTGGTAAAATTTTGTTGCATTTTGCAAAAAAAAAAGATAAATAAATATAACGATAAAATTAGTAAAAATGTAAAATAAATTGAGATAAAAAGTTTTTAAAATTATTTTTAATGAGTAAATTTAAGACATAACCAAAAATAATTATTTTTATATTCAATTAAATTGTTTTTTTTTTTTTTAAATTATTTCAATTTATTTTTGAGATTATTTTTTAATTTGAATTTGTTGACAAAAGTTAAGAGATTTTTATTATTTAAGAATATATACGATAGATATATGATAGATAATATAGATATATAATAAATTCAAAAAAAAAAAAAATCATTATAATATTAATTAATATCCAGGCAATTGGTGTTGATTAATATATCGTACTTTTTTTTCGAAAGGACTCGGGCTCAAATCTCTAATAAAATAATAGATAATATTTTATTTATATAATATAATACATAGATATATATATAATAGACAAGTAAGTTTGAAATTTTAAAATAAAATTTAAGAACTGACGAAATATTTTTCCAGTATGGTTTGAACTTTGTCACATATTTTAATTAATGCATAAATAGACCTCTAATTCTTAAGGAAGAAAGAAATTTTTAAGAAAAAAAAAATTTGATTTGAATGAAAAAAGTGCAATATTATTGAATTTGTGATGCCTAAATAATATACATATATGAATCATAATATTAATTTTGATGCAAACTTCAACAAATAATTTTGTGAATTACATGAAAATTATTCTGTACATTTATTAAAAATTTTAAAAATCTACCCTTAAATTTTATTCTTAAAAAAATTTCAAAAATACATACATATGTACTTGTTTTTTACTGGTTTACAATTCAATTCAATTTTTAAAATTAAAAATACAAATCATTTTTTATATTATATTACATACATACATTATATTAAAACATAGCAAAACATATAAATTTTTATTAGAATAATTACGAATACTCATTCCAATAATAGTGTATTGTATACATTCAAATAATATACAAATTTATACAATACACACATTTTTTAGCTTTTATTTTTACAAAATGTACTTTCATACACAATTTGTTTATAACTCAAAAAACCTCATACAATTTTCAATGTACATCATATACCTAATACATACTTACATATTATATTCATATTCATTCTTTACACAAAACAGAAAAAAACAAAAAATATGTAGATAAATACTTAAAATTACATAGCTACCTATATTTATATATACATATCTACACTATTCATATCAAACTACATGTATAGCAATAGCATATATTGTATAGAAACATAAAATTCGGAAAAAAAAAAAAAGAAGGAAAACAAAGGCAATAAAATTTTCTAATTACACACAGGTATATCTAATTAAAAAAAAAAATGTATAATATATCGTATAACTAATCATTATCTAATCTAATATATAATGCAGAAAGTGTGTTTGTTTATTTGTTTGTCTCCGATTCATATGAAAACCACCGGTTCGTTTGCACAAAATTTTACAGGAAAATTTTTAGGAGGCTGTAAGGAGCTATAATACGCTATATGTCGTTCGACCGAAATTTGCAAAGGTGTTCTTCTTAGCTTTATCGTTTTACTGAACACATTAGGATGTAATATATTAATCCGATTTGATTCAGCTGAGTTTCTAATCATTTTTTGTTTCCGATCATGTCCGCAATTTTATAAAACTTTATATTATACGAAAATTCTATGTTAGTTGTTTTTATTAGCTTTACATGTCTCAATATTTCTGTAAATTCCTTTAAAGTATAGAAGAAAAAAAAAACTTTCACATTTACATTAGATATGTTTGACATTTTTAGCACATGTTCAAATCTATAATTTTTTTGTTTATTTATGGAATTTCTTTTCTATTATGTTGTAAAAATATACGTCAATTGAAACCTTTGGCTTGCGTTATATTAACTAATTTTATCAAAATTTTAGGAATTTTTCGTCCTACAACATTAAACTCTTGGACTTTTCAGTAGGCTTCATAATGTTGCTCAATATTCAACAACAACAACAATCTCAAAATCGAATTTTCTTTTTTGTAATTAAAATTTCCTTTTATATTTATAAATCATTCCTTTTATATTTTAATTTTATTTCCTAACAAAATTATATTCCAAAAATTAACCAATAAAACAAAAAAATCATATTTATATTTTCTATGTATGTATGTATGTATGAACATACAGTCAATATCGGTTATAACGACATTGAGCTGACCGACAAATTTGGTCGTTATATCCGACAGGTCGTTATAAACAATATCAAAATTTTTTTATTATAAATTAAAAGAAGTATTATTTATTTATTCACCGTTTTTAACAAAAAATAAAAAAAAAATAATAATATGTACTTTACATACATTTAACTGACCTAATGTAACATGCACATCTAAATAAAAATGTTAGAAATATCAAACTAGCACCATAACCAGGCGACAAGTAGGCGGCAAAAAGTAACGGGTCAATCGTTTGATGCTTTTTTTCGTAACTAATAATAATGTATGTATTTTTCTTAATTTTGTTTTTTCGTCGTTATACCTAACCGATAATTTTTTCTTTTTTGAAGTAAAAATAAGTCGTTATAAGTGATGTCGTTATTTCCGATATAAATTTGTTTGAAATTATATGAACTTAAAATCGGGACTTTTAAAAGTGGTCGTAATAAACGATATGTCGTTATAACCAATGTCGTTATAACCGATTTTGACTGTACTTGCAAAATTCTTCATTCAACACCTTAAAACTTCATCAAAACCACAAAATTTAAATATTAAACAATATTTTTCAAATGTCTTGTCAATCGGCATTTTCATAAAAACAAAAAAAAAAAAAAAACAAACAAAACACTTAAACATTTTTATATACATACAATATATGTATTGATGTATAGAAATTCAAGTTTATGTCTTGTATTTTTAATCTAATACAAGCTTTAAAACAAATCAAGTGTCGAATTTTACTCGTTAGATAATATTTTGGATCACAAAATATAAAATAATTTTTTTCACTCATTTTCTTCACGAATAATTACAAAAAATAAAGAAAAACAATTCATGTCAATACATGAAAATTTAACAATGTTTATTCTCATCTGACTTGAAACAACAAGTATAATAACAACTTGACTAACATTTTAATATTAAAAAAAAAATATATATATACATACATATATTTAAATATTAACTTCAAACATTTTTTTTTTTTTTTTTGTCTAAATTTCAAATCAATAGAACAACAACCGAATAATATGAAGACATAATTGCAATAACGATAATAATGCAAAAAAAAAAAAAAAAAAAAAAACATAAAAAAAAGAAACAATATAAAAATTATATCTAACTATTATAACAAGGATATCCAAACAGATACAGATACTAGTATGTAATATTATGTTGTTTCAAAATGTATAACTAAAAAACATCTACTTATCTGTTAAGTAAAACAAAAAAAAAAAAAAAAAAAAAAATAAACAAAAATTAAAACTAAAAGTTTGATATTTATATTTGCAATTTACATAGGTATATACATAACATATGTATATATATTATATGAATATATATGTATTTACATTAATACAATAAATAGACTCTGATTTTTATAAATTCAAGTCAGGTCTTTTTTCTAAGCTAATGTTAAGTTTTTTTTTTTTTTTTTTATAATTTTGTTTGGCTGTTCCTATATTAAAATATATGCAGTTATGCTGCCAAAGTAATTACTTAGTCACAATGGTACTATGGTTATTGTAAGTGAGTCTGACTTTTTGTCTTTTGGGATTGTTTTTCTTTCTCTTTTATTCTCTGTATAAATACAAATATCTCTTTTACCTTCTGTTTTGTTTTTGGATTTTTTTTTTTTTGTTTTTTTTGACGTTTCTTTATTTTGTAATTGTTTGTATGTCTTTTAAATTAATTTTTGTGTGTTTTTTTTTTTTTGTTTTATTGGGGATTTAGAAAACATTGCCAAGATAATTCTATTCCATTTTTTTTTTTTTTTTATGCAAAAATATATAATTTAAATTAAAAAGAAAATATAACATCAAAAACAAAAAAAAAAAATAATTCAAATAAGAATATAAGTATTAAAATAGTTGGAATACTTGTTTAGAAACATATGTTAAAAAAATAAAATCTAAAATTTAAAAAAAAAATAAAATCATGTTCAATAAATTTATAAAGCCGATTGGTTAAATTGTTTATTTAATGTTTTATGTTAATATAATATATATATTTCAAGATTCTCTTATATATATATATATACATATGATATGGCATATGTATATACCATATTAGGATAATTAAAATTCTAAAAACGGATACCATTCAAAAGTTTTTGTATTAGATGAGAATTTATATTACATTTTATTTTACTTAAAGAAAGTTTAACTAAATTAAATATATTCATATATTGGAACGTGAATTAAATTAGATAAAAAAAAAAAATGTTTGTATTAAACAGTAATTTGTTAATTTAATCGGTTTAGATTTCTTTAAATACATATAAAAAAAAAAAAAAACTATATTAACCCTTTCAATAAATTTGTGTACATTAGCAAAACAATTTTATATTTCTGAATCACGTGATTGTATAGCATGTAATGAAAGTGCAAGATAAAGAATAATTAAAACGAATTTTTTGATATTACTAATTGCTAATGTAATTACTAATCTTTTGTAATAACATATATTTATCTTGGAAGCAACAGATGAGCAAAATGATCTTCTTCAGTATTAACACGATTTTAATTATGTATTTTATTTATAACAAAAAAAAAAAAATGATGATTTTATAATTCAGCCAAAATAATTGATCGAAAGCTTTCAATAGCAATATGTATAGACAAAATTTTAAAGTACTATAAATTTCTCCTTTGTAGTAAAAGATCAGGTATAGGAAGATTATAATTGCTTTATGTAATTGCTTTTATTTAATATTAAAAAATAGTAAAAAAAAGTTCTGGGAATGAATTAGAAAACTTTAAATATCGATGGCATTTTTTTTAACATCCATAAAGTCGCTTATTATTCCAATTTGTCTTAATTTCAGTTTCTTTTTAATCATTATTTTTTCTAAACTGTTGGCTGTAACTATTGTACAAATATATATTACATTTGTGGCGCTATATCTATTATCTAATACAAGAATTATTTATTCTCTATTTATTTTGAATTACGGTATTAATTATTATTGCGTTATAAATTAATAATACTGAATATAACTTAATCGTTGTTTAAAGTCAAAATCTTTGACTGATAGGCAAACAAAATTATTGTAATTTTTCAATAAAATTTAGTTTTTATACTCCAATAAAAATTAACATAAAATTAATTTTTCTTATAATTATGTTTCTATAATATTTAATTATTGTATTAATTGTCTTATGTTGTTTTTGTGACACATCAGCCAGTAAATTTTCAGTAAATTCTATATCTAATGTTGAAATTGTTCTGTAACAGATACGTTTTATTTTTCTCCCTTTTTGAGATGATAGGACCCAAATTTTCTTTTTATGTCCTATAGGGCAATTATTTTTCTACACTAAAGATCCAAAACAATTTTAAATAATTCAATAATAAGCAGAAACCAATCATATACAGATAGCATTCTCATGGCTAAAATCTTACAAGGAAAATGTATATTTAATGAAAATTGAGAAAAAACTTTGATTGTATAATTAAAAGAATGATAAAAAAAAAAAATACATTACCATTTTTTTTTTAAATGGAGATAAAAAGTCAAATTTCAAATAAAAGAAAAAAATTATTATTTTACTTTAAAAGTCTAATTCAAATTTCAAATAAAAATTTATAAGCAAATATACGTAATATTATATTTTTATATTGTCTATGTTATATTTAGACTGAATATCTACGATTTAAAAAAAAAAAAGTCATGAAAATCTGTTTGAAAATTACTGAAAAAATGATAAATAATTTACAGATCAAATAATGCTAGTTTTTAAAGCTAAAAAACACACAAACCAACTAAAAAACCAAATTTTTTTTCAATTCCATTTTTTTTTTTTTTTCTTAGATATAATATCCTTAGTTTCACTCTACTCTATCCGAAACTAATTGTAAATATTAAAAAAAACATTATTATTTCTTGTTTAATCCTTCAGATACTCTTTAAATTCACAAATCAATTCTATCTATCTATGTAAACATTACTTTTGTGTCAGACTTTACACGAAATTTAACAGAAAAAAAAACGAAATTTAAACGAAAATAGGAAATAATAAAACGAAATATAATCAATGAATTGTATAGAGAGAGATAAGAAAATGTTTTTTTAAGGACACCAATTTCTAAAGAATTCAACCAAAATGAGATTTCGAAGCAATTTAGAAAAAAGAAAAAAAATAAAATAAAATATTTATTGTGAGGGTGTTTTTCTTTTTTTTTCTTTTGAGAACCGAATCCAATTTTCGTGTTTCTTTAGGAACTTTCAATTTTTTTTTTTTTTTTTTTTTTTTTTACAGTGGAAGAAAAACAAATAAAATTTAAATAAAAAGAAACATATGAAGGAAAAAAAATTCCACTGGGAAAATCCTACTTAAATTTTTCTCTCCAAGAAGTTTTTTTTTTTTTTTTTATAGTCCAATTCTTACAAAATATTCAATCAAAAAAAAAATAAAACAAAAAACAAGAATTGATAAAAAACAAATAGAATAAAAATTGTTTGATCAGAATCGATATACAAAAAAAAAAAATGTATTCAGTATTGTACATATTGAAAATTTCCCATTGAAATTTCACCCCTTTACCGCTCAACTTTTTCTGCTTAACATTCATCTCAAATATATTATCGTATATATATGTAAATATTATAAAATATTTCAATTCAATTTTAAATTTAAATCTTTACTTAAAGATAACATTATTTCAGATAACAGAAAATTAAAATCCTTTAGCGAAAATGAAAAATAGATAGATTAGAAAAATAAAATGAAAGATATATTTATATACGAGTAGAAATAAAAAATAACTAGTTTTTGAAAAAAAAAAAAAAAAAAAACGAGATAAAAAAATAATTTAGAGGTCTTTTTCCGAACCATACAAAATACAAAAAACTATTGTTTAAAGAAAAATTTTAATATATTTAGTACAAACGTGGCAAAAATTTTGCATTTTGATGTTTTTGTATTTAAGTTGTAAATAATTGTTATTTCCTAAACTTAGAAAACTTTTAAAAAACTTTATAACCTAAATTAATTTTTTTTGAATCAAAGAAACTAATAATCTGTATCCTGTAGTCTGTGAAATTATGCAATTAGATTAAATGAAGATTAGGTGAAATAAACAGGATACAAAACAAATAAACGTTTCGATTAAAAAAATTTAAATCTTCTTTTAGGAACGCGTTTGTTTACTTGATAGAAAATTACTTGTTTAAAGCTTGAGATAAATATTACTATATTTTTGTCATATCCAATTTTTACAGTAATTTTTAATAGCTAGTTTTCTAAATCCAAAATGATACATTTAAAATTTTATATTTATGCAAAAGGTTATTAAAACGGAGGTGGCTTATGATGAAATAATACTTACATACATATATATATATCCTGTATAATAATTACCGAATTAGATTACCAAATAGAAAAAGTAGTTGTAATTCAAGCACTGTGTGCCAATTTCTTAATTTATAATTTCTTTAATAAATAATTATATCAGTTTCTAACTCCTCATTGCTAGCTATACCCTAACACTATCACTAAAAGTTACATTCCTTCAAAACAAAATACATTTTAACAGTTATAACGTTCATAAAATCGCTCTAAAACTATTTAAAAATTCAAAAATTTGGCCACCCTTTTCTCATTACATTTTGCTACTAATAAAAAGTTCAAATCATTCAAAATAATTTTATTTGACTTTTTCACTTTCAGTTTATTTTTTCTTAAAAAAAAAAAAAAACTAATACTGATAAAAAAACAATTTTGTTTTAACGTTTTATTATAATTTTACAATTTTTTGTTATTTTATCTTCTTTTTTTTCCTTTTTTCAATTACAATTTTACATTTTTGACATTTTTATTTACTTAGATTTTCCATTATTTTTGTCTTCATTTGCTATAATTTGAATTCTAAAAAATGCTTTTTTAAAAAATCTAATCAAAATAATCGAGAAACAACGAAAATAAAAAAAGAAAAACTTATTTGACTAGTTGGCAATCCAGCTGCTAAAATGAATGGTACCAATGCCATACCAAAATATTTTAAAGAACAAAAAAAAACAAAATTAAATATTTCATATGAGAGTATAAGTATATTAAAAAAAATGATTTTTTAAGTCAACATGAGGTCGAAAATGATATCAAAAATAACAAAAACAACAATTGCAACAACAAATCCAACGGTAATAATGATAGTTTAATCAAAATTTGAAAAAAAAAAAAAAACAAAAAAGTATGGTGAATTTTTCATTTCTGAACAAAAATAAATGCATGCCGTCAATTGACAGCAGGCAGCTTCCAGATGCAACCCCAGTAAAGTTAAAGTTGACAATATTTACGAGTTATATGATACGTATAGGCCATATATAAAAACGGAAACTTTGTTAGGTTATATTCATAGCAATCGATTAAAATTGACAGTCACAATTTTATTTTTTTTTATTTTTTACTATTGTTTGTTAAAAATTACATTTAAGCCGCAAATTTTATACATATACATATATATATAATATATACTTTATATCTATATAAAAAAAAATGTTTAGTAGAGAAAAAAATATATTAAAAATTTTGTTTGGTTAAAACTTTTTTTTCTTTTTTAGTTTCTTTCCTTCTATCTCCTTCTATTTTTTCCTTTACATTTGGGTTCACTGTAAATTTTTTTTTCTTTTATCTTTAGATATAGTAACAATGCAGGTTAAAATTGTTAAGTATCTGCAGTTAAAAATCATTTATCTTTAGATTTTTTGCTACTTATTTTTTTTTTTTGAAAATATTTCGCGGGTGTATTTTTCTATACACTATATAATATATAGATATAATGAAATATAAAGATATAGAATTGTCTATACAAAAGTTAGTAACAAAAGTAAAAACAAAAAAATAAAAAAAAAAACTTAAAATAACTATTAATCACATTTTCCAACTTTATGACTTAATCAACGGCAATAATTCAAAATGACATTTTCCAAAGAAAAATATTAGAGAGAAATAAGGAACAAAAAAAAAATAAACCACAAATGAGAAAAAAGATTTGTAAGTTTTTTTTTGTGTGTTTAGGACCAGTAAAAGGACATGAAAAAGAAGAAAATAAAAAAACAACAAAGAATAAATAAAGGAAAAGATTTTCGAAAAAAAAAAATGATGATAAAATAGTTTTGTTAAATTTAAATGTTGAATTTTAGAAAATCATCTATCATAATATCATATACATATATTTTTAAAATATAAATTTTGATTGAAATCAAGCTATACTTTAATGGTATATTTTTATAAATAAAGGTTTATTATATTTAAGAGATGAAAGTTATAAAAGTTTCAAACATATTTTGAACATTTTTAAGGTTCCTTTTTGTAGTACTTAAAATTTGATTCACCTTACTTTTTTTAACTAACATTTTTGATCAGTCTTTAGTTGATTACTTTATTTATACCAGTTAATAAATAACCGCGTAAAGCACATTTGGCATACAAAATTTAAGATTTCAATTAAAAACATAAGAAAACAATGATAAATGAATGCATGAAAAAGAAGAAGAATATTACTGAAGAATTTTCAATTTCCTAGGGTATTTTTAATTCCGGCTCAAAAATATTATACTCAAGGATGCTGCTATTAGTTGACTATAGTATTTCCCACCTTATGTTCAATTAATATTTAATATCTTTAAATATATGTTATGTTTTCAAAATGGATATCAATTTAAAAAAAATAAATTTAATATCTTAAAAAAAAAAGTAATAACTGGATTAATACGTATTATACACAACTTTAAACTTCCCACATCTATATAATATTATATAGTAACTCTTATATAAAAATTAATTTTATTATACCCGTACGATAGGATCGGGTATAATAAAATTACTCCTCCGTTTGTAACACCTCGAAATAAGCGAGCTAGATATACCTTCAAAGGTATGGATCGGATCAGAAAAAAATTCTATAGCACATAGTTGTATAAGATATATCTTCATTTTGAAAACACCAAACGATTACTACTGTTATTAGCTTTAAAAGTATATATACAATAAATATATATTTGTGGCATACGATGTCTTAATTTACCGTTATGTGAAACTCAAACTTTGCAAAATCTTTCAACCCTTCTATCTTCTAAACGGTTTAAGTTGGAAACTTGAAATTTTGACAGAAGTTAGATCTTTGAAAATAAGTATGAGTCATTTCAAAAATTTATTTTGTTTAGGAGCTGTAAGGGGTCAAAAACTGAAAATTTCCTATTTTTAAACACCTGTAACTTGAGCACCTGTTAAATTTTTTTTGAAGTAATACACAAAAATTAAAGCTTAAACATTATACTCTTATTTCTGTTAATAACTTTTTTTAATAATATAGGGTTACTTTATAATTGACGAAAGTGTTACTTGATTTTTTCAAATTTTCTAACAAATTTCTTTAAGGAATTTTTTTCATTTTGTTTTACTCAATAATTTGAAATTGTTGAGGGTATAATGCGTAGTACATAAAAATGTAAATAAATAAACAACATAACGGTTGCTTGAAGAATTTTTATTTATATGATATTAATATATATACATACTTATATAATATCATGTTTATTTACATATCGTATATGTCACCAGTGAATGAATGATAACAGTATAGATGTATATTATATAGCGCCGTATTTACTTACATATATGTATTTTATTGTACTTATAAGAAATTATTCTGTCAATGGAATATTTAAATATAATATAATATAATATTTAAAATTATATTTGTTATTTTGTACTAAGTAAATTTAATATACATTTACCGCTTAGTATTAAATGGTACTATAGAATATTTTAAAAAGTTTTGGATTGCTAATCGTTATGTGAAAGGTTAGAATCTGCTTTTGAAGGATGTACATATAAACATATAGTTTGAATATATGTACAACCCATAGTTCTAGAAATTATAAAATTCACCCAAATTATTTTAAAATACTAAAATATTTAAAAAATAATATTGTGAGCAGAGTGACAGGCTGTGAACATACTAACGGTTCGTACGGGTATCTAAGAGTTGACAAAGGCAACTGTATTCTTCCTCGTTTTAAATCTAAAATAACATTTAATCTGATAATCAAATTCTAATTTTAACTCTGATTAAATCTAAAAACATATATATGTATGTATATATATATAAGAAACTATAAAAAATTAAAAACAACAATAAAAATATATAGTTTTATTACTCATAACTCATCAACTAAATTTCAAAAAAAAAAAAAAAAAAACACCCACTTTTCATCAGTTCAATTTCAAATTAATTTTTTTTTTTTTGTTTTTATATATGAACGATTTATATTAGCATATTTGTGTCCATTAAATATTAAATCCCGTATATATACAAAAAAATAAAAAGAAGAAAACCAAAAAATCACCATTTCCATTACAAAACATAAAATTTTGTAATAAAAGTGTGATAAAATTAATTTTGTTAATATATTAAATGTCTCTTTTCTTCTTCATTTTCTTACCCTGAGCTCATTTCATTCTCATCATTGACTCACAATAATTAGCATTCACTTTTTATCACATAATTTTTTTTTAACACTATATATTTTATATATTATATATTTATATGTACTAAAAAAAATGAATGGTACGATTTAGTGAGTCGTGATTAAACTCGAGTACTTTTTTTTTTTTTTTTTGTATGCGACAACATACACCACCAGTTTAATACAACACAAGAATTTTTAATTAAAAAAATGGAAATATGTATTATTAACATAAATCTCATATTCTTAATTTTTTTACTCGTTGGTTTTTTTTATTTCTTTGTCATTCAATTTGTTCACCTGGTGTATATATACTTGTACATCTAAATATATTAAGCAATCTATTTGATAAGTATAGGTAGGTATAAAGGTATCTTTATATAAAATTCAAAAGCAATGTCTTATTTTTCAAAGGAACTGAGACTCTTCGAAAACGTACGTATGAAACAGGAAGGTAAAAATACTAAATTTTAGAAAAGAGAAGGTTAAATTTAATGAATTTTCATAATAAGAAATTATTTTAATTTTTGAACTGGAGCTGAAAAAAAAAAATTTTTTTTTTTTTTAATTTTGTAACTAGAATTTTCATTTTCTTCAAAAAAAAACTAAAAGAAAAAAAAAAAGATATTTGTATAAATTTTTCATCGCTGAAATTAAAGTGGCGACAAGCGACCTAATGTACATTTTACACTCATAAATCTTTAAAAAAAAAAATTAAAAACAAAAAAAAAACCAAAAAAAAAAAAGTTTTGGAGCATAGTAAGGAAAAATTTGTGATTATACAAAAAAACAAAAAAAAAAAAAAATGAATTATTTAGCACCTGAAAAAAATAGCAAATAACTACATGTTAATTGCATAAAAAATGAATTATCATAAGTTGTTTTTTTATATTCCATCGCCTAGAACAAAAAAAAAATCGAAAAACATTAAAGTTAACACTAGAACGATCAATTATAAGACAAATGCTTAATTGCAAACAAATGTTTAATTGCAAAATTTTCCGTTTCGACTAATAAACGTAAGAACGCCTAATTTATCATTGGAGAGTCGATTGTATCAACTGATGAATATATAAGATAAATACATTTTAAGCTCATTAAATTATTTGTTAAAACTTATGATTTAAAAGAGGCTCTTTTTAAAACACTATATACAACTTTACATCAGAAAAAAAATTAAAACAGAACAGAAGGATTCCACGTTTAAACAATAAGGGGTGCGTAAATATTGTTTTCTATGACGCATAATTCTTAAAATAATATAAGAGTGTAAAAGTAAAATTTATAATAAAATGTGGGGCCTCGGTGGCCTAGTGGATAAGAGCGTATAAAACACACTGTAAACACCGAGGGAGTGTGAGTACGAATTCCACACACGTCGTAAGAGTTATTCCCCCTTACGACATTTACAGAACGCCTGAAAAAGGAAAGGCTGTGTAATTTCCTGTTCACATTTATGTGACAGAGAAATATAATAAAAATAAAAAAAAATAACATATTATGCATGGAAGGTTGCTTGGCTCTTATACAGTTCCCTACTGAAGGAATGGTCAAATAAAATTTTCCATGAAAATTTGCTTAAGATGTAATTTTACAATATTATATTAATAGTATCTTTACCAACTCATAAATATCCAACTTTCATTTTATTTTAAAATAATTTAATTTACTATAAAAGAAATTTTGCATATATATATATACGTAAATCGAACAATTGCAACAAAAAATCAATAAATTAGTCAAAATTCTTATACACAACAACTATTTAATCAAGAAAAAATTCCGTTAAATTCTTTCTGTATGAAAAAAAAACAAACAAAATTCCTCAAATTCCATCTTATGAAAATCTTTCAAAAAAGACAATTTTTTTTTTTTTTAAATCCTTAAAAGGACCTCTGCACATTTTACATTTTACGTCACACATTTTATTTACTACTTTAACAAACAAAAGTTAAATATTCAGAGTCGTAAACGTGTAATACAGCATTAAGGTATTTGTTTACTCATGTCTACAACATATTATCATCTTTTCTATACTTTCAATAAAACAGTAACCATAAATTATTGTCGAATCGCGGGAACAAAAACGACACTTTGCCAAACCAAAAAAAAAACAACAAAACAACAAAACAAAATTTTCAATAAAATTAAATTTTAAAATTTTTCCAACGTTGTTCTGTTGCTAGTTTCACACCACTGAGTGGCGCTTACATTCATTACATCATCCCATTCCAGCTTATTATCATAATGAATGCGCAATGATTTTTTTTTTGTTGTTTTTTTGTTTTTTTTTTTGTAGAATTTTGTAGTAGAAACACAGATTTTAAGAACTTGGCAAAAAAAAAAAAAAAAACTACCACAACACTTAACACTTTGTATTTAAAACGTTCACTTTAAAACGCTTAAGTAATAAGAATTAAGCTCAACTAGAATGAGATGGTAACATAATACTATAATTATGTAAATGTATATACAAGTATATAAATGTATATAATGTAATACAAAGATTTTATTAAAATATTTTTTTTTTTTTTTTTAAATCGCGTTCCTTTGCACATAATAAGCATTACATTCGCGCGATGATTGCAAACTTTTTTTCTTTTTACGTTTTAGTTTTTATTTTGTTTTTTTTTTTCTTGCTTTACAGGGAACTTAATCAGCAATTAAAACATAATCTTTTGCAAAATTTTATTTATTTTTGTTTTCTATTTTGACAATATATCCATCTCTTTCTAACCAAAGAATTTAAAATTTAACTAACAAATTAACAAAAATAACGAAAATTAACTTCTTTTAATGACCTCAAATGTCATTTGATTATGTTCCATTCATTTGGTTGCACTTGTTGAAACTTCATTGACTTGTCTTTTTTATAATTCAGTTGTTTAATTTTAACTTGTATTGCATATATATATATATATAAATATATATACATATATATATACATTGGTGTTATTGCTACTACTTTAGAAGCAAAAATATATAATAATATAATGACTGACTATAAGCAGAACAACCTCATATATGTACGAGGACAAAATTTAATATGGGGGTAACCACTAAATGACTAAAATATAATAATATGTTCATTTCAACACAAGGAATAAAAAAAGAAAAACCAAAGAAAAACAACTTATAGCGCGTGTTAATAAAATAAGTAAAAATGTTGCTTGTATTGATTATAACATTTTTTTGGCGCTGAATAATGACATTTCTTTTTTTTTTTTTTTTTTTTTGGATAATGATGACACAAAACCAAAAAAAGAACAAAAAAAAAAAAAACTCATACAACAAAAGACTATTTCTTCAAATAAATGTAAGTGGTGAAATGCACTTAAAATAACACCTGATACCTGACAAGTAAATTAAAAAAAAAAAAAATAAAAATTAATAATTTATTAAAGAGAAGAAAAAAAAACGTTGAACATTTAACAAAAATTCAGTAAAAAAAAAAAGAGACAACAAAACGATATATAGTTAATAACATAATGTATCACAAAGATAATGATAAAGCATTTAAAAAAAAAAAGTCCTAAAGTCCTATTAATACATCTAAAGTTTTTTTTTTTTTATTTTGATACAATTGTTTTTATTCTTTTATATAATAACTAAAAATAATTTACCGCTTACATTATTTTAAAAAATTAGTTCACATATCATTTTTATAAAGTTTGAAATGGAACATGGAAAATGGAACATTTCAAACTTTACTTTTATATACTCTCATATAAACAACAAATACTTTTTTATACTCTCATAAAATTTTACTGATTTTTTTTTTTGTTTTTAATAACTAACATTTTAAAATAAAGCTTAATTAACAATTTGATATTACAAATTATTTTTATAAACCTTTTTTGTGTTTTTCTTTTTTTTTTTTTTTTTTTTTGTGTTTTAAATATCTGTTAAAATTTTATTTAAGATACATGTTTCTATCTATAAAATTTTTTATAAAGTGTATAATTATTAATGTTTCTCTTCATCATCATAAAATCTTAAACCTGGAATATTAAATCAAAAAAATTATATTTTAAAATGTAAAATGTTGCACGTATCTATTACACTGCAATTAATAAACAGTTCAACCGTATAGTTAAAATATCACATAGAACTATCATAAAAATAATGATTGACAATTTTTATAGTTTAATATTGATTACTATACATATTATATATATATTATATATATATATATACATATTTATATATATGTATATATTTATATAATAAAATAATATGAACAAGTTTTAAAAAGAGGAGAGGGAGTTGTGACAGAAAGAACTAGACAAAAATGACTGACAGTGGTATTATATTTACGTGCAGATCAAATAATGTTTTAAAAATCATTTAATATTAACAGTAAAAAATGCTATGATTGTATTCATACAGTGTTAGTGTTAAATTTTAATAATACAATTCAATATATAAATGAAGTTATATTATATAGGTATATAAATATTATTAAGTTAAAAATAAAAAAAAAAAAACACATTTATGACAATGTTGAAATATATTAAAATTAAATTAATTTTATAGTTAAAAAAATATATATATATATATATTTATTAGATATGTGAAGTAAAAAGTGTCAAAGTGTGATGACAGGATAATTTTAATACATAATTTCATTTTTTTCTTTTTGTTTTTTATGTATTTTATAAATTAAAAAATATAATTTATTACTTGACAGTGATGAAAATTTTTACTTAGATTTAATAAATTATCAAATTTAACGTCATTGCAAAAATTTTAATTGATATTATTAATATCTTTTATATAATCGATTATATCTCTTTTATAAATGATTTTTCTTTTAAGTTTCATAAATTGTAGTATGTTAATTTAATATTTTAAAAATTACACACTACACACTGTGTTTCAAAATTTGTAATCCATCAAACTCAATTACTTTTAATTTTTATCAAATTTGTATATATATATAGTTTTATTTTTAAGTTTCTGGTATATTATATAATATAGTACCTTGGAAAGTTATAATTTAGAAGAATAAACATAGAAGACAATCTCAAATGTTCCCGAATTTTACATTTCAAAATAAATTTAAATTTTCGTATTTTAAAAATTTACATTTTCGTATCTATAATAAAAATTTAAGCTATGTACCTATCCTTTTTAGCTCATTTTCCACAAAAAAACAAAATTTTTGAAAAATTTGATTATTAGTTTCAATCTGTACGTTCGTCCGTTCGTTCGTTTGTTTGCAAAACTTCTAGAACATTTAAGATAGAGCAATGAAATTTTGCTTTTTACCTTCAGTTAATTACCTTATGCAGGAAGGTGTTATATACTACATATTATAACTCTTGAAGGCTATAGTCACTGTTAGCGAAATAGTAATAATAGTAGGCGGTTTAATAGATAGGGGTTTAATTTCATTATATTGACTAAAGGGGGAGGTGGGTTTAGTCAGTAAGAATGTGATACTATCAAGGAAAATTCTTGGTGTCTTTGAAAAATTCCCACCTCCTTTAGGGGGGTAAAAAATAAAAAATCATGGATGAGTTTAAAAGCCCTATATTTAAATGGGTACATCTCAGGTTCAGCTTAACATGTTTTCAATCTAAAAACGTCAAAATATAGTTTTTTTTACATTTATAAATCAATATTAAAACTATACAACTTTTTAAATTTAATATTCAAATTTACAGTTATGTGAAAAAAAATGTTGCCAAGATATTTTTTCTTTCATTAATGCGGCGCACTTTTAGTTAGAGCCTTGTAATTTTGATAGATGAAGGATCTGTTTAAGAACTATTTGGAGTCAAAACTGACAATTTTAAATTTTTTGACATCTGTCACTTAGATGAATAAATAAATTTTTAATAAATCACCTGTACAAATTTTTTAAAAATAAAATCAAAAAATGAAAACTTCAACATTATAATTTTACATATGTGTTAATGGGTTTTAATTATAGAGGGTTTCCTTAAAATGCAAACAAGTCTTTCTTTATTTTTCATATTTTTCCTTACATATAAAATTGTAAGAAAATTTAAATATTTTTCCTCTGTAAGTCATAGTATTCTAAACTATTTTTCTTATCTTTTGAAAAATGTGCGCCTGTGCGTTCTTTTTATTTCCTCAACTTCACTCAACAAGATCCCTGTCTTTATTTGAGAACACAGAATTTTGTAAAAGGGAAGCTAAGTTTCTTCAGTTTTAGATTCAATATAATTTTCGCTACTTATACCAAAATCAGCAATCAGTTCTTATTATATATACATATAATACGTAAGAATAACACAACAATTTTTTTTTTGTGATTGCAGTAAAGATTTTTGTAAGTGCAAGTTTTCAAAAATTAAATATTCCTATAAGTATTGCTTCAAAGACATAAAACTGTTTTATAATATAATATTTCGATATCAAAGCTCTTTTGCATCCATTTACTAACGTTATCTCCACTGCAATAATATAGAAAACGCTTAACTTTGCTGAAAGTAAGTCATTTTCCGACCTATATTTTAAGTACATATTTCTGACCTGTATGTTTTAAAGTGAATAAATCCAAATTTAATTATTATTAATCAACATTTTTTGGAATTCAACATACATATTTAATAAATATTTCATTACTTCACGCTTATCTTTACCAAATTAAAAAAAAAAAAAATTCATAATATTTCAATCATTTTAATTTGTTTCATTTTTTTATTTTTTTTTTTTTTTACGATTTAAATTTTAATCAAAACTAATATTTTAATTTAGCTTGAACAAATTTAAAAAGAAAAAAAAAAATTTTTAGTGTCTTATTAAAAAAAAAAAAATTTTAACAAAATGTCTACAAATCACCTTTCAAAAATAATAAATCTCTTAATCTAGTAGTATAAACCCTGTATCACCGCTCCCCTTTTTGATTTTTATCACAAGCATAAGAAGTATGTTATCAAATATTTTATTTTGAGTATACATTTTTATTTTGTTATTTTTTTCTTTCATCAAAAAATTGATTTAAAATTCTAATCAACAAGAGATTATAATCTTTAAAATGATCGATTTTTAAAATTCAAATATTTAATTTATTTTTTACATACATGTACATACCTATATGAATGTACATGCAATTTTTTCAATTCTTAAACACAATTCAATCCGATTCGATTTATTATCTAAAATTTAAAATCAATCATTTATTTTTTTTTTTTATAAACCAAAAAAAACGCTTACAAAAAGCAAAAACAATATTTTTTTTTACCATTATTTTAAAAGTGTTCATAAAATACATCTGACTGACTCACAATCAATTCTTTATTATATAGAAAATAGAAAATGCAACCGATCGTATACCAAAATATCATATATGAATCAATAGTTAACTCGCATTTTTCTTAAATATTAACTGAATCATTTAAGAAAACGTTTTTTTTTTTAACAAATTTAATGCGTTTTCTTCAAAAAAAACTTTTCATGTCATAACGGAATACATATTTATTTTTTCGTTTTATTTATTTTCATTGCTTACTGCTGTTGCTGTTGCAGCTGTCATCAAGTCTCTGTCAGAATTAATTTTTCAAGTTAATTAGACAAATAAAAAAAAATAAAAACGAATAACCTCTAAAAAGCTCCCACAATATCGAAAACTTAAATATATATTTACACGAATCATAATTTAAGAATATTGAAAACTCTTGGGTTTCACTTTTTTTTTTTTTTAAATATAATATAGAACGAAGAAAAAAAAAAGTGTCTGTTTTCCTTCCGATCATTTGTGATGTGTCTCATGTCTTGTTCGTTCTTATTTAATACAGATCTAATCGATCGTCATTCGTCTCGACTAATAAACTACAAATATAGTATGCGTATGTATATATTGATATTGTAAATTACAATTTTTCCTAATAATTACCACCCTTTTTACATAATATCTTCTAAACGATTATTTCAAAATTCCAATGATCAGACTGAAAACATTAAAAATAATAAAGATCTATATCATTAGACAGAGAAATCTCAAGCTGAGCCAGAAATCTGTAATATGCTTTATTACCGAACTATAATTGTGGCGTCCCAATATATAAAAGAAAATAAAAAAAAAAAAAAAGACATATTTGCGCGCGTTATTCATAATATTAACATTATATTTAAAATGTTAACTGTTCTTATCATAAATTGTATCTAATATTTTCTTTCTATCTCTTTTACTCTTTAAGCGTATATACAAAAAAAAAAACAGTTGCGTACTGCCATGCGTCGTCAATTTTCTTCTTAGTTCAATTTTTTTAAGTATCTAATATTATTAATATTATTTTATTGAGTTTTAAAAAATATTAAATTGGATTGCGTGTTAAAATTGAATTTATTTTGATCTTGTCTCAGTTAGAAATAGTCATCTACATAGGGTTCATCGAAAAGTATACACTAACACTAAATTATACAAAAAAAAAAAAATCAAAACAAAACAGAAGACTTTAAAAAATTTATTATATTTTTTATAAATTTCTTTCTCTTTCTCGCTTTCAGAAGAAAATTTTAACCAAACTTATGTCTGAGTGTGCATATTATTTTATTATTTGTTGTCAGTGTCAGTTAAATTTTGAGGTTAAATAGATTAATTAATTGGAATTGATAGATTTATAATTGAATTATAATGTCTTAAGTCAAAAAATTGTTTTTTTTATTTTGTTATTTTATTAATTAAAAAAAAAAAAAAAAAGAAAAATTTTAAATTAAAGTTTATACACCAAATCATTTTTAAACAAATATTAAATCATACGATTAAATTGAAATATTGACTGTTTCAATAGTAAATTGCTTTTGTTGAACACAAAATAAAGGAAGGAAACATTTTTTATTTTTTATGTTAATGCAAATCATATGCACAACACATTCAACAGAGGAAAAGTTTATTTTTTGTTTTGCTTCTTAAAATGATTGGCACGTGTACCGCTTTCAAAATTAATTTTAATATATAAGATTAAAAGATAATATGAAATTTTTTTTTTATTCATAAATTTAATAACAAATGACAAATATTGTTTAAAGGAATTTTAAATTTTTTTTATATAAATAATAAAAAAAAAAATATTCGATAACAAGAAAATTTAATTCCCACTCTTTTTTTTTAAAAATAACTAATTTTTTTTTTTAATTTTTTTTCGGAAGTGAATTTTAAATGCAATAAGATATAATTTAAAGTTCAAAAATGCACTTATTCTCACATTAATCACTGAAAAGTACTCTTTTATTAACAATGCCTTGGAGCTACTTCTACTTACTATACTTTATATACCACATTTTAACCAAGAAACACATTCTAAAGATTTCTAATTAAGTGGAAGCAAAAAAAAAAAAATGGTTAAATACCATCATAATCATTAACATCATCACCATTATAATTATCCTAAAACACCTTCTTTTCATATTCGGTGCATAGCATATTAAGAAAAAAAAAAAATTACGAATCACCATTTCATGTCAAATGGTCATTAGAGGAATCATAAAGAAACCAAAATTAATAAAAAAAAAAACGACCCAATTGGATTGGACTAACATTTTAGTTATCAGCTATATGAGCAGCAGTCAACGAAAATATCTAAGTAACTAAGTAACTATCATCAGCTCGTTCATAAATTTTAGTTACTTCTATTCAGGCAGTTTTATTTTGATTACAGTATGCCTGATTGATAATGTGTTGGACAAAATTTTTCCATCCATAGAATATATTTTATTTACTAAATAAATTTGGATATCTAAACTAACTAAGGTTTATATTAATATCTAAGATTCGGAATTCTTATTTGTATCGTATAACTATCTTCATTATATCTATCGTCATCAATCGCACTTAGGCTAACTTTTTTATTAGGTGTCTAATTAAAATGCTACAAGTAAATACATAACTACTCTTTTAACATAAATAATGTATGCATTCTATAGATTTATATTTATAGAAAAAGTCGCCCGAAATATGCAAATTACTGTCAATTTGATAAAAGTATACTTTCCCTAATCCTTTTACCAGAGAAGACGAAAATGTAGGCGATACGATTTAAATTTTGTTATTAAATAAATAAACGAGACTGTTATTTTACAAAACAAAGTCAAAAAGATTGTAACCCAAATATTAAATTAAAGGTATTTCAATTTATGAATTTAATCATGTGATATTGAAAGCTGATGCCGTATATTGTAATTTGAAATGTATGTTAATCGTTGAACGTTGAAAGTTAGTTTGTAGAGGTGCGTTTATTATTAAAATTTAGGAATTAGTTGTATTTTACAAATGGAATTATTACGATTGTCAGAATCAAAACAAATTATTCCAAACAATCCTATAGAAAAATTAATAAAACTTATTTCTGCAAAAGTTATTAAAGATCAAAAGTCTTAATTGTAGTGGTCATGCAAATAAACATTTAACAAAAATCTAATATAAAAGCCAAACAACAATTCGATTTTAAAGTTCACATTTGCAACATTTAAAATACCTACAAGACTAAAGAAAAATTGTATTATCACTAAATTTTGTCCATGACTGTTTTGGGTGAATCTTTTGTGAGGAACTCTTAACTTAAAGTAATGAATAGCAGGTACACTATAGAATATAATATAAATGTATATAATATAAATACAATCATTTTATATAGGATGTCATCATATTTATTTCACATCTTAGGATTTTTATGTGTATCTTTTATATATAAATTTTTTTTCACATATTAAATACAAATGCTTCTCATTATTTTGTCGCGTTTTGCTAAAGCATCATATTACATTTAATGGAAGAGATTAACGCAAATAAAAACGCGAATCAATGTAACCCGCTTGCATCAGAATTTATATTTGAATTTTTTTTTTTTTTTCTGTTGTTTTGGTTTCATTTTACTTTAGTTTTATGATTGTTCAATACATCGGACACATTTTGTGTTATACTTTTGTTTTGGTTTTTCTTAATTTGCACTGCGCTTTTTAGTTATAAAACAGTTTGCCGCAAATTAATGTCAGGTATATATTTATACATTAAACAAAAACCACGTTCATTTTACAAATTATTAAAAAAAAAAACAACAAAATAACAACAACAAGTGTTACCTTAAAAAATGTTGAATTTAATAAAGGTAAATATTAAAAAGTTAAAAAAATATTTTATGTTATTCCTAGGTTTGTATATGTATCGCCTAGAAGCATCTTTTTCTTCCTTCTTTCTTTATTGTCGCCATCATCATTTCGCAACGTAAATGATGCGTTTTTGTTCGTTCATTATATCCAGTAAAAATTAAAAATTGTGCGTTTTTCATGTTTCATGTCCAATATTTTTTTTTTTTGGTTTTTAATAAAAATTATATTGAAAACCGCCACCGCTTCGATTAAATTAAAAAAAAAAAAACAAAAAAAAGAAAAAATAAATAACCAAAGGTGTTAAGAAATTGTGTTAATAGTAGCACAACAACACCTTGTCTTCAAAGTAAAAAAAAAAAAAGTTTATTGCATTTTTAATACTGGGCATAAAACTAGCTTTAAACATTTATACACATTATAATATGATTGCGATATGTACAAGAATAGATTTTTAAAATAGAAGGCTTATGGTTTATTTTATAAAAAAAAAAATGTTTTAACTTTTGCTTCAATTCCATGTACCATCAGGAATTTTGTTTTGTTTTTCTAAGTGAATATTAAATTGAAAAAGTCGCGATATAGCAATGGAGAATATTATAGTCAGAGCATTGAAATTTTTAGATTAAAAACATAAATAAACTTGAAAATTATCTTAAGGTGACATATGTAGGTATGTAATATAGGTACTTTAAAATTGATTGTTAATAGAAAATTTTTAATTTAAAAGAAAATTACTTCAAATTGGATACATAAAATTTATTTTTCTAATTTTCGATTCCTGAATCGATACAAAAATTATATTTTCCACAATTTTATTTATTTTTTTAACTACCGTTATTCATTTTACCGTTACTATTTTAGTATGTGTGATTTTGAAAGTAATAATAAAAAATATTTTCTATATTGTTTTAAGGCTAATTTTCATGGAAAAAATTTCACCCAATATCGGATATTTAAAAAAAGTAAACTATACTTAATATTACCAATAGGAAAGAGAGAGAAAAATAATGAAGTAAAATGTCATGTATATCCATAAGAATGTTGATAGGTACCCATTTTTTCTGTATGTGTTAAAAATATCGGAGATAATTATAGAAAATGTAGCTTCAGGGAGCTGAATTCATCCGATATTATGGCATATCTTCGATATTTTCTGATCGCTTGTACAATTTTATTGTTAATTCATCCGAAATGTTTGTGTTTTTTCTCTGTCACACAAGTAGTGTTTTTGTATCTTCTACCTATGCTCTAACAAATATTGCCGATATTTTTCTTTATGAAAATTAGCCTTTCCCCTTTATTAAACGTACCTTTGACAAATAAAATGAAGTTTATTAATTTTTATTTTAAAACGCGTGCGATATCGTAAGTTTATAATTTTTCTGCGGCGGATTTAATTTAAGTAAAAAAAATCTCTATTTAAATCTATAAGTTTTGTATTTTCAATATAAAATTTAAAATATCAAACTAATATCATTCAACATGACTCAAACGGGGTTCCGTACGAAGAAGGATAAAATATAATTTTTAATTCTTTCAAAGGGCTGTATTGCATACAGTGTTAGAAATCAAATTTTAAATTTAAGAAATTTAAGAAATTCAAAAATTAACATTAAAGTACTTTTAAAATCGACTTCGTTTAGAAATAAGTAAACTTTAACGTTTATTAAATTACATACCTACTAATTATAATTAAACTAATTAATTATTTACAGTCCATTCATTTGATAACAATTTTTTTATAAGACGATATTAACTCCTTAATGGATCCGACGCCAATCAAAATCACAGAAATTTATATAAATGTTTTAATTTTCTTTGTGCAAAATTAGAATAAAATCAGATGTGGCAGCTAATTTAAAGAATACTTTATAGTCTAACAAAAAATTAATTTTTAGAAATTATAGTTTTGCAAATTTTTTTTTCCATTCTTTAATCGTTATATTTTAGTACCTATCCAAAAATTTAAGTAAAAAAAAAACACTTCTATACATTTTCTCACAATTTGTATTCGTATATCTAATTCCAATTCTAATTTATTTATAATTCCAATTTTTATTTTTGCCGACAACTAAAATACAAAACTGCCAAAAAACAAAAGAAAGCCATATACAATCGATTTCAATAAAATATAAAAAAGGAATAAAAAAAATATGAACATTGTGGACTGCATTAGCGGAAAATTGTTTGCAAAGCGGAAAAATTCATTTAAAAAAAAAAACCTTTTTACAAAATTTGTTTTGTATACAATTTCATCTTTATTTTTTTTTTCATTCTCTTTCATTCATTCTTAGGCGATTTCCTTTTTTTTTTTTTTGTACCTATTTCGGGTTGAGATTTTTTTTTTTTTTTAATATTCCTATGGCGAAATGAAAACACAAAAAACTTAGGCAAAACAAAACACTTTGTTTACTGCTAACAAAACAAAACAGAAGCTAATTTTTGGATGACTTGGAGAATATTGAAGTAAAAAGTAGAAAAAAAATTTCATAATATAATTTTACTCGATTTGGATACCAATTGTACAGTATTCTACTATATACAGTATAAGAGTAAAAGTTGCACAAAAAATAAATTTTTTTAAAGCTCTTTAAAATTCCTGAAGTCCTCAAAAAAATATAAAATGCCTCAAAACAAGATAATTTGAATTTTATGAACAAATTATTGAAATTCTTTTCAATTTTCATGATATTACCTGAATACGCACAAACACAATACATATTATAATATAGGAATATATACATATACATATATCATTTTTAATATAATATACAAATTTTCAATATTCCTAATACTTATATTAAATTCTTTCAAAATTACAATATTTTGTTTTTTTCAATAGAATTTGAAGATACATATTTTCCTTTTTTTTTTTATTGTTATTAAAATCATGTTTTTTATTACATGATGAGAAAATGAACAGGTGTTAAAAGAAACGTAATATTTTCAATTTACGTAAGGAAAATTTAAATTTTGCAACTAAAAAAAAAAAAAACAATTTTCGAAAATTCTTAAAAATTTTTTTCTCTATAATATTGAAACTTGCATCAGAACATAATAGTATAGTTGTACTATACGGTAAGGTAACTACAAAATTACACAACAACAAACATTATTACAAAGTAACGCATATAAAATAAACATGATTTTATATATAAATAAGATATTAAGTATTTAAGAAAAAAAATTTTTTTTTAATTGACATTTATTTAAAATAAAGTTGAGATTCGGTTGTTTTATAGTATGTATTATGGTAGATTGATAGTAAAAAAATATATATATATTGGGAATTTTTGGAATAAACGTGCGATATAGGTCGATAAAACCCCTTTCCAGATAAAAATTTCATATAAAAACAGTTAAATTCTGTTCATAACAAAATATTCAAAAAATCTGACAAAACTAAAAATAATGATACAAAAGATGATATCAAAAGAAAATTTATTAAATTTCATTTGAACATAGAATTAATGTTGAATTCAAAGCCAATCCAAAGTCAAAAATTAAAATATAACAAGGCAGAATGTAAACTAACGGTTTTTAAAGGCGCACATTTCCAAAAAGACAATACAAACTGTTTTGAATTGTGACTTTCACCAAAATTTGAAAATTTTTTTAGAATTTCATACAATAAGAAAAAATGTTAAAAATAAAGAGACATTTTCATCAATTTTAAGAGAACTTATACATAATTAAGAAAGACCATTAACACATGGAGCCTCGGTTGCCTAGTTGGTAAAACACCGAGGGAGTGTGGGTTTCGAATTCCACACACATCGTAAGACACCACCCTTACGACATTTACATCCCACACACCCTTATGACATTTACAGCCACGTCTGAACAAGAAAGGCTGTGTAATTTTCTGTCCACATTTATGTGTATGAAAAAAAAAAAAAAAAAATTAACACATGTAAAATTATAAAGTTGAAACTTTAATTTTTTGCCTTTTATTTTAAAAATTTTTTACAGGTGCCTAAGTTACAGGTGTTTAAAAATTGCAAAATTATACTAATTCTAAAAATTATACTAATTCTGTTTCTTATCTCAAAATGGCAAATCCCTATCTAAAAACGTACCGAAGTAATGAAGGAAGAAAAACCATGCAATATTTGATTTTCATATATAACGGTAAATTTAAACACTAAATTTAAAAAAAAAAAAAAAAAATAAGTTTGATATTGATTTATAAAGGTAAAAAAAAGTCCTGTCGAATGGCGTTTTTAAATTTAAAAAATTTTATTTCAGAACTTAAGATATACAAATTTAAAAACGAACTTTTTCAAAGTTTGAGGGGCTGTAGATCCATAATGGATGGGGCTACATGAAAAAATTGTTCTATACAACATTAATTTTTTATGAGATCTACCCATAGTTCAAATTTTATTCTACTCCACCTTTAACGTTGTAGAAGTTTTTTAAACAAATGGGCGGAAGGACCGATAAAGTGAAATTAATAGGCACATTTTTTCAAATTATTTTTGCAAATGTGCTAAAAAGAGTATATCCTTCAAATTACATCATGGTTATTTTTAAAAATCTTTTGCTTTTTGCTCTTTATTTAGTTATTTTTTGAAGCTATTTTAAAAGTGAATTTTAAAAAAAAATATTTAGTGGTTATTAGTTCTATAATATGACATTGGTGACATACGCTTGTAAAATTCAAAAAATATGACTGTCAATGGTTAATTTTACTAAAAAAAGTTCTTCCATTTTATTTTTTAAGTTTTATAAAGGTCAAAAATAAGCACTTTTTATATTTCTAAACTAAATAAAAAAAAATTCTTTAAAAACACAAAAAAAAATTTTTTATTTTTTTTTACAAATATTAATTAAATTTAAATTCTTCAAAATTAAAAATATTTTAAATTTCTTTGTTAAAAATGACATATTAAGTGAATTTTTATCTTAAAATTTTATCTCTAACATGAGTTTTAAATCAAACTTCCATTTCCAAATTACGTGAATAAATGTAAAATTCAGATCAAAAATATTGTCAATAAAATCTAAATTCAAACAACATATACATATATTAAAATTAAATTCAAAAAAAAAAAAAAAAAAAAAAACAAAACAAAAAATAAATATTTTATCTTTAACAAAAATCTAATCTAATTGAAAATCAAGATAAGTAACAAACATTATTAATTTTTTTTTTTATCTGATTTTTTTTTTTTTTTTTTTTTTGATCAGTAATTAATAAAAATGCCTTAACACCTCTAATATAATATAATATATTAATAAAATGTATTTCGAATATTAATTTATTACACCTGTATCCAATATATTGTATTAATATGTGATATAATTATATATATATGTATTTGATTAATGAATATTATTCGATATAATCGATCTTAGCTTTAATCAAAGTGTATTTTTTCTCAATATAAGCCGCTACCATAGTTTTGCTGTTAACCCGTACCATAAAAATCAGGATTTTTTTGTTAAGCGCTTTTTTTTTTTCAATTTTTTTTTATTTTTTTTTTTTTTTTGTTTTCAGTTTGTTTCAAAATTTTAAATGTTGTCGCTGTTGTTTTTTTTTATTTATTTATTTATTTTTTTTTTATTTATCATCAAATTAATAACTAACTTGCAATTAAAATATATATACATATATATTTTTTTTTAATAATAATAATATTATGTACATATGTATGTATGAATAATGAAAAAGTTCACACTTGATAAACAAGATATTTTTTTTTGTTTTTGATTTTCTAGTTGCTGTCATTAAAACGCTTAAACGCAGTAGCAATATAAGTAAAACGCAGTCATAATTACTGCAGCAAGTGTCACCATCTGGCAAAAAACAAAAAAATTAACTTTTTTTTATTGTACAAAAATTATGACGAAACAAAATCAAAACAGCATACAAAAAAAAAATTAAATTGTGTACAAGATGGTAAGTACATGCTAGATAAGTAATATTATTAATGAGTGATATTTTGAAAAGCAAATTAAAATATTATGAATACTTTTATGAATTCCCTTAAAAAAAAAAAATTAAATATTTAGGTTGAGGTGAAGATTAAATTTTTTTTTGTATAATTGAGAATAAAATTTAGGAAAAAAAAACAAAATTCCATATGAACATTACACTATTACACAATAAAAATGAAATGAAACAAACAAGATCTACACTTGTTTATACCTTATATGTACAGTTTTATTAGATTAATCTTACATTATATAGGTATCGATAGATTTGAAATTTTTTTCAAATAATATTTAGAAGAGTCAATTACATTTAATTATATTATAATAGTTAGATTTCGACGAATAAAATTGCATAAGAAAAATTCGAATTATTCGAATTTAAATTGAATTATAATTATAGTCTATTATATTAAAAATATAATTAAAGTAGTTAAAAATTATAGAACTGTCTTAATTGTGGCATTTGGTATAATTATATTTGTATGTCTAAGTTTTACATAAACAGATTAAAAGCAAATATTTTTTAATATAATATTTTGATTTCCATAAGTCAAATTATAATTAAAGTTAAAATAAACCTTAAATAATTGAGGCTTCGGTGGCCTATTGGGTAAGAGCGTATAAAATACGCTGTAAAAACCGAGAGAGTGTGGATTCCAATCCCCATTCCAATTCAAACACGTCGTAAGAGTTATTCCACCTTACGACATTTACAGCCACGCCTGAAAAGAAACGACTGTGTAATTTCCTGTTCACATTTTATGAAAAAAAAAACAAACCTTAAATAATGTAGTTTTTTCAAGATTTTTAATATGAAATTGAAAAAAACTTAATAAAGTGTAAAGTACAATAAATAACAAGCAATGAAAAAACCAAAGGTTTTCAAAAAAGCACATTTCCAAAATTAGTTTTTGGTAAAGAGTACATAAATATTAAGTAGGTATATTGAATAAAATAAATTTATAATAATATAAAAATTTAAGGATAATGTTGCAGCTTTAATATTTCTATATTACATTAAAAAAATGTGAACAGGTGCCCAAATTACACGTGTTTAAAAGTAGTGAATTTTCAGTTTTCGACCCCTTACAGCTACTAAACGGGGAGCGACGCAAACTATTTATTTCCTGAAATAACTCACACTTATTTCTAAGTTAAACCGTTTGAAAGATAGAAGGGGTCCGAAATATTTCCAAAAATTGAGTTTCGCATAATGGTGGATATATTAAAATACCGCATAACAAAGCCACATATTTATTTTATATATATCTATATATTTATAAAGTTTATAAAGCCAAAAAAGAAAATCGTTTGGCGTTTTCAGATTGAAAATATACTTTATAGAACCTGTGTTATAAGAATTTAACGGTAGGACTTTTTCAAACTTTGTAGCGCTATAGCTATAGTTCGGTGGGGCTACAGAAAAAAGTTGTTCCACAAAATTAATTTTTTGGCGATGCATATCCGAAGTTAAAATATCATTGCTTTATTTCAAACGGTGTAGAAGTTTTGTAAACACCCAGTCGGACAGACGGACAAAGTAAAACTAATGAACAAATTTTTTCAAAATTTTTTGAAAATATGCTAATAAAGTGTAATCTCCAAACGTCAAAATCGTTATGGTTTGTGTCTCCTAATTAATTTCAGAAATAAACTATTTAAAATAAACGAGGAAGAACACAGTTGCCTTTATCAACTCTTAGATACCCGTACGAACCGTTAGTATGTTCACAACCTCTCACTCTGCTTACAATATTATTTTTTTTTTAATATTTTATAATTTTAAAATAATTTGGGTGAATTTTATAATTTCTAGGACTATGGGTTGTACATATATTCAAACTATATGTGTATACATTCTTCAAAAGCAGATTCTAACCTTCCGAATAACGATTATCTATCTAACTTTTCCAAATATGCTATAGTACCATTTAATACTAAGCGGCAAATGTATATTAAATTACAAAATAGTAAATATAATTTTAAATATTATATTATATTAATGCGCACGTAGTATATTAATTATATTGTTATAAGTATATCGCCATACATTGCAATATTTCTTTAAAAATATTTCCATTCGTAGAATAATTTCTTATAAGTACAATAAAATACATATATGTATGTATGTAAATACGGCGCTATATAATACACATCTATACTCTTATCATTCATTCATCAGTGACATATATGATATGTAAATAAACATGATATTATATAAGTATGTATGTATATCAATATCATATAAATAAAAATTCTTCAAGCAACCGTTATGTTGTTTATTTATTTACATTTTTTTGTACTACGCATTATATCTTCAACAATTTCAAATTATCGAGTAAAACAAATTCAAAAAATTTGTTGAAGAAATTTGTTAGAAAATTTGAAAAAATCAAGTAACACTTTCGTCAATTATAAAGTAACCCTATATTATTAAAAAAAAGTTGTTAACAGAAATTAGGGTATAATGTTGAAGCTTTAATTTTTGTGTATTACTTCAGAAAAATTTTAACAGGTGTTCAAGTTACAGGTCTTTAAAAATAGGAAATTTTTAGTTTTTGACCCCTTACAGCTCCTAAACGGGGGTGATTAAAAAAAAATTTCTGAAATGACTCATACTTATTTTCAAAGATCTAACTTCTATCAAATTTTCAAGTTTCCAACTTAAACCGTTTAGAAGATAAAAGGGTTAAAGGATTTTGCAAAATTTTAGTCAAAATTCGCATAACGGTAAATTAAGACACCGTATGCCACAACTATATATTTATTGTATATATACTTTTAAAGCTAATAAAAGCAGTAATCGTTTGCCGTTTTCAAAATGAAGATATACCTTATACAACTTGTGCTATAACAATTTAAATATAGAGCTTTTTTGAACCTTTGGGGAGCTGTTACTCCGTAACGGGTGGGGCTACAAAAAAAAGTTAATAAAAATAAAATTAATATTTTTTTGACATCTATCAGCAGTTCCAAAAAAAATGTGGGGATCTTAAAGTTAGGTGTTCGAGAGCTACCCGAAGTTTTGGTCGAAACTCAACCAAAAAAATAGGGAATCTACAAATCGCTTCTAGATTATTTTGTGTAAATTTCAAGATTCTAGCTTTCTTAGTTTTTGAGTTAGCGTGCTGACGGACGGACGGACGGACATGGCTCAATCGACTTAAAATTTTTTTCTGATCCGATCCATACCTTTGAAGGTATATTTAGCTCGCTTATTTCGAGGTGTTACAAACGGAGGAGTAATTTTATTATACCCGATCCTATCGTACGGGTTTAAAAATAAGGTTAGAAGTAAAAATAAATAGAATTTATGTTAACAAGATTAAAAGGTGTGAAAGTGAACAGATTTAAACTCAATTTTGTCAAAAATTAAAAAATCCAAAATTTTGTCAAATCTTCATAACTCGAAAAACAGTAAAAGTGGCCTTAAAGTTCCATCTTTTCTACGTCATTTGATATATTAAATTTAGAAAATTCTAATATTTTAATATAAAAATATTAATTTAAAAAAAAATTTGTTATTTTCAAAATAGAATCAAATAATCAAAATTCATCAATCGGTAGAAAAATACCTGTAAAAAGATTATTACACAGGACAAATAAATACAAAAGTAATTGTGGTAAATATAAAAATAAAATTTATTACGCGAAAATTTATAAGAATAGACATTTCCCCTAAAACAAAAAAAAACATAAAAGAGCAAAATAATGTTTAAGAAATAATATCATTTCTAGAAACTTCGTCTTCCAACATATCCACAATGTGCACTAATATATTCAAAACTTTGGGAACTATTGGAAAGAAACGATTTAATAGTTAAGTACACGATATATTAGTCAATACAGACGTTGACTTAAAACTGACTGAAGACAAAATATATAACGAAATATAACAAATATAAATCAATAATTAGTGATTTCGATCGATTTCTTTTATAATATTATATTAACTAAATTAACTCAGTCTTAAAAACATTAAATCTCCATAAATAGAAATTTATTAATATTACAGATATAATATGTACATACATATATAGAAGAGAAAACAACTAAGAACAAAATCATAACAACTTTATAATAACTCGGAAACAAATTATATTTTGTATATAAACATGTAATTGGAGTGTTACGTCATAAAATAAAAAGTTGAGTAAAATGTCAATAATTGTACAAAACTCTCAGATTATTTTCTAGTAAGAAAAAAAATAAAAAAAAGTCTTTTAAAATCTTAAGTTTTTCCTTATTTAGAATTCATTTAAAACTATTAAAAGTTCACACACACCCATTTTATTTATATTTTTCACATTTACTAATTTTTTTTTTTTTTTTTATCATTTTTATTATTTATTTATTATTAATATTAGAAAAATAAAAACAAAGTAAGTAAATGCGATCATTTGGGTTTTCATTTCAATTTTTACTTTTTTTTTTTAATTTTTTTTATTGTATTTTTACAAAAAAAAAAAAAAAAGCAAAAAATTATAAAAATAAATTTGCATAAGCTGAATCATAATAATAAGTTTTATTTATTTTTTTTTACGCGGCTTTTTTTTATGTATTTTTTTTTTTTATATTATATGTATTTTTTTTTTTTTAATAAATAATCAAAGTCTTTTTGATTGTTTGGTGTAAAAAGCAAAAAAACATTAATGTTTACCCTCTCTTTCTATGATATATAAAATACAAAAACAAAAAAAGAACAAAAAAACAACACAAAAGTAATATTATAAATCTATCGTTCCGCGTATCTTGTCGCAATTTAAATAATTTGTACACCTGTATAATTTATTCATTTATAGCTTGCATATACATAAATTATATATTTATTTATTTATACATATTTATAAACTTAAATATATATATGATGCATTACATTCGCTAAGCGTAATCAATTGCCTTGTAATTCATATTAATTTATTCATAAATAAAATTAAAGGTTCATTTAAATTTTTTCACCAGAAAAATTGTATTATATATAGACTTTTTAATATGATTGAATAATACCATCGTCTGTCAGTATGATTAGAATAAAATACCGAATTTTGTTTACAGTGTTAGATAGGGATTTCAAATTAAAATGCATTACAAAATATTCACTTGTAAAAGAAATAAGTTTTAATACGAAGTACATATAATATACTTCCATTATTTTATTGCAACCAGTAAAATACATAATAAAAGGATTCTGATACCAATTAAATGATTTGAAATTTTTAGCTACGGTCTAAAAATGGCATAAATTGTATACAAGCAAGCTAGAGTTTAAATAGTTAATTGTTTTTAATTTGAGTGAAAACTAACTTTGTTATACGTAAAACACCGTTATAAACAGCAAGTAAAGTCACAAATGTCATAATTGTTTCTACAAATGTCATAAATAGAAGTTATAAAAGATGTAAAATATTAATTTTTAACAATATATATTTTTTTTTTTTTGTTTAAATCTCGTAAATATTTTTCAATTCATTCATCTTTTTCAATAAGATTTCTAACCTATAATTCTTATAATTTCAGTTGACAGAAAAAAGTCTGTTATTACAAAATAACATTTGATTACTAATAAAAATTTGTCATATTGACATTTAAATGTCATTTATTATTTTCAGAATTCAGGGTCTATTTCATACAATAAAAATATCGTAGTCCCTTTTTCCCTTTGGTATTTCAAAAAAAAAAAAAACAGTTTTAAAAAACTTCTTTTTATTTTGACATTTGTGATAGCGTAAAATTAAAATGACATGCTAACATATATATAACATATTTTATGTGTTATATACCGTTTTGTTCTTTTCTTTTCATTTATTTTAAAGAAAACCGCTCAAAATTTACATTTTATTAAAAGAAAGAAAATAAAATAATATTGGAAAAAACAGAAATGAAATAAAAATGTCATATGTGTATATATATGTAAAAATAAAAACAACAGCAAATTAATGTTATTGAAGTTGAAAAATTGATAAATGATCTCGATAATTTGATAATTTTTGCATCAACAAAATTGTTTTTTTTTTTTTTTTTTTTTTTTTTTTAATTTTGTGTAATGAATTTTATTTGTAGTTGTATAATATATTTATTTTTACATAATAAAAATAACATTAATAGTGAAGGAAAATAAAAATGAATAGTGAAAGAAAACAAAATAAATATGTAAGTAAAATATTTGTAAAATATAAAATCAGCGCGCAAAATTAACTGATTGACTGATTGCTCGATAATTTTCTTTAAGAAATTCATTTAAGAAATAAAAAAAAAAAAAAAAAAAAAAAACATGAATTGCTTTTTAAATTTTTGCATACATATAAATTTTCACCTTCAATTATTTTTAATTTCATTCATAATTGTGCATTGTGTGTATCTTATAGATACAAGAAAAACAAAAAATCAATTTTATTATTTTTTTATTTTATTTTTTTTATTTTAAATGACTTTTGAATGTAAATTTACCACAGGTTGTTTTTTTTTTTTACTTTTCTTTTTTTTTATTCTTAATTGCTGTTGTTGTTATTGTAATTTATCAAAATTGCATTTATTGTTTGACATATTGAAAAAAAGGTGGTTATTTATTTATTACTATACGAGGGGAATTAAAAAAGTTTTTTTTTTTTAATAATTATATGAATTTTCAAAAGGTTTCAAAAATTGCTTTTTAATAATATTGAAAATTTAAAAAGGGGTCTCGATGGCCTAGTGGATATAAAATACGCTAAAAATACCGAGGCAATTTCCCTTTACGAATTTAACAGCAAGGAAAGACTGCATAATTCCTTGCCACATTTTAGCTAACTAAAAAAAAAAAAAAATTTAAAAACAAAAAAATAAAAAGAACTTGAAATGTTTTAGAGTACGAAAACTTCTTTTAATTTCATTCTAAAGTTATTGTCATAATCATTAATAATCCTTGATTCAAACTCACATTTATTACAGAATTTTTGAACACATTTTTAAGTCTATAACAAAAGTACAAAGGTACATAATTGCTATATCTATTAATATATTACCAGATTTATTTAAAGTGTTCAAATTCAATATAATTTGAATTTTTTTCTTATTAAATTTTACTTTCAGTTACAGATTTTTAGAAGACAAAGTTTTATGGACATGCACATTGCGAGTAACAAAATATAAAATTAATTACAATTAAATATTTAAATTTTTCTAGTATTCTTCTTTTCAATTAAAATTTCATAAATTATATGTTATAACTTTCTATCAATCTATCCATATATGTATGTATATTGATCGTAACTTGACCGCAACCGCAAAATTTTCCAGTATCTATTATAGTATGATTTTTTTTTTCTATTCCTAACTAAATAACCTAACCCAATATATGATTAATACGGTTAAAAGTATAAAATATTATTTCTTTTTTTTTTTTTTTATATTTTCATCAGACAACATACAAATAATACCACCATAAAAACAAATTTTTGTATAAATTTTAAAATTTAAATCTGAAATAAGAAGGGTATGAGTTCTAGAAAGAAATTAAATTCTATATAATATGGTATAGTAAGAAAACTTTCAATGATGAGTGATTAAAAATCAAGGCAATTACAATGAATTTTACGAGGATAGGAGCGGAAATCATGGAAAGAAACTGTGGAGGTGTGAAACGAAAAAGAGTACTTTATGTTTGTGTGGCACTTTAACTAAATACCATTTATCCTTTTTTGACCAAACAATAGATTATATAACGTTTTTAGTACTCATACACGACCCAGTCAAACGAAGTTAAGTTAACAAACCAAAATTGATTTGAAATCAACAGGCATATTGTAAATAAAGTTATTAATGTTTATCTTAAATCTTTACACTTTGTATAGGTAATCATATGAGTAATATTTGTTCTATCTGTAAGATCTGATACAATTAATACTTCAATTAAATACTACAAAAAGTTAAAGAAATTCAACTTTAGAATAGAGAGCAGTCAAAAAAAAAGGACTAAAATAATTACAAAGATTATTGAAATGGAAACATGAATTTAAGAGAATTACTCGAAAGTAAAAGAAGGCGACTCAATTAACCAATAATTCAATTAAAGAAAAATTGGATTATTATAGAATTTCTCTCTCTCATCTTTTAAATAACAACAAACAAACACAATACAACAAAAAAATGGACAATCTTTCATGTTAAATCTGTTGGAAAATATGAATGAGAAACTGAAAATCAGAAACAGATACACAAAAATTGTCTTATCTTCTATTACACTTATAATTTTTTTTTTATTCGGTACCTTGTCATTTTTTGTTAAATTTGTTGAACTTTCCCATATAAAATCAAACAAAAATTTGAATGGAGACCTACATCAAATAGAAACGAAAAATTTGAATTAATCTTTTTTGTACAGTTGATTTTTATTTCAAATTGTTTTTGTTTACAATAGGGAGATTCAGACAATTTTACTTTTGTTTTTTTTTTTTATGTTCTGTTGTGTGTTTTTATCATGAAATCATCACACATTTTATCTAAGATTTAACTCTTCTTTCTAACATTATTGATGATGCGACAATACGCAATACGCAATCTTTGACACGAATGACAAAATATTGCATCAACCACTATTTTTTTTGGTTTTTTTTTTTTTTTTGTTTTATAGAATAAATCCTGTTTTAAAATCAAAGAATCAAACTAAAATCAATGAAGAAAATCAAAATGGAATGGTACAAGAAAAACAGATTGTTTGAAATATTGTTGATATGCAGATTTTATCATTTTTATTGTTTGTTACATCCTTTCATTTTATTCAGTGATTTGTTTTAATGTTCTCTTTGTTTATTTGATGCTGTTGGAACATATTATTCTATTCTTGATTATAAATCTTACTTCAGATTTAAAGACAACAATTTTCATTATATATATTAATGTAAATCAAGTGAAGTTTTGTTTTTCTTTTTTAAAAAATTAAAGTTTCCATTACAAATTGAAAAAGAAAAGCGGTCTGAAATCAATTTGTTTTAACACACTATCAATTTAAAATAAAATAAAAACTAAAAAAAAATAACATTTTATTTTAATTTATTCATTTGTACTCAGACAATTGATTTTTTTTTTTTTTTTTTTAATAACTTTTATTTTTTGTTATAGTTTTACAGTCTTATAAATATTTTAACCTACAAAACAAAGTTAACAAAAAAGGTTTAATTATTTTAATTTTTTAACATTTAAAAATATTTTAATTTTTTTATGTTAAATTTAATATCTAATAAGTTAAAATTTATTCTAATTGTTTGATTTACAGTATGTTGTATTATTAATATTTATTTATCATTGTAAAATTTTAAAAAAGCAATGTTTAATATTTTTCGTTTTATAAAACTTAACTAACTTAACCTAGCTAAACCTAACTTAAATTTATTTAAAACTAATCTTATAAGCTAAAATAACACAAGTGTTTTTAGATGATATATTAATATGTATTTAACCACCAATAATCTTTTCTTATTATTTTATCTTTTTCTGTTATGCACATATCAAATCTTATATTATCTCCATTAATGTTGCCTGGGATATATTCGATTTTTTTGCATGTAGCCCGTCTACTATAATGAAATAGTATAGGGACATGATCTTGGTTTTGAATATATCCATATTTGTCTAAGAAGATGAAATGCTCAGGAGCTATAAAGCCCGTGAGCAAGGTCTTCTTAATGTACTCCTCATTGTGGTAAAATATATGTGATATTAAACCATTCTCTGGAGTATTTAGTGCTCTATCATAATGACTTCTGATAAATTTTATCATAAAATTATCTATTCTCATGATTTTTGCTTCCTTGTACAAGTATTTATTGGAATAAAAATGCTTGTATTCGGACTCAGGCTTTCTATGTTTATTAATACAAACCCTTATGCACTTTCTTTCGAATTTACGTATTTTTTCCATTAAGCTTGCACTAATGTTGTACCATACAGGTACACCATAGACAAGATTTGGCCTTATTAATGTCTGGTAGCATATTATTTTAACTCTATTGCTAATATTTTTGTTGTAAAAGAGTTTTTTAGCTGCCATAAAGGATTTATTGCCTTTATCTATTGCGTATCTTACATGATCAATGAAGTTCAAGTTTCGATGTAACTGAACTCCAAGATATTTAACGAATTTTTTGTTTGCGAGAGTTGACATAGGCGATTTAACTTTAAATTGTTTCCAATTTTTTCTAATGTCTGAACTAGTTTTGTCAACCGTATTACGGAATAATATGGTTTCACATTTACTGAAGTTCATTTTTAATATCCATATCTTGCAATAATCCTGAACAATGTTAAACATTTTTTGTACATCGTGTTGAATACTATTTACCGTGTCATTCGCAGAGTATATTATAATATCATCCGCGAATGCTAGAGCGTAGTTATTTCCTTTTACTCGATCTAGCATGAATAAGAGATCTGCTATATAGATGGTAAAAAGGATAGGTGCATTAACAATACCTTGCTGAAGGCCATTTTCAATTACGAATGATTTGTCAGACTTGTTATTTTTGCTATATACTAAAAATTTGTTGTTATACAACATATTTTTAATGAGTATAATTAAGCGTGGCGGAAAATTATATTTTATTAATTTGTAGATTAATCCATCCAACCAAACTGAGTTAAAAGCCTTCTCAAAGTCAATCAAGCAGGCCCCAACGCCGTAATTCTTATTTATAAACCAGCAGATATCTGATGTTAATTTGGTTATAGTATTAACGGTACCATGTTTGTGCCTAAACCCAAACTGGTTTTCTGGAATAAGATTGATTGACTTTGCAAAATGTGAAATTTTATCATTTATTATGGTTTCAAATACTTTACTAATGTTTGGCAATAAACTTATCGGTCGATAATTGCTAGGGTTGGTTGGATCTTTGCCAGGTTTCTTTAGCAATATAGTTTTCGATGTTTTCCAAATATGCGGAAAATACGAATTATTTATTGCATTATTGAATAGGATAACATATTTCGAAATTATTAGACCACTTAAATTTTTTAAAACTATGTTTGGGATATTATCGATACCAGAAGAAACTTTATTTTTTAAAGCTTTAAACTTTGAAGAAAGCTCTGACTGGTTTGTGAATTCGCTATTTTCACCTCTTTGCTCAGAAGATTTGTTTGTGTTGGAGAAATTACTCAGAGTTGTGTTAAAATTTATTGTTTGAGAATAATTATTGAATTGTGCTACTTTGTTTATGATTTTGTTATGTATTCTGCTATTTGTTGGTATATTGATTTTGTGAGTGTTTTCAATGTATGAGCCAAGTACATTGTAAATTTGTGATTGATCTTTTATTATAAATTTATTTGTGGTGGTTTTATTTAATTTGCTAAAGTCTATGTTATTTTGAGAAAGTAAAGTAATATAATTTTGGTCTATATGTAGGTTTGAAATTTGATTGTATTTATTTTTACGGAATATTTTATTGATTTCGGGGAACATGTTTGAATTATTTGTTGGAGTTATTTTTTGGAGACGAAATTGCCAGTATTTATTAATTTCTATTTTAATTTGTTGTTTAATTAGTGTATTGATATTATTTAAGAGGCTTTTGAGCAATTGGATTTGTTGATTAGAAAAATTTAATCTTTGCTTTTTGATCTTATGTATATCGCTCATGAGGCTGTGTTTTTTATTTAAAAGAATTTTTAACTTTACTGAGTAGAATTTTTTTAAATTATTTTGATTTTTAATTTTTGGTATAACTTCATCCATAGTTTTAAAAATTATTTCGTTCAATTGTAAAAGGTGATAATCTACATTTTGGTTAGACAAATTGCAGTTATCGAAAATTTTATTGCAATTGTTGGAGTTGTATTTAGAAAAATAGTTTGAATTTAATTTACTTTGGAATTTGCTCCAGTTTACTTTTGAAAATATGAATTTATTACTATGACTTGGTAAGTCTTGCAATAAAAGCTCTTCATTATTGAGTGACGTTGGAATGTAAATGGCAATATGGTCACTATCGTATGGAAGGGTGGTGAGTTTGTTTTGATTTGTTTCAAAACAAATTTTTATTCTAATATCTGTTATCACTAAATCAATGTAAGAATTTGCACGCGGAAGTGTTGGTGCATCAGTTAAAAGTAAGTTACTCTTGTATAAGATTTTGTTGTCTTGTAACCATTTGTATAATTGATTGCCTCGAGTATTGTTAACACAGTTTAACCAAGAAGTATGTTTGGCATTAAAGTCGCCAGTTAATATATAAAAATTATTGAGATTCGAAAGATTTAAAATTTCGAATATTTTTTCTAGTTCTGTTATAAAATTATGTGAATTTCTATTTGATGCATAAATAGAAATTATAAATAATTTTTTTCTTTGTTTTAATTGTAATGATATAATGCATGGTTCAACACATAAAAAATTGTCGAAAATGCTATTATTTACAATATCAAATTGAAAACATTTTTTAATGCATATGGCAACACCCCCGCCATCAATATCGATATTTCGATCATTTCTAATTATGTCATAATTATCCAATGACATGTGGTTAGTTGGCTTTAATTTTGTCTCGCACATGCAAATTATGTCAGGTTTATTGAACTCTACAAAGTGCATAAGAGAAAGCTTTTTGTTGTTGGAGATTAGTGAATTGACGTTTATTGATATTATTTTTAATTTATTATTGTTAATGTTCATTTATAAATTTGTGTTTAATTTTTAAAGATTCCATGCAAAGTTTTATATTGTTCGAATTTTGATTAATTTGTTTTTTAAGTGTAATTGCTTCATTTTGCATATTTAATAAAATGTTTTTTATTTCAAATAAAATATTGTCATTGTTATTATTGGTGTTTAAATTAGAATTAATATTATTAGAATTATTATTGTTATTTTTGGGATTAGAATTATTACGATTTGTGTTATTTTTTACAACATTAGAATATGATACATTTTTATTAATAAAATTGGAATTTATGTGTTTACTTACAATATTTTGTTTTGAACTATCTCTAAGTTTTTGGCGAAGCTCCATTTTTTTAATGTAAACCGGGCATTTGCTGTATGATGCCGGATGGCCATGGTTTCCGCACAAGGTACAGTATAACTTATCTCTTGGGTCTTCTGGAGAAATTGAACACTGATCTGGGCTATGATTTTCGCCACACTTGACACATCTCAACTGCATAGAACAATTAGCCGCTGAATGTGTGAATCGTTGACATTTGGTACATTGTAAATTATTGGATCTTATTAATTTTTCCCATCGTACAATTTGAAAATCTAATACTTTAATCTTCATTATTTCATTGGTCAAGCTATCAGCTGAAGCTTGAACGATATAGTGTGGTAGAGTTATTCCATTGTTAATTGAATATTTGGTGGTTAATCGTGTAACCTTTTCAAATTTTACATTTGCTGTTTCACGTTCTTTTAAGTGGTGGAGAACTTCCTCAGGTGAGTATAAACTATTCAGACCTTTTAGGATTAAGGTTTTCTTTTTTTCAGTTTTGGGTGTGAATGTGAAGTGGTCTATTTTACCCTCTTCAAGTAAAGCACGAGTTTTTTTAAAATCTTCAATACTGTATGTATACAACGATGAGTGTTTTTCATTGTGCTCTTTTATAACAAAATTTTTTATTTCTAATTTGTTTTTTATGAGACATTTTAACTTATCAACTCTAGTGTCGTACATATTTATTGGGGGCATTTTTTGACCTCTTTCGTGCGAAACATTAATAGTTGAGGATATTTTTTCCATTTTATCTTTTTTTGTTGATGTTTTTTTGAGGTTAAGCACGTCAAATGTATCCTGCTCGTGAATTTCAACATTTTTTGGCTCTGATTTGCCGCTAGTATCTTCTTCGGTTTCGCTGTATTCATTGGTTAAATCCATCAATGAACTATAGTAATCTGAGTTGTCTCTTGGTAAACTAGATGATGATGAAGGAAGAAACTTTTTTAAAGCTCTCCGTAGTTCATTATTTTCTTTTATTAATTGTTCAATTAAATTTTCGATACGGCTTGCACCACTTGCAGATTTTTGTTGGTCTTTATTATCACTTTTATCTAGGATTTCTTTAAATCTGACATTTATTGACTCTTTTAATAAGTTTTTTTTTTTTTTTTTCGACGGCATGATTGCTGTCCTTGGGAGGGTGCAATCGGTAGTTATATTGCTTTTTTATTTTTATTTTTTTGAGAATTGTTTTTATTTTTTTCTTTTTTTATTAAAATTTTTTAATAAGATAACTAATCTTAAATAATTTTAAATTTTGATTTTTTATATTATTTTAGCTTTTATTTTCTGAAAGGATAATTACAACCGGCTTCCTTGACAGCTCTTGTAGAACCCTCAGACAATTGAATGCACCTTGATATAATTGCATATTATATAAAATAAATTAAATTTAAAATAAGGAAGAAGTAGATTAGTAGATTTCTTTATGCGCAAAATATCTCATAATTTTTTACATAATTTAAAAAAAAATTTTTTTTTTTTTTAAAGATTATATAATATATATATATACAGTTTATAATTTAAAACAAATATAAGATTGATCGTTCCAATTTTCTTTACTTTAGTTTAGCATCCCGACGAAATAAAAATACTAAATAATTTATAAATCTTTTTCATCTCGGTGGAATCTGTAGAATAAATTCAATATATCAACTGTTAGTTTCTGTCAAATCAAGTGATTATTTTCATGAGTAAATGAGTAAGTGGCTCCACTTAAAGTGGTAAATGAGTAAAGTTTCACTTCACAATCAGAAATTTTAAGAACTCAGTGATTAGTCGATTATTGCTAATATTCAAAAAAAAAAAAAACTGAAAAGTGTCGGTGGAAAATTTTTCAAAATTGAAAAATAAAAACATATTTTGCATCATCTCGGGTACGATCCAGAAAAATTTCTATTGAAAATATTTCATATAGTCTTATTTTTAATTATCATTTTATTTAATTAATAGTTAAATAAAATAAAAAATCAAAAAATTGTCTAGAATCTAGAAAAAATTTAATCTCGGACAGAATCGATAAACGTTTTTCTAGATTGGAAATTTCAAATTTTTCATTAGTAAACTACAGTCAAAAAATAAGAACTTTCCAAAAATGGAAAAATTTACAATGTTTCTAAACTAATTTACAACACTCCGTGAAAACCCTTTATATTTTAATACTTTATAATGAAAAACAAATTAAAATTGAAAATTTTCTATTGGTTGTCAATGAAAAACTTTTGTTGAAAACTCTGGACTCTGAATTGCTTTTTGACAGTTTTTCCAAAAATAAATATCTTTATTCCGAACAAAAACAAAATGCTTTATTTGGCTAAACCCTTAGAATTTTTATTAAACTTTTAGAACATCTACTGGTTTTACTTTTCATAACATATAAATTATTCATCATAAATAATTTTTCAACTTAAAAATTTGCAACTAAAAATCTTTAACCCTAAAAGGAAAATGAACCCAAAAGTTGTAAATAATCTCAGATTCATAAGGAACCAAAAAAATAAAATAAATTCCTCTACTATTGTTTAATATAAACAAATTATAAAAAAGTCAAACATTTCGAAACAAATATATAGAAATACTGTTTTTAAATGAATTTAAAAGATTGAAATAAGTTTAAATTAATATTTTTTTTTTTTTCAAATAAGCCTTCTACTTTTTTTTTCAAAAACCACAATAAATTTAAGTACAAAGTCAAACAATTAAAAAGCTAAGATTTTTAAAATAGATTTAAAATAACTTTTATTATTTTTTAATATGTATCTTGTAGATTATAATGTATGTATACTCTTTCTTTTTGTTTTTTTTTTTTCACTTTTTTGGTTTTTATAAAAGTCAACAATTTTTCATTTTCTTTTTAATTCTTTTCATTTCCTTTTTAATTTAATTTTCATATATTTTTTTAATTCTTCTTTTAATTAAACCAAACAATAATTCAATTTAACCGGAAACCAAAATATACTTAATTAAATTATTTGTAACTTTATCCCAACTATATTCCAACTGTATTTTGTATTTTTCTTTTACTATTTTTAGAACAGACAATAACCTATTATTTATTATTCTTTATAATTGTAACAACAGGAAAAACTAAAATTCTTAAGAACCATTTAATAAATTTCTATTCTCTCTTCTTTTTTCTTTTTTTGTTATTATATTTCTAATTAACCACATTTTAAGAATTATTTCTAGGAAAAAATTAAAACAAAAAAACCTAAAACAGAAAAAAAAAATCAGGAAAACCTCACAAATTCTTCAAAAAACAAAAAAAAAACATATCACATAGATTTTTAACTATATACATGAGAAACTATTATTAATTTTAAGGTTGTAAGGACCAAGGACATTAAAAAAAAACAAAGTAGTACAAAGAAAAAGAAAATAAGTAACCAACGAACTCTTAAATAGTTTTACTGCAGTGGTGTCATTAATTTTCAACTCAAATTACACTTTTGCTTTGCATAAAGGGGAAAAACAAAAAATGAAAAGCAAAATTCCAATTTCCAAAATGACTTCGGTTTTCTTCTTCTGTTTCTTTTTTCTATTACTGGTTTAGTTATAACTTACAAAATGGATAACATTTATATTTCTATTTAAAATTATACATTTATATATACAATATACCTTATATTATAAAAGGATTCGAAATCGTAGAAAATGAAAAGCAAATAACTCCTTAAAAATGTATACAGTATACTAAAGATATTAGTTACATAAAAAAAAAAGAAAAGATTTTAATCTGATTCCTGATTCCATCATCTATATAACATGGTATTAAACTACTAACCTTAGGTTATATATACAAACAATGTATATTTGTATATATATATATATATATATATATATATACATATATACAAACTTATATAAATATATTAAGAGTATAAATATTTGTTATCCTAGTTTACCTTTAGGAGGTCAAATAAATTATCTCACATATTATTTTGTATCTAAGAATGTATATATATTAGTATATATATATATAGAATTTCAGAGTAAATTCATGTTTTCCTCTTTAATGTACTTTTGTAATTTTTTTTTCTAATAAAGAAAAAGGACCTTTTTCTTCCACATTTGAAATGAAATACCATTGAACTTTTTATGTTTTTTTTTTTTTTTTTTTTTTGACTATGAATGATATAATGGAAAGAGAGAGGAAAATAACATTTCAAGATATTTTTCAGATAAAAAAATAAAAAGTATATAAAAAGTATTTAAAAGTATTTTTTAATATTCTTTTAAAACTTTGAAAAAATGAAAAATAAAAAATAGTATTGCATTTCTGAAAATTTCATTATTCTATTTAAAAAATGAGAAATAGGTTAACAATATATATGTATGTATATTATTTGAAATATTTATGTTCGTGATAAAAAGTTGAGAAATCCATAAAGAAATTTTTTATCTATATATTATTATTTCAAAGCAGGATTAAAAATTATTTTCGGGATTGAATTTATAATAAAAAAAAAAAATAATCTTGACAAGAAAGGAATCAAAAAGGATATGTATACTATCATAACGATCAAAAATTGTTTGATTCATTTTCGAATTGCATATGAACCCAGTAAAATTAGTCAACTTTTTAATTTTATATCATAAGTTTTTAGTAATTATTATAGTTTCCTATTATACAGATAGTACTTGAGATAAAAATAACTTAGCCTTTGATAATAAATATTAAAACTATGAAATACTATTATACTAATACTATATACATATGTATATGTTATGTCACAACACAACTAGGGAATCAAGAAGAAAAAATAGATGATCGGAAAAATATCAGAATACTCTAAATCATAGTAGTTTATTTTATTAAAAAATAATGTAAGGTGATTAATTTTATTAATTTTATTAATTATTAATTTTTTTAATTACAATTCAACTTTCACTACACGTCGTAAGAATAATTCCCCCTTACTACATTTTCAGCCATGCCTGAAAATGAAAGGCTGCACTAAAAAAAAAAAAAACTTTCACTAGAATAAAAAAATTTCTATTCTTTATTACTTTAAAATTTTTTCTTATTTTTTTTTATTTTCATTCTTTTTGGCCTTTTTCTTCTCAGTAAATTGATTTTCTTTGTTCATATAATATAAAATATTTTTTGTCATCACTTTTGTCATTTATATTTTATCAATATGACCCCCATTAGCTATTAACTTACTAACAAACTAACAAGCTATTGATTTTGTTTTTTTTTTTTGTCTTGATTGTCTTATGATGTTAAACCGCCACAATAATTTTACAGTTTCAGATTCAACATATACAAAATATCCATGACGAAATGGATTAATACAAAAACACAAAAAACAAAACAAAAAACACAAAATAAATTCAATTGCCTCAACGTATCGCCTGTACAATATCAGCCTTAAAGTTATAAGCACCCGCGCATAATATTCATTTTATACACATTATACATCGATCCAAGAAAATTGATTTGAGATTTTTTTTTTTTTCTTGTGTTGTGAAAAATACCCGTGAATTCTTTTACCGTTTAACAAATTCAGATAAAATTTAAATGTATTGTGTGTGTCAGTTGTTAGATGAAAATTACTTTATACATTAGGTATACTGTAAATAAGTAGGTGTATATAGATATGAAAATTGCACTAACTGGGAAGCATAATAGAAATAATTGTGAAAAAAGATACAATATAAAAAATTTAAAATATTTTGCATGCATTGCGTGCGATATTTCGAATGCTTTCATTTTTTATTTTCTTTTTTTTTTCAGTGTTTTTTAATAGATGCCGCCACCAACATAGATTTGTGTTTTTTTCTTTTTTTTTGTTAAACCAAGTCGTATCTTAAAAGGCGTCTAATTCAAATGATATCGTACAATAAACAGTACTGTATGTTATTATTTTTCATTTAACGCGATATTTTATATGATTATAAGAAAATTTAACGCCCGTTGTTTTTTTTTTCTGCCTATAGCGACAATCTAAACATTTCATCGTAAATAATTTTGAACGTTTGCAAATTATTTTATATACAAAAAGAAAATTATTTTATGTGCGAAAATTTTACTAAAATGGAATTTTATGACATTTTTTTTTTTTTATATATTACTTTTGCTTTGTATATTGCAAAGAAATTGTTATTACAAGATTAAAAAGAGATAGAAATGTGTAAAGAAAAAGTAAAGAACTTGATAATTGTATTAGTTTGAATTAAATTCTAAAATTCAAAAATAAAAAAGGTTAAACGGGGAATTTACAGCGATATAACGTGATACCAATATCGAAGTTTATTTAAAATCAAAGTGTTTGCTATACAATTTCGAGATTTCTTCTATTACAAGAATATGAACTACATCTATTACAAAAAAAAAAAATTATTTTCAAATGTCCCAAAAAGTGTATAAAGTGAAATATACTATAATTTTTTTTTTGTTTTGGTTCATTATTTTTTCATTTAATCTTTTCCATTCCCACAACATACAGCACTTTTTTGTATAAATTGACACTTGACAATATTGACAATTAAAACTGTCACATTTTAACAAATCACTTAATTAAACATTTATTTTGTGGTATATTAATATTTTATTAATTGATTTTGATAATAAAACATGATATGATGATTATTATAATTTTTAGTGAAAAAGTTATTTGTCACTAAAAATTTTCAAATATTTATTAATGCATTTTAAAATTTTCAATTTAAAGATTATGATAAAATATTTACATAGATTTTAAATATTTTTATTTGTTTTGAATTTACCAAATTGAATGGTAATAATTAAAAAATAATTTAAATTTTTTTTAGAGTCAATATTTGGAAAAAAATTTAAAAAATTTTTCTATTAATTTGTATAAATCTTCTTTTTTTTTTTGGTCTTGGAATTTTTTCCCCAAATAAAATTAAATTGAATGGCTATTTAAAAATATGTTGCCAATGAAAGTAAATTTATATACTGTAAAAGTTAATATAAACATATTATACTATAATGATTAAATGACTCATGACGTTAATTATTAAAAAACCGTTCACTGACAGTAAAAAAATGGCAATTCACGAAAATATAGAATAATCGAGTTGCTACGACATCATATATCATGTTTATAGAATATATTTAGTTCCAAATGAATTTTTAATTTCAAACTCTATGGTTTTTCTATTATTTTCTATTATTATTATTTCATACTTTACCACTATGGTTTTTCTATTGAAGGTTTAAAACTTCTATGAAATTTTAAAATAAACGACATCAATTATAGATGTCAATAGAAAGGAAATGCTCAAAAACTTATTATTCTTTTTCTAAACGAAAAAAAAAACATTTAAAACCGTTTTAAAACGGATTTTAATTGCGTTTCTTAAATTTCTTTAAAACTTTCCTTTTTTTTTTTTTTGCTTTTTATCAATAATACAAAAAAATGTCTTCGAATATTTAAACGTACATTCTATCATTTACCATATAATAAAAACAGATTATCCAACATTACGAAAAATTGATATTTTTTAATTATTTTTTTATACCTATTAATTTATTTTTTTTTTTTATTTTTTATTTTTTCTATTCCAATAATTTGACCTCAAAATTCTTTTTGAAGATTTTTTAATTTTTTTAATGAACTCTACTCAAAATATCATCGCCCCTGCACATTATTTTCAATTTCATTTTCTTTAGGTTTTTTTTTTTTCTTTAAAATTTTCCTAAATAACAAAAAAAAAGTAACAAAATGTTACGCAAAATATAAAATTTTTTTTTCAACATACGCACTCACATTCTTATTCCATAACCAAGGCAAACATCGTACAACTTTATCACTTATATATATACACACATACACACACCATCATGGCAATAACACCAACACAAATACAAGAAATACGTTTTTTTTTTTTTTGGTTTAAATTTCAAAGAATTTTTAAAAGACTGTTCAATCATTCATACCCATTATTATAATTGTTGTTGTTATTATTATAGTTATTGTTTAAAAATCAATGTATACACATATACATACATAATGTGTATATTAAAAATATTAGGCGCCATCTGATTCCTTAAAGTCGATTTTCCGGTAATTCTAATAAAAATTTAAATACAACTATGATATTTTATGGGTATTTTTTCCGTAAATTTTCCATATTGCAAAAATTTTCACAAATTCAAAGAATCCACATAAGAGTTATTGGATTAATATAAAACATGTGCAATCCTTATTTGGAAGGTTGCTTTTTAAAATAGATATATAAGAAAAATTGTAAACAAAAAAAAAAAAAAGAAAACAAAAACAATTCGGTTATGTTAATTTGCGTTTATTTGCGTTTTACGATTCATCACACATTATTGAATGTTGTGTAGTTGTTCTAATAGAAATAATTTTTTGAGAAAATTATAACAATTACTATTCGATATAAGCCTGTCTTTCAATTAAATCTGAGTACAAGTACTTGTACTTTAATACAAGTAACTATTAAATAAAATGAATTTATTCTTTTTACTTTCATACAGGTTCGGTGTTTACAAATTTTAAAATTTAGTAGCATTAGACCTTTTTTTTTTATATTAAAAGTAACTCACAATTTAAATTCAGTAGCTAACTTAGTTTCGTTAAGAAACTGAAGATAGAAATCAAAGAAATTTTAGAAAAAGTTAAGAGCAATCTAAAAATCTTTCTCATTCACTTTCGAACTTTAACATAAAGCCTGATAAACTTGAGTTGTTTTATTTATTTTATTAACACCCATAAAAAACCAAATTAAACGAAATTCGAAAAATATCAAAAATTTAAATTTTATTCGAGCAATTCGTTCAAACAGGCCTAATTTTATTTTCTTCCATTGATTTGTATTTAATTGATCCAGTCTTTTTCAATTATTGTATGTAGGCCTAACTGAATAACCTTTCGACAATTTAAAATTGATTTAAACATTTTTCACCATAATCTAAGTATATACTCACAATTGTAACAGTTAAGTCTTTAAGAAAATACAGTAATGAATTATGAAACACAACAAGGGTCTGAAAGCGACACAGCAATAATTAAAATTAAAGAGAGAAAAGAGCAAGTAAAGCTATACTTTCACAAACAATTTGTTTTGTAGTGTTGCCATACATTTATTATCATAGAAATATTAGAAAGCTGCGTGTAAAAAAACGAAAATTCTATACAATTTGAAAAGTTGCAATATAAAAAATATGTTTTATACTTTTTAGCTGTTTTTATTATTGTTGCTATTGTTGTAACAATTTTGAACAAGATTTTGATTAATTCGTATTTTAATATTACTTTTGTTTTTTTTTTTTTTTTGTTTGCTTTAGATTTTAGTTTATTTTGAAAATTCTCTTGTTGTGACTTAATTTTTTTTCCCAACTTCATTTTTTTTCTTTCAATTTTTTATTTTTTTCTGGTTTTTTTTTTTTTTTGTGGAATTTTTCTAATAAGTTTCCTTCAATGAATTTGATACCCACTTCAAGTCAAGTTAAGTTAAGTCTATTATATATGATTGAATTGAAAAAAAAAATATTTTTGTTTTTTTTTTTCTTCTAGAGTAAATTGAAAGTTCATAAAAAATAAAAATGTTTTTTCATTTTTTTAAGATTTAATAGTTATTATATTTTGATGAATTGTATTACATTATACTGGAAGTGTGTTGTGACAGTATAAATAATAATAAGTAATGCGGAGGAAGGTTTTTAATGAAGGCAACTTTTATTATTATTATATTATTTCTTTATTTTTATCATTTATTACTTCATTGATATATAATTTAATTGAAATAATGATAATTATAATGATTACAAACGATTATCGAATACTATATTGTAAAAGTAGCACATAAATACTTTTCAATTTAAGGTTCAATTAAAAAATCATCTGAAATTTTATACCTAACCACATCAATAAAATAGAAAATTAAATAATTATTTGAATTGTCATCAAATTAATTGTCATCAAACAAAAAGATTTTTGTTTGTTTTATAAAAAATAAAGTTTTGAATAAAAAAAACTTCATTAGGTTTTTACCGACTGCATACATGAATGTATAAGGTAGGTATTGTTTCTATATCAAAAATTTGTACCCGAGATTTTTACAAAAATGCATTACTCCGGTGCATAGAAACCTGTACAATTTCTTTAGTGTGATATCAGTCTGTGTGTATGCGTATGAGTGTATATGGCTGTGGGTACAGCTTAAACGATCAAGCATAATTTTTTGAAATTTCATATTTAAGAGTTTGACGTAAATATCTGGGATTGATAACCTTTTGAAGCAAATCGGACAATCGAAAGTGGTAATTTACTACTGTAGTTTGATGTATGAATGTACATAATATTTTTATGTTATTGAATAAAAAAAAATGTTATTGAATTCTTGGTAGTTATTTTGCATTATGCTTTTGATCTAATACAGTCGGTTCTGTAGTCGAGACAGTTGATTTTTTTTTTCTTTAATTTGAACCTCTTCAAAATTTTGGATCATATTTTTAATGTCAAATTTTCAATTTTGTCGACTCTTAATTTTTGGTACAATAAATGTAGGAACTGTTTATGGCTGATGCAATTTCTATTTGATTATTAATTTAAATTTTCTACCTATAAAATCATTTTCTTAATTATTTTCTTACTTTTATAATTTGCAAACATTTTTACAAAAAGATTTATAACAATAATTATTCAAAAACCAAAGAATTTAAAGGGCAAAACAAAAAAAAACAAATCATTTTCTAAGCAGAATAAATTTGAATAATTTCACTTTTTATATATGAAGCAAAACAAAAAAATCACATCAAAACAATTTGTTTACTTGTATTTGAGGCACTTTGGCTTAAAACATTAACAATAACAACAACAGAATTTACAAAACTTTATAATTGACTTGAAAAAAAAATTACATTTAGAATTCTATTCGTAAATCTGAAAAACTAAAATCATGTTGAAAATCTATCATCAATTCAATTGACCATAGGACAAACAATACAACATAACACTAGAGTACTATATAGGAGGAAATAAATAATAGCAAATAACAATAGAATATAAGGAAAATAAGGTAATCTCTCAATTTTTCTGTTATTTTGTTTACTTTCTTTTTTTTTGTCTTTTTTTTCATTTTTAACAACATTTTTTTTTTGGTTGGGAAAAACATGGACACCATACTAATTCTATCCACTAAACATTCATCATTTTTTTTTTTGTTTTGTTTTGGTTTCCTAACTGTCCCATTGAATCTATATGCTTGCTTCTTAGTTATATGGTTATATTTATTTTATAAATTATCCTATTCAACAGAATTACTAGTACTTACATGATTTTCGTGATTCTAATAATATTACTTTGGATTTGTTTTGAATCTATGTATATTTAAACACTATATATAAAAATTAACGAATCTGTAGCCCTTTCTTAGACCTTATTCTTAGTCCCTTTATTCTATTATATGCATCTATAGAAGTCTGAAATAGGAATATATCTATAACTGGCTCCCCAGATATATACTTAAATCTTTACTATATTCAGACCTCTCTTTATTATACTTAATATATTATATGATCTTAATTAAAGTGGGCAAATATCTTTTAAATTTAATTTTCTTATTTTGTTTTTAATTTAATAAAAAAAAAACATTTTAATTTTATTTTTTTGATTTTATTTATTTATTTATATTAATATTACAAATCACATAGGATATTGTAATATTACAAAATTATTTGGTGGCAAGGGGGATTTGTTTTTCAATTTTTCATTTATTTATTTATATTAATATTACATACATAAATGTAATGCATTATTATTGAACCATCGGCTACCAAGACCATTATAGGTTTTTTATACTATTATTAAATTATATACTAATATTATTTATTTTGTTTATATTATATACTATATATTTACATTATATTTGGTCGTAATCAATTTTTCGTTGATAATTTTTTTTAAAAGAATTTTATTTTTTGCATATTTTTAGGAGCAAATTTCATATTTCAACTGTTATGTAAAGAATTTTATTACTATAGTGTATATACAAAATCGGAAATCACTAAAATTTTTAGTTTTTAAACAAATAAATCCGTAATAAAGTTGTAAGAAGTGACAATGAACAAATGACGGCGTACTTTCTTATATAAATACATGCTTCTGAGTTCTGACTACTCATATTGAATTTAAAACAATTAAAATGAATGATAAGAAAAATATTTTTTAACATTCTATACAATATACCAAAAAAAATTAACATTTTCGTTTTCATTAATAATGCTTGTTGTTGTTTTTTTGTATCTGCTCACGTATTTGTGTATATAAAGTAAATTGATTAACATACCTACGTAGTAATTTAACAATTTTGATCTTAAGCTTTTAAGTTTTGGCTAATTTTTGTAATAATTTATATATTATTATTGAAACTTTTAAATTTATTTATATGTATTGAAATTATGTATAGAAATTTCGAGAGAGAAAAAAAAAGGATATTTAAAAAAAAAGAAAAAATCTGTACGTAACTATTCAAATTTTCAAATTTCGGTTGAATTTTTTTGAAAATAATCATCAAAATACAATTGAAAGGATTTCCCAAGCATTTATTCTAAAAATAAGTATCTTCATATTCCATTTTTATTTTAAAAAAAAAATATAACCATCACTTATGGAATTTTGAAAAGTGAATGAGAAATAAATATTTGAAAATAGAGGTTTTTCAAATTTTTAGTTTCGCTAGCTGAGAAAAAGCGTAATGTGTGGTACTACATAAAAAAATTTCATTTTAAAATGAAACTTACCCATGATTGAAATTTCAGTGATTTTTCTAAAACGATGTGTCAGTTTTGTAAACAGATGGATGTACTGAGCAAAACTAATAAGAAAATTTTTCAAACCTTTTTTTTAAAAAAAGGTTCTAAAAATATAAGAAATATAATTGAATTTGAGTTAAATTTTTGATTTAAAGAATTTAAATGATAGTGAAAACATAATTTATGTATGCTGCGATGCGAAAAAATTAAACAGTAGTTCAATATCGAAAAGTAAATAAAGTATAGAAATAAAAAAATCTAGTAATTCTTTTAATTTTTTAAATAGCACACATAAATTTCTCGAAATTAGAGCCACAGCTATGTATAAACTTATAAAAACTTATTAAAACCATCACAAGTCAACTTTGGACTATGAATGAAATAATATTGGAAATGAATATTTACCAAAACCTAAATATAAATTTATAAAGAAATTTTATGTAAGCATTCTGTACATTAATGTTTTAGTATTTATTGTACAATTTAATCTTTCGTTTAAAGAAATTTAAAAAAATATATAACTTCGAAAATAACAACCTTTCATATTGAAACTAATCGACACTTTACTTAAATCGATCAGAAAAAGAATGAAGTCATTCTAAAATTTTAAGGCATGCTTTAAATTTATAGACATTTGATTATTCGCGTATATTATTAGCTCAGTTATAAGCACAATTTGAATTAAATAACTTTCATGTATATCAAAACAAGTCTTATATCTATGAAAAATTTAATAAATGAAGATATTTTATTTTTTTAGTTCCTTTATATAAATTTACTTTTTGCAATCTGTACAAATCTCTTAATTCAATTTTAATTTTTATTTTTTTTTTTTTTTATTAAATTTTTTAAATAAATTCAAGATAAAATAAAAAACAAAATAAAAAATTAAAAATATAGCGACTCAATTTAAAATTCATTTAACATAAACCTTCAATTAGAGCACGTCTCCATATCAATTTTCTTTCTTTTCCTTATATTTTTTTTTTTATTTTTATTGTTCTTTAAAACCTTTTAATATTCGCTATAATACACTAATTTAAAAGATTTATGACCGTATTTAATCCAATCATTTTTATGTTTTTTTTGTTTTTTATATTTCTTTCAAAAACTAATCCAACATCAGTAACATACATTACGAACATCTCACGCGCGTGTTCTTTTTTTTTCTAAACCATCTCAATTACCCCATCATCCATCGGGCAACTTCACAAAAATAAAAAAAAAATAAAAAAAAAAACTAAAATTAACAAAAACATAAACCAAATTCTTCTCATCAAATCATCAACCAAAAAAAAGCAAAACCTACAAATAAAAAATCTGCATTCACCTTGCGCAATCATAATTGCATCTGCATCACTATCAAATAACATAACAGACAACAAGATGCTGTTACTTTAAACCATCACATCATAGATTTAAAGTTCTTAAGCGTTAGTTAAATAGTTCTGTTAGTTGTTTGTTATGTTGTGTGATGAGGCGTCGTGCTAACCTGGTAATCATTTCAATTTTAAAAATCACCATCATCAGCCGTACATCTATCTATATGTATTATAACATAATATTTTATTTTTTTGTGTTTTTTTATATAAAACTTTAAAAAAATGTTGATTTGTTGTTAATCCAACTAAGAAATAGGAAGAAAAAAGTAAAAGATAATGATGTTGCTGATGATGATGATGACTATGATGATCGTGAAAATAATGATGATAAAACAATGATGATGACTTTAATGCATCTCAGAAAAAAAATTTACGATCAATTTAATAAGTGTATATTATATACATATGTATATGCATTCATATATATAATACTGTAGCGGGCGGAATTAATGATTGTTAATCAAGCAGCGCCTTAATCATCATTTCACTATCATTGAAGTCATTTAATCATACAAAGATCGTTATATGAATATATGTACGTAAATCGTTATATATGTAAGTATGTACATAGATCTAAATATTTAAATACTTCAATGTGATTTACTATATTTTTGTTGCATAATTATTCAGATAATTTAAAAAAAAAGGTATGTACATATATGCATTTTATCCAAGCGCCGCACTCATCTTTCTTTATTTTTTGCATATTTTTCAAAAATAAATTTTGTTATTAGTTCTGCTTTGTCTGTCAGCTTGTCCATACTTCTGTTTGTTTATAAAAACTTCTAGACCGTTTGAGATGAATCAACAGGTAATCTCTCAAGCTTTATAATTTTCGTATTTAAATTTTTCGTATTTTTTATGTGAAAGTAATTTTGGTGAATATCCGGGACGGCTTTTACTCAAAATCTTAAAATTTTGAGAGGGAGAAAATGTTTAAAAATAAGAATAAGTTTTCTCGTTATATAGTACTTTCGTGTGTTTAAGAGCTATTAGAGGTTATTAATGGAAAATTAGTTATTTTTAGACACCTGTAACTTGGACACCTGTGTAAATTTGCCTAAACTAAAACACAAAAATTAATTGTTATAATTGAATAATTGCTAGAATTCTTTTTATTGCCTTTTTAAAAATGTTAGCTTTTAAAAACCTTTAATTTTGCATACTACCTTATTTTATTTTAGAATACATCATGAATAATAAAATAAAACAAAATTTCATATTACATATAAACCCAAAGAACAAATGATCGAAACACGCTTAAAAAAAGGTTAAAAAATGAATCTATATTTATCTGATCAAAAGTATCCAAAAAGTTTTTATATAGTGACCAAATAAAGTATTTTCTAGTGAAAGTATTTTCTAAAAATCCAAAGAGTGACTTAATTTAGCAAGAATAACCAAGAAGATTATAATTTTTTTGATCCGAGTTTGTATGGCAATATTAAAGTAGATATCAAGGTAACATTTAAAGATTCCAGTTAAAATAAAATGAAAAAGTTATAAGAATAATATTGAGAACATTAAATTAATAATAATAATATTGAGAACATTAAATAAACCAGTATGGAACATTTTAAGCCTATAGAGCAACAATTTATTTTGTTGTTTTGTGCAAAAAAAAAATATAATAAAAAAGTAAGGGATGGAATTTGAAGATATAATATTCAGAAATAAAAAGGTAACTTTAGAAAGATCTCAAAACTTTTGGATAAGAACAGTTAACCATGACTAAAGAACACGTGAGGATAAAGTAGAAAGTAGACAAAGTAGAAAGTACAATTTCAACCTAATAAGCTGTTGTGTATAAAGTATAAAATACAACAAGTTGTCATGTTTTAATAAACATTCGTTTTTCTGAATGCTTTAAATATAATTTGAATAAAATATAAAACATATTATAGTAATAATGTTTCTAAATTTTATATATCCAGGTTGGGGCCTCGGTGGCCTTGTAAGTATAAGCGTATAAAATACGATGTAAACACTGAGGGAGTGTGGGATCGAATCTCATACAAGTCGTACGAGTTATTCCCCCTTACAACATTTACAGCCACGCCTGAAAAGGAAAGACTGTGTAATTTCTTTTTCACATTTATGTAGCAGAGAAATGCACTAAAAAAAAATATAAAAAAAATGTTATATATCATCATAATATAATATAATATATTATTATAATCATAATAATAATATATGTATAGTGATTTACTATGATCATATTAATAATAAATGTAAAGCACAAAAAATGTTAAGAGATCATATTCGTGTATTAAGTGATCTATAATGTCAGAAAATTTTCCTAAGAACATTTTTTTTTTTATATTTGGATTGAGGCAATACATTTTAAGTAAGTAGTACCTAATTCACGAAAAATCTACACTTACAACAACAACAACAATTACAGCATTTAAAACAGCAGTATATCATCATAGTGTACATATTTTTTTTTTTCCTTTATTTTTGAATCAAATTTAATTTTACTGTAGATTATATAAATACATAATATAAACATATATAATATATATATACATATATGTATGTAATAGATGAAATTGTTGGACAGCATTAATTAAAGTAATCAGTACAAAATCTTTTTTCATATAATAATCACCATAAAAATGATATTGATGATGATTCAAAAGAATTTCGAAATACTATAGGATTTAATTTAAAAAAAAAAAAAGAAAGAAAAATTTCTTCTTCATAAAAAACAACAACAAAAAAAAAAAAAAAATATTTAAACTGTAACAAATGAAGAAAAGATTTTTTTTGTTTTTTTTTTTTTCGTAAAAATTGCGCGGATTGTGATGACAGATTGTTGCCTGCGGATAGTATGGGGCCAAAAACTGAAAGGAATAAATCTGAATGAAAAAAATATCTCTTTGAATGGGTAGACCATTTTGGGTTAAAATAATAAACGAATTCAAGTGGTTTTATTATACTCTTTCAATCATAATCCTTAACTTTATATAAATAGTATACACATAATATATTCAAACTTTAACTTAGATTTTCTATCGTTATTACTTAATCTATTGAAAATTATTCTTGTAATTAGTGAAGTAAAGTAACAAAAAGTAAAAAAAAAAAAACAATTTTTGTATAAAAATGAATGTGAACTATTATGAGATGAAGGAGATTTTTTTTTTAAGTTTTACTTAAGTTCAATTATATTCAAATTTCATCAGATATTCGAATTTTTGTATACTGTTTTGTAATGGTAAAGTTGATTCATCAAATTTTATGGGTCATTTTTTTTTCTTTTCTATGTTAATTGTTACAAGGAAAAATGTATTTTGTAATTTAGAATAATTTATAATTTTTTTTTTTTTGTTTTTTTTTTTCTGTCTAATTTTTCGTTCATTTTTTCTTTAATGAATTAATTTACCTTCTTCATCTAAAAATTATATACATTATATACATATATTTTATATTAATTTGTATTTAAATGATGTAATTTTAAATTTTAATGTTATTTTATATTGAGAGTAATTATAATTAAAAAATAAATAACGTTTATAAAAGAAATAATTTGTAGGGAAATATGTAGTAACAAATTAAATAAAGTTGTATAAGAAAATGAAGTACTAATTGATGCTATAAAAGTACGTAATATAAATGTACAGAAAAAGAAATTATCTTAGTCTTCAAACTTTAAGGATTTTTGCATCCTGGTTCTTTATCAATTACATTATATTTTATGAAATATATTTTGAAAATATCAATACAATGTATTAAATTTAAACAATGTATTAATTACAATGTATTTAATTTTTATGAAATTGTACATTAATTATCAAATTGAACAAAAAATTATGATAACTATAATAGTTTACTCTTTAGTAGACTAAGTAGGCGAATTGTAATAAATATACTGTGTCAATCGAGATAGAACGTTGTATAGCTTCAATTTTAAATGCAATATATGTATATAAAAAAAAATAATAAAAAATAATTCTAAAAAAATGTAAAGTACAACATATATATTTCAAAATCTTTACGCAACCTTTTTCACCTCTCTTTCAATTCAGATAAACATTCTACCTAATTGGAATGTTACGTATCTTTTTTCAATTCCCATAAAAGGTATTAAAATTGATTTATAACTAACTACCATCCGATTGGTATAATATCGGTCTTTTCCTTTATTTTTGGTAAGTCTAATGTTATTTCGATTTTTCAAAAGCTTTTGACCGAGTCAGGCACAACACTTTATTAGCAAAATGCAAAGCATTTGGTCTATATAAGTATACGATCTTTTTAAAATCGATTGTGTACTGGTCGATATATATTTATCTGGGCAAGTTTAAAATAAATGCTAGTGTCCATCAGATATCTGTTTCATCTCCCATTATTTTCTTAACATTTATCAATGATCTATTTTTTACAATCTCCAATCCAATCTATAGTTAGTGAGTTAAAATCCAAAACTATGCGAAGGGATTACATGCAATTATCATCAATTATAATAAAAATAACGTTCAATTTCTCTGGGTGACTCTGGGTGACGTTTTTTGCTAACCCTTGTTAAAAATACAAAAAGTCATTAAGGGTAAATATATTTTTTTCTAAACCCATAACAATAATATAATGTTCGATATAAATTTTAAATTAAAATTTATTCTTTTTTGGACTAAATGAAATTTCATTAAAATTTGATATTATAATGCACTATTTTCATTCGTTTTGCAAATTATAATTTAACTATGTATGACACTTCAAAATCTAAGACTAAACTTTATTACCTCAGGCTTTGATTAAAACTGATTTAAATTTCACGTCAAATAATGGGCATATATGTATATTATAAGTACGATACATTGTCTAACTACCAATTCAGTATAAAATATTGAAATTTAAAAAATCTTTACTTAAGTCTTTAATAAAAAAAAACTGAAAATTTAGCAGTCACTTTATTAATTAACAAAATGCATGGTAAAAGAATTTTATATTCTTATAATCCTTTTCTTACCGATTCATATTTATTTTTTTTTTTTTTACAATTTATTTTACAAATTTGAACTAAATTATTAATGCATATTGAATGCATTATGAAAATATTGAAAAAACTAAAATTAGTTTCAACTAAATTCCATTATCTTTTTTTATTATTTACATAATTTTTTAAATAAAAAAACAAACAAAGTGTAAAAAGTGTACATTTTATTTATTTTCAATAAATATTAGAGTAATTTTTTCTAGCATTCGAATTTATTTTATAAAACGTATATTCTTATTATTTATTCATGAATCCTCTCATCTGCCAAATAACAAACTGATAGAAGTTTAATCAAAAAAAATTCTTACTGAAATTTAATTTGAAAAGCAAAACCCACCAATCTAACATTACCAATTTTTCTTTTTCACTTTTGATGGTGAATCAACCCCATCCATTTATATTCATTGTTATTCAAAAGTTATTAAAAAAAAAAAACAAAAAAAAAAACCAAGTTTTATAACAAAATAAATCAGAAAACTTCAACAAGAATTAACTGTGAATAACAGCAAAAATATAAACATTTTGTTTTTTTTTTTTACCGTTATAATGTACAAAACTGTTTTTTTTTTTTTGCTTTTTTTTCAGGATTTATTATGTAAAATGTTTTTAATATGCATGTGATTTTTTGTATGCATGGATTTGTTTTTATACTTTTCATGAACTATAAAACAACCGTTATGTTTTTACCAATAATAACTGTAATGAAAACTTAAAATCACTTTTCGTTGTGCAACATTTTAATTCGAACAGACACATGAGTTTAAAATGTATTAAATATTTCGGAATGAAAAACAATGTTTATGGTGTAGTTACAATATGGAAAATAAAATCGGATCGTTAACTAAACATACATATGTACATACATATATGTACGCAACAAAATACGTAGGTACATACTTACGTCTCTATTTACTGTTCACTGAAGGTAAGTGCTATTGATTTTAATTACTTTAAAACAAGAAAAACAAACAATGTTTTATTTGAAAAAAAAAAAAAATACATACATGTATACTTATTTAATATTATATATGAATACAATTAAAAAACAAAATAGTAAAATTAAATAATTTTAAATAAAAGGGAAACTAAAATAAATTTTTAAAGGGTTATTTAACGAAAAACTGATTTATTGATTTTCATATTTAAAATATACACAACCCTTAACATTAATAATTTTAAATAAATAACACTAGTTTTCTAATGGATTAGGAAAAATTGACGTAAGAGAGATGTTTGTTACATTAATCAAAAATTATCTAAATACTCATAACGAATGTACTTTAATTGATACATAAATCTGAAACAAGACACAATTTCTTATTTTAATCTGAAAAAAGTAAAAAGACACAATAATCTAATTTAAATTTTGTAAATATCTAACAATCTTATAAAAAACAAATCTATCAACACAGATCCCCAATTTTTGAACACTTACTCTAACTGTTATACAACTAATTAGTAATACTAATAGTAACTATAATAGTAAAAAATTAGAAATCAAAGAAAAAATTGTTTTAGTATGCCTATTTTAAATTTCACTTGTACTCTTAAAATTAAGTTATATTTAGAGGTTGAAGGTAAGATTTTTTCATATAATTAATACAGTTATTGAAGCTCTGTAAAAAAAAACTCCATTTCAGTTTTAAACTCGAAGAAAGAAAAATCTCAATGCACATCCGCCAATGGCAACTAACGTGTATAGGAACCGAGCAGTTGTCATAAAAAACAACCAAACAAGCAACGTCAGGTTGCCTTTGCCTCCAAAAGCTAGATAGGGTCAACGGTATAGCATCAGACAGACAAGAGAAAATCATCTGATTAAAAGACCCCATTGAAATAAGTAATTTCATAATGCTTTGAATATACTCTGCATTAGAAAAAGAATATTGTTCTAGAGATAAATTTTAAAGCTTCTATTGAAGAATCGGCATATAAAATAATTTATGAATATTACAGTCATCGTAATAAATAATTTTCAATTTTAAAGTAAATATTTTACCGCTCCTCTCTCTTCAACTTAAAAAAAAAATAACCAACTTTTCATTTTATAGGTTATATAATATTTTCCTTCTTAATAATAAAAAAAAAATGTTATCTTCAACCCCTAAATAACATAATTTTAAGGGTGGATTTCTTTGACGAATATTATTACACGTTTCAAAAGATTGAACCCAATAATAATTAAGACAAAAATATAAATAAAATGTTTTTTTTTTTTATAAAAATTAATATATTTAAAATAATAATTATACAATAAATAAAATAAAAAAAAATATTTTGGAAGAAAAATATAATTATAGGATACTAATTAAAAATTCATTAAATAATACTAAGTTTACTTCTTTCCAAAAGTTCTTTACATAATTTTTTTTTCTTTTGGCTATTTTTTTTTTTTTTTATTTTCCAAGAAAATTTAAAGGAAAAGAAATTTAAAATGTAAAGCGAAAATAAAAATATAAGGAAGAGAAAATCTTTTTACTTTGTAAAAGTAATTTAAATCCATAATTAAAGTGTAAGTGCACGTTTTGCTTTTTTTACTTTGGTACAAAGATATTTATTTTACTAACATAAACATATATATATATATATATATACATACATATATTTATATATACACAAAATGGTCCTAATTATATATTACAAAAAATAATGAAAACCAAAAATCAAAAATAAATTAAAAATTTAGGTCAAAGTCATTTTTGAAAAAATTTACTATGCGGAAATATTAATTATAAATAGTTATTAAACTTCATTAACATTTTCACACACACACATATACATATATTGATATGGTTCCATTTTAAGATATTTAAAGAAAAAGGAAAACAATATAATTTATAAAATATAACGTTCAAATAGGTGCAATTGAAAATGAAAACAAATTTTTTTCTTCAGATCGAAGACGTTTTTCTCAATTTTTAAGGAAAAATCCTTTTTAGTTTAAAAAAAAAAGTTTTACACACGTTAAAGCACAGAGATGACGATTTTAGTTTTTAAAAATATGGTCGGTCAACTGAAATTTTTTTCTTATTTTGCAACCAACAGATGGCGTTGCCGATTTTTCGATTATTTTCTTTTCTTCAACAAAATAACGAAATTACACATACATAATATATTAAAAATTTATTGTGCTTATTAAATGGTGAGAGCGTTTTCTAATAAAATAAGCTTGCGAACAAACGAACTGTCATACTTAAATTTATAAGTACGTTCTTAAAAATTATTTTAAAATGAAGTCAAGTAATAATGAAATATATATGTATAAAATAACTGTACATTTAGACTTTTTATATTAATACATATATATACAAGTATATTAAGAATATATTTCGGGTTATTAAACATCATTCTATTTCATCTTAAAATACTCAACACCATTACATTTTTCTTTTGATTTGAATTACTAATTATATTTAACCGCCATATTATGGTCGTAGTGGCATGGCAGGCATTCATAATTCTTTGATTCAACGAATTAGGAATGAGAATACAGAGGAACTGTAAATTCATTTAAATGACGTTTTCGTTCGTTTATTTTAAATGTTAAAATTAAATATTTTTTACATTTTTTTTTTTTCCTTTCTAACATTTTTCATTCTCAATTTGAATTAAAATAAAATTCGACTTTCTCTTTCTTCAACTTTATTTGTAAAAATTACTTTGAATCAAAATAAAAACAAAAACGAAACAAAAATATGTTTTTTAACGGGCCGAATTTTTAAATAATTTTAAAACTTTTCTCTTCTTCTTTTCTCTTAATATTTTTTTTTTTCTCTGTACTCTTTCAATGATTGTTTAAATCAAAGAATTTATTTGTCAAGAGAGGGGGAGAGAAAAAAACTGAAAAATTCGATACCGTCAAACTAATTTTTCATTTTTTTTCCTTCCTTTTTCTTTGTGCCAATTAATAGAATAATAGTTGATTTTTTATTTACTTTTTTTCTTTTTTTTTTGTAATTTTATTAAAAAAATGCGAGAGCACGCAAATCTTGAGGCTATTTAAAGTACTTAACAATTTTAAAGTTTTTTTTCTTGTTCTTTTCATCTCACACTAAGTACATATTATTATTTTTGTCTTATTCTTCGATGTTTTTGATTGCATTTTTTTGTTATTTTTTTTTTTTTTTTTTAACTGAAGACAACTTAATACAGAATAAAAAATTAAAGAATAAATATTTTGTTAAATTGTACGAGGTCGAAAAGATTTTAAAATATTATTGTATTGTTTTATATATTGTTGTTGTCTCTTACTGCCTTGATGAAATTTTGTATTTTTTATTTTAAACCTTTAAGGAGGATAAGGAAAACATTTTAAAAAATAAAAGAAAAAAACATCATTTTTGAATTTGATAATGATGATTAAGAAGGCAATATTGTTTATTGAAGGATACAAAATAACAAAAAAAAAAATACAATATGGGTATATTAAAATAAAGGATGAATCAATAAAAATTTTTTGATTGTATTAAAATATAAAAAAGTATTTTTATTAGAAAATGTTCGTTTTAAAAAAATTTTTTTTTTAATTATTTAATAAATTAAGTTGCAAGATTTATTTTTTAACTATATATTTAAGTGAATTTACAAAATCATTTAATTAAGTGAAAAAGAACAAAAATTTTTCAGAAATATCGGTAGAAAATATCAATGAATAACTTGGAAGTACTAAATTTTTATAGTATTAATCGACAAAAATAAAGAAAAATAAACTTATAAAAAAAGCTTGAATTTGGTCGAATCATTTAAATGAAACTATATCTTGAATATCACACAATTAACTCATTTTCTGAAAATAATCTTGAAAAATTTGCTTATTAGTTTTACTCTGTCCGTCAGTCTGTTTAGAAAATTTCTACAACATAAACGAATAGGTTTTTTTAGAACAACTTTTATATGTAGACCCAACTATTAAAGAATTACAGTCTCTCAAAGTTGTTAAAAGTCACATTTTAAATGGAATGCCATATCTCAATTTCTGCTGATTACTTTTTCAATCTTAAAACGTCAAAGGACTTGAATCTTCGTAAGTTTTATAATTAAAAAATTATACAATTTTTTTACAATTTAGTATTTGAATTTACCGTTATCTTTAAAAATATATTTGCGCAATATTGTTTTCATAAACGTTTTTAGTCATAGGTACAAAATTTTGTAAAAATTTGTCAGAAAAATGTTAAGTTACTTCAGACGTTAAAAATTGAAAATTCCTTATTTTAAACCACTTGTAACTTGGACAACTATTCAAATTTACCAGAACATAAAAGCTTTAAAATTATATTTTTACATATTAACAGCTTCTAGAAATTTAATATTCGATTTCCTTAAGATTAAAGGACATTGTATTTTGATTTTTCATAATTTTTTATTAAAAAATTAAAAATAATTCTAAAAGAAAAGATGTTAAGACAAATTTTTCCGCGTTGTTAATGTTATTTTTTTATGTTTTTTTGTTATGTTGTTAATTCTTTTTTAGTAACTAGCAATTTCACTTTCATTTTTAATACACTTAGTTTTTACAGTTAAATTCCTCTCTATTTTTTCTTTAGCTTTTTTCTTCCATCCTTTTTTTTTGTAAGGATAAACAGATAATAAAGAAAGATTTAATTTCTGATTATCATAAAGAACAAATTTATTTTTCTTTTGTTTTTATTTTATATAAATTTTTTCACATTTAATCTTTAAATCTAGCAATAAAATAAAAGCAGTGAACAGTTAAATAATTGTATATTTATGCATATATGAAATATTTACTGTTTATAATCAAAACAAAAATTTTCCACAGTTTAACTTTTACATATGAAATAAAACTATTTTCATTACACGGTATAATTTATCAATTTAAATCCTCCAACACAAAAACAAGATCCTTGACATTTAACCAGTGTTGTAGTAAATGTCATCTGACTATGTTGACAATACATGATTATTGTCGGAATTGATATTTATAAAGTAATCTTTTATTAGAAAATGTATATTGAATATATGTTTATAAAGTACATGAGAAAACTCGAAAACATTATAAATCCTTTTACGTTATTTTGGTAAATGCATTTTCCATATACTCAAGTGCAGTGAAACAAAAAAATTTTTACGATAATTTTAACCTATATATACATAATTCTTTTTTATTCGTACGACAACAACTAACACAAACATTTGGCTAGGAAAATATAAAGTTAACGTCAATGAAATTGTCAGTAATAGTAGAACACAATCTGAAAGTGTAACTGTGAAATGGAGATATAACTCTTTAGTGTCTTATCTTGTTCAGAGATTGAAGCGCAATTAATAAAACTTGTAGAACTTTGACTACAAATGGATGACCCAACCAAAGTTGTATTTTGTTTAAAGTGAAATGTAAAATGAGTTACAAGCGTCGTTTTAAAAATCAAAAAACATAAATGAGAAAAATAATCAATCAAAAATCGAATAACTATATAATAATATTATATCTTTGCCGTACATATATTCAAAAAAAAAAAACTACAAGAGTTACGCAATACTTGAACAATTCCTTTTAAAAATATCAAATTGACTTTTTCCAAAATCTTATTATAAATACAGCTGATAAATAGTATTCATTATAATAAAAATATTTTTCTACACGCTATTCAGTCATTTTTCATTGCATTATTTATTTCGATACTTCTGAGAAGATTAATAACACAAATATTGTACTATGTGTAACCCTGATGTAATACAATAAAAAAAAAATCGCCATAACGCCAAGTCGTGTTATTTGTTTTTTTATTTTAGTGTTGCTGTATTTTTTTGACAAAATGGCGAATATTCAAAAAATAAAACAAAAAAAAAATTTAACTCGTTATAAAAAGTGTATGGAAGTCTCAGTTAAAAAAAAAAAACATAATCAAGAACGCAAAATAAAAAAATCTATAAAAATAAAATGATAGTGTGAGTTGATTTGAATGTTTCGCTTTAAGGATAAAATTAAAAATTTTTTTTTTAAACAAAAAAACGAAAACAAAATTACATAAAAATATGAAAAAACAACAATTCTTTTGTATCCTCCGGGGGTAATAAACTCAAATAAAAATATATTTTTGTTTTTTTTCTTTTTTTTTGTATATTTTAAATATTTTTGTTTTGTTTTTAAATTGGATATTTTGTTATTTTTTCTGAAAATTACAAAAAATTCATTCATTCACTTCCCTAGTTAACTGTAAATGTATTTCGAAAAAACGATTTTAAATTTATCCGATTGTAATCAAATGTTAGGCACTTTTGTAAAATTTTATTTTTTCCAATTTTATATTCAAATTAAATAAAAAAATCTTTTTAATAATCTTTTTATATGTCAGTACCATTGCATTAGACAATGACAGCACACAATTGTAAATAAATAAAAAGAAAACTGTAAACAAAATTAAAAATAAACTTTAAAATTTATGTGTAGGTAGGTACTTTAATTATTATATACTATACTATAACTAACTATAACTTTTCTTATAATTTAAGCCTTCAGATTTGATTCGTTCTAAACATGTCTTGTAGTAACCCCATTTGCTCTATATTGGACTAAAATCAATTATGCCTCTTCTCAAACAATCCCAACCTGACACAGTGGCTTAAAACTGGTTATGAAAACTTAAAACTGGAACATACTTCCACCCTGTATTTTCCGTACTGTCAATAATATTACATTATGCAATTTCCAACTATTCAAAAATGTAGCACCCGATTTTCCTCTCCTATTTAACTAAACCTACATAAGTTAAATTTTAAATAGCACCAATATGTAATAGTAAAATATTTGGCATATGCTATTGCAGATTCTAAGACTATTTTGACAATTTTTTTGAATATGTTTTAATAGGACACTAAAGATTCTGACTACATCCTTACCAACACTTTTGTTTAGCACCTCGATATGATTGACTAACATCAAATTCAGTGATGTTGAATAACTTGAATAGAATTACACCACAATAAAGATATTATTAACCATATGGGTAAGCCTTAAACTAATGCAATTTTTTTCATTCAACTATCTTTAGTTTTTATGAACTTTTGTACTTCAAAAAATCAACTTTCGTGTACTTAAAATTTAAAAAAAAAGTTTTAAAAATAATTCCAAAAAAAAACAATATTGACTTGTAAACAATTAATTACAATTTTTAATTAATGACATTTTAAGATGTAATTAATTTTCAAACAGAATTCTGAGTGAAGTGTGTGAGTGCAGAAAAAACCAAATAAAAAAAATTCTTAAAATTTCGAAAATAAAACTTTAATTGCAATATAAATTAAACTTTGATTAGATAGTGGTTTTCAGAAAATTTAAAATTTTCATTTTATTTTGCAATCAATCCTTCTTGTTTTTTAGTTAACTCAATTATTATATACAACTTTTTTGATTTGATTGTACGTTCATCTTTTAAATCACTCATCACTTTAAAAAAAAAAAAACCAAAAAAAATTCTAATTTAACTCTTTGAATATACTTTTGTAATAAAATACTATGAAATATATATCGATATATGTCTGAATGTATGTAAAATATATATATTTATTAAGATATATGTATATATATATAATTTCATAGTAAAATAGAATAGAAAATTCAATAGAAAAAAAAAACTTTTTGAATAAACTTTGACTCCTGACTTCAAAGTGATATGATAAAAGAAAAATAAAAAATAAATAAAAAAAAAAAATGTTAGTTTTCAATATTTTCTTGTTTCATTTTCTTTCGTCATTATGAAAAAAAAAAACCAAAAACTGTAAAAAACTGAGAAATAGTTTTCAATTTTGTTTTTTTATATTTTAGTTAAACTTAGTTTTTTTTTTATTTTTTAAAAATGACTTTTAAAAAGTGTTTCTTTTAATATTTTGCTAATCTATTTTTGTCTTTGACTACTGTCAAAAAATATGACTTTTATTGTTGAAGTTAAATTGTAGAAAATTGAAAAAAAATTTTCTTTTAACTGTCATTTTTGCAAATGATTTCACTTTTACTAAATTATTATGACATTTGAAATTTTTTCTTTTTTTTTTTTCATTTTAACTTTCTGTACATTTACATGTAATGTGTTCGTACATTTTTGACACTTATACGATGAATTTTATAATTGAATTGCATATTGCGTCGATGAATTGAGAAAAAAAAATAAATAAGTATAGAATTATATGGTTCATTTCTTCTATGAGTTCTAATTACAATGTAAAAGAACCGTAAAAAATATTTATTTATTATATTTATTTATTCCCAATGTTTCCACCCATGTTGATAATAAATTTTCCACAAAATTAATTTCCCTTTAAAGTCCAGAACAAAACAGACAATTTTTAACAGTGCACCACCAGAAAACATATGTATTTGTTTTTTAGATTATCAATGATAAACGGAACTTTAAAAGTTTAGTGTCAAACTATTCGAAAACTTTCAATCGATTTAATAAGCAATAAATATTAAATGAAACATAAACTCAAACATTTTAAAATTTAGTATCTTTTTGTTTTTAAAAAAGTTTTTTCAAGAAGAATTCATTCTTTTTTAAAATCAATTAAATTCAACTTAAATTTATAAAGAAAAGAAAAAGAAAGTTTTCTTAAATATCTCAGTTTCAATTTAAAATTTTGTATATTTTAACAAAATTTTTTTCCTTAATCTTTTCCTTAAACTTATAAGTCAATATGATCGCTTCCATATATAAATATACTTTGTTCATTTTGTAAATAATTTTCAAAATTTTTTAGAATTAGGTTTAGAAAATTAATAAAAACATAACATTTTTATGGATTTTTTTTTTTATACTTTAAACTTAATACTTTTGAATTTCCTTTTAAATATTTTCATAATTTTTTCAGTATTGATTCAATCAAAGTTTCTTATGTATAATTTGAACTTTTTATACAATAAATTCTACAAAACCAATTGTAACATGTACTATTGCACAAAAACAATTTGAATAATTAAAACCATACTAATGCCATATGTATATTTTCAAAATGGAATTAAAAACAAGGTAAAATATAAAACCAAAGATTTTTTAAAAGTGTAAATTATCTAAATGCTAATATAAAACATTCTAAAATTGTAAATTCATTTTTGACTATACATAATATTTCTTAGAATCTTTTCTTCAAAAAAAAACAATTTAAATGACTTTTCTTCAATTTTAAGTAAAACCTAGTAAAACCTTTATAATTAAGGGAAGTCGATAATACATTGGAAAATACAATGTATGCTAGTTAAAAGTTTAAAAGTCTATAAATTGTAGGTCATAAACAATTTTTGTGAGGCGACCTATTCTTTTATTCTTAAGCATTTAAAAAATACAATGAGTTCCAAATATTAAAAAATTTTAAATTTTTAAGTAACATAAAAAACGGTATAAATTTCAAATTACAAAAACAAAATTAAATTATATTCCTGTATACCGTAATAAACTTTAAGAAAATTTCCTGTCGTTTAACATTTTGTCATTCAAAAAATACCCAATAGAGTTTAAGTTAAAACATTTAAAAGTTCTTCAATTCTTCTTTATTTCTCTATTCTTCAAAAACTTCTTTTTTTTTATGAGATTTATCTTATATTTAACTTAATTGCTTTATCTTAAATAGTGAAGAGTTTATATGAATAGATAGAGATCCAAACGAACTTGTTGGTCAGAATAAAAATAATAAGCGATATACTGTAAATACAAAAAAGAAAATTTGAGGAAAAAAAAACTTTTTAATTTAAACTTTTTTAATAAAAATTTATTTTGAAAATTATAACACTATTATATATATACATACGTAGATGACAATTAATATTTATAAATTTCAATTTAAATTATTATTGAAATTTACCAAATACTATAGTTAGAACCATAACCATACTTATTCATTTCGTGTCATTTAAATAAAGTTCCGCTCCAATAAAATTTGATTCTTGGTCTTGAAACTCAATAAAAAACCTCAAAATCCTACGACTAAAATGAAATTATTAAAATTAAGATAGAGTGATCTATCTAGTGAAATTTATTCAGAATCACAAAACTGTAAATTAATTTTAATCTTAAATTAAAAAATCCAACCTCTTCATTAGAAAAGACAATCGAAACTATTTGTTAAGAATGCTTAATAATATGTATTTTGAATTTAGTTTTTTCTATAGTGGCAGACAAATAATTTTAAAATAATTCTTCTTTATAAGCTTAATAAGAAATATTCCAATAATTATTACTTTAAATTCAACGAATGTTTTGGCAAAAATTAGTAAAAATATAAAAAAATCAATAGAACTTAAAGAATTTTTTCTGTTGCTTAAAAAACCACAAAAAAATACTCAAATTTTTATTATACAAAAAAAAAAAAACAACAATAAAGTTATTTTTAGAATATTTAAAAATATAAAAATGATAATTTTTTGACATAACATTTCATTACAAATCTATAATGTAACGTTCATTTGAAATTTAATTAAAATTTCAACAAAAAATATATATATATATTGATCTCGATGACAATGTAATTTCATTCTTTCTATCAGGGACATTTTGTTTTATAAAATTTAACATAAATAATAAGTATACATATATATATATATATATATATATATATATATATATATATATATATATAACTTTAACAAAAAAAAATATGATAAAACAAACTAAAAATAAATTTTTCTTTCTTATTTTTATTTTTAAAATCAAACATTTTCCAAAATAAAGTTAAATACCTGTCAAATTCACCATCATCAAAAAAAAAATTCCACTAGTTATTTAAATTTTAGAATGTAGGTGTAGAATTTATATCGTTTAAAAAATTATGTAATATTATAAAAAGAAAATTTACATATACTATTATATTATAACATAATGTTCAAAATTTTGATCCTAGAATAACATAAATGGAAATTGCATACTTCAAGGAGCGACGTGAATCAAATTCATATTTCCGAATGGAATTTTTAAGGAAATAATTTCACATTATTATGCAATAGATGAATTATAATTTTAATCATTTTCAAAAGTATTTGAAATATATAATTTTTAAGTGACTCTCACATTTTAATGGACTAAAACTAATAATGATTTCTACTTAATAAAATTATTAATAAAATGTAAAAAGTACAATTTATGATTTTTAATGGTTCAGAATTTTCAGAGCTTCGAACAACAAAACCCTATAGGTAAATTTTAAAAGTCAATACCAGTTTTTAGTTCAATTTTAGAACAAATCCTTAATCAAATTATTAATCAAGATCGCTTCAGACTATATGAATTTTGCTTCTGACATGGCTGAGTAAAAAAGAAAATAAAAACAAGTCATTAGATAAATGTAGATTTTTCCATATTTTTATTTTTTGCTTTTACTTTTTTTTATATCTAACAAATTTTGACAGTTGTTTTAAATAAATTTTATAAATATTTTATAAGATTCTTACAGAAATTATCTGTGATAATTTTATATATATAAATGTCATATAGAATTTCAACCTGTTCTAAAAAAAAAAACATCATTTGTAATGTCTTCTGACGTGTCAAAAGTTCGTTTTTATTGCATTCCCATACTATTTGTTTTTACATATGACACTCTGAATTCATCATATAGCCTGAAAAGACCCTGATATAACAACTGCAAGAATTTGAAAAAAATCATTATTACGACAGAATTTCGGTGCATATTTTCTTACTTTTTCATTTCGAATTTTTAGTACCATGAGATCTAAAGAAATCAAAGAAAAGATAGACAGATAGGTTAAATGAACTAAATATAAAAATAGGGTCATCTAATTTTTATATTTTAAATAACAAATATTTCAGTATAAAAAAATAAAAAAAAGTTTTTGTTTTATTCTGATTATATATAAATATTAGTTAAAACACACTTTCCCAAAAAAAAAAAAAAAACAGGGAAATTATTAAAATTTCTATGGAACAAAAACAAAAAAAAAGATAAAAACCGTAAGTGGACTCTAAATAAAGTAAACAAAGTAAAAATCAAAACAAGATGTTATTCTTTAAATATTCCTTCAATCAATGATCTTCTTTATCACACATTAAATTAATACTAAAAACATACAAAATTTAATATTATCTTATTCATTGTTTTTTTCTTTCATGTTCTCTTTTATTTTTCCTACATTCTCAAATCACACAAAATTCAATATTGTACATACCACTCAACAACACACAAAAAAAAAACATCCTTTGAAATGTGAATCCATTTCTATCATTTTCAATTTTAAATTTTCAAAAAGAAAAAATAAACATGCTTTAAATTCAACTTCCTTGAAACAAGATGTCAGTCATTTAAAACAAAACAAAAAAAAAAAAAAAACACAGTCAAGCAACCCCAATAGGCTACGAGAAAAATCTATATTTTCTTCCTTCTAAATAAATTTTTCCATTTTGTTTGTTTTGTTTTTATTCCTTTCTGTTCTGATAGTTACTAAAATGAATATACACGTGCCATCTAGGACGACTTGTTATTATCATGAGAATTTCAACTTGTATCGTATTTCATTTAAAAAAAATGTTTAAAGTTTAATTTTTTTTTGTTTTTATTTCTGACTACCTCTTCTCTTCGCTAATTTTCTAAAAGCAAAAAACAAAACAAAAAAAAAACATCCTGTTCTGTTAATAATGTGATGTCGTTGTTACTGATGTCATCGTCAACTTCTCTTCTCTATCTATTAGTTGGTCACAATGATAAATATAACTTCGAATAGGTAAAAGCCCCAATAGAATAAAATGTTGACAGTTGACAAAAAAACATAAAAAAAAAAACAAAACAAAAAATAAAACCAAAAACGCAATATTGATAATAAAACACGGAAAACAAACAAAACATTTTTATTTATGTTTTTTTTTTTTTTTTTTTTGAATTCCTCCTGCGTATTTCATCTGTGTACATCAGTTGTCAGTGCGAATATGAATATGTTAACTGTATTTCTTGTTCATAATGCGACACAAATTTTAAATTTCAACAAAAATACATTTACTTTGTTGTGGAAAAAGATTTCGAATTCAAAACCAGAAACTCTTTTAAGAAAATCTGGATAACTAAATTTATAGATATTTAACTTAAATATTGTTTTAAAATTTATATAAGCTAGAAAAAAAATTATAGAGAATAATAGGTACGGTATGGGCTAAATTGAGTTTTAGAATGTTAACAACTTATATTTCAAGAACAAATCCTTCATTTATATCAACAGTTAATCGAAACCTACACAACTGTATAAACTAATATGACGTATCTGATTAAAAATTGTCAAAACAATTCTGAATATCGCCAATTCCTAATCTAAATTAATAACAAATTGATGTAATATATATGAACAATTAAAGGAAATTCACCTAACACTTAATAAATCTTCTACAATACAGAATACAGGTACAATATTAAAAGTATACAATTTGTACAGTCGAAAAATGTCAGCAATTTCAATAACAAAATTAACATAATAAATAAGTAAACACTTTTTCTTAAACCTAGAACACTTCTTCTTAAACCTACTTATAACTAGATAAAAATCGTAAGAATGAAGATTTGTCCACTAAAAACTTCTCAGATGTAATATATAAAATAAAAATAATTAAGTTAAATCCTTATGAAGCTTCGTAATTTTTAAAAAATCCGGTAAAGTAACAATTCTACTTATAGGCAAAAAAAATTTAGAACCCAATATTCTAATTCATTTAACTAGAGAAAATGAATTTACCACTGCTCATTTATCAACGATTTACAATTTCAATTTCATATTTGTTATACATATAAATTATATTATTAAATAATTAAAAGGATTTTGTAATGCAATAATTTTTTTTTGTTTTATTTTCAGGTTCTTTTGTAATTTAAATTGTAAAATTACAAAAAAATATTTCAACTTTAACTGAGATTGCACAACCTCTTTATAGGAAAAATAAAAAAAATTTTTCTTCGGTAAGTTAAAAATTTTCTTTGGTACTTATATTGAATTTAAACTTTTCTTAATATTTTTTTTTTTTTTTTTTGTAACAATTGATTCAAACAAAATCAAATTTTTTTAATAATAATTATTCCTATTAAATCTTTTTTTTTTTTTTCAAATTCTAAAGTGTTTTGTTAATTTTGTTTTCCTCCTCTAAGTTTTTTTTTTTTTTTTTTTTTGATTTCTGTTAAAGGTCTTAAACTCTCTAATCAGCTTAACTCCCATTTCAATTTCCACCAAAACAAAAATAAACAAACGAACATTGAACAATGAACATTTAATAGAAAAACATTAAGACCTTTCAATTTAATTTCTATGATCTTTTGATCTTTTCTTTTTAATTTGTATTTTTTTTTTCCTCCTATAAAAACACATTAACAGTCCTCTTATTTACCATAACAATCAATTAATGCATCACCCACAAATATGTTAGTACTAAAAATTTCACAAAAAAAAAAAAAAAAAAAAAATAAACCTAAACCATTAAATTTCATTCATTCATTCATTTTTATATTATTTTCAAATTCAACTCAATTCAATTTAATATATTGATTTGTGCGTTTGTGCATCATTAATCCGGAACGAAATGAAACGAAACAAATTAAAAAATCAACAATAGATATTAAAAGTTTGTATATTCTATTGAGTAATAATAATCTACTGAAATGAATAGAAAGAGAAATATACACATTATAGATAATATAAAATAAATATATATATATACATATGTATATACCAAATTAATACCACTGTAAAAATTTTAATGACTCTTTTTTTTTTTTTTTTTTGTTGCTACTGTCCCAATAATAATCAACAGTGTGTCAATTTTAAATTAAAATATTATTATTCTTGAGAAGTTTAATTCATTTCATTTTTATTTTTTATCTCTTTCTTTCTTTCTTTCTTTTGCTGTTTTTTTTAGTTTGGGTTGAATTCGGTCTAGTAGGAAACAAAACTTTCTCTACATTTATAAACCAAAATTTTGATTTTTATTTTATTTTGTTTGGGATTTTGGTTTTGACAACAAGTAGTTGAGAAGTTTTTAATTTCAAAAATTATATAGAATGCAATAAAGAAAAGAATTAAAAGAAATGCCACACAGATTTATACGATTATATTAAAGAAAATTAAATAACATTTGAATTATATTAGATGAACAATATAAAATCTTTAAATTGAAAAGTTGCGAAAAAAAAAAACAAGTACATACTCGAAGTTAATAAAAATAATAAAAAAAAGTTTTGTTTAAATAAACTGTTAGGTACAAATTAAAAACAAATTACATTAGTTGCGATAGCAATAATATTGAAAAGTTAAAATATATAGTTAAAATTACAGTATAATGTTTCGATTCTCACTACACCGGCAAGTAACAACTCCGTAACGACTACATATTTTTATTCACATTATACTGACGTCAGACATGACGGTAGTTTATTTTATATTAATAATATATAATATTAAAATCACATTGTCCTCACGGTATTCTATTCAGACATAACGTCGAACATGAGTTTTGCGACGTCGGTCGGCAAAATAAAAATATCGTTGAGAACGTTATTTTAAATTACGTGACGATGTCGGCACGGCGTCGTTGATGCCGTTGTCGTCCAATATGAATATATTCATAAGAAATTCCTAGTATGAAATGAATAAAAATGACAATACGACTTCGTCACAATGTCGTCACATGCCGGTGTAGTATAAATCGACTTTAATATTTAATTCTCAGTTGCATTTCGATACCTACGACTAATGTAGCACATGTCTATTGAACTGCTTTAAGGTAACTAAAATAAAACACCAAAATCAATTGAAATTTTATTAAAGTATTTTTATAAAACTAATTATTTAAAACTAACTAACACCGAAATCTAATTTTAAGAATGGACAAGATAGTATGTAAAAACAAATGACTATTTATATGCACCAAATTCTTTAAATTTGTTATTTTGGAATTTTTTATGCACCAAAAACTTGTGAAAAATCAAGTGACACTTTCACCAATTGAAGGAAACTGTATAATATAATTAAGAAAACCTTCTAACACATATAAAAATATTATGTTAGAGGTTTGATTTTAGTGCTTTACTTTAAACAAATTTGAACAGATGTCTGAAAATGACAAATTTTCAATTTTTGATCCCTAATTTAAATCCGTAATAAAATTTTTTTTTTGTTTTTCTCAAAATTTCACGGTTCTATCTAAAAGCAAAGTAAAAAATTTTTTTTGACCAATTTAATGTTTATTCTTAAAGATATTTATCTTCTGAAAACTTCAAGTTTTTATATCGAAGATACAGAGTGATAGTAACAGTAAATTTAAATACAGAATTCCCAAAAAAATATATAGTTTTCATATCAATTTATAAAGCTTAAGAAATCTTATGTCGTTTCACATTTTTAGATTGAAAACATATTAAACAAAACTTTGAGAAGTAGAAACTATAGAATATTCATCATTTAAGCTCAAATACCATTTAGTAAAATAGGCTCTTGGAAGCTTTGAGGGACTGTGGCTCTGCAATTCTGTAACTCTAGTAAACATAAACAATTTTATAATCTCTATAAAATTAATTTTTTACTGAACCTATTCATGGTTAAAAATTCGTTGCTTCATATTAAACGGTATAGAAATTTTATAAACAGACGAACGAACGGACAAAGTAAAACTAATAAGCAAATTTAACATTTAGAAAAATTAGCTAAAAATGATTTTTTTAATACATCAGAATGGCATTTAAAGCCAAATAAAATTTAGTCTTTTCCAAATATATTTCGTATCATTTAATAAATTGGTATTGGTTAAGTAAGAATTAATAAAGTATGAGTGTCATATGTACTTTAAAAGACTTCCAAAATTATTAATTACATAAAAATAAAAACAATATAAAATTTCTGAGAAGGCAAAATGCAACATAAGGAACCACATCAATTTAATTTCTTTTAATTTTTGGTCAATTTTATTGAATGGTTAAGTTTTACCGATTTTACCAAATCTTTGAAAAACATTCATTATTTGCATAATTTAAGGCAATTTTTGTTATATATAACAACATGACAGCTTACAGTCAGAAAAACTTGAATAAAATTCTAATTATAATTATTTACAACTATCACCTGTATATAAAACCCATTAATTTCATATTATTAACACAAAAAAAATTATCTATAAACATATCAACTTAAAATAATAGCAACAACAACTTTCTTGTCTAATCTTATTTTATCTAACAAATCACAAAAGTGAAACAATAAAACATAAAGCGCAAATAATAATAAAAATTTAAATTTAAAAAAAATGTTGTAATATTTTTTTTTTCCTTTTCTAAAAATTTTAAAAGCCAACTTTATTTATATTTTGAGTCGGCGTTTTAATGAGTTTTTTCTCTCTTTCTTTTTTTTTTTTTTTTTATGAATGTTGTCTAAAAAAAAACAAGCAAGGTCAACTGAAAAAGTCTCAAACTAGCATCGAAACAAAACAACAAAAACAAAAAAAACTAAAAGATAAAATGAAAACGAATTAAACTCAATTTTAAACTAAATTGTCAACTAACTATAATAAAAGATAATAGGGCAAAGTACCAGCCATCTGCTGGTCTTTTTTTACTTACATTAAATAACTATAAAAAAAATTATTTAAACTTAAATATCATTACTTCTAAGTAAATAACAAGTTTAATCATTTTAATGGAGTTTGGATATTGCTCCAAAAGAACTTAAATTTATTCTTCTAGAAAGTGCCTATGTTTTGGGAAATGTTATTCGTTTGGTTCGTTCTACTTTATGATATAGAAATCTGAAAACTAATAGCGAAAGATATGAACAGGCTCGAAAATTTCGAATTGTAAACGTACAAGCGAACGATCAAAATATGATCAACCACTACTCATCATCAAAAAGAAATTGAGTGAAATTTTGGCTAGGTGGAATGCAAGGAAATGTATGAAATATTGTAACTTACGGTTGAAGGGAAAATTGAAGACAGAAATGGATTAAGTAGAAAACTGTTATGGTAAATATTAGAAATTAAAGAGTATTCGACAAGATTTCGGAACTAATTCAAACTGCTTCAAACTGAGAACAATATAACATTGTCACCAGTAACAACATCATATAAAATGTGATCACCAACATCAAAAAATGAATAGAAAGAAAGTTCATTTTTACGAGTTATAAACCATAGTACAAATTTTCAAATTTGAGTAGTTCCTTTCTTTTTTGTAAAAAAATCTTAAGAGCACGAAAAGTTACCAAAAAATACATTGAATTCTTGAATGCTTTTAAAATCTTAACGTCGTTATAATATCTACTTAGTTACACTTTTTGTGCTTGCAAGTGTAGTCTCTCTCTTTATCCCCTTTTTCTATTTCTTTCTATATCTTTTGTACTCTCTCTGAAAATTCACGATTGCCTTGCAGTAATATCAAGCTATGCTCTTTTTTATTTTATTTTGTTCTAATTTTTTTTTATAATTCGATGTTTAATGTAGGCGTGCATTTAACAAAAAGTATAGAAAAAAAGTAACTAGATTTGAAAGCTAAAACTTGTAGAAAAAAACAAATCCAACATCAAGCCTCCTCTTTTAAGCTTTTTTTTTTTGTTTGATTTTTATTTTATCTTTTTGCTTTTATTTATTAGTAATTATAGTTAGTTTGTGATCTTGTCAGTGTCACATTATAGTCAAATGACATTAGCATCAGTGACACTAATATCTAAACAAAAAAAAAACACAATCGCTTCACAATAAAATCGCATTTCTACCTGTATCTTATGCTGGTTCATTTCTGTTTTTTATTTTCAGTTTTAAGTTTTGCGGTTTTTTTTGTTTTTTTTTTTTTCTTTAATGAATTAAAAGTTTTTTGTTGCTTGTTTTTTTTTTCAAATTTAATTGTGAGATTTTGAATTCATTCATAAAAGTTTATATATATTATATATATACATGTAGCTGTCATTTAAGATGCTAAAAAGAAGATAACAAATTATAACTTGTCGTAGGTAGACCAACAATTTTTTGTATGTTTGTTGCTTGTTGATTTTAGTACCACGCAAATTAACAAACAAAAAATTAGAGAAAAATTAAAATTTACTTTAGTTAAAATTTTGAGAAAAAAAAACAATAAATAAAAAAAAAAACTATTTTTGGTAATTAAATGCGGAAGTAACACAAACTTAAAGAACTTTTGAAGAATAATTGAAGAGTTTGTTTTTTGTTGAAAAAAAATTTAAAGATGTGAAAATATAAAAAGATGTGTTTGTTTCATATATGAAATATAAATTTCTCTTTATTAAAATATAAATCATTATTTAAAACAACCACTGAGAGACTACATTTGAAATTCTCTAGCATTCTAAGTATTAAAATAGTAATACCTAAATTTGGCATTGAAAAATATTTAAAAAAAAACAGAGTGTTTGTATTTAAAATCCTTAAGTGTAAACAAAGGCAACTTTAAGGATTTTTAAATTCTTAATAATTGTTACCATATGGTACAACAACAGGAAAGCAGAACAATAATCAAATAATATCTTAGCTAATTTTAATGTTTTTTTACTTTAACTTTAAACAAAATAAATGGATTCCAAAAATAGAAGTCCAAAAAGATATATCCGAAACTGCAATAGCTCTAAAATTAAAAAAATATTCCGAAGAAAGTAACGAAAACAAAAAAATATATATATCTATTAATTTATTGAAAAATAGTATAATAATATAACGCCTTTATTATATGTATATAAGAAACTTTTAACTAAAAATTTGGTCCTAACAGAAATATTTAATAAGAAATACATATCAAATGTATATATGTAGATAATAATATTATATGTTATTATAGTAAATATTGAATGTTAGGTTAACATTAAATTTTTTTGCCATATTAAATTTTTTTTTGTTTAGTTTATTCCCCAGTCACATAAATGTAACAAGGAAATAGTACAGCCTTCCGTTTTCAGGCGTGGCTGTATATGTCGACTCACACTTCGTCTGTGTTTACAGCGTATTTTATATGTTCTTACCCACTAGGAACCGAGGCCCCTTTATTAAATTATTATCTACTTAGTGGATATTCCCCTTAAATTTAGTATTACGAAAGTTGTAATTTTAAAGCTGTAGACAAACACAAAAACTTCTTCAATTTATCACAAAAAAAAATTTGTACGAAAAAAAAACATTTTTAGTCACTAGTATATAAAATAAAGAAAAAACATCAGAAGTATATTAAAAATTTATTATAAGTAACTACATGATGTTATTCTGAATTAAATAATAATTCATTTTTCTTAATTGATTTTAAACTCATCAAAAGCTGAACAGTTAAATCCAAGCTCAGAAAACCTAAATTCTATTAAAATTTCTTTCTTAGATATAAGAAATTGAAAAAGAGCTAAAAATATTTATATTTTTACATTGCACATTTAATTCCTATTAATTAATTTTACATTACAATTGCCTACATTAATTTTTCTTTAAATTCATTACGAAAAAAAGAATTTCAAATATGAAAATAAATGCCTCTTCTGTTACGCCCAATCTTAATATAAAACAAAACAAAAATACTAACAATAACAATTTAAAAAGCTTTTCTATATAGATTAAATAAAATCCATTATTAATTCCTCATAGAATGGGCAGATGTGTTGGTTTTGTTTTTTTTTTTTTATATGTACATCATCATGTAATTTAATCGCTACCTAAACAACTTAACATTCTTTAGATTAAAACAATAACAAATAGAAAATTATTGTAGTGATCTTCAAGATATTCGGAATATTCAACTTTTCAATATTTCTTAACTAAATTATTTCTTTATTTACAAAGTTACACTAGCACCATCTACAAAGTATTTGTAAATTCCTCTCTCAATAAAAACAAAAAAAATAAAATTAATGATTCGAAGCAATAAAAATATAAAATAAGAAAGACATAAAATACACTACACTTTTTTTCATAATTTATCTTAAAAAGAGCATAACTCGTGCCAATCCACCAACTACTCACAAATTAATGTATACCGCCCATTCACACCATAAAAAAACAACGATATAAAAAATTAATCACCAAATATAATGAAAAACAAAAACAAAACAATCATTGATGATTTATAATACCGCTGTATACCAACTGTAACATGCATCCCATTTGTATTCTTTATAAATGATTCGTATCCGATTCCAATTCAAAATTCATTAGATACGAACATTCATTATAGTGCATCACCACTTACATAACAACTATACTCTTATATATATATTTTTAATTTGAAAAAAAAAAACAAAAAAACACATCAATATCATATTTCATAATCAGCTGATTAATAATCGATTTTCATTAACAATCGATTATTATGAATATTTTGAATGTCACACAATTTTTTTTTTCTATATTTAAAAAACCACACTAAATTTCCTCAAACCGCCTTTAACTCACACTCAATTTTAAAACTGATTCACCCTGACTTTCGTGTATGTAAATAAAAATAAATACTTTGTATAGGTATCCATGCTACTTTTATATCGATTTAATTTTTAATCAGAAATCACTTTAAATTAGTACATTCCTACGTAAACTTTACAAATATTGTATTGCACATATGATTGATTTCCTATCCCCTCATTCAGTATATGGTAATGCAAGTGTCCAATGTTTTTAGAAAACCTACATGTCAACATTTTGATATTAAAATGCATTAAAAATTGCGCACATTTTAATCGACTTTAATTTTAAATTTAATTTTTGTTTCTTTTTTTTTTTTTTTGCTCTTAGAAAATGAAATTCAAGAGCAAGAGAAATAGTTCTTAAATTGTGCCGACACAGAACACAGCAAATAACTACAACAATTTTACAATGACATGATAGTGTTGTCATGGTATACGTATATGCTTTAACAAAAGAATCGATTTGAAGACAATAACTACCAAAAGAAAAAATAACAACAAAAAATTAACTTAATATTTGTTGATTGTTTTGCGGTGATTGTAGCGCACTTCTAAACTCTAAATTACACAGTGTTAAATGCCGCCAACGCAAAAAAAAAAAATAACGAAAACACGCAAACAGAAATAAAAGCACTGCGCAATGCTGTGCAATGTGAAACTTATAAATGACATACAAACACATAATTTTGTGTTCCTGACTTTTTTTTTTGTTTTCTTTTTTTTATTGGTATGGTAATGACGTTGTATTGCAAACAAAATATAAAAATAATTCGTGGTCAAATACTAATTTTCGTTTTGTTATTTCCACAATTTTTGTTTCTTATATGTTATCGGTGATTGGGGTAAGCAGTATTTCATACAGAAGAACAAGAACAAAAAAAAAGACAACAAAACTTTAAAGAATAATTGAAAAAACCGCAAATATAGCCGCAAAATATATTAACAAATTTATTATAGTTTTGTTTGACAACTGCTGTTAATTTACTATTTATTTAAAAAAAAAAAAAGTTGTTAATTGTTTGTTATTGGGACAACATAGATACAAATTTAACTGTTATAAGTAAGGGATTCGTTTTCAGCCTAAATTAAGTGTATATGTATTCCAAAAAAAAAAAAATTAATTCAATAAAACTGTTTGTACGATATCAAATGATAAGCTAAATTTAATGGTTTAGCTTAAAAAACCATTTAAAAACCTAAAGCGTTCTTAAGAAAGTTTTGGTACTTGATAACGCCTCCAAGTCTTTAAAAATCATTAATAATTAAAATATATTTCTTGAAGTACACACCAGAGCTAGAATTAATACTAACCGGTATACTTATGAGCTATCTATGAGCCAAGTAAAACTCATTTATTTTTAAAATTCTTTATGCATTCTGAATTTAAAGTGAAAAAAAACTTTTAATAATCATTATACACATTTCTGAAAGTTTCTCACTTAAGTCTTTTATTATTATTTTAAACTTTTTTTAAATTACATTTTTTTTTTTTTTTTTCAGAACAAATTGAGGAATAATTCAAGCAGAAATGAATTAGTTAATGGTATTTTTTGCACACCGAAGTGTAGTAGAATCTGCAGCTAGAAATAATATATTTTCAAATTGCTTTCATCACTTATTTATTTCATCAAAAAGGATGTCAACTCATCAGCAGATGAATATCAACAAGCTATTAAATCCTTTAGATTTAAAAGCTAAAGGAGTTGATAATTGACGAACAACGTCAAAATTTGAACTAAAACTCTGTAATCAAAATTATAAGAACATCTTATAAATATAATCACACTAAGGCTCTTGAGTCTGAAGTTAACTATAATTAATTACTTTGCAGGTGAAAACTAATCCCACAATTAGAAATCGTGTCAGAAAAGGGAAGAAAAAAAATTAATATTGACATATGTAATAAATTGTAACAAATAAAGAATTTGTTTTTATTTCAAAGTTAATTATCTTGTATTTTTATTTTATTAAACATCCTTAAAATTTTCTCCTATTAGCATGTGCTACCATAACATTAACATGTCACTAATCAATAGTCTTACCGTACTTAATAAATAAATTTAAAAAATAAAAATAAAAGAAATCTATTCGAAGCAAAGATCCGAAAACAAATTGATTCAAAATTTACAGAGTAAATAAAACAAAACAAAAAACCAAAGATAATATATTAAGACATCAATAAATGTTAAATTACATGTTTACATTGTTTAAATATTGTTATATTTGCGATTTAATAAACACAAATAAGATCAGTCACACAACACAACACAATCAATTGTATCCACAATAGCAAAAATCAAAAAATAATAATAGATTTTTAAACTAAAAGTGACGTAAGCGTAACAAAAATAAATGACGCGCGGCTAATTTTTAAGTAGGTTGTATTAATATTTTAAGAAAAACAAAAAAAAAATGTACATTTACATTTTAAATTAAATGTGATGGAAAACTTAAGAGAATTTCAAGAAAGAAATCAATGAAGAGTCAAACATTCACCACTAAACAATTGCTTAAAGAACTAAATTTCTTGTTTTCAATATCTTGCTGTTCATTTTTTTATTGCTAACTTTCAAAAAAAAAAGAAAACAAAAACAAAACTTTCAAAAAAAAAAAAAAAATGCCGAGGCGGTTGTAAATGGTTCAGTTTTAAACGCAAAAAAAAACGTCGCAAGATAGATGAGTTTCGCTTTTTAAAAATGTGCTCATCGCATTAAAATACATTTTAAGTTTCTGTTAACCAATATTTGAGTGTAGGAGGATTAGAGGGCGCCATTTTCATTGTTGTTTTACTGATATTAAAGTACATTTAAACATGTATATATATACACAAGCATACATAGATATATTTTCTGAAGAATTATTGTCATGTGTTTTGACTATTTTACATTTGGGCTATTTGAGATGTAACAGTATTTTTGTTGCGGTTGTTATGTCCGAATGTTTTTTTTTTTTAATTTTCTCTGGCAATTTTTTGATTTTTTAATTTTACAACTTTTTTTACATAAAATTTGGACAAAAGAATTTGTTAAAATATAATTTTAATAAGAAAAAATAATATAGTACACGTAAATTAATAAGTTCGTACAGTCAGTGTGGGTCTTATAAAAAAAGAAAAATAAAGATGTGCTGCAAGTGTTGTAAATATAATTAAGTAGGTTGAAAAATGAAATCTTCAAAACAAGTAGCAAATAAATATTTTCAAAAATATTTGACTATTATGAAATACATAGTTACGGATTATTTTGATTTTTTTTTGTGGTCAGAGTCAATAATAAGGGAATATGTTAATTAAATGGGAAATGTCTTTAAAAATCTTTAATGAAATGACAATGAATGAAACAATAATAATATTTTTTAAACTTCAATATTAGTAACTTCAAAACTCATTTAGGTCTCGCTAATTTTAGATAATTTGTGTCATATTATAGTCTATATAAACACAAATATCTGATAAATGTTTTATAATTATGGGATATATTAAGATTTATTAAAATTCTTTAAACCTAAATTTTATTTCCAAAAACTACAAAACATATCCCTTTCACAGTAATAAATTATTTCATTTGATTTAACACCCTTTATTTCTTATAGTCACATCATAGATATTATCTATTTGGCAACAATAACTCTGCAAATGGCTTGCAAATGAAGCAATAATATAACTAGAATTAAAGAACCGAAATAATGCTCTTGCAATGAATATGTCATTCAGATAAAAATTAATAAATGAATCATTTAAAAATTTATTAATTTGCCATTTAGCATTTGGAATTGCTGTAATTAAAAAAACCTACTTATTTTCTTGAGATCCCTTCAAGACTTAAAAAAAAAAACAAACTTAAGAAACAGGACAAAAATACTTAACCCTTATGTCAAACCCTTGTTGAACCGCCTTTAATCAAACCCTTGGTACATTTGTACCAATAACGTTTTTCATACATTTTGTATAAGAAATAATATGTAAAAAATAAAATGTTTTCGTTTTTTTATAACCTTAATCATAAATTAACTTTAACAAAATATTTCATAATTTAATTTAAATAAGAAAAAAAATAAAAAGAATACAAAATAAAAGAAAAAATAAATAAAAAAATTTTTAATTTTGAGAAGCATTGCAATCAAAGCAATATTTAGCAAGCAAAGCAACGTAGTTGACATCATTTAAGTCCCTCAAATCCTAATTGTCTCCACCGAACTATATATATTTTTAGTATGTCTTTGATTCATAACACTTTAATAGAAGATGTGACGAAGGTACAGATTTGCTCTTCAAAAAGTGTGGGAGATATAGCTGTTTAAACTTAAAATTGTTACATTTGTACCAAGGTTTTGACATAAGGGTTAAGTAACAAAAACGATATTCGTACTCTTTCGGTTAATATACCATTTGGTTAAGTCATCGAGAATATCCTAAAAAATGACGAATTAAACAGCATAAACAAAAATCGAGAAGATCCTAAAAAACGACGAATTAAACAGCATAACCGAAAATTTCTAGAAAATGAACTAACAAATCATTAAAAATTTCTCATTTGTAGAAAATATAATAAAGTATTAAAAGATTCTTATAAAATTATTAAAAACAAATACAACTTGAGTATAAACAAAGCAGAAAAACGTTTCTATTAAAAAATGAAAAAATAATATTTTTCAATAGTCACTATTCATATTCTTTTTCATATTTTAATAAATTGCAAAATATACATTTGTATTTTTAATAAAGATTTTTTTTTTTTGTTTTATTTTATTATTAATATTAATTTAATTTTTTTTTGTTTTTTTTATATTTATAAATTTTTTTTTTTTTTTTTCATAATTTAAATAATTAAACTTCAAAAAGAATTGTCCTACCTTGTGATTTTTTTTTTGTTTACTATTTTGTTATGAAGATCCATTCTTTCAGCTCGTTACTTATAAACTAAATCTTTAATTTATATATATATATATATTTTATCAATTTTAACATGTAATTAACTTATAATAAAATATTTTATTAAATTAATTTTTTTTTTTGTTTTTTTAATATTTTTTCAAATTAAATTTAATTTTCAAACTACAGAACTACTCAAAAAAAAAAAAAAAAATATATTAATCGATTCAACAACATTTCAATATAACATTTTTATTTTTAAATTATTCTTAATTTAATTTTTAATTGTTTTTGATTTTTTTTTTTTTTTTCTGTTATACATCAAAAACCTTGTTTAACGTTGATTTACTTTGAGTTATATTCTTTTATAATTTACGCAAGGTAAAACCAAACCTTTGATGTAATTTTTATAGTTTTGTAATTTATTAGATTTAATTTGAAGAAAATATTATTGAAAAAAAATAATAAAATTTATACTAACTACAATATAATTATTAATTAATATAACTCTTTTTTTTTTCTTTTTTTTTTTTTTACTTAAATTTATTTTTTTTTTTTTTTAATAAAAAAATTTTTTTTTTCTGTTTTACAGAAAACCACAATTTTGTGATGTTAATTATATTGTATATATTATATATATATTAATTTAAATAAACATACATTATATTTTGAAAACTTTCGAAAATCAACAAGTCAAAAATAAAAATCGAACAAACCACATATAAAATACATGTAAATATATTACAAATTATAATTAACAAATACATTAATTAAAAAAAATAAAAAAAAAACAAAACAAAATGGTGAATAAAAAAAAAAAATTAAACAGGAAATAAAAATAAAAAATAAAAATCTAATAGAATAAAAATTTACAATATGTATAGAGATACTATGAAAATGCCATGCAAAAAAAAAAAAAAAAAACAATTTCTTTTATAAGCAACATTTCATGTTGAATTTAAAATATTTCGGGAAATTCAATGACTTCTGTTCATTTGATTTAAGCAATAATAAATTGCTATGCTTAAAAAATTATCACTGTATACTGAACATTTTGCAGCAAAATTTAAATATTTGCTTAAATAATTATTTTAAATTTTAATAATTTTTTTAAAAACAAAAACAAAATGAAGAAATAAATGTCAAATTAATTGTCATTGCGAAATTTGTAAAGCGATTTATTTAATCGTTTAAAGAAAATACCAGTTCAATAAAAATTTGATTAAAGCGTTTTAATAAATTCAAAAAAAAAATAAAATTAAATAAATCGTTAATAGAACAAAAAAAAAAGGATAGATTTAAAAAGAAAAAAGTCTTTTCTTTTGTAAAAGACAAAAGTCTCAGTTGAAAAAGAAATGAATAATATTCTATTTTCCAATAGATAGTAAGCATTAGCAGCATATAGCAGCAAAATTATATTTTCTTTCAGAAATACATAAAATAAACATATGTATATGTATTTCAAGGATTATTAACAAAAACAAAACAATTATTCAATCAAAACAAAATTTTCGTGTCGTGTGAATTTAAACTAAACCAATAACAATGTTATCTGTCAAAATTATACTTTTGTACAGAAAAGAAATTTGACAGATTCCTTTTCTATTTCTTTTTACTTTAGTACTAAGTACTTAGTATTGAGTACTAAGTTTAAAACTCAAAAATATTTTTATAGTGTTAATTTACAAAAAAATTAAAGATTTCGAAATTTAAGATAAAATTTAAGACTTTACAACGCTTTAACTTTTAATATAACAAATGTAATCATTTAATAAAAGTTAGTTTTTCATAAACTTCAATTTTAAATAAATTCAACATTACTTTTAACTTTTTATCTATTTTTTTTTTTTTTTTTTTTTTTTAAATTTCATATTACATTTTCAAAAAAAAAAAAAAAAAAATTAAGAAAATTATCTAAAACTCTTATATATTAAGAAAAATAAAAATAAAAATAGGACAAAATGACAAAAATACACACAATTAAATTCAAAATGAACACGCTCATTTTAGAAGCACCATTTATTCGAGTATCGATTTTTATAATTAAATTTAATTAAGATAATTTGTTTTTTATTTTTTTTTTTTTTTATTTATTAAATAAGTATATATTTTTTCGTTTTAAATATAATAATTTTTTTTCTTTTTATTATTTACATAATGTGAATTTGAAGAACACGAAAATAAATAGCTTTTAAAAGTCATTCAATGTTTTTTTTTTGTTTTTTTATTATTATTATGAATTTGAAATATTGCACTTTGATATAGAATTTTTTTTTTTTTTTTTGTTTATATTAAATTAATTTAATAAATTATGGATGTTTTTTTTTTTTTTTTGTTATATTAATATATTTAAATAAATACATTCGAAATTTACTTTTTTAGGTTTTTTAATCTTTAATAATTAATTGATGCCATGTTTTTAAGAAAAGCTTCAAAAAAAAAATTTCAAAATAAAGAAAAAATAAAAAATACAGTCTATTGTGAATGAATTTTTTTCACAGGGGATTAAATTTAAATAAATAAATAAATAAATATTCAAAATTGTAAATATTAACTCATTTTAAAGTTTAAATATGAAAAAACTTTAATGTATCTATAGATAGAAAAATATTAATCGAAAAATAATCGAATTATGCCAAAGAGTTGCCAGAGTAAACAAACCAATAAGTTTTACTATATTGTAAGAGGAACAGTTCGAAGAGTGTGATAAGTTAAATATTTATTTTGGAAGACCCCGAAACGACTAAAATAATTAAATAATAGTAAATTATAAGAAGAGTTTAGAAAATCGATTCAAAATATTTTAATTAATTTATTATTTTTTTTTTTTTTTTTTTTACAATTTATTAATGACTCAAAGTTAAAAAAAAAATATATCTACCTATATCAGAAAAAAAAAAAATAATTAATATAACTACATCAATTTAATTGAAGCAAGTTCTACAATAAATTTTAAAATATTTTTTTTTTTTGCAAGCAAATAAAAATTTTTATTTAAGATAATTAAGAGTTAATTTAAAAAACAAAATATTTTTATTTTATTTAATTAACATGTAAAATTTTAAATAAACCAATATTCTCTATTGTTGTGGCGCCACATTTTTTTTATTATTTTTTTTTTGCAAAAAACCAAAATTGACTTACTAAATATAACAATATAAAAACATATGTCACCAATTAATTTTTTAATAAGAAGAAAAAAACAACAAAAGAAAAAAAAATAAGTTTCAAAATGTTTTATAAATTCGATTTTTTTTTTTATTTTTTAATTTTTTTAATTTTTTTTTTTTTTTTGTTTTACTTTACTATAACGTTACTAAACATTTAATTTACAATATATATCTATATAAAAAAAAAAAAATAATAATAAAATAAAATAACGCATAATTAATTTAACAAAGTAAGTATTTATTACATAGAGACTTGCGCGCCCATTCAAACCACCCATCAAACAAGAGAGTTTGTACATATATACGCGAGTAACGCGTCAACATTTTTTTAATGGCACAAGAAATTCACTGCAACTATTTTTTTTTTTTTTATATATTATATATATTTATATATATATATATAAATATATATATATATATAAATATATATATATACATACATATATTCTTTTTTTCAATAGTTAATTAATAGATTTCGAACATTTCGTCTATATATATATATATATACATATATATATATATTTTTTTTTTTGTGTACTTACTATGATTATTATGAATTTTATAGTATCTTAAACTACATTTTTTGCTTTTTGCTATCATTTTTATACTACTTTGTATACTTTGGAAAAAAATTTTAAGTACAATACAAGTCCATTAAAGAATTCTTTTAGTTTTTTTAATTAAAAATTTATTAAATGAATTATTAAAGCATGATACACATTATAGATTTTACAGTAGCTAAAAAAAATAAAATTAATTTTAAGATTACATTCTAAAAATTAGACTTTACTATTTAGAGGGAAACATAAAACATCAAATATTGTTAATATATGAATATATGTAAGAACCGAGTTACAACAATCATGATCAACCGGTTTATATACATGTATGCCTTTATTAAAAACAATTGATACAAAAAGTAAATTTTAACTTTAATTTGTAGTTATAGATGGGGGATAGAACCTAAAGGTTGATCAAAAAGTAAACAGAGCTTTATTTTGACAACTGATGCCTGTCAACTTATTTCTAAATTTCTAAAACATTAAGTTTAATTTTTTTACCATTGCAGCTATAATTAACCTTGCTTTTAAACGATAGATTTAATAAGTTTATTAGTATAACCGTTAATTTTATTTTATATTGTTTTCCGTATTAAATCTAAATCTGAGAACTGTAAAATGAAAAATTTAATTTTAATTATAAAGAAACTTCAATCAATAAATTTAATTTCCATTTCAATTGTAAAAAATCTTTTCAGAATTTTTAAAATCTTCTATAAAGTTAGTGTATAGTAATTACTTGTATTATTTAAACAGTGTATTTATTTGCTGATTATTAAATGGAAGTATAATTAACGTTAATTAAGAAGTGTGAAAGGATATTTTAAAAATTTCATTCATTAATGTTTTTTTTAAATACATATATATATATATATATGTTAAGAAATATCTGACATTCATGAAATAGATTTTTAAACAGTATATAGTTATAACTTTAATCATATATAGTTACCGTTTTAATTGATTAATAAAACAACATGAATGAATACTTTCAAAACACCCTATTCAATCAGTCTTCTATATTGTTACTAAAAAAAAAATTATTTATTTAAAATAATATATTTAATAAATATAATTATGACGCCTTTTTAACAAGTATATAGTATATGAGTATTTATCAATATATATATTATATGACAATCACTTTTTTGTTTTGCAACCCCACATTTGAGTATTTTTTTTTGTTTTTTTTTTTGTTTTTCATTTGTGTTTCAATTTTTTTTTCACATTCTGTTTAACAAAATGGCACATTATTATTAAATATGTAATTTAAAAATTTTTTTATTTTTTTTTTGTTTTTTTTTTTTTTTATAATAAAAGACAAATAATTAAATGTTTGACTAGTGTTAAAAAAAAGTTTAATAGTTCATAAATGTCCAGAAAATTCGAATTATTATATTAATTAAAATAAAAAATAATATTTGAAAAATTCTTATTTTTTTTGTTTTTTGTTTAATAGAAAAAAAAAAAAAGTCCTCAAAATAATTATGTCGTAAATTGCGTAATATATTGTGTTAAAAGTTATTTTAATGTCATTTGATATAAAATAAATTATTATTTGACATTTTAAATAATTAATAATATAAAAAAAAAAAAAAAATTATTTTTCTAATATAAAATAAAAATATTGTCAATTTAATTAGATTTGTGAATTTATAAGTTTTTGTTAATAAAAGTGTTTGTCATATAATTTTGTTTTTTTTTTTTTCTGTTTTTATATGTGTATACTAATTACTAATTTGTACGACTTTTAAAAGCTTTTTTTTTGTTTTTTTTTTTTTTTTTTGTTTTTATTTAAAATACGGAATAGAAAAAATATGTATTTATTTAATTTTGTTAAATAAATTAAATTTATTAATTGAAAAAAAAAAAAAAAAAAAAATGGTAATTGCGATACATAAAAATAGTAGATTTAAATTTAAACATAGATATTTTTTTTTATTTTTTCATATAAACTAAATAAAAGTCATTTTTGACACATCCACAAGTCATCTTCAAGCCATTAAAAAATATATATATAATTTCGTTCTAATTATTATTCTATTTTTGTTTATTTATTTACACTAATTTTAATTTTATTAATTTAATTTTAAATTATTTTTTTTTTTAATTTCTCTTATCATAAAAATTGTTATTTATTTATATTTTAAATGTATATTAATTTTTTATTTTTTTTTTTTTTTTTCTAAATAATTTGTCGTATTTTTTTTAAATTATATTTAAAATTTAAATTCTTTTAATTCTTATATATTATTTTTTTATATGTATATTTATATAAATTTTTTTTTTTTTAATTTTTTATATTTTATATAAAATCGTATTTAAAACTGGACAGCCTTAAAATGTGTTTTTGGACTATTCAGAGATAAACTGCGTATTTAGAAATGGACAAAAATAAATCATTTAAAAAGTTAATTTAAAAAAAAAAAAAAAAAATTTCCATTTACAGTCAGTCATACCTCTGAATAAACAAACAAACAAACAAAAAAAAAAAAATATTTAAGTATTTGATTTAATTAAAATAAAAATAAAAAAAAAATAATAAACAACAAAAAAAAAAAAAAAAAAAAACAAATAAAATTTAAAAATTTAATTTAAATTAAATTTGTAAAAACAAATCCTACTAATTTTTTTTTTATTTTAAAATCAAATAAAAATAAACAAAAAATAAATATTAAATTTTATTGTCTACCGTTGTGTATGATGTGACATTGAATGTGGTACATGTGGTACATGTGAATGATGCGTATGTCCACCATGTGGTGCATACGCTTGTGCATGTGACAACGGTGATGGCTGTCCACCTGAATACGGTGATTGCATTAAACTTTGTTCTAAACCATAATGGCTTGGTGCTTGTGGATGACCTAAATGAGCATGTCCATGATGACCATGACTATATATTAATTGTCTTACTTTTGAATCTTCATCAGCTATATTATAACTTAATTCAGTTTCTTCAAAACCAGTCGCTGACATTCGTTGATCACCAGTACCACCAGTCGTTGGTGGATCTGGTGAATTTAAACATGTTTGTATTAATTGTTTACCAGCTTCTGATGTTATCATTGGTTGTAATTTACGTGTTGCAAATGTATAAACATGACCAGTTTCTGATGCTACTAATAACATTACTTGTGTACCAGTTAATGTTGATAATTCATATGCCTATAAATACGAAAAAAAAAAAATAAAATAAAATTTAATTAAAATAAAATTAATTGAAAAATTAATAAATATATTATATTGTTTATTTTATTAAAATTAATTAATCTTAATTTTTTTTTTTTTTTTTAAATCATTCCAATTTTTAGTTAATTAATTTGAAGAAAAATTTGTATGTAAATGAAAGATTTTTGATCGAAAAAAATAGTACCGATGTTGCGATACTTATAACAGTGGTTAAAACCAACATATTTCAACATAAGTATTTTTTTTTTTAAATTTCAAAAACGTCAGTAACGTTAACTAACGTAACTATATCAAAAAAAAAAAAGCAACTAAAAAAAATCGTGAATAATTTAGTTTTTCCTTCTTTTAATCTGATTTAATTTTATTTTTGGTAGGTACCTTTAAAAGCTTCTATATAGGGCATATTGAAAAATTTTAAATGAAATTACATGGTCAAATTATTTGATTTTTACTCAAAACGATATAATATTTTATTAAAATGCTGAGTGGACTCAAAATTAATTTCTTATATCAGAAGATTTAAAGTAAAATTTCGATAGAATCAAAATAAAAAATTAAAAACATCACAAATTATTACATTTGGATCTTTCAAAGAAGTTTGAATATCCTGTCTGTTTCAAAAAAATGTTTAAGGGTAGATGGGAATTTTTGACATGCTCCAAAAAAATTTTTAACGGGGTGACCCTCGGTGACCTAGGGGATAAGAGCGTATAAAATACGCTGTAAACAACGAGGGAGTGTGGGTTCGGATCGCACACGCCTCGTAAGAGTTATTCCCCCTTACGACGTTTACAGCCACGCCTAAACAGAAAAGGCTGAGTAATTTCCTGTCCACATTTATGTGGCAGAGAAATGCATTAAAAAAAAAAAAGTTTTAACCAACAAACTGAAACCAAATTTTATCGAGCCAAACACTTTTTGAACATAAGTTTAACTAGTATGTTAAATGTTAAATTTGATGGGTTAAGATTTCAAGATTTCTAAACAAAAAAAATCTGCTTGTTTCTCTTTAATCTTATCAATGTCAACCGTCAAGATTATCAGGACCAAATCTCGTAAGTAAGACAATTATGTATTTGGTTATTAAACAAAATTTTTTAAAGCCGATATATAAAAGTAATTGATCAAAAAGTGAGGAAATGTTTCATAAATAAATACATCGATAGTTAAGTGAAAACATGGTTTTATGAAAAATCCATATTTACACGATATAAGAATTTCATTTTTAAATTTTATGTTAATTATACTGTTACAATAATGAAATTTTCATAATAAAATAACAAAAATTAAGGATACAATTTAAGAACGATATATTTAAAATAAAGTTAATATATATACACAAAGGTCAAAACTGCACTGTTTGAAAATATAGGGCCACGTTTGTTTATACTATATGAAAAACATTTAAAAAAAAATTTACTATTAAAATTTTTTCCAGCATCGCAAAGATTTTTTTTTCATGTTTTTGTTTAATTTTTCCTTTTTTTTTCATTTTTGTAAGTGTTCTTAAATCCCTTCAACGCGTTTTTGTGATTTCGTTTCTTTTTTATTTTTTTTACATTTCGATACGATATTTTCAATTTTTTTCCCCCCTGTTGAATTCGATTGATTTCACAAGAATCAAAAAATAATTCACGCACGAATATATTTTGCAAACTGATATGAAAAATATCTTTCTAAAAAAAAATTGTATTTTTAAAAAGAATTTTCAGAATTTTAAAATATAAAAATTTTGGCTTTATTTTTTGAATATTCGCCTCTCACATAACAAAAAAAAAAACCCAACAAATGATTTAAAAGTATTCATTCGTGGTATTCGTTTTTTGTTTTTTACGAGTATTTTAATTTTGGCCATAATATGAATGAAAGAGATAGCACATGATATCAGATATGTACTACATTATGAATTCCAAGCACGTGTTCAACAATATTATTATTATAAAAAAAACGGAAAAATAAAAATGAGATAGAAATAATATATTAGGGCGGGAGAACAAAACAAAAAAAAATTTTAATAAACAAAACAAAAAAAAAAGCAAAAACAAAAACAGCAAGCATAAAAATAAAAGAGAAAATGATAATATCCTCCAAAAGCAAAAATAAAATTAAAATTAAGAGAATAAAAAATATTATTTTTAATTACGAAATTAGATTTTATTTTAACCATTCATAATTTCCCAATAAAAGAACGGGGGCAAAAATAAATTCCATTAAAAAAAAAATGAATTTTGGTAATATTCTATATTGTATTTCTGTTTTGAATGTCTTTTTTAATTCTTTCCTTTGTAAAGTCAAAACGTTTGTTCTTATCAATAGAAATCTTAAAACACCAAAGTTGGTTTTTATCAATAGAAATCTTTAAATAAATAATTACGTAACGAACAATTGAATCGAAGCGTTAGGTAAGACATTAGACAGAAATGGTTTGAAAAAATTACACTTTCAGACTATACTTAATCTCATTATGGCATAAACAGTTTTGCAGTGATCATTTTAGAGAAATGTTCAAGTTTTAGAGAAATTTTCGATATCTTGAATAGTACTTACAGGAAGGATGCAAATAAGTCTTCTCTGGGGGCGTAATAAATTTAAATGTTGATCGGTACTATTCTTATGGAGAAGATCCGGACAGGATCTTTTCAGAGCTGGTCGGTCAAATAGTCAGGGTTAAAACCATGCTTATCCAATTTTTCCGAATTTTTAAATCACAGAGCAGCGTATTTTGCGTGACCTATCCGTCTCACGTTGAAAAGTTAACAGCTTTTGCACCCTAACTGTTGACATTTCTCAAATATGAAAAAATAAAATAAAAAATTTAATAAAACGTTTTTTTCAGATAGAAAAAATTAATAAGTAGTACCTATATGTAAACCTAAAAGTGAAAAGATATTTGCCATCGCTTCTTGTAAGACATAAAATTTGGAAAAAAAAACAAAATAAATAATACTGTTTTCTATTTTTACTTTTTTTTAATGTCTTTACTCTGATGATATGTTGCGTGGAATTACTTAGTTTGTTTTTTGATAAAAAGGTTTGTATATATGGACTCCATTCATCAAAGTTATCAAATCTTTAAATTTGATCTTCCCGATTCTATTTTGGATTATATAATGTTGTAAAATATTGTTTGTGTTCAAAATGAATGATTAGAATGGTGTCAAAATCAACGTTATCAAATCTATAAAATTTAATCTTTTCGTTTTAACCTATTTTCTATTTTAGAATGTTTAGTATATGTATTCTTCTTTTTTATAACATATCATTACATATAATTACATGAAGGATATTGTTGCTTCCTATTTTAGTTCATTAAAATCTTTAAGTTTTATAATATATCTCAGAGAAATTTAATTTTTCTTAAAAAATAACATTATAAGTATACAAAACCTTTTATTTTTTATAATATAATCGAGAATGGAATGTTATACTTATTTATGGAATACATTACAGATTAAACTATCAAAATATTAGCATAGATATTTTTTTTTTTTTTTTTTAAATAATAAAAAAAATTTTTGAAAAAGTTTTCATTGCTCTACAAAGATTAATAGAAGAAAAAGTTTATAAAAATTTTTTAAAGAATATTAAAACAAAGTTTAGTTTTTATTCATTAAAAATTTTTATCATTTACTTATTAAAAAAATAAGTTTTTATTGAAAAAAATTTTTTTTTGTATCCCTTGAAAGATACTATAATACTTTCAAAAAAGTTTTTCATTTTATTTTACATCTACACAAAATTTTCAGAATCACTAGTAATGATACACTCAAAAATATTGTAAAACTTTGTAAAAGGTGAATATAAGAATAAAAATCACTTTTAAAAAAAAAAACTTTTAAACTCACATCAAAAAAAAAAGGACATAATAAGTAAAAGAAAGTAAAAAAAAAAACAAAAAACTAAAACAAAAATCACTTTTCATCAACAGCAACAATAAATGACATAATGTTAATCGTTATTTTTCTTTCTCCTCTTTTTTTCTTTTTATTTTTTGTATAATAAATGTAAAATTATGTTCATTGATGCATTCTGTTGCATAACATTATTATCCTTCATTATAAAAACACAAAATTAAACTGCAAAAAAAAAAATTTATATTCATTTATATTAAGGGTTCATTCCATTGTTAATCTAAGTATTACTCTAAAAATTTAATCAACATAATTTTTTATTTATTAACCTTGTTAATGCAACACAATTTTTCTATTCAACATTTTGTTATTCAAAATATACAAGCGTTACAAAAATCACTTAACTTGAGTAAAAAAAAATAAAAAGAAATTATGATAAAAAAAAAAATAACATACTGTTGAAAACTTATCAGAATGTTATTGCTGTGATAAAAAATTTTTATAAATTTTAACAGTAATGGTAGAAAAAATTTTTAAGACTGACAATAAAGCTTATGGGTAGGTACTGCTTACCTATTTTTATAGGTACTACATGATGGTTAGGTACTTCTTGTCTGTTTTTTTAATGTTTCTACAAAATCATTCGTATTATTTCCATATAATGTTACACTTTCAATAAGTTTTTACATTACCATCAAAAAATATTAAAATTCTTTAACATTCATTGACAAAAGTCAACATACTTTCGGCAGGGTTTCAAAAATCTGTTAATTTAAATCTGCATGATTGAAATATTGGAATATTAATAATAATAACAAAACATACATGACATTGTTTTAAATAAAAACTTGAATCTAAACGATAATAAATTATGTTCTTATTAAATAATAATATTTAAATTTTTAATATTGGATAGGTGACCAATTCAAAATGCATGTTTCTTCTGATGCGCACAATTTATATAACAATCGTTTTAAAAATTTTTAATAGAAATAATTAAAAATTGCATATACGAGTACATATGTATTTGTTAAGAAGAAACTTCCTAAATTCAAAATTTTATTCCCAATTTAAATTTTGACTTTATTCAGATTAAATTTTTTAAAAATCATGTATCTAAAAGTCATGTAAAAAATGCGGTCATAAAAAACACAGTTAGCGGTCATAACAAGCACAGTAAACTCAAATTATATATTTAAAATTTTTTTTTTAAAAACAACTTTTAGAACAACTGTAACGACCAATAAAAACAAAAAAAAAAAACTATAAATTCTTTTAACAAATTTATTACTGAGCGTAAATAACTGTAATTTCCTAATGAAATTACATCAAAAAAAAAAAAAATTTCATCAAAGCATAACATTCTCCGAACATTAATTTCGTCTTACTAACAATTTTTGCAAAAAAAAAAAACAAAAAAAAAATTGTTTTAAAGGCCACATTAACGACGATGAACTTTTTATACTTCCAAACATATTTAACTAAATAAAATATTTTCAACAAGTGCAATTATCTCTGATCTTTTATTTCATTGTTTTTTTCTTTTTTTTTCTTATTTATTCTTATTTCGTCCTTTTTTTCTCACTTTATTTTTTACTTTGGTTTTTCTTTTTTTTTTTTTCTATATTTTATATTCTTGTTGCTGTTTTTATATTTAATATTCAATTTTTTGTTTTTCTGCACTAAATTAGAACTAAAGCATTCAACAAACAATAAACACAACAAAAATTAAAAGCAAAAAAAAATAAAAAATAAAGAAGAGAAGAGAACACAATCAAAAATCTATTTCACCCATATGAAAAAAAAAAAAATAGAAAAACAGAATAAAAAGAAATAAACTTTCATCACATCACAGCGCCATTATTATCATCAACATTTTTTTTCGAATTTTTATTTTCTTTTTTTTGTCTTTTTTGAACATTTTCCAACACACAACACAACAACAATACACCAAATAAATTTCAACAATTTACAGTAAAAATACAAATATACATAAATATGTATGAACACAATATATTATGTATACATATATATATAGAGTATATAAAATATATATAAATCATTTCATGCATACAAACATTCTGTTGTTTGGCATCATTCAACGCAACTTTTGTAATATTTTTACAAAGAGAAAAACAAAAAAAAAATAAAAATAAAAAATAAAAGAAAACAATAAAAAAAAAAAGCAGAAAATAAGAAAAGGACAAAAAATCATGTTTATGCAGCAAAAAAAAATAATAAAAACATTAAAATGAATAAAAAACATCCTGTGAAAATTATTATCCTTTTAATGGCTGCGAAAACATACGTTATAATGCATCATGAAAATGTTAAACAAAAACTATACCTATATACATATAAATATAACAAAGAAAAAAAACTTGAAGATGAAAAATAAAAAACAATAAAAAAATATACCTTTATAACAACAAAAAGAGATGGAAAATATATGTATAATGATGCGGCACGATCGTAATTACAAAAATATTTCTTTATTTTTTTTTTTTTTTATTGTTTTGTTTTGTTTTGTGTCAAAGAAAAACGTTAAAAGTCACTATAGTTAACACTCATTTCACTTACTTTTCATTTAAATTTATAAATATATTTATATATACAAATGTATATTGCATGCATGTGTACAGTTATGGATTTTTTTTTCGACCATTTATTTAATTTTTGCCCATTATTTTGTTAATGATTTGTAAGCAATTTAAATGATATCTCAAGAATTCGTCATACAGAATCATATCATCCCAAAAACGGTTGCCATTTGGAAATAGTTAGTACGTACAAACATAGTTTTTTTTTTGTAATTACGATAATATTATTTTAAAAGAAAAAAGTTAATTAACAGTTTTAAAAGTAAAGAACGATAAAATACCGAAAATGTACAGTAAAGACTTAAGTATGAAACATTTTATTCTTCAACATCTTGTCTAAAACCTTGCCTATCAAATGTCCCTGAAAATATTTATGAAAATTTTATTATAAATTGCAATATTTTCTAACAGTGTACTTGCAAGTATGAATTATGCTGTACGTACAAAGGATAATAAATTATATCAAAATGGGTCAATGTTTTCTTTTTTAATTAAAAGTTATTAAAATCAGCATTTTCTGTATCATAATTGATTTTGCAATTTTTTTTTTTCATTTTTAAATAATGTTGTATTGACAATGCAACATCAAAGGTTCTGTTGCAGCTATACTATAATTTTAATATATATAGGCGTATCATTGCATATACTGTAGTTCTTGTTTATTAATTTTTTTGTTTTCATAAATTGTTCGATGAAATTTATGTGCTTTGATTGTATCTATTGTTTGTATGTAAGTACTAATTTTTTTTTTTTATTCTTTTTTTTAAAGTGCTAAAATATATTACCACTACTTTGTAAGTATGTTACATGTGCTAATATTTGCAAAATCTATTGTTTTTTCTATATGTACTTTTAGTTGAAGAAAAACTAATTTAGAAACCTTTAGTTCTTCAAAAAATTAATCATTGTACTAAATTTACTAGATTTTTAATAAAATATGTTTGAAATAAAACTATTGACAAAACAAATTCTAGTTAATAAGGTCGAAAATCTTAAATGTCAACAAAAGAAAAAAAAACCATCTATCATTTTTAGTATGCAGCTAATTGTATAAATTTTTTACACAAATTTAGGTACACTGATTTGTGCCGTTGTCAAAAATTGTTACTACAATGACTACGTTTAGAAGCGTAAAAATGGCATCTATTTTTGTATTAACATTTGTTTTGTTTAAGAAATTTGTAAAATAAATTTTTGATAATAGTGCAGTGTATATATAATTTATTATATTCTTTACCACTCCAATCCTAAATTTCTTGGCCATATTTTTACAATAAATTGCTGTCAGAAACTGATTTCCTTACTAACTTGGAGGATTTTTATATACTTCTTCAATTAATTTCTCTGTGAAATTTATTTTCTGCGAGAAAAAAGAATAATTGACGAAAGAAATTTAAATTAAAATTATAAAACATGAATATATATTATATTTTATAAGAAATCAACACAACACATTTGACATTTCAAAGCGTCTTTAAAACGTAAAATTGAAATGTTGATCAATTTTTTTTTTTCTATTAGCTACGTAAATAAACGTCATTACTATACGTTAATTTTAGTACCTTTAATAAAACTAAATACATTTTAACCTTTTTTGACAGCACTTGCGCCGGGATTACACAAAATTGCGTTTGATTGTAATAGTACCTGAATTTTTACTGGCTATTAAGCTTTTGATTAAAATACAGTACAATTAGTGAAAGTTAATTGTAAGGTGTAGATTAAATTAATCTTAAGTTTTTATAAAATAAAGATAAATAATTTCAAATAATTTTCAAAATAAATCAACTAATAAAAATGTTCTAAGAAACTAACTAAAAAAATACAGATAGGTAAATTAAAAATAAAAAGAGATATGTATGTACTAAATAATAAAAGATAGTTTTAAGATTTACTTATTAAGTAATTCTGGGTAAATATTAGTTTTATAAGACTCTTTTCTAATTATAAGTTAAAGAAGAAATTAAATAAAGAAAAAGAAAAAAGTAAAATACAGCACTTCAATTACAGTCAAGTACTTATTGAGGCATAGAAAAGCTTAACAATCTGCAAATGGACTTACATTTGTTTCAAAAGACAAAAAAAAGGAACAGGTAAAAAAAGTACCTTTATATAAACAGAAAAAAAATACCTACCAGCTAATTTATTTTCAAAATTGTTATTTTACTCAAAAAAAAAATTTAATTTTGAATTAATTTTGTTCAATTTTAAGGAATCGTTTTACAATTTTTGTCTAAGGTTAATTAACTCAAAATAAAATACCTTTGAATGATAAAACTGAATACAGAAATTTATATGTAAAAATAAAACATTGTTTTCTGAGTGTGATTATAAAACAATGCATCAAAAAAATATGAAAACATAAGTTAAGAAAAACAAAATATTTGTATCTTAAATTGCTTGACTTAATGATGCGCTAAAAGTTGCACAAAACAAATATTAATCTCACACTTTCTTCCTTCTTTTTAGGTTATTCTAGCCTCATTCATATACAACAATATAAAGCGCTGGTAAAATGATTCTTCTAAAGGTTAAATTATATACGTGATGCAGTAAAATTACAGTGTTGGCGGCAATTTCTTAACACCAAAACCAAAAAAAAAAACTTTATTTTAATAAAATATGTATATATATGAAATAAAAAAAAAAAACAAAATAACAATCCAATCAAACAAATTCAAAAAAACAATAATCACAAATAAAACCCAGAAGTTAACATACATATACATAAAAGGAAAATTTTTATTAAAAAACAAAAAAAAAAAAAAAACAACGTCACAATTTATTAAAAAACATGGTAAAAAAATAAAATTTCATAATAAAAAAATAAAAGAAGTAGAGATGCGAAAAACATTGTACGCGGTATCATCCAACATTCCAATATTTTATTACATATTTTTTTTGTTTTTGTTTGTTTATTTGTTACCTGGTCAATTCCTTCGTGAATCTTTTCTTTGAGGTCACTTTAATATTTTTATAAAGCAAAAATATATGTATGTATGTATATATGTATATAATATACATAGGTATAAAAAAAATATATATTTTTTTTTATTACAAAACAAAACCTTCAATTATTGAATGTGTCCTCTGTTCTGTTCTACCAATGATGAAATAAATGTCAAAAAAAAAAAAAAATATTTTATAAAATATTTTTATTACCACATGAATTGATTTCTCTTTGGCTTTTTTACAATTTTTTCTGTAACAATTAAGGAGTTTAGAATTTTTTTTACCAAAACAAAAAAAAATAATTCTGTCAATTTTGTTTCAAAAAAAAAAAAACAAAAATAATTCTGTCAATATATGCCACTAATTACATGTAATCATTTTCAATTTTTTAATGAAGAATGTGAAATTCAATTGAATCAAAATTTAGTGTAAAAACATGTTCAGTATTTATCATTATAAGCTGTATGGTAAACCATTATTAAAATAATATAAATTTTTTACTATAAAATACCTAGTAACAAAACTTGTAAAGTGTAAATACGAATTCAAAAATTTATAAAATAAAATAATTTTATTCGAATAACTTTTAAAAACATTAAATGAACCTGATTGAATCATCTAAAGTAATGAAAGAGCGAATATGTTTATTTTATTTAATTTTTTTCTTTGAAAATGATATTTACGAAGATATAAACAACTATTCCCAAGTTATTCTTTCAGGACGACAACTTTACAGTACTCAATTGATTTAGACATTCTGGGTATCAAGCTAAACATTATTTTTTGTATGCTTAAAACGTATGTTTGTATGTTTATGTTTAAAACGTACATTATGCCGAAAATAGAGCTTTACATATATATTTTTTAAATATTATGGGCATCCATCGCGATAACGTAATAATACAGCAATATTTCTTTCATTATTTCTTTAAGCAATGTTTTAAAGCAATGCCAAAATTTTAACATCGTTTTTGATAATCCTAAATTTTAGAAACCCCTTTCTCCAAGCATCATATAGTAGGTAAATATTTGTGTCAGAAACTACACATTTGTATTTAAGGTCCCGTCCTAAAGTTTCGTTTGAAAGGAGGCGTATTTGGTTAGTTAAAGTCCAACATTTTACTCAGAAGAACTCTCGTAAAAAATAAAACGCAAATACAAAAGCAAATACAAACGCAAACTAATTTATTTATAATAATGTGAATATTAATTTTTAAAGGTATATAATGCAATTGTAAGATAAATTAATAAATAAAGTAATTAGATTACTGATGCAGTTGGACGAATCAGACGAATCCAAAAGTAGATTAAACTATTCATCGTTATTTTAAAAGCTTATCGATGACGTATAGATCTTATATATATAAGCTAACAGACAAGAAAATTTTAATAAAGAATTGTCTAAAATTCACGACTAAAAGCCGAAAGATTATAAAAAAAAAAACTATTTAGAACTACAGGGAGGCCATAAATAGACTCACGAGGATAGACTGCCAAACTGAATTATTCAAAAACAAAAACAAAGTGAAAAAAAATAAGCAATTTGCACCTTACACTTTTTAAACAAACAATTTTAAATCAAACAAAAATAAAATCAAACAATTTTAAATCCATTTAGATTAAAAGTTGAAAAATTCAAACGCACAGATTCATAACTAAAATTTATCATTTATTTTAATCACATAAACACAAAAAATTCTAAAAATAAACTAAAAAAAAAAAAAGTTATTAATAATTATTTCAACAAAATTTAATAATAAATAAAATACTCTTTTTTTTTTATATCTCACATATGAACAAAATTATTATCTTTTACTATATGCCATTAAAAACTCCAATAAAATCAAACATAGTACTGACATATATATATAATATAGAAGTTATATCACGGTAAAAAAAAATAATTGAAATAATGTGTTACATTCAATATAACCATTTAATCTGATGATCTTCCAAATTAATCTTTAACCTTAATCTATTCTTTAGAACAACCACGACTATACTATTATTTTATCTATTAGTAGTACAAAAAGTTATTTGGAATCCAATAAAATACCGATGCTCCATAAATTCATTATCATTAAAGGTAAAAATAAAAACCAAAAAAAAAAAAAACGCAGAAAACAAGATAAAAGTTTACTGCAACATCAACATGTTCAATTGAATACAGCTTACTTTTTTTTTTTTAATTCATTTTAAAAAAAAAAATTTAATAGAGCGCGCATTTTCTAAAAATTCCATTTTTCCAATATAATGTGCTAAAGATTAAATAATTGTTGTATAAAAAACAAAAAATTAAACGAAGCACAAAATTTAACAAATTTTTCCATTAAAAACATGAACTAAAATTCTCATCTCTATATACCATCCCCGGTTCTTTTACATACCAAAGAAGCATAAACATATAAGTGAATAAAGTAATAAAATAATCCTTTAAAATGGAAGCAAATAATCAAATAATTTTTTGTTTTTTTTTTTTTTTTTTAAATTGTTACCTGCGAAAAGATACACCCTATAAAAATTCATTAAACTATTTAACAATTTTCAATAAAACACAGAACAACACCAATTTTAATTTAGCACAATTTAAGTAATCGTACACCCCGCTAATAATTAAAAATAAAAAATAAAAGAAAAAGAAAACTATACTGAACAGATTTTTAACATTTTTATGAAAAACAAAAAAAACAAAATCATTTTTTTTTGGCTCTTGTTTTTAAACCAAACAGAACTAAACATTCAGTGGCGAACATGTAATTCATAGAAGACAAAAAAAAAAACAAAAAACACCAACAACTACAACAACATGAATCGAATGTCAGTTTATATTTTCCATTCCTTTTTTTTTTTTTTTAATGCAATGCAAACTGCATTTTGCAAAAAATGTAAGTGCTTACAAAAAAAACGCTTATTTATATACTTCCTAAAAACAAGACAACAAGAGAAGGTGATATTACAAACGCAAAAAAAAAAAAAAAGATAAAACCCCCCTGTAAAAACACAATATTATGTATATTATGCACATACATAAACTAACCAACTATCTATTTATTATAAAAACAAAAAAACAAAAAAAAAAAAATAGAGCAGATTTTTCCAACAATAATGAAATAATGATAAGATCAGCAGCGAAAAAAAAAACTCTTATCAGTAGTTTTTTATCTATCAATTTGGCAGATCAAATGAATTAACAACACAAATATATAGTCGGCTTTTTTTTTCTATATTTTAACTATATTTTCTGTTCTTGTTTTATTTTTTAATTGTATTAAAATTACTGTAATATTTTACACAATGTACAAAAACCTAAAAAAACAAACAAAAAAAAAACATTCCAAAATCCTAATATTAAAAAAAGCAAAACCCTGCAACAAAAAATTCTTAAATCTAAGGCTAACTGAAAACAAAAACAAAAACAACAACATAACAAATACTGATAGTACTGCTGCTACTTTACTTGTTAACTATTTTTATTGAATGAAATTAATGCAATATCTTATTTTTTTTTTCTTCTTTTTCTTTTTCTTTTTCATTTTTGTTTTTTTTTTTTTTTGCTGTTTTAATAAATTCTATTCAAAAAAAATTTTTTTTTCTGTTTAATTTTGCCATAACTACCAATTTTTATGTTTCATTTTATTAGGAAAATTATTTTCCTGAAGCTCTATTCCACTCAATTCACTGATATAATCGAAATATTCGAAGGAATAATCACAGCTAGAACAATACCTTTTTTGTGATTAGAATGTTTAGAAGCATACAACAAAAAAAAAACAAAAAAATAGAATAACAGCAACGTTCTTTTTAGCTCCTGCTGTTCTACTATTTTTAACATTTTTGATACATTTTCATATAAAACATTATGTAAGCTCAAGGTCCTTGTTTATGTTGTTTACTGACTGTATAGTGTATACTCACTGATTTTTAATTTTTTGTTCTTAATATTTTTTGTTTTTTTTTTTGTTATTGCTAAAATGTAAACAACTTTTTCCAAAAACTTAATTTTTTTTTTTTTGTTTTTGTTGATTATGTTTCATCTAATTGAAATACTAGCGTTCAAATTTTAAAAGTAATGAAAAATTGAAAAAAAAATATTAATTGTAACAAGTTGAATTATTACTTTAAGCAAATAAAATAGTAAAAAAAAAAAAAAACAAAAACACATTTTCGTAATTAAATTAAAAAATTATATTAAAAATTCTAAGAAAGAAAACTTAACAACTACTTTAAATAAATAAAATTGGAACAATGCCTGCAAATATCAACAGTTATCTGCAACAGTTTTTTGACGTATTATTTGACAGTAAGATTCAGTATTTCATTTAATTTACAAAAGAAATTTTGTTTAGATTATAATAAAAATAAAAAAATTTAACTGATATTAAAAAAGTTTATTTAAAATAAGTAATAAAAAAAAAAAGAATAAAATTAAATTCGTAATATGCTCTTTGGGGAAAAAAATAATAAATTCAAATAGGGTTACTATCACAAGACTGTATGTCATTTGCCTGTACGCCATTTATCTGTATTTTAATTTGTCAGTATTATTATTTGACTGCATGTCATTTGACTGCATTTCATTTGACTCTATTTCATTTGACTCCAACTTTAAAATCCTTCCTAGACCCTAATTATAAGTTTTGCACACATATTTCAACAAACAAAAGAAAAGAAAAATTTGAATTAGGATGGATTTACAGTTATTTAACTATAAGTCTTATTAAAAATTTATTAATAAAAATTAATATATATGTAGACAATTTTAAAGGAAAAATTGCAAACATTCATAAAATAAGTTACTATCGCCGCCCCAAATCTCTGCTAAACAAATTATTGAAATCCTGATTTTTTAACCAACACTAAAGTCTCCCCAAATTAATATGTTTTAATACAGTCGAATCAAATTCAGTCAAATGACACGCTATGTATAAATTACTGCCGAATACATACATAATTATAAACTATCAAAAATTGAATATCGTACAAAAAATCTTTCGCATATTGAAGACAAATATAATAATTTAATCTGTAAATGAAGGTCCCTAACTTTTTCTCAATTACTCAAGTGGGCGCAAAATAAATCATAATAACAATCATAAAATCAACATAAATAAATAAATAATTAATATTATTAATGAAACATTTCAATTGTTTTCTAAATATAAATTTAATTTGTGGGAAAAATTTCGAAAACATAAAGAATGAATATAGCAGAATTTGTATAAAAATCGTCAACAAAGGTGTGGACCACAACATTAGAAAAAATCTTAAATATTATAATCTCATATAAATTTTTTTAATTTTTTTATACATAAAATATAGTAAAAAAACAAATAATTTACCAATTATCCATTAAACTTCTGTAAAAAAAAAAAAAAAAAAAAAAAAAAAGCAAAATCAAACACGAAAATGTCTAAATATTCTAATGAAATGTCAATCAATTCATATGTACATACATATTACATTTTGTCCTCGTAATGTGACAATTTATTGTGTACACTTTTAATCAAACATATTAACTAACTAAGTAATAAACAAAATTAAAATTTTATTTAATATTTATTCTATATAAATATTATACAAGATTTTATTTATTAAACTAAAAATTCTATCAATTATTCTATTACCATATTCTATTTACAACTTAGTTGGCGGTATTTTTATTACTTGATTTTACTTCTTTTTTTTGTACATTTTTTTTTTATTTATAAATATTTATTGGTAACATTTATCTAGGTAAATGATCTTGTTCAGTAACAAAAATTCATCCCATAAATTTAAAATTAAATTAATTTTTTTTTTTTATAAGTATTTTTATTCTGATATTTTAACAATGTACAATCTGTAATCCAGCAATTGCAATATAATAAAGCAGTACAATTTTTTTTATTTCTTTTTATTCTTATTTTTGTTCAAAAACTAGTGATTAAACGCTACTAAATAGCGATTTCTTTCAAATTATATTTTAACGCTAAATGGTAAACTAAAAAAAAATGTATTACTAAGCGAGTAGCTGACATGCAAAACTTTTTTTTTTCCTTAATACTTAATACAAAATTCGCAATTGAACCGAACTGATTAAAATAATAAAAGAGTTAATAAATGAAAATTAAGAAAAAAACAAAATTTAGAACAACAGCAAATTTATATTGTATATTTAAATGATCAAAATACTATTTCAGGTAAGATACAGTACACATCACAGTTGTTTTTTTTTTTTGAAAATTTTTAAGAAAATAAATATGTATCAGTTTTCATCATTGTACCTCTATCTATTAAACCTTAAGTCCAATGAATACGACATGGCATTGTTTCTCTGAATACGATATTTTTCTTTCTAACACATTTCGAATTAAAAAAAAAAACACTAACAAAACAAATATTTATTTATTATGATTTTGAACTGTCAAAATAAAATGTCAAAATGAACTGCAACAAACGAAAAAATATTAAATTTTGATCAAACTTTCTTAGCCGACTTTGTCTTATTGTACTATTTGTTATGATGACATTTTAACCCATACATTCAAATTATATTTTACCGACATTTATTGGACATTCAGGCTTTATTATTATTACTTTACTTCAAATCTTTGAAACAAAATATTAACTTCTTTGGTTTGATAATTGATTGCTCACTTTCAATGTGTTTGAAAATATAATTTATCATTGAGCAATCCGGATAAGTATTGTTTCCCGAAATTTATGCTTGAAAGCACAGTTGAAACAAAGTGATTAAATTGCCTTAAAAACTTACACCAGTGAATAAAAATATTTCAAAGTTGATATCAAAATAATTTTTTAAAACTAAAAATGGATTAAATATTTACATATAAAAATTTAGTATACATTTTAACCACAATAATCTGATACTGTTCTAAAACTGTTTATAATAAATGAACCACACACAAAAAAAGATGTATAAATGAACCACACACAAAAAAGGATGTATAACAACTAAGTACAAATGTATAAAACACAAAAGAAATGGTCACTCTATTTAAATTTTACTATCCATTGAAGATTTCGTTTGCCTTGTTAAGTTTCATTTAACTCCCATAAAACACAAACACAAAATAAAAAAAAATAAAATAAAAAACTATCAGCAATAATAAAAACAATACAAAAACCATTAAACAAGTAACCATTGAATGCAAACAACATCCAGTGTAAGCGACATTATCGTAAACAGCAAACGACGGCAATTTTTCAAAATGAAACCAAACCTGTGTGTATTAAATAAGATACGATTCGATACGATATTATACAATATAATATACTATGAGGCGATCTCTTTCTGGATCTCTCTGGATATTTTAGTCGTTGTCGAAAATCAATGTTGTTGGTGAAAAAAAAATAAACAAAAAAGGTTTTTTTTTTTCATTTTTCAATTTTTTTTTGAAACGGTGTTAAATAAATTTTATATTTCTTTCATTTTAACCGGTATTAAAAATAGTGATAGATTACTTGAGATTAGTTTGAACGTGCGCTTTTATACCTATTATTAATATATATGAATATTGTTGTTATTGCTGTCGTTGTTAAAGTTATTATTATTACTTTAGCTGATGGTGGTAGTGTTGGTGCTACTGCTGCTGCCTTTTTATTGATTTTGAATATGTCAGCAGTTAATCTTTTTTTTTATTGCAAAAAAAAAAAAATGTAATAAAATAAAATTAAGTGAAACTAAATGGACAAAATTTTTGTTTAAAGAAATTGTAGGATATTAACATCTTATTGAAATTATTTTATTTATTAATATTTGGTTAAGTGTTTTTATAAGACACTAGCTAATATCCAATGCGCGTTGCTGCTCCCCTCAATAAATAAAACATATTAATTTTTAATTGAATATATTGGTTAACAAATTCCAAGTTTGTTAATAGAGTCCACTCCACTGTCAAGAAGCAACACGTATACAAAATTTGAAGTCAATCGGTCAAACTGTTTTTTTTTTTTTTAGAGTGAAAGAGTTTAAATATTTGCACCACTTTACAGTCCGTTATAGCAAAATGGTTAGCCCAGAAATAGTCCTCATACCGAAAAACCTTTATAAACAAATTTTCATAATGATCGCCTTAGCAGTTTAGAAATCTATAAATCACAAACAAACAGACAAACATTCGATTTTATATATAAGTATAGATTAAATGAAACAAGATAGAGTGCATATTAAAAGCGTAGAACAAACCATCTTAAATTTAATGTTCGCATTAAATGCTGAGATAGACCAGAACTGATAAAAAGCAAGTAAATAATTAAAAACATCTTTATATTTAATTCGATTCAGAAACTTTTCATTTATGCAATGCAAATTATTTTGTACACATAAATTACAACATAAATTAAAATTACCCGTAATGACCAATCCCTGTATTTTACATTATAAACGAATTGTTATACTTAAAATACCCATCCAATAAATTTTCTTATCATAAAAAAGTATAGTAAAAATTTTATAGCAAGATTAAAGAAACAACTAATCAATATACACATACATACATATTATTATATAGCATAACCTAGTATAACTATTGCTAATAAACGATTAACAAATGATTGGTGTTAACTAATTTTAATGATTCAGTTTCAAACTCTTTATTATTGTAAATAAATCAATTCACAATATATATATTTTTATTTCTTATTTTATTTTCTCATTCAAAAATTAACTAATTTTGATTAAGTTAAACAACATGCATAAAATATTGTGATTTGCATCTTGGCATCACAGCATAAAAAAATATTTTTTATTTTTTTTATACTGAACTGAAGAAAAAAGAAGTTTATAAATAAATAGTTGAGCTCAAAAAAAAAAAAATGTCAATTTTTAATATTGTTTGTGGATTTTTATTATATTTGTTGCTTGTTTGTATACCAAAAAAGAAAAAAACGAAAAAAAAATTTTTTCATTAGCTTTGACTTTGAAGTATTAAGGCGTTGATTACTTTGTTAATTGGTTTTTGGTTCATTACTTGTCGTTTGATTTATTTTAATAACTATGACAAGAACAACAGCTGACGATAAACGGTAAACGGTAAACGACAGCGACAACAAAAATATCAATACATAAACAACAAAAATTTTTATTTGTTTTAAATGTAGGTTTCAAATATGTTTTAATCTTATGCGGTAAATTGTAATCTTAAAGTTTATCTTAAGGCAAAATTGATTGAGATGTAGTAGTTTGTAGAATTTAATTAAAATTTTTAATTAATAGTTTATAGTTTTACATATTAAAATAATTCTGTTTTTTTTTTTTTGCCTCAATAATTCTTTAGCGCCATTTTTAATAAGGAAAATATTACAACACTGATAATGTTTTACCTAAAGATTTTGATTAATTTCAAAGTTTTAATTTAAATAAAGACACTTTCAAAAATTTTTCATTTTTTTATAATTTAATATTAAAACATTTTTTTTTTTTATTTTAATAAAACAATTTAATAAAGTAAAATTAACATTAAAAATTTAAATTAAAAAAAACAGCGAATTTGATAATAAAAGAACAGAAGAAATTGATATAATAAGTATAATTCTTAAGTAATTTACATGCCTGTTCTATCTTATTTCGTCAGGCATCACTATCCTTCACTATTCTATCCTTATTCCCTAGCCATTATACAGGGTGAAGACGATTTAAACAGTAAAAATATCATACGATACCTTCTTGGTAGGTATAGGTTTTCTTGGTGTCTTTTTAAGATTTCATATGTGTGCTTAATTAATAGATTTCATATGTGTGCTTTATTTTTAAAGCACTAATTTGCTTTCAACCATTTAAAATCAGAATCATTCAAAAACTATATTATCACTGAGTGACCAAAAAAACAATTCCCACCTACATGTACATAATATAATTTTGCCATTTTGAGATTATGTTAACCATTTTTTTCAAACTCAAAATCCTAGTTATGAATTTAATATCTGAGTACATTTTGACATTTGCTGATTATTTTTTTTTAACAAAAACTTCCTCAAAACAAATAAAATTATAGATATTAGATGAACTTTCAGATAAAATATTATAAATAAATTCAGGGATATACTTAAGCTACTAACAGATACTAGTTTTAGTTTTCTAGTGTTCTATAAGTAAAAAAACGAAACAAACAAAAAATTATTATATTATTAAATTCAAATTATTTATTTAAATTGCATTTATGTTTTATATCGAAGGTTTATTTTTTAAATTTAAAATTGAATTTTTTGAAAAAAAAAAAAATTGAAATAGAAAAAATAAAAAAACAAAAGTAAATAAATAATGTATGCTAAATTCAATTGGGTTTTTTTGTTTTTTTAGTTTTCCCTTGAATAAAAGAACTTTTTTTTCTCAGATGGAATAAAAAAAAATGGAACAAAATGTTTTTTTTTTTTTTTGTTATATTTTACGATTTTTACTTAAAGAAGAATCCCATATACATACATATATACATATACATATATAAATTTAAGTACTTCTTTTTGATACTTTGGTTCTTCTTTGTCCTCATTATGAGCTTTACATCGAAAAAAATTGTTATGTTTCGATTTTTGTTGTCGTTGAGTTGCTGCTATTTTTCTTTTTTTTTTTTTTTGTCGTCTTATACAAATGCAATTTGCAAAAATTCAAGTAAATATTCAATTCCTAACAATTTTAGAATGTTTTTTTTTTTTTTACAGTTGTCATTTTTTTAACATCCTTGGTCTCTTTTCCTTTTGGTTTTAGATTGAATTCAATTTAAATCTTGGAATTTGTTTTTTTTTTTGTTCTTAATTTTTTTTGCAAAAATATTTTGTTTTCACTTATTTCGAATTTTGTTCAATTGTTTTCATTGTTTCTTATAAAAAAAAAAAAAACAAAAAAAAATTGAAGTTTTAGGTACAAAGAATCAATTTTTGCTCTTTGTTTTTTCGTTTTTTTTTGTTTTCTATTTTTATATTTCATTCATTTAAAATTCAGTGTTAAATTGAATAATGGTAAGTGCTGCTAGTAATGGTGATGATGAAGGTGGCTGCGATGGCGGTTACCTCAAAAGTATCGCATTTTTCGCACCTTGATAAATTTTTTTAGTTTGTTTTAATTTTTTTTTTTTTTATTCACTTTTTCTTTTAATTTATTTGGTTCGTTACTGACAATATATACAACATTTAAGATATTCCATCCTTTTTGAACTTTCTTGATCCTTAGTTCATGCGAGTATGGTTTAAGAATTGTAAATGGTGAAAAATAAAATTTTTTTTATAAAGTTAAAGGAATCGAAGAGAATTTTAAATGTTTTTATGTACTTTCGTTGTTTAAAACAAAACAAAAAAAAACAGAAGTATGATAAAAATTGGAACAAAACTTGCATATGTTCCATAACTTTTAATTTAGACAAAGAAAACTTACAGACATACGGTTATATCACAATATACAAACTTATAAGATAATAGATTCAGTATATGAGTAATTGTCACATCTTTATACAAGATCAAGAAAAAAATTATTTATTTTAAATTGCTTATTGGTAAAGAATTTTTATTTTTTAATTTAAAATATTTATCATATTATATAAAAGAATACAATTCCAAACCAAACCTACAAAAACAACAATAAAAAAAGGAAATAACTATATAAATTCCATAATATTCCAAATTGAAGTATAGAAAACACCATTTAGTTTGAACAGAGTTAACTCATATTTTTTTTTTTTTTTTTGTGTTATCAAAACAGAAATTCTATTTGTAATGCTAATATTAATGACATTCAGAAGTTAAAACTTAACAAAAATTTGCCGCTGAATTCTAGATGTCTCTTGCTTTTAGTTTTTCATTTTAGGTTCGTATCGTATATATATTGTATCGAATTGTTATTGTAAATTGTGGACATTTTGTTTAACACGTGTTATAACAAGTGTGAATTCCCAAATGTAAATTGTCAATTGCAAATTTTTGTATTATTGTATTTATTGATTTCCTTTTTCTGTCTTTTTTTTTTTGTTTTTTTTTTTTTTTTGAAGGAAAACAAAACATGTTCTCATTCATTTTGTAAATTTTTTTTTATATGTAACGTAAGTACAATATAGAAATGATCTTCTTGATCCTAAATCGTTTTAATCCATTAAAAACAATCTTCATGTACATAATATATACTTCAAATTTTTTTAACTAATAAAATATAATTTAAATTTAGTTACAATATTCAACAAAATTTAATCAGAAAAACTTAATGCAAATTTGTTTTCAACGTTGTTTTGTACATAAAACGATTAGTCACACCTAAAAGTATGCAATTTTCATATACATATGATAAAAATCAACTTTTGAAATTTTAAATAAGGGGCTTCGGTAGCCTAGTGGGTAGACGTGTGGCGTATTAACCGAAGCAGTGTGGGTTCGATCCCTGCACAGGTCGTAAGTGTTTTTTTCTGTACATACCCCCCTTACGACCAAATATAATGTAAATTAATATAAATAAATAAATAAATAAATTAAATAAATATAGACTATATTTATTCTATTCTTTCCCTTTAAGAAAAATTTTTCTAATAGTATAAAAAATTGAATTATATTAAATTAGATTCATTAAAAAAAAAATTAAATGCATTAAAGTGCATTAACTTAATTACGAATCAAATTTAACTAACTATTTCAATTAATAAAATAAAAGCTATTCAGAAGCTTTTAGCTATGATTACATGTTTTTTTTTTATAATTAGAATTTTTACCAAGTTTTAAATCCTTTTATAGTAATCCTAATAATATTTGAACACCAACATTTACTACTTGTTATAAGTAGTTTTTAACTTTTTATTTCTTTTCATGTTTGTTTACTTAAAAACCAGTCCCACACAATGTTTCTCATTTCGTTAATATTGATTAAAGCAAATTTTAAAGGAAAAATAGAAAAAAACAAATTGTTATAAACAATGTTCTGAATTAAATTTCGTTGTAAAAAAATATTGAAACAAAAAAAAAACAAAACAAACATTTAAAAACTTTTCACCTTAGGTTATTAAAATGCCCTTCAGACATTTTTTTGACTTTTAAAACATAAAATATCTTTCAATTTGTAAAAGTTCAAATCTTTCAATATAAAACTAGAAGTTAAAAATACTTGTATAAAATTGTAAAATTTTATAAGTGAAGATACTTTAAAATTAATACTTTTAACCTAAAGAAATCTTTTAAATAAAATAAAACGCATCTTTTTTCCTTTTAAAATTTACTTTTTTTGTTTTATTTTGGTTTTTTTTCATTTTGATTTTACTAACTCCTTAATTCTTTGAATTTGAAATCCAGGTGTATCTCTTCTGTCTAATAAGGCAACATCTTAAATCAAAATTTTTCAATTATTTCATAATTTATGTTTGTTTTATTCTTTAATTTTTACTTTTTTGAGATTCTTTTGCAATTTTATGTTTGTTTAGTAAGGCACGCGCTCGTGTTTTAACTATGTAATGATTATACCGCCAATTGCTATAACAACAATTTTGGAGTTTTTTTTTTTTTTTTCTATATTATTTTAAAAATCCATTACTTATTTATTTTACCTAACTTTACTTTAGTAATTTTCATCATATACTGATCATCATTATACTATCATTCATTCCAATCATCACTATATAATAATGAAAAATGAAAAACAACAACATTTCAAACTAATCATTAAATCATCACATAAAACAGACCGCAAATATTCAGCAAAAACGATATAAAAATAGAAAAAATAAAAAAAAACGCTCAAAACATAAAATATGAATATTTTGAGCGCCAATAATTTTTTTACGCCACGATAGTTTTTCACGATCGGACCCAATCAAATGAAATAAACTTCGATCGTAACTCAAATTCAACTCCAATAATTGAATTTTTTTTTCTATTTTTTTTTTTAAAGTTTTTCATTAATAATTTTTCCATTTATTTTTTTTATTTATTATTTTTTATGAATACGGCCGCACGCTGAAAATGTATTTAACCTCATGACGAACCTATTCAAATCCGTCAAATATGGTCATTAATATTGCCTAAACCGAAAATTTATTTAAATATTTTCTCAATAAATTTTTTGTTTACGTTTTCTGTTTTATTTTTTTTTTACAAAAAAAAAAAAAAAAAAAATCAAAATTGAGCTGTTGTACATGGTAGAGTTTACACTCAGTTGGTATTGAATTGCATGCTATTTAAATATGAAAATTTAAATATATATAGTGAAGATAAAAGTTACCAGATGCATTAAAACATCAGATGATATTTAATGTAGTCGAATTAAATAAAGTATAATATCATGATGGATCAATTACATTGGTTTTTAAACTTTTTTAAACTTTTTTAGTTTTCTAAAAAAAACTTAAAAGTAATTCGATTATCCTTTAATATGAAACAGTTTAAACAATTCACTTTACACTTTAAATCACACATACAAGACTTAATTCTTTCCATCTTTTTCAAATATAATCACATTTTCCACGAATGAGTTTGTTAGCACTTATTCTTAGTTAAAACTGCTTAGTTTAGCGTTTTTTTGTATAAGATGGCAACAAATTGAATATTAGGAAATAATTTTATTTAAGTTATTGAAATCTCTAAACGTAATCTTTAATTTTGGAGATAAAAATAAAATACTTCGCATAAATTTCTACTTTAAAATCATCAAATAATAAAAAGTAACCTTCAATTGATTGTCGAACTTAATAAATTTTAAAAAAAATGCAACAGTTTTATATCTAATAAATTCTAAAGCACTTTCTTATTTTTTTTTTAAATTTCTTTATTATCGAATAATTTTTTACCAGTTGGTAATACTAAATATATATATATATATTATTCCATAATTCACTAAAAAAAGAGACATAATATCAATAACCAAAAAAACAAAAAAAAAACTATTAAACAACTCAAAAGAGTTGTAATAAAAATTTATGCATCATCGAAATAAACAAAAAAAAAAGAGAAAGAAAAACTAAAGCTCCCATTAAGCCAGCGGCATAAAAATAACCATAAAAAAAAAAAAAAAACTGAAAGAAAAATCGAAGAATTATTTTCTGACTAAATTGACTATAGTTAATTTGAATTCCATTTGAATTGTCCAAAAAATACTTATAGATGCATATAGTTAAAATAAAAAATTCTTCATTTTCTTTAAGGTACAAAACATAGAAAATGTTAACTTGCTTGCCTGACCATTTGAACCTGTACATTAAAATGCATCAAGTAACTTATATATTATCTATATACTTTCAAATATTAAGTTAGACAACTTGTACAATCTATAATCCAAGACCAAATGAATTCAACCTTATGGACCTTGCCAAAAAAAAGTAAGAAAAGAAAATTCAAATAAAAATGCAACATGATTCTTGAACTTTATTTTTGTTCTTTTTTTATGTTTTTCTAAAGTAATTATTTCTGAGGATTAGATAATGAAGACATCAAATACTTCCACATATATTACATAAATTAATCTTGCCAATTCTTACAGCGTAAATTTTCTTGTTACTATAAATGTTATTTTGTATTGTTATTACACTCCATCGTCTCATGTCTATATTATTTTTATTAATTTAATTTTATCATTTCAAAAACGCAAATATAAGTATCAGTGTAGCAGTGTATGTACATATATTTAATAACAGATTTTTAATCTTTATGAGACCTATATATACTACGTTGTTAGCCTTATTTTATCTATTCTAAAAATACATGTATTATAATATTCATGCATTTAAAATTTTATTATGATTATTGTAAAAAAAAAATAAATAAATAGAATAAATTTCAAATTTGATCTTTAGGACGAAAATGACGATAGGCTTGAAATAACAATTACATTATCAAAAAATAATAATGACATTTTAAGTAGCTTAAAAATATTAGTAATATTAATAAATTATTTAGATTTGTGGATTATTCAAATTGAATTATAAATGAATAATAAACTCTAATATATTTTATACCAAATAGTCATGTGAATGTTTTAATTAAATCAGACTAAGTTTAGCGCGAACAGGGTTGCATTAGTGTTCAAAACCAAAAAAAAAAATTATTAGGTTCAACGTTCAACAAATTACAATTAATGCGAAAGTAAAAACGTTAATACACATCTAATCTATTAGCACACATAAGAATGACAATTTCCAGAGTTCCATAAAATATAGATTTTAAATTTTGATTTAAGTTTCAACGTTCTCTTCTTTTTTACTTTGGGTTCGCAAATTACCCATCAATAACTCCCATCCGAAATTTCTTGATTGGGGTCAGCCACAGTAAGAAATTCTTTAATTAAGTACCTATAAATGAAGAGAACGATTAAATGATTTCTGCAATATTAAACATAGTTTTCAGTCTTCGAAAGTAAATCTATCAAATAAGTAAATTAAGCGGAGGGTATTGCGTTTAAACCACCGTCAAAAACAAAAAATAAGTAGTAATGTTATATCGTAGGTAATAATAATAAAAGCTGCTACACTGCTGGAATTGCCTACAATTATTATCTCATGCCTATAAATTATTATTAATATCATATTGTGATAGCCATAATAATAAAGTAATAATAAACCGTAATTCTTGTATAAGATAATAGATGGCGTAAAAATAAAAAAAAGAAACGTTTTCGTCTTGTACAATAGCTACAGTCCCGTAATTAACAGTATGGTGAAATTAATGATTCATGAAACTGAAGCTTAGTCAAATATCAATAACAAATGACTTAGTGGATGCCCTATGACCCTCATAGGAGTGGCAAGGAAAAAAAAAAATAAAAAAAATTAACTCATGCAGGAAGATGTTATATACAAAGGTATGTTGTAACTGTTGATAACTATTGTCACTGATAGCAAAATAGTAATAATTATAAGAGCATTCCTTGTTCGCTTATAGTTCCATTCACAATTCAATGTTTCTGGATCTTTGTCCTATACTCTTCTATCCCTACTTCCTAGCCAATAACACAGTACAGCAGTTAGGGATTTCATATTATTATATTCGCTAAAGTGAGGCCGGTTTAGTCCGTAAATCTGACCGTATAACAAATAAGTGTTATTACTGTCTTTAAAAGATTCCCACCTCCTCTAGGAAAAAATAATAAATAATTTAATAAAAATCTTTAATTTTTCAGTATGACTGATAGAATTTCATTTTATGACTTTTTCAAACATCTTAATTAATTTTTTGTATCTTTTACTTTTATCACCCTGTCTTTTTTACTTAAACGCTAATAGTGATGATGATGAATGTAATATATTTTTGCTATATAATTTTAAAGAGCTATTTAAAGTCTTATATATGCATATTTTTAATCTTTTCAAATCAAATAAATTGAGATATTTTCAAATTCAAAACTTTAAATTAAACATAGAGTTATATAAAAATTCAAAATTTTAAACGAATTTAATTGATTGCATAAAAAATTCAATCAAATCAATAAAATCATGATTTATTCGTAGGTTCACTTAAATTTATTTCAAAAAGGGTTATTTAAGAAATTTATTAATAAATCAATATAGAAAATAAATAAACATTAACATAATTTGAATTCAATTTATCAATTAGATTATTGTGATTCATTGTTATTTTTGTGTGTGGGAAATGAGTTATTATCGAAAATTTGTTAATGATTAAATTATGTTAATTTTAAAGGCGTCTCAATTAATTCTACAAGTTTTTTTTTTTTTTTTTTTAACTTAATTCATATAAAAAATTTATTTTATATTAGTTTTAAGATTTTTATATCGTTGGTATAATAATACATTTGGGAATCACTTATTAATATAAATTTAATTTAAATTAATGTTTATGAATTTCCATATTGATTATAAAATTTAGGTAAAGTCGATTTAATTATTTTGAAAATTAAAAAATTATTAAGTTTGAATTAAAATAAGATTAAAATAAAAATGAAAAATAAGATTAAAATAAAACTGTTGATTAATTTTCGCAAATTTAATTTGATTTTATTGTTAATCTTAAACAAAAAATATAACTAAATAGCAAAATGATTTTTATTTTTTGCATATCGAATGAATTTTATTACAAAAATAATTAAAATTTAGCAAAATCAAAATGTAATAAAGAACAGTAATTACATTATAATAATACAACATTTAATTTTCTAGTGACCGAAATATTCTAGATTAATCCAAGCGACACCAATTTTCACTGTCTTTTTGGGTAAGTTTACGCGATAATTTAAATATTTTCTACATAACCGGTATCACCTAAGACTAAAGCTAAATTCCGAAAAATACATTAGGTAACATTAGGTAATACATTTATGTCTTAATGAGAACATGTTATTTTTAAAAAAAAATTTAGGTATATTATATCCGCTTTCTTACCAATTCGATTCGAACTTATTAATTATGTCAGATAACATCTAAATCCGCAATAATAAAAATATTAAGTATATGGTTTTTAATTTTTTCCTCATATGTACCTACACTTATAAAATTTATGCCACGTAATTCTGTCTAACAGGTGTTAAATATATTACTTTAATATAATATATCTAGATAGGAAATTAATTATATGAAATTTTACAAATAATCCAAAAAAAAAAAAAAAATATATAGAACAAATTGATATATAAAATATTTTATCGTATCTTAAGTAACAGTTGTTTTATCATTAATCTCTAAATGTACTGAAAAGAAAATATCTAATATGTATCTAACAACATAATTTGTAAAATAGCACAAGAATATTATAGTTAAAATAACAAGACAATAGGACTGTTTTAATTAAAAATAAAGCAAATACCTAGTTTACGCCTACAGATATGCAATTTTTTTCTAATTTTTTTTTTAATACATATTTTTTTCTACCATATACATTTTTTTTTTTTTTTGTAGCCGATAGTTCAATAATATTGCATTACATTTATGTATGTAATATTAATATAAATAAATAAATAAATAAATATTTTGAATTGTATTTTACACTATTATAATGAGGCATATTTCTCATTATAAAATCTATCTTTCCCTTGAATGTTGTTTAACAAATTCGAAAAAAAGATCCCTAAAGAAAAAAATAATAGGCAGACTATGAGAAAAATTATGTAATTGTTTTTTTTTTTTTTTCAAAGAAAAAAGATATATAGAGGAAATTAAAAATTCATAAAAAAACTAAAAAATAATTTTTATTAAGTCATTGTTTGGTAATTTACTTTCACCTATTTATTTTATACAAAAAATAATTGTTTTTATGATAAGTATATAAGTATATACATATATTTATAATTTACTGTTCAAATTATATTCATTAAAGAAATTGAAATTGAAAAATAAAATAACTATGTATTAAGTATATATTATTTTTAGTGATTTGTGATTTTTGTTTTTTTTTTTTTTTTTTTTACTTAAAATAAACATAAAAATTCCAATGAACTAATTTATTTAATAAACATAATAACTATAATAATAGAACAAAAGGACTAAGTATATATAATTATGAACAAAAGTATTATTTATATTTCTGGTTTTTCTGTTTTTATTCAAAAAGGGCGCTACCCTACTTATTAAATTAATAAGTAATAATTTATAATATCTTCATGAAATCTTTTTTTATTTCATTCTTCTTATTATCAGTTCTCCTCTTATTCCGCCTCTTTTTTATTTTTTTTTTTCTTCTTCAATATAACTGTTTCAAATTGAAAATTAATCCAATACAGATAAGTTAAAGAATATTTTCATCCTCCTTCAATTCATGACCAAAGATGTGTTAAAAATTCAATTAGTTAAAACAATACGACTTACGAGTTACAACAAAGAAAGAAAAAAAGAAAAATTGGAAACAACTGATCAATCAATCATAAGCAAAAAAAAAAAAAGAAAAAGAAATAAAATGGGAGATATGTTTAATTCAACAATCGTTGCATAAATAACTGTTTAATACAAAATTATATGAAAATTATCGATTTGAATGGAAATTTGGTATGAGTTATGTTGAATGAAAATGAAAAATACTTATTGTTTTATAAAATTAAAATAATGAAAATATACTTACTTATATTTATAATTGATAAAAATTTTTGAATGGTATTCATTCAATTGGAATTGAAATGAATCTTTGATTATTTTTAATGACTTTTTTTTTCAAGGTTATAGTTATCATTAAATTGTTTTAGAAGATATTAAGTATATTTTAGAAATCTAAATGTGGTGTTACCAAAATTATAATAGTTTTTTTAGCATATCATTTAAAATAATATGATGGAAAATCTAGTTTAGATGAGGATTTTTATTTATATATAATAGATTCTTTGTGATACTTTTATATTATTATATCTTAGGAATATATGAAAATTTTAATTATTTAATTTTACTAAGCTATTATGCATTTTTTTGTTTTTTTTTTTTTTGATGATGATAACACAGAATTTATAACCACATAGAATTTATAAATTTAACTTTGAAAACATACAAGGCATTTAGAAACTTAATATAAGACTGATTGTTAATTAAAAATATTGTTGTAGCGTTAAATCATTTTAATATTAATTTTTGGCATTAAAACCATTAAAAAATGTCACTTCCAAAAGCTTTAAGAGTTTTTTAAAAACTAATGAAAAATATAATTTTGAATAAAATTATAATCTTTTTCACAATTACACTTAAAATACCTAATACAAAAAAAAAAAAAATCGTCCTTAAATTTAAACTTATATTAAAAACAATTTGTAAAAGAACACTTAAATTTCAATTTGTAATTATTTTTTGATTTATAAATTTTTTTTTTTAATTGATAAAAAGGGATGATAACTGTTTTTATTGCAATTTGGTTCTTTTTTCTTTTTTTTGTTTTTGTTCACCACGAAATGTCCCTTGTATTAAAATATAATTCCCTGAATTGAAGAAAAAAAAAACCATAATTACCACTATTTTCACGATCTGCAATCCCATCTTTTTCATTTTAAAAGCCGAAACCTATCCTTTGAAAAAAAAAAAACAAAAAAAGTTGAGCAATTATTTTTCGTTTAAAACTCGTGCAACAAAGTTAACTATATATAGAACCATAACATAATTTCTTTTAATTCTTATATGAAATATGAATAAAACCAAAAACACGAAATAACACCCTCACTAAATTTTTTTATCTTTATAATGAGAGGAGTGGTGAACTGTAATAAACAAAAGGTAGTATCATTATTTTTTCCTGACAACCGTCCATTTATTTTCAAAAATAAAATAATTTATGATTTCTACCACAAAAATGAGGTTTTTCAATATCAAGAACGGTTAGCCATTTTTTTTTTTTGTGTTGCTTTTATCTTTGTTCTCTTTTTTATTTTTTGTATTATTTTACTTTTAGAACTTTCAGAAACAGAAAATACAAAAAAGTTTTCTATTTTGCATTTTAAAGGTCAAAAACACTTTTATTCTTAATTATTTACAACAGTACTCAGTAATGATAAACCTTTTTTTTTTATATTAAATTTTGTAGTTTATATTAACTTAATATAATTTAAAAATCAACAAAATTGTAATATAAAAATTATCTACTCAAATTTAAAATATTTCTGAAACACTGAATCATAACTTCACTTTAAACTATAACATAAAACTAATGATTAAAATACTACTGCCAAAACTATTTATAGAATACATCTAAATTACAGAATTTAACAAATATAATACGAAGAATTAATCAAAGATTTAAATTCACTCAAACTATACATAACTAATTAAATCCACTCAAACTGAATAATAAAATTCACTCAAAATTGTCGTGTTTTCAAAACTATATTTTCAACAACATTTGATGATAGAATCATTTTCTTTTTAACAAAACATTGTGAAATAAAGATCGAAACATGCATTGGACATTAAACTTCGGTTCTGATTTCAAATAGAAATTAAGAATCGACAACTAAAATTATAAAAGAAAAATTAACCAACAGTAATTCGGTTCAAAAATTTAAAAAAAAAAAACAAAACATTCAGTTGTCTTAAATGAAAATTTTTTAATTAAAACTAAAAAGGTTTTTTAATTCTGAATTATTGTACAAAATCAGAAAGCAAAAAAACAAAAAACAAATCCAAAAACAAATAGCAGCAAGTCATTTTTACTCCTTTGAACTCTTTTCATACTCAAACCAACAGATACCAAAACATAAAAAACAAAATAAAAGTTCAGACCAACCACCACAATTTATAAAATATGCATCTTGTTTTTTTTTTTATTCTTTTACCGCTTTCCAACCTTTTTCTCATTTCTCACCTTTCATTTACTTTGCATTTGTTTTAATAATTCAACTCATTTTTTTTTTTTTAAATCAAACAGCAAACTGGTACATTTTTCTTATTAAGGTTGGATTAAGACTTAGGAGTCATAAAAAAAAAAAAATTTTTTTTTTCCTTTCTTTTTGCTTTTTGTTCACCTGCTTTTTTTTTGATTTTTTTTTTTCTTTTTTTTTTGAAATAATAATAAAGGTGGATAAAAAACACAAAAACAAAAAAGCACTAACTGAAATTAATGCCCCGAAATTAGTATTTATTGTGTCAGAAACATAAAAAGGCGGATAATTCTTTTCGAAATAAAATAATTTGTTCTCAATTGAAATGTTGCCGTTTTTGTTTTTACTTTTTTTTTTGGTGTAATTCTCTATCTTTGTCTCTGGTTCTGAACAGCAATTCAGCAGGAAAAAATTTATCAAAAATAATAATCATTAAATATTAATAAAAATACGTAAATTCTGAAGGGGTACCCGTTGTTGTTGATATAAAAATGATTAGTATTAATATTTTTAGACTTTGATTTAGTTATAAATGTGATTTTTTGTAAAAAAAAAAAACTAAAGAAACCATCAGCTGTATTATATTATACTTACAAAATTACACTTTATTTGTCATAGTACAAATGACATTTAATGTTAATAGCCGAAAGTATAAAACTAAATTAAGATTTTTTGAATGGAGATAAGTAAATAAAATTTTTTTTTTTTTTTAATTTTTATACTTAGTTTCCTCATAATCGAATAACTTTAACTTTCATCTATTATTCTTCTGGCAAGGGGAACAGAATTATTTTAGTGGAGAAAATTTGCAATTAATTTAAAATTCTAACTACTACTTTTTGGAATATAATAGAAAAGAAGAAACCATGAGAATACTTAAATTTTTAATTTTTTTTTAGTTATTTGTTTATTTCAACTACACACTTAAATTGATTTCGAACTAGGTGATAAACAGAAAACAAAGACTATATACGATTTTTATGTAGTCTAATGATTACAATAGTCACAATAGTCTAATGATTAAATCGATTAAATGTCAAAAACTTCAAACTCTAATGAAAATTATATGTGTAACACTTAACATTATATGTGTAACAATTAACACTTTCTGTTCCGCTAAACCGAAATATTATGTTTCAAAATAACAAAATTAAAATAGTAATTGAATTTAAATTTATTTTAAAGGCTGTCAAAGTTTAGTTATATTAAAAATTTTTTTTAAAATCAATTTTATGATATAATTTCTTGGTTGATGATAACTCGAGAAATTCTATGTATGTACAAGTATTTCAGTAAAAGTATATTGTATTTATAATTTTTTTCAGTAAAATTTCGAAACTTTAAATATCATGAGAAAATAATTCTCAGTGAATGGATCTGCATGCAGTATTAGGTACAGATCAATTTTTAGGTATGTTTTTGAGCAGAAGATACTAATTCTCAGTTGATAAACAAAATTGATTATCTTGTAAATATACCTTATATACATAAGAGGATGTTCACACTGATAACCTTTAATTTCATCAATAAAATGAGTCCTTTGAGAAAATATCCTTAAAGGAAACTTTAAATAACTTAAAACAAAAAATTAATTTTTTGTACAAAAATAAAATAATTAAAATTTGATTTTTTGTTTTTTGAAGAAAACATTATTTTAAAAAAATGTTTTCTTTATTTTTTTCTTTTTTAAATGTTAAAAATATTTATTTATTGTATATTGTAGGTGTGAGTGGGGAGTATTGCATTCATTCCATTTGTTTTCTTTTTCTTTTCATTTTAGCCTCTTTAGCCTGTTAGGTGGAAATCAATGAAGAGGTTGAAAAAAAAGGCGGTTGCAATCAAATCTGTTATAATTAATTATTATATATTTTCTTTTTCTTTTTCTTTTTTTTTGTTTTGTTTTGCTTTTTCATTTTTTTTGTTTCTCTTTCTTTACTTTTAACAATCTGTTAATTTGTTATTGTTGTTCTTGTTTTTAATAAAATTTTCACTTGAAAAAGAAGGTGGAGTATGAAATTATATTAAACCAAAAAGAAAAAAAAAAAAAAAAGAAAAGAAAAACAAAGCTAAATATTAGAGGTTATGTTGTAATGATGGTTAAAAAAAAACAATGAAAACAGAAAACAAAGTTTGAAAATTGTTATAATAATGATGGTTATTATTGATGATTGTATTGTTTTTATTTTTCTGTTTTGTTTTTCTTTTCTCTCTTAAATTCATTCATTCATTCATTCATTAATTATCTCACAAATTATTTGTATATATATACATATATTTTTTTTTATTCAATTATTTAGATAGAAATATTCAATTAATGTCGAATTTATTATAAGAAAAGGTTTATCTTATAAAAAGAGGAAAGAAAAATTAAAAAAAAAAATTAAGAAACTGTAAATAATATGTAATAAAATATCTATATAGTTCAAAGATACTTTTATTTCAAAAGTTATTTGTAAGGGTTAATATAACAAAAATAAAGAATATTAAAAAAGAAATTTCAATTAACTTTAAATATCCGATACATAATATATTATACAAATTGAGTTGTATCTGAAAATCACTAGTTTTAATATTTTAAAATGATGTTTTTTTACTTCTAAAATTAGATATTAGTAAGTAAAAATTAAATTAACTGAGCCAGTTCATTCTAACCCAGTGAATACATCTCGAACACTATTTTATAAGCAATCATCATGCTAGTATGTAAGAGTTCCTCTCAAAGGATCAATTCTAGAAAAACTGGTTAGATTAATTTTTTTATTTAGTAAAAATTTTTCTATATTAAAATCTATTTTCCAGATATTTATGAATATTTCTATTTATTTAAAAAACTTATAGTCCAAATCAAATTAAAGTTATCCTCTATATGAGACACTGATAAAAATAAAAAAAGTAGCATCATAAATTTTTATTAATACAAAAATTACGATACTATATTTTTCTAAGCAAAACACTTGTATATATATACGAATGTAGAATATGTATTTAATAAAAAGCAGTCTTAATATTTGATTGTTATATTATTGATGAAATCTGAATATATCGGATATAAATCATATAAGTATAATAAATATAAATTAGAAATAAACATTTAATAATTAATCAAGTTAGAAAATCATGCAGCTATTTCCTAAGGAATAATAAGAAAAAAAAAAACTCATATTTTTTCAAACCAAAAACAATAGAAAAATTTAAGAACTAAATGTACTTAATAATAATACATAAATATATAACATTAAAGAAATATCTCAAATAACTTTTATGATGAAAATTTTATTAAACTCGTACCATACTCATTAATATCACAAAATTTGAGATATTTTATGAAAATATACAAAAAAAAAAAAACAATATTAGAAATAAAAAATAAATTTTTTTTTTATTTATCTATTATCTACACATACATTAATGTATCCTATAATAATAAAAAGGATCAAAATATAAAAATTCCATATATATTACTTATATAATTTTTTATCGTTATTATGACAACAGTAGCTTTTATTTTTATAATTCGAGAAAAATAAATTAATCTTTTATTATTGTCTTAAAATATGCAATTAAAGTTAAAAAACACATTAGTTTTTCCAACGTGCCATTATATCTACATTTCCATTACACATAAAAAAACATAATTATAATATTTGACTGTCCAATTACAGTCAATATATAAAGTTCCACCTCAAAGTCTATTAAAATCTGCAAATCCAAAACACACATGATTTTGAAAATATTGTGAAAAAGATTGGATATTAGTGAATGCTATTAATGTTTACTCACTTCATCTTACACTTCTTAATTATACAACTGCTAGACATATAAGTTTGTCGGCAGCACAGAAAAACCAGTTTTCTCTTCATCTGGAATTTTAACGTTAGAGGTCGGAAGTCGGAACTCTAACCATTGTATGATCCAATCCATAATCCTTATATTGCCGTAAGATTTACTAATTTTTTCAATTTTTTTTTAAAGACTTCCAAGAAAATTAAAACCAAGGTAAATATTCAGACAAATAATATAATATAAGGTGTAATAAACATTTTAAAATTTTTTAATGAAAAAGCTAATAATAAAATTACAAAAAACAAAAAAAAAAAATTATAAAATGACAATGAAAAAATTAATTTTATTCTTGATTTCTTAAAACAAAAACTTTAGTCAATGCCCTGACCTCTCTTGACCACACCACATTATATTACAAAATATAAAAACAAAAAGGAAATATAAAACTTTATAAAATTCTTTTAAAAACAATTTTTTTTCTTTCTTTTTTCTTCTTTTTTCATTTTCATCAATTTTAATTCATTTTATAGACTCAACTTAACTTTACATACTTATTTAATTAAATTCCTTTCCATTCAAGCATTCGGACAACAAACAAACAAACTAAAAAAAAATATGAAAGGACAATTTTTATTTTCGTTTTTGTTTTTTTTTTTTTTTTGGTTTTTATTTGAGCTTTATAAATTTATAAACATCATTTTTTTTTTCGTTTAAAATTGTATTTTGACCAGTAAGAAAAACGCTTTATATAAGTTCACAATTGTTAACAAATCCTCAAGTCTCTGACTACAGAATACATATAATACATATAAGTAGAAATTCATAATAATATGTTAAAATGCAGTGCAAAAAAACGCACACAAACACACACAATATTAATATTTACCCATCCGTTTTAAAGACCGGATATTCATTTAATACATAAATATAGTAACATAAGATTGATGTCCTTTTTCACAATGTAATAACGACCTTACCATATTCCATAACATAAAATAATTTTTTTTTTTGTTTATTTTTTCCATTTGTTTTCCAAATAAGCAACGAAATTCAACTCAAATTAAAAACAAAAAAAAAAACAAAATTGTGATAAAAGAAATACAGAATTAATGAATGTAATCTTATATGAGATCACATATACATTTACCCACATACACATAACATAAACAATATCTTTAGAAGAGAAAGGAAGAAAATTTCCAAATATTCTAAAATAGACAAGTCATCGTGCTTTCTTTTTTCTAAATCTTTAGGATATAAAAACCTATACAGTAAATTTAAAAACCTACATACGTATATATATAGACAATTATATTGTATATCATATTACATGGACAACAAGTAGCTATACTCTCAATTATTAAGTAGACAAAAAAAATATATTAAATTTGGAACGAGTACCCTTATGTATATATATGTATATATTTTATATTAAACAAAATGGCTACTAAAGATAATTTGTGGTATTAAAGAAGGTGGTAATAAACCCCAAAACACACTTGAAATAATTTTTTTTTTTTTGTTCTTAATTGATAAGAAATATACATAAATAGAAAAAAATGTACTGAAAAGTTTACTAGATTATAATCGAAATAAACCCAAGCTAAAATTACAGCTCATATGTTTTTAAGATTCATATATATATTATAATAAGTATATAAATTTAAAAAATGGTTTATTTTCTTTAAAAGTTTTTTAGTAATACAACTCCCTTTTTGGAACATTGCAAGGTCTAACTATGTTGAAACTATATAGAAATATATTTTGAAGCTAATAACTTTTAATGTAATTTTCAATAGCATCCTTTTTGATAAGTCCATACGTATAGACTAACTAAAATGTATAGAAAACTTATAGGAGCGTATAGAAAATATCTATATATATACGTTTAGTTTGTAAGACTAAAAATCCTGTATATATTATAAAGCTAGCTTATCATTTTCTGTTTAACATTTTCATAAAATGATAATTTCCTGTTGCATATATATATTTTATTTCATAAAAGTCCTAATCGATTTGCACTTCATTCTATCTGAAGAATTTAAAATAATTGTACTATACTTTTCATTTCCTTTTTAACTTTATATATATATATATTTATTTACATGTATTTGAATGTACATACATTTATGTACATATACTAGTATGAGTCAAACTGATAATACTAAATGACAACTATGTCTTAAGACTTAAGGCTATAATTTAATTTATATAAAGAAAAAGAAAATAATATAAAAAAAAAATGTTTTTTACAACCAAATAATAAATGTGGTGTATATGTTGTAAAAAGCTTTTTAACTATTATACTATATATATACGTATAAATAATGTTGATATATAATATGTAAACTTAATAGCATATGAAAAATATTTTTATTTTTATTATAATATACGAATGTACATAATTATATATAAAGAAATACATAAACAACACAACATATAAAATATAATAATAAATATAATGTGATATATGATTGTTAAGATATCCTTTTTCTTAAGTAATTCAACTCAATCCATAGAAAAAAAAAAAATAAATAAATAATAAAATTTACTATACATATATAATCAACATCCTTCATTTCCAGAAATAGAAAATATCTGCACTTATATATATATAGATAAAACACAAGGTGTCACAAAATTTAGATTTTATATTTATTAAAAAATTATAAAAGTTCTAAATTTTAATAAAAACCTATATATATATATATATATATATATATATTTCACTTATTCGAATAAAATTCAAATTTAAAACTAATGAAATTTTACAAGAAGTTATTATAATAAAACTTAACATTTTAATTAGTTATGTTCATATAAAAGAAGATGTTGTGTGGCAAGTACTCGAACCCAACAGTACTTATTGTTTAATTTCAATATTCAAACTGGCATTTATATAAAAATGAAGTGATTTAAATGGAATGGTTTAAATTCAATTGAATTTCAAAATTCTAATTACAGCACCATTAATTTTTAAGTTAGATCCGTGTAGACAGATGGATAGATGACACCAAGGTATAATAGTAATAGTAAAAAAGATAATAAATACAACCAAGTGTGGCCAGTAGCATGAACCAAATTATAAAAAACAAAAATTCTAAAAAATTTGAACAAAACCAATTTAAACTAAAAAAAAAAAAAAACACCTTGTAAATTATATTCGTTCTCTTATCCATGTTCTTAACGAAAATGTTCATATTTTTTCTATTGTTGTGGGCATTTTATTTACAATTATGGTTATTAAATTATTATTACAAAGATATTAAATATTATATTTTTATATGTACATATCTATATAGTATATACATAATTGATATTAATAAATTCCAATGTACATTTATTATAACAGTCAAAGATATTTGATAGGCTTAATGAAATAATTCTTAAAATAATAACATTGATTAAAAATGATGATTGATTATTACAAAAGAATAATTAAAGTTTCAAAAATATGAATAAAATAAAATACATACATAATATAAGTACAGATATATATATTATATATATATATATATAAATTCATATAAAAGGAATTAAATTCACTTTATTTAATATTATTAAATTTTTAGATAGATATATTATATAATACAAAATGATTTTGCAAATGTCAAAATTAATATGAAAAATTTTATATTAATTAAATGAAATAGATATTTAATAGGATAATAATCAAAAAAAAAAAAAACAAAATGGTTAGTAGTCAGTTAAAGTATAAAATATTATTAAAATATTTAATAGTAATATAAAATGAAATATATGAATTAATACATATTATTTATATTTGAATTATATAATTATATTAAATTACAAAAAATATAATTATATTCAATAGTTAGTACTTAACTATTACGTATTTACGAACCATTGAAAATTATATGAGGTCTGTTTTTTTTTTTATTAAAAAATGAAAATTATATTCAAAATCGAAATCGATAAATCTTTTTTTTATTTTCTCTTTATCCAAATCTTGCTCTTATTTTTTATTTTTGTCCTTCCCATTCCTATAAAGGAGCATAGGGCATATTCACTATAAGTCATTAATATTTGACTGAACTTCAATTTCTAATCATTATTTTCACTAAGCCGTTAAGTAATCGGCTGTAGCTATTTTACAAGACAATGAAACATAAGTACATTTCTTTATTTCTACGCAATTTATTATCTTATACACGAATTATTTTATTATTATATAATATATATACACTTATTTTTTATTAATCTATATATGACCCAAACGAGGTTTGAACCACAGATCTTTTGAATAAAAGGTTTTAACCACTACACTGTTGGTTAGATGGTCTTGATCTTATATTAAGTTAATGTTATTAAGATAAAAAAAAATGTCATTAAAATGAAGAAAATATAAAATGCGATTTAAAGTAATGACTTTTTTCATTTTTTTATTGATGAAGGCTGAGCTAATACATTAGTAATCTAATCACTAAACTTTAGATCTGTAGTACTTCTTCAAAACATAGGAGAATCTATTCGACAAGATTTTGTACTAAATTTTCGTAAATTTATGCTACGATGATACTACTCTGACAGAAGAAGTTTCTTCTTTGACAACTTCTCAAATATATGTTAAAGGATTTACTTAAATCAATTGGAAAACGAGACAATAAATATTTACAACTGAGATACCAATGACTACCAATGAGTACTTTTTCTTTTGATAATTTGAAAATTTAATGCCAAATTTTTCTTTAATTTGATTTTATCGTATATAAGTATATGTATCGGGTTATCGTATCTTGGAGTATTTGTAGCGATCTTAACTAATATTAATTTTTCTTCCAGCTTTGAATCTTCATGAAATTCAGAATACAAAGTTATTATTTCGTCAAGTATTATAATTTTCAAAATGAAAATTAGACTATAATACGACAGTATATAGTATATTATAACTAAACTTAACTAAATTGAAAATACAAGTACTTTTAGATGTACTTACCATATAAAAAATAAATATTTACAAAAATTTGTTTGTATTGATAATAATTTGTTGCTTAACACAACATTTGACATACCTGTAAATAAAAAAAAAAACATATATATTAATATTTTATTGTTATTGTTAATTTTTTTTTTTTTTTGTTTTTAATTTATAAATTATGTTTGTCCATTCAAGAGTTTATCCCTCCAACGTACGTATAAATTTTGGTTTTACATTCTACATTGTTTTTTCATTTTTCATCTATGTTCTCTTTGAAGAGTATTTTGTAAATTATTACTTTTCATTTATGTTACTTAAGTATATAGATAATGAGGGTTTTTATGTACGATTAGCCGAATTTTAAATTTCAAAACGTGATTTTGTTTAATATATTTTGACTAAAGAGACATTTTGTAATTTTCCATTTGGCTTAATTAGACACTTCGCCAAAAGATATTTGCCGAACATACTCTTAGCAGATTTGTAAAAGTGTCCCTTTTGGTAAAAGGCTTTTTGTGAAGTGAAAATTAGCTACGAGTCTTTTTTTTTTTTGTCAAATAACATTAGGCGAAGTGCCTTTGTTAAAAAATGAATTTAGACAAAACTGGCATGCTTTCGAATGACGAATATTTATCATGTCCTCGTTTAATACATTTCATTTGCAATGACTTTAATAACATATTTTTAAATTTAATTGGCATTACCAAAATCTAAGTAAACTATTCAACAAATTGTATATTATTTCTACCCGATTTAAAAAAGGTATTTTATTTTTTATTTTCATCATTAAAAATTATTCAATTTTCAATTTAATAGGCATTCGATATTATAATTTTTCCAAAGTCTAAAATTTCTGTTTTTCTTAATCACATATATAAAAATTACATTAAATATTGTTTAAATGAATTTTAAATTATTAGATTAGATAAATTGACATAAATAAATAATAAGATCTGGAAAAACTTGTAAATCTCATTTGTAAATCATCCATTCTATATTTATACAATATTAACAACATTTTTCAATTCCTATTAACTATTTCCTCCTTTTTTTTTTATTTTTTTTTTGTTGCTGTTGTTTAGAAAATTTGAATTTAGAAACTATATTATTAGCATCTTTTAGTAGATCTATTAAATTATCATTTTGTTTTACCAATTTTATCTTTGAATGAAGTTTTTCGTTTATTTAGAGAATATACAAGTATATAATTTTACAATAATATGATATATGTAAATGTATATATACATATAAACAATTCACTGTCTATTATATAGAAAAAAAATCTTATCTTTAAGTTTCAATAATTCACCGATTTAATTCTTGTGGTGAATAGAAGAACACAGAAGACATCAAGAACCCCAAACAAAAAAGCACCTCGGAAACGCATTGTAAAAAAAAAAATCAAAACAAGAGAAAATTTTATTCTTATCTTATAAAAATAATCTTGACTTTACAAACATTGTATATTTGTTTGAAATGTTTTGCATTACTTTATACAGCAAATTGAAAAATTTGCGTATTTAAATTTAAATGTGCCCCAGAACATTGCAATTTCTTGTTTTTTTTTTTTTTTTTTTACACATCAATTCTTTCACTGACTTTTTTCTTTTTTTTTGTTAGCTCTTTAGCTTTATTCTATGTTGATCCTGTAAATAAATCTGTGCACTGAAAACAACATTAAATACAAATCTAAAAAAACAAAAAAAAAAAAAATAAATTCAAATTGTGTACACACTTAAATCGGATTTTTTTGTTTCGGTTTATTTGTACGGTTTTTTTTTTGTTTCTTCGGATAATTCAATTCAGAATACAAGTTGAACAACATTTCTTAGTTGTACAGCTAATTTACACACAAATAGATATCAGATAAAAACAAAAAATATATAAATAAATGATCATCATCACCATTATCCATAAGATCATCACCCCTTAATTTATTTTAACCGATTTTGTTTTTCATTTAAAATTACTACAACAAAAATAGCAACAATAACGAGTGAATCCTCAATCAGAAAAAGAAAAAAATAAAATCGAAAGAAAATCGATTTTATTTGCATTTTAAACAGTAACAAAACAAATAACAAACAACAGAAATAAGAAAAAAAAATTCTTAACAATTGTTTCAATTTTGAAAATTTTTAAACTTTTAAAGTTTTTTTGAAAATGATAAAAAAATAAAATAAAAAGCAAAAAAAGAAAAGGAACTAATATTAAATTCGAAAATTCATTGTTTACCATAAAATCTTCTGATTTACACTAAGAGCTCAGGTGAACTTTTGCTTCTTCTATACATCTTTTATGTATATATATATTTTTTATACATATATATTGTTCTTATTAACTATATTTGCGTGTTCTCATCTTTACTATATGAAAAATTACATACCTGTATTCTCTAGATATATAAAATAAAAATTCGCAACAAATCTTTTTACCACAGTCACAATAAATAAAGCGACTTCACATTTCTATTCATTCATTCATTCGTTCATATTGCACATTGCTATGGGTTTTTTCTGGAAAATTTCCATATACTTAAGATTTATGGTATTTTAAGCTTTTCAGAAAGTTTAAATATAAATGAAATTTTAAATAATAAAAACAATTAAAATGAGCTATACATTAGAATTTTAAATCGTCCTTATATAGTTATTTCAAAATTATTTTCGTGAGTTTTTATAATTTGATGAGTATAGCATTTAAAAAATTATACAACAAATATTTAAAACCTTAACTTATATAACTTATAGTGTGTACTGTATACACTTCGCTTGCCCCAAAAGTGTTTGATATCAATTATATCAAAATAGAAGAAAATTAGCTTAGCGATGTCTTTAGTCGCACATTTACTTATTTCCCCCCAAAGAAATAAAGATTTTATGTTTGATGTTTCAATCACATGGCTAAGGAAAACTTTCATATATTTGTTCATTATTATATCAATTTGGTATGCTATTCAAATTTAATTTTATTACAATGCGACAAAATAAAACATTAGCTTATAATCAAAACATAAGCAATAAGCATCAATTCTTTATTTCGAAGTTTTTGGAAAGACTGCAACTTATTATCAAAATTTCACTAATAGATGGCAGTATTATGTATTAAAAATAATACTTTTGATGATGATATAAATGACTCTTTTGAATGATTTTTAGGGTACTAAGTTACATATTTCCAGTAGTTACTCAAAATTAATACTAAGTATATTCAAAACTTAAATCCTGACAACTTTCCTTTTCATTTTAATCTTACGTATATATATTAGAAAGAATTATTAAAATTCAACTTACAAACGCTTAATTAAGTATCTTTTTTTTGCTTTTAGCATTTATTACTATTACAATTGCTTTTGTTATACGAGTATATATATATATATTTTTTTTTTTTGTGTTTTAATATATTTTGTAAAATAGACAGGGATACTTTTTTATTATTATGCTTTATTGTCACCTAAAACAATTTTACGTTTACTTTATTGCTGCATTTCATTTTTTTACTTTTTTTTTTTTTTGTTTTGTTTTAACACAAGCTTCATTGTTGCCGTTATTGTTAGGATATAATGCGCAAATTTTTATTTATTTTAATTTTTTTTTTTTTTTGTATTTTAATAAACAACTCGCAATAAAAGCAAGAAAGAAAAAATCTCGTAGGTGTTAAAAATATGCAAGTATTTTTTTTTATTGTGGCTGTAAATGTTTGTTTTTCAATTGTGACTATATATGTTGTGCAATATCCATCTTTTTTGTTTTGTGGTTGTATCGTGAGAGAAAATAAATAAGATAAAGTGTTAAATCCTGACTAAATATGAACTTATTTTTTTTTTTTTTTTTGGAAAAGTGGAAGGAAAAACAGTTACTACTTAAAATATTATGTTTTATTCTTAGTTAACATGACATTTTAGAATTGATATTAAAAAAAAAAAAAATTTAATTCTATAAAATTTATAACGTACTCCTGCGAGATAATATAAAAAATTTTTATGTTTTACAATTTTACTGAATTTTTTAAAAATTGTGTTCAATTTTTTTTTTTTTAAATTTGTTTGCTTTGTTTTGCAAACCCTTGATTCAATATATTAACTTTCAAAAAATTATTATACTTATAAAAAAAAATATACATTACAAGCAACAACAGAACGCAACAAAAATCGAAAATATCTTAGATTGTTAGAACAAAATAAGTAACTATTAAAACCAAAGAATTTTAACAAATAATAATTAGAGAGTTAAAAAAAAATTTTAACTCTGTACAACAAGAATATAATTTTCACCACTAATCTGCAAAAATTTTATTTTAACTTTATATCCTTAATATAAAAATCGCATGAGAATTATAAATGAAAAAAAAAATTATGTGAAGCCTTAATGATTATTTTAATGATTGCAGTTTCTAATTAACATTAAAAATTAAATAAAAGTAAATTTATTTTAAATTTTAAATTAAATTTTATCCATGGAGTCAGACAGTTATTTATATTCAACAAAATAAGGATATACTGTAGTCTTTTGTTCATTAAAAAAATAAAAACAGAAAAATTGAAGTAAAAGAGAATATAAGGAATAGTAGGGAAAACAAAAATTATTTGTTTACTCGTTTTCCATTAAAACTCTATTTTAAAAAATACAAAATTTTTTATAGAGCAAAAATTAATTATAGAGCACTGAACATTTCTTTTACGCAGTCTATACAAAATTATTTTTTTTTTTTAGCTGTAAAGCTTTAATTAATTTTGGAAAAAAAAAAAGCAAAAAAAAATGTCACCAAAACACATAAAAATTTTAAAACACAAGTAAAAACATCATCATCAGTAATATTATATGAAACATAAACCTTATAATACCTAAAAAATGTTGTACAATATTTTACAACTCATAACACAAGCATATATATAATATAAACATCCTACGCGGTTTTCATAAACGCATTAACAATAAAAAAAATACTACTCTATATATATATATATATATATAAGTAGAAATACATAATATAAGTAAGTATATAGATATTATATAAATACACAAATAAACAAGGGTTATATGTATATCATTTCTTTCATCATATTTTCATCTTTTCAGAATGAATGGCATTTTCTGAATGAAAATCTCTAGTGAATGCCATTACACTCTATATTGGTTCTACAAATAAATCATAAAATTTCAAATAAAATTGAAGAAAAAGAAAAATGGCGACTTATAAAATTTTATTTACGTCATTTTATTACAATAATTCCCTTTTCGTCCTTTTCAACTCAACAAAACAAACAATTTTTAATATGTCCTTTTTTTTTTTGCCTTTTTTCAATTTTCATAAAGAAAAACTACAAAAAATTTGTTGCAGTGAATGTATGAGTCAATGATAGTATGGTATATACATATATATATAAATATATATATATATATAATAATGAATTTTTATTCTTTGATTGAATGAAAAGAATTTAATGAACCCAACACAACTTTACTAGAAACTATAATATTATGTGTAAAATTATGATCTTTACAGACTTAAAGAATAAATAAAGAATTCTATAATCATTTGATATACAAAAATTTGATAAAAAAAAAAAAACTTTGTGTCTGTTCCCTAATCTCTAGATAATCTACTGTTGTTCTTAAATGTACTACTTGTTGATTTTTTTTTTCTCGTTTTGAAAAATATAACTTAAATATTGCTCTTTAATATGAAAAAGCAATGTATAAAGTAAAATACACTACAAAATGAAAAAGATCTTAAAAAATGTTGGACCTTATTTAAAATTTAAAGTTAAATGAATAAAGTAAAATGAATAGAGTTTTATAAAACTCTAACACTTTCAATAAGCCATTTCAAGAACACCTTTGAAATCATGACTTATTTTTTGTTTTTTTTTTGCCTTTTTTTATAAATCTAAATTCTGTCTGCAAATCCAATTTCAGTTCGAAAAATAATTCATTAATTTTTGATATAACAAAAGATGATTAAATTCCGTTCTAAATCATTAACTCAATCACGGTAATAAATATTTTGTTTAGTTTACACTTTTCATTTAAGAAGATTCACAACAATGTTTATTCTTTTTTTTTTTAATCCTGATAATTTTAATACTGTTAATCATCCTGTAATATCTGTTTTTATTCAATTTAAATCATAACTAAGAACTTACTTATACTAATATTTTTTCATACTAATTTTAAAGAAAATATTTTTCATTCAATCTCAAAGAGTCTAAAAACAAAAAATGACTATTAAACGAACTTTACAACCCAATCCTAAGCTTAAAAAATGCTTATTAAAGAAAAATCCTATTGATTTCCAAAGACTGTAATTAGAGAAGCGTTCATATTTACAATGAAATAGCATCTTTAATATTTCGAGATCTACAATAGTCTTCAAAAAAAAAACACGCTTGTCCTAATAAATGTTCAAATTAACTAAATAGATTTCATGGAGTTAAACACAATATTTAAAGCAATTCATTCTTTCGTATAATAAAACAAATAATAATATTTTTTTTGAAAAAAATTTCTAACAAATTTTTCACTTCGGATTCATTTTGTTTTTTACTACAGACAAATAAAAAAAAAAATACTCTTTTATTGTGCTAAATTAAATGTGTAGGTGCTAATTATGTTACTGACTTTTAGTGCAACAATACCATTTGTCTGTTTTTTTTTTTTTTTGTTCCAGAGAAAAGAAATGATAATGGACAATAAAATAAAAAATTTAATTTAATAAAGTACTTACTTATATATGTACTTTAAAATTCTATTCTTTTTTAACAATTCAGAGAAAAAGAAGAAAAAAAAATTTTCATTTACAAATAAAATATGAAATTGTTGAAATGTATTGAATGTAAGTGAAATAAAATGCGTTATTTGAAAATAAATTAAATAATATAAGAAAGATTACAATAAAAATAAAAAAAAATCAAATAACTTCTAAAAAAGAAAAATATTAAGATAAAACAAAGTAATCAATAAAGTACTTACTTTCATGAAAATAGAATGGAAGGCAATATGAAAAGGTCAAAGTTAAAACTAAACATTGGATGGACTATAAAAATGATTGAATAGTCAAGAAAACAAAATAATGGAAAATAAAAACTTTGTTCAAGTTTTCATGCTATTTCTAACACTCTATGTACTCATATTTAATTTTGAATTCTTCCTTAAAATCTCTTCGAGGATCGGATCTTTTAAGAATCTTGTAAATGATAAAAAGAATTAAAATTAAAAAACCAAAATTGCTAACTATTTAATCTATTCAAAGGAATTGCTATAGTTCTAAGAACATACCAAAACAAAAATATCAGAGAGTAAATAATTAAATCTTTTTCTTTTTTTTAATTTTCTAAATAGCAATTTTATAATTGAAAGAAAAAATCATCAAACAGAAATAAAAGGAAAAATAATACATAAGTAGATAGGTAGATATAATTTCAATTAAAATTGTTAATAGATGAATAAAGGATAACTAATTTCCTTTAAATTTCCTTCTTTTAAACAAAATTTAATTCTTTTTTAATCCGATGAAAAAATGAAAATAAATTTCTTTTATTAAAAATTGATTACGATTTTTATTTCTAATCAACCAACAGTTTAAAACTTAAAATAATTGCAAATTTAATATTTTCTTAAATATTTTGCTTTATTTGCCTTTTTCAAAAATTTTTGAAGAATTTTCTTAATTCACTTTAATATTTAAGAAAACCCAAAAAAAAAAACAGAAGTAATGTAAAAATCTTTTAAGATAACAACAAAAAAAAAAAGACAAAAACCAATGTCCTTTTTTCAAAAATAAATACAAAAAAAAACAATATTCAATTTACGATTTAATTCAAAGATGATTCTAAAACATTCAAAAAATAATGCAGGGTTTAATCAGAAAAAAAAAATGAATGGCTAAATGATTGAAATGATTTATTTTGATTTTGATTCAACATCTGTACTTTAAATATTATTTTTGATTTTTATATTATAATTTAAGTTTTGACATGATATCAACTTAATAAACTTTTTAAAGTAGGTTTGATTCCACTAAGAAATTTCCTGAATGTTATTGGAACATTTTAAAACGTAGTATCAAAAAATTATAGCAAAATAACTGTGAACCACGTTAATTTAAAGAATGACTTTTATTTCTTTTCCTTCAATTTATAAAATTTAAAATATTAATTTACTCATAAAATTTACTCCAGTACATAGTTTATTCCAACATAAGATTTATGGCAGTACAATATTTTATGCCAGTACTGACAGACAGAGAAAATAAACACCCACAGCGCTACCAAAGATTTGTAAAATACTAAATACCATATTTATATACAATATATAAAAAAAAATCATTATCAAAGATAAAATCAGGTCCTTTTATAAGTGCTTAATATTATACAGAAAAAACAAAAAAAAATTTCCCCAAAAAAAAAAATTTTTTTTGTTGTAGTATTTTTCTTTTTCTTTCACCAAATACATCACGAAAATAGGCGCAGACAAAACACATATTTATGCTCAAATATGCTTATAATTTTTAATAATGTTTTTTTTTAAAAATAAAAACATTAAAAACATATTTGAAAACAAAATAAAACATTTCTCATGCTCACGTATGATGGGAACTATTAAAAAGAAAATTTAATTTTGTTTTTGTTTTTTTTTTTTCATTTTTTTCAGTTAAATGTAAATTCTGCGGTTTTAAACTTTTTTATCTATAAATTTTTTTTTCTTTTTTTGTATTTTATATTTAAATATAAATTTTCGCGTTAATTTTAGGTAGGTATTATAAAAAAAAACTCAAATATATAATACATATATGGGTTCAATTTCTTCTTTTCTATATGGTCTGTTTGCTTTCTCTTAATGAGATAAAAATTGGCATCAGCCAATTAAGACAACAAAATATCAAAAAGTCATATTCAACTCAATCTCAAATTACTCAAACAAAACTTTGGTATCAATCTATTAAATTCAGTCTTTTACGGACCAATTGAACGGTTAACTTAAGTGTTAATAAAGTTATAGATGGTATTGCATTATTGAATGTTACAAATTATAACACCCTCAATAACAATACATATATATACTTCAAAACAATAACTTAATCTAATCGTTAAACTTAGAATACTTTTGTTTAGCATTAATAACCAATTTGAAGTGATTGCTATTTCTTTAGATCTTATTTCAAGGGATCATAAATTCAAAAACTTATAAGAGCATTCATTCAAGTCCTATTCAAAAATTTTATTTTTTATTATTTTTTTTATTTTAACTCTTTAACAAACAATTGATTTGAATAAAACGTGCCAAAATTTGATTTTCTCACGATCCAATAGAAATTTTTGCGGACCTTTAAAATATTTTTTTTTTTTTTCATTTTTCAAGAACTAAAATTCATAAAATACCAAAAATTAAACAAAAATTAGTTTGTTTTTTTTTTTTTTTTTTTTTTGAAATGTCTAGATAAAATTTCAATAGTTAAATTATTGCCCCAAAAATTTGCCTCGAATTTATTCTATAATTTGTTTGGTTTGGAAAAAAAATTTTTGTAGGATATTTTTTATTTGAGAACTGAAAACATTCAAAATGTAAATAAAATAAAATGTTTTCTTTTATTTTATTTATTTTTTTTTTTTTTTTCTTGTGAATGGTGAATAATGTGGTTTAAAAGTGAATTATGTAAAATATATGTTTAAAAATGTAAACTTTTAGTTAAATTGATTTGTGGTTAAAAATCACAAGTACGAATATAACCATTATATATATATATATATATATACATATATAATATATATATATATAGATTTAAGTATGTGCGTTTATATTTTTTTTTCTCTCTTTTTGAAAAATAAAACCTTTTCAAATTCAAGTTTCAAGTTTGTTCCTTAATGGTTTGTGTATATGTATTTTTCCGATTGATTTCATCCGTTTTATTGAATTAAATTAAATTACCGTAGAAAAATCATTATTTGGAAAAATTCTGTTATAGATACATGCGGATAAAAAAAAAATGTATGAAATGATTTTTATTGTTTTTATTGCATACATACATAGAAACATACAGAAAAAAGTATAATAGTTCATTGAAAAAAATGAATGTTTTTTTTTAGAAAAAAATTGTATCCATATACTTATATAATTTAAATTTTATTTGACCAATGGCGTAAAAATTAAATCGCCGGTCTTTCAAAAAAAAAAAGGTCTCATCAGATTATTGACACGTTTTGTCAATAGCAGTAGATTATATTGTGAGAGTTTTTATCGTAAAAGTCTATACCGTAATATAGAATAAATCAATCAAAATACAAATAATTTATGTATAAAATAATAGATGGCGCATGTATTTATGCTTTTTAATCTTCTACAATAGCTACTGACCGAATTATCAAACGATTTAGTGAAAATAATGATTCAATTCAAGGAATTGAAGTTTATAATCTCTTTATGAAGTTCTAGAATCTTTGCGATTTTCTTGATGCCCTATGGATTTTGCAAATTTTAGACATTACTTATTTGCCCTCTTCGGCTCATAATTCCATATACTTTCACATCAAAGTTAAATTGCAACTGAATTATTTATAATGAAAATCTGATTTTAACAGAATATACGAATAATAACATGACAATGACAATTCTAAAGGAAGGAAAGAAAGGAAAAAAAAAATATTTAATCAGCAATTAATAATGAAACGGTGAAATCTATTGAATGCTAAGGTGAATGCTATTGAATAGAATTACTATTTCGGAATAATATTTTACACCATAATATGTTCAATAGAACCATCAGTTATATATTGTTCATTTGTTATTGAAATATCACAATCATCGTCTACAGTTGTTATAGGATGTTATATTAAAGGTCGGATAATGTTAATTTTATTAGGTAAATAAATTAATAAGGGAAAATAGCATTATAGTTGAGACATTACGAGAACATTCACATATACATAACAATATGTAAATTTAATTATACCGAAAACAGATGCTCAGACTATTATCTTTATTTAAACATTAGTAAAGTCAGTCCAAAACTGTTAGCTTCTTTAACATTAATTTGAAAAAGATTGACAAAATGTTGATTTATCTTAGCATTTTCTGAATTAGTTCAATCATTTCCGCAGTGCAGTACATTCAATTCTAGAATTTAGGAGTGATGACATTAAGTTATGATTAGAAATTAACATTCCTTTTAAAACTTCGAAAAATAAGTAACTAACTGAGTTATTTTTATATCATTCTATAAAAAAAAAAAATTAAATGTTAAATACAATATTCTAAAACATTAAATGTAAATTGCAAATTCTTTAAACTGAAATACCAATTCGTAGCAAACAAATCATCGCTCAAGCAATTTGAAAGCAATCCTTGCATTGAACTTTGTGGTTAATTTTTTATTGGATAATCGAGATATGGATTATCTATCTAAAATACTGTTCCTTACTTATACTTTAAAACTTATACAAAGTTTAAAAATGAATAAAAATTATCTGTTCATTAATTCTTAAATTATAAAATAATTATTAAAAATGTTCTCATTAAAACTTTTGATTTATTATCAATTATCATTTAATATTTTTTTCTAATAAAATTAAATTTAAGTTAAGGTGTTGAATAAATAATTTTACAAAACTGTGATATATATATATATATATACGTTGTAAATTATATATAAATATTTAATTTAATTCAAACAAAATTTTATTTTCATTTAATTTTCTTTCTATTATTATTAAAAATATACACATACATAGAGTTAAGTATATTAAAACCATAAGTACTTAATCAAAATTTATGTATATATATATATAGATAATTAAATTATGCAAATATTTCCTCTAGTTAAATTATGTCATTATTTATGAATTTATTATTTAAACAATAAATTGTTTTTAATAATTTTCAAAGAAACTTAATAATAAAGTCATAAACAAATATATAAATATATACGCATACGCATCCATACAAAAGCACAAAATTCTAATATACTTATTATAATTATACAATGAAAGTAAATATATATATATTCAAACACATAAAATTTCCTTTATTACATTTAAAACAGTAACAATATTTCCTAATTTAATAATTCAAATTAAATTTTTCAATAATCATTACTATTATCCTTACCAAAGGATATAATAAAAACAAAAAAAATTATATTAAAGAAAATATTATGTATTTTAATTTTTCTTATAAATATTTTCTTTTTCAAAATATTTTTTTATTTTTTTTTTCAATTCTTCCGTAAAATTTAATCTCAATTCCGTGATCTTAAAATATAATACAAAGAAACATACACACAATAATATGTAATATAGTATATAGTTAAATGGAAGATTTTCATTTATATGGATAATAATAATATCACTTCCCTTAGTTTTATATTTTTATTTTATTTTTTTGTTTTGTTTTTCTTAAACAGTTTATTTTAATCCTTTACCGTTATCAAGTCAATCTTATTTTAATCATCTTAAAGTTAATCTTCAACATTATATACATTACATTTTAGTTTTATTTTATATTTTCTTTTCTGCATCAGTGCACATTGATTCAATTTTAAAAAGAACGAAAAATATATTTTTTTTTATTTTTTTTTTGATATTTTTCTTTTTTTCAGTTTTTGTTTTTATCATTTTGTATTTCTTGAAAATCTGCGATTTCTTAAACATGAAACTATACTAACAAATTTAAAAGATACCATCTTTGTAAGGCAAATAGTAATATAGGAATGTTGGATAGAATCTGTTAAAAGTAAGTAACTCCAAAAACTCACAAATTATTTTTTCGGAAGTGGAAAAAAAAACGGGGAAATTTTTTTTGAACGTATTTTCCTCCCTTTTAAGTAGAAAATGATATGAAATAAGGAAGAAAAAAAAAATGGGAATCAAATGATATTTCTTACTAATAAAGTTAAATTATCAAGATTCGTTCCAACTAAGTATATGTATATATATATATATAAAAAAAAGCATAACGAAAAAAAAAATAAATAAAACAGGATATTCATCTAATTTGCTCAATTATTTCAGTTTATTATTAAGTGTATTTCAGAGAAACTTTTAATTTTCTTGTTTTGTTTTTTGTTCCCTTAAAGTTTTAAAATGTTTTTATTTATTTTGTACCACAAATTCTAAGTATAGACTTAAAAACTATGAAAAAAAAAAATTTTCCAAAAATTTATAATATTTGTTTTAAGGTTAAAATTAATACGTACATAGATAGTTAGATACTAATTACTAAGTATGAATGGTTAATTTATTTTGCAATAAAAAACTAAATTTTAAATTCTTATAAATTTTTATTCTAAAATAGAGAAAAAGGATCTTTTAAAAATTTTGCGTAGGAAATTACATAGTGTTTATCTTATGTACTACTGGTGGAAATAATAAACCTCATGGCTCTTGGTAGCCATAAATTTAACGATTTCAACGATTCAACTAGCAGTTAAGTAACCTGCAGAAATGGAAAGGAATGGATCTGAAAATGAAATTCAATATAGCCTTAATATAAACTTTGTGTTCACGGAAGTTTTGGCAAAACGGTGCTACCGTGCTACTTGGGGTCTTTGTCACGACCGACGAGACTCAGCCACTTATACCAACCAACCAATCAATGTACCCCATTATTTTGCTTATTATAAAAATAATTATTTTGGATTAGATTTAGAAATTGGAAACCCATTTTTTTGCATTCAATAATTGAATATTCAAAAAGCTTTTTTAAAATTTTACTGTAGTGGGAGTGGAAAATATTATTTAACGTACATATTTGAAAATTAATATTGTTATTTTTGATAACTGAAAATTCTTATTTTCATTGAATTTTAATTCAAAATTGATTGCTTAAGTAGACTATAAACTTTAAAACTAAATATTGATCATTTGATCCATTCATTCAAAAAACAAATCTTTGCTATTAGATATATAAGTATAAAAATTAATGCTCATTACTACCATAATGTACCACTTGTCTTTACATATAACAAAAAAGATAAAGGTAGAAATATTTTATTTTTCCTTTGGCCTAGACAAAATCTATAGAAACAAAATGAATAATTTTTCTCAAAAAAAAACAAAAAAACCTAGAATAAATTTAAAAGTAATAATCAGAAATATAAATAATGACATATTAAGCATATGTATACATATATGCATACATGAACATACAATATGGAATGCACATGACTACTAACTATAATTGAATAAAAAAAAAACCAAATCAAATCAAAAATTTCAAATTTGTGAAAATGAAAAGAAAAACAAGTTTTCCTAACCACACAAATCATCATTATATACCATTATCGGTATTATCATTATTTTATGACCAATCATAAAATAACTTTTAGAATCAGGTAAAAAAAAAAATTAGGTGTATTGTTGTACATCAAAAAAACCAGCATTATTCTTTTAATCATATCTAACATCATAATCAATTTCAATCATTATCATTTAATATAGAAACTTTACTTTACTTTTATGAAAATTACATGTAACTACTTACAATGTTTTCTGTTTTTACTATACTACTTTACTTACTGTTTGTCTTTTAACTGGTATTTTATTTCTTTTTTTTTTTTTTTAAACAAGTATGACGCATGCATTACCTCATTACCATAGGATAACCATATATAACAGAAGAAAAAAAAAAAAAAAACAAAAAAAAAAGAAATAAAGAAATAAAATTTAAATGAAAATGAAAAAAAAAAAAGGCCAGTAAATCCATTATGCAGATGATTACCAGCTTTTTACAAAAATGGTCAAAATGTTCGGGTTTTAGTTTTTATTACTTATACATTTGTTGTGTGTTGAAGATGTTGCAAAAAAAAAAAAAAAAATTGCTTAAAATGATTCAATTATAGGATAAAAATAGAACTTTTTCTTTTAGATAAAAAGCAAACAAATATTCAAAAAACGTGCATTTGCAATTAGACAGTAGGAAGAGAATTAAAGAGAAAGAGAAAGAGAAAGGGAAAATAGACAATAGAAGATAAAATATCAATGTGCGTGCATGTGTACTTTACTTGAAAATGAAATTTCTTTTAAAATTATATAAGTATATATAAAATTACGAAATTTAAAATAAAAAAATTTTTTTTTGGTAAAAAGAAAAAAAAAACGAAATTAGGAAACTTTTGAAATTAAATTTAAATTCGAATTGAATTTTAATTCAAAAGAAATTTATTATTTATTATACAACAAATAAAAATGATTTTATTTTGTTCTGCCGATTTAAATAAATGCATGCGTTTATTTAAATTAAAATTAAAAATGCATATATAGTTATTTATATATATATGTATCTTAATAAATAAGTTTATTAATTTTATGATTAAATAAAGTGCAATGACATGTGCGATTATCTATTCAAAAAATTTATGAAAATAAAATAGTGTAAAAGTAAGAAATCATCACAGTCCACAGAATTACAGTATTCTAGAAAGAGTTCCTGACGTCATCCGGAATATTAATTTTTGTTTTTACATTAATTAATTTTAATTATTAATATTTATTTATATATGTTAGTAGTTAATCTCTTTTTATTTGAATGTGTAATTAAATATAACTAATTAAGAACAAGAAAATATTATTTTAATAAAACTTAAGTTATTTGAATGATTTTATTGATGCTTTTGGAGAGTTTTTGTTGGAAACTATTTTGTTATTTGCAGATAGTACATATTCAATAAGGAATAACGAATATTATAAAATATGTTATTTTATATCAAGAAATTAAGCGAACTGATTTGTTAAGGAACTTCGTTTTTAGAAAATTAGCAATAGTGACATGATAACGAAAACAAGAAATTTTCTTTAAAAAGAGATTAACTACTAACAAATATATATTATAGAAATATTGATCGGTTAGAATTTTTTTTAACACTTCGACATCGAAAAGAGTCAATTGTTCGTAATCGAATTAATACAATGTAATCCTGTAATCAATCGGTCGAACAGTATATATATATAATCATTAAAAAATAAAAACGGTCATAGAGTCGGAACGGATAAATGAAATTGAGAGCATAAATGAAATTGAACAGTACTTCTTTTCTAAAGTACCTTGTACCAGGTCGACGTGCCGGAAGCGATCGAAACTTAATCAAACTAGCCAAATCCTTTGTTAAAGAACTACGATTCTACAAAGTTTAAATTCAATTTACTTATGGAACGGTATAAATGGAACAACAAAAAAACGTTAAACATGCTCTGGTACCAAAAAAAGTTAACGAATTGAAAAAAAATTATTGCACGGCACCTTCCGGATTCAAAAGAATATTCCTATAAAATTTCATTGTAATCTGATACAACGTTTAGGAATGCATAAATAGCAAACAAACACACTTCCTGCTTTATATAATGGTTACGTACATACTTACAAATTTTATTCCACAATATTTTTCTCTCTTAAATCTGTTAAAGTATATTACCAACTAAATTTTATTTAAATATTTCATTCATTTAAATTAATTAAATATAATTCGCTATACTAACCATGATCTACTATATATTTTTTTTTAAATGTTTAATTTTGCAATTTTATTATTTTTTTAAACCAATTTTATTATCTTTGCGAATTTTTTTAATTTTTTTTTAATTTTTTTTTTTTTTTTTCTTATTTTGTATATTTAACTTTATTTATAACTATATAATAACTACTTTATGAACTTAATGTAATTTGATCATATTATAAAAATGTTAAAAAACAAAAAAAAAAACTTGAATTTGAACTGACATGATTTACATATTTCTGTCTTTCAAATCGTCAATAAACAAAATGATTTCTTCATTATAAGTAAAATATATAATTTAAAATCTCCATTGAAATTAAATGAATATAGAAATATAATAATTTTGTTAATAAAAGGACAACTATATAATATAAAGACACAAAGTTACATAAATACATATATATATATATATATATATATATATATATATACATGTAAGTTAATAATTTCGCATTTAATTTTATAGAAAAAATTCAATAAAACAATTTCTTGAGTTAAATATTTAAATTTTATAGAGTTTCAGATCATTTCTTGAATGTCAACATTTCAAAATTTGTAAAATATTAACAATAATAAATATAAAATAAATGGTAGCTTATATATGTATATGCGTTCAATCAAATTAAAATTGAATAAAAAACGTTGAATGGAAAATGGATACAATCAAAAAATTAGATCAATTATAATTTTCACATAACTATGAGACATTAAAATCAATTTTGATGTCAATACAATATAATAACTTATAAAGTAGAATGGCTAATTAATGTTAAAGGTGTTTACTAGAGAACTCGAAAAACAGAACATAAAGAATTTAAAAAAAAAAACATTAAATTTTTATGCTTTGGTTTTCCACTACTTTAGAGTGAGAGCAGTCTTAATGAAAAAAGTAAATTATAAGTTTTCTTGTCCTTCAATTTTTTTTTTATTCTTATGATTCTATTCACGAAATCTCCTAAGTTTCACTAAATTGGCGATAACATAGCGATAAACAAAAAGAAAACGAAATATAATCAAAAATTACAAAAGCTAAGTATAGTATAATTATGATTTTGAATATAATTCTGCTGAAATCCTATCACTTGTATAACCGTAATAGCCATTGTGATAGTTAAACTTTTTAACCAATTTTAACCATATTAACTTATCCTTTTAAATTCACAAAAGATTCAGTTTTCGAGTTATATATAGAGAAACCGTAAATTGTAACTATACTTACTTATAACTTAAAAATAAATAAGATCTCAATACATAAATTTTTTCCCCAGTTAAAATTATCTAAAAACACAAAAAAAAACTTTATCCGCTACAAAATTTTTATATATACAATTTAACTATTTATGTAGGTTTCATTTAAAACAAATTCATTTGGGAAAATTGATCATAAAAAAGAACAAAAATGAACTTGAACACAAGAAGCGTTTTAATATCAATTTTTAACATATTTTCAAAAAAAAAAACATTTGAAAAAAAAAATGCTTTTTAATTCGATCAGTCTTTTTCTTTCGTTTGTTTTTTTTTTTTTTTGTAAAACTCTCTTATAAATTTTAAAGAATCATAAGTAAAATTAAAATATCGATAGAATACCGCTATAAAAGTGTTTGGCATAATATGTAACTGATTTCGTCATATTTACGCTTAGCTGATTAAAATTTTTTATGGCCTCTAAAAATGAAGATAGTAATGGTTTGTATTGATCTTTACTTAAACAGCAAAATAAACGGCTGCATAGAATTTCCTAAAAAAATTTTATTTGGGAACATTTTTTTTTTTTTTTAATGCATTTCTTTGCCACATAAATGTGGACAGGAAATTACACAGCCAATGTTCAGGCATGGCTGTAAATGTCGTAAGGGGGAATAACTCTTACGACGTATGTAGGATTCGAACCCACACTTCCTCGGTGTTTACATCGTATTTTATACGCTCTTACCCACTAGGACACCGAGACCCCTGCAACATTTATTTTAATGTCAGAATAATCTGTTTGTGAAATTTTGAATAAAAAAAAAATATTAATATTTCATTCATTTTTTTGTTTTGAAAAGCACTTTTGCACTTTCAATTGTTTCCTTTTTTAAAAAATAAAAACAAATTCCTTCATTTTATTTTAAAAAGTAAAAGCAAATTTTTATTAATCTTGAATGTTGCCATTCAAAAAAACAATTTGACAAAAAGGTAACACTTCAAGAGGCCAAATCAAAAAAGTGTGGTCGGTATAGAAAAAATATCCACGATATTCTAAAATTATACTTTATCGATTAAATTAAAATATCCCTTATAAATTTCTACTGTTCTTGTCATACACAATGAATTCTCATATAAAAATTAAATTAATTTTATGCTATCTCCCTCTGCAAAGCTGAAAGAAAATTTTATTTGTCAAATTTATCTTTAAATCCTTCTTTAAAGCACTTTCAAGTCAAAAAAAGATCAAAATCTGTTTTTTTTAAATTTATTGTTATGTGAAACCTGGGACTTTAATCTGTGAAGTTTAAATTCATATAAAAATAAAAGTTGAAACGCTTTTTCTTTTTAGATTGTGTTAATTAATTAAAGACTTTTTTTTTTTGACTAAATAAGAAAAACTTTTTAAAATTAAAAAATTATGTATTAAGAATTAACTAACTACCTGTTAGTTTTTCGCAATTTTCTAGAAAAATAAACTGGAAAAAAACATTTGTAATTTTAGAATAACGTTTTTTTGGAAATATGCACTTTTAAAAACCATTTCTTTTCCTACCTAGTTTTTTTTTTATAATGTTTATTCTAAATTGTTTTCCTCTTTAATATATTTTTGTTTCTATTTTGTTTTAGTTTTTTTTTTTTTTTTTTTCAATTTATAAAACTTCTCAATTTAACCGACTTAACAATAGTTGACATTTTGAAGTACACATCTGGATCTGGATATTTTTTTATGAATTTTCATTTTACTCATAATATACATACGAGTATATAAATATATGAGTATACGATTTAGTAATTTTTTATTTTTTTATTTTGTTTTTTTTTTATTATTATTAAATTCGTCGTCATGAATTCAATTTCATTCGATTAAATCAGTTGATTGTTTAATTTTTCATTTTTATTTAATGCATTAAAAATGTACGCTTAAAATAAATTCTATACAATAAACCTAAACGGATGTAGGTAAACATTTTATGTTTGTTTAGTTGTACGTATTTTTTTTTTTTTTTCATGTTAACTTATAAAATTTCCACAAGTTTTTCAATAGTTTTCCATTTTGGACATCAGTCATCAATACAGTCGGTCACCTCCTCCTGATTCCTTTCTTTTTAGTATGTTTTTTCTATTTTTTATTTTTTTATAATTAAATTCAAACTATCGATTTGTTTTAATTTTTTTTTTTTTTTTTGTTTGTACATAAGATACAAAAGAGAATTAAGAAAGAATATTTTAAAGATTAGTCAAAAAACAGCAATTCTTTGATGTTCAATAAATTGTTTTATTGGTATAGATTTAGTATTTTTTTTTTTCATTTTCAATTTATACTTTCTATGATATAAAATTCTGCATTACAGTATTAATGTAATGTAAGTCTGTATATAAGAATAATTTTTGTATAGAATTTTTGTTATTAGTAAATTTTAAGGATATTTATACTCAATGTCCTAGTCTATCAAGAATGACCACCATCAGCTTTTTAAAGAGTACTTTGGTTTTTTTTTTTTTGTTGCGTTTTGTTGTTTTTTTTTTCTGTATATTTTAATTCAATAGAATTAAATTAATTCATATTCTTCTTTTTATGTATCGATCAAAAACCGATGAAAGAAGATCAATTGATATCCAATTGATACAGATCAAATACAAATCACTCTTAAATCCTCTGAGTTGTTGAAAGTTTGTTTGTGTTTTTTGTTTTTTTTTTTTGAATTTTTATGAATTTATAATATTTATTTAAGTCTTTAAGATTTCATAAATAAAATACGATCTGGGTGATATCTATACTTTATCCCGATACATAAAATCTAAAAACAAACTATTAGGTATATAAAGGAACATTTTAGAGGAAATGTTAGAGAATCACTTTATTGGCGGTCTTTCTTTTTCTTTTTATTTTTAAACGTAAATAAAAAAACCATATATATGTAAGTATATATATATATTATAAATTATTTTAAACTATACTTAGAAAATGAATTATAATTTTTGTCTGAAATCTGATGGGATTGCGTGTTTTTAAAACATTATTATATAAAAAAAATTATTTTAAATTCATAAGTAATAGAATCTAAAACTTAAATATAAAAACAAGTATACATATGTATATGCAACTCTTTAATACAATTATCAATGTTTTTGTTTTTTTTTTTTTTTTAAATACATATATAAAAAATACAATCGATGATCGATTATCCGAGATTATCTGTTGTTTTTGTTATTGAAACAAATGGATTAAAAGCGAATGTAATATGATTAAATTTAACAAGATCATACTCGTAAAATCATAAATTGTTTAAAATTATTTTATTTTTTTTTTTTTTCAAATTTTTTAACCCTTAAGTACTAATACTAATAAGTGCTATATTTTAACAAAAAATTTGTCAATTATTTTAGTATTCGGATCGTTCACAAACAAAAAAACAGTATAGAAACCTAATTAAGGTACATTTAAAAAAATAAAACAAAATGAAATAATTATTTTACCCAGAAAATATCTCTCTTCTAGAACTCTTAATGTTTTGTTTTATCTATTGAATATATTTTTAGTACTTACACAATTTCAAAAAATATTTCTTAAAAATATCGTTAAATTTTCAAAAAAACATCCACATACGTTAGAAAAGTGTTCACGAAAGTAATTTTACTTAAACGATAATTATTAACTAACTAAATTATATTCTTAGTTAATTAAAGTAAATACATCTAAACTTCATATAACAATCTTAATGAATTATAGATTTATTATTCTAGTCTACAGTTAAAGTGTAAAAGTTTATTGGGGTTAAAATAAAAATTGAAATTATTTTAGAAGATAGTGAGGGAATTAAACAAACAATATATATATATATATATATATATATATATGGATCAGCAATAAACTGGTAGACAAAGTTGTATAGGATTTGTTTGAAATTGATGTTAAACAAGTATTTTGATAAGTGATCAATGTCAATCAAAAACAAATTTAAAAAAAAAAAAAACTTAGAAGTTTACAAAATATTTAAGGAAAATAATATTAAAAATAAATAAAAATAATAATCGATTATTTATTTTTTTTAAATCAATCGATATTTTGTTACGGTTTTCTCTTTCTAAATAATAAAGAACGCTGATGAAAGGCATATAAAAAAAAAAACTACAAAACATAACATTAAAACACTTGGGAGTTGCGACTAAAACAAAAAAAAAAATCCGAAATCTTATTATTGTTGATAAATATCTTACATACATCATACAAAAAAAAATTTAGAAGATCTAAGAACAAACTAAATTGGAAATCGATTCATTTGTACTAAAATATATTAAAATTTAATAAAATAGTTATATATATATTAATGACGTTTTTTGTTTTGTAATTTTGACTAATTTATAATACAACAAATTATTTTTCTGTATTATCATATTCAATTATAGATATTTGTATTACTACCAATTAATTTTTATATTAATAAATATATAATTATATATATCTTAGATAAATTATTACTTAATTACTTTAAAATTTACTTTTAAAATAGAAAAATTTAACTTTATTTCTCTGAAAAAAAAATTAAAAATGTTAAACATGAGTTTAAATGATTACTCTAGAAGCAGTACGAAAACAAAAAATAAGAAACAATAGCCCTATATATATAGCCTATATATATATATAGTAAATTCCGCTATTTTTCTACGATCTAAACTAACCGACCTGTTATAACTTTCTATATCCAGTGATATCACAATAAACCTAATATGTTATATTTCAGCCAAAAATACAGCTTCTATCTATATTTATCTAACTAGATTTATTTACAATTTAAATAAACTCTTTTATTATTGTATTATTAAGTTAATAGTGACATCAATTCATTAAGTAGACTTTTTTAAAGAAACCCAACTAAAATGAAATGTTAGTTGGCAACAACAATTAGAAGATATTATTAACATGAGTTCTACAAAAGGCATTAAATATCTTAATAAGTATACATAATTGTTAAAAGTTTCTACTAACAACATTTGGATATTTAAAAGTCATCAAAATCAAAATTCGATTTAGTAATAAAAATAATTCAAATCTGGAGAAAATATAAATCCAACATTCAAGTGTTTAGTTATTTCGATGGGTTGTCACTTAACATCTACTTAAACTTACCCAAATATGCTATTTAGAATTTTTGACTTCAAAATTTCTAACATATTTTATACGAACTTAGCGAGAACTTAGCGTTTATAAAACTGACAATTTATTAAAAGATTGAAATCGGAAACTTCTTTTGTAAATTTTACTTTTATTCTCAATAGAAATATTTTGTCTAGCGTAATGCTTTCAAAGAATAAACCACCTAAGTATGTGTGGAAAAAAAACCAAAAGTTCAAAGTAATTTTTCAAGCTTCTTAGCAGTAAATTTAAAACAATAATCAATTTGTACTGTTTTCTAACAAAATAAATTAACTTGAAATGTCAAAACTTCGTTACGGCATTTTTCGATTTAGATTTAAAATTTTTTTTTTTTTTTTAATTTTTTTTACAGATAGAAAAGGAAATTTTCTTTTTATAAGCGTATATATATTAAACTTTAAAAAATGTAAAATAGTAAAAACTAGTACAAAAAATCCTAATTTATCAAAACCCAAAAAATAAAAGGAAACTAATTTTTTTTTTTTTTCTTCCGCACGAATTAAATTCAAATAAGTAAGCATCCTTTTTTTTTATTATTATTTTTTAAAGACAAGGCAATAAAAAATAAAATGTCCAAACGAAGAAAAAAAAAAAGTTTTTAAAATTTATTAAAATTATACTAAAAACAATTCAACAGTTAATTTTTAACTACATTTTTTTACAGAAAACAAAAAACAAAAAGTTTTTCTTAAAAAATTTCCATCAACCCTAACCCTATATTTGTTTATCTCTTTGTTTTTTTTTTTTCTTTTACACTCATTCTCTTCATACTCTTCATTTACATAGAGATAGAATATACAAATATATTGTCTTTTTCTCTCTCTTTTTGTTTTTTGTATTCTTCGATAATATAAAAACAAATTAACTTATACCAGCTTATTAAGTGACTTTTCAAAAAGTTTATCCAGACCATTTCAATTTTTGGACAATAAAATATTTATTTTTTTTTGTTTTTTTTTTTTTTTTTTTTAAATATTTGGTTTTTAAAACTTTTGATCTAATTTGTTTTTCCAGCATATTCTTTTCACAGAAAGGATCTTCTTTTTTTCGCTTTTTTTTTCTTACTCTTTTCGCTTTTAATTCCTTTTAATTTAATAAAGTTTTTTCATATAAAATTTAATATATAATAAAAAACGAAAAAAGCATAGTTTTTTGATTTTTATTATGTTTGTATAGACGCAATCATATAAAATGACAAATAGTTATTATCCATTTTAAAAATTTCTAGCAACATATGATGAATAGTTAAGTATGTACTAACTACATAGTTCGAATTACGACTAAATTTAACATATTTTAAATATCTTCATATTTTTTTTTTTTATAAAATACAATCACTGAAAATACAACACTTAAATCATAGAAACTTTTACATCATTTAGAATTTAATTACTCAACTTATTTTTATTGGTACCTTTAATATAACAAAGAATTCTTATATAACATTAAAGATGTTTATATCATTAAAGAATAAAAGTTTTTTTATCCCTTTAAAGCTTTAAAAATTCTTTAATTTGTTAAAATTAAAAGTTCAACTATTCGATTGTAGTTATCTGAATATTAGTCAGGACAATAAATAATTTGTTTATAATAGCAACTGAAAAACACTCTTAATAAAGAGTATATTAGATACATTACTAATAAACCTTACAGCATTCAATTCAATTTAAAAGATTTAAAAATAATTTTCTTAATTACATAAAAAAAAAACAAATAATCAAAAGAAAATTTAGCACAAATTTATATATATATATATATATATATATACTTACTTAGATATTTTTAAACAATGCGTAGTATCCTAATTTATAGTTAAACGTTCCAAATGTGACCAACATTGGTAATATTTTCTTTTAAGACAAACAAAAAAAATAAAAAAGGGGTAAACCTTATTTATTAAAATGTCCTTCTTTCTTTTTTTTTTTATTTTATTTTTTTTTTTTTTTTGTTACTAAAGCCAATTTAAAAAGAAACAAAAAATGAATGAAAAGATTTTCAGAATTCTTTTATTTGTATATAATTAATACAAAGGACATTTTATCCTTTTTTTTTCACACAACTACTTAAATATTTCCGCATACTTTTTTTCTCACAATTGTTTTTGCTTTTTGAACACCATTCTTTGAAAATTATGAGAACCTTGAGATTTACAAAAAAAAAAAAAAACAAAAATACAAATAACTGAAACAGAAAATAACAATTCATTCTTTTATTTTATTCAAGATTTTTTTTTTTTTTTTTTTGTAATTTACTCTGGTTTATGTTTAACAACATATTCTCCAGATTATTTTTATTTTAAGGGACACCCTAAGGAATCATAAAAAACACCTCGTTCTTATTTAAAGCAAAAATAAAAAAGGAATGGGGATGATTTTTTTTTTTTTTTTTTGATAATATTGTTTTATTTATTTTATTATTTTTATTTATACTTATACTTATTTATTTTATTTTTGTTTTAAATGTGATTAATTTTTTCGTATTACTTTTCTTGTTATTTAAAAAAAAAAAAAAGAAAAACATTTCAAATTACTTCCTAACTTTATCTAGACTCCCTTTTATTAATAAATTTTAATTCCCCATTTACAACTTAATAAACAAAAACTTAAATTGCGTTCAGAATCTAAATTCAGAGACAAATTTACTCACTACAGCGTTTTTTTTATGTTGGAAATGGAGTAGGAGTAAGAAAAAACAAAAAAAACCGAAATGAAATGTTGATTTAAATAAATTTTTTTTCTGAACAAGCTGCTTGTAAAAATATGTTTTAATTTTAGTTTGAATGTTTTGTATTTTCATATTTTGTAATTTTTTTGGTAGATTCATTTATTTGGTTCATAAAAAATATTTTATTTTTTCTTCTTCTCTTGCCTATACCTTTGATGATGTTGTTTGATTAATGTGACCTAGGGCGGAAATTTTTTAAATTTTAAAAACAAAATTTCTAACTTTAAATTAAATACAATATTAATTTTTAATTTTAAATAAACTATAATCAGATATAATACAACCTTTAAGAAACTGATCAAATAAAAAACCGAATATTAAGATTAGATCTTTCATCAATAAAAGCATGAAAGAAATGCAATTTTATTTCTATAACAACTGTAGAATTTAATTAAGTAACCAAACAATGCAAGAAATTTTTTTTTTTTTTTTTTTTTAATGCATTTCTCTGCCACATAAATGTGGACAGGAAATTACACAGTATTTCCTGTTCAGGCGTGACTGTAAATGTCGTAAGGGGGAATAACTCTTACGACGTGTGCGGGATTCGAACCCACACTCCCTCGGTGTTTACACCGTTTACCCACTAGGCCACCAAGGCCCCTGCAAGAAATATAAAATACTTACTAGTTATAAATCAAAAAGAAAAAATTGCAGGCCTTCAAAAATTCCTCTGTATTAATTTCGTTTTTTAAATGCTAAGATAGAAAAATAATCGAATTTCAAAACGTGCATTATTTGAAACCTAATAATAATTTGTTAATAAATTACAACAAATTATTGTTACCATATCAGATAAAAAAAACATTTTTTTTTTATTAAAACAAAAAACTGACATTAGCACTCTTTCAATTAATCTTTAACTTTTCTTTTAACTTTATTATATTCTAGAAAAAATCTACTACACAATTAAAATACTATAAAAAAAAGTGGCATTTGTAGCACAATCTGCAAGATAAACTTTTCCATTCTCTTTAATTATTTTTTTTTTTTAGTTCCTTTGAATTAATAATAATTTCCATTAGTGTCCTTTACTTAATTCTAGTATATTTTGTTCTTTTTATTATTTGTAATTTTTAATATAGCTCTGTGTTGAGTAGAGTCGTAGCATTTCAAAACTTGTTTTACAAAAACAAAACAAAAAAGGGCTAATAAGGAAAATTTCTTAAAAAGAAAAAGTTTTTCTAAAATTTTATTTTTCTTTTTATTCAGTTTGTTCAGTTTGATTAAAAATTATTCTAACTTTACTTTTAAATTTTTTTTGTGTATGAGTTTTTTTAAATTTTGGAAGTACATAATAAAATTAAAATTTCGTTTGCGATATTGACGTTGAATACAATAATCTTATAAATTGAGAGTGTCATCTTCTATTGAGCATAAATTGTACAAAAGAATGTTTACAATATGAAAAACTGTTAAATTTTTACAAATAGAAACATGATATTGACAGTCCCGTGAAACATCTTTTAAATTAAAACTACTTAGTTACTATTATAGATTTATTAAAAACTGAAACTGAAATATTTGAGTCCAAGTTGATGGTATTAATAGCATTTGAGTTTTTTAAATTGAATTTTTAATTAAGCTCTGAATTCTTCAGACCAACTTTTTTTAACTATATCTAAAACTTTTCCAATAAGAAAAACAAAAAATGGAACAAAGAAAAACCAATTTGTAGTCCTTACGGATAAAGGAGATTACAATGATGAGAAATAAAAAAAAAACAAAAATAAAATAACACATTTTAAATAAAATTTATTTATTTTTTTTTATTTTGAATTGAAATAAAATTTTAAAAACGTGATGCGGTAATTTTCGAAAAGTTCGAAAAATAATACTACTTATAGAACAAATTTTTTATTTCTTATCAATTTGATATTAAATACAACCGAAAATAAAAGGTTTGGAAAATTCTTTTAAAAATAACTGTAAGAAGTTTTATAAATTTCAATTGGTTACTTATTTGTGACAAATTCTTTTCAAATGGAATATTTCAAAATTTGTAAAATGAGTCATAGATAATTTTTTTAGCATTTTTTTTCAACAAAATTTGAAAAACATTTTTACTATATTCCCTTTGTCCGTTCGCCCACTTGTTTACAAAAGATTTATGTCGTTTAAAATGGAACAATAAAATTTTAACCATGAATAGATCTTAATAAAATTATTACTGGGCAAACAACTTTTTTAAGTAGCCTAATCTATAACATAGCTGCAGCACCTCAAAGTTGGAAGAAGCGCTATTTTTAAATGTTTAAATCTCAAGTTCTACTTAATATTTTTTCATTCTACAATTCATTCTATATTTTCATGTCAAATGTCCATGGATATATACTTATATATATAATAACTAAGTGCAAATATTTTGAAAGATTTCAGTTCCCCACATCTTCAGAAAGCTTTTAGTAAGAATCTTGAAATTTTGAGAGAAGGAATATCTTAACTTTTGTATTTCACCCGAAAACCACGAAAATTATCTATTTTTAAACACCTGCAACTTCGACATAAGTACATACTTATTCGCAAATTTATTGTAACTGAAACATCAAAACTAAAGCTCTAGTATTATATTTTAACTTTATGAAAAAATTGTCACAATTCTAGAATGTTTTTTATTGTTTTTATTTTTTGAAAATGTGCACCTTTAAAAACTTTTCGTTTTGCATACTGTCTTATTTTTATTTAACTTCGGGTATGGTACATAAATATCAAGTAGATATATAAAATATATAAAATACTATGAGTGTTGTAATGTAATAGGTTTTCGAAAAAAAAAAATAGATTTCGGTGAAATTCATTTTCTAGACGTTTTTAAGGGTGTAGAATCCAAAAAAAAAAAAACAAAAAAAAAAATTTTTTTTTGAAAATTCCGCGGCCAACCAGTTGTTTTTTTTTGTTTTTTTTTTAACTTGTTACTTTTACTGGAACTGGTTAGAGCATAATTTAAAAGCTTTTTATTTTTATAACCAAACTTAAAAACATTTCTGAAGACGATTTTGAAATCCCATATTTTATTAAAGTTTGGTTGTTTTTTTGGAATAGCTGACCAGCCAAATTCATGAAGTTTCATGAAGGCCCATTCAACAGAGATACGAATACTCATATAACTAACAAATATCTCCAATTTCAAATGGAACTGTGGTGGTCACCTATTCCAAAGAACAGCCAAAGTTTTTAAATAAAATATAACCTTTTGAAAACTATTTTTATTTAGTACTATTTAATGAAAAGCTCTTTTAAAGTAAAAAGGAAATTAGATAAATTTTTGCTAAAGGTAAAGTAGATAAATTTTTGAATCCTGAGCTAAACATATTCATAGCGATATATTTAAGATATTCCCCGAAGGATTAAAGAGTTAAAAACAAAAAAACAACTTTTAATTAAAATAATTTAAGTAATGAACATTTGTACTACACAATTTTTTAAAAAACTCTGGTTTTTATACCCGTACGATAGGATCGGGTATAATAAAATTACTCCTCCGTTTGTAACACCTCGAAATAAGCGAGCTAGATATACCTTCAAAGGTATGGATCGGATCAGAAAAAAATTCTAAGACTTTTGAGCCATGTCCGTCCGTCCGTCCGTCAGCACGCTAACTCAAAAACTAAGAAAGCTAGAATCTTGAAATTTACACAAAATATTCTTGGAGTAATTTGTAGATTCCCTATTTTTTTTGGTTGAGTTTGGACCAAACCTTAAGGTAGCTCTCGAACACCTAACTTTTAGATCCCCACATTTTTTTTGAAATAGAGCTATGAAATTTTAACTGCTGATAGATCTCACAAAACAATTAATTTTATTTTTAATAACTTTTTTTTGTAGCCCCACCCGTTACGGAGCTACAGCTCCCCAAAGGTTCAAAAAAGCTCTATATTTAAAGTGTTATAGCACAAGTTGTATAAGGTATATCTTCATTTTGAAAACGCCAAACGATTACTACTTTTATTAGCTTTAAAAGTATATATAGTATAAATATATATTTGTGGCATACGGTGTCTTAATTTACCGTTATGCGAAACTCAAATTTTGCAAAATTCTTTAACCCTTCTATCTTCTAAACGGTTAAAGTTGGAAACTTGAAATTTTGACAGAAGTTAGATCTTTGATCTTAGTATGAGTCATTTCAGAAATTTTTTCAAATTCAACCCCCCGTTTAGGAGCTGTAAGGGGTCAAAAACTGAAAATTTCCTATTTTTACACACCTGTAACTTGAACACCTTCAACATTATACTCTTATTTCTGTTAACAACTTTTTTTAATAATATAGGGTTACTTTATAATTGACGAAAGTGTTACTTGATTTTTTCAAATTTTCTACCAAATTTCTTTAACGAATTTTTTCCATTTTGTTTTACTCGATAATTTGAAATTGTTGAGGATATAATGCGTAGTACAAAAAAATTTAATTAAATAAACAACATAACGGTTGCTTGAAGAATTTTTATTTATATGATATTGATATATATACATACTTATATAATATCATGTTTATTTACATATCGTATATGTCACTAGTGAATGAATGATAAGAGTATAGATGTACATTATATAGCGCCGTATTTACATACATATATGTATTTTATTGTACTTATAAGAAATTATTCTGTCAATGGAATATTTAAATATAATATAATATAATATTTAAAATTATATTTACTATTTTGTACTAAGTAAATTTAATATACATTTACCGCTTAGTATTAAATGGTACTATAGAATATTTGCAAAAGTTTTGGATTGATAATCGTTATGTTAAAATCTGCTTTTGAAGAATGTACATATAAACATATAGTTTGAATATATGTACAACCCATACTTCTAGAAATTATAAAATTCACCCAAATTATTTTGAAATACTAAAATATTAAAAAAATAATATTGTAAGCAAAGTGACAGGCTCTGAACATACTAACGGTTCGTACGGGTATCTAAGAGTTGACAAAGTCAACTGTATTCTTCCTCGTTTTTTAATTAAACTAAAATATTTTATTTATATTAATTAGAGGTCATTTACTTAATAATATTTGTTTTTTTGTTTTTTTTTAATTTAGAATCCTACTGTGTACGTCAAGATATTTTAATTAAATATCTATTCATTTTTAAATGTTTGTTTGTTTGTTTTATATAATTTTAACATGTAAAATAATGTACAAAAAATAAAAAATAATAATTTTACTGAATCATTTAATATTAATTATTTATATTAAGTGTATGTTGACCTCTAATGTCCATTTTTTTACAACTTAGTTGTTTTTTTTTTTTTTGATTTACAAAATCGATTACAAGTTTTTAACGATAATAACAACAAACTGGTTACCACTATATAATATTGTTAATAAATAAATTTCTCATCATTATCCTAAGTACAATCAACTGATTCTTGTATGAACATAAGATTAGAACTATAATAGATGAGAATGAAAAAAAAAAAATTGTATCTTATATTACTATTTATAACAACAGTGAAAATAAAAAAAATTAATTCGGACACAAAAAAAAAAAATTAAAAATAAGTAAGTATATATATAAATCATCAAAAATGAATTTTCCTTTGAAAATTTAGAATAATTTGGCCGGCGACTTTCTCGTATACTAAAATGATTCTTAAAGTTGAGTCAATGGGTCGAATGCATTAAACAGATCTTGAACTCAATTGTTATTTTTCATAGTAAAACTTAGAGTGCCTTTTTTTTTTGTTTGAAAAAATAAAAGTTAAGTTCAACCTCAGTTTTATGTATTCGACCTAATACTTATATTATTAAAAGAAAAACCCTAAGAAAATATATATAACAAACATATGGACGTTAATATCAAAGCAACGTGACTAATTGACAATCACAACTTTATTATCAAACTGAAAAAGATAAAGCTACGATCAAATTTTAGTCTAGTGAAAACCCTCACAGGCTGTAACATTTAATCAACACGATCAAAGCGATTATTCTGTGCCTTTTCACCCCCTAAAATCTAAACAAAAAAAAAAAAAAATATGAAGCTCCGAAAAAATGAAACTTTGTGCTTTAATAACACAAGAATCGATAATTCAAAATTTATATAACTAAATATGTACTTAATTTAATTTATTACAGGTTAATTTTCAGGTATTAAGAAATTGACCCCTATAAAGCAGTACAAAAATTAGTTATAAAAAATGTTAATGTAATAATTAGATACACAGTTTATACAAGTTTCACATACACAGTTTAATTTAACTAATGAGAAATTTTGAAATTTAAATATTGAAAGATTACAATACCTTAAACAAAAATATGAAAAATAAACTTTAGAAGAAAAAAATGACTATAGATCAAATTTTTGGGTAGAAAAAAATTGGTTTAAAATCAGGATGGTCTAAATTATATATTTTTTTTTTTGTTTTAACTATTGTTTTTGTTTTTTTACTTTTTATTTAATATTTTGTGATTATGATCAAATTGAATTAAAACAAGAGAAAAACAAAAATCTATTGAGTCATCATTGTTGGAACCTCCAATTACCTGTCAATAAATCTCACGACTAATATATCAAAAATTTATTATTATAACGCAATGATCCCGATCGATATAACCTGCTGGTGGCGGTCGTTTTTTACCAAAAAAAATAGAAAATATTGTTATAAAATTTGATGGTGGTGGGTATAAAGTGCAAAAATCTTTAACAGAAAACTAAAAAAAAAGCGCCGCAAAATTTAAAAAAAAAAAAAACAAAAAGAAAAAAATCTATAAAAATTCGTGTATTAAATTGATATTGGGGTCAACTGATTTTCGTGTTTATATTCGTATATAGTTGTTGCTTTTTTTAATATTTTGATTGCACGGATTGCAATCTTTTAACGGTTTCAAGTTGTTATAAAAAATTTTAACATTATGGGTTATAACTAATATTAAATATATTTATGTATACTTACTTATAGAATTAAAATAAAATCACTTTCTCAGTTTGATTTTTTTATTGTACTTATATACTTAATCTTAGTTAAAATGTATAACATTATCGATAAAACAATTTCAATTATTAAATTAGTTTATTAAAATAATGATTTTCATAAAATATTTCGCTTTGATTACATAACACTTAGAAAAACCGTTAATATCAGCGATATGGGCAAGATTTTATGTCAATTTTTTTCTCTTGAAAATGTAAAAGTGGTAAAATCAAAAATTGAAATTATAACCTTTGTAACCACGTACTCGACTAAAAGCTTAGTGTCCGTCTCCACAATCACTGAAATATTTTAGTTTTAATTGGAATTAAAAATATTTTTCAGTAAGAAATAAAAATATAATAATAGAAATCAATATCCAAAATCAAAGAAAAGTATGGAATAACTAAGTAAGTAATTAATTTTTAATTTTGATAAATGTCAGAGTCTAAATCTAATTCAAACAACTGTCTTAAAAAAGAGAATGAATACAAAGACTTAATTAAAACCACTATAAAGTATAATTAGTATTTATATACAACCTAATTTTAGGCGGATTTCACACGCATGCATGACCTCTTTCATTTTGGTTCGTTAATTATAAAAATATAACAGTGAAATTATACGTTTTTCTTTATTATGCAGAAATGAATAACACATAAAATTAGTCATGAAACATTAAGAATACAATTAGATTAGGGAAATGGTACAATATACATAGTATAATTCATCACTAAAAAAAAGTGCACTAAAACTGAACAATAACAATTGAATTTTATTTAATTTTTAAAGGAAAAATATAAGTGTACCTATCCCCCGTTAATGTACACGTATCAATCTTTAGAATCATAACTTTTTAATAATTTTATCTAAATTTCATTAAAAATTAATTAAAAAAAAAAATTCCTTATTACAATCAAATTAAACTCAACCTAATCCAAAATATTACAAATAAAAATTATTGATTAGATGTGATAATATAAAACGATATAGTTAGTGCTTCTCTACATCTATTGTCCTTAGTTTTATATTTTATTTTCATTTTTTGCAACCAAAGCAATAACATTATCTCATAAAAAAAAGAAAAAGCGGCAGGTACTAATAGTAATATCAAAAACATCGCTGGCGGTGATTCTATCATTTAAAAGCATTCATAAAGCTATCAAATTGTTTTACAAGTAAGTATATTGTTATTGTTATTGTATGTACTTATAGTTACTTGTTCATTTCTTTTTACCTTTTATGAACCTTTCTAAATTCGTTATTTGTTGAATTTGTTGTTACCATAATTTTTTTTTTCTTTTGTTCTGAACTGAAAAAGAACGAATCAAAATTTGTACTTGAAGCAAAAAAAAAACCAAAAAAACTTATTTTGAAATGTGAAGTTATTCAATTAGGATAGTCCTATATTATCTACAGGTCATTAGTAAAATTATAAAGAGTTAAGGTTTATGAAAAAAAAAACGGAACTATAAAATTCATAATTATAAGGCAGTAAGTTACATTTTTACATCTGATAATCTAATAATAACTATCTATCTTATTTTTCTATTTAATAATTATCTATCTTATTTTTCTATTTAAAACTACTTAAGTAGTTTAAAAATTACAAATTACGTTTTTTTAATTGTGTTTGACTTTGAAAAGCCCAAAAAATATAAATGATATATTTTTGAGTAAGTACTTAAAATTTATTAATTACTTAAGTTGCTAATCTTTAAAAAAAATATGTATATTTTAAAAAAGAATAATAATTAACTAAGTACTGTTACTATAATATCTTAAAGATCTTCTTAACAACTTTGAGATTACGTGCATTCATATTCATATGTAGTTCTACTGGATTGATATTCATATGTAATTGTCTTACTTAAGGGTGCTTTGTTGTAATTCCCTATTATGATTGACAACACAACCTAATTATCTATCAACAATTTATTCTTTAAGTTGGGTTGCGTCTAAATATAGCTATTATCATTGACAACAGTTAATATTTATGTTGTCTGAGACAACTGAAAAGTTAAAACCAGTTGTCTTTATAAACTGTTAAAGTTAAAAATCTACATGTTCATAGATACATTATTTTAGAATTGTTAAAGAAAGAAAGTAGAAAGCCCTTATCTACAAAATGTTTTGATTCACCAAATAAGGAAGGGATTCTTCCGTTAAAAAATTTCTTAACTATTTTGTTGTGTTAACAGAATGGTACAGATATACGTACGTGCATACTTATGTAGTATCTGTAATAGTTAATGAAATAGTTTTATTAATAGAACTTTAAAAAAAAAATATGGAAAAGGAATAATTTTTAACAAAAATATTTTTTTTATAAGTAATAAAATAAAAGTGAACGAGAAGAAGTGGCTAAAACCCTTAATGATCGACGAATTCTAAATAACATTATGATCTCATCATCATCATATTCCTCTATAAAATATCATACGCTTGCAAATCAAAAATTCTACACAAAACTTTTAAAATTTGACACTTGTTGCTATAAATCAATTGTTACTGTTAACATTGTCACATGTCAATGGCAACATTATTTGGGAATACAATCTTTTTACAACTACAAAAATTTGTAATTCGTAATAGGAAAATTTGGTTGGGTTGTCTATTGGGTTGTGTTGGTTGTGTAATAGATATGTTAACTAATGTGTTGTTAATTATAAAAGCACCTGCACATTTGAAAATTGAAAAATTATTTTAACAAGTTTTTACAAAATAAAATTGACAGTAAATAAAAATTTTTGATATAATTCTGATTAAGACAAAATATAGATTTTGAAAAATAGTACATAATAGTCCTAAATTGAATTCATATAACACATTGAAAAACTAAAAAAAAATTCATTCAAATATAAGTATAAATATATAACACATACTTATACATAAACATATATACATACATAAATAAGTATAATTAATACATGAAAAAAATTAAACACTATTCAAAATAAGTATGTGTATTACTTTAAGATTTTTTTTAAGTAGTCCGCTGCCGAAAATAAACGTTTTCGTTAATAATTAAGTCATGAAGCATACGGTTAAAAAAAAACAATTTTATTTTTTTAAACTTTAAATAAAAACAAAACAGTATCCTTAAAAGAATCCCCTTAAAATTATAAAGGAAAAACAATGTTCTGAAGAACTTAAGTGGGGTTTTTCTTAAAACTTCTTTGAGCCACAAATAACCTATGTACTTTACTTAAGCAGTATAAAAATTTTAAGGGAGAAAAAAAAAGTCCTATAAGTATTTGTTCCCAGAAAAATAATAAAAAATACCAAATCGTCAAACGATAAATTGAAAAAGGATCTAAACAAAGATTATTTCTAGTGCTTCAAGTTTCTTATCTTATAGGATTTTTAAAACTAACATAATATAAAATTATATTGAAAACTTCATATGCAACAAATCATTTGACATGTTAAATTGAATGCGATCATTGAAAATTTACTTTTAGTTAATAATTATTATTTAACAAAATTAACTAATACAACTTCACCTTCATTCCATCTTAAAATTTTTTTTTTTTTTATATTAATTTTATTTTTTCAATAAATTACTAAATCATGTCCACCCACAATTTTCAGTTATTATTTTAATTTTACCATTAAAATTTTCTCATTGATTTATAATTAATGTAACTATAATGTATATACAAGTACTTATAATAAGATTTGATCACATTATAAGCTATTTAACTACGCTTTTTCTCTTTTTAACAATTTTTTTTTTCTATTTAATTTCAAAAATCAAGAATTTGAAAAAGAAATTAGAAATTAAGATCTCTTTATTATTACCATTTAAATTTTTTGTTTTTTTGTACTTAAAGGACTAAATTTCTTATAGTGCCCATGCTTTCCTTAAAAAAAAAATTACAATTTAAAATTTGCGTTTTATTTCGCGGTTATTTATGACTTTCTTCTCAACATTTTCTTTTTTCTTTTTTGTTTTTTTGCTTGCTTCTTGTTCTGCTTGAGAGGTGCTGAGAGTACTTCTATGTAACTCCCCAATTTCGTGGTTTACACTGTATGCTGTTTATTATGCTGTATATGACTAAAGGAAGTTTCTAGAATTTTTTTTATTTACTTTAAAAAACTTAATTTGTTCTTTTTTTTTTTGTTTTTTCTTTTTTTTGTTCTCTGAGATCATTTTCAAAGTAAATAATCTGAAAGTTTCCATCTTTTGTTCTTTGTTAGGTTTTGGTTTCATTCTTTTTTTTTTATTTTTTTTTTTTTTTTTATTTTTTTTTTTGTATAATTTCTGTTCTTGGGTGCTCTTGCAGTAGCTTTGGCTACAGTTCGTCATACGAATAATTTCAGTAATTTTGCATTTTTTTTTTCCCAATAACTGTTAAGAAAATTTATTTGCTGTGCCGCATATCGCAGATTTTTTGAATTTGCGCGGTTCCCTTTCTGTGCGTCTTTTTTTATTGAGATTCTTTTAAATTTTTGTTCTTTTACTTTTTTTGTTTTTTGTTTTATTCTATGCAAAAGATAACTTCCTTTTTAGATAAGACAAAGTACATATATACATATAAGTATATATGTATGTTAATCCATGGAAGGCAAGCATGGTTGAGAAATGGATGAACATAATGAATGAAAATAAATATGAAGGTGGTTTTTATATTTTGTTGGTTGGTTCATAAGTATAAATGGTATATATATATAAAAAAAACAAAATTATTATCATCAAAAGAAAAAAGATTATAATATGTCGTGACATATAAGATGAAGATAAGTAGTTAATATTTTATTGTTTTTTCTTCTATTTGAACAGAGAAAAAAGTGCCTTCTGGGCGCTTCTGTTTAACCATGTTTAACCTTTTAGGCCTAGTAAAAGAAAAATAAAAACAAAAGATATGCATCTGGTTTTGATATTGTTTTTTAATTTTATTTTGGTATTCTTTGTTTTTTTTTTTATATTTTTTATTTTGTATAGTATTTGAATATTTATCAGAAAAGATACGTATATTAAAAAATTCACTATGTCCCATTATCATTTTATATCCATTAAATTACATTAGAAATAAGTTATTTTCGAAGATAATCAGTTAAACAAAAAAAAAAAAAACAAAGGAAACTTATGGTTATGCTCAATTGAAGGTAACAATGCAAGAAAAGATAATATAATAGTTTATTATAATTTAAATTATAAGATTAAAAAGTAATCTATGTATGCAAATACATATGTAATTGGAAATTTAATTATTTATTACAAATACTACAAAGTATATTTAAGTGGTATTGTAAGAATTATTCAGAACAAAAAATACAATCAAAATCGATTTTAAAAATAGTAATCAAAAATTAAATCTAAAATATATGTTCAATTTTTATCCTTTTTTCACCAAATTGAATATAATACTTATGTAAGTGATAATTTTAGACCTAAATTAGCGAAACTTTGAAATGAATTAAATTCGAAATACAATATTATTAGATATAGGCAGAATATGGGTATAAGTATAAGTATTACATACAATATGACTTGTTTTAATTGAGCTACATGTATATATAGCTAAATTACGAGATTAATTAGAATTTTAAAAACATCTATAAGGTAAACGGCTATAATTTCGTCTTAAGACAGATTTTTAATTATAACTTCGTTAAATATTTAAATAAAATTAAAGTAAGCCATGCAAAAGGTTTGGTAATGTTTCTATTGTAATTCTTTTAAATTTCGCTTAAAGTTCTCTTTTTGATGGTTTTTAAATTCATTTTAAAAAAGTAAGTGGCGTGATTAGTGCTGTTCTTGTAAAAATTATCTACAAAAGTTCTTGATTAAAAAAAAAAAATTTTAGTGTTTTAGTCAAAAATTTAAATTGGTAAGGTAATATTTTAATTACAAACAATAAATATACTTACGTTTAAATTTTAAATTTTTTTTATTAATATTTAAATGGTTTGCAAAATGTAGTTATTATAATAAAAATAAATTCGCTCGGAATTAGAAACATTTTTTTAAAACAATGTAAATAATATTGACCTATAGAACGGAACAATGTTTCTTGATAGATTTTCTTAAAATTATTTTATTACTTCTTAAAACTAATTTTTTTTTTTTGAATTAATATCAGCATTTAAAACTTTTTATCGTCCTTAACTTTTTCCACAAATTATCATGTTACATTTAAAAAAAAGTTTAGATTGATTTTAGGTACATAGAATAGGTCGATATTAGGATAATTTGCCCTTTATGCTTGTTTTTGATTATTTTTAAGAATATTTACTTAGGAAAATGTCTAAGAGAAGAAACTATAATAATGAAGGGTTACAAGAGGCATTGAAAGCCATTCAAAATAATGAAATTTCGTCATAAGCAGCCATTAAAAAATTTGGAATACCGAAATCTACTCTATTAAATAATAAAAAATATAATGGTGAAATTCGACATACTTACTTATAGGAAAACAAATCGTTTTAAGCAATCTCGAAGAAGAAAAAATTGTCAATTTTTTTATGACTTATTACTTTAATTTAATTAATTTTTTTTTAAATACTTAGATATTTATACTTATTTAGTTATTTAATGTTCAATTTATTAAAATTTTAAAAATATTAAATTGATTGGTTTTTTTTATTTTTTCACATCATTGAAAAAAGTGGTTTCATTCCTATTTAAAGATAAGACGAAATTAGATACAGCAATAGGATGATAATAGGATAATGATTTTTTTTGACGGACAAAATTATGCACAAGCTACCAAAATTTTTCAAATTAATTTATTTTATTTAATTTTAATTACGAAAATAAGAACACAGCCTTTTATAAAGTATATATATATACTTTTATACGGTTTTTCCTTAAAAATATTTTGAATTGGTTGATTTTGTGCCATGACTAAAAAAAATACGACAATAATATAGCCGTTTACCTCAATTAGTTACTATAGAAATATGAAAAAATTCATAATACATAATACAAAAAGCCCATATCACATCGTTTAAAATCCATATAGTCGATCAACTATAACAAATTATGCCCAATTTTTAAAGAATTTAATAGCTATCGCTTGAACATTTTGAGTAAAATAAATTAAGATTGATTTTTTACGGCGCTACAAACTAACCCTCAAACACAAAAATGAAATAATCCGTAATATTTTTGGATTATCGTTTTTTTATAAACTAACCCCCTAGTTATATTAATTGTGAACTAACCCCCAAATAAAATTAACTAATCTAAACTAATTTTCGTTTCTTTTAAAATTATTTTAGGAACTCTACGAAAAAGGAAAAAAAATAGCATTAATAAGAAATGACAACATACTTATATCTAGTACTTAAAAATTTTATATTTTTTCAAAGTACAAAATAATAAAAATTAAAACAAATATTACAATTAGTAATTTAATTTTTTTTGGAAAATTCAAAATCTTTTGTGATAAGTATGTAAATAAATAATATAAGTATATGAACTTATATGTAAAAGTATTTATTTACTATTGAAACAAGTTTTATTTATTACTATTACTAAAGTATTCTGCAGCAAGATTTTTATGTCAATTCTGGATCAACAACAATATTTCTTATTAATGAATTTCTATAAAAAACAGAAATTAAAGTAACTTTTCACAGGATGGCTTAATTTGATACTAACTAGTACCAAATAATTACAATTAATAATAAATTTAATATATAGTCATTATAAAATTAGGTTAATCCAATTTAACAGTGCTTTTACTCCCATTAAGTATAATTTCGTTTATGAAGAAGACCTGATTACCAGAATTGAATGAATGTTACAAAAATGAAAAATACTTAAGTAATCAATAATTTTCTAAATTAATATAGTTACGTATATATATATATATAAAAAGATTTATAATTCTTTTTTAGTTCATTTAATTTATTATTTACGTTATTTTTTTTTTTTTTTGTTGTTTTACGTAGGATCATAATCAAATAAATAGGTATGTAATAACGTTACGCTTACGATGACATATTATATGATAGCGATATCAACGATATATCAAAAATGTCGATGAATCTTCTTTTTTACAATATTACAAAAAAAATCATGTTTTAATATTTCGCATTTTTGTTAGAAAACTCTAATTTGCATAAAATTCGGGGGAAACCAATAGCTAAAATAAATATATATATTTATATGAAATTTCACCGTTATTTATTTATTGTTCTTTTTATTAACTTTTTATAATGAATTTTTATTTATATCCAACCAAAATGAATGAAGTTGTAGGTGGCGTACTGATTTTTGTTTTATTAAGTCTCTTTTATTCGATTTTAACTTTTTGGAAAGTTAAATTTATAAAATTTTAAGCAATTTATCTAATTTTTATATTTCATCTTTTTTTTTTTTTGTGTTTTGTTTAATATTGACATAAAAATTAAAGGAAAAAAAAAAAAAAAATCGCCATAAAAAAAAACCATTGCCCAAATATTAAATTGATATTTCAGATCACCGAATTTGGGTTTTTCTTTTGTATAGTTATAAAAGACAAAAAAAAAAAAGAAAAACATTTTGATAAAAAAATTTTGGAAGCGAGAAATAATATTAGTTAAGTAAGTATAAGGATCTAGGTATATAATTATATATTTGTTTTAATATTAAATTTAAGAATAAATAAAAAAAAATAAATAAAAACAAATATTTAAATAATCTAATAAAAATTTACAATATCAATGTTGTCATTTTAAATTTTTTTTTTTAATTGATTATCATGAAATAATTCAAATAAAGTTATAAAAGTTATAAATCTTAAAAGCAATTATACAATGAATTTTTGTTTACGTATTTAATGATTTATTTATTTTATTTGGATTTAAAATAAAATATAACGACCATAAAAGAAGAATAGTTATTAATATAATGAATTAGATTTTATAGATGACAACTTTTGCAAATATATTTTAATGATTGCATTACAAAAGTTATGACATAAAAATAAAAAACATAATACAAAAATTAAAAAAAAAATGGGCGAAAATTTAGAAAGTCTTTTTTTACCATTTGTAAAATGAAAAGGTGGATGAATTAAAAAAAAAAAAAAAAAAAAACAAAGAAATAATTTGGTATGATTCATAACTATACTAACCGTTAAATTTATAAACTACATAGCTACATTATACATATATATATATAATATCTAGTAAAAGCTATAATAAAAAATTTATCTAACTATTACGCCATTGATTATTAAAATTTTAACTATAAAATATTAAAATTAAAAGATTGGAAATTTTTTAGAAGATTTTATAAAATGTTTTGGCTTGAGTTCATTTTAACTCACGTTAATACATAGTTATTACAGAAATAAATTTTTTAATAATTATATGTATAAGTAATTGAAAAGATTAGATATAGTCGGTGCAATATAGTTAAACAGAGTGAAATATAAAATAATTAAACCAAACTATTAAACTAAATTTATACAATAATTTTATCATACAACTGATAAGTAACTATGTAATTTTTTTTTCTTTTTGTTTTAATTAAGTAGCTTTTATTTCTCAATAAATCAATTGATTTTAATCAAATTGAAAATAATTCTAGAAAATTTAGAAATAAATCATAAGATGTAAGTATTTTTAAAATCTTAAAGCATTAAAAAATCGACAAATTTTTTTTAGGAAAATTACTTGTACCTATTTCACAAATTGAAAATAAAGGAAAAAAGACCAAGATTAATTATAAAAATTTGTATATGACAATGTAAGACTAACTAACTAATTTAAAATAATTTAATAAAAAATAAAAACAACATCTGAATTTCCATCAATTAAAAATAAAAATAAAATCAATTTAATTTTAATGTATTTCCACTTCTTTTTTTCTTTTACTTTTCTCATGTTATTTTAAAACTAGCCTTATCAGAAATGACGACAAAAATTTATACAATTTGGTAACACTTTTATCTATTTTCACAATAGAAAAATTATATATAAGTATATATTATATATATATTGCGTTCATATGTTTGTATTTTATCGTTCTTATCTCTTAACAATAACAATTCTCTTTCAATTCATTTTTTTTTTTAACACGTTTTACAGATATTCTGCGCGTTTTTTCATATATATAGCGAAGCATAAAATAACAGAAAGATTCTTTTACAGAATGAACAGATTTCCGATGAATGAGAGAAGCATCATAATAAAAAATATGTACAATATAAACAAACAAAAATTTTTTATGATAAATAGTGACACGAGACACAAGAATTTGTGCATAAAAAAAAAGAAAAATCTTTTTCCATTTTCACCACAGCACAGTCACAATCAGCTGTTCAATAACAAAAATGAAATTTTCACATTTTCAAAATTATTATCACTGATTTTTCTTGACATTTGTTAATTAAATGCGCAGGACACAAAAAAAAAACAAAAAAAAGAAAAGACTAACAAATAAATTTCTTTCTATTATAAAAAGAGCAAATTTAAGGTTATGGTTATAGTTTGACATTATTAATACTATACTTAATAGTATGTATAGGGAATCTTTTATACTTATTGAATTTTCACCGAAATTTTATTTACCATACATACATTAAAATAATATTATAGACAAAAATGTAAACTTACCTTTTTCATGATTCCAGTTTTTCTTTTTGAAAATGTTGTATAACGTCTTAATTTATTATCAATATATTCCATTTTAATTTTAACACGTCCTTTAGTTTTTTTACCATTAGCCGGTGGACTTTTTTTATTTGTTTGTAATGATGTATAATTTTCTTCTGGCCCACCGGTACCAGTACCACCACTACCACCACCACCCACCATATCTTGCGGTGTACCGTTACCGCTATGTTGTCCACTTGGTCCACAATTATCTAAATTTTGTAAACCTTGTGAACTCATTTGTTGACCGGCACTATTACGATGATGGTCTTCATAACAATCTGAACTTGTACGTTTTATTCCACGAGCTGATTGTTGTTGTTGTTGTTGCTGTTGCTGTTGTTGTTGATTTGAATTTCCACCACTACCACCTAATGTTTGACATTGATTACTTGAATTTCCACCACCGGAACTATGATGCATTAAACCACCACCCGATGAACGACCACCACCGCCACCACCGCCCATCGATTGAATTAATCCACCACTTGGTGGTCGATTATTTAAACCACCGCCACCAGATGCCAGTACAGCAGCTGGATTACCGTATAGGTCGGCTTGGTCTGCTAAACTCAGACCAATGCCGCCCATACCGTAATTTAGGTTATATCGCGAGTCACCTCGCGTTGGATCCATTCTAAGGTAAAAGTTCTCCACTTCGTGGCCGTTTGTTAGAAAAATGGTGGAAAAAATTTGAAAAAAAAAAGTATGTAGAAAAAAAGCGTTTAAGCGTGTACTAAGCCTCTATTTTTTTTTTTTTTTAAATTGCAAATATAACTTTTGTTCTTTTATATTAAATTTTATAAACAGTAAATTTTAATTTGTACTTTTCTTTTGTTTTCAAATGTGACAGCTAGATGGATTAATTTTTGGTGTAGCTGTCAATAATTCTTTCTTTTTACTTTTTTAACAGAACTTTTTAAGGTTTTTCTTTTTAAATATAAAATATTTTAAGTAATAATTTTTTTGATTTTGTTTTTAAATTGATAAAAATTACACTTTTATTCTATATTATTATGTGTGTATAATTTTATTATTTGTGTTAAAAAAAAACTTTAAATTTTTTTGTTTATAATTTTAATGTATTTTGACATTCATAACCTAATTTTTAGAAAATTTTTTTTTGTTTTGTATATAAAGATATTTTAAAACTTGAATTTTTTATTGTATTTTTCTAATTTTAAATTTTTTAACAAATTTTTATACACAAAAAAAAATATTGATTTTAACATAGAATATATATTTTTTTTTTTATTTTTTTTTTTATGAAGAAAATTCAATGAACCATATCTAATGGAAATTGTTTACTTTTACAGTTGAATGTTAAGAATTAAACGTTGTTTTTTGAATTTTTTTTTTTTAATCAAACTTTTTGAAACCGTTGTGCAATTCAAAAACTCTGCCGACGGAAATTAAGTACAAGTAAACAGTATGCGTTAAAGTTTTGAGTATTCAATCAAAATTTAACCAAATTTTATTTAACATGTATGTAGCTTTTATATATAAGTATATTTATATTCTTTGTATATATATATATATATAAATATCTACATATATATTTATATATATTATGTAACTTTAATATATTTTTTAATAGAACTGATAATCATTCACGCATATCAAATTATTTTTGAATTTATTTATTTATTGTTTTGATTTTTATTCTACTTTTTTTTTTTTTGTTACTACTTAATGTCTTTTAATAATTTGTTTGATTTGCGATATTCCAAAAAAACATAATTTATATATTATTAATTATTATTAATTGTAGATTTTAAAACAATATTTTATGTTTTAATTAGTTTAAAAAATCACTGTAAACGTATAATCTAATTTTTTTTTTTAATTGTGAAACTTCTTGCAAATCTGATATATCTGATAAAATTTAAAAAAAAAATATATGTAAACAAAATTATTAATATGTAATATTAATTTTGTTATAATTAATTATAATTTTAAATTTTTTTTTATAAGAGTGATAGGTTGTTTTAAAATTTGTTTTAGGAGTGATTTTTAAAATATGAGTTATTAGAATAAATATAACAATTTTATAGCATGTATAACAATTTTAATTTAATTTCGATTAAAGAATTAACAAATATTATAACTACCTACATTAAATTTCTAATACTATATACATACACATATATATAACCTTTTACAATTGTTTTTATAAAATTTGCATTGTTACTACAACACCTTTTCAATATACTAAGTAACTAATTAAAAGGACATCGACTAAGTCATTTATTATTCATATTCATATTTGACTAAAGCTTCAGTTTTTAGAATCATTAGATTCACTAAACTATAGAATACTCGTCTCTAGTTATTGTACAAGACTATGAAGCACAATTATTTTTATTTATGCATCATCTATTTATCTTATACAATATAAAAAGAAGACAAGAAACATTGTACTCTAATAGTTACTAATACTAATTAATATAAAAAGAATACTATGTAAGTACATGATAGCAATTATCTATTAATTAAGAAATTAAATAATTTAGTTTAAAAGGGTTTAGTTTAAAAAAAATTATTATGTAATACGTATGTATACCAACTTTAAAAAAGGAATTTTACTTCTATTTTTTTCTATAATATAACTATTTAGGATAGGATTTTATTTTTTTAATTTGAAAAATTTTTATTAATTCTCAAAGTTTTAATTTTAAACTTAGTAACTTATAACTTATCGTTTTGGACATTTGTTTTGATAAGCCTATTACGAAATTATGATAACATTTTAGTTATTTTTTTTTTTTTTTTTGTCTAAATCGTCCAAAAATGAATTTAAAATCATTTTCAATCAATGCATTCCTTAACTTTTAAGACTGTCATGTCAAAGAAGTTTATTTTTTTTTTTTGTTTATTTTTAACAAGAGGATTTGCACATATTTTTAATATTTTTTTTTTTTAAAAGCCCTCACTTTCAAGAACAATAAACTTTTTCCATTCTAAATAAACTAGCACTGCGTTCTCAATTCTCATTATACTTATTAGCTCAGTTTAATTTCAGTCTATTTCTAACATAAGTACATAATATATTTGTATGAAAAGCTTTTAAAATATATAAATAAACTATTCATTTATACTTAATTAAAAATAATTATAAAAACTCATTTTTTTTTTTTTTTTTCGGGGATTAATTGAATATATATTATTTGTTATTTAATATAAAAGTTATTAATAAAATAAAAATCATTCAATGAATTTTTCGACATCAACTTCGTTTATTATAAAATTTTTTTCATTACCCATATTGATTTAAATTAAATGTTTTTTCGCATATCTATTGAAATATAACGATGTAAAAAAAAACGTTGTTTCAAAAGTATATATATATATTTTTATTTACCTAATATTGACGTTAATTATTTCTTAGAAAAACAAAAAAAAAAAAAGGAATTCTTCACAACAATGTCAGCTTCTGTTAATTAAAATTATTTCATTGAACTAATTAAATATAATATACTTGTATTTTTTAATCCACCTAAATCTACTTAAGTAAGTTAATATCATATAAGTTTTAGAAGAAACCTTGGTTTAAAATTTTTTTAGCTTTTTTTTTTATATTGTAATTAAATATTTATTGACATTTATTATTAAATTTATATAATAAGTTAACTGAACAATTTTTTAAATATTTTTATTTTAAAAAAATTTATAAGAAATTTAACGTTATTAAAATTACATTAAAATTGAGAAAAAGATACAACCATATAAAATTTTCAACATATTTTATATAAAATTAAAGATTGAAAATAACATAAGTAGGAAATATTCAATAAAATGTTTTTTTTTTTTTTTTTTTTTTTTTAGAAATAAAAATTTTGAAAAATATTATTTATTTAATTTTGATTTTTTATTCAGTTAAATTTTTGAATGAATTGAATGTATTATATATATATATATATATTATATATATTATATAATATATGTATATAATATTATTATGTATTTTGTAAATATTTGCAATGCAGTTTAATTTAACTTGTAATAACCTCTAATAAAGATAAAATAATACTTTAATATTATTATTTTGTCTGTGTCCTAACTATAATAATCTTTAGCTATTATAACATGATACTATAATATTATCTGTTACGTTTGTAGGACTTTCTATATAACTAACTAGTCAACAGTCGTATAAGAGCAACATTTGAAAGAATGTGGAAAATATGGACAGCATTCCAAATTGCAAAGAAAACAAAGCTGAGAATATTCCAAGCATGTATAAAATTCTTTCTATTATACGGTAGTGAAATTTCTCTGATCATCAAGAAATAAATACACAAACTATACAAGTATTCATTAGCAAGTGCCTTCGAATCATATGTAGCCAATAAACTGGCCAAGGAGAATACGTGACAAAGAGCTTTAGAAAACAACCGGCCAAGAGCCAATCGAAATAGAAATTAAAAACCGAAAATATAGATTGATTGGTTACATTGTTAGAACATCTTCTAATTGCATAGCTAGACAAGTTCTGGAATGGAACTCCAAAGGAAAAAGAATATTGGTAGACCTAAGAATACATGGAGTAGAACAGTAGAATGAAACAAATGAACAAAATATGGTCACAAATAAAAGTAATAGCACAAAATAGAAGCAGATGAAAAGACTTTGTGTAAAAGAAAGGATACAAATCATATAAAATCATTAGTAGTTTGACATTTTTCAAGTGACTTATTATAATTTATGACAATTATATGATGATACTCTAATACTATTATAGTTAGGAGTACTTATAGGTATAATAATAAAAGACACATATGGTAACAATTTTTCCAATTCAGATTTTGAATTTGAGAAGATTGAAAGCCCAAGATTAATTCTAGAATATAAATTCTAAATCATGTTCCAGATTGACTCTTGATAAGAAAATTATTTTTTTAAAAACTCAAAGTATAACTAAACTAAAAATTGATGCTTATGATTTTTTAAACTGATGCTTAAAATATTTAAACCTTCCATATATGAATTAATTTTGACAGACATTTTGACATAAATAGACAGCGCTATTGTAATTTAGAGATATAAATTAGATACAGTTATAATTAATTATAGAAAAAAAGATGTTGTTATTACTTAACTATATTTATAATCCGCTAATAGAAAGATTCGCATGTAATGAAAACAAATGTATATTTGTTTTATATATGTATATATAATATATGTATTTGTTATTTAATATTATTTTATCTATACTACTTAAATTTGCTTTATTTTGAAGCAGGAATTACATATTATATGAAAATTTATAGATACAAAAAAAACAATAATTTATTGTTAAATTTCTTTTTATGGTCTGTTAATTTATAATAAAACAAAAAGAAAAACAAATTAATTAATAATAAATTATTTAAATCATTCTATTTTTTTCTTATAGGTATACAATTTATTTAAAATTATTTATAACATGAAATTGATTTTTATATTAAAGAAAAATATGCATTCGCATTAAACACTTCCTTAAAACGTAATTTTTAAACAACCCACACAAAAAATTAATTTTTCTCTTTTATTTTTTTAATATAAAATTATAGTTATTATTTGTTGTTGTTTTATTGTTATTTTGGTTCTTATTTGATTATGTTTTTATATAAGTATTGACTTTAAACTGTTGACAGCAGCGCAGACCGCATTATTATTTTTATGCTTATTGCATTATCATTTTGTCATTTATTAAATATTACATTACAATTTACAATTTAAATATGATTATTTTTATTTATTATTGTGTTGTTGATTTGTTGCTGTATTTTCTTATCAAAAACTGAAAACTGTTCTTTTTTATAGATAGTTGTTTTTTTTTATCTTCTTTTTCTTTGTAGCTGATAACTCTAAGTGATAGTGAGAGAAGAACAGAACTGTCAAATTTTTAATTTTTTTTTCTTTGTTTTTATTCTCAACTCAACTATATTACAAAAAATGTAATATTGCAATATTAATAAATAATAAATTCTTATTATTAACGTTCTTTAAAAAAAAGTTTATCTAATAATATTATTTTACTTTTAAAAAATTTAAATATGTACATTCAATCACTTAATTTTTGTAATTACTTTGTTTTTAGCATAAAAATTGTGCAAAATAATAATTCAGCACAAAATGTACAAAAAAAAAAAACTCTCTTCTCTCACAGCAAGAACATAAAATTTTGACAGTTCAGAATATTAAAAACAGCTGAGCTGAGTCTTTAATTAATTTTTTTTCCCATATGCACAACAAAATAATAATTTTAAAAAAAAATGTTAATATTAAAATTATTTTAGAACCTTAGAACTTTTTTTTTTAAATAATTAGATTCTTTAATTATTTTGTTTGAAATAAAACAACAAAAATATTTGAAATATTCTACAAAAAATGAAAAAAAGAAATTCTCCAGAATTTCTTTTTTTTTTTTTGTTGAAATACACATTTATAATTTACGTACACTCAATATCAAATTTTTGCACAATTCAATTATTTTTTACTTCTAATTGCATTTCAATTTCCACATTCTAATAATTATATTTTTAATTTTTTTATATTCTTTAATTATACTTTTTTTTAACTAAACTCAATTGATTAACGATTATATTTCAATTTTACTTAATTGGTTAAAATATCAATCGCCGCGCACGAAAATATACGCTAAATTTACTTTTTTTTAATTAATTTAAAAAATTAAAAAACAATAAGAAAAAAAAACAAATTTCAACGAATTTTTTTTTTATACAGTACTACTTAACACATTCGCGACTAAAATACAGACTGAAATAATCGCCGCTGAAAAACTATGAAAAATTCAATTTTTTTACAAAATTAAAATGAAAAAAAGAGAGTCGTTGTTGTCTGTCAAATTGGAATAAAAAAAATATTTATATTTTAAAATACTATACAAACATAAATAATTTAAGTGAATAACGCAACAGAAAAAGAAAACAATATATTTTTTATTTGATTGCTATTTCATTTTAACTTATTAAATTTGTTGATAAGTTGATAATTTACTTAAAGTATACAGAATTTCTGTAAAATGTGAGCATATGACTTCTGCAAAATAAGAAAATTACTACAAAATTTATAGTGTGTGTGGAACAAGCGTAATGAGTCATTTGATTTTATAGAATAAAATATATAAAGGTAGTTGTGTTATTTGTATTAGATTAAAATTTTTAATATAAAGAATTAAAAATAGAAGTGTGTGTTTAAAATATTATCGTTTTTAATTTTACCTGTATAGTTACCTTTAATCTGTAAACTTTTTCATGCACACACATACAAATAATATATTTTTATAAATAAATTAACGTACATATTTAATTATTCTCAATTTCATTTCTTATTTACTTTTAAAAATAAAGTTTATCGACAGATTTATAAAATATGTATCGTTTTTTTATTTTTTTGTATATTATCATATTCAAGAAAGTTTTGAATAACGATAATTAACGATATAACAAATAAAGAAGAGAAAATATTATTTATTTTTAATGAGTAGGAGGAAGGCACTTAAAGTAATCTCCCCCCATTATTTTCTGTATCTTTGTTTTTCTGTTGGGTAAAGAAGTAAGTAAGTAACCCTAACTGGAGGTTTTACTTAGATATTTTTTACATAACAAAAAGTATGTACATATATATACATATTTTATGTATATATACATATAAATAAATAAAATTTATGAATTTATATATTATACTTTTTATTTATACATATTTATATATTATATTGAATTTATGTATATGATTTATATATAGTACCTATATACGTATTTAATTTTTTATTTTAACATTAATGCTATTCAAAAATCAAAAGGTATTAACAGGTACTTATACGCAATTGTTATTATAAATCGTCGTATAAATATTTTAAAAACCTACATTTGTTAATTGCTTGTAATTTTGTAAATATTAAGAAGGGTATATAAGAATGTATAAAAATAAATGTATTTTATGTTTTGATTGAAAAATTTAAAACAATTAAAATTATTGACAATAATTTTATTGTTTTCAAACAAAATAAAAATTATTTATTTTAATCTTCAAAAATAATTTTCTTTAATAAAAACAAACAATAAACGATTATGTTTATGAATATATTGTATACAAAAATAAAAAAATTTGTTTGCAAAATTTAAAAGAGAAAAAAAATTACCACTTAAAATACCAATGTGAACAGGTGAAAATTTAATTGTTTTTTCATTTTTTATTAACTTCATTAAGTTACTTAATTATTTGTATAAAATATAAATTAATTGTATTTTTGCTTATTTGAAAATAATTTTTAAAAACAAATCTGCCTATTTAGTAATGAGTAATATTACTAATAAAATAACACTTAGATCTCAAACGGTCGACTAAACTCTTATCCCGAAATCGCCGCAATATAGGTAATGTAATTGCGGTTTTAACAGGTCATTTTCCGATCGACAGACATGCCAGAAGGCTAAAACTTTCCCCATTTGATTTTTGCTGAAGCTGCATAATTTTTCACTTGCTGTGTGAATACCCGGCTCTAAAAAAAAGAAATTTTCTGGGAAAACTTTTCTTAAAGAACCTTTTCGATCTGTCAGACGTAGACTTAACAAAATTTTAAAATGTAAAGGAGAAACACTGATCCAGCGAATTTCAAACAAAAATTCAAGTTCTCTTTGTTAGATCATGTTTTTTCCTAGCTGAAGAGTAATAATTGCTGATCAAATTGAAACTATGAAATTAAACATTAAACTATGCAATTAAATTAAATTCAGACTAATGAGAATTTAGCTTCAATCTTTGGTAATCGTATATTACACGGCATTCCAAAGTCGAAGTCAACGCCGACTTACATTTTTTATTTTTTTCAATACAATTAATCAATTCTGAATTATGGAAATATTTATATAATAATAATTTTATTTTCTTCTATAATACAGTGAAACTGTAACTAGCCATCTAGTTAGATTAAGAACTCATCAGTTTTAACACAATTAAAAAAATCAAATGACAAAAAGTGTTTATGACTTTAAATGATTATAATACCCCTCAAATAGTTTGTTTCTCTCTCGACAAAAAATAAATTCTAACCTCATCAATATCGATCCATTGTTTTCTTTATCGTTTTTTGTTTTTTTAACTAAGAGTAAGATGATATCGTGTTTTTTTTTTTCCTAAGGGAGGTGGGAATCTTCCAAAGACACCAGGAATTTCCCCTTGGTAGTATCAGATTATTTCTGACTAAACCCACTTCTCCCTTCAGCCAATATAAAGGTATGAAGCCCTTATCTACTAACGCAGTATATTGGTTAGGGAATAGGGATACGAAAGGATAAGAAATGCATGCGGAAACCTTAAATTGGTAGTGGAAGTGTAAGGAAACAATAAATCCGTCTATTATTATTGCTATTTTGCTAACAGTTACAACATGCAGTAGTATTACTGCAAAAACACCTATCTGTACTGTATACAACATGCAGTAGTATATACTGCAGTAGTATTACTGCAAAAACACCTATCTGTACTGTATAAAGATTATTTATAAATGGGACTCAAATAAATAACATAGGTTCAAAAAATACTACCCTTACAAGTTGTTATTAAATATTTGCTAAATTTCTATTAAAAATTTAATATAACAAAAATCAATAAATCTATATCTGGACTAGACAAATATAACATATTAAATATTAATAATATAAATATTTATCAACAAAAATAAATTAATAATATAAGTACTCGTATAATTGTCACTTCCGATTATGTATTTCTCATGTCCCCAAAAATAAAGATCTTAATAATATATACAGTCTAGCCGTGTACTATTATTAATAGATGTATGTAAGATTTCTTTTTAAATAATTTGTTTTTTTTTTTTATTTATATAGATTATGAATCATATACTATTGTATAATTTATTATGATGATTATTACATTTCTTTGCTGCTTTACAAAAATTGTCATTTTAAATTTTTTCAAACAATTTCAAACATACATTAAAAACATACATACATTTTTATTAAAATTTTATATTTTTATATTTAAGAGGTTAAATAATCTTAAATTTTAAATAGTGATTTTAAAAGATTGAGGACTTTTTTTTTATAAAATTCTATAAAAATTCGATTAAATTAAAATATGTTATTAATTTACGAATAAATTGATTTTATGATGTATTATGCTTCTTCAACTGTCCTTCTTCTTTTTTCATTAACCGATTTTTTGTATGATAGCGATATATTGTATAATAAATATTTAAATATTAATATAACTTATTGTAATGAGAACTTATAGTCTGGTTATAATTTTATTAATTAGCATATTATGCAACTAATAATAATCTTACTCAGCTAATCTTTTTATTAATTAAATTACTTTAAAACATAACTCTTACTTAATATTTTCCAAATTTTAACGTATTTCTATAGTAGTAGTTTTTATTACTATTTGCAACATTTAGTTTACAAACAATTGGGGTGCAAATCAAAATAGCTAAATAAATATTTATATATCATCATATTCTAAAGATATACCAAAAATTATATATCAAAAATTCTTTTTATATCATTTGATATTTTCTGTAACAATATTGAATTGATAAACCCCAATATCGTCATTAAAAATAAGTCACTTACAGTTTACTTTGGTTTATAATAGATTTTTTAATATATACTTTGTCTAAAGTATGCCTTGCTCATTAAAAAAAAAAAAAAACACCACAAATTTACTATAAAAATCCTAAAAAAAAAAATTTCTTCTTTAGAAATTATTTATAAAAGAGTCAATATCTATAGTCTAACATGCTACTACAAATGTTACGTATTAAAGTAATTCACCACATCTATGTCCGCATAAATATTTTTTTATGTATTTTTTTTTTTTTTTTTTTGTTTTGAACTAGAAAAATTCTTTTAATGTATTATAAAAGACAATTCACCTTTATTATGTCTAACAACAAGTCAAAAAAATCTATCTGGACGTTTCAGTCAAAATATTATCAAACACTTTTTGTAAATTGATTATTTTGTTTAAAAGAAAAAGTGATTTTATAAAATGTTATTTCAATAATATCAAAATAAAAATTTTAGCGTTCCTTTATTATCTTTAAAGATTTATCTTTTTGAACTTATTGCAGCAATATGGTAAATGATTTTATATAGTTTAACTCTTTTTAAAAAATAAGGGTCTTCATGTAAAAGTGCATCGAACGAAAAAAATTCTACTTTATTGGAACCATCCAATGCAAAATAAAAACTTACAGATGGCAGAAATGTTGATTAGTTTAGAGAAATGTTTACTGGTATTTTTAAAAAATGTTAGTTGGCACTTATCTCGATAAATATTTAGTTTTCATTTTAAAAAATAAAATATAAATTTTGAGTTTTGATTTTGGAAATAAATTAATTTCCTCGAGTTTGCACTTTTATGACAGGTGAAGTGAAGAAATCTAATATAACATTGCTTTTTTTTAAATTTTTGATCTTTAAACATTTTTTTTTCTCATTGTTTTTTTTTAATAATTAGATCATTCAAATTTTTTACTCAACGAAAATAATATTTGACATTATTTTGTAATTCCATTTACATTTGTATGACATTGTTATTTGAATCTAGAGATTTTTCCTATATTTAAATTAAAAATCTAATACATACATATATACAATAAATATAAAATAACTATAAATCCTATATCTATCAGTACAAAGGGAAATCTATAAAATTTTCTCAAAATATTTCATTGCGTTTACAAAATAACAATTACAAAAAAAATAACAAAATTCACAACCACACGGTCAAATTATTTCAATTTCTTTTCTTTTTTTTTTTTTTTTTGTTATTCATTGGGAAAAGCTAATTTTAGTTGAAAATTTGAAAATAAAGGAGAACAAAAATGTTTGTACAAAAAAAAAATCTCTTCTTAATTTTAAAATTGAAATAAAAACAAAATAAAAAGAATTTTTTTTTAAAACTTTCGTAATTTTGTTTTTGTTTCTTTTATGTGCGAACAAAAAAAATAGAAATAAATTTTGAAAAATCTTTTTGACTATCAACAATTAAATATGCTGTACAGCACGCGTATTATATCAAAAATTTTGCCACAATTATTACACATATATACATATATATGCTTTAAATTAAATGGAAGGCTTTTTAATGTATTATCAATCAAATTAAATGAAAATCAAAAGCTAATTTTGTGATTTCAAAATTTTTCTTAAAAAAATAATTTAATAAAAATCTTCTTTCAAATACCCTCAAGATCTTTTTCTATAAAATTTTGAAATAGAATTTCTTTATGGTAATTGACTTTCCCAAATTCCTACTCACTGTTTTGTTTATTTTGTCTCTAAAGTGTAGTGGTAAATACATAAAATCGATTATATGTTTTTTTTTTTAAATCTATAGGTTTTTGATTAATTGCAAGCAAATTCGGTATCCATTTTCAATTGCACAAAACTTAACAACTTTATGAAAATGAAAAAGAACCATGAAAAATATTGCAAACAAGTGAATTGAAACCATGTCAAATTATTAAATATTTTAGCAATTTTTAAGCATTCGTTTCGTTGCTTATCGTATACACACAAGCGATCATATCAAGCTTCAAAAGCTGATTAGTAAACACTTAAAAATCTTCTACAAAAAAGAATTTAATCACTGCTCGATTGCATTTTTTTCTATTTCTCAAAAATACTACGGCACAACTTATATGAATATGTTTATAAAACAGATATGAACAAGTTGTGCAATTTAATGCTTACATTTATACTTTTACAAATTTTATTTTAAGCCAGTCACAGTAATGCGTTTACTCTTCAAGAACGATAGAATTCGATTATGTTTCAAAATTTTTGTTTAATCATTGGCTAAATGTTAAAATTTTATTGAACCATTTTCCGTATCATTTTTTATTTCATTTTGTATAAAATTTGTACGATACCATACCATACCATATTATTATATAAATAAGGTTATATGTAAAACTTTAAAACCAAGCGTTTTTAAGGCACACATTTTCAAAAAGACAATAAAAACATATTAGGATTGTACTACTTTTGCATCAACATTTAATTTGTTTTTACAATTTTAAGGAAGTAGGCAAAAATTATGAAAAATCAAAAAAAGACTTTCTTCAATTTTTAGGCGAGACCATAATATAATTTAAAAAGTCCTTAGCACATGTAAATATATAATATTAAAGCTTTGATTTGTATGTCTTACTTACGACAAACTTACACTGGTGTCTAAAACTAAATTTTTGATTTTTTTTTTTAAGCCAAAATGTATGATTAAAACGATAGTAATTCTAATAGGCTTTCTAGATCAAAATATTATAAGTAAATTAGATTCAAAACACTTTCTTGCATTAAAAAAAAAACTATATATATCTGGATATGACTTGAAAAATTTCTACAACAGTGACAGAGTACAATCATGGAATATTTCTTGAATTAATATTCAAAATATATTTTTAAGAACTCTAATTAATATACTCTAAATTTTTTCCACTTTTGAAATTAAAAAAAAATTATTTAAAAATCATTCTAAAGATTCATAATATATACGTGTACAAAAATCCAAAATGAATTAAAAACAAGTTACCGGTAGCGTAAATTATTGAATGAATATTTCACTGATCATGAAAATGTTTTATTTATTTTTATTTTCTATTACACTGCATGCCATTTAATGTACACCATAGGAAAATTTTTCTTAAAAAAAAAAAAAAAAAAAATTATCTCGGCCAGAGAATTAAATTTTTTTTTTCATTTTTTATTTATTTATCGTAAGAAATTAAAACGACACAAATTAGAGAAAAAAAAATATGAATATAATTTTCAATTTTCAAACAATAAGTTTAGTGGGCGAACTTTAAACAACAATAATAAGAACATAAGGAAAATTAGTTTTTTTTTTTTTTTTTTTTATTTTGAATATGTGTTGGCTGACAATAAAGTAGCGTGCGATTTTAAATCTAAGAAACACACAAATATACAAAAAAAACTTTTATTAAGTGATCAGTTTGTATCTATATGTATGGTATGTAAGTAAATACAATGCGGAAAAATAAACTTTTAGTTTTTTTGTTGTTTTTTTTTTTGAAAATTATTATATATGTTTTTAATAATTATTATAATTATAAATTAATGGCGTAGTCGTACACAAATATTAAAAACACACTGATAGGTTTTGTTATATAGAAACTACTTTATAATCAAAAATATCATCTTTATCGTTTCTCTTGTCTGCTGATGTTTCAACACTTTTTTTCTTAACTAAAACTACTATAGTGTTCAAGGTTAATAATATTTTTTGATTATTTTGATCTGAGACCATAACCAAAGAATCTTTGATATGACTGTAACTTCTAAGACCATAGCAAAAGAATCTTTGATATGGCCGTAACTTTTTTTTTATTCAATTTTTAATTCGATATAGATCTTACAGAGTCACAGAGGTCTCAGGACAATCTTTATTCAATTCTCACCTCAATCTTTTTAAAGATTTTAATACAAAAAATTTAATTACAAAATGTTTATATTATAATATCATATTTATTATTTTCCACATATTATGATTGATTTAAAAATTTTTTTATTGAACCCACTTTATAAATACCGCAAAACATGGCATTTCTATACACTCATATGTATAGATTTTTATATTAAGAAAATACAAAAAAAAAAAATAAACTAGGTGCGAATAAAATGTAAATTCTATAAGATATTTTTTAAAAAATTTTATAGATAAAGTGGGTATAAATCATATAATTCGTATATATAATTTTAATATTTGTTATTTGTTTTTGTTTTGTTTTGTTTTTTATGATGATGAACAAATGACATGTATCATAATATTATAGTAGTCGACAAAGAACAGGCACCTTTATTTCGCAATTTCTTTTAATTTTTTATTTTATTTCATTCCTCACCTTAGATTTTAATTAAATCATAGTTTTTTTTTTTGCTTTAACAACATCCAAAACCAAAGAGTTTCCTAATTTTTTACTATAGATCATGTTATCTAGTTTCTAATTGTGACCGGCATGATATCGGCTATATTACATAAACTACATAAACTATAATGAACTATAGAAATTTTAAAATAATTACTTAATATTTGTTGTTTAATAAAATGAAGAATTTTCCATTTACATATTTTTACATAAAATATCTAAAAGATCTTTAAAACGTCTAAACGTTGTCTATATTATAATGTATATAAAAATATAAAACTTTCTTTTTATATTGTTGTAATGATCATAATTTGTATTGCAAAATTTTTATAATTTAAATGAATCGCTCTAATTTTAATTTTTAATAATTATAAGATCTAATAATTTTACTATACATTTCGTCTAATCTTGTATTAATGGACCAAATAGAGAGCAACACATCATAAAGTGACATTATTCGTGAAATTGAAAACAGATGCCTTTATATATATTTATATATTTCATTGTATTTTATAATACTCAATTTAAGCAAAAATAATTTTTGAAATAAATAAATTCAAAAATAACAGATATAAAGAAAAAAAAAACGAATCATAAAGAAAAATAAATAAAATAAGAAAAAAAAAAAAATAAATTATAATGGGAAATTTTTAGGAAATTATTTTATTTCTATTTTCGGAATCCTATGCATACAAAATAAAAAAAAAAAAAATTACAGCATGATTTCTTTTGGTTAAATTTAGCGCCAACATTCCAATTTGTTTTTATTTTTTATATTGAATTTGAAATATACTTATATATATATATATATATATACCAAATATACCAAAAGGAAAAAGTTCCACCAAATTCACAAAAAAGAAAAAAACTAAATTGAATTCAAAATCTAATTTTTAAACCTATATAACATTATTTTTAAGTCTATATGTATATTCTATTAATTAACATCTGTTATCAAAAGATTATCTGCTTTTTAGATTTTCTTTCTTTATTTATTTTTTTTTCGTAAGGGAAGTGGAAATCTTCCACAGACACCAAAAATTCCTCCTAATTGGTAATGGCAGATTGTTACTAACTAAACATATCTCCCCCCTAGCCAACATAATGGTAGGACAAGGATGCGGAAACCTTGAATTGGGAATGAGACTATAAAGGAACAACGAATCCACCTATTATTATTATTTATTATTATTTTGCTAACTAGAATGACTATATAGCTATCAACAAATACAACATGCATTAATTGTATATAATACTTTACTGCATGAGGTAATAATTGAAGGCAACCCCACTGTCAATGTAGCAACAATTATTATTGGTATTGTATTAGTATTAATTAACTATATTATTATTATTATTAAATACAGAGTCAGGAACATCAGTGGATTACAACGTGCATCAGTATATAAGACCTTCCTGCATGATGTAACCAAAGATACATTAAAGTTATTTAATTATTGAATTTCTATCAGCTGCATTATTGAAAATTTATTTCTTTTCATATCAAACATTATACATCTAAAGTTATATAAAACGGATTAATTTATGTACAGTATCTGTAACTGAATCTTTTCAATAATATATTTAAATATCACAAAAATAAAAGGATTCATTAATATTTAAACGTTATAATCAAAAATTTATTAAAGATAAAACATCTAAATTAAAAAGTTTATTTTACTATATATATATAAAAGTTTACAAATGACATTTAAAGTAGACATTCAGAATTGAACAAGTTTTCAGACATAAAGGACATTTAAAACTTTAACTTTTCAAACTTTATGAATAGAAGTAATTAAAGAAGTCTGAAGAGTATAATTAATAGTTCTTACATTTTATAGTTATTTATAAACTAACATACTAAATTTGTGCAAACTTTTGAGATATACTTCAACCTTCAACTGTTTTATAATAATGGTAGCTTTTCCATTTCTATGAAAATTATCTCATATTATATATCTAAAGAAAGACACCCAAGGTAATCTCCTCAAACTAGACATCATTTAATTTAAAGTCAATACTGTAAAAGATTAATAGAATTAATAATTGATATCAACACTTAAAAAGTATCTTTAGAGTGTTAATAAATTTCAATATAGATTCCGAACTATTGGTGAACTATTAACTATTGGTGATTTGTTAGAAACGTAAAACTAATAGTTGATTTATTAGGTGATTTATTTAGCTGAAAAGTAAAAATATGTTGAAATCTCATATAATATATAGATTTATCAAAAGTTTTTAGTGTCAATAACTGTTTTAATTCATGTAAAGATAATTTTTGTTTCAAAATATTTCATACAAACATGGGACTGAACTGTTTCAAACAAAATTTATCTCTCAAAGATATAAAATTCATGCATGCTAGTTTTTGTTAAGCTTTGATAGTAATAAGATTTAAATTTACTGAACATGAACAGCTCTTTTTCATGACGTTAAATAAACCACAGAAATAAATATGAAAAATTTGTTTCAGTATTCTGACTGAATTGTTTACGATTTCTAATATGAAGAACTATAAGAAGAATTTAGTCAGGGTTACTATTCTAACAAAATATATTTGCTTTTAATAACTTTTTGATTTTTGAACACTTAATTAATATTCATATATTATTTTACCGATGAATAAAAAGAAATTCATTTAATCTTTTAAATATTTTTTTTTTTTTATTTTGTTCTAAATGGTGTATCATATTTAAATTTCAAGGTTTATCTAATAAAATTTTTTCCCAAAAACAATCTTTAAAATACGTAAAATAAAATGTAGTACAATTACTACTTTCTTATGACAATGTATAATAAATCAAAAGAGATTCCCAGTTTTAAGCATTTTTCGAGAAAATAAGTAATAAATAATAAATGATAGAGATTAATACTATGCAAAAGTAAATCTTGTTTTGTTACTCTTACTTAAAGAGCAATATAAAATTGCATTGTTCACGTGTTTGGATATTTACACAATTTTTTACGAAAATGTAACAAGGAAATTACACAGCCTTTCCTTTCCAGACGTGGATGTACATGTCTTAAGGGGTAATTAGTCTTACGAAGTATGTGGGTTTCGAATCTATACACTCTCTCGGCCATCGCGGCCCCTGTTTACACATTTGTATACAAATTTACTTAAAGAGCACTTTAAAAGTTGTAACAAATTTACAAATGATTTAATTTAAGTATATAGAATTTGCATAATATTAATTAAAATTAAAGCTATACTTATATAAATCGATTTTTTAATTTTATGTTTTTCAATTTTCAACGCAAATTGGCAAATTAAACCAAAAAATGTTCACAAATATTGTTAATTTGTTTTAAAATGTTAAATGTTAGATACTTTAGGTATAAGACATGCCTCAACACTGTACACTGCATGTACTTTCTATAAAGGTAACAAATTTTGTTTTTTTACTATAAAATATTTAAATTTTAGAGTATAGTAAATGACAAAAATTTTCCTACGCAAATTTACTTTCTTCTTTTGTTTTTATTTCGAAATTTTTTTTTGGCTATTCTTTCGCTTGATTTTGTTATAAAATCTAAAAAGTCTAAAAAATGTTTAGTTACTGAAAAAAAAAAAAATCTAAATTTAAAATAATTTTGTTTTAACCTAATAAATTAAAATAATAAATATAAAAAATAATTCCTTGAAAATTTTCCCGCTTTATGTTTTTTTTTTTTTTTTTTTGTTAATTCCTATCTAAATAGTCACATTTTTAGTACAAAGAATATGGGAAAAATTAAAAATTAAAATTATAAATATAATTTGAAAAAAAAATTTTGTTTTGTATTAATTTAAAATTTTAAAACACTCATAATAAACTAACCTTTCATTATAGGTACACATAGAAATATCAAATATCAACATATTTTAGTGGTAAAGTAGTTTTGAATCAAAGTTAGTATATAAAAATATGATCTGATTTTAAAGTTAAAAATGTGAAATAGAATTTACGACTAATTTTAGAAAGAATAGATTTTCACGACTAATTTTGTAAGCTACTCTGTAAATCAGACACAAGCTTCCACCTGGTGATCGATATTATTATAACACATAACACTTTTTGTAAGAATGCTGAATTAACATTAACTAACACAATATTACCTAATTTTTCATGCATACCATTTTCTATGTTTTATATATGTTTATTCTAAAGTATTTAAATTTGACAACAAACTCACTGCCCTTGGCGAGCTGAATATAGAACTGAATATAATTTATATACTAAGGAAATGCCCCTATTGAAATAGTAAAATAAATAAAACACTAAAACTAAAAAGAAAAAGTCTCTAGAAAATATCAAAAGGATAAGTATCCTTAGGTATCTTATTAACTAGTTACAAAATATTGAATATTTTTTGTTTTTTTTTTTTGTCTTTAGGTAAGGATGATGAGAATAATCGAAATATACTGTACGCAACACAGTTATGTGAGACTTTAACTCACTAAACACACCTTAAAACTAATCTGAAAGACTTAGACTAACCATTAACTTTATGTTAACTCTTATAGATCTACTGGAATTGCAGATCTTCGTTAAGGTGATCTACGTTTATCGTTAAGTCTAGTGGCCTAAGAAAAATATAGAGGAACAAATTAAGTAAACATCAAAAAATGTATAATGTGGATTTGCTAAATTGAAATTGCTGTAAAAACCAACCAACTAAAATTTCCAAAAATATAACTTCAATTTAAAAAATACCCCACATCTACAAGGAAAAGAGTCCATTAATGCTGCAGAAAATAAAAAAAGATTTTTAATTTAAACTAAAAATTTTTCATTGAATGTATTTTTTACAAAAAAATATTTAATGAAAATTAAGAGAATGAAACTAATGAAACTCTAAAGCCATGGTCTACATGATTAGTAATAAATACTAAAATAAAACTTTATTACCAAAAAAAAAAAAATTCCTTTTGAAAATATTTTTGTTTGCACGAGCTATATAAATATCATTCATTCTAGATTGGGTAACATATTATAACAAAAAGCACTGTCCTTTAAAAAAAAAACCATTCTATATACAAATCACTCTAACCAAAGTTATGTTAAATCAAATCTAAAAAATCATAATATTTCAATATAAAATTATTATTATAAATATAGACATAAAAATAAAAAATCAGTATACATGTGAATGACCCAATTTTCAAAATTTTAATCATATTCTATTAACATAAAAAAAAAACAAATTTTATTCCAAAATATGATATACCATATAAATTTCACATTTTCCCTACAATTAAAATTTTAAAATTGGGTCATACTTATTTTATTTTTATTTATTTTTTACAAAAAAAAATTTCATTTTACAAATCAAAAAAAGAAAATTTTTTTATTGAATTTTTTATCGGAAATCCTTTAACTTCCCTTTAACCGTATAGTCAAACTCTATAACAAAATATACAAAGCAATAGAGAAATAAATAGAGAGAAAAAATATAAACAACCCGCCCGACCTTCCGTCCATCATAAATATATTTCTTCCGCGTCTCAATTTCTTTAATTGATCCAATTTTAATTTTATTTTTGCATTATATTTTTTTATTTTAATTTGACCAAAAAAAAAAAAATAAAAACACAAAAAATTAAATAAAAACAAAATTTTCTAAAAATATCGCCCGCACAATCTAATTCTGAGAAAGCTTTAAATATTTTTATATAAAATTTTTCTTTTCTTTTATTTACAATTTGTCAATGTCCCTTTTTTTTAAATACAGTTTACAATTTATAGGAAATGAATAATTTTTTTAATTATTTAAAAAACAAAAAGTAAATAAAGAAAAATGCATCTAAATAATTAAAAAAGATTAAATTGATTGATTGTTTGATTGTTTGATTTAAACAAATTCTTTTTTTTAAGAGGAATCAACATTTAGATATTTGGTAAAAAAAATGTATGAAAAATTCAATTAAAATGCAGTATATGTATATATTTTAACCATACTTTAAATTTTTTAGTTTCCTTTCTATTTCAGGTGTTAAAATAAGTATACATTTTTAAAACATTTAATATAAATACTTTTATCAAATATTAACTTTAATTTTACCTGATCATAAATTTTCTCAAGATCAAACTTAAAACTCCTATATGGAAAATTTATCAAAAATTTCATTTCATTTTACGTAGCTTGTCAAACTTTTTTCATAAGTGTTGAAAATTATGAGAATTGTTGGTGAAAAACTGTTAAGGAAAATTTTAATTTTTTTTTTTTTTATTGTTTTTATTGTTTTATTTCTATTCTTGATTTATTTTTTTCTAAATACATACAAAAAATAAAAAAATAAAACAAAATAAAAATCAAATATAGGAAAATGTTGTTAAATAATATACTTTAGAAATTTTCGCATGGGTCTAGAATTCTATTTTTTAAATAATATTTTGTTTTTCTTATTCTTTTTTATTTATTTTGTTAAATTTTATGTAGTCAAAATTAATAATTTCAAAAAAAAAAAAAAAACTACAAAAGAAAACAAAACTTATTATTATTTTCTTTTTATATATAAAAAACAGTATTTCTCAAACGATATTTTAATGTCATTATTAACTAAATTGGATCGATTGAAATAAGTTTTTAAATTAAAAAATTCATTTCAATTGACAGTTTTATGACTTTATTTGACATTTTGTGACATAATTAACAGTAAACTAAAATAACTCAATTTAAATTAGAAAATCTATTAAAATATGAAAAAATGTTTAAAATAAATCTACCTAAAATCAGATAAAATTTTATTTATTATAAAATATATGATAAATATAAATAATATAAACATAACAAATGATTAAATTAAAATATTAGTTTTTAATTAAAATAAAATTAAAATTTATGAAACTTTATTTTACAAAACAATTAATAAATAAATTTTAACTAATTGACTTGTTATTTTAAAATAAATTATTGTTATTTGGGAATATCATTGAAATTTTAACATAGTTTTTTTTATTTCTTTTTATTTTTTTTTTTGTTTTTTCATAAAAATTTCGTAGTTGACTAAAATTACGCTTTTATTCATTTTGGTTTAATTTTTTTTTTTTTTTGTTATTTTTACCAATAAACGGATTATTATAATCATCCGTTTTACGTTTTGACTATTTCTATTTCAAATTTTATTTTGTTTTTTTTCTATTTTAATTTTTTTTTTTCGTTTTGTTTCTTTTAGTGTTAAGGAAAAATTTCAAACCAAAAATAAAATTAAAAATAAAATAAAAAAGAGAAATTACATTAGAGAATTTTTAGTTTTCTTTGTCAAAAATTTATAGTACATACACAAAATGTTTAATTAATTTGAAGATTTTTGTAGATGTATACATGATTTAATGATTTGAAGTATATCTAGTTCAATTAATGTGAAAATGCCATTTATATTTTTTTCAACTTATACAAGTATGTTTAATCTCATACCTTTATCATCATCATAAAACCTGTTCAGTATCTTCTTTATGCAGAATTCGAATTTTATGACTGATCCTCATTTATTTCCTTTATTAATTATAATTTATTCTCAAAGAGCACTTTGCCTAAATCCATTTCTCAAAAAAATATTTCACTTTATGCTATTTGACAAAATGGGCTTATAACAAAATGTTACCTCGCAAAATAGTTCTTAACAAAATAGTATTTAAAAAAAACAAAAAAAATATGCTTTATTGTTGAAATATATTTGTACCTATACATAAGTAAAAAAAAACAATTAATTAGGAAGCGATATTAGAGTTGGTTACAGATTCAGAACTATACGCTTTTCCAGAATATATACATACAGAACATAATATTTGCACGCAGTATATGTTTGTCAAATATCTTTTTACGAAGTTTGTCATTATGCCAAATGAAAAGTTGCAAAATGTCCCTTTGGTCAAAAGATATTAGGCAAAATGACATTTTCCAATTTAAAATTTAACTAACTGTATATATAAACAGAATTGAATATCTGTCGATCAATAATTGTCTTAATTAGTTATTAAGTTTCCAAGTGCCATTTCAAATTGATTAGAAAAACTTTTAATAACTATAGCAAAGCTAATTACAATGTTAAATAGTAGCACAAAAATTAAAAAGGAAAGAAGACAATTTATGTATTTAAAGCATTTTCAACTGAAAAATTAATTCAATTTGTATAATATATTTCTATTTTAGTAATTTTAGTAATCATAAACCAATGTGTTATAAACTACTCTATAAATTTTAAAATAAATTCATTTCATTATTGAAAACGTTATATATTAATTCTTTTAGACATGCGCTTTATTTTCAAAACAAAAAAAAAATTTTAAGTAATTTTAGTACATGCGAGCTTAATTCTATTTAAAGAACTATATTTTAGTTCAAATATATTTAACCAATCATTTAGAAAAACAAATATAATATATACGCATATTCACACACATCTTTGTACAAGAAATTCTAATAATATTTTGAAATTTTATATCACATTATTTTTTTTTTTTTTTTTAATTCTTTTAATTATATTTAATCAATATAAATTAATTTGGGATTTCATTAGACCACGGTTAAAAATATCTTAGCGATTGTTATCTAACCTTAAAAAATATTTAATATATCTTTAAGAATAACCCTTCGAAAAAAAGTTGAAAATAAAGAATTACTCAAATTATAAAATATAATTTTTAGAAAATGACATATTCTACAAAGTTTAGACTATAGTTAAACGAAAAAAAAATTAGAACTAAACATGAAATGTATATAATAGAATTATATAATTATTAAATATTTTTTTATTAACTAAATTAAATTTTCCTGGAATCTTTATAACAAATCTGATAAATAATATATACATATTTCAACATTCGGCAAAAAACTATAAATTATTCGATAAATTAAATTGCATTTATTTAAACCAAAAATCTATAGGTATTCCTAATAATATTCCCTTTTTTTCATTCCATCTTGTTAAAGTATTTTTTATTTCGATATTATTTTAATTTTTCCAATACTCATAATTAATTTTAAATTGGATTGAATTTGTTTCCATTTTTGGAATTAAAAACATTATATATTTTAAAACTTTGACATATTTTTAAAATTAATTTTTTTATTTTTATCCACAAAAAAAAAAAACAAAAATTAAACTATATAATATGTTACAAATAATATTAAAAATCTAAATGGAGGTGGTACTATAGTTTTTTTTTAGCATCGTCTGCGTCAACAACATAAATAAAAAACTTTTCAATAAGAGCCAAATAGATTAAAAAATCCAATATTTAACGATAACAACAATAAGAATAAAAGAAGCCCTATCGGTTAAATTTTTTAATAACATAAGTTTAACGAAATTATATAAAGCCTCTTCTAAGGAACATCACAAATTTTTCAGTTTCTTACATTTAACAAAATAAAAAAAAAAACACAAATAGATAATCTTATTTTAATATAATATATAATTAATCTATTTATTTTTAACTCTTGTGTCTGATCTTTTATTAAAGAGGATTAGGTATTTATTTATTTATTTTATTTATATTAATATTACATACATAAATATAATCCAATATTATTGAACCATCGGCTACTAAGGCCATTATAGGTTTTTATACTATTATTAAATTATATACTAATATTATTTATTTTGTTTATATTATATACTATATAATATAAACTAATATTATTTATTTTGTTTATATTATATACTATATACTATATTATATACTATTAGGTATCTGGCTCTTTTCTAACAAAGTATATGAGAAAAATTGCATACTTAGAGGGGCTATTTTTAAATAAATTCAAATTCTTAAGGATAAAAAATCATTTTCAATATACAAAGCTAGTAAAGATTATTTTTTTTTATTATTTTATTATTCATCTAATATTAAATTCGTCTTAACCTAAGTTTATTTCCTCTCCCATTAGGTTTTAACATTAAATATAATTTTTATTACATGAAATTCAAATAATTATATTAGAAAATCTTCCTAGGTATATGAACATACCTATAAATATGTATAATTTAAAATATGCCGCCATCGTGTCTTGAATGTTAAGAAAAAAAGAAAAAAAAATTCTTATATGAAAATAAAATAAAAATAAAAATACATATAGTATATACCTTATAACACCATCGCAGATCAGAATATATGTATTTATTTATAAAGTGTATATATAATAAGTACACTATATTATAAATGGATATAAATGAATATCTTCAACTATTAAGTTCTAGTATACAATATTCATGTACATATAAATATATAAATAATATTTTTTTTAAACCATTTCCAAAGAAATGAACAAAAAACAAAACGTAAATAAAACCTATATATGGTAAATAATTACATTTGTTCCATTAAAGGAATAAAACTGGGCTGGTAACTCTAATGTATACATATAAAAATATATATGCACATTTACTTAAGTTTATCTAATTCAAGGATGGAAGAAAAGAAAAGCAAAAGAAAATATATATATACATATTGATATATATATATATGAATGTACTTAATAAAATATATTATGACAATTTGATTGATTAAAATAATTATAAATTTTGATATGTGAATTATTTTTAAATTTTTAATAAATGCATTTTTTTTTTGTGTTTTTAAATTTTAAATTTCAAATTTAAAAGCAATTTGTTTTTTTTTAATAATTTTATTAAAACAGAAAAAAAAAATATAAATTATAATAATATAGGTTTGAATCCCGATCAAGCCTATTTATAATGTAAATAAATAATAATATAATATAAACAAAATAAATAATATAATTATTATTTAACACTTTTACCAAAACCACACCCTTAAATAAAACTCTGACTTACTTCTTTATCATATTATATGTGATATGGGGAAAAAAAAAAATAAAAAAAAATTACAAATGAATTAACCTATAATTATAAAAAAAAAAAACTTTATTTAAATTATGTGGATATTCTCTTGAAAATTAAATTTAAAATTCTTAATTATTTATTCTTTCAAAAGTTATTTAAAAAAATATTCTTCAATTTTAAAAATTGAGGTTCAACTTTAAAGAGTTAGTGTAACTAAGGATGATAATTTTCATCTAAAAACGATAAAGAACTTCATTAAAAACAGAATCTATAGTTGAAATTTGTAAAGATAAATCTTTATTAAAAAAACTTGAATAATTTAAAAATGCGCAATGGAATAATTTATTTAAAAATGCGCAATGGGCATTTTATTGTAGTAAAAACTATTTGAGCACTATATATTCCATCATCCAAAGATGAACTGCCATTAATAAACCCTATATACAGATCTTTAATTTGTCAGAGGCAATAGGGCTGACAGAAGTATTATAAGTGGAGGTAAAATCCAGAGTTGAATAGATCTGTATTAAATAGATTTGGGTAAGTACAATAGATCTATATCAAAAGATTGTAGTGTCATTTATTTCATCAGTTTCAGTTTATAAAAGTTATTTATTTCAAATATTCAAGCAATCGGTATAAAGTTGTTTAAAAAGTGATTTTAGCAAAAAAATAATAACCAAACCACCATTATATTTTCAAAAATTAAAAATCAATAAAATTACATATATTTAGCATCTAATAAAATTATTGATTTAGATTTAGAAGAATTTTATTTATAACAGTAAATATTATAAACAAATTTATTGGCACTTTTCTTCTCGGATGTGGACCGGTTTTTGTTTTTTTCTTTTTTATTGTACAAATATTACATTAATAGAAGACATGCTATATTTTAGAGAAAATATTTACTATGAAATTATGACACAAGACGATTATGCTATCTTATATATTTTATGGATATGTCATAAGAAAAACAATGATTTCTTCACAATTGCATTTTTTTTGTTTTTTTTTTGCAAAAAATCTGTAGATACTTTATGTCTAGATTCTTACCATTAAATCAAGGTAACTTTTCAAGGCAAATCACGTGCGATTTTTTAGTTCTTATATAGAATTATTTTATTTATTTTTTTTTTGCGCGTTCAATATAACATTTTATATTTTTACTATTCTTTATATATAAATAATATAATTATATATATTTAAAATATTTAGTTAATTACATAAAAACATGTTAATAATAATAATAAAGAATAAAACAAAAATTATCAACACAATTCTAACTATATGAACTTTATGAGAATGCATCATTATTCATACTTATAAAAATGCACCATACTGGTATTGTTCACTATAGAACAAGATTGTGTTTTATAGTAAAACAAAAACAAAAAAAAGAAACAAAAAGGAAAAATATTTTTTACTACAAATTTATATATATACATACATTTATGTATGAACGTAACAAACATTATTTTTGTTTTAGTTTATGAATCCCATAGGATCCTTTCCAGTATTTCATTAGGGAAAAGAATAAAATAATATTTAAACATTTAGACATTTTTATTATTATTAGTTATATACGTATAAAAGAAAAAAAGTTACTTAACCATTATTTTGTGTCTATATATATACTTCATGTTATCAACAAAAAATATATATATACATATGAATATAATTTAGTCAAATTATAAAATTGAATTTTGATCAATTATCAATGGTCATAAATTGATAATTTTCATTATTATTTTAAAATTTTCGATCTTCTACTATATATTGTTATGCACTATACTTCTGCAAAATTCTTTATAATATTAGCTAATTACATTCTTCGTTTTGCATTTACGGACCTAACGATCTAACGGCCAATCTAAGCTGATTAGCTAACAGAAGCCTGGAATTTACTTTTTTTACTGAATTTTTGATTTTTTACTTTATTAATTATTCAAAATTTTAACATTGTGTCATAAAGCCTTTTCATTTAACATTTTAAAATTATGCATCAAATAATTTGAGTATAATATTTTCAAATTACAAAAGATACCTACCTTTTAAATCTAACACTTCAAGATTTTTAAAGATTTAAATTGTAATTACAATATAACGTTATCTTCCTTGAAAACTTCTTAAATTAAATATATTACATAGGTACATATATATATATATATTATATATATATTATATATTATATATATATATATATATATATTATATCATTGTTAGAAATTTAAAATGCGCATTTTTTAAAAATTTAATAAGAAATAAATTTTAATTATTCGACTGCAAATCACATAACAAATATTTTTATTCCTTACTATATACCTGTATATACCATTAAAAGAATAAAAAAGAAAAAAAAGGGTAACTTTTCTTTTTAAATTGTTACTACTGCAACAATCACTGCACATATTTACAAAAATATATATTAAACTTTTTTTTATATATACACACAATAAAAAATAGATATTACAGTCAAACTTGGATAAGTGGAACCTCTAGGGGCAAGTAGTTTTGTTCCACTTATAGAGGTAGTTCACTTATGCAGTTTTCCACTCAGCCATGTTTTTTATGTAAATTATTCCAATTAAAGAGACTTCTGGAAATTTGAAAGTTAAACCTTTTTGAAAGTTTAAAAAAATTTTTAATTTTTAATCACTTACAGCAAAAAAAATTTTTTTTTTTACATTTTAGCTTATAACTAAATTAACAAACTAGAACTAACAAAATCTGAATAGATACCTATATTAATCCAAAATGTTCATACAAAAAAAAACACAAAAATAGCGGTTCTTTAACGTAAATATTTAAAATTCAGCAAAATAAAAAAAATAAAAATTTTTGTAATGTAAAGAAGTGGAAAGAATTGTACCATTAAAAGAGGTACGAATTATAAAGTTTCAATTAGAGAAGTAAAAATTTTGAAATTAAGATCCAATTATAGAGGTCAAAAAATCTCAGTTATAGAGGTTTTTTATCACTAAAATGTAGGGACCAAGGTGAGAGTTCATTTTATAGAGGTTTTCCACTTACTCAGGTTTCACTTAACCAGATTTGACTGTATATTATACTATTTGTAAATAATCTAGATCAAAATCATAAATAGATCATAGCAAATAATCGAAATTTAATATTATTCCCTTTACTATATTCTATGGGTACAGTTATAGGTCCTACAGATATCCTTAAAATATCGTTAGAATTTCTTGAAGCATTACACCATCTCGAAGATATCAAAACGTGTTATTCCATTTATAGAATTATATTTGCTGGTCCATATGTTCAATTCATATCATAAAATCCATTGAGAAAACTTAAGTTGGTATTTATGTAAAAAAATTTTAGTTTACTTTATTAACTCACAGAAAATTACTGTGAATTTTTTAATATATGGAACTAGCCAAAACATTTTGAAATTTAGAAATATGTATATTCAACACTACATGCGCCTACTGAAAAGTTGAAGTAAAGTTGAACTTCAACTAGACTTCTAACTTCAGTAGGCGCATGTAGTGTTGAACGTAACAACTTCTATACATATTTATAATGTAACCTCACTAGACGCATTTTGGCATTTTATTAAGGATACATGGTATATTACCATACCTATATATGTATTAATTTATGTAATAAATAAAGAGGATAACTATTTTACTTTATATTTATTTAAAAAGGTAAAACTATAATTGTGTAAAAGATTTAATTTTTTAAATCGATTTTTTGTTAAAATTATAATAAAATACATATGTACATATATACGATTAAAATTAATAAAATTTAAATTTAAATCTTATATTATTAATGGAATAAAAAAAAAAAAATTGGAGAAAAGTAAAAATAAATTTTCGAAAAATTGTTACATGCCTAATTATTTTTATTGGTTCTTTTAATTCTTATATTGGCAAAATACAATCTATATGTATAAATATATGGTAAGTTGTAAATACTACACATTATTTATACCATTGTTGTACCAATATAAGAATAATTTCATGGATAATGAATTTCTAATTTATTTTTAATTGAAATTCTTAGGACTTTCTCACAGTTTCAAAACGGCTAATTGTTGTTCACCCATAACATTGATTTTTATAACTTTTATAATTTTTGTGATTTTTCATTATTTCAACACAATTTTATTTATTATATGTACCTATATATTGTTTATGTTTTGAACACGTTTTTAGTATAGCAAAAAGTCTTAAGAGTTTTTTTTTTGTTTTTTTTTTCTGCAAAAGTAAAAGATTCAGTTTTTTTTTTTGTATTTTTTGAACAGGTGTAATATTAAATAAAATGGTAAGAGATCCGTTGATTTCTAAATTAAATAAAAACAAACAAAAAATTTAAAACGTTTGTTTTGATTTTTTTAATACAATTTTTATAGTTCAAATGTATATATATATATATACAATATAGATAACACACAAATTTATATTGTTTGTTAATAACAACACAAAATTTATATTGTTATGTGTTCAATAATTATCATTAAGTACAATTTATATGTTTTGTTAAAGAACATGAGTTGCATTAAAGATTTTAAGTAAAGATTAAATAAAAAAAAGAAATAAATAAAATTAAAAAACAAAAAAAAAAGATTTTCTTTTAATTGTTTACCAATCATGGGAAAATTATGAAAGGTTATTGAAGTGTTGTCATTCAACATGTTCTTTTTTCATTTAAACATATATACATATATTATATTAGTCCTGTTTTTTATTTTATTTATTTTTTTTGTATCTTACATAACACTTACTGTTAACTACACCACACATGTTGTTATAAAATGATCGCAGATATGAAAAAAAAATTAATAAATTATTTAAAATATATACATATAAGAAAAATTGATTTATTTCCGATTAATGGAAAAAAAATGAATCTAGAATTTTATATAATCAAAAATGTCCCTTCAAATTTGTCATCTCATCCTACATATTCCTAAATTTTCCAAAATTTCTTTTTTCCAAGAATCCTTCATATACCGTTATTCTATAAACCAAACTGTACATTTGTATTAAAGATCCCAAGGTTTACCCTTTTATATAATTATTTTAATAAATAATCAGAAAAAACTCTATATTTTCTTCAGTAAAGTATATATAAGTCAAAATGTATCTGGTATCTTATACCAATTTTTTGCGTTGAAGAACTTCAGTTTATATTTTATAATAATTTATAAAACTGCCAAAACAATTTTTGTCTGACTTTTAAACTTTTTAAACAATTATCTTCCGTATCTTATATTTATGTTTTGGATTCTAGTAACTACATGTACCAAAATGTTCAAAATATTTATGAGATTGCAAAGGTCATTTAATAGATAAATCTGCTATAGAAACTAGTTGGTTCAAATGTTAATAACGATCAATCATAATTTGAGGATAATATATAAATTACAGTATAAAATATATCAATCATAATGACCGTTATTAACATTATAACTTTTATATATTATAGTATAAAAGTTAATAAAAAAAATATTTTTACAGACCTAATACGCATATCAAATGAATACACAGATTTTGTATCTTTTTATATAACGCAAATTTACATTTTAACAGTTTTTCTTGAATAGAATATCTGATTTTTTATTGAATTTGATTGATAATATAATCAATGAATTTCCAAAATAAAAACAGATTTAAAATTTTAAATTATTTTGTAATTTTATAAAACGCTTAATTTAACGTTATATGAGCAATTTCAACTTCCGACACACAAAACAAAAAAAAAAACAAAAAACATACAAAATGTAAAGTTTTTTTACCGCTTTTTATGATATCCCTTAATTTCCCAAAAAAAAATATTAAATAAATATCTTCATTGGTGGTTTGAATAATTAAATACAACAATTGAAATCAATACAACAATCTTCAAATCACCTTCTTCTATAATTTTTCATTCTGAATCATCAGTTCTCAATTAATTTAATGACACTATTTTTATATATATAACTTAGAATTCTTAACAATTTTATTTTCCAAATAAAGTTACATTGTGTATATAGTAGCTAATCAGTAGTCAAATCAGTCTTTAAAAATGTCCAATAAAAACAATTTTTTTTTTTTTTTATTTTAACAATTGTTGGTTATGATGAAGTACTCAATTTAACATATTGTCCGATTAAGACCAGATGATAAATTAACAAAACAAAGAAGTTAATAAACAAAAAAAAAAAAAACCATTTTAAAATAAAAAAAATTATAAAATAAGAATTTAATTCTTACTCATTTGTAGCAAAGGTACTACATTTTCCATTAAAACCGAATTTATTTGAATTATACTGAACCCAGTCTCTTTTCAACATAAATTTTTTTTTCGAGTATTGTTTATTCCTAACATTATTTGTTTAAAAATAAGTAGAATAAATAATTAATTGAGCCCACCCAGTCGCATTAACTCTAAATACTTGTATTTTGAAAATGTTATCTTGTATTTTTCATGTAAAAGCCTTAAATTAAAACATTGAAATTTTAAATATTGATATTTAATTGTTACTTATATGTAAATAAATAATTTACATTTATATTACATATTTTATAAAAATATACAACAATATATAGTAAATATATTTACTACTTTTATTTTAACTTCTCTGACCCATCTCTAATAACAAAAGACAATTTGAGCGGCAATAAAATAAAATAAAAAATTTTAAAAAGGAAGGAAACATCTAACACTTTAGGAACTGTGAATTGATAAACGTTTTTTTTTTTTTTTGAAATCGCGGCAGTTTTACCTAATTGACCCAAAACAAGCGAATTTTATAAAAATCACGTTTAACATAATCGATTACGGCTTACGATTTAAAATCGATTTAATTTTCATTCTCTTCTATATATATATATATATATACATATATACATATACACCCACTATGACACTCTAATATCAAAATATACTTTTTTTCTGTTTTTTATCAATTTACCTGTACAATATCGGAATTGAAAATACAAAATAATAATAAAATTTAAGGAAACGATACCGTTAGGTGCTGATTTGTATTGAATGCATTGTCTTTTTGTCCCATCAACAAAACACCATTCAGGAAATCGATAGTAAAAATTAAAAAAAAAAAAAAAAAACTTAATAAATTGAATGGACGTGATGAAAATTTGTGGTTAGAATATGATGGATTTCTTTATTTCTTTAAAATAAAGTGTGAGTACCTATATACTGTGTCAGAAAGTTGACGCTTAAATTTCGTAATTTAAAGTGTCCCATCAGAAGAAAGGGAGAATTAAAAAAATAAGGATTGATTACAGAGAATATTACAGTCTCTAAAGGTAAATAATTTTTTGAATCCCTTCATTTATTAGAAATATTAATATTTTAAATGCTTTGATGTTAATGTGTGAAATTTTAAATGAAATTGTCAAATTTTTAATCCTTTAAAGCGTAATTAAACAAAATGCTTCTAATTTAATTTTTAATGTGTTTCTATCAGTCTTGGTTCTTGGACGAAAATTATACAATTTCCATCAAATATTTCTTTTTGTTTTCAGATCATCATATTTTGAACACCCTGTACAAAAATTATTAATTTTGAATACATTTTGAAAGAAAAATAAAAAAATTACATTAAATATCAACTTGAATTAAAAAATTTTGTTTGGCAAGTACAAAATGTAGGTAAGTTGTAATATTTAATGTAATTTGTGATATCAAATAAAACAGACATAAAAAAAAAGGTAAAATGGAAATGAGCCCAATTTGTGCATCAATTTTTTTATAATATGTAATTTATCATATGAATATAAAAATCAAATCAACAGTTATTTTTATGTTAAACATTTCTTATAACCATTATTTTTTTACATAGAAAAATTTTACTTTTTTTCAAAATTATTTTATTTTAGGTAAAAGAATCACAATGTCTATACAGGTTAAATAGTTTTGAGTAAAATCTTTTAAATTTTTAGTATTTAGTTGTCTAAATTGGTATTATAATATTATTATTAATCAAATTAGTATATCGATATTTTGGTTTAACCTCCATAGTGATCGGAATTTTACAAGACGGGGTCCTACATCTGACTGCTGATACACTTTTATTGCTTTTAATTAGAATTATACACCATCAATACAAGGTTGTATGATTTTCCTCTGTCTTAAATAGATTTCAAGTTGACTGACGTTAACATTTGGTTTCATGCGTAGCTTCATATTTGCATCAGAACTTTTAAAATCTCATTTTCATTTATAGATTTTATATAAGAATTTTATAATTATAATTAATTATATTTTTCTCTAAATTTAATTATATGTTCAAGTATAAACGTAAGCGTAAAAAACACGTTCAAAAATAATATACTATACTATAAAATTTCTTTATGTGGCACATTATTTACTTAATTATAAAATTTTAATCTAGAATAATAAAATAAAATTCATATTTAGCAGAAACTATATTACGTTTATAACTTCTTCGTGTTCGCCATCGCATGTGTTCCCCAAAATTGGTAACTCATATCATGTATACGATTTAGTAAAGTTTAAGAACAATATTAACATTTTTCTTCAATATGCCCCTCCAAATTTTTTATCCATCCAAATAATTTTAATTTTTCTAAATTCCCTTTTTCCCACAGAATCCTTCCCACATTTTTATTCCGTAAACCAAACTGTACATTTTTATTAAAGGTCCCAACCTAAAGTTTGTTTCAAAAGGAAGTGACTTTAGTTGATTAAAGTCCAACACTAACACAAGAATCTCAATTCTTCTGGGTGACTTTTGAAGTTTTCCACCGATCTTCAAAAAATAAAAAAAAAATCTTAGAGTTTAACAGAACAACGTTTTTTTTTTATTTATCTCAATTTGTTCGACATATTTCATCATCATCATAATGGAATCAAAAATAAGTACTAGAAAAACAATGCAAAAATACAATTTTTTTTTTTTTAAGAATAGTACAAAATGTGCGTATATAATACATATAAGTAATGAAGGATATCATAATTTCTAAAGAAATTGTGAGTAAAATCTTTCCCTATATGGTTAAAGGAATGTATGTAGCCATTTTTTTTGTTCCTTCTTTTTTTTTTGTTTTTAATTTTTACGTTTTACGTTCATATAGAATATATATACCCTTACGCATATAATATTATGGTATCTATATACATATATAAATATAAAAAGATATTGTAAGGGTATACAGAAGTTATAGTAAATAGTAAAAACTTAAAAGTTAAAACATCAAAACAAGTTCTGATTTTCATAATTTTTCGTTTTTCTTTTTTTTTATTTGTTTTTAAAATATAGTCTTACGTTTTTTTTAATTGTCTCCCGTTGTTACAAATTAAAAAATCAGCTCTAATTTAAAAATATTTAAACAAAATAAAAAAAAAAAAAACAAACCAGTCACTGAATTTTTATACAATATTATCATCATATAGTATTTAATTTCATAGTATAGTATATTTTATCGTAAAAGATTGTTTGTAACTGAAAAATCACTTGTTTGAAAGTTAAAGATTGGCCGATCATAATCAAGGGCTTATAGAACCTTTTTAATAAAATTATTCGAGAAAAATAGTTGAATAAATGAAATTAATATGAAATTAAATAATAAAGTTAATGATTCAAAAATAAGAAAAGAATCATTGTTGTAAGATATTCGTATCTATTTAACTTGAAGACTTATATTTTGTTCTAATTTAAATGTTTTAAAGTATCAGAATTTTAATAAGGAATATAATTAATTAAAATATCTAAAATAGCTTTGACAATATTTTATGATTCTTTCAATCTGTAAAAATTTTGAAAATTTCCTATCAACTTTATGTTATTATCTTGAAAGAGACTTTCAAATCTTAATGATATTATTATATTATTAAAGAAAATGAAATATTTATTTATTGAGAATAATATCCCATTTTCTTTTAAATTATAAGATTATTTTAAATATCATATAAATTTATTTTGGAAATTTTAACAAAAACTAAAAAATAATATTTCGTAATTTTTTTTTGTTTTACTTTTATTCTTATTTTATTTCTGATGACGCTGTTGACTGACTAATAGTTCAGTAACCAACAGAAAAATTGAACTCTTAAAAGTGAACAAAAAACAAAAATCAATTTTTAAAGTAAATTTTTATACTTCTAAATCATTACTTTGGTTGTATGTCATTTTTGAATGTTTAAAATCCAGTAGCAATTCAACAAACAATAATGAGACAATAAAATCCTATTGTAAAGTATATAAAAAAAAAAAAAAAAACTTAAAAAAATAATAAAGAATTTATAATAATACAAAAGAAGAATCAAGAAATCAGGTCTAGAAGGTACAGTGAAGATCCCTCTCTCCTTTCTTGCTCAATTTTTATTAAAATATTATTTTATATAAATTTTGAAAGTTTAGCTTTGCAAATTTCATTTATTTGTTTACTAACAATTCTAAATCTTATTCTACTTCTAAAAGAGTAAAATTATTTCAAAATTTTAGTGTATGTTAAATAACTGCAAATATAGAATTGATATAAAATCAACTAAAATTTGAATGACACTACATTTGTCTGATCAGAATTTTAATTTGAAAAATGTTTGAAATTTAAAAAAAAAAAATTTTTAAAAAAATGTTTGTATATATATGACTATAATTTAATTCAATTTTATTCTCCAGCAGCCAATGCATCTAAAAAAACAGAGACCCAATATTTGTCCTATACCACAGAGTAAAATGTCTGTAACTAACAAGAAAAAGAAATATTTTAGACTTGATCCTTACTGGCTAATGCCTAATTCATGAGGATGAAATAATCAATTTTTTATTATATACTTTTTTTGTTTTCATTTTTCACAATAAATAAAAAGAGAACTCAGTAATTTTCAAGATTTCTGGAAGTATTGGATCAATTTTTTTTGTTTTGTTTTTTTTTTCTTTTTTATTTTTATTTTAATAAAGAATGCATTTTCGATTTTTCGTTTTCTTTCTTTTGTTTTTCTTAGTTGTCTCATACATAAAGTAAAATTAATTTTCAAATTTAATTCAACTTAAAACAATCAACATCAATATTGTAGATATATCTTTGAGGCTTATTTCGTATTTTAGATTAAAATATTTTTTAAATATTTTTAATAAACATATTTTTAGAACTTATTTTTAAGTTAAAACTTTATAAAACTTTAGTGGATTTAATCAATTAATCTTAAAAATTGAAAACCGATATTTATATGTACCTAATTAAAGTTCAACGACTATTATATGAAATTTCCTCAAATAACTGATGACATAATTAAAAAATTCATAGGACCATTAGTAGTTAATGAAAAAAATAGTAAGTTTAATATCCTGTTGGGTTAGATGTAAATTTATTTTTTTACCTATAGATTTAATAACTCGTATAAGCTTTATTGCCAAGGTTTTGCAAAAAAAATGTTATGGGTTTTTATATTATATTAAATAAGAATTTGAAGAGCAACAAAACTCCCACAGTTGACTATAACAGATAACTGTCATTAAACTCAAAAGAATTTGTTACACAATTTCGTATATTTTCCTTTTTGTTTTTCTTATTTTTTTTTTTTTTTTTCGTTTCTTTTTTCTTTGTTTTTTTTTTTTGCCAATATATAATGTAACAATTTTTATATAATTTTCTCATGATGGACAGATAACAAGGATAGTTATAACCCAAAAAAAAAAATAAACAGGCATTAAAACTTAAGAAAAATTTTTATACACATATACACACACAAAATGTGTACAAAAATTCAGAAAATGTTTAAGAATTTTTATCGAAATGCGATTACGTGAAATATTCGTGCTCTGAATATTCAATTTTAAAATAAGAAAAAAACATCAAATAAAAATAAATCTTTTTTTTTCTCCTAAAAGTATACTATACTTTATATTATATACAGAAACATATATATTATATGTACATATAACTGACATTGGTGGTTAACATTCATCTAATGATGATCATTTTTAGTGCATTTTAAAAAAAAAAAATTAAATAATAATAAAAATAAAAAAAAAAACAATTCTTTCTTATTTTATTCTTATTTTCTTTGATTCAAACTCTTCTCTTTATTATTTCCTTCTTTCTTGTTTTTCATGATTTTATTTTTTCATTTTTTTGTTTTTTTTTTAAGTTATCAAAATTATCAACGCAAACTCAACTGTCACAAAATTAGTTTATCTCAATAGGGTTGCCAAATCAATTTAACATCATAGTTTCAGTCTAAATCGAAATACTAGTATAATCAATTACCAATTGGGAGCCTTGGTGGCCTAGTGTAGTGGGTAAAAGCGTATAAAATACTGTAAACGCCGAGGGAGTGTGGATTCGAGTTCCACACGTCGTAAGAGTTATTCCCCCTTACGACATTTACACAGCCACGCCTAAAAGGAAAGCCTGTGTAATTTCCTATTCACATTTATGTGGCAGAGAAATGCATTAAAAAAAAAATAAAAACAAAAAAAAAATTACTAATCATATATATAAATTTGTGTTTGTCTGCGTTGTAAATTTTTAATTTTTATATTCTAATTAAATATTTCCTAAATTGTATGTCTTTAAAGTGGCATTTATTAAAATTAACTGACAGGCAAGTTGAACGTTGGGCTACAGAATTTTTAAACTATACGAACAAAAGAGAAAATTATTTTAATGAGATCAAATTTTACAAATTAAAGAGGTCCAGAATTTTTTTTATCATAGAAATAAAAAAATATATATATATATGTACGTACGTTACATATACTTACATACATATATCCTAAAACATTCAAAAGATTTTTGAACGGAAAAAATTAAAAATATAAAAGTTCAAATCAATAAAATGGATTAAAACAAAAACAACAAAACACCTAAAAACTTATGCAGCTTACTCAAGCAATTTTTTAAAAAATGCAATTGTAAAACTTATCTATGCATTTACTTCGTTCAAATAAATAATCTTATTTGTACATACCTAAAATGATAAGACCATAAAAAGAATATTATAATTTAATTAATTTTTAAATTAACATATTTATTGAAAAGAAATTTTTTTTTTTGTTTTTCAATAATCTTTTTTTAAAAAACAGGTCTCACGTAAAAGTTTTTTAATTTGTTCTAATAACTCGCAGATGATTTCTGTAGAAATTCATTTAAGTATTAGAACAAATTAAAAGTTTAAACAGGAGTTGTCTAACCAATTTTAACATTACAAATACTTACTGATGGGTCTAGTATGTTAAAAAGATAAAACACTCTTAACATATTGTAAAACAAAACACTTTCCTGAAAAACTAAATGTTAATTGTATATAAATGCATTTCTTTAGATATTTTTTAATTTCTTTAAAACTAAAACAAAAAATAATCAAAAACAAAGTTGGCAAACCTATAATTTATAAAAATAATTCAACATTATTCTGTAATGTTTCAATATGAGTATTAAGAAATTTATAAATCACAATACCTACATACTTATATACATATATATATATATATATATGCGTATAAAATTATAAAGATTCTTGTTATTATTATCATTGTTATTGTATATAGTTACTTCAACCAACATTTGATTCCTAACTGTGATGTAGGATTTTATGTTTTTTCTCTTTGTTTTTGGCCAAAAAAAAAAATAAAATAAATAAAAACGCACAAAATGAATGCTAAGCGAACTTCTTCATCATTTTCTAAAGTATCAACAAAAAAAAATGTTTTTAGTAGTTTGACTTGTTATCTATCTCTTATTATTTTGCAATATTCTGTTTATGTTGTTATTGTTGTTAATGTTATTATTGTTGTAGTGGTTGTTCTTTCAAGTCAAATTAATGTTCTTCAATTCTCTCAAAAGAATTGTCATCATCATAATCAAAAGGGGTTCAAATCTTTTAAAACTATATGTATGTATATATATCAATAAACAGTAGCATATATACATACATAAATAATATATGTACAATAAAACAACTGAAATCAACAACTGCAACATTTATTAGAGATATTTGATTATAGTTGTTTTATTATTGTTATCTATTCTGTTCAACGAATTCAATTATATCATATGTTACATACGTAATGGTCATTTTATCTTTAAATTCCACAAAAAAAAAAAAATAAAAAAATTGCAAGAACTGTATAAAGATACAAAAAAAAATATAAAGTTTTTTTTTCCAAAATATTAAAAAAAAAATTATTTTATTATGTTTTTATTGGAGTGGGCTAATTTTAGGTTCTACAAAATTAATTTTAATTTTGTTACTTTAAATAAATTGCCTGAAATAAATTGATTATAACCGAAAATAAATTGATTTTAAATTAAGATTGTTTCTTTGAATATGACAGAAATGAACTCCAAATTGTAATGTGGTAAATTGATAAAAAAAAGAGCGTAGTCTAGACTCGCTCTTTCTAGAATACTTTCTAGAATACTTTCTCCAAAATATTTCTTTTTGTTTTATTGAGTTTTAAAATAAAATAATATCGAAAGGTACTTAAATTTAGTAAGTATGGTATGTACACAGTTTTAATGCGTATCAGATCTAACAAGAATTTGAATAATTTCGGTTCTAAAGCTATATAAAAATATTTTTGCTTTTCATGATTATCTGATCTGATCTGATGATTAAATAAATATAGTGAACCCGCACTTGCTATAGACTGTTCAAACCCATATTTTATATTCATATTTCATAATGATCGAAAATAATCCATCTTCCAACTAATTGTCATTTTAATTCATTACACATGTAAATAAACCTTGTACACACATACAAACCCTTTTACAAAAACATATTTTTATTTTTCATGGACTTGGACACTAAAAATCTGGAAAACGACTTTATCTCTTGTTCGGCTATTTGACCGATTATTATGCTTATATATAAAGATCGATTTTTATACCTTTAGGTATAATAATCGGTCAAAAAGCCGATTGTGTATAAAGATAAAATAATACAATAAAATATTATTATTTTGTTTTCCGTTAACTATTGAATGACACGTTTGTCATTTGATTCAAGCAAATGGCAAATAATAAGTAAATTACCTACGAGTATATATCAATAATAAAAAACTATAAATATATGTATAATAAACAATTACCCAAATGTAAAGAAACTATATCCTTTATACCTTATAACTCATATACAAAATATATAGACAAAACTATGACAGAACTTTTTGAAGTTTATACGAGGTTTCAATGAATATTTATATGTATTTTTCTCTAATCTATTTTTAAATAACAGTTATTTTTTATTTGTGTATACGTGAAATTTTCTAAAATTTACTTTAATTTATATGGCAATAATTTTATCGGAGGGGTGCAACAACACCTAAGGAAATAATGTGTAATACGCCTTATTTTGAATTCGAATAGGACATAAAACTTAAAAGCGAAATTTCACGAATTAGATTTTATTTTTCATTCAAATTCGAAATTAGGCCTATTAGATTTAAAAATATTTTACTTTTGTCCCACTCTAAAGCAAAATAATACTAACATTAAAAGAAAATTGTATTGATTTTATTTTTTTTTTTTTTTTGATAATTGAAAATTCATCAATTCAAGAAGACAGATAACTACAACTGTTTGCAATATTTTCATGTTTGTTGAATTGATTTTCATTATTTGTTCTTCTATTATCTTTTTTTTTTGTTAGATATTTTGTTGTTCTTGTTGTTATTGCAAATGTTGAATAGTAATAGCGGATGCGTGGGATAGTTCTGTCCTAATTTGTTGAATTCGATTTTTGTTTTTTTATTCTCCATGACAAAAAAAAAACAAAAGAATAAAATTTAAGAAAAAAAAAGGTTGCTGAACTGTAATTTTTGTTGCAATGATTATTACTTAATAAATCCTTCGTTTAAAAATAAACACAACAAAGTAAAGAAAAAGGTAAATATATGTATATATATATACTATTAAAAGATATTTTTATATAACCAAAATATAAAAAAAAAGATACATATAGAAATTATGCCCATAAAAATATTTTATTGTATTATTATATTTTGTTTTTATATTTAGATTTTATTATCATATTAATTCTAACTGAAAAATGGAAACTGGGTCATTCTTTTATTGTCAACATTTCAAAAACATATACGAAATCAAGTTAAATAAGATAATTTTATTATAAAGTAGAGATGGTAACTTCTCATTTCACTCAAACTAACGAAAGTTTATAAATTAACAAAACAGAACAAAAATAAGAAAATATATTTAACATACTTATATTAATATGAGTATAAAACAATTAACAAAACTCTTCATTAAAATCTCATCCCTACTGTAGTAAAACATTCATTTTCAAATTTTTTGACAAAATAATAATATACGCACATTAAATAAAGAGAATTTAAAACAGAGATCTAATAAAGTTAATTAACCTTTCAGAAATTATAAATGTATAGAGAAAAATAGCTCCACAATTAATATTAAATATAAGTAACAAAAGTAATTATTTATATAATTATTAATAAACTTCACATAGCAATCACATGATGTTGTGTTTTAACATTTTTCATATATAATTTTATTTTTAATTCTAATAAAATTCACCGCGGAAATATAAATTGCTTTAACTCGTCACGTTTATTAAAAGAATATTAATGACAAGATTTTCTTTTCAACAAGTTTTTTTAAAAAAAAAAAAAAACAAAAATCAATTTACTTTTAATTACCATATTTAATATTTTCGTCTTTATTTTGTTATTAGAATTTATATTATCTTTTAAAAAAAACCGTTAAATAAAAAAAAATTCAGAACCGGAAAAGGAAATATTTAATAGCGGGTCAACTACTTAAAAGGTAGTTACTTAAAAATGTATTAAAAGAAAATGAAATAAGCTTTCAAATAATTTTTATACATATATATGTATGTACTATAAATTTCATACCACGTCATTCACATTATACTAAGAGTTTCCGATAATTAAAAGTACATACATTTCTTACCACCTACTATTACAATTTTTCTATGTTATATGAATTCAAATAAATTGAATTTAAAATCTATGCAAGTTCTTGTAGAAACTAAATTACGTTCCACAATGTTCCTTTTTTTAAAAGAAAAAAATATTGTATGAAAATATTGCATAATATTAGGCGATCACAATTATAGATTTATGAAAATATTGTTTTCAATAAATAAAAAAACAAATTTTTTTATATATCTTTTTATAGAAAAATTAAAAATATAAATAGGTAACTAAATTTAAATAAAAATTTTTCATTTTATTCATTTTTTTAACTTTATTGTATTGCAAACTTTTGACAACAATAACTTTTTAAAGAGTATCTCCCATAGCTCTTAACATCATATCGCTGACAACAACATTTTGTGATGTACCCAAAACATATAAAATAGCTTCAGATATATCTTCTGGTTTTAGTACCATTAATTGTTTTTCAACTTTATTATGGACTTCAGTTAACATTTCCTTTTCAATTAATGATGGACTGATATTCTATTATTTAACAAAACAAAAAAAACAAAAATTAAATAAATTAAATTTAAAATAAATAAAAAGACATATAAGTAATAAGTATACTTACAGTAACTTTAATTTTAGTTCCCATTTGTTCTAATTCTTGTCTTAAAATTTCATTTACTGCCATCATACATTGTTTTGTTGGACAATACATATTATGTGATATACCAGTATGTGACATCATTGGAACTCTATGTCCATCCATATCATTAATTATAATTAAATGACCGTTAACATTACGTTGTTTCATTATACGAATAGCTTCACGATTACATATAATAGTTGCCATTACATTTAAATCAATATATTCACGAAGCCATTTAGTATCCATTGTTGCTAATTGTCCTTGATGAAAAACTTTTACATTATTAATTAAAATATCACAACCACCTAAAGTTTTTTCAATCCAAACAAAAGCTGCCAATATATCACTTTCATTTTGAAAATTAACTTTAATACAATGAAAACGTGTTTGAAGATTAACTGGTAATGTGGCTTTTAATTTTTCAAGCTGTTCCATTTTCATATCTAATCCAACAACAATAACATTATGTTTTATCAAATCACGAACAATTACAGCACCAATAGATGAGCATGCACCAGTAATAACAGCAACACAATTTCCCCAACGTTCCATGATTAAGTAAATGTATTATAAACCTGAAGAATTAACTTTGGAAGATACTCGAAGTTGTAGTTGCAACAAATGAATGCTAATAATACACCAAAAATTCGTTTCTTTTATACAAAAATTTCTATAATCGCTTTTAAATATACGTGCAAACAAAATCAGTTACTTTCAAATTTCATATTACTTAATTTCTCTGATAAATTACTTAGAATAATTTTTTTTTTTAATTAATATAATTTTTTAATTACCTTTATACTTTTTCTTTATTTTCATTTTTAGATAACCTTTAATTGTTGGTTGGTTGAAAATTTCAAAATATTCTTTATCAAAATGTAAACAATGGATTTCTCCTTTTGAACTTGATTAACTTGGAATACGTGCAACAGATGATTCTTAGAAACAAAACAAAAATATTTTACAATAATTTAAAGATTATTCATCATCATAGTAGAACTGTGCCTGCAAACAATAGGATTAAAATTTATTAGGATAATAAAAGTTATATATTAATATTAGCAACTTTAGATTGAAGAACAAATTTAAGTTTAGGTTTCAAATTTTTTATCAAGGACAATTAGTCAAATGTATATTAAATTAATTCGTTATGATATAAATATATACAGAGCAATGATACAGGTGTGACCTATGTGAAATATATATATTTATATAACATATAGTGTTAATTCGTCTCGTATTAATTTAAGTATTACTTTATTTAAACATTTTTGGAATTAAAGCAAATAATGTTTCCTCAACAAAATATATCATAAATAAATATGTATCTATAAATATATATATATAGATATATGTATAAAAAAGCCACTTAGACAAATTAATTATTATTATATCACTATAATTTTATTTAATGGAAGTGACATAGGGTTATCTCAAAAATAAAATAAACAAAATATTATTTTATATTTAAATTAAGGTAATAAACTTATTAAGCTTCTTTAGATATTTTTTTTATTCCGGAATTGTAGAAATTGAATTTAAATAAATGCTAAATAAATAGAAATCCAGAAACAAATTTCAAAGTTTTATTTTATTAAAATTGTTAATCAAAATTACACATTTAGGATACTTTATTCAATTATTCAATATCTTTACTATTGTTTTTATTAATTTTTTTGAAAAAAAAAAAAAAATTTAAACTTAAATAATTTTCCACCGCACAAATTGTACTCAATAGTAAATTTCAGCTCTTCTTCATTTTCTTCTTCTTTAAAAAATTCTTTATACGAAATTAATTTTTTTCTCCAATTGGTTTTATAATAATTTCATGAATTTGTACATGAGGTGGAGTACCAAGAGCATATATTATAGAACTGGAAATATCTTTAGCTTGTAATAATGGCTGTACTTTTTCACCTTTTTCTTTCTTTTCTTTAATTATTTCTGTATCAGTTAAACCAGGACTGATACTCTAAAATAAAATAAATAAATTATTAATATATGTATTGTTATATTTTAATAAATATTAAAAACTCAACTGTAACTTTAACTTTTGTTCCCAAATTATGAAATTCTTGACGATAAATTTCAGTAATAGCTGAAATTGCATGTTTTGTTGGTGGATAAATATTATATGAATGATTTTTTGGCATAATTGGTACATGATGACCAACAACACTATTCATTAAAATAATATGACCATTAACATCTCTCGTTTTCATACTATCAAATGCTTTACGTGTACACATTATAACACCCATAATATTAATATCAATTGTTTTACGTGCTGTATCAGCATCCATTGTTGCTAAATATGGTCCAGTTGGAAATACACCAGCACCATTTATTAATATATCAATACCACCAAACATTTTTTCCATCCATTTAAATGCATATTCAACTTCTGATTCTTTACTAATATCTAAAGCTAAATAATGAAGACGTTGTTGTTTTTCACGTATTAAAGTTTGTCGTAATTCTTTAATACGTTCAACACGTCTTGCTACAGCAATAACTATCATACCAAAATCTATTAAATCTTTAACTATTGTTGTACCAATAGTTGAACTAGCACCAGTTACAACCGCAACACGACCCTTCCAACGATCCATTATTATATTTATTTAAAATGTAGAAAATCTTTTGTTTTTTTCTTTTGGTGATCTAAACAGTATGAAAACCGAATTAAAACTGCGAATTAAATTTTATTTTAAAACTAATTTTATGATGAAATTAGTAAAAAAATTAAAATTTAATAAAACTATGATTAAATTACTATAAATAGGTATTACTTTTAAATAAACAAAAAATATATAATATTATGTATATAGAAAAATAATATTTTGTTAATAATATATAGAGCCGTCAAAGTTCAATAACATTCCATGTGTAAAATAATTAAGATTTTAAAAGACAAATCAACCAAATATGGTTGGAATTAAGGGTGAAACCATTTGCAAAATATAGAATATATGTATTTCAAATTTTCATATTTCAATAAAAATATATTTAATATAATATATAATCAGATACATGAGTATGTACATGGAAATATTTTGTATATTTATTTAAAAATTTTCAATTTAAGAAAAAATTTTTGGTAGAAAAAAAAAGAATTTAATACATATGTTGTCCGACGTTCATGACATATCATAATTAAATCATAATTTATACGGTAATTTTATAGTTAGTATGGTTGAATAAATTCTGAAATTAGGCTTGAAATTATTTTATTGTCTTTTTTCATTTTGAATGAATGATTAGAAACTCAAAAAATATCTTATTGACTTAGTCTATATATATTCAATTTAAATGATCGCAGTACTATCCATTTCAAAGAATAGTTTGCCAGTTTTCAAAGTTTTGTCATTATAATTTTAAAAATTAATTTTCAAATTATAGAATGTAAAAAAAAAAAATAACTAACAAATTACATTTTCTTTTCATATAATTATTCTAATTTTAAATGTAAAAATGATCAGAAAACGAACAATACAAATAATTTTGATTCAGGACTCGTATAATTAATTAATTAAAAAAAAAAAAAATTAATAAATTCGACTATATATTTTATTCATAATCATTATAGTCAGGGTTGTATACAATTTCAAGGTAAGAATTCTATAAAATTATTTAAAAGCTACCATATTGATAAATCCGAACAAAATAACAAATTTCTTAATCATTCAAATCACCAGATATTGAACTGGAAGATTCTATATATACCATTACTTAATTATTTTTCTTTATATTTTTCTTGTCATTCTATTGTCGATTTTTTTTGTTTTTCTATTTCTTTTTTTTACGAGGGTTGGTGCAAAACTCGAAAGTCACCAAGAGGAACTGCACGTGCTTTCTCAAGGTAGTGTTGGACTTTAACCAACCAAAACCACCCCTCTTTTAAAACCAAACTTTAGGATGGAACCTTTAATACGAATGCACAGTTTGGTTTTGGGGATAGGGATGTGGGAAAGATAATTGGGAAATTTGGATTATGGGGGATAGGTAGGAAAATTTTGAGGGACATTTTGAAGAAAGATGTTGATGTTCTTCTTAAACTTAAGTAAATCGTACACATAAGAATTACCAACTTTAGGGAGCACATGCGATGGTATATGGTTCCATAGGCGGGACGTGCGCATGACAAACGAATTTCCATAAGCTGTATTTTGCCATCTTGAAATCTCTACATGGTAGGGATGAGCTTCTGCTGCCCGCCTTGTTTCTCGCTTTAAAACTTTGAGCGGAGGCATTAACTGTTGTAATTTATTCGAGCAGGTGTTAATCCCTACGAGATATCTATAAAACAAGGTTAGTGACCCAACTGTGCGACGATGACTGAGTGGAGTGAGCATTGAAGTTACACTGAGGTCGTTGATAAGACGAATAGCTCTATTTTGCACATTATCTAGGTAACCCAGCGCTGTTTGAGGGCCTGCAGCCCAAATGTGTGCATTATACTCCATTTTCGGCCGAATGTACGTTTTATAGATATTGAGAAGATCAGATGCAGAAAAGTAAGTTTTGCAGCGATACAAGATGCTCAGTTTATGCTAATTCGCATATCTAATTCATTGGTATTTCAATGTTAACAGACAAGACAACAGATCATATATTCGATCTTAAAAAACTTATTTGCAAAATTAAATCAATTAATGAATTTATCAACCCTGAATTTTCATTATTTTAAGTTACTATTGTATGAATATTTTTATTTTAAACTTATATTATTAAAAAAAATATATATAGAATATATTTGTTAAAAGACTAACTAAATACTTTAACACTTGAATGATTTCAGTTGTCGACAATTGATCAAAAACGAAAAGAAAAACCAAAAAAAAAAACACAAAAAGAATATAGCAATAATTTAATCTATATATTAACGATCAATGATTATTTGGAATATTTTCAAAATTTAAATATAAAAATCTGATATCATAGGAAAATTTTAAATAAATTTCATATAAAAAATATTATATACATATACATTTTATATAATACATATAAAACAAATTAGAAAAAATATGAATTATGATCACTTTGTATAATTTATTGAAAAATATCACGTCTCTTTTTTTTAATTCAATTCAATGTATTTTGTTAATTTTTTTTTTTTTTGTTTTAAAATAAAAATTATTATTTGTATAAAATATTTATTTTAGTAATAAATTCAATGTTAATTTTAAATATATGCATGATAATTTTAAATAATGCATGAGTTATTTTGAAAAGGACAAATAACATTAGAATCAAAAATACAAAATTATAGACAATACAATAATTACAATTATAGAAACTTTTACTAATTATGTATGTATGTAAGAAGGAAATAAGGATAAGGAAATTAAAAGTATCTAACTTTCTATCTAATTGAAATTAAAAGTATATACCTACTCATATTATAAATCGAAGTCAAAAGACAAAAGGTAAATGCAAAATGTAACATTTGATGGAATAATTAAATTTATTAAATCACAACTTTTATTTTTTATGAGCCAGAAGACGAATGTTATAAATCATACAACACTAATTATTTATTCAATAAATTAAATATTATTTTAAAAAAAAGGTAAAAAAAACATTAATAACAAAAATAAAAAATACATTTTTCCTCTTCTAATAGAACTTTAATGGAATGAAAAACAAACAACAAAAAAAAATAATAAGTAAAACTTTTCTTATATTCAAAATAGGTTAAGGAAAAATGAATTTTTACTATCAGGTAAAATAAAATCAAAAAACAAATAGAATAAGTAAATAAGGCAGAATATAAACCAACGATTTTTAACGGCGTACATTTCCAAAGGATAATACAAACTGTTTAGAATTGTGACTATGCACCAAAATTTGAAAATTTCATATAATAAGAAAAAATATGAAAAATAAAGAGAGACTTTCTTGAATTTTAAGGGACCTCTACATAATTAAAAAAAAACCATTAACACTTATAAAATTATAAAGTTGGAACTGAAAGGCAAAAATTCGTTATATTTTAGAAAAATTTGTACAGGTGCCTAAGTTACAGGTGTTTAAAAAAAGCAAAATTTCAATTTTTAAGTCTTAATAGCCCTTAACAGTGATACAAAAAAAATGTTCTGATACAACTTAAACTAATTCTAAAAGATCTTTCTTCTCTTAAAATTTTAAGATTGTAACTAAAAGTGTGACGGTGTTGTAAAGGAAGAAAAATCTTGCAAAATTTTGTATTCACATATCGGTAAATTTAAATAGTAAATTGCAAAACAATATATTTGAAAATAGGGCTTTTTTGTAATTTTGGGGAGAACTGTAACTTCGTAACGCTATATAACTAAGAAAAACCGTAAACACAAGTAAAAATATATTATAGGAGCTTTAATTTTTATGTCTTACAGAAGAAAAATTTGTATATACAGATAGATGCCTAAGTTACAAGCGTTTAAAAATAGCGAATTTTGAATTTTTAAGCTCTAATAACTGTTGGGGGTGGTACAAAAAAATTTTCTTAGGAAACTTATACTAATTCTAAAACTTTTCCCTTATCTCAAAAATTCTTGTCCCTGAATGAAGAAACAAAATAAAGAAATAAAAATCATGTAAAATTTGATTAATGGCAAACTTAAATACTAAATTTAAAAAAAAAAATGTATAATTTTGATATTGATTTATAAAGATAAAGAAAAATCCTGTCGAATGGCGTTGTTAAATTGAAAAAATGTTAGGCACAATTAAAAATATATATGAGATATATAGAGATATACACAATTAAAACAAAGAGCTTTATCAAAGTTTCATGGGCTGTAAGCTCCATAATAGATTAGGCTACACGAAAAAGTTGTTCTACAACATTATTTTTTTTATGAGACCTACCCCTGGTTAAAATTTCATTGATTTATTTTTAAAGGTGTAGATGTTTTGTAAACAGACGGACGGACGGACACTTGAAACTTATAGGCACATTTTTTAAAAAATTTTTTGGAAATGTGTTAAAAATGAATTAAAGCTTAAGAAAACAAATAATATCCACAGTTCAAATTAACAAAGGACTAAAGCTACTGCAAATATTCATGTATCCCAATACCTATTAGCTAAATACACACAACAGATTGCTAATATTTTATTTAAAATTAGTATTCTCGTACTAGTTTACACAATTATTTTATAAAGGATCAACATGTCAGTAATAAAAAATAATGAATAATAAATATTAAATAAATCTTATTTTTACTCCTGTTGATATCTTTTTTATAAAAACAGCAACCTTGAATAAAAAGGAAAAAAGTTAATATTATTTACATATAAATTTGTCACATATTTTGTATCACAAATATTATTAGATACCCACAAAAACATTTGCCAAGAATAAAAATTTTCAGACATATATGAAAAAAAACACAAAACAAAACGTTAAACTAGTGGGCGAAATAATTTTCACTTCAACAATAAAAAATAACACAAAAAAAAATTGTTTTTAAATACTGTATTGCTTAAATGGATCAATACATTACTTAATAATTTTTGTTTAAGAAAATTCTTGCCAAAAAAATATTTTCTTTTCCAATAATATCTTTGATTATTCATAAATTGTATGCTGACAATAATTTATGACCTTGTATGCTAGTTGAATGCATTAATATGACTTAAATTAATTTTTACAAATGTCAATATAGAAAAGGTATCTAAATTCTCATTTCTCTATAAAAAAAAAAAACAAGAGTTAATAAATTTTAAAAGTCTTAAAAATTTAACAAAGATTAAAAAGTAAATGAAATATCAAAAAATAAAAAAATAACTCATCTCTATAATCAGCTTACTAAGCAAAGACTTTATTGAAAAGTTCCTAAAAGTATGTAAAATTACAAATAAAAAAAGAATGTATTTTAAAAATATACAATTATAAATGAAGGTTTAGGTATTCTTCAGTTTTTTTTTTATTAGGGTTGGTGGAAAACTCGAAAGTCACCAAGAGAAACTGCACGTGGTTTCTCAAGGTAGTGTTGGTATTTAACCAACCAAAACCACCTCCCTTTTGGGATTATGTGGGATAGGCAGGAAAATTTGGACGAATATTTTGAAGAAAGATGTTAATGTTCTTCTTAAACTTAAGTAAATCGTACACATATGAATTACGAAACTTTAGGGAACACATGTGATGGTATATGGTTCCACAAACGGGACGTACGCATAACAAACGAATTTATTTCCATAAGCTGTATTTCGCCATCTTTATAACTATTCATAATAGAGATGAGCTTCTGTTGCACTCCTTGTTTCTCGTTGGAAAATTTTGTGTGGAGGCATTAACTGTTTTATTTCAAAAACAAGTGTTTAAGAATGTGGCTTATTAAGCGAGGAAATGTGTATTCAAATCCTTCTTGCTACGAAATATAGTGTAAATATATATAATATAAACTAAATAAATAATATAAGTGTATAAGTTAATAATAACATTCAATCTATATTGGTCTTTACAATTGATGCTTTAATAAGCAGAATTTATCTTATGTGACATGTAATATTGAAATAAGTAAATAAATAAATATATAAATTAAAAGGCTTGGGTTCCAAATTCCAAAAAAAAAAATTCGAAGTTTCAAAATTCGAAAAAAAAATTTCCCTTAAAATAAACTCAAAATTGAATGGGGAGTGCTAAATTGTGCTAAAAAAAAACCCACAAAAACAAGTTATTGGAAGTTTCATTTTGTAACCAACTATAAAATGGCTCCTAATTTTTTTTTTAGATACATATTTCAACAACAAGGCATTTAAAATAGTGAGGACTACCACCCCGTAACTCCCATATATTTTTATAAATAATCTGTAAAATCGTGTAATCCTGATTTTGTAACCAACTTTAAAATATTTCCTAATTATTTTTTTACCAATGTATTACAAATAATTGGGGCTATCGCCACCAAATGCCCGCTTTTATTTTTACACAGTAGAGACTCCCTCTCCCTCTAATCAAATTTTTAAAATTTGAATTTTGAAAGCTTGCTAAAAAAAATATCAAAATATCATCAATCTCAAATAATACTTTTCATTTTGTGGATTTTTTTTCAATATTTATATGGAATTTTTTTTTTTTGTTTTGAAATTAGAAATTTTGAAGTTTTTTCATTGTTTGAAAAATTTCGAAACTTGGATCCATTATTTTATTATCCTATATGTAATATATAATTCTAATCTCTAAACTACACATAAATTTAAAAAAAGAATATAAAAATTATTTTAAAAAAAAAAATTTATTTATTTAAATTTCATTATGTAATATTTATAATTTTATCTTTCAAAGTACAACAATTCATCAATTCATCATTCTTTTATTTCTCTCTTACAAAACCAAAATAAAATTATAAATTATAAAATAAAATGAATACAATATCAATCATTTTTATATAATACACAAAAAAAAAAAAATGTTTAATAACAATATTATTAATACATTTTGTATATATATTTAACAGTCTCAAAAACTACTTTTAAATACAAATAAACTCTCCTTTTAAATATACTGATGAAGTTAAAATTGTCTAATGCATGCACACCTATAATTCTAAATCAATGCTATTGAATTTTTTTTTTTTTTTTTTTTTTGTTTTTGTCTAAGCAACTGACATTTTAGGTGGTTTAACTACAATATCATCAACTTTAATATATTCTGGTGTTGCTAATGCCATTACAACAGCATCTGCAATATCATTTGCACGTTGTTGTTCTTCTTGTTCTACAAGTTTTGTACATGAATCAGTAATTAATGTTGTACGTCCAGCAGATGGTGTTATTGTCTATATATAAAAAAAAATAAATAAATAAAAAGAATTGGATTATTTTAACTTAAAAAATTAATTATTAATAAATTATTAGTTAAATCAATAATAAAAAATTATTTTAATTTAAGAAAAAAATTAATAACTAAAATAATCATTATATATAGTTATTATGTATTTATATAACAATATATCTATAATATATAGATTTATATTTTTTTTTTTTAATTTTAAAATATAAATTTTTGTAAATTTATATTTTAAATTCTTCAACTTTGACTTTAAATTTGTTTTGAATTGTTTTTTGAATCGCAAAAAAAAAAAAAAAAAAACTAAGACGACATAATAAATTAATTGACGTCATACATATTTTTTTTTTATCCTATTATATTAATTTTTTTATTTTTTACTATTTAGTTGCGTACACATTTTTTTGAAAATAAGTATTTAAATTTGATATAAATTTCAAAATTAAATAAAAAAATTACATAATATAAAATGTATTATAAAATTAATCAAGCTTATATTCAAAATTTTCTAATACCACATTTTTTTAATCATAAAAATTGATCAGTACTGATACTATTAATGATTAATGATATTAAGTTACTAATAAAATAATCATTTTTTTTTTTTGTAAATGAGCATTTTTTAATCAAAATCAAACTTCACGGTTTTGGTGAAACAAAAACTTATAAAAAAAAAATTATTATTTGATTGGTTGGTGCAATAGAGCCCTGATATTAAGTACATACATACATATATCTAGCAAAATCTTTAACAAAATTTTAAAATTAAACATTTAATCAGTTCTAAGTCTATTCAGATGGAATAGATCTGATTTAAACCTTTAATCAATTTTGAAATTTCACTTGAAGATCAACGAATAACATAATTTATCCTTAGAGTTGAACAGAATAACTATATTTTTTTTTTAATTTTTAAGTTTTGAAAATTTTCTTTTTTGTCATCAAGTAATTTATTTAAATTTTATAAAAAAAAAACGTTCTCAGACAAAAAAAAAAAATAGAACAAAAAAGTTAAAGGAATATTAATGACTAATGAGTCAGAAAGAATATTAACAAAAAACAACAAAAATAGAAAAAAATTAATTTTTTGACAAATTTTAAATTTACTGACTAAATGAATCATTATTATTTGTATTATGTTATATGAATAAGTATTAGATGAAAATTATTATTGCGTTAGGTCAAGGTTAATAAATATCTTTTTTTATTTTTTTTTTTAAATTTTTTTTAAAAAAATAGCTATTTTTTTCTTTTTTTAAAATTTTAAATTATTTTATTAAAAATTTGTATACAGTTTTTTCTGGTTTATGATTTTTTAATTCAACTCATGAAATGAACTCATGAAAATTATTTTATCCTTAATTCTTTCATTATTTATTTTTTTACTTATGAAAAAAAAAAAAATATTTGATTATTCAGTATATAAAGTACAAATTTGATAATTGCTTCATTTAATAATAGCCAAACCTTTCATTCTTGTATGTAATTTAAAATTTATATTGTATATAGTCGCTACAATTTGTAAACTCAGTAATTGCATTAACTTAAAATTTCAACCTCAATAATTGCATTAATTTTTTTTTTAATTTTCTCATTTAAATGTTTTCTTATTTCTTTCCAGAAAAAAAATTTTTTATTTTATAATTTTGATACAATATTGTAAATCATATAAAGAAATAAAATTCTGATTAAATATAAATACATATATGTATTCGATAAAAATCTTGATTTTGAAATTATAATCATTAAATACGTATTTCATAATAATTTCATAAAAAATTTTTTTTTAAGTTTTACAAAACAAAAATAAAAAAAAAACAAATCAAAAAAAATTGTTGACAAAATATCAAAAATAGAACATTTTTGTTTTGAAATGTATTACGATTTTGGATAAGTTACGGTTTTTCCTTAAATAATATTTGTACAAACTGTATTTTTTTATAAATTGGCGAGACATCACATAAAATTTGAAAACAAATAAATTAAAGGAGCCTCTATAGTACTATTAGATAGTGTTAGGACAAAATTTATAAACAAATAAATAAAGGATATAATTTTATTAAAATTCATAATTTCATAAATTTCGATTATTAAATTATTTAAAATTTTCCATTTTAAAATTTATTAATAAAAAAGTTACTTACCGTTATTTGAACATTAGTACCCATATTACGAAATTCTTGTCGATAAATTTTTGTCAATTCAGTAACAGCATATTTTGATGGTGCATAAATATTATAACTACGATTTGGTATATTTATTAAATGATCTGGCATTAAATTATTTACCAAAAATACATAACCATTAAATTTACGTTTTTTCATACTTTTAAATGCTTCTTTCGTACAATACATTATACTCATAACATCTGTATTCATATTAAAATCAACACAACCATTTACAACAATACCAGCATTATTTATTAAAACATCACAACCACCCAATTGTTTTTCAATCCAATCGAAATTATTTTTAACTTCTATTGGATCTGAAACATCACATTTTAATAAATATAAATTATCTTGTAAATTTTTTGATAATTGTGATTTTAATTTTTCTAAACGTTCTAAACGTTTTTCAATAGCAACAACTTTTAATTTTGCTTCTAATAAATATAAAACAATTGCTTGGCCAACTTGTGTTCCAGCTCCAGTTACAACTGCAATACGATTTTCCCAACGTTTAATCATTTTTTTTTTTTCAATAAAAAAAAATTTTTTTTTTTAAATAAATAATTTGTTTTTAAATATTATTTTTAATTTTAATGAATTTCTTCGTTTCTTTTCTTCCTTGTTTACTTTTACTTTTACTTTTACTTTTTATTATTAGTCACTTCAACTGTCTTCAACAAAATATTTCAATCAACTGAGTATTTAAGTTATTTTGATCGACTAATAAAATATTTCAAATTTAAAAAAAAAACAAAATAAAATAAAAGAAAAATTTAATGGAAAATGGAAAAATATTTAAGTAAAAAATTCCGTGGGCGAAATTTCGATTTTTCTTTTTTATCTTTATGAAATATTTTTATGACAAAAGAAAAAAAAAATTTGTATGTTTTTATTTTTTTTTTTTTATATAAATTTGCACTTACTAACTAAACAAAGATGAACAAATATTTTCTTACTAAACTTGGAAATTCTTTTGAAGAAAATAACAAATAATGATTCATTAAAAAAAATGAAAGAAATTTTATTAAGTCAATTAGTAACAACTGATTTGAGGAAATCCCTCATTTAAATAAAATGCAATTTGTAAATTTAATAAAATAAAATATGTATTAAATATATTTTTAAAAATAGAAAAATCCAGAAATTTCTTCATTAAATTATTTTAAAAAAAATGCGAAGAATGTAATAAAGTTTTTTGGAAATTGGCATGAAATTAAAGAAAATGGTTTTTAAGGAATAACAGTTGAATAAAAGACAGGTTTCATATAAAAAAATTTAAGAAAATTTATTTACTTGCATTAACGTAGACTACAACTATAATTGTAAGTTTTTAATAATAGTTATATTTTTATAAGGTTTTTATTTGAATAGTTGCTAAATAAAAATTTAAAGATAAATTATAATTATTATTAATATTAATATTAAATTGTATAAATTACACCCCTGAACATATGCAATAAATTTATGAAAGTATGAAAATAAAAGTTAATTGGAAATTCCAAAATAAAAATAGTATACTGAAAAAAAATAAATCACTTTTACATGTTAAAATTTAAAACTAGAAAAACTTTTTCTTTGTAGATTAGGATAAGAATAAACAAAATAAAAGTTTAAATAAAACAAAAAAAAAAAACGGGTGATTAATCACATACCGTAATAGCGTAATAAAGGAGTGTAGGTTTAAATTTTGAACAGATCGCAAACATTCAAAATGGAATTACAAGAAAAATTACTGAAAAAAAAAATAATAATTCCCATATATCAATCTTTTTTTTTTCTTTTTTTATTTATTTATTTATTTATTCAATTATAACTAAACCTAAAAAAAAGATTAGGTACAAAAAAAATGGTTATAATTTCTCAAATTAATTATTTAGCTTTAAAAATAAGAAAATTTTTTTTTCGCTAATCTTAATCTAGTCTTATATGAAATTATTTAAGAGTAAATATTTTTTGAATATCTATTTAACAATAGAAGTTTTTTTTCTTTTTTTGCTTTTTGCTTTCTTTTTTTTTTTTATAAAAACCAAGATTATATTATTATATCAATCAATCCTTAATTTTGGTTTGTGGTTTTTGATAACCATCTCCATCTGTTTCCGGTATAATGGGTTATAATCATCCTAACTGTAAAACAGTATAATCACTGATGGAAAGAACTTATAGAAAGAGAAGAGAAAGCGAACATTTTAAGAATTTAAAAAAATACAATGCTCAATAGTCATTTGATATAATAAGCATTTTTTTCGGCCAAATGAAACAGAACGTCATTTAAACTATTATAAAAAAAAATTAATTTGTTAAACCAACACAAATGCTAATTAATTTAAATCTATCATTTTATTCTACTTTTTTATAAATTTTTAAATTTCGAATAAATGTTTCATACTATTTATTTATTTTGCTAAAAAGTCCTAAAAAGAATTGCGTCGTTATTTTAACTTTTTATTTATTTATATTTAAATTTATTTCATAATTTTCTTTTTTTTTTCGCATTTTTCATTTATTTATTTTTTTTTTTTTATGACGAGTCAACAGATAAATATTTTTGAATTTTATTTTATTTTCAAAGTCACTGCCACTTGTTGTTGCTGTTTTTTTTTTTTTTTTTTTTTTGATTTTCTAAATATAACCTGAGAAATACGTAAAATATTTTCTAAATATTTTAATTTATTTTTGATGGAACAACTGTTAATTATTAGGTCACAATTATTTAAATATGAATAATTATACTTGTTTATACATGTATATATGGATGTATTAAAACACCCCCATGGATGTATTAAAACATGCTATAATTTAAAATAAATAAAACAAATAAAAAAGGGAAAATTTCATATTTTTAAATCCTTTGATAATATCTTTACGATCAATCGTCATTATTGTTTAATAAAAAAAAAAAAACTAAATAAAATAAGTAGTATATTGTAGTGTAAAACCATTTACGGAGAATTATCAATCAAATTGCACGTTACAGTACTTACCCGATTTTCAATTTTACTTTTAGTTTTATAAATAAATACCTATATATTATTACATAAATATGTATATACTTTTTAATTCAATTATTATTAATATTTGAATTTAATTAAGATATCGAAATTACAAAATTTTCGTATTTTCATCAAAATGTAAATGAAAATAAGAAATTCATTTATCTTTATAGATCAAAAAGAAATTTTTTAAAAACAATTATAAATCCCACACGAATATTATTTCCGGCGCCAACTCAATTTTAAAGAATTTAATCTTTCAAAATTTCTATTTTATTTTATTTTTTCTTTTCTTTTGTTTTTTTGCAATAAATTCTTGAAAAATTGAATTAACATGAAACAAAACAAGTTAATAAAAATGCTGTCAAAGTACAAATACATTATTACATATTGTATTAAAAATAAATTTTGCAATTTATAAATTTATTGAAAAATAATTTAATTTTTTTTTTTTTTTATAAAATAATAAAAATTTTTTTAATATTGACTAATATAATTAACAAAAAAAATTTCGTCGAGACTATAAATTAAAGGCATACATACATACATATGTTAAAAAATGCTTACGTTTAAAAACAATTAAATTCTTTTACATATTTGAAAATTAAATTATTTATTTTTACAGAAATAGACCACAGTGATTTTAAAGTTTTTGAGGTATAGTTTATAATTAATAATTTAATTTAATTAGCAATTTACATTTAAGCTCTTTCTTTGCTATATTCACCGATGTTCACAAATCACAAGTAATGTCTACTAATAATATTACTAGTAATATACATAATACTAATATATAATACTTATATAATACTAATAATATATACTAGTAATATTCACCTATGTTCACTTTCTTGTGGCAAAACTAATTTCTTTAAGAATCTTTTCTTACTCCACTGTACCAATGAGTACATATAATATATATTATATGTACTCATTGACTGTACTCTTATGATTTTTTAATAGTCTAATGTCTAATTGGTTGTAAATTAATTAACACATAAAATGGAAGTAAAAATTTACAATTTTTTTTCAATTATAATTAAAATCTATTCAATTACATTTTTTTTATTTTTAAATTACAAAAACTTGAATAAAATTATAATTAATTAATTACGTATATTTAATTTTTACATAAATAAAGAATTTAAATCTAAAATTTACAATAAGTAAAGGAATTATTTAATATTGGCACCAAGCAGTTAATGTACCCACGATAATTGATTTTAATATTATAAACATGACAAGAAAAAAAATTTTTTGATTTAAAAATACATAATAATAACAATACAAGCATTTATTTCTAATTTTAATATTTAGAACTTATATAATTTTATATAAACATACATTGATTTAGAATATTAAACAAATATTATAACCATTTTACTTACAATAATAATTCAAAAGAAAAAGGGAACTGGGATCAGTGGAAGCAATCCACTGGAATAAAGCGCAAAATCCTTTTCAGGTTCCAAGTATTCTTAAAAACATTTTAATAAATTCATTTGTTAAAATATTAGACAACCAATTAATTTATCGCTATTGCCAATAATACTTTTTTAAAATAAATATATTCACACTTTTACAAAAACATTTCCTCATAATCAGTTTGTTTTGTATCTATTTTCAAAATACCTTCATTTTGTTTAACAAATGATTTCTAAAATAAAAGATTTATTCTTGTAAATAATATTTTTAAAAAAAATGTTCAAAGTTATACCAGTCTAATGTCATTTGAAACACCTGTAAATCCAATTCTCAATGTAAGAGGTTGAAAACGACTCTGTTTTAACAAAATTTGTATAACATCCTTAATAAATTCATCGTTGTAATCTTTTCTTCGCGATATATCAATAAATTCAATATTTGGTGATTTACTTATAAGTTTTAATAGGGAATCTTTGTTCATTTTAACGCCAGGTACATTAAAAATTTTTAAATTTTTCAAATTTGAAAAATTTTCTATAGATTTATCTGCATCATAAAATTTAGCTAATGGTAAATCTAATTGTTTTAGATTTTCTAACTGTTTTATAGCATTTACTTTAACTGGACTATGACTAAAATAAGTAATTTTTAAAGTTTCTATTTGATTTTTTTTATTTTCAACTAGTTTACAAAATAAAATGTCAGTGTTATATATTGTTCTATCATCGATTGTTAAATGTTTTAATGCTTTCAATTGAGTTATCATATAAAATTCACTTGTTGCATAGTTTGTACTTATTGTAAGAGTTTCTATTTGATGTAAATTATCAACTATTGCTTTAAATGAAAGAGAATTTAAAAGCAAACAACGATTAATATTGAGTTCTTTTATTTTAATAGTTTTGGAACACATTTTAATAAAATAGGCAGGTAATAAATAATAACACGAATTCAATATAAGAGTTTTTAGATTTTCAAACTTTTCTAAGTGTAAACCACTGACATTGTCATTATCTGTTAAATCCAAATATTCAATAGATGAAATATTTGAAAGTAATTTTACTATATCATCATTAAGTAAACAGTTCTTTAATTCTAAATGGTGAATTTTTGGAAGATTTTTTGAAACTTTGTACAATGAATCTAATGAATTAAATTTTGTCGAATCTAGTTGTAGTTTAAGTAAATTCGGACACAATTTTAAAACGAAATGTATAAATCGAATAAAATTTTTTCTTGAAAAACCAGAACTAATTTTTATTCTTTCAATAAAATTACCAATTTTTAGTAAACCTGCAAATATAAAATATTCAATAGATTATTTATAAAAAAAAAAAGTAGTAAAATTATTACCTTGTCGGAAATCCATCAACGTTAAAGATTCCTTCAAATCAATATAAATGGATTTTTTTGATTTATAAAATAATCTAAAAATATTGTCTAATCTCTTACAAAGATCAGACAATTGTACCTGTTCTTTGAAAGATATATATTCAAATACTGAGAGTAAACAATCGTCATTTAAATTCAAAATAGAATAATTTAACTCCAAATTATCTGCATATTTGTAATTAATTTTTTCCAGCCTTTCTTGAAATGGTTGCTTCCAACTATCAGCATTGCTAACCAGCAAAACTTCTAAATCGTTTCCGTTTAAAATAGAATGATCCTTAAAATTCAAGGCTTTTGATGCTGATCTTGCATCTTTAAAACTTATATAAGCCTAAAATATAAAAACAAAAATAATTTATAACTATTTAAAAATATATGTCTTTTATAAAAAGTTGAATTGAATTTAATTACATTTAAATAACTTACAAAACTAGTGGAACAATTCAGTTTGTTTTTTATACTAACTTTATCCACTTCACCAAATTTTGAAAAATATTCTTTAAACTGGTTTTTATCAATCTAAAAATTAAAAAATATATTTTTTTAATATTTATCTCCAACAAGTATGTTTTTCTTTTTTAATTTTATAATATACATATGTATATTATTATTTACCTTATAAGGAATTGTAACATAAAGTAAATAAATCAAAATATTATCTTCTGTGTAACTTAATAAACCCACATTTTTATGGGAAATCCAATTTCTTGATGCCATTTTTTTGCTAAATTTTTCATTAATTTAAACAGTAAAAATTATAAAATAAAAATGTATCAACTTTTATTATTTTTTATATTTTGTTATCAATACCGATGTTTTTTTACAAGCAAAATGTGTAAACCCATCGTAATAATATTAGGTAAACAAAAACTAATAGTATTCACTTTAATGTCAATAATTGTCAAATAAGGAAAGTAATGAATACTTAATCTCGTTACTTTTTGTTACCGTATGTACTTGATTAAGTATAATCGTTAAATTGTATTTTGTACTGGAAGAATAGAATATTAAATAAATAATTAATTATTTTTTTTTAAATAAATGCTTTACATAATAAATACATACAAAAGATAACTAATAACAGCAATTTAAAAAAAACTAACAACAATTTCTATGAATACTGTTTTGGAAAATTTCATTTTTAAATCAGAATAAAGTTAACTGTTTATGTCCTAATTAATATCATAATATCTTATCACACTAAACGATGGAAATATTTTCTTCTCAATATATAACAAGGATGTATTTAAAAAAAATATATGTATATTATAATATACATTATATATGTTACGGTAAATATAATAAATCCGGATATTATTAATAATAACCGGTCATTGTTAATAATATCCTAGTATTTTGGTAAATATGAATAATAAGTAGAAATTATTATATTTACCGGTAAGTATTAATAATTACCTGTATGGATTGGTAAATGTAATAAATACTATTTCTTTTCTTGGTATACTTTGTGTGTACTATGACTAAAGCGGGAATTTCCATTTGTTTATATGAATTATTTTTTTAATTCTTCAATAATATGTTTAATTTAGGAAAGAAAAATATTTTCTTAATTAAATATTTTTATTTAGATATATTAAAATATTACATTTACCTAAGATGGGTGGGAATTATTAATAATTACCGGCTTATGTGATAAATTTAATAAATTCTGTCCAAATTAATCACTTTGACCTTTCTATATTGGTAATTATTAATAATGTCCGGTTATTATTAATAATAACCAATTCATTACTTAAACCGTAACATATATATTATGACAAAATTAGACAAAAATTAAACCATTACAAAACCTAAACCTAGAACCTAATTATTTTTATCCCCCACGAAAATTCAGTTATTTTAAACCATAAATATATTATGAATTATGATTATGTGCTTCATGCTTGTATAACGTTATATCGATCAGACATCAAACTCAACTTAGTAGTGGTTATATCGCCGACTTAACAATCTAAAAGTGGCACATTCAAACCACGGCCAGATCATTTTATATCGTAAAATAATAATAAAGAACAAATAATAATATCAATAATAATAAAAATTGCTGCTACAGAGAATATGTAGCTTCAATTATTTTATTAGCTAATGCAGAAAGGTGTTTTATACTACTGCATGTTGTAACTGTTGATATCTTCGCCAGTAAACACCACTCAAAATATCAATAACAATGAGCCATAGATATAATAGATGATAAGTTAGGTATAGTCGTTTCTTCACTTCTTATGTGTTTTTCTATCTTAAGGTATTCAGTCAAAAAAATACATATGCATTTTATAATATTGTTCACATTTCGTTAACTCAGCTGTCTATATTTATTAAAATAATGTAAATTGTAAAGCAGTTTTTCAATTTTCATAACCAATTTCATTCAGAGATTTTAAGTTTTCATATTACTTAATAATTGATATATTTTGCTGTCAAAATTAAAATTTAATTTAATTAAGGAAACTTTTGAACTACTTCTAAAGTAAAAAAATAAATGATAAAATTCTTTAAAAATTAGAAATAAAATTATTTCACCTTTTAGGAACCTATTCCTGAAGAAACTAAAGCAATACCATGCAATATATACCCACGGATCACTGAGCTGTTTCCCAAAATTAGCTGAAAATATTTTCTTCACTGCCTATCTATTAGTTAATATATCTATGCAATGAGCAAATTTATTGTTCCCTTAAGTCCCCCTACAAAATTCGTAAAGTTTTCGGATCTCTATTCCCTATTCTTTATATCCCTATTCTCTAGCCAATATACTGAGTGGGCAGTTTTGCGTTACATATTGGGTAATGGGGGTAGGTGAGTTTAGTCAGAAAAACTCTGACATTATCTAGGGGTATTCTTGGTGTTTTTGAAACATTCATTTAGAAAAAATATATATGTATATTTATATACACAATACCATAAAGCAACTATATATGGATGTAAAAATAAAATCCATTGTACTATGGGTGCGTTACTGCGTTATATCATAAAGAAATCATATATATGTATGTGCATCATATGTATATAATTTCTTTATGATTATATTTTAATAGAGTTAACAAGCAAATTTTGTTCTACATGAATACTCATAAACGTTTCTTTTTAAACCTTCTAGCTAGATTTCTTTCAAAAAAGAACATTTGATCAAAAAGGACTATTTTCTGCTATTATTGTATTCAGAATAAAGCATAAATTAAAAATTGTTTTTAATCTATTGTTTATTTAATTATGTATATTTATTATTAAAGTTTCGTTATCACATAATAATAAAATACATACATTTTTAATTATTAAATAAAAGAAAAACTTTTATAAAATTATTTTGAATATTTTGATGGTGCATATTGTATATTTAAATTAATTTATTATATTTAAATACATTTTATGATGATACACTTTTTTTTTGTTACTTTATAAAGTTAACTAAACGAATGAGTGTATGTATACTCAAACAATTGAACCCAAAGGTCTAATTATTATTTCATGGACTTGAACATTTGGACCAGTTCCTAATGTATAAAGCACTGCTTCAGAAACATCTTTCGGTTGTAATAAATCTTCAATATTTCCATTTTTCTTCCATTCTTCAGGCATAATTTCAGTATCAGTACCACCAGGGCTAATACTCTGTAATTAATATAAAAAATATATTAGATATATAACTATAAATGTAAAAATATATAATACATATGTATGTTTTATATACGATTTTCAATAAATTAACAAAGCAAAGTAACTGTACATATGTACATATATGTTTTGATACATAGCACTATTAAATATTTTGGCAATTTCTGATAAATTTATTCTTTATCCTTAAATTATACAATACAATTCCTAATACAATTTCTAACTTCCAACCGTTGTTTCGTTTAAAAGAAAAGTAGCGTTTAATTAGTTAAAGTCTTCCTTATTCTTTATTTTCCATACTATTTGCCGTTATCTACATCAGTCTTAATTTTGCAATTAAAATTTTTAAAAACACAAAAAAAATCTAAAAAATAATTTAATTCTCATTAGTTCTTATTACTCACAGTGATTTTAATTTTTGTTTTTAAGTCACGAAATTCTTGACGATAAATATCAGTTAAGGCTGTTACAGCATATTTTGAAGGTGCATAAATATTTAAATTAATATTTGGTAATTGTATTGGAATTTGACCAGATAAACTATTTATTAAAACAACATGTCCATTAATATTACGTTCTTTCATACTTTTAAAAGCTTCTTTTGTACAATAAATAATACCCATAACATTTGTATTTAAACATTGTTGTACCTCAGCTGTACTTAAATCATTTAATAAAGTACCATATTTAAGAGTACCAGCATTATTAATTAAAATATCAGTACCACCGATGTTTTCTTTAATCCATTGAAAACATTTTATAACATCACATTCATTTGAAACATCACATTTTAAATGATGAAAATTAGATTTTAAATTTAAGGGCAGTTCTGAACGTAAATTTTCCATACGATCTGTACGACGTGCTAAACCGACAACAATCATTTTTGCTTCAATTAAATCTTTAACAATTGCAGCTCCAATACCTGAACTTGCACCTGTTACAACTGCTACAGAATTTTGCCAACGGTTCATTATTATTTTTTTAAATGTTATTAAAAGTATTAAAAATATCAAAGTATGATGTTCCCTATATAAAATTTAAATCAAAACTAAATCTAAAAAAAAAAAATTGATTCGGATTTTTTTTTAATTTATTACTGTTTTATTTTTAGTTTTTAATTTAAAAAGGTATTGCGAAAATGGTTTTCCATTTTGAATTTTTAACATTCAATCAAAGAAATTTTTTTTTCTCATTAATAAATATTTTGATTTGCATCTGCTGGGGTGCATAACTCTCGCAAGACACAAAAAAGGTAAAATATGTAATAATTAAGTGAAAAATTCTTTAAATAAATGTGGTATGTTATGTTAAGTATGTGTACGTACATATACTTATGTCATGTATAAATAAATATTGTACTCATGCACTAATTATTACGCTCATTTAATATGTACATATATATTTATGTTTGTATTATCAAAGATTTATCTTTTTGTTATTCTTTAGATAGATTTTGCGATTTTACGTATTAATCATAACATCTTAATTGCTTAATTAATTTACTAAAATTTAGTATTAATTACCTTATATTTAGTGTTTTTTAAATAAGATGATATGTACTTAGATTTCTTGTATTTGGACTTGAACCCGTAATGAAAACTTAAAGTAGGCAGAATTTATTCTTCAATTGTTATCTTGTTTAAACAATTAATTTAAGTTGATAAAATTTATATATGTACATATATATATACATTCATATAGGTATGTACATATTTATATAAATAAATATATAAAAATATTATTTGTATGATGATTTATTACATGTATGTATGCATCATATTTAATTATACACAAAATTGATACATAATACGGAAATATATGATTATAAAATATATACCATACATATTATATATTAATAAAAAAAAATCAACAGAAGTAATTTTGCACTATCATCGAACTGTGATTTAATTTCATATTTTTGAATGTTTAATTAATTAAATTTAAAATTTTTTTTTAGATTAAAGTTCTGCCTGGGTTTTATAATATGTTCGAGTAATGATATTAGACTAGGTATATTATATGATTAATTTACTTAACATTCATTTTACAATTTTTAGTCTTTTTGACAAAAATCCAAAAAATATTCAAAAAAGTATTGGAAGCAAGTAGAACAATTTATAATAGAATAAATAAACTTTTTTTTACAAAATAAAAATAAATCAGGAGCTAAAAAAAAAGAAATGTTAAATTTTGTGTTTGATTTGTTCTTTTTGCACAAAATAATATACATATGTACGGGACCTTGGTGGCCTAGTGCGTAAGAAAATACGCTGTAAATACCGAGGGAGTGTGGGTTCGAATGCCACACACGTCGTAAAAGTTATTCATTCCCCCTTACGACATTTATAGCCACGCCTGAACAGGAAAGGCTGTGCAATTTCTTGTCCACATTTTTATGGCAGAGAAATGCATTAAAAAAATATATATATGTATGTATGTATGTATATACATAAATGTACATACTTACATGTAACATATTTTGAACATGTAACATATTTTTTATATGCAGATATATTTTTTATAGACCAATTTAATTTTAGACATTTTACAGATAAAGATTATTTTTTTACTCATTTTATCAGGCATACATATATACATACATACATACATATGTATCTACATATAATCAAAGATTTATAAGGAGTATAGCATAACCTACATTAATTTTTAATTTTTAGATTAGAAAAATTAATGTAGGTTATGTATAATTCCTCTCGTACTTCGTTTCGTAGTGGAACGCAATGCTTAGACAATAAATTTTATCTGTTTTATACAGTCTTTTCAAATTTATTTGGTTCTCCTTTTCTAGCTAGATTTGTGCTCACAAAACAATATTGTTACTTTAGCGATCACGCTTAAAATGCAAGAAAAAAAATCCAAAAGCTTCAAAAATCGAAATCCAAACTTTTTTAAAAGCCAAATTTGTAAAATCTACATAAAAGCATCAAAAATGAAATTAGCAAAATTTACACCAAAAAGCAAATTTACAAAATCCAAATGTGGTGGCATCGGTTTCCAGACGAATAACTTTTTTTAAACTTTGGTTACTCTTAATTTTGTAAGTCCTAGGTATACAATGATTTTTTTTTTCCTTGTTAATTTGGAATATGTATTCTAAATACAAATTATTTTATTTTAAAACATTTGAATAAAAATTAAGATAAAATTGAAAAATAAATAAAAAAGTATATGATTTCTTTATGTTTCGGACACTAAAATTCAGTTTACGGACAAAAAAATTCACTCTCCGGACAAAGAATCTCTGAAATATTTTAATAATATAATTTTAAATAAATAAAACTTTTTTATTTCATTTTTGTTTGTTTTTGTTAAAAAATAATTAAAATAATAATTGATAAAAACTAAAAATGAAACATTAGAATTCATTCTTTGATTCTAGGAGTTAGAAATTTTATATTATATTACAATAATTAATAATTTTTTTAATGCAAAAAGAATAATTAATTTTAATATAAAATTCAAAATTAAATTACGTCTTAAAAAAATTCAAAGATTAGATATAAAGTCTTAAAATAAAAATCAAAATTTTATAACATTTCAATAACGTTTTAAAAAAATTAAAAAAAAATTTAGTTTTACCATTATGGTACATACCATAGATATATTAACTAATAGATAGGCAGTGAAGAAAATATTTTCAGCCAATTTTGAGAAACAGCTGAGTGAACCGTGCGTATGTATTGCTTTAGTTTCCTCAGAAATAGCTTCCAAAAAGGTGAAATAATATCATTTCTAATTTTGAATAGAATTTTATCACTTATTTTTTACTTTACAAGTAGTTAAAATTTTGAATAACCTTAATTAAATTAAATTTTAATTTTAAAAACAAAATATATCAATTATTAAGTAATATAAAAATTTAAATTCTCTGAATGAAACTGGTTATGAAAAACTGCTTTACATTATTTTAATAAACAGCTGAGTGAACGAAATGAACACATATTATAAAGTGCATATGTATTTTTTTGACTGAATACCTTAAGATAGGAAAACACATAAGAAGAAAAGAAACGACTATATCTAACTTCCCATCTATTAGTTAATATATCTATGGTACATACATACACAGATATATCATTTACGATTGTGGTATATAGATATATCACAAATTTCGTTCATTTTGAGTAGTGCACAGCATCTGAATTAAACAGACTAAGTTCACACTTTTTAAACCCATTTCCGCTCAGACATCACCAGGTTAGTGGTAATCATCGCAGGTCAGTAGGCACGCTTGTAACCAAACTAATCCCTCCCTACCAAACTAATCCAAATTAGTCAAACTAATCCCTCACAACACCTCCTGCAGGAGTTGCAAAAAAACAAACGAAAGAGAGAACATTGAGTACTTCCTTTGTAGATGTCCGGCCCTAGCTAGAGCCAGACTCTTCTCTCTCGGCAAACCTTTCTACCACAACCTCAGCGAGCTCTCTGAACACAGAATCAAAGAATTGATTTCGTATCTGAACTCCTCGGGTTAGATATAAAACCGAAAACAATCTCAAAACATGGGTCATGTGATTACAGTGGTATCATAATGGCGCAATCTAGTGCTAATTTAGGTCTTAGTCACTTTTATTTCTGTTTAACCACTAATACATAGATTCATATTTATGAAATAAATTTTCATCAATTTTTATGTGTCCGAAAACAAAAATAATATATAAATATTATTATTTACTTTCCAGACACCTCTGTCGGAAAACTAATTTTTCCGATTTTGCTTGCACCGGATAGCGGACAGGCAATTAAGCAATATTTTTTTACTTTTTTTTAATTTTTGTAGGTACAAAATATTAGTAGTTAAAACATTTTTCAATATATTAAAATAACACTTTCACTAATATTTGAAAAAATCTAATAAAAACTTGCTTTTTTTGAGTGATCATGCACTATTTTTTGTTTTAAGTAAAAAAACGCACTTTTTTTGCTCAGATGCGTACTTGTCAACTATACTTTTTAATACTGAATTATTTATTTTTCTCCTTTTTTTTGTTTAGAATTTTGTTAGGAACAAAAATATAAAAATAAATCGCAAAAGGCTTAATAGTCAGTTATATCAAATTTTCTTAATATTTAAGTAAATATGTTAATTTGTCCGGAAAGTGATGGCAGTCCGTAAACCGATGGCACCTATATGAGTTAGAATGGAATTTAGAGTTGGTTACAAAATTAAGATTATACGCTTTTTCCGTTATATATACATATGTATATGTGCATACATACACAAAATTACAAAATTTAACCGATATTTTAAATGAAATGAAATAAATAAAGAGAATATCACCATAAAGAAACTATACTATAGTATACTATAGTATAGTTTCTTTATGATATCACTGAAAAAAAAAAAAATCAGGATTATAATACATATGTATGTATATGTATGTACGTATAACATTATATATAAAATTATGGTTTTAATCAGGGTTTAGGGCGGCAAACCCCACTATTTTACAAACTTTGTAGCTATTTATAATATTATATAATATGTTTGTTATTTTGATTTTACATATTTGGATTTAAGTATTTGAATTTTAAAATTTATTTGTAGCAGAACCTTACTTTAGTTGTAACCTTTTATTATTTTGTCCAATTTTTTAAGGTTAAAATAATCTTATATGATAAATAAGAAAACAAAACGTAGAAACTTAGCTCCAATCTTCAAAATTATAAAAGTCCAGTGTCCAACTTAGTAAAATAAAAGATATACATATTAGGTGGATCTACTAAAAAAGATTGAAGAAAGAATTTGATTAAAGTGAATTCATTCGTAATATGATGAGAGTTTTTTTGGGCTAAGCAGCTTAAGATTGAAAGAACTTAAGCTTAACTTACTAATTTATAAGTTTTTTTTTTTAATTTTTATGACTGCTTTAAAATTTTAAGCGTTTATAAATTTACAAAAACAAATTAACTAGCAGGTTTTTTTTCCTAAGGGAGGTGGGAATCTTCCAAAGGCACCAATAATTCGCTTTAGTAGTGTCAGATTCTTACTGACTAAACCCACATCCCGCTTTAGTCAAAATAATGGGATGATGCAGTATATTGGCTAGGGATAGGAAAGGATAGAGGATAGGATAATAGGAAATGGAAGCATTGGATTGGAAGTGAGATAGTAAGGAAACAATGAATCCGCCTATTATTATTACTATTTTACTAACAGTGACAAGAGTCGCTACAACAGTTACAAGATGCAGTAGTTATATATGTATAGATTAAGTATAAAATCTAAACTTCAGAACTTTTTAAGAACTAAAAGTAAACAAATTAAATTTAAAATAATGAAATAAAAATCACTACCTACTATTATTTTTTCTAGGGTCATTTACATCTTTGCAAATCAATAGAAAAATATATTTGGACTTTTGAGTAAACAAAAACAAATAGAAAAAGCTTCTTTTCATTATTGGTAACTATTTATTAATATTCTTATTTTCACATTTTGCGTACATACATATATATTATATTTTAAATATAATTTTTATGAATTTAAAATTTTTTATGCAATTTTTTTTATATTTTGTTAAATTTCTTATCTAATTTATAAATCAAATATTTTAGTTTTATTTCAAACATTTTGTAATTTTATTATTATTATAAAGTATTTTTGTAAGTAATTATACAACATAAAGTTTGTTTGCTTTTTTATTAAATTTATAATTTATTGTATATATGCTATAATTAAAATATATATTATATATTTATCTATTGTAAATGCTTACATTCCCTACAAATATCTATCTCAATTTTGTAGGAATGTTTGTTTTATTATTCAAGTCTCAAACATGCTTTACTAAAAATTTCATTTTATTTGCAGATTTGCCTAAATGTTGCAAAGAAAAATTTCTTTGTAGGCAAAATCTAAAGGTACTGACTACACATACTTATTTTAATATGCTAAAATATACACTTTAATGTATATTTTAATTATAAAACATATACAAATTAATTTATATTAATTATAACTATGTGTATTTATAGAATAACTTTGTATTTGCTTTTCTTTCTTTAAATATAATCTAAAAGTAAGACGAACGAATTTCTAATGGTGTTTTTAATGCATTCAATTATTTTTAAATCAGATTTTAAAACTTTTTGTACAATTTAAACGTTACATAGTTTGATTGATTTAGCAGCAATTATTTATTATAAAGAATTTAAAATCATAATATGAAAATAAAGTTAAAAAATCTTTTGCGAAAAAATATTGCAATTTTAATTGGAATGTGCCTATAAGAGTAACAAATGTTTATTGACAGAATGGAAGCATTAAAAAATTTGAGCATGTTAAAGAAGTTTTATACAGTAAATATACCTCATAAATAGTCTCTTTAAAATTTTTTCAACCGCAAAAGTTTTAAACCAAAATAAGAGCTTGGTGTAATGTGCAATAATTGAGTAATACATAAAATTTAGTTTCTTTTACACAAATTATTAGAAAAATATCGAATCCTGAAAATTACATGAAATACTCGCAAATTAAAATTCAACTTTTAAATATCAATAAAAGAACATTGTAATAAACTAATTATTGATCACGGGTTTGAATGTTATTTATAAACTTTAAGATGATAACAAGTATTGATAATTTTAATTAATAAAAATAAAAAATTTATCGTATTATTACAAAGATGTCCGCATCATCTAACAAACTTTAAGTTTTTTTACAGATATCTGCATTGTTTTGTTTTTCAAATTTATTAAATAATAAAATATATGAATTCAAAAAATAAAATTACTTCTTCTATCTAATTAAAATTTAATAATGAAATAATGTATGAATGATAAAAAATGATTAAATATTTCTACAATTTTTTAGTTTAATTTATTTGTGTATGCCTAAAACACACTTAATCAATAATTGGTTTAAAAATAATTAATAAAAATTTTTAATTTTTTTTTTTCGTTTTTATTTAAATAATTTCTTTTTAATATCTATCCGGATAAGTCTCCATGTTCAAATAATGCTTGATCGTATGATTGTGAAACAACACGTCTTCCGCCAAAGTATCTACCGTGAAGAGCATCCTTAGCACGTGTTGCTTCAATAGCTGAAGAAAATTCAACAAAAATTTTTACAATAACATCAGCGTCATCATCATCATCATTTTCAGTTTGCTTTTCTTTATAAATAATAACCCTAACAACTTGACCAAATTTAGCGCATTCATCTTGAATTTCTTCTTGTAATGTTTCATCAACATCTTCCGGACCAACCATGTTGCGTAATATAATAGTTTTAGACTCTTGCGGTCTCATTAACCGTTGCATTACCAATTGTCGTGCACTTTGTCCTTTAATTGACATACTTTCTTGTTGTTGTAATGTCTGTGTATCACCTTCTTCCATTAATTTTTTTTGTAATTCTTCTTGTTGCTTTTCATGAGCTTTTTTCAAAATATCCTCCGCACTACTGTTCAAATGTGAAACTCCAGCTGTAGCTAAGCTTGATGTAGCTAGAGCAGCGGCTGCAGCAGCTGCTGCTGCAGCATTCGTAACAGCTACACTGCCAATTGCGGCAGGATTAACAACAGAAGGAGGATTTAACAAACCGACTGGTGTTGGTACAGCGATACCTGGCGGTGGAAGACCACCAGTTCCAACAGCAGCAGCTAAAACTGGTAGAGTTTTTGGTATAACATTTGCCAAGGCAGGAAGAACTGTAGGTGTAGTGGCTGATAAACCTAATACAGCTGTGCTGGCTACCGCATCCATAGCTTGAATTTTAGCGGTTGCCGCTGCTGCTGCTACTGCAGCTGCTGTAGGCATAGTTGAATTACTAGATGGGCCCATTAAAGCATTTGGTGGAGTGATTGAGCGACCAACTCTAAAATCATAAATTAAAATGCAAATTATTGTTATTTCATTTTGAATTTTTCTATTTTTTATTTATGTACCTTAAAAGCTGACCACCGAGATCAAATAAATTCATACTGTTAATTGCTTCATCCATTGCCTGTTTATTTGCATACTCAATAAATCCGTAACCTTTGTGAGAATGTACAGATGTGCCCTGAGCTAATTTACAATACATAATTGGACCAAAAGCTTCGAAAACACTTTTAATATCTTCTTCAGATAGATCAGGATGAATTGACGAAACATAAATGCGATTATATCCTTTTGCCTCTTCTTGAATTTCGTCAATCACTTGTTGAGCTTGGGGCATATTACTTGGACGTCCCACCTGTTTAGCCAATAAAATAAAAACATTAATAATTTAACATTCAAATATTTTTTAAATGCCATCCTATAAATATTTAAAAAAAAAGAAAAAAATGAATAACTACATTAAAATGGGTCTAACTATTAATTTAAAGGATTTTTGCTTTGCAAAGCACACTTAAAACATTTTTAAAAAAAAACAACTCTTATATTTACCTTAATGTTTCTTCCACCCATAAGAGCCCCATTCATCTGTTCAAGTGCTAATTGTGCACCTTCTGGAATTTCATATTCGACAAATGCGAACCCTTTATGCTTTTGTGTAATTGGATCCCATGACATATTTATAGATTTTATAGGTCCGAAAGGTAAAAAGGCTTGCCGAATTGTATCTTCCTTAAGTTCAAATGAAATACTGCCAACATAAACTCTGAAAATAAAGATATAAATAAAATTGTCATTTGTTATTAGTACATATATGGTAAAATATAAATAATTTGTTTATTAAAAAATCAGATCTTATCAGCAAAAGCACACATTATGTAATTTACGAACACCAACATTCTTAACTTGAAGTTGAGTTTCAAAATATATTACAATAATTCAACAAACTATTTTACATCATATTATTGTTTAAACAAGAAACAAAATATTAACAGAAAAAATAAAAGAAACAAATTATTGAAAAAAATATTCACATATAATATTTTACCTGCACATGAGTGCTAAAGCCTGCTGCCTTTGAACTTGTGTCCTTTGACTGGCCAATTGCTGAAAATATTTTTTTTTTTTTTTATTTATTTAAATAAATTTATTTTGTGAAAATAATATATTAGCATATTATTATTTATTATATAAAAACTCATGTTTAAAATTAATTTACAACCTGTTGTTGATGTGCTAATGTCTGTTTCATTAAAACCATTTTAATACTTTGTTCCATAGCATATTTTTTAGCTCGTGTGACTGTGTCATATTGATCACTACTCAATTTTGGTAAAGCACCACCCAATAATCCCAATAGAACAGAACGGGTGCCTGGTCCAAATTTAACATCGCCGGTTTGCTTAAGATCATAAATTGGATGAGACAAAAAAGGAATTTTTGGTTCCCAGGCCGAAGATTTTCCTAAAAATTTTAATTTCAAAATTTGAAAATTTTTTATATTTAAATTAAAAAAAAAGAAAAGAAAATAATTCTTAAAAAAAATAAACATATGTTTTTGAATATTTCTTATTTTAATTCATTTGACAAATTTCGATGTAGTAGCAGATTAGATTCCATCCATATTGAAGCTGAAATTTTCAAAATTTTTATTTATTTTTATATATTTAATTTTTTTTTGTTTTTGCATTTTGATTTTTTGTTGAATTGCCATATATTCTGAACAAAAAAAAAATAAAAATTCCAATTTCATAAAAATTACTTACATTAAATATAAAAATTCTATTGAATATTACATATTTTTAACCCTTAAATATTGAGGAATGTTACAAAAAGCCGGGCGTATAAAAAAGTTAAAAATAATGATAAATTGAAAGCTAAAATTAAGTAAATTTTTAACGTTAAATTTGTTATTTTATTTAAATTTTTCTAAATAATGTTTTATTAATTACAAGTAAAATTTTTAATTACTTATCAAAAAAACACAAAATACCACTGGTCGTTGTTAATTGATTTTCCTAAATGTATTCAGTCATTAAATTAATAGTATTAAATAAAACACAATTTACAACAATATATTAATTTAGCAATAGAATTAATTAATTTATTAATTAATTAATTAACTATTAATTGTTGATTTTAATCTCATTTTTTCAAACTTTACAACAATAAAAATAATATGTAACAATTCATCAATATTATTAAGGGTTTTAAAATGAATTTATTTCTTTCTTCTTTTTACCATGAGGTTTTGATGATTGATTATATTTTTAATTTAATATTTCAGAAAAAATGAATAAAATATTTAAAAAATAAAACAAATATATTTTAAAACAGGAAAAGATAAAAAAAATAAAATATAAATATTAAAAAAGAAAAAAAAGGATAAAATTAATATTAATTATTTTTTTACCATTTTCAGATTTAAATCTTACATGATTCCTATGACGTCGCATAATTTTTATTTCTTTTTTCGTATATATTTTTATATTTTCATTTTAATTAACTAAGAAAATATAATCTTATAGAATCTGTAGTATTTGGAAGACTAAAATTAAAATTTAAAAAATATCTAAGTTTACATTTGGTTTACATAGTCTTCTTTTTAAACCTTTTTATAAATTTTTATCCGCAGTCTAAATCCAATTTAGCACTCCAAAAGAAATTTTAAATTTTAATTATAAATAAAAATCTTATTCTAGTTCTACTAGGCATTTAAAATGAAATTAGAAATAGTGTTTGACATATTATACAGTTTTAATTGTGAATTTAAACCGAACCAAGATGTAAAATTTTTAAAAATAGAAGTGAAGTCTAGATAATCGTACCGCAAAGACATTCATTTTTTTTTCTTTTAACATAAATTTGCATAAAAAAATCAATAAATTTTCTACTTTTAAACAGTTTTTCTTTTTTTTTTAAAAGAATAATTAGTATTGATTTTCAGTTCATTTTCTCATTTCCCTCTTTTGATTTTATTTTGATTCTAACATTTGATTAAAATATTAAAAAAAGTGTATGAGTTAAAAAAGACAAATAATTTCGCGTAAATGGATATTTAGAAACAAACAACATTTAAAAATAAATCAATAAAAAATATAACAAAATAAAGCAGAAAAATCCTCATCGGTAGTTTTTTTAAATTTTTTTTTTTAAATTATTGCAAAATTATGCTTAAATAGGTATATAGTGTTTTCAAATACCTAAAATCAATTAAATAATCTAATAAAATAATGCATTTTGTTCATTTAATAATATAAAATATATATATTACATATTTATTTTCGCCTCGAAATATTAAAAATTTCAAATAAATTTTTTAAATAACTTTTTTTCTTACTAATAATTATTATAACATTTTAATCGAATAATTAAATTTTATATTTTTATTAAATACATATACATAATAGACCTGTATACATATGCATATATGTATATACTTATTTACGTATACTACAATCAAAAACAAAATATAAAAACAATTGTATTTGTATTACAACAATTTAAAATGATTGTATTACAATACTATCATCTTTTAAGATATTTATATTTCCATATGGATATTAAGTATTTAAAATATATACAATTTTATTAATAGTCAGAAAATCCGCCGCATTAGTTTTTTATAACATTTCCATTCCTCTTAAAATTTTTATTTAAAATGTAATATACGTAAATAAAAATGTTATTAGTTTTCTTTTTCGAAAAGTTGAATTATCCTTAATTTTCTTATATATAATAATCTAATGGTATATAAGAATACACAATAATATAATTTAATTATAATTTTAAATATTTTCATCCTATATTTACGTTGCTTGATCAGCTGATGTGTTCAATAACGATTTTTTTAAATTGATTTTTGTAAAAACTGGCGGTGATAAAGTAGTTGGTTGTTGTCCAGCTATAGATATAACAATTGTATTTGTTGGATTTTGCCCACTTAATGTGTTTTGCTGTACCTGTACTGAATCTGTATTTAATTCTTGTTCACTTTGTGAATTAAAACTTTCTGTATCATCTTGTAAGATTATTTCTTCTGTTTTAATTTCTGATATACTGGATTCATAAGTATGACGTGTTTTATAATGTGTTTTAATATGTTTTGATAAATGATCACTACGCATAAATTTCTTAGTACATTGCGTACACTGAAAACGTTTTTCACCTGTATGAGTTCTTCGATGCCTTTGTAATTCATCCGATCTGGTAAAACGTTTGCCACAAAATAACCAAGAACAAACGAAAGGCTTTTCACCTGTATGCCATCTTAAATGCGCTCGTAAATGTGATGTTTTACCATAAACTTTATTGCACCCAGGAATATGGCATATATGTTGCTTTTTCCGATCTGTATGTTTTTCACCAGTCGTACAATTTGGACATGTGCAAGCAACTCTTTTAACACGTTGTTTTACTTCACCACTATCATTAACATTTATATTCACATTTATCGACGTTTGATTAGGACCATGCGGAGCTCCAGAGGCTGGCGTACTAAAATTTTGTGTCTGTTGATTTGATGTATTTTGTGATTGGACTTGCATAGGTGTGGCTTGAATTGATCCTAAAACTGTCGTTGCAGTTTGTGTTGTTTGAGCTGGTTGAGTAATTGAAATAGTTGTTGGGATAGAAACTAACTGTGTGGTTGGCTGTGATGAAACGGCTATTTTTTGTTGAGTTTGTGACGACTTAAGTTGATGAATTTGTTGTGTAGATAATTTCGGAGATTGCTGTATTTGTTGTTGATGTTGTTGTTGTTGTTGCTGCTGTTGTTGTTGATGTTGTTGTGATTGCTGTGATTGTTGTTGTTGTTGCTGTTGTTGTTGATGCTGTAGAGTTTGTTGATTGTGAGTATGATGTTGAGTTTGTGTTTGCTGCTGTTGTTGTTGTTGTTGTTGTTGAGTGGTCGTTTGATGAAGTTGATTTTGAGGTTGAGATTGCGTTTGTGGTTGGGAAATTATATGATGTTGTATCCATTTAATATTATCTTGTGGTTCTGTTTTAATATTTGTAATAAGAGGGGTAATTCCGCCACCGGCTGAAGTTTGGACAGTCGTGCTTGTAGGATTCTGAGATGTTACTACCTGAGATGTGCTAGGATTACTTTGCATCTGTTGCCCTATTGGATTTACCTGTATTACTTGCACATTTCCTATTCCAGGAATATTTTGCACTGGCAGTGTTTGTAAACCTGAAATTGTTGGCATTTGAATGATATTTGCTTGATTTCCAGCTGCTGGTCTAAATGATTGTTGTAGTGCTTGTGTCGGAATCACAGTAATCTGTTGACCTTGTGCATTTGTTATAGTTATTGGTTGCATAGAATGTATTTGGGGTTGACTCTGTGATTCCTGTTGCGAATTAGTATGCGTTTGTTGATTATTTCCCGCCTGCTGCTGAACTTGATTGGCTAAATTATTATTTTGAGTCATGTTGGATGCTGATGCCTGCTCACTTTGTGACATATTTTGTGTTGCTTGTTGAAGTATCACATTTGATGGTAAACCGCTTGCAGTTGCTGCGGCATGCAACATGGGGTTTAAAGGAGCAAGTTGAACCTGTTGTATTTGGCCTGAAGGGGTTATTATGTTTGCTACTTGTGCGAACTGTGGAATTATTTGCATCTGTTGCGGCTGTTGTATTAATCCAGGCATTGATCCACTTAATGCTTGAATTGGAACTTGAACAGTTTGATAAATTGTCTGTCCGTTTATATTTTGTATTGGTACTTGAACAGGAATCGTTTGGGTTGGCATTGGAAATTGTACAACATTTGGCATCGAATTCTGTGGTCTAATTTGAATTGTTTGTCCATTTGGAAGTTGTACAGTTTGTGCCATATTTTGTATTAATTGAGCTGGAAGAATTTGAGGTGTTGCTGCTATTTGTGGTGCTTTTATTATTTGTCCTTGGGGTGTTAGAAAAGCTTGCTGTCCATTTATTTGAATAGCTTGTGAACCAGCTGGAATTTGCGGACTGGCAACACTTGGAATAAATAAAGCCTCTTGTCCATCAATATTAATAGTTTGAAGCGGTTGAACCATTTGGAACATCCCATTTGATGGTAAACCAGAACCTGGTGCAGCAGTTTGTATTATTTGACCACCCTGAATAAATTGTTGGGGTATTCCAGCTGCGGCTGCCGCTTGTAAATTCTGTAAATTCTGGAAGTTTTGTAAGCTTTGTAGATTTTGTATATTTAAAACTTGCTGCGTTTGTTGTTGGGGTTGTTGTTGTATTTGAATGTTTTCAAATTTTATTGGATCTAATTTTATACCACCAGCACTTTGACTGTTAGATAATGCTTCAGTTGATGTCGTTGCTCCCTGATTACTATTATTAGCTGCTGCTGCCATTGCTTGTTGAGATAATATACTTTGTAGTTGTTGTAAAGTTATAATCTGCGGTTGAGTCTGCTGTTGTTGTTGAGATGTACTTTGTATATGAGCATGAATTTGTGTTGGTTGTTGTTGTTGATGTGAATGTTGTTGTTGGTGTGAGGCTGCCGCCATAATTGCTGCATTCAATTCAGCACTGCCTTTGACATCTTCCATTTGAACTGTTGACGATAATGACGTTTTTTTCGGTTAGAGTTTTTTTTACAATCAAATGTACAATTTTAATTATTGAAAAATGTTTTTAAATTTTATTAGTTTAAAATTTAAAAACATACAAAATGTAAATATTTTTTAAATTTTTTTAATATGTTTATTTAACAAATTTTTAAAAATATAAAATCGATGTCAGAACACACTCGACCGGAAAATACGTTGTTTATTTAAAAAAAAAACATTATCGTCACCAATCAAATGGATAGAATGCTTTTAACTTTAAATTTAACTTTCTTTCATAATTTATATTATTTTATATTTTTTTTTTTTGATTTTAAACTTTAAAAGCAATCTAACACTCACTAATGTTTAAGAATAAATCTTTCTAAAAATCCAAAAAAAAAAAAATCTTGTTACAACGTTTTTACAATCAAAAAACTCTCTGAATCTAGCAAAATTAAAAAAAAAAACTGATACCAACTGGTTTTAAACTTTAAAAAAAAAACACAAAGTTTGCTTTTAACTAAAACATAGGAACGGTGAAAACAAGAAAATTTTCAATTTAAGATTTAGAATTCTTATATTAGCAAATAAGATAAATTTTTTTAGTGGCTAAAAATTCATAAACCTTACTGAAAACAAATCAAGGATATCTTTAGAATTAGTATTAGTTTATACTAATGTAATAAATATTATCAACCATCAAAAAATGAGTTTTTGATTAAATACACTATATAAGAGTTTAATCATTTTAAATAATAATATATGGCAATCAATTATTAAGAATTATGCAAAACAAAAAAAAAATATAGTATATTTTTTTAAACATCCTGAAAAAAAGAACAAAAATAAGAAAAAAATATGTTAATTCACTTTGTTTCTTTTTTCTCTTCAAATTCAGCCAGCAATAGTAGAAATTTCAAATATATATCCGAAGTTGAATCAAGTGAAGAATTGAAAACATAAATATGTAATTTTGTTTGTTTTCATTAAACGTCCAAACAACTGTTTAAAATATTTAAATCTGATTAAGAATTCCCTACAAATTTAAAAGTTGGTTTTCAATCAATTTGTTTTAAATAAAACCAAGAACTGCATCCATAATTATGAAATTAGCAAATTTAATTCATGCATATAATCATCTTTTAGGTAGTTTTAGTATTTGTGACAAAGCAAATTGAATAAAAACCAACTCCAATGTCGCAAAATTTGTCAAGTTTTGCTTGTCTGTCTTGTAAATTTTAAAATTAAAAAAAAAAAAAAATTAAAAATTTGTTAAAAAAATACTAACATTGCACAAAAATTCGTATTACTTTTATTTATTAAAAAAAAAAGTTTTTTTTTTTGATAATTCTGTTTTGCAAGGAGCAAAAATCCAATAATTTATTATATTTTTTATTTGTTCTGAAAGTAAGAGAGAAAACAGAAGAAAAATAACGAGCGTCGATTAAAAAAATAAATCAATAAAAATGTTATAATTTGAAGAAAACTAATGCATAGTAAAATTTTTAGAATATTGTTTATATAATATTCAAATTTTTTTACCCAGTTAACAAAACGTAAATACAAAGTGATTACCTTCTAGTGCAATATTTTTATATTGAACAGAATTCAAAGTAATCAATTACCATTATTTGTATTAGATTACTAATCGTTTGCAAAACCATCAAAAAAAATTTACATTTTAACCCTCAATTACTTTTTAAAATTAATCAAACTGAACTAATGTTTTATAATATTATATAAGGTATAGAAAATAATTCAAAAATAAATAAATTAAAACTATTTTGTCTTTTTTTGTAAAAAAAAAAAAATTACTAATGCATTAATTTTCTTTTTCTAAGATTTTAACAAAATAATTATATTTTTTTTGATCAATGATTAATAATATAGCATAAAATGTTTTCCTAACCATTTTTTTTTTTTTTAAATATTTCTTCGATCTCTCACTATTATACAAAAAAGTTTTTTAATTTAATTTTTTTTAAATATCTGAAACGATAACAAGCAGAAGAGAAAACTGGTTGACTTTAAATAGCTTGAAAAAAAAAATAAAAACAAAAACAAACAATAAAAAACAAGAGAAAAAAAAAATATTATTAGAAAAAATTTTTAAAATAATAAAATAAAAAAAAAATATATTTAAAAGTTGCTGGCCAGTAAACTTATTTTAATTTTAAATATTTTTAATTTACATAAAATTTTATTTATACTTTCTTTATTAACTGATCAATTTTTTATTAATAAATTTCAATTTTTAAAAAAAAAATAAGATTTTATTTGAAGACAAATACTAAATCATTGGAAAATAAAAATCAAGTTAGTAGAATGAAAATTATTATATTTTGGTACTTAAAAAAAATATTTTATTTAATTAAATTTGCTAAAAATAATGTTTTAACATAATAATAAACTAAATTTTAAAACAATGATTCTTTTTTATTGTAAATTATAATAAAAAATTAAAATGAAACTAATTAAAGACAAAAATAAAAATCGCCAACTGCCTATTTTAACTAACTAATTATTTAAATAAATTTTTTAGCAAAATGTTATTTCGTTTTTAAGAAGATATTGTTCATTTTTAAGTTTTTAATTTAGCCAAATGATTTAATATTTGAACTCAAATAATTTTTTCAAAAAAAAAAATTAAATTTTATATTTATACAGTTTTATATTATATTTAAGTAATTGATCAATTTAATTAAGTATTTTTTAAATGTAAATAGGTTTACAGGCGCATATTTGACACACCTTTCACTCATTGTGTTTTTATTTTTTAAATGTGATTTGTTTAAATTTCAAATAATAAATTCCGAAGAAATAGTTAAATATTTTAAATAAATTTTTGCGCAGACCCAAATTAATGTGCATTCAGGGATTCGCACATTCGGTTCAACAACATTCGCAAGTATTTTTATTATTATTGATTCACATCTCTGATAAGAACTTAAAAAAATAGATAAAAAAAAAGAAAAAAAAATAATCATTGAGTTTTGTCTTTTTTTAATAATAATTGATATTTTTGTTTTTATGTTGTTTTAATATAATTATGTAAATTTAAGTAGATAACTGTGCTTGAAAATTTAACGTTTTCATTTTGAATTGACTTTTTTTTTAAAGTATATTATAATAATATATTACCTATAACATATATATTCAAAATTTATTAATTATATAATTTACCCTTAAAAATATTTCAAAAACTAATAAAATATTTTTTTTTTTAATTTTGAAAGAGTAAACTAATTAAAATAAGAAGTTTAAAGTTAAAATGTGAATACTTTTGTTTAAGAATGGATTTAGAGATATAAAAACGCATAAAAAAGTTTCAGAAAACATTTAATTAGAAAATTAAAATAAAAACTAATGAAAAGAATTTTCTAGACATTTTATTTTCAAAAAGTAATTGGGAAATAATGAAATATAACAGCATTTGTAATTTTCTTACAATCTGCTTAATAATGTAGTTTTGAATGCTTAAATTTAATAAAAACTAATTGGAATATCGCAAAATATTTCACATTGAAACTTTAAAACTTCTTTAATTATGCTTGGACTTTATTAAGGTTCTTGTTTTTAATATTTTTAATTCAATATTTTGTTACTTATATACACATACTATGGTTAGAGTCGTGTATCATCAGAGAGTTTTTCATAGGTCTCGTGTGTCTCACCTGACATCATCATGCTTCTGCAATTAATTCAAGCAGAGAAATAGAAGAGAGAAAAAAAAATAAAAAACCGCGACATTAGTTTTGAAAATTAAAAAAAAATATTTTTATGTTTACAATTTTTTTATATGTATATAAAACATACTTATGATTTTATGTATTCAACTTTTTTATTTATAAAAAAATATATAAAATATATCTTTTTAAACATTTTTTCCGTCTTCAAAATATAAATAAACCTTTATAAAAAAAATAATTATTTACACGAAAATTGTTGATTTTTTTCTTTTTTAATTTGCTTATCCATATTTTCACTTACCTGTTTCCATTTTAGCTCGCTTATTTGGAGAATGTTTATCTATACCATAAGGTTCTTCATAAGAAGTTTGATTTTCACCATTATCATTAGCTCCCTAAAATTATAAATTAAGGAAATGACAAATTTTTAAAAGTATTTTTTTTTAGTTTATTATTATACAAAGTAAAATTTTTAATTATATACTTTGATTTTATTCTGAAATTTTGATGGGGAACGGACGTTTACATAGGTAAAGTACATATCCATATATGAATATTATGACTTATTAAATTTAACAGTCTTATGTATGTACCTATTATATATATACATATGTACATATATTAAATTGATTACTTCAATTTTCTATTCTCTTGGCTCTTACCACTCCCATAAAAAACTTAACTTAAATTTTAATTTTTTTAAAATGAAGATTCTGTTACTAAAAGTGATTTGGTTGTTTTTTAATTAGAATCATAAAATATTTCTTATATGTTAAGTAAAAAATTTTTAATTAAAACTTTTCAAAAAACAGCGGCCATCTTTTTTTTTATAGAAATTTTTCACATTTTTCAAAACATTTTTATAATAGTTTCTTACCATTTCGTTCAATCCGTTCATAATATTTTTAAAATTCAAATACCAAAGTTTTTTTTTCGAATTTTTAACTTATTTTAACTGCAATAAATTATTTAAAATTAATAAATATTTCTTATAATATTTCACACTTTTGACGCCATCCACAATTTATTATTTTTTTCAATTTCGATGATGCTAATTGCTTATTTGCTAAAGCTAAATGACAGCAACTGTCAAATATTATCGATGAAAGTCGGTATAGTTTAAATGGGTATAGTGATTATTGACGCTTTGAAAAGTAAATTAAATTAAATATGATGATTAATTTATTTTAATATAAATAATGAATCTAGTTATTGGGGTTCTTAACTTCAAATAAAAATCTGCTCGATTGTTGAATTTAGAAATTATATTGCTATTTAAATTGATTTAAATGTGCCTTTGTTAGTCAAAACTAGTTAAGGATGGTTTTCATGAGAAAAGAATATCCACGAAAATGTTAGAGCATAGGCACAAGAAACAAAAGTGACATGTGTATAAGAGAGAAAACTCTATAAAAATATCGTTTAACGGTTTTTTATTTTGCTAAATATCGTCCATAAATTAGCTGAATATCATTTATAAATTCTTTAGAGAAGTTATCAACGATATTTCTGATTATATATTTTTCTTCTCCCTCTTTCCTATTGGTAGTGCACTATATTTTTTCTCTTTCTAAAATTGCGATAATATCTATGAAATTTCTCATGAAAACGTTTCAAATTGGTTTAAAAAGTTTTACGATTTTGGCTGTCAAAAACTATTCTCGATTTTTCTTTCATAAAAAATTTTCTTGAAAGAAGGTTTTAGTTTTAAGTTTTACAATTTTTTTTTTATTTTGACGATTGTGTTGTCAAATAATTTAAACAAATAAATTATTAGGAAAGAAAGTTGTAAAAATTTTTATATTAAATACAAAAGTTTTTGAATTTTTTGAATTAGTAAAAAGTAATTTTAAAGTACAGAAGAGAGTTTCAATCCTCATAGTCCTTTTTGACGTTTAAAAAATCTCTAAATCCAAAAAAACTCTACTAAACTTAACCAACCTAAAACTTTTTGTACAAACCTATATTATCAGTAGTCTGATTACTGATTTTGAATGATGGTAAGTCCAATGAATAAAACAAGTAGTTGTCAAATTGCTGAATGCTGAGTTATTTAGTAATGTATATGTAATTAGCATCTGAATATTAAAATATAACCACATAAAATATTTTTATTTTCTATCTTACAATCAGAAAATACCATTATTAAAAATGGATGAAGATGTTGAAATATCTCAAAATAATAATATAATTCCTTCTGATCTGACAGAATTCTCAAATGAGAATAAAAAAGAATTTAACTGCTCTAAAGATAATGAACTGGAAAATAACCAATCAAATGAAGAAACTAAAGAGGCAAATGAAAATCATAAAGACGTAGAAATTAATGAAGATAAAACCAACAAATTATCAGCAGAAACTTCATTAAATTCCAAAAGTAATAGTGAAGTAAATCATATTACCTACGATGAAAATGGAACAGCTATATATACAGATCCTCAAACTAATTTACAATATAAAGTTTCAGAAACAACACATAATTGGGAACTAATTAATAAAGAGGAAAATCCCTATGAGAATGAACATTATCGTTGGTGTTTTGAAACTAACAAGTGGATACCTAAAGTTGAATCTAATATTCAGTATTCAATTGAAGATGGTTGTCATACATATAAGGACAAAGATGGCACTACATTCTTTTACGATGAAAAGAAAAGAGGGTGGTTTCCAAAAATTGATGATGATTTTATGGCTATATATCAATTAAATTACGGGTTTGATAAAGACGGTAATCAAAAAAGAAAAGTTATTGATGATGATGGTTTCAAAATTCCGGTACCAATAAAGGAAGATATAGCAGAAAAAACTATTATATCGAAGGTAATATTTTTCTATATTTAAAAATTTTTAAATAAAAGAATATTTTATTTTAGAAAACGGAGCAGGATAAAATAAAGGAGGAACAGCAAAATAAAAAACGAAAAATAGTAGAACCTCCAAAATGGTTCGATATTGCTCCAGAGAAAAACACAAAAGTGTATGTTTCGAATCTTCCTCTTGATATAACTGAACAAGAATTTATTGAATTGATGAGCAAGTGCGGTTTAATTATGAAAGATCAAACTACTCAAAAAATCAAGGTTAAATTATACTCAGATTTTAACAATGTATTAAAGGGTGATGGTTTGTGTGATTATATAAAAGTTGAGTCTGTTGACCTAGCCTTAAAAATTCTTGATGGATATGATATTCGGGGTAAACAAATAAAAGTTCAAAGAGCTACTTTTGAAATGCGTGGAGAATATAATCCTGCATTAAAGCCAAAAAAAAAGAAAAAAGATAAAGAAAAATTGGCAAAATTAAAAGAAAAACTTTTAGATTGGCGACCAGATAAAATGCGTGGTGAAAGATCCAAACATGAAAGGGTTGTTATTATAAAAAACCTTTTTGATCCAGAACTTTTCGAAGAAAAAATTGAATTAATTTTAGAATATCAAAACGATTTAAGAGAGGAATGTAATAAATGTGGTAATACACGAAAAGTAATTATATATGATCGTCACCCTGATGGTGTAGCGTCAATATCAATGTCATGCCCTGAAGAAGCCGATTTGATAGTGCAAATGATGAATAGAAGATTTTATGGGAAACGAAGATTAGTAGCTGAAATTTGGGATGGAAAAACTAAATATAAAATAGACGAAACAAAGAATGAAGAGAAAAATAGATTATCAAATTGGGATAAATATTTAGACGACGATTCTAGGGAAAATAATAACAAAACCGAAGGAAATAATGCTAAAAAAACTGACGAATTGCCTACAAGTGAACTAAAAGAGCATCAAACAAATGCAATTGCACAAACAGATGAAAAAATAATTTAAAAAAAAAAATTCTTAAAATTTGTAATTCATTTTAGGAGTATAAAAACTTTGTAATAATAAGATTGCGTTTTACGGATTTTATTTACATTTAATAATGGTATATAACTTTATAATTAATCTTTCTTATTCTAAGATTTTCTTAATTATCTAAATATAACTTAAAGCATCACGGTGTTAAGTTTAATAATTTGAAATATTAAGAATCTTAATTTTTTTTACATTTATGAGATAAAAATTTTTTATACGCTCTAAATGTTGTGTTACATGAACATCTGTAATATGAACCATGATTTACTACATGACTTGAATAAAATCTTTTATTATTCGTTTTATAATCACAGATTGAACAATAGTATTTATAATACTTTTTCCCACTTCTTTCTGTATCTATACCTTCAATTTGTTTGATCAATTTATTCGTTGGCCATTCTAAATGTACTTCATATTTATGTTCTAAATATTTAATAAGGCTTTCAAAATTTAACGAACATGTATCACACTTAAATAATCTTAAATTATGATTAATAATCCAATTTCGTTCAATATTTTTGTGTATTTTACTTTGAAAATGATCTTTATAATATTTCAATTCATATTTAGTTTTGCAAATCCGGCAAATAAGAGAAATATGCGATAAATCTTCTGGTAAATCATCTGATAAATTTTGTGTATTTCTTGTTGTATTTTCCATATCTTCAAAAAATTCGCGCAAGGTACATTTGTGATGAGTTGAATGTCGATGTACTACAAGTTGATGTAAACTTTTGAAAATTGTGGGTTCATCATCTTTATTACAATAATCACAAGCAAATATTTTTTCCATTTCATTTTCTTTCAACCAATTTGTTTCAGCATTTAAATGAAATTGTCTTGTAAAATGTTTCCTACAAAGTAATAATAAGTAAACAATAATTATATTAAATTGCTATATTATTTACCATTTAGATATCCTGAATAATTTTAAAATTAAAATATTTTTAAACATATGTACAATGAAATTTTTAAATTTTACATCAAATTTCTGTACTAAAGTACTACATAGTAAAATTTTCTACTTTTTGGCAACAAACGATAAAATGTTGCTAAGCATTTGTATTTTGTACAACAAATTGTGCTAGCATTACTTACATTAATTTTATTTCATTTATTAAAGAAAAATTTTATTTAAAAAAATTTAAATTATAAATAATAAATTAAGAGTATGGATTTATCAAATTTTTTAATTAGGAATTGTCCAAAAACAGCAATGTATATTCCAAATTTTATTACGTTAGACGAAGAAGAAAAAATTTTAACAAACATAGAAAAAACACCAAAACCAAAGTGGACCCAATTATCTCATAGACGATTAATAAATTATGGTGGAGTACCCCATCCAAATGGAATGATTGCAGAAGAAATACCAAAATGGCTTAATATTTTTGTAGAAAAAGTAAACAACTTAAATGTATTTGAAACCAAAAAAGCTAATCATGTTCTTATTAATGAATATAATCCTGGCGAAGGTATAATGCCGCATACAGACGGCCCTTTATTTCACCCCATAATAAGTACAATATCTTGTGGATCATATACATTATTAGAATTTAAAAAACAAAATATAAAGTACAATTGCCTTGATGACAATGATCATAACAGTGAAACAAATTCTTGTATATTTAAAAATAGTGATTCTACTGAAATGGAAAAAAATCAATCTTCCTTTAAATTACTACTTGAACCACGAAGTTTATTAATTCTAAAAGAGAATTTATACAACCAATATTTGCATTCAATAGCTGAAGTAAATGAAGATATAATAAATGAAACTATTTGTAACTTAGAAAATTGTGAACTTTCGTATAAATATGGTGATCGGCTTTGTCGTAAAAAAAGGTTATCTTTAACTATAAGAAACGTTCCAAAAACATCAAAATTAAAACTCAATTTTTTAAAGTAATTTTATGAAGTTTCACTTAAGTTCTTTTGTTTATTTTCTTGATGTGAAAAATTATTATAGTTTTAATATATGTACTAAAAAGTGCTAAATTGTTTTTTTATAGTTTTTTGTTAACATTTAAAACTCACATAATTATATACTATGTATGTATTTAGAATGCATATTCATATCCTCATTTAGTGTAACAAATTAAGTTTGAAGAAATAAATTTAAAATATATACTTACATATAAACATCATTTCGAACATAATTCCTCTTACAAATTTTACACCAGAATTTTGTCTTTTCCATTGTTTTAACAAATTCATCTTCATCATCATATCTTTGTTCAAGAAAACTTTTAATAAAATCTTTGGTTACATAATCCGGTAACGTATAATCATCAATAACTCCACAATCACTTCTATTCAAATGTGTTATAATTTTATTATAAGATGTGAATGCTTGTCGGCAAACACAAACATATGGATTTGATTTTGTATGAAATTGATTTTTGTGATCATAATAATTAAGGTGACTTTTAAAAGTCAATTTACATTCATAACAATTTTTGTTACCATCTGGATTACAGTTATTTTCATGCAACCTTAATTTTCTATAATACTTGTTAATTTTTCCACATTTGTAACAAACTAATGATTTTTCACCATGTGTTTTTTCATGAGCATAAAGTTGAACACCATCATTGAAAAGTTTGCCACAATCTTCGCATTGCACTTTACCATTAGGTAACCTTGTTGTTATTTTAGGTACAATATCTGGAAAAGGAATTTCTGTCAAACCATCATCACTTGAATAATCAGAAAAATCAGGTGAATCAGAACGAATCAAATAATTTCCAATTATGTTTTCATCATTGACATCAAAGTTATTTGTATATTTTTCATAAATTTTCTCTGATTCATGTGTAAAATCCTAATAAAAAGCATAAAAAAGCATACAAATATGCTATGTGTATTTCTTTATAAGTGAAAAGTGTTTTTGTTTTATAAATCATAAAACGAGTTTTGAATTTTTAAATTAAAAAAAAATGATCATAAAAAAGGTCATTGTATGTAAATTACAAAAATCTTTTTATAAACTTTAAATTTAATACTAACTTCAAATTTAGTGTCTTCAAAAGTATTTTCATTTTGTGAATAGAATGTTTGGAAAAACTCTTCAACACAATTACAGTCGCGATTATTTACACTAAATTTTTTGATCCTTTCCTCCCATAATTCTTCATATAAATTGCACTGAACAGAAACGGTGTTAAATTCAACATTATTTTTTGTATCTTCTTTTTCTGTTTTAAATGCTGAAACTGTAGTCATATGTTCACTTTTATTTTTTTGGCTTATTTCTCTCTTTTTCATTTCATTTTCAGATGTAGCTTCATTTTTAATAGGTTTACAATTCGAAAAATCTAAAACGTATATATTAATAAAAATAAAGTGCTTAAACAATAAATAGAAATTACCTTGAACATTTTTTTGAAGGGTTCTCTTCACTCGTTTTTGCACATAATCTAACATTTTGAATATTTCTTTTTCATTATATCTATATTGTAAAGCGGATTTAAAACGACTTTCTAATTCAGTTCTCTTATCATAATTGAAAAAATCACAATCATTTTCATTGTAAAAGCAGGGATTGTCTTCAATAAAGCTAACAATTTCAAGTAATAATTTCGGGTCTTCCTTTCTTGTTCTTTCAAGTTTGTCCACCTAAAAAAAAATTTAACATAAGAAATTTAGGTTTTAAATAAAAAGAAAGTTTACATTAACCGTAGGATGTGTTAATTTAATATGATTTGAATCAATTTTAGCTGAAGAATTCATTATAAATTTACAATGATCGAACCAACACCATCTTTTACCTTCTGGTTTTCCAATAGAATCATTGAATTTATTTACAATATATTTTATAATATTTATTACTTTTTGTACTAAGATAAAGGAAAAAAAATAAGATAAATTTACTTTTAAAAATAAAAGTATTTGTATATTTACCCGTCAAAACTGGTTTAAAGGTCTTTCCGAAACATTTCAGTTCTTCCATACATATTTTATTTTTATATAAACTTGTATCTCCATTATAATAGTATGGTTTATTACGAATAAAATTTATAATTTTCATAGTTATTATTTCGTCTTCTGATGCTATTTCATCTGTGCATTCCAAATATAAAATTTTATATGGCTTGATGAAATCTTCTTCTTTTAAAATTATTGATTCACATTTACTTTCAGAAGAATCACTAACGGAGGATTTGCAGTTTACATTTTCATCTTCGTATCGTAAATTGTAATTAATATAATCATTTTTTAAGAACACCAAATTTGTTTCCGTCTTAAAAATAAAATAAAATGTTTATGTTGTTAAAATATAAAATAAAACTCACTTGACTTCCGCTAATATGGCCATCATGTTCACTTTCATTTATATAACTAGTTTGTATTTCTTCTACACTATAATTATCTTGATCTTCTAAATTTTCTGAATCTAAAGAAAGCAAATAAATTATAAAATATTATATATGTAGATAAATTGTACTTCCTATATATATTTACAATTTGTCTACCAACCCCAGCCTCCAAATGACGGACGCTGATTTAGTTGGTGAGATAATAACGACAAAGCATTTGCGATATAATCATAAGAAACATTTCCCTGGCCTAAAACATCAGCTAAGATCATGGTTTTCCAAAAATGGAGGTTATGCTAATCTTCGTTTATCAAGAAACTTGATAATAGGTTTCGAATAAAAAATGAAAATAACAGTAAACAAAGAGTTTGATGATTTTTAAGCTTTCAATTACGTTACATGGAACATTGTTGCTTATATAAAGCAGACACATTATAAAACGTGCTACAATAATACAATAAACTTAAAATCGATAGCTGTGCAGAAAACAAACTGGATTAGAAAATAAATGTTTAATACAAATAATTTCACAGCATACTCAAGTAAAAGCAGTGAAAAAAAGCTTCATTCGTAGCTGGTACTCCATAGTAAAAAATGCCGGCAACATATAATGCCTAAGATTTTTTAATTAATTTTTTTTTTTTAATTTTTTACGTATAAGATTTAAATAATTGCAAATCACCTCTTGTTTTGACATTTTTAGATTGAAAAAATACTAGACAGAACTTGAGTTCTTGATAAGCTGCAGTTCCGTAATTAGTTTTTAATAAGACCTATTCATGGTTAAATGAATTATTTTTACTTTACGCATAAACCAAGTATCAATCACTGAATACGAAATTGCCAACGTTTTTTCATACCAATTCATAGCAGTTAACAAGTAAAAAATAAAAAACTAGTGTAAGCGTCTAAGCAATATGTAAAAAAAAATGTAATTTTATTTTATATGGTAAAAAAATATAAATGAATAATAATATAAACAATAATTTAAAAAATATTTAATTTTACACTTTTATATGAACTTTACTCTGAACCTTTTCAGAATTGTTCAAAAAAGGGGCTAAAATGACTAAAACCATCTGCAAACAAAAAAGCAGACAAAAGATCAGCCGAATTGATAAGCTGAAAATGTTAACCTCAACAAACACATTAACAGGAAATCATCAACGCAAGACCGTAATTAATTAAGGAAGGAATGATACCGGGAAAAAAGAGGAGCACATTTCAATTGCTTTGTATATAATAATGTCAATACGGACTGAATAAATAGGTTATTGGAAGATATATATAATACATCTTACATGACACAAAAACATCCTGTGTTAAATCTTCTTCAATTATTGATTCGTTTTTTGCTTTTTTCCTACATGGTAATTCTTCACGAATTAATTTTCTTTTTGAATTATTAAGAAATTGATTCAACTTAAACAATATTGGTTGGAAACTTTTTCCAAACAATGTTGTGTACATAAAACTGCAATTGACTACATTTCGTTTGTATTTTTCTAAATCATTCATTGTATATTTATTATACCCATCCTCAACAATTTGTTTGACTAATATAATATCTTTACGTAGTGCTGTAATTTTATCTAAAACTTCTTTACCTAAAATTTTATTCACAATTTTAATAAGTTGTAGTTGCAATGTAAAATATATTAATAATTAATCACTTGATTTTGGAGGTTTTAACACTTTTCCAAGTTCTGCACATTCTTTTATAATTGTATAAGTTTTATAATTTTTATGGTTTCGATTATAAAGATATTCTCTTTTATCAAGAAATTCCAATAAAATGCTCAAGCTCGAATCATTCTAAAAAATAGTTTATATTTGTATAAATACTAAATTTGTTTATCAACTACATATTACATATAATCAAAATAATTTGTTTACCCAGTCTGTCATTATATCCAAATTTTAAGTTTTCTAATCACTTAATTCAAAATTTTATTCAAAGACGATTTTCAATTCTAAAATTATTTAATTTTTTTGAAACCAATATATAAATACAAACAAATTTTAATTCCAGAGAAGCGTGAAACTCATCTATGGCGAAACATGGGCGAAACTGACAAAAAATTCTCTATATTTTTGACAAATTCAATTTTATTTTTTTATTTTTTATTTAAAGGCTTTGTTTTTTTTTTCTTTTTATTTAAAGGCTTTATAAACACAAATATGACAATTTATAATAACATAATCAAATATTTACAATTGCTGGCTGACTAACTTATATTTCTTGCCTAACTGACAGTAATTCAAAATTGTGACATTTCTTATAGATAATGTGACATAAAATATTTTAAATTAAGTAGCGCTAACGCTTGCATCATGTAATAGCATATACTTGCTCCCGGCATATTTATAACTATTAAAATCATAGATATAATAATTAAAATATATTATAACTAAAACTAAATCTACTTAACCTAAAACCTAAAAGGCCAAAATTGTATATCTTACAAAAAAATTTCTACTATTAAGCCATTTAAATTTTGAAGTGTCAAAAAAATACACAAACATTTTAAAATAAGCAAATGTTCAAAAAAAATTTTGCGGTTTTTTAGTGAGAAACTATATTAAAATGACTATATTATAGGTATACAAATATTATTATTATTATATAGTTTATTATTTTTAACAACTTTATAAATAAAAAATTTTAAATTTTTAGTTAAATATGAATATTGATATGAACATTAATAAATTAGGTTATGTACATTTTTTACTGTCAAAGTGTTGCTGTAATATGTTGTAATAATATAATTTTTTTCTCCCTCTTTCCCACTGGTACACTATATTTTTCTTTTTCTAAAGTTGCGATAATATCCACGAAATTTCTCATGAAAACCAGCCTTAAATCTGTTAAGAATGAGAATTTTGGTTAACACTGTTTCTTAATTATAGTATTAGCAACACTAAAAACCTATCATTTTTATATATTATTATTATTCTAAATAGTTAAGAAATAGTTAAAATATATAGTTAAGATTATGGTTTTTGAAATCGAAGTAAATTTTTTTTCTTTAATATTATTTGGGTTTGGCATCGAAAAATTAAAATCAAGCTAATTATATTTATTTTATAAAGCTATGATTAGTTTATACACATATATATGTAAATATATATACACATATATATATTTTTTATTTTTTTACTAATATATTTTACTAGTATTTAACAATTTTAAATCATGTAGTATAAGTACTATATATCAGACTTCACAAGAGAATACAAAGATCTGCCAAAGCACACCTAAGTTTTGAGAATAAAACTAAAACTTTCCAGCTCTAAAGGTCAACTCGTCATAAGCTCGTAAACGAAGACTCTCTTTAATCTGTTATCCTCTATAGTCTATGTTGATTATTTAAAGCTTTTTCATAAAAAGGAATTGAAATATTTTCAGAATTTGTCTGGAATAAATAAGCTGATCTTTCGTTCGTCATATTAAGAGGAGGAATATAGAGAGAAATATCTTGTATGGCAATATTATGTTGAGGACAGCGTTGCCATCGTCACCGTAATTACCTTGTTTCAAGGTAATTTCTTTTCAAAAACCACTAAGATAATAAAAAATTACCTTGTTAGAAAACACCGTAATTTTTTCCTAATAAATAAGATTATATTTTTTTCCAAACATCCCTTTCAAAAAGTAGTTGACATGATATTAAATGTTGGCATTTGGCAGCCTTTTCTTATTCAAAGTTAAAATATATTTTACAAAAATAGTTATGTTTAATTTGTCATTATTTTGTCAATTGTGATTTTATTCAAAATTCAAATCTACTCAAACTACTTAATTACTTGCTACTTATTCAAATTTCAAAAACTTTTTCTATTGAGGTAAGTAAAATTATTTTATATGGTTTATATAATTTTATTCCTAAAATTCAAAAATTTTAAAGTTAATAAAAATGCAATTTTCTTCATCTGATGAAGAAAGTAATACGCATTTAATTGTGTTATAAAAACTTTCACGGATAGAAATATTTCACTGGATAATATAATTAGTTTTGCCAGTGACGGTTGCAATGCTATGATGGGAAAACATAACTCGTTAGCTGCTAACTTTATCAAGAAATGTTCTGGAATTTTCATTTTAAAATGTATTTGTCACTCACTCCATTTATGTTCTAATGCTGCTTGTAAGGTTATGAATGCATAATTATTTTAAACATAGTAATAAAAGACAAGACATTTTTAAAACCTTCCCAGAATATTTAAATTTAAAACCACATCAAATTTTAAGAGCATGACAAACACATTGCTTGTCTTTAGGACAAGTTTTAAGGTAATAAATTCCAAAACAAGGTAATTTTTTAACTAAAATACCGTAATTTTAGAATTTCATTCTGGCAATGCTGGTTGATGTTCAAATATTTCACTCATCAGTTGATATTTTTTATTTTTTATTTATTTTTTTTTTATTTAAAGGCTTTGTAATAAACACAAATATGACAATTTATAATAACATAATCAAATATTTACAATGGCTGACTAATTAATGCTTGCATCATATAATAGTATATACTTGCTGCCGGCATATTTACAACTATTAAAATATATTATAACTAAAACTAAATCTACTTAATCTAAAACTAAATCTACTTAAGCTAAAACTAACCTACTTAAAACTAATTATATTTATTTTATGAAGCTATGATTAGGTGTATAAACTAATGTATTTACATATATTCAATGTATAAACTAATGTATTTACATATTCAATGTATATATTTTTTATTATTTTTTACTATTTAACAATTTTAAATCATGTAGTATAAGTATTGTATATCAGACTTCGCAAGAGAATACAAGAGCCTGCCAAAGCACACCCAAGTTTTGTCGAATAAAACTAAAACTTTCCAGCTCTAAAAGCCATCAACACCTAAACGAAGACTCTCTTCAATCTGTTATCCTCTATGTTGATTATTTAAAGCTTTTTCATAAAAAGGAATTGAAATATTTTCAGAATTTTCCTGGAATAAATAAGCTGATCTCATTCGTAATATTAAGAGGAGAAATATAGTAATTATCTTGTATGGCAATATTATGTTGATGGTCAAATATTTCACTGATCAGTTGATTTGGATGCGTTTCTATCTTACTAAGCATTTTGAACGAGTTGTTGACTATTGCAGTCATTAGAGGCTTACACTTAGCCTTTTCATACAGAATTTTATTGTGAAAGAACTTTTTATTTTCCTTCTATGTTTTCCTGTGCTATATCTTAGAATTTTCCCCTCATCAATTTCCATTTCCTTTGCAGTTGTTGGCGATATTTGAAGCCAATTCTGCGAAGCATAAGTTATTATAGGTCTTATGAGGCTTTTATACATTAAGCATTTTGTAGAAGAGTGAACATAGGATGACGATAGCAAAGATTTTAATTTTGAAGTTACTGCTTTTGCTTTCTTAATAACCCTTCTAGCATGAGGATTAAATAAAAATTTATTGCTAAATTCAACTCCGAGATATTTGATACTTGTTTTTACTGAAATATCTGTATTGTTTATTTTCAGTGATAGGGATTTACTTTGCCTAACTGCTAGATAATGCCCTCTACCACTCGCAAAACTGCCCTCTACCACTCGCAAAACTGCCCTCTACCACTCGCATTTCTAAAGCATATTAAATTACATTTATCATGATTTAGTTTTAAGTTCCATCTATTATAATATTCAGTTAACTTAGGGATCTCTCTTTTAAGTTTATCAATGACATCGTAAGGTTTTTCATCACATGTAAGTATTATTGTATCATCTGCAAATAAAACTGCACCACAACCATGTATGTTTGGCAAACAAAATGGAAAATCATGAGTGAAAAAGTTAAAAAGTTTGGGTCCCTTAACTGATCCCTGTGACACTCCTGTTTCAACTTTTAAAGGTGCAGACACATCTGCTGATAAGGACACTACTGTTTCTCTGTCTGACAAAAAGTTTCTTATTAATTTTTGTTATCCAGTCTGGAAAATTTAAACACATGAATTTGTATATTAATCCATCATGCCAGACTGACTCAAAAGCTTTTGATAAATCCAGTTCTAGTGCATTTGTACATTTTTTATCCCTTAGGTTATTTGTAACAAAATTTGATAACAATAGAATTGCGTGATTAGTTGAGTTACCTTTTTTAAAACCAAACTGATTTTTTTTTATTGCATTTTTTGTTCGCAAAAAGTGATTAAACCTTCTTAAAATAATTCTTTCAAAAAGCTTACTGACATTTGATGAAAAAGAAATGGGTCTAAACATAAACAGTGAAGCCATCAACGTGATACAAAACGTAAATTATATTATGTTAGAAAAACTTTATACTTATTATAGTTAGCTAATTTATCAATGTTAAGTCGAATTTACACTATGAACAAATTTAAAAGACGAAAAGTTAAAATGGAACAAAAAATACGAAAATCAGTAAGTTTAACAAGTATAGAAATATCATCCCATATCTAAAATTCATTTATAGAATCCTATCCCATATAATTTATTTATAGAATAAAAGATTTAAAGAATGTCAATGTTCATCTTGTCATAAAATTCAGCAAAATCGCCCGTAAATTGTTTAGAGTTGGATTTTTTGCTGAATTTTTATAACGACGATTTTTCTGAATAAACTTACACATGAAAAAAATTTGAATGTCACAAAAAAAAATCTGCAAGGTTTGTTCGCGTTCACTTTTTTACCAGAAAATTTGCAAATGGACAATTGAATTCTTTCAGAAATAATCGAAATAATTCACTCACTTGAGTCACTTTATACAAAATTTCTCAATTACAAATTTTTAGGTAAAAAAGTAGACCAACAGGTTTTTATTAAAAATTAATTACAGGTAATTTCAGGTTTTTAAAATTATTCTCGAACAAACCTTATATTTTTATTGAAATAGGTTATTTTAATTGTCAAAACCTCGTCAGAAAAGTGCTGAATACCGTAATATTTTTCCCACTTTGTTATTGATAGTATACTATAATACACTGCTATACATATTTTACTCTTTCTCTAGCGACGATAAATCGACGTAATTTTTTCGTGAAAATCAGCCTTATTTTGCAAATTTTAGCACATTTATAAAAATTTTTTGTGGGCGTGCAAAAGAAGTACATCTTTCTGCCCCTGTCGTTATATATTTCATTGACTGACAGTTGGTCTTAGTCGGCTGTTTTTGTAATCGAAAACTAAAAGAAATATAGTAAAACTATAATTGACTATAAATATTACATTACATAGGTAGTTTAAATTGAACATTTTTTTTGTAGAAACATAATTATCTAAATGATTAGTTCTAAAAAACTAATAAATTTAATACAAAATTTTTCAAAATATCGTAAATATTCATATAAAACTATTAAAAGGCCTGGTACAAATGTATCAATCAAACGAACTGAGCCACAAAAAAGCGAAACTTTGCAACGAACGGTTTCTTTAGCAAATCAATTAGAAGCCAGAATTTTATCAACAGGTCCAATATCCGTTGCTGGTATTGTTTTATTATTTAATATACAAATAGTTAATTATTTGGGCAGATATACTTTATGTCCATACAAGCAAAAAAAATATCAAATAGATGCTTGCCGTATGCGTTTACTTGCCGAATTCAAAAAGAGGATTTCTTCAATTGTTAGCGGGGGGTTTGAAGAATTTAAATTTTCATATAACAGAGTTAACATTTTTTTTTTTTTTGATTGAATATTTCGGAAAACTAATCGAAAAAAACACGCTTTTTTTTATAACGGACATAAAGTACACTTTACCCAATTATTTTGTAACATAACTGTTGTGCTTTTCACATCTATAAAGATTATAATTAATTAGTACTTTTGTTTCTAATTTTTAGATTATATGAGAGAAGTTTTAACTAACCCATCTGGAGGATATTATATGCATCGAGATGTGTTTGGATTAGAAGGAGACTTCATTACTTCACCAGAAATTTTACAAATATTTGGGGAAGTAAGTACATACTTGAGTCTTCAATAAACAAATTGGTTATCACTATATTTATAAAAAAAATTTCAAAATTAATAATTCAAGTTAGTTGCAATTTGGTGCATAACTGAATGGCAAAAAATTGGATCTCCATCACCTGTCCAAATAATTGAGTTAGGACCAGGAAGAGGTACTTTAACTCGGGATATTCTCCGTGTTATAAGTCAATTTAAATTGAAATCTGATATTTCATTTCATCTGGTTGAAGTAAGTCCATTTTTAAGTAAAATTCAAGCACAAAAACTTTGTTATCATCACGAAGAAGTCCCAAGCAAATCGTACTATAGAAAAGGAGAAACGGTTTCTGGAATCAAAATATATTGGTATCAAAATCTAGCAGAAATTCCTAGACAATTTTCAATTGTTGTAGCTAACGAATTTTTTGATGCTTTACCAGTTCATAAATTTCAAAAAGATTCTAGTATTTGGAAAGAAATACTAATTGATGTTGATACTAAAAATAGTAAAAAATTACGGTTTGTTATATCAAAATTCCAGACACCGCATTCAAAAATATATCAGCATATTAATGGTGATAGTAGAGAATGTTTAGAATATTCATTTGAAACAGCTAAAATTATTGATATTTTGTCAACCCGTTTGGAAGAAGATGGTGGAATAGTTCTTATAATGGATTACGGACATTTTGGTGAAAAAACTGATACATTTAGAGCTTTCAAAAATCATAAACTCCATGATCCTTTAATTGACCCTGGATTAGCTGATTTAACAGCGGACGTTGATTTTAGTCAAATTAAGCATTTTGCAGAAAAAAGTAAAAAGGTAATAACTTTTGGGCCAGTAGAGCAAGGAAGTTTTTTAAAACAAATGGAAAGTGAAGCCAGATTAGAAGTAAATTCAAAATTAATTTTAATAACAAAGTTTTTTAATTAAATTTTTCTTATAGGTATTGTTACAAAATTGTCTTCCCGAACAAAAAGAAAAAATAAAATGCGGATATCATATGCTTGTAGATAACGATAAGATGGGAAAACGTTTCAAATTTTTTGCAATGTTTCCGAAAGTTTTAGAAGAACATTTAAAAAAATTAAAAGTTTCTGGATTTAGTTAAAAAATTTTATAGAATGAATAAAATTGTTTTGTAGTAAAAACATAGTTATTTTGTTATCTGTTAATGTTAATTCATGAAAATATTTAGATTTGAAAATTATTATTATAGCTATCTCATTAGATAAAAAAAAAACATTAATAAACCCATATAATTATAAAAAATTTAAAATTACATACATTATTTAAATAAAAGCAACATCAGTAAACTCTTCGACTTTATCTCACTTCCCAGTTTTTATTTACAAAACTTACTACATAGCTTAAAAAAATTAAATTAATCTAATTTATTAAAAAAAAGGATCAACATGTAACACTACATGATTACGTTCAAAGTATTACTCGAAATTGTAATTTAAGAATAAGATTTCATTAATTAAATTTCCTTTTAAATTTAATTTTCTATCCTCAGTTTCAATTTGTTTTTCAATTGGTTTTAATGAGAATTTTGTACACAAACATGGGATGGAATTATAGACATTAGCTAATTTCTTTAAATTACCATACATATATCCATAACGGTTCCACCAATCTAAAGGTGATTCATCTAAATCAACATTTGCATCAAATGTGTATTTCTTAATATCAATGTCTAAATTTTCATTTGTAGGAAGATGCTTTTTAGTTGAATTTTCTTTTTTACCAAAAAGCATTTTTAAACCTAAAATTATAATTATGGAATATAATTGCCAATATTAAAAAATAAAATATATATTTTTTTAAATTCAATTACCTTTTTTTTGTGAACTATTCGAACTGTCAGCTGTTCCTTCAGAAAATGATTCATTACTACTTTCGTTTAAGCACATAAGTAAATTAAGTTCTTTAGCTTTGGTTACAAGTTGGCTTTTAACAGTGGGAAGGCAATCATCTCCCAAATATTGTTGGAATCTGGGATCCAAAAATGCAGAGACACTGAAAACTTCGTTGGACAAAATGCTGAAATTTAATCATGGAATCAATATTAATAAGTGAAAAAATTTGGAAATTTAATTACATACTTGTTAGCTAATTCAAAGTATATAGTTTCTTTTATTTCAGTGACAATTTGGGTATCGTCTTCATTGGTTCTAAAATGATTGTCAATCAATTGCATTGCAAGTGGTTTTGAAACAGAATTTAATGCATCAAGTTCTTCTGCTAAGGAATCAATTGTTATCTGAAATGAACAAGCTTTTGTCTAAATTTTTTTATTCTTTTTTTGAATATACCTTTAACGGAGATATTGTTTCTAAAATACTTTTAGCTTTGGGAAGTATTTCATTATTTGCATCCTCTGGCCATACGATATTTTCAATAAAAAATTTTAATATATTATACTTGGCCCAAGGTAAATTCCGATTTTCATTTGGTGTTTCAATTTCCTAAAACATATTTAGAAACTTTATTAAATTAAGATTTTTGTAATCGGTAGTAATCAGTAACTTTAATTTCTATTTTTTATAATATATCAAAGATTATAAGTATATATCTACATATTATGTTGAAATTTTTATACATACGTGATTTGTAACAAAGTCTTGAAGGGTGTCTTTTACTTCAGTATAAATACTTTCTACACAACCTAAGCTAAATATTTTATTTAAACAATTTTTCACAATACATTCAAAGCATGGCAAAATAGAAATTTCTGAAACAAAATAGAGCTCAAAATTAAAAAATAAATTTTTAATAAATTAATTTACTTTTTTTAGAAAAATAAGTTTCAATTAAATCTGTACTATAAGCAGCTATTACGGCGACACAATTTTTCATATTAAAACCTTCGAATACATCATCGAAATTTATATAATTTGTTAATTTAATTGTTTTTAATAAAACTTCCTTTAATATTTCTTTAGTACCGTCAGTTTTTAAATAGTGGAAATAAAATGTTATAAAAACTGAATTTTCAATATTTTCCCAAATTTCATAACTTAAGGAAAATGGATTTTTGATTGAAATAAATTTTAATTCATACAGCAAATCTGTTGACTTTGATGTGTATAAACAACTAATGCTATTTTCGATTTCATCTTTTGTCGGTAAATTATTATGTTTTATTAGTTTTTGCAACATTCTTCGGAAACCATAATTTTGAACAGAACAAGTAGACATTAAATCAGTTATAATCATATCTCTTACAATAGTAATTATATCTAAATTTTTGTCTATGAAAGGTTTTTCAAATGACATTACAATATTAGTTGATTGAGCGAGTAATTCAGATGATTGTGTTATATTTCTACTACGTTCAATTATTTCTTCTTTTGGTTTAATAATTTGATAAGAAGTTTCTTGTTCTTGAGGATACATTGAAGAACTATCAACATCCATTGAATTTTCCATTAATGGATCAAAATTTGTGTCATCGTCATTTTGAAAATCTGGTAATTCACTAGCACGAAAAATTTTCATTTTAGGTCTTGCTTGTTTTATTTTGGAAACGGCTGAAGACGTTGTGTAGAGTTCAGCATCGTTATTTTCAAATATATCAGCATTTCTTGGATCGTCTTTTGAAAGAGAAAGGTCTATTTTATGAACCCTTTCTAAATGCATCCTTAAATTTGTTGTATTCCTACAATTTATTTCTCAATATAAATATTTAAACTCAAATAATATATAGTATAATATAAATAGAGAAATAAAAAAAAAATATATGTACGTAGCACAACATTATAATAATAAGGCATAACTTACCTGTTATTTCTAAACATAACATAACAAATTGTACATATTAAAACATTTTTGGTAACAATATCATTGTTTCCATTACCAGGAAATCCAAAATAGCCCCAAACTTCTGATTTCATATTCTTTGGTGTCAAAACTTTGGTATAATTCATAGCACGCATTAATTTGATGTTATCTTCTTTCGAAGCTTTGCGAGGCCGTTTTCTACAATCCAAGTTGCTTATCATTTTTATTATTATTTTAAATATTCGCAATATTTGATTTGTCTTTATTAACGGTAGTATTAATTTGTTTAATTAAATCTTTTTAGTATCGAGGACTTTAATTGATCAAATCGAAGTTAATCGATTACGTTATAGCAAAATTAATTGCAACTTTTGATTAGTTTTATTTAAAAAAAAAATTTTTTTGAGCGATTTATATTGACATTGATTAATCGATAATAATTGTCAAAATCAAAAAGCGTCATTTCGATTTAAAAAATGGCGGTTTTTACCTATTTTTGACAGTTATTGATATATGAGAATGAGCGACATTACTGATTTTTTTTTGACATTAATGTTATGCTCTGCTCTAAAATAAAAAATGGCTAAATGCTCACTATAATTTTCTAAAAGCTTAATATTGTTTTTAAAAAACATAGTATTCTTTTAAAAAAGAAATGTTTAATCATAATCACATCAAACTATATTTGAAAATTGTATATTTACAGAGCTTTAAAATAATAAGACTGTTTACAATACAGTAAAATTATATTTGAAATATATTTTATTCATCCAACAAGTTCAGACTTCAGTTCATCATCATAAACCAAACAAACGCAAACCGTACAAAATCTGAAACCAGTTAAACAATTGGAAAAAGTCAAAAATGTGGAACAAAAAATTAAATCGATTTAAATAAAGTGACTGTGTGCGTTATCACGACTCACAATACGAGTCCTAATTTAACACTCATAAAAAAAAAAAAAACTCTTAACTTCCACTCATTTTAATATATACGATTTTCAAGAATTGACATTATTTTTTATTTTGCATTCAACATTTCAATCAGATTAAAAATAAATTTAAAACGTGTTAGAGGTATTTTTTGTAGTACGGGAAATACGTTGAATAGTGAAAAATAAAGTAAAAGAAGTAATATTTCTTTTATTCCTATTGGAAATAAAACCTCTGTACATAAAAAATAATACCTAGGTTGAAAAAATACTTTGTTAAAATATTAAAAAAATTTTTTTGACAATAAAATAAAAATTCATAAAAAATCAGTGAAATTTATTATATTATTTGAATGTCTAATCAAGAAAAAATTAATTATATGCCAATAGCAATGAATAAAGAAAATAGTGATAGTGGGCACTCATCTAGAACTTCATCAATTGGGAATAATGCAGATAGAAATTTACCAAATTCTAATTCATCGCAAGCTTTAATGAATAATACTGATACAGATAGTGTTCTGACAACCGGAACAAATAATGTTGTTGGTGGAACTTTATTAATAAGTTCATCGAATTCCAAACAATGGTTTACAGTTATAGTTTTATGTTTTGTTAATTTAATTAACTATATGGATCGTTTTACTATAGCAGGTAAGCTCCTAAATATTTTTACAAATTTGGTTTTAGTTATCAGGATGTAAGAAACATTTTTCAAATTTTGTAATTTGTTTTCAAACACAAGTGAGATCGCATTGTTGCAGGTTATAAGAATAACTTTGTAAACACCAATTAATAAGTTAAATTTTTATTTTCATTTCATTATTTATTTATTATTTCAGATTAACAACATATTTGTTGTAAATGCATATGTTTTTAAATTCTTTGTATATTTTTGATTCATTTTTATAAACAATATATTATGTATTAGGATAATTATATACTAAAGCAATAAGCCCATAATAATTTATTAAACTACAATTTAAATTTACAACTTTGCTCAAATATTGATTGAAATTGGAAATGATATTCAGATCACTAACTTGACGCTAGATTTGTTTATTTCTGTTAAAACGAAAATACATTAAAATATTTGTTACTTCAAAAATTTTAGATGTTAATATTTCAATTTAAAATTTCATACGTATTTTATAATTAAATTCAAGTATTTTAAAAAAAAATTTTATTCTAAATATTACTTTATTGTTTTCAAACTTTAAATAATATATACTTTTAAAATTAAAGATGACTTTCCCTCGTGCGGTTAAGGAAAGGGGTGGTGGCCGTGGGCATTTTTAAATAAAAAAATATTGTTTTTTTATTGAATGTTAACAAATTAGTTTATTTCTATCACAGTTAAAAAAAAATATTCCAACCATTAAACGAAAATTTTTAGAACCAATCTTATAAGTAATAAATATATATACTGTCTGTTGGATAGTTAAATTACTTAATTAAATTACGTATGTAGCTTGTTGTTTTTTATTTAAAATTTTAAAAAGTAATGAAAGTACTCATAAAACAAGAAGCTAAAAATAGTTTTCTTTATTAAATCCCTATTAACCATCTTTTAAAAATTATTGTATTAATTCAACATTTTATGAATGAAATATAGTTTCTTATTTCTGATTAGGATAAACAATATACAATGAAATTAAACAATATTGATAAAATTGAAGATATTGATTGTTAACATTTTAATTTCTAACTTTAACCAAATTTAACTCATACATAGATTCAAGATACTGATTCAACAATTTTATTTTATTAAATTTTAAACATATTCATAATAATAGATTTTAAACATCCAAAGTATTTAAAAATTTTCTAACTTATGAATAGTTAAAAAGATTCAAACATAGTATCATAAAAGTCAAAAATATCATAAAAAAGAAATTGTGCTCACGTAAATATATATACATATATTATATATATACATAGGTATCTATCTATGTATAAAAAAAATTCAATAAAATGCTTTTTTTTTTTTACAAAGTAGAGGGAGAAGCTAAAACATCACCTGATTTTTGTACACCTATACATATATTCACATTAATAAACCGCCTATGGTAAGTTAACCCGAAAGAAGCTAACAAAACTTATATTTGTTATATATTATGTGCATACACAAATGTAGCATTAATAATATGAAGCCAAAAAAAAGCAGGTTTCTTTAAATTATACCAAAATTATATTTTGTTTTGCGTTTTTACTACTACCGTTTTCAACAGTTTCTCTCTTTTTAATTTTATTTTAAAAACCTTTTCTATGTTTTTGTTTTTTTCTTTTTTTTTTTTTTTTTAAAAAAAAAACAAAAACGAAAATATCACTCTTAGTTTAGTCACGAAAAGGTATTTGTAATTTGTGTTTAAACTATTATAGTAAAATACTTTAAAAAATAATTTATATTAACATTAGGCTAATGATTTTAAAATATTATTTTACATATTTTTATTGAATTCCCTTATTTTATGAAATAATAGTTTTTGTATAATGATTTTCAACATAATTTTGTTATTCTCTGTTTTGCAAATATAATTAATATTTTTATATCCATAGTTATTTTGCTATTATTAAAAACAAAATATAATTGATATAATTGTTAGCACTCGGGGAGATAGACTTATTCTTTCAAATTTCAAAATCACTTTAATAAGATGATATGGTAACTGTAAAAATATGTCAATACCTTTAAAAATATTTAATCCAGAAAATATTTGCACAATTGAAGTCTCTGTTTTTATCATGTAGTTGACCTTTACAAAAATACGTAAGTAGGTATATTATAATAATAAAAAAAGTTACGTATTGAGTTAAATTTGTTTTTGTTGTTATTTGGATACTATGCCAAGGTAAATAGTGTATTTTTTTACGATGTAAAGTAATTATTTTTTTAACTTATATAAATGAAATTGCTACCAAATAAAAGAAAGAAAATAAACATTTAGGTATTCCTGTATAGATTTTAAAAAATAAATAGAAAATTTTTAGCTTAGACTATCTTATGTAAGTACATATGTTATATTTTCCATTATATTTTCCATATTGTAAAAATTAAAATTTTTTATTTTCAATAATATATTTTATTGATTAGATTTTAACACAATATAATTTTACAATTTCAACACCTTGAATATGTACATATCTACATTTGAATTCTATTAATATTACATGAAATTAAAGAAAATTAAATATACCTATTCAATAATACTTAGGAATTCATTTAATTTTCATATACTAAAATGTTTATTAAATAAATTTTTAATCAAATAATAAATTAGGAAGTTTTTTCTAAATTCATAAAATCAGCTAAAAAAAACCTGTTGCATTTGAAAATAAGTATTTGAAATTTATAAATAAATTTTGGACTTTAGTGTATCTTAAATGTAAAATATTTAATGTAATTTATTCTTAATTTTCTATTTCTACTCTGATATGAATCCCAATTAGTTTTCAAATATTTTAAAAATGAGGGCATTGACACTTACTATATATAAACATGTTATATACGAATTTATTTAGGTGTCACTTTCTATAATGTATTTTATTGTATGTATATACATTAAAATCCCTCATGGTGCTCATTTCATAATATTTTTACATATGTATATATACATAGGTATATGAAAATTAAGAATTTTACATAAAAATAATTAACAAGGCCGTTTGAAAAACTAAAAAACTTTTTTTTTTGTTTCAAAAAATTTTTAAAATATAAAAAATAAGAATAAGTACTGAGGTACTAAAACAAAAATTAAAGTTTATAAAAAAATTCTTAAAAATTACTGACAACTAAATTTGTTTTAATTCAAAATATTTTTCTATAAATTCTTTAAATAAAACATGAGAATAGTGAAATATTTTTATTTAAATTTTATTTTAAGTACGCATTCGCATATATCTACCTATTTAAGTTTTTCATTTTAATATTTTTGATAATTATTATGCATTTTATGTTTAAAACACTTGCTCTCTTAAAAATTTATTTTTATTACATAATAATTGAACTTGAACTAAACTAAACTCCTAATAATGAGTTTTAAACTTTTAACTTGTTATTACTAATTAATTGTTCGTTAGCAAATTTATTTTTTTCTTAATTGAATTTTTATTATTATTTTTTTTTTCCACAACAAAGTTTTAAAAATTACAATAAAATGAGTAAATATATTTCTTAGTGCTTATGTCATCAAAAAATAAAAAAATATCAAAAACAATTATTTAACAAAAATGTTTATTTTAAATTTAGCTTAATAATAATTTTCTTAATAAATTTTTGATAACGATAACTGAATCCTCTTAGTCTTCTTAGATAAATTTGTTAAATAAAATTGAAATTTAGTAATTTTAACAGATTTCAACACCATACGATTCTAGGTAATTATTTCTAAATCTGCAAATATTCATTCCTTATATATTCATTCATTTATATTATTGTACATTGTTTTGAACTCTTTGATTTGTCTATTACAATTTAGTAAGAAAGAAACTTGTTAGAAAAGTCTAACTATATAAAATTATAGTATATATTTATTGTTAAAAGTAAATTTTTAAATAAATAATATCACGCCATTTAAGTTTTTGATCAAGCGATCATGAATCATACAAAAGTTGCCAACATTTTTGTTTATATATTTTATTTGCGTACATATTTTGTTTTCTCTTGAAAATTAGGGGGTGTGAGCGGGGGGGAGTGATGATAAAAAAAATAAAAAATTAAAAGCCAATAAACACGTTTACAAAATACATTTTAAAAATATAAAACGATTAATTTTAAAATAAACTCTATTTAAAATTATGTATTTATGATAAGAAATTATTGATAAAAATTATGCTCCTTAAGTATAATAATATAAATATAAATAAAATTTGTTCAAAAAATGTTATTTTTAAATTGTATCACATGTTTTTATTTCTATTCATTGTATTTTGTTATTAAAAACTAAAAAATTAATAATAAAATATTTTATTTTTAATTAAATTTTTGGTTATATTTTCTGTTTTATAATGTCTCATATAAAATAATGAGAAAATGTCTCATGTCTCATATGTCTCTATTAATTCCTTTTAAATTTTTTAAAAAGGAATTAATAAAAATTATTAGATAGATATGTAGAGGCGCTTCGTAACTTAAACCGAAAATCTATTATTGTTTTATAGCTTTACTTGTTTTACATAAAAGATATATGTACCTATTCCCAATTAACTCTTCAGCAAAAACTGTTTTATTTTAGTTTTTAATGATAATCGAGCATTCACACAAATATATATACATATGATATGTAACAATAATTTATATTCGATTTTTTAAATTTTTAAATTATGTAATATCATTAATCATATCAGCAACAAATTATAGAGTACGCTCTGAGTATATTAAAACAAACATGAAATATACTCGCTAATCGTAACTTTATGAACACATATATTCTAATTTTTCTAAGTGTGATTTCTATTAAAAATTTCTTTATTCTTTTTTAATTTCTATGCTATTCTATTCTATTAAGTATTCTAGTCTATTAGTAATAGATATTATCATAATATCATGTTACGTAAATACATTTTATTTATAATTAGGCGCCTTAAATACCCAAGCTCGTGTTATATTTATGAATGATGTACAAAATAATATTAATGGTTTTTATCTTATCTTGACCAAAGAAATTTTCAATTTTTAAGTTTAGGACAGTTTATAGAAATAGATTATATTTTTTTAATATAAGAATAAGTACTTAGACATTTTAGGAAATAATCGCAAGTTAAGTAAAGACATTCTTTTTAATACTTACTGTACTAAGTACATCCATATGTATTTTTATATTTTGAAAATAAAAATAAAATTTCAAAAAAACAAAAACAAATTTAAATTTTTAAATATGTAGGTACTAAAATAAAATAAATCGCTGTTTTTGTTGAAATTTTCTGTTTTGTTTTATTTTGATAAAGGATACATAAAAAAAGGATAATTTCTAAGCGTAAGTTTTACTAAATTTTGTATTTTTTACAGATTGACAATTAATATAGAACTGCTGAGATGACTAGAAAATGAAAAATGTAATTTGTTTAGTACGAGTTTAATTTTTAACATATCTTCTTATTTATTTTTACATTATTTTGTATTAAAAAATAATGTTTTTTTCGATAGATGATAATTTTATTTTATTGCATTTTTATAATTTGTACTTTTCTCTATTTTATTTTTGAAATTTTTAAAAATGTTTCATAATGATGATACCCTAGATAAAAGAATATCTGCCCGAAATTTTTTATTGTCAATCCTTATTATTATGGTTTTTCTTTTTGATTTTGTTAAATTTATGTAAAAGCCAAACCAAAAAAAAAAAAGAGCATTGTAAACAAAACGGCATAATGAATAAAATTTATTAGGTTATAAAATTATAAAAATCTAACAATAATTTCAAATAATTTTAGTCAAAAAAGAAGAAGTTGTTTATGATTGCATTAAAATTGCATTCATTTTTTTATTTATGTTTTTGAATATAAACATTTTTTTTGTTTCATTTTTAATTACAAATAAATTATATGCTTAATATTTTTTATAATGTTTATAAAAAATTGAATATTTTAATTCAATAACTAATATCTTGTTTATTTCGCTGTTCACAGATTTGTATTCAGTTTAAATATATATAAAATAGATATAGTTAATACAAATAAAAGCTATTGATGGAATATTACATTGTTTTTATTTATTAAATTCAATTAATGTCAGTTAAAATTTATGATATGCAACTTCTATTACGTATTTGTTTTTTACATTCGTAAAAAATAAACTGTGTACCTACGTACATATTTTTTTTTTTATTCATTTAAATTTTATTAGCTTAGGCCTATATTATAGATTAGAAATAGAATTGATGACAATGCATTTAATAACCCCATTTCTCCTATAGTAAAAATTGTAAGAAAATTTTTTTTTTTTTTTATTTTTTTTAATATTTAAAGACCATCATTTTTTATTATTATTATAAAAAAAAAGTGTAATAAAAAATAAAAGGGAATTCTTAATTCTGTAATACTTTCACAGCATCAGCACAAATTAAATTTTTTTTAATTTATGATAAATTGTATAAGGGAATATTGTAATTAATTACATACATTAAGTTATGTTAATTTAGAAAATATTTTCAATATTGGTATATAATGCATATATGTATATGCATTAGTATTTGTATATTATGTAAAATGTCCACTTTTATTAACTTTTACACATAAATACTAACGATTAATGTATTATAAATGTTTATACATATTTACATATTTATGATTAAAATATTAAATAATTTGACTTACTTATGTACATATATTAATAATAGTTTTTTCAATAAATTTATAATTTTTGTTAATAATTAAAGTTGTGGATTTACTTTGCTTAGAATTTCTTAATCTTTAAAAAAAAGTTACTACATTTTGTTCCATACATTTAATTGCATATATGTATAATTAATTGTTCATAATGCCTCAATTGTATTATAATTTTGACAGGATTGAGTGACGTTAACGTTGCCTCTATAATAGAATTACTATATCATTGTGTTTTTTGATTATATTGGTTTCTTATAGTAGCTAGAAGATTTTTAAAATTCAAATAACTAGCTAGAAGCTTCAAATAACTACTATGGCCTTCAGAAAATATCTCCAAAAATGCCCTTAATATTTGACATAAAAATTTGTGTAGAAAGTATCTATGTATGTCTGCACTAATAATTATTAGTGATGATATAATACATAAGTATAATAATTATAGCGATAGTATATACTTCAAATTTAACAAATCAACTACATAGGTATATACTATACATTTAAATTTATAAATAATTATGGTATGTTTCTATGTTAAAAAAAAAAGAATACGATAAAAATATATTATGTAATATAATAAAATCATAATTAAATATTTAAACTTAACTTTTATCTTTATAGGTAGTAGCTAATATTATTGTGATCTAAACAAATTGAATTTATTTGAATATACATACATATCTACATAATATAATATAAGTAGGTATTTATTCTTTTCTTTTATAAATAAACCGGTTTAATTTCCTACTATTTCTAGACAATAATCAATATAAGTTTTGTTTTATTTAACACACAGTCTGATGTTTTTTTTTTATTTATTCTTTTCTTTTTAATAATGCATTTAAATTAAAAAATAATATTATTATTTTTAAAATTATACCTATCTGAAAAAAAAAAAATACCTGCTTTTTAAATATTAATTTAACACATTTTTCGTTTTAAAATTTTAGATTGATATCTTAAATGAATTAAAAAAAAAAATGAATGAAAACTTTTATTTTACCACACAAAAATTGTGTTTTGATTAGTTATTCTTTTTTTTGTTTTTGTTTTTTGAGATAAAATTCCTTTAAATTATTGTAAAACAAGATTTGATACCACTTTTTCATTAAAAATTCTATTCTATTATTCTAAATTGTACATTTTATTTTATTTTTTTCTTTTTGTTTTATACACATGTGACAGGTTGTCTCTTCTTCAATTTTTAAATGTTACGGTTTTTAATTTCATCATAAAAATTATACAATTAATTAATTTACATATAAACATTTTATTAAAAAAAGAAAAATTCTGTTCACTTTAAAAAAAATAAAAAAGTAGGTGGATTTTGTAAATAAATTATATTATGGTATTTATTTCACTTAAATGAGTGATAAACTAAATAAAAATAATTCAATTTTAAATTCAAATTAAATTTTGTATTTTTAATTAACATGATCATAATTCAATATTATTTATTAAATAAAAATCTTGCTTATGTAATTATGTTATGTCAAGTTATGCGTTAAATATTTAAATTATAAGTGTAGGTTAGTTACATATAATTAACTGTTATATGATAAATGTTTAATTTTATATGAATATGTATATATGATTGATAATTGTACATAACATACATTATGTATGTATGTATATAAAAAATAGTCAATACTTATAAGTGTTTTTTTTTTTTCAATATTTATTGAAAATAATGAAAATAATTTTGTTTAAAGATAATATTACTTAACTATTAATTTAAATCCTAATATTATATATTTAAATAAACATACTTAAATAATGTAAATAAAAGATAAGTACCTATCCATTTTCAAATTAACTTAAAAAAAAAAACAGAAACTGATAAAATTCATTCCAGGAAAATACTATAGATAGATATCATTATATCAATATGATTATTAAATTGCGATCGTTTTTTTTTAGTTTGTCAAAATTTAAAAATAATAAGACAAAATTTTTTGTTAACATTTTTATTTTGAGAAATTTTTGACTGTTAAAATTGATTTACTCTAAGTGTGTTCGATTTTGAAGTGTTTAGTTGTATTTTAACTAAGTACTTATTGATTATAATCCTACACGCAATATTTTATAAATATAGCTAGGTGCATATAGGTAGGTACTTTTCACAAAAAAAAAAAAATAAAAACTGTTATGTCATTGTAACATTTATGATAGTTTTAAAATACATTTTTTTTTTTTTTTTTTAAAAATCATTGTATTTGTATCACTCAATTCTCTTTTTATTTTTTAGTATTAAAAATGATTTTTTTTTTTCATATTGATTTTGGAAATTAATTTTAACCTTATAGCAATTTGAAGTTTTCAAAAAAAATAAATTGAATCAATTTAAACAATTAATTGATAATTTGATTACTAAAACTCACTATAAATGTATTAGGTATACCTATAGATATTTACATAAAAATAGGTATATTTGTACCTTAGTACCAGTCTTATTTATTGGATTTTTTTTTGTTTTAATAAAAATTTTTAAAAATGAAAAACAAAAAACATATAGTATAAGATGACGTTGTTTTTAGTTTAATTATTTATCTCATGTTTATTTGAGAAAAAAAAAAAAATTAAGAAATAAGTATACCTATGTATATATAAATCCATATAAATAATATGTATGGACTATGAATATTTTTATGTTCGTTATACAAGATTATATTATAATATATGTATATACATAATTTGTATGTACGTTTATAAAATATTAAATAATGTAAGCAAATGTTACAGTTTATTAAAAATACATATGTACCCACATACATCAAAATATATTTGCCGGAGTGATCTAAAATGAATGTTGGTCTTCCGTATTAAACTTCAGAATTATTCTATCTTTCTGACATAGAATCCGTCAATTTCTCTTATATAAAACTGCCATCATTTTAAGTTGTCTATCAATTTTAATTTTATCAAAGGCTATTCTTGTTTCTGGTGTGCTGGCATATATTTTAGGTATATAATATGAGGTATCTATGTATGAATATTTTATTTTACTCTTATTATATGTCGCACCCATTTTGATTGCTGAATTTTTATACACTTGCTAAAAGATGGCTATTTTAGTTCTTTCATAGGTATTTATTATTGTAACGTAGTCTAAACAAATCTTCATCTTCCCTTATTAAATAAATCTATAAATAAATGCAATATGATGTAATATTATATTTATATTTCATATACATAAAATAGAATACATAAAAAGCAGACAATTTTTTTATTAAAAAAAAAAAACAAGTGGGTTATATTATTTTCATTATTTTCATAATTTTAATTTTCTAAATTACGTATTCGGTGTCATAAATAAATAATTATATATTTTGCATAAGGCAAATTATGATTTTTTTTTGCCTGCCCTATTTATTATCTTTTGAATATTCTAGACAAATTAAATAATTGCATGAATAAATAAAATAAATTAATATACTTATGCAGAATTTAAAACTTTTATGCTACCCATACACATCGAAATGTCGAAATAGTTTTAAATATGTCAAAATTTCTGTCAGAAAAATAAAGGCAACTAAATAAAAATAAAATAAAGTAACATTTAAGTTGTATAACTAATCTATAAACAGTATACACTATACAATTCAAATATTCTAAGCGTAAACTTAACCAATTTACAAACCATTAACAATTGTACAGGTATTATTGTACAAATGTTATCGTTTCAAACACGATACAACTTTTCAAGTTTGTGAACTTGTTGTACCACCAGGTCTTACATGTATAGGCAGCATAACTTATTAAGGTTTTAATTATTATAGGTGCCTTAATTCGGTAAAACAAAAAAATGTAATTTTAAAATAATTAGTTCCAACATAATTGCATATTTTGCAATTTATCCAAATACATTAATTGAACTTTAGTTTACTAAATAATAAACTTAATTTAAAATAAAGATTAATATTCTGCATAACAATTTTCTTAATTTATTCACCAGGTCTAACATGTATGGGAAGTATATTTATTAATGTTTTTTTTTTGTGCATTTTTCTGCCACATAAATGAGAACAGGAAATTACACAGCCTTTCTTTTTTTAGGCGTTGCTGTAAATGTCGTAATCAGCAATAACTTTTGCGACGTGTGTGGGATTCGAACCCACACTCCCTCTGTGTTTACAGCGTATTTTATATGTTCTTATCCACTAGGCCACCGAGGCCCCATTAATGTGTTAATTATTATAGGTACTTAATCCGGTAAAAATAAATATGTAATTTTTAAATAATTAGTTCTAACATAATTGAATATTTTGCAATTTGTCCAATTGCATTAATTAAACTTTAGTTAAAATAAAGATTAATATTTGCATAACAATTTTCTTAATTTATTCATTTATGTTAAATTATCTATTTAAAATATGCACTGGTAATATACAATTAACACAAACAACTGGCGTTATTATTTTAAATAATATAATTTTCTAAATACTGAATGACGTAAATATCCATACATATAATTTTAATTATAGGTTTAATATTTTTCTATTAGTAATCAATTACAATTCTTTCTCTATTTTGTATATTTATTTATTTTATAAGGCTTTACACATGTATTTGGGCCAACTTTTACTATTAATTACTTTATAGTAGTTGACTAGTTCCATTATTTATTTCGATGTGACATGATCGAGGAATCCGTGGTTGAACCTGAAGTCCATCAATTAATTGAATATATAAGCTATTAGTTCAAACTATGCATAATATTAAATTGTTATGAAATCAATAAGCTTTAAATTATTAAATTTTTTTTTAATAAGTTACATACATATATATTTTGCTCATCATTACTTACCTGTAAACAGAGAATTTATATGAGTAATTCCGAAATTTTGACTCTGATCATTAGTATTATTAATCTTCTCAGAATTTTATATATGTAATTAAAATTTTATTTTTAATCAACATAATAATATTATTATTTCTTATTTTATTTTAGATTGTCTATAAATAGTTCAAATATACATAAATGTATAAATTTTTCATACATATGTATGTATGTATGTATATTTTTAAAAGATGTTTAAATAATGTTTTTTTTTTTTTTTAAGAATATGTATGTCAATAAATTGAATAATATTGTTATAGTTAAATTAATGAAAACTTATTACATACTCGTATGACTATTTGCAAATATAAGTATATTTTTTTACTATTTTTTTATTTAAATGCTTTGAACTTTAAATTATGTACCTATTTGTATGTGTACATAAAAAAATTTCCATTGTTTGTTATATATTTTATCGAGTATTATATGTATACATATTTCATTTGCAAATTTTTTTTTTAAGTTATTTTTTATTTTGAAATTTCTTATGTTTTTTCCTCCATATTTTTGTTTGCCAATTTTCCTAATTTTATATAAAATTTTCTTTTTCCTTCAAAAAAAACAAAACTAATGATCTTGTGATAGATACATATTATTATGTATGTGTGCATATATTGTAGGTATACAGATTTCATATGTATATACATATAAGTACATATAATATATATATACATACATAGAACCTACGTAGGTACATATTTTGAAAATGGTCAAATTATATACATATATTTTATGCTGATGAATTTCAGAAATAATATTATTCAAAAACAAAATAAAGATAGAAATTAAATATAAAAATAGAAAAATATAAATAAAGGAATGAATTTGTTTAGATGTATGTAAGTATTTTAAAAACAAATTAGAAAAGGTATCTAACATTGAAAAATAAGGAATTATCAAGTATTTCCCGAAATACAATATGTAGATATGTACATACACATGTAGATCATATGTGAAAAGTTTAGAACAAAACTAATTTTTAATTTCGACTGTTATTTTTAAAAATGAAAATGCAATTTAAAACATTTTTATATTTTTATTTGTTTTTATATTTCATTAAAAAACTATATTTTAGAACTTCAAACATTTTTTAAAATTGATAATCTAGATAATGATAATATTTAATCAACGTAATTACTATATAATATGTGTTGTTGCATTGTTAAATTAACAAAAAACAAGACAGTAAATATATTGTATGTATGTATGTAAAACCAAATATTTTAACATATTAGAATTGTACTTTTTCTTACATAATTAAGAAAAGCTTTCAACTCCTTTTAAAATGACTCCTAATAGCTCTTATAGGGAAAGTAAAAATTTTTTTGTTACTTACGCTAATAACAAAGTTCTTTCTTTTCTCAAAATTTCAAGATTTTGGATAAAAGCATTCTGGAAATACGGAGAAACCAAAATTTTGCAAAAACTGCTGGAAATTCTGGGTAAAAGCGTTCCGGAGATATCCAAGCTGTAAATTTTTAATAGGTGGTGTTACATAAAAAAGTTGTGTGTTATAAATATATGTATGTATAACATTGTACATGACGTGTATGTTTATTATTAATATAAAAATAAATAAAATTGAATTTGTTTGTTTGTTACTACGTTACTTTTATTCATATTGATTTATTATTTCTTGGGATGATTTTTTAATTGGACTTGGTTAATTTAGATTAGGGGTAATTAGATTAATAAAAAAATCACCTGTAGACTGTATCGATAACTCGAATTTTTCATTTTATACTAATTAAATAAATAAATTAAATTAATAAAATTTCAGAGTTACTTCTTAGCACTTACTAGGTATACACCCGCTTGCAATTTTTCCATGACTGCATTTATAAACTTAAAAACAGAACAGTTGTTCACTTAAATATTTTTTCTAAATGAATTTACAATCAAATAATATTTATGTATGACATCGTAAAGTGCGAAAAAGCCGGTGTTTTCTATTTTTAAATCAATTTTAAGTTTTAATCCTAAAATAAAAAAGTAAAAATAAGTGCAAAACAAAATCAATTTTATTGCATCTCTTATTATTTTTTAAATTTCCAAAGTTTTAATAGGCCAAATACACATGGGCATAAATTATGCATGCAGCATGTCAAAAATCATTTCTAATATGACCATAACTAAATTAATGTATGAAAGAATTAAATTAAAATTTAACTAAAATAATTAAATAATTAAAATTGAAAAATTAAATACATAATATAAATAAATATAAATGAATGAATGTATCTATGTACACATGTAGTAATAAAGCTTATTAAATATTTAAATGTCCAATATGCATATTTAACCAAGTAATTGGTAAATTAAATCTAAATTTAAGCACTAGTTATTTATTATTCTGCATTTATTTTAATAGGTAGGTACATTCTTTTTTATTCTAATATTTATTAGAAATATAAATATAAAATTTGTATATGAATTTATGTATTTACACTAATTTTATTTAAGAAATCACCTTAATCCCAACTTTACACGATGTATTATTAAAGGGAAGCACTGTCTACAATAATTAACACAAAAATACCAAAGATTTTAACAACTACAAACATATCAGAAAACCATATTTATATATTTTTAAAAGATCGCGTGCTCTTCTTTAAAGTGGTATTCGAAAGCCAATGTATGCAAACAAGTACAACAAACAAGAAATCAAAAATATATTTTCATTGCCAAAATTTTACATTCCGTTCGATAACGTGGAAATGACGAAGGGGGATAAAGGAGCTAAATAAAAACGTAATACATATGTATTTTTAAATTTAGTATTTGTGAAAGCGATTGTTTACAGTTTTAGACGGTACTGAGTGAAATCTGTAATAATTAGTTTTGCATACCTACATCATACATGTATAAACTAGTATAATATTGTATTGTATGTACAATATTGTACATACATAGTATGTACAATGTATGATTGATTTTATTGTACTAAACTAACTAAACATTTTACATTATGTACAAGCCATTTGCATACATATCTAGGTTATTGAAATACTTTTACACAGGGTTAACACTTTGGTAATTTTCTACTAATTATGGTAATTTTATTCATATTAGTTTTTGATAATTTGCTACGTACTTGCACAACTTTAACGTAAATTTAAATTAATTTAAAACAAAATTTTTTAATTTTATTTAATTATATTTAAAACAAAATTTTTTAATTTTATTAAAAATTTTAATTTTTTATGTTTGTTTAAAATGGAAAAGACAGTTACAAATTTGCTAAAATAATTTAATATAAGTACACATAATTCATAATAAACTACTTCGAAAATATAATACTAATAATAAACTACTTACACTCTATAGACATAATTAATAATAAACTACTTATACTTCCTGAAGATATCTTGTGAGGAAAAAAGCTCAACTTATGTGTGTGGATGAATCTCACTCGCAAGGTGAACAAGATAATGAATATACGGTAACTGTTAGAAAATTAGATGAATTTGATTGCAAAGAATTAAGTTCAAGTCCAGCAAGTAGTGAACATGAAAAATACCACAGGAAATTCCAGATGCAGTGGACACTACACAGTGAAATTTTCATGGCTAAAAGAGAAGACCGGAAGTGACTAACAAACTGGATAAAGGAAATAAAGTGATTAGAGTTTGGTCTGCCAAAAATGAATTTTAGTTTAAGTTATATACATATACATACATACAATTTTTTGCGTTCAAAAGGTTTTGTTCATATTTTACTTTAAAAATTTTATGTTCCTTGACAATTAATATTGTTTATTGATAAATAAATTTTCATTTTTTGTTTCAGAAGTTATTTTTTTTAGTTTTTATTTACAAACATATGTATATGAATTTTGTTTGTTTTTTATGTTGCATGTATGAATAATTCTTTTGTTTATTTTTATAATATATACTTATAAAATAATTTTTAATATCAGGAAAAACCATTGTGTTTCAATATCCAAATCCAACACATATTTTTGTAATTTTTTTGTCAATTTGGTAACTTTGTAAAACCAATTTGGTAAACTAATTTTTTTCTGAGTGGCAACCCTGCTTTTACATATATTTGTTTTTGAAAAATGGAAATTAATAACAACAAATGCATACATATTGCAAAGTGGTGTGCAAAACTGTACCTATACATATATTCAATGCATACCAGTTATACTTGCCACTTACCATTCTTACAACTTACTACCGCGAGTGATGATTTAGTTTACATAAGTTGAAATTTGAAAATAAAATCTTAATTCAACTCTCTTCGATTCTCTTCTCTTGAGTGTTTTATTTATTATTATTCATTCACTTTTTCATTTTCATTTGGTTTTTTTTTTTTTTTTTTTAATTTTCCTACATTTAAAATATTAAAAATATCGTACGATTTTTACTTAACCAATGAAAAGTCAAAGATAAGGTGACGTAATTTTGTTATTTTTTTTTTTTTTTATTCTTTCTACGTCTGGCTGGGATCTCCGTTTACATTGTTGTGTATTGTGTCATTGTATTTCAAATATATAATATATACATACATAATATGTATACTCTTGTATATAAAAAACAAGAAAAAACAAAATTACATTGTTTATAAATAAAAAAGATTACGTTGTTCATTTAGACGTTTTGTAATTAACCGAATGAATCAACTGATATTTGTGTAAAAAAAAATTATATCAAATATAATTTTTTATTTAAATATGTATGTCAAATTATAGGTACCTATATTTTTTTTTTTTAATTAAATCAGGAAAAAGTTAATTAAATTTTATTAATTTTAAAAATAGATTTGTAATAAATATCTACTTTATTTACAGTAAATGTTTTTATATAGATACATACATACATACCTATTTCTTAAGCTGTTTAGAAATTTTTATTTTGCAAAATTTATTTTTAACATGTTTTTATAAATATAATGTAAACATTTCTAACGTTTGTTTATTTTGTAAAAGTAAAATTATTTTTGTTACTGTTTACTTATTTATTAAAAAAATATCTTTCATAGTAACTAAAAATATATGTAGGTACCTATATATCCAGTTTTCATTTTTATAAAATAGAACTATGTAAATTATATGTATACATAGGTATACATATGTACTTACATATATGCATATGTACATACATACTATATAACTACTTATGTATATGTAGGTTTATTATACCTATTTTAAATATGAAATTTAGGAACTTAGCAACTTTAGGAAGTACGTTTACGTGACCAATTTTTCTGGAAGTGAAAGAGGGACATATTTTTTAAATTAGTCTTTATTATTCCACATTAGTTAAATAAACTAAAAAAAAAAGTAACAAAATTAAAATAAAATAAGAAAAAATATAGGTAGGTAGGAGGTACCTACTTAACATATTTTTTAAATTTATTTAATTTCTATATAAAAAAAGCGAAAACGGTAATTTTATTAATAAAAACTTCAATTGCTGCAAATGACTAAAAATTAAGTAAAAAAAATCCTAATTAGATTAGCGAGTGTTTTAAAAAAATTATCTTCCCCCAAATTAAAACCTGTAATGTGAGCTACATATATTTTGTAGCTATATACAAGTATAGGTATATGTTTTATTTTAATATTAATTTCCTTTTTAATTAATAAATACTTGATGTGTAAATTTTAATTAATAAAAATTTACAAAATCAAATAACTACCTACCAATATTTTAATTATTAAATTCATTCTTTTTAAAACAAAAAAAATCTTAAATAAACATGGTGTAAAATTTAAATAGGTATACCTATGTAAGCATACACACATATAAATATGTATGGATGTAAATGTTTTTATTTTTTAGAAATTTCGCAATTTCAAATCGAGTAAAATTCACATTCGATTCGATTCAAATTCTCCTCGTTGAATGCTCCAAATATGTAGATAATATTTGTATTGTATGTACATAATAATTCATTTCTTTTTAATAAAACAAAATTATATTACCTAGTACATACAGTGTTAAAATATTTTAGCTATATTATCTATGTACTTTACTTACATATTTAAGGTGATCTGAGAGAAAATCAACTGACTTGGTTGATTTTGACATTTTTCAATTCAACTCAAAAATTTCCCGGTGTCGGCTAAGTCAATTGAATTAGTTTCAATCAGGGCTGCAAACCCACAAAAAATCGGGTTCGAACTGGAAAATTTTAGTGGGTTCGGTCCGGGTTCGGGTTCAAATTTTTTAATCAACATAACAAGTGCAGCATTATTGATTGCAACATCAAAATCTATTAATTTTACTTATGTATTAGTTTTTGCTTTATTTTATTTGCAAGTGGCATAGTAGGCATAGAAATTAGAAATAATTTTTTACTGGGTTCAGGTTCTGGTTCGTCAAAATGTTTGTTCCGAAGCGGTTTTAGGTTCGGGTACGGTTTGCAGCTCTGGTTTCAATTAATTGAATCAAGTTGTTTCAATTTTGGTTTTTTTACAAATGAAATGTCGATATTTTAAAAAAATAATCTAAACAGAAAATTTTGTTTAGTGTTCAGACGGTATATTTTATGCTCTATTCTATTTATTTTGAATACACAAATAAAAATTAATTTGATTTAGAAGAAAATAAGTATAAATAAAATATAGGCATTTTCATAAACAACCTATGACTGCAATAGCGTAGGTTGCAATAAGCCCCCTTTATTTTGGGAATAAGAAGTCGGACCGATATGATTTAAAAAACGTACTCACCGATTTTGTTGTAGAATTTAAATATAGTAAACAAAAATATTAAAGTTCGACTCTTAGCCCGTCCCAAAAAACGAACTACAAAAACTAAGGTGCCACTTTCCAGAATTTTTTTTATTTTTGTTTTCTGTTTTAGTTTCTATTACAGTATCAGCGATTAGATTTTTTAAATTGCATCGGTCCGAATTCTGGTTCCTAAGCTAAGGGGGTCTTCTCCAAAATAACAGCCAGTATTTATAAAAGTCAGCATTTCATTTTCGACACAATGCGTTTGACTTTTGGGTTCATAAATTTTACATTGTATCAGGTTGCAGTTTTTTTTAAGACATTTTCGATGTTATCCGAAAAAATGTTGCTAAAACATTTTTTCCTGAAAATAATATTTAATAAGAATTTTCATATTTATATAAATTATTTAAATCTTTATTTACCTTTCTAAATTATTACTCATTTTAATTTTTTTTTAATTTTTAAAACAATAACAAAATAATGCACTAATAAATGATGCAATAATGTAAAGTCAAACACAAAAATGTAATTGTTTTTCAAAGTCAACTCAGTTGACTTAAACTAACACAAATTGGGAAAACCCCGACACCGATAGTTGATTAAAATCGACAATAATGTCAAACCTATTTCATATTGTTATTTGCTTTTCTGACTATTTAATTTGAAAGTTTAGTAAATTTTTGCAACAGGTACTTTTAATAATTTTACAACTATCCTATCTCAATTTTATAGAAAATTAATAATAAAATCTACTTTCTAGTTTAATATACAACTCGTTATAACTTAACAAAAAGTCTGTAAAAAATTTAAATGTAAAAATATTTTAATTTTAAAGCAGTTTTTTTCTGGTCTCTCGTTGTAATGAATGAATTAACTTTTTATAATTTATGGTAGCCTCAGACGACTGACTAAAAATAAAATAGCAAATACGTTTTAATATTTGCAAAAACCATTTTATTTTAAAATAAGTATATTGTGTTTATTATGTTAATATTGTAGTCTATAACAAAAACCAATTTTTTTTTTTGTTTTAATTTAATTAATTTATACCTATATGTATGTCCCTAGGTATCTAATGCAAATTTTTGCAAACTTAAATAATTAATTTTTGTTTTCATTTACCGTTAATGAACGTATATACGTTAATCATTGATAAAAAGTTTGTAGGTATATGAATCAACAGGTGATGTACACAATACATATTTACATAGGTACATACCCACATGTTTATTTTTTAAATATATCATTATGATAAGCAGTTTTTTTTTTTATATAATTTAGATAATTTATATAATTTTGATAATTATTATTTGATAATTTTATATTATTTTTTTTCCTATACACGCTTTGATTTCAGAAAATTGAGATACCTATATTATCAGTCTTTAGCTTTTTAATTCTATTTAATCTCGATACTGTATAGGTATTATAAATGAAAATTCTTAATAAATTTTATATTATAAATAGGTAATATATTTATATAAGTTTTATAAATAGATAAGTTATTTTTTTATCTGATAAAATTATTTTCAAAAGAATTAATTAACAGAATATACTTAATTGATAATAACGAAAAATTGCCAAATATGGTATCTATACTTAGTACCTTAGTACTTAATTATATATGGTATTTATAATAGTACCTAATAAATAATAATAAAACAATAAAAAATAGATACATATGTATACAATATCAATATGACGTATCAAGCTATACTTATATAGCTTGATACGTCATATTGATATTGTACATAATTTAATTAATATTTCTATATTTCAGTATTTCTATATTTAATTTATATTTCAGTTTTTTTTAATTCTAAAATTAAGATATACAATTATCATGAAAGAATATAATTTCGAAAAGTTTTGCAATGTTAAGTTTATTTATTAATACATACATAGGCACCATTTTTCATATCTAATTTCAATTAAACATCAAACCACTAAATTAATCTATAATATTTTTCGCTTACTTAAAAAAAAAAATTTTCCTCAAGTTTTCAAAAGTATTTCGTATACCTTTAATATGTGCCCACATTTTTATTCCTGTTGCGTCATCGTTGTTTTCATTATAAATATATGTATGTATGCATGAAGCATGTGCAGCATTTTAAATTAAAAATTCGTATACTGAAACCTACAAATAAAAATTAAAATTTTCACTAATTTTTTTTTTTATTTTATATATACCTAGGTATATTTATTGACAAATAATTTAAAATTGAGAAAATCTCATATTATTTTCCTTAATTTTTCCATTTTTTTTTTATTTGAAATGTCTTTTTTTTTTGCTTGACTTCTTCATATTTCTTCCTATGTAAATACATACATAGTAATATAATGTATATATGTATGTATTATAATAGTTTATTGTTTTTTTAAATTATTTATGGATTTTTTTCATTTCTCTTTAGAATATGATAGGTATTTACATTTTAAATAAATTTACAGGAATTAATACCTTTCAGCAATCAACAATCAGCACCTGCATTTATTTATACATATGTATGTAATATGTACATACATACATACATATATGTGTGTATATGTAGTACATAGAAAAGTAGTTTTTTAAAATTATATACCTACGCCATTTAAGAATAATAAATATGTAGAAAAATATATAATTACAATAAACATATTTTGCTCAGAAAAGTGAGTATAAGATATTTATCAAAAATACCTACATATGTATACTTTAAACAACTTTAACTATTAAATTTATGGCCAGCAGATATGACTGATATTTTTTTTTATTTATTTATTTAACTTAAGTTTTGAATTCAATTCAACAAATCAGTCATATTTCTTACGTGCATTAACATACATACATAGTACATACATATGTACATAATATATGAATACTATATTAATTAAACAAAAATGAAATGATATATGAAAATGGTACAGTAAAAACTCCATATAGCGAACCTTCTATTTAGCGAACATTTCCATTTAACGAACAATTTATACTGCATTAGCATTAATTACTACAACTTTTTAGAACAAAAAAATCTCTATATTACAAACTTCTATTTAACGAACATCTCTTAATAATGAACCAGTTCAGTTTTACATTGCTTAAAAATTGTTTCTCCATTTTACGAACTATTCACAAAAATTTTAAAAAATCTAAATACCTACATCTCAAAACTTGTTAGCAACATTTTAAAAAAATTGACAATTTCTTCTGATTTCGATAGGATCACTTTAATTTTTTATTAAAAACAAAATTTTTGATTTTGGTTATAGTCATAAAAAATGAAATTAATGATAAAAAAGGAAAACAAGCTGATTTGATAGTCGTTTTTTATGAATATATATGCTCATTTAAAACGTCAAATTTTGAAATTGTTAAATGATTGCTTGTAAAAATGGATTTAGAAAAAAAATAGTAAGTATTTTATGTATTTATGTATGTTTATATGAATATAGGCATTTCCATAAGCAACCCCTATGACTATGCAATAGGTTGCAAGAAAGCCCATTATTTTATGAATTAGAAGTCGGAACGACATGATTTCAAAAAGGTACTCACCGATTTAATAGTAAAATTTAAATATCGCAAAAAAAAAAAAATAAAAAAATTCTACTTTTAAGCACGCCTTAAAAACGGACCCAAAAAACTAAGGTGCCACTTTTCGGGGACTTTTTTTAATTTTTTTTTTTTTAGTTTCCATTACGGTATTGGCAAGTACGTTTTATAAATCACATCGGTCCGACTTCTTGCTCCCAAGATATGGGGGCTTCTCCAAAATAACAGCCAGTATTTATTGTTCTCATTATACAGACATTAATAATTTAATAATTTATGAGCACTTAATTTCTTACTTTTAGCTTTTATTTTCTTTGTATAGCCAAAACCTCAAAACAAGAAAGTATTGTCGGTTTAAAAAAAAATACGAATCATTTTAATTTCAAATTCCATTTAATTTTTTCAGGCTATCAAAATCTCTAGAAATAATTAAAATGTTTAAGATTTTTGTCATTTTCATTTTTATGAAATGACTATCGAAATTAGTGCCTTACGTACGTACATATGTCAAATTATTTTAATTAGAATTACATTAGAATTAATTAATTCTAAGAATTAATTATTAAATTAATAAATTATTTTTTTAATAATTAATTATTTAATTATTAAATAATTATTAATCTTATTAATTAGAAAAACACTTTTTGGACAGCTTTAAAAACAAAAAATAATCTAAAATTAATAATTTTTTTTCGCAAACAAACTTGGAATAGTGATATATATTCTATGTAAGTTCATTTTTAAAATGAAGTAATTATCTAAGAAGTTTAAGTTAACAGCTAACAGTGAAGTGACAATTTTAGTTTCTATGTTTTGTTATGTTTTAAATATATATTTTTTTAAATAAAATTTTCAAACTTTAACGAAATTGGTATGTGCAGCAGTAAACACATTTTTTTTTTATTCTCTATTTAGCGAAGTTCTCTATATTACGAACAAAAATATGTGAATATAGGCGGTTCGTTATATGAAGTTTTTACTGTATTATGTATATATGTATATACATAATCATGTGTGGATATTGTTGATATTGAATTTTTATTTTTCTATTGTGTAAGATTGCACATACAATTTTCTGAAAAAAAAAAGGAAAATAAAAAATTTTATTTGATTTACATTTTACTTTTTTGCATATTAATGTACAAGTGCATATTAGTGTACAAGTGCCTATTTATATAAATGGATCAAAAGAGATATAATATGTATGTACATGCAAAGCAAAAACTAAGGCAAACTTCTTCAAATAAAATTTGTCACTAATTATGTACACATTATATTGTAGTTCAATGAATTCTTTAAGTATTTACTTTTTTATTTTATGTTTTTTTTCCCCTCATTAATATTTTCTTTTATAGTCGCGCTATAGTAAAATTGTATTTAATATTTTATATTAATCAATTTGTTATTTTTCTTAATAAAAAAAATAATGCAAAATCTCGTATTACATACAAAATACAATAATATGATGGTATTAACAATAATTAGCCCTTAAATATGAAATCTAAATAATATCGAATTGTATATTGAAAAAAGGTAGACAACAGCTCTAAACTCTTTTCATCTTCATTTGTTATTCATTATCTTTTTAGAGTGGCTTATCTATGTATATATAGTATGATTTCAAAAACTCATGGTTTGAAAATTTTTGAAGTAACACGAAACAAAAACGCGAATTTATTGAAAAGCTTAATTTCTATTTACGTCTTAAAAAGTTTTTTAAAAATTTGACCGATTTATTAAATTTAAAAAAATTTTTAAATTATGGTTTTTTGGTAGCCATGAAAAGAAGACCACATAAAAAAAAATTTCCATTTGTGTATTCACATATTTCAAAATTAAAATAAAATAAAAATATTTTATTTTCGTGATCCAAAATCAAAACTAAAATATTAAAATTAAAAATAAATTTTGATTTTTGTAGGTATGTATAAACATATTTAGGTAAGGTAGTAATGTTTTTTGGATCTATCAGTGGCAAGACAATCATCATACTTACATAGTTATAAAAATATTAAGTACTAAATATTAAGTACTAAATTTCCAAAAGAAATTGTGCGAATTGTTAGACTAAACGATATTTTGAAAGTATATTGAGCGGGATTTTGCTCTCATAAGAATAAACAATTGCATACACCTTTGTCCTCCAAACCTCGGTTTCCATATAATGACGTGCACCTATTCATTGCCAAAAATAATTCATTGGTTTTTCGCCGAGAATTTAGATTTGTTAAAAAGAAAATCATAAACGATAAAAACTAGAAATATTAAAAATAAGTTTTAATAAAATTTTTATCAAAACAATTTTTGAATATTTTTTTAATAAACAATAAATTTTTGTTTTTTCTTTGAATATGGAAATTGTGCGAGGAAATTTTTTTTAAAAATTGATTGGACTTTAAAGGTTGTTTTTTTAAGAGAGATTGCGATAGTCGCAAATTTAGATAATTTTTGTTTTTTTTTTTGGCATCTTTTTAATTTTTTCTTGTTTAATTTGTTTCACATTCAACAACAATATTCATTGTATACAATTTTAGTATAGGTACTATAGAGTTTTTTTTTTTTGCTTATAAATAAATCCATATTATGTATCGTATACAATAGATGGTAGTAAATTAAATTTTTTAAATTATTTTACGAATAGGTAAATAGTATTTTGAAATTCATATATTTTTCGTTGTATATTTAACGTGACTCAATTATTATTATAAAATAATAAATTATAGATACATATTTGCTTTTTTAATAAATAGATAAGTAATACCACAGGTGTAATGCATAATAAATATTAAAAATTAAATTTAAATTCTATATAAAGTATATTAAAATTTTTGTATATTACATACAATTTTTATATAAAAACAATATTTTTTTTTAAAGCTTTATGACATAAAAGGAAATAATTAACGACAAATTTAAGTAAATTAACATATTGATGATGAGTAATGATTTGTAAATACTAACTACTTCTTACATTCATTCTTAAGTTTTGTATTAACAAAACGTTCTATTTAATTTATTTTTTATGATAAAAAATAATTATTGCTATACATACATAATATATGTAATCAAAAACTTTGTAAAACTTAATAATATTCTTAGAATATTCTTTTCTAAACTAAAAATATTGTATTTAATAATACTAATAATAATATACTTTTTATAGTCATATACAATAATCACGTTTTTATTCAATTTAAACCTTTTTTTTTTTCATATTAAAAAACCTTTTTTTGAAATTAAATTTTTATATATAAAATTTTAAATAAATTGTAAATAAATAATTGCATAAAATATGTTAATGGTAAAAACAAATTGTTTACTTTAAATGAAAAAAGATTTTAAATAAAAAATTAAGTTATTTCAAAGGAAAAAGTTTTAATTTGAATGAAAAATGATTTCAGTATGACTGTAAAAAATTATAATTAGGCATTTTATTTTGCACAAATAAAGTACATAATTCCATAATTTAGTTGCATATATTATGTAATATACATTTTATTTTTCAATTTACCTGATTGCTCATATAATGATATAACCGATACCTGGTTTCGAATCATTAAAGATCGAAAAGTCATCTTTTAAAAATATTTAACTAAAAATAAAAAAATAAAATTATATTAAAAAAATATAGGTAATAAATGAAAAATCTATTATAATGCTAATATTGTTAAAAAGACAGTAAAGAGCCCCTCATTATCTGAGCCCTACTCTTTATTTTAATAACTTATTAGAAAATGTTGTCTGTTAACAAAAATAAATTTTTAAAGTTAATTCTTTTCAAGTTAAAAAAAAAAAAAAGTTATAAATATCTAACATGCATTTATCTTTTTTTAAACTTTGTCACTTTTTAAATTTGTGCGGTTTAAAAAAGCTACCACTTAAACATACATACATTTTATTATTGAAATAAATTTTGGCATTAAATTCAACTTTTCAATTTAATTAAATGAAATTTTAAAATATATTTTTATTTAAATTATTAAAAGATATTTTTCATATATGAATTTTAATTATATATGTATTTAATTTATAAAGCAACTTATTTATTGTATTATATATTTTAAAATTACAATACTTTCCTTATCTTTTATTATACATAATATTTACATTATTAAAAAAAATTGAATATCTAAATTTCCTTTTTCTTTTTTAAAAAAAAAAAAAAAAACACTTCTTCCGATTTGAATTTCTTACTACGATTAAATTTGAAATGAAAAACACTTCCGTCTTAAATAGTTTTGCTTGCCCATACTTTTAATATATAACTAATAAAAATATTTATTATATATTTGTCCAAATATGTCCTTTTCCGCTCTCTTTTCGAAATTAAGTATATACATATATATGAAGTAAAGGAAATTTAATTTAATTTTATATTTTTAACATTGAAATCACCTCCAATATATTTTATTGTTTTATTGATTTTCAATAAATTGTTATTTAATTTAAAAATCAATTTTCAATTATTGTATTAATTTTTTTTTTTTCTTAATTGATAACAAAAAACAAAAAATGCTAATTTTAAATGAATTTTTCTTGAGAATTATTTGTTGATATTAGAGAATGAAATAATAAAAAAAAAAAAAAACACGGAATAAGTGAGAACATAATAGTAGCTATAGCCGAGATCAACGTAGTGAAACTATTAATTCCAGAAACTGAAGCATAGTCATAATAAAATTGTCTTTGCATTAATATATTGCATTACATATTATATGCTCCTTATAGGAGGGAAGAAAGGAGAAAAACAAAAATAGAATATAAGGGGGCTTCGGTAGCCTAGTGGGTTGGCGTGTGGCGTATTAACCGAAGGAGTGTGGGTTCGATCCCTGCACAAGTCGTAAGTTTTTTTCTTTACATACCCCCCTTACGACCTAATATAATGTAAATATATAGTATATAATATAAACAAAATAAATAATATTAGTATATAATTTAATAATAGTAAAAAAACCTATAATGGCCTTAGTAGCCGATGGTTCAATAATGTTGCACTACATTAATGTATGTAATATTAATATAAATAAATAAATAAATAGAATATAAGTAAATTATCAATATAAAGGATCAAACTGTGATTTTTCCGAATTAGATAATTAAATGATAAATGATATGATAAATAATTAATTAATTTATTTATGCATCAAAATAATCTTATTTGATCACAGGACTACACATAACCTTAATTTTTGATACTTTGATATTATTCGCTTTTAATTTCTTATGTTTTTATGAATTATGACGGACCACGAAGTTGTAATTTAATTGTAATATTTGCACTAAAACCTTGAATCGAATCAGTGTGTAGTTCAAATTTATTTTAATTATTAATTGTATATTTAAAACTTTTTATTCTGTTATACCTAATCTATAATTAATTGAAAATAAATATTTGTTTCCTACTTTTTATAATCTTTTATTATCATAAATTTAATTTAGTTAATATCATAAATTTATTTGAAAAAAAAAATAAAAGAGGTTTTTTATATTTAAATAAGTACCTAACTAAAAATATATAATTTTTAACCAAATTTGTTTTTCTTTTATTCTTTTAGGTGTTTTAACAGATATACAAGATGAATTTGTGGTTGGTGATGATTGGGGTGGTTTATTACAAACAGTTTTTGTTATATCATATATGATTTTTGCACCACTGTTCGGTTATTTAGGTGATCGTTATTCAAGACGTATTATAATGGTTATAGGTGTATTTTTATGGTGTGCTACAACTTTAATGGGATCATTTATGAAAAATGGAACATGGTTTATGGTGTTTAGAGCATTTGTTGGTATTGGTGAAGCATCATATAGCACAATTGCACCAACAATTATATCAGATTTATTTATACATGATATGAGATCAAAAATGTTAGCATTATTTTATTTTGCAATTCCAGTTGGTTCAGGAATGGGGTAAGTACTTTAAATTAATTTAATAAATATTTTATAAGTTTTTTTCACTTTCTATTGTTTAAAAAAAAATATATATATACATACATATATATATATAATATATATAATTTTAATTGTAACGCTATTTATATATTTTTAAAGTTCAATTAAATAATAAAAATTTGATTTTCCTAATTGAATTCCTAAGAAATCAATTTAGATTTCTTTTTTGTCTTTATTAAAAAGAAATAAAAAATTTTTTATATAGAAAAGTTCAAATTTATTGAACTTATTTTAAATGAGATCATTTCACGTAATAAGATCATGCCATACGATAAACTTCAAAGTGTTTAATAATAAAAAAGAAAAAAATAAAATAATAAAAAAAAAACCTTGCGAAATAAATTCATGTCACTTATGTAATTTTAACATTAGGTTATCATTTTAATAAAGCAATTAAATTAAAAATTTGTATATATTTGTTATATCATCCAACATAGACAATAATTAAGTATTTTGTCAATGTTTGTAATGAATTTTATAATTGTAAATTATATAAAAAATATTTTTTACTTTTTCATTACTTTCCTTTGAAGTTGATCTTAAGGAGGTAGTAGTAGTAATTAAAAAAAATTATTTAAATTTTTTTATAAAAATTCTATTCCTAAAAATATCAAAAACTTACATTCTTATGTAACAATATCATCAATTTTTTGTTTTTTAAATTAAGTAATTAACTAAATAATAAAGAACGTTTTACCTAATGTCAAAGTTATAGTTATGTTAAGGTTACTTTGCTAAAGAATTCCTCCTTTGCTTTATTTAAACAACACCAATGGTACTAATGTTATCTAAAATAAATTGAGATATTCATTTAATTTATTTCTTGTTGATTGAATTAAATTTTCAATTGATAAATGAAATTTCAATTAAATCAAAATAAAATTATGTTATTATAAAAAAATACTTTACATCAACTATCTGTAGTATTAATTTAATTATTTTTTATTAAATTAAGAAAATAAATGTTGGGTTATTAAATATTTATTTACAGAAAAATTAGTTATACTTATTAACTTTTTAGTTACAAAATATTAAGTATTAAATAAACACAATGAATTAAATTCCTGTTTCTTGTATTAAATTAAAAATTTTAGATATATTGTTGGATCAGAGACAGCTAAGTCTTTTGAAACTTGGAGAGCAGCTTTACGTGTAACGCCAATTTTAGGTGCAATTGCTGTCATATTATTACTTTTTATTGATGAACCAGAACGTGGTAAAAGTGAAGGTGCAATAATTGATTCTGAAACAAATACTCCATACAAAGAAGATATAAAATATTTATTAAGGAATCGTTCATTTATGTTAATAACTATGGGTTTTACATGTGTTGCTTTTGTTACTGGTGCTTTAGCATGGTTTGGACCTAAATTCATTCATTCAGGACTTCTAACACAACCTGGAAATAAAGATATTACAATTAATGAGTAAGTCTATAATAAAATCTTTACACAATTAACAAAATATTTTAATAGTACCCTACCTAATGATAAAATTATTTTGAAACAATTTTTTGTATATAAAAAAAAAAAAAAAAAAAAAAAAAAAAACCAGTGTATCATATAAATTTGGTATTGTTGCAATGTTAGCTGGTATCATTGGTGTACCGTTAGGTTCATTTTTAGCTACAACTTTAAGACCAAAATATGCAAATATTGATCCGCAAATATGTTGTTGGGGTCTAATGATATCTTCTCCACTTGTATATTTTGCATTAATAACACCAAGATCAGGTCTTCCATTGTGTTTAACATTTGTATTTTTTGCTATGGTTACATTAAATTTAACATGGTCTATTGTAGCTGATATTATTTTGGTAAGTTTTATTTTAAATTTAGCTCTATTGTGAAATTATTAAGAAAAAAATTAAAATATCAAATTGTCAAAATCAACAAAACTAATAGATTAATAATCAATATTTTATATCTTATAAATTCGACAAGTAATGTCGAATTAATTAATTTATTTATTTATTTATTCTTGCAATAGAGCTATATATTTATCAATGGATACCATTAATGATACACAAAGCTCTCAAAATCCAAATTAAATTTTTACACCGTTAATTAAAAATTTATTTTATTTAAACATTATTTTGCTTAAATCTTATATAATTTTTTTTTTTGCTATTTTTTAAAATTATTACATTTCAAAAATTTGTTATAAAAGCGTTCTTTTATTTTTTTTTGCAGTAAATAATAAATAATTTTAAAATTTATTATGTTGGAAATGATTTAATTCTGGTATAGAATATATAATGATTTTTCAGTTAATATTTTTTAGACAAATATAATTCAAAATAACTTTTAATTTTACTGCATTAATTATTATTTTTTGTTGTTTGTAGTGTTTCATTTATATTTGGTGCAATTACAATGGTAGCTGGAATAATTGGAGTTCCACTCGGTTCATATCTTTCAACAGGTTCATATTTTTAAAGAAAATATTTTAAGTTTTTTAAGTTATTTAATTATTTTTTCTTTTACAATTTTGATTATTATTCTTTAATCAAAATATATAGTACTTATTAAGAAATGCCCAACTATCGATCCTATAATTTGTGCATTTGGTTTACTGTTATCGGTGCCATTACTGGCAGCTGCGATGATATTGGTATCAAAAAGTGCAGTAACCGCATACATATTGATATTTTTCGGTGAATTATTTTTAAATATGAATTGGGCAATTGTTTGTGATATGACTTTGGTAAGATTTTAAAAATATTAATAAACAGATTAATATATAAAATAATTATTACTGAAAATAATATAATTTTGTTAAACCGTTGTAATATATGTAAAAACAAAAGACTATTTAGTTAACAATGGTTTTACAAAATTTAATAATTTTTCCATTTAAAATTTTTAATTGAATGAAATAATTTTTGCAACAGCTCTCTTTTGAAAAAGATTTGTTTTTATAATCGTATATAAAGAGAAAAAAATAAATTTTAAGGTGATGGTGTGTGTTTTGTGTATAAAAATTATGTAAAAATATATATAATGTAGTATATATGAAAATATGTAATTCACTAATTTCTCAATGTTGATTTATCTTCTAAATCTAATTACATATTAATTTACAATTATAATACTGATAATACTATCAAATATATTCAAAATAAAATGGGTATTGCTAAAGAAAAATTATTTGAAATACATCAACGATTTTCTAATAGCAATTTTTCTCTTCATACGATATTTCAAATGGTTTTCATTGGCATTTAAACAGGTATTGCATTTTTTAATATTTTAAAATGTGAAATATAAGTTATAGATCTGTTTTCTTTTGTAAAATATTTATTAATGTAAGTATATACATAATATGTATATTATACATTATCAAATTTTGGTGAAAAGCTTAAAGCTAAATAAATTGAAGTATCTGCAATAATAACATAATTCATATTGTCAAAAATTTTAATTTGTTCTTTTTCTATTTATTTTTTAAACTACATATTTATGATGTTATATGTATATTATATGTACATACATATATAATTTTAAATGTGTCGTGTATTTTATTTCGTTTCATAAATTATATTTTATTCTAATTGTTCAATTTATATATCCAATAGTTTAAAAAAAAATCCATTTTCTTTTAAAAAATTTACATTCTTTGAAATTTTAGAGTTAATAGGACAACTTCCATAAATTCTTATTATTGGTCTTTAAATACTTAAAACACATCATCATTAAAATTATTACAGTTATTTACAAATAAATTACAAAAAAAAAAGAACAATTGCCCAATAAAACATGTACAGAACCAAACAAAAAAAAACTTAAAAAAAAAAAAAATTTTAATCTTTAAATTACAACTTAATTTAATGCCATCTAAATGTCAATTTTATCATATGTATAAAGAAAAACTAGCTATTTAAATTAATCATTTAATGCACCATCTCTTGAGAGCTTTTGTAAACATTAACATTCATGTTCGATAAATATTAAATTCCTATTTCCTTTGTTCCTATTTAATTTTTAAATCAATTTGAAATTAAGAAATAATTTAATTTTTTTACTTAAAACAAACGTATAGTATGTTGTTGTTCCAACAAAACGGTCAACTGCCGAAGCCTTCCAAATATTAATATCACATGCATTCGGTGATGCAGGAAGTCCTTACTTAGTTGGAGTGGTAAGTACATAATAGAATTAACAATATTGATTTAACGAAAAATGCAGAATTTTTAAAAAATTATTTTTTTTATACTTCCTTTTATTACTGATAATAAAAGCCAAATTTTTGTTAAGAAATAAAAATAATTAGATATCTCTAATATTTGCTAATACTTATTATGCATTTTGTCATATTTTGCACATATTTATACCGCGCAATGTTATTATTTATGATTTTTTAAAATAATTTTTTTTTTTATTTATGTTTAAGATATCAGAAGCCATAAAAAGATCTCTTAGAAAATCACCATCTAGTGGAAAACTATTTACTGATTTACACAAATTCCAAATTAATCCAACGTCTAATTTAACTACTACAACTACTATGAAACCATTTGAATGGTTGACAACATCAACTTTTGGCCCCCCTACATATATTCCTTTATTGGAAGATGATTCAGCAGAAGTACAATTTCAAGCCTTACAGTATTCTTTGTTTTCAACCAGTTTTATTGAAGTCAGTATATATATATATATATATATATATTTATATTATCTATATAAAATAAAAAATTACAATTGTAATTTTAGGTTCTTGGTGCAGTTCTCTTTTTAGTTGCAGCGTTCTTCATAGTTCGTGATAAATTAAAAGCTGAGCAATCAAGAGGTAAGGTTACGGTTATTTTTTTTTTCCTTAATTTGTTCACAGTTGTGTTCAAAATAATACTAATGTCCTTTAACATTTTAATCAATTTTTTGAGTCGAACCACATAATTTTTCAAAATTTGTAAAACACTTAGAATTTATTAAATCTGCAATTTTTACATTAGAAATAAAAAAAAATCATGTTTTTTATTCTGAATAAGAACATTTGTAGTATGAATCAAGCTGTTCTTTTACTTAAAAACACTGTATAGTTCAAGTCGGGTATAACTTCCACAAATCACAATTTATATAATTTTGTACTTATTAATAATTATTGTGTTTAATGGTAAAATCTTTCGCTCTATTATTTTACTCGTAAAAAATTATTATTATTTTGAACACAACAGGTATATATATAATAATCATTACACATTTTTATTGTGATTATTTAGTTTTAAGTGTTTTGTTTACATTATTTTTAGAATGTTTGGAATTTTTAAAATTAAAACAAAATATATTATTATAGTTATTGCAAATGAAATGAGTGAAGACTCTACTGTTTCTCTTTCGTCAATTGATTTATGTTTACAACCACGACTCTAAAATTTGTGTTTTTTTGGATTTGATCGTTTTCATTTGATATATAAATAAAATTGTTTTTGTATATCTAACTTGGAAATTATACACTATGCTCTATAGACTATAGTCTATATATGGAACTTCAAAAATATATTCGAGAACGAGTATGTTTCTTATAGGTTTGTGAGAATTTCAAATTCTTTTAATTAAACAGTTTCGTGTGTCGTGTCTTGCATGTTTGATATTGATTTTTTTTTATGTTAAAAAAAATAAAATTATTGTAAATTTAGTTGCGAAATGTAAAATAGCAGTATCCGTTCCATACAAAATATCAAACTTAAATTAATATTCAATATTAATTTTTTTTGCATATCCTTTTAAAATAAATTAATATTTGAATTACTTAAATCTATTCGAATAACTGTCATTAATGAAATTCAGATCTCATTGGAATTTCATTTTTTTTTAATATAAGAATACACATACATATAGAATTTGATATACTCTGGTATAATGTCAATTGATTTTTAAAGAATTTATATGAAAATTGAATATTGTATATACGGATAGTTTTTTTTTACGCGACGTGTAGCAGTAAGATAGATCTTCTGTCTTCAGATATCGTATGTTATTTCGTTGGAATTAAAAATTTTTAATATACTATTTTCAAACATATTTTTGTGTACATAAACGTTTCCGATTTTTCGTTATAAATAACTATTATAACATTAATTTGTGTACAATATAAGGACTAGATAAATAAAACATCTAAAAACTATAAGATACAACTGTGTACATACAATAAAATAATTCTTTTTTGTCTTAAGATGACAATTATTATAGCATGTTGGTACAGATTTATTTGTAGAAGAATCTTTTATGAACCTTGATCATTTAAGAATTGATATTTTAATTAATTTTTAATCTTGTCCTAACTATATATTTTATTTTTAATCATGTTTGAACTAATATCGTTTATGTTTTAATTAATTCATGTTTTAATCTTGTCTTAGCTACATGTTTTTTTTTTAATTATGTTTAAACTAATAAAATATGAATCGCATTTAATTGGAGATATTTATAATAAATAGATTATATAATACTTATATTTGGAACTAAAATTGTCATTTTACAGAATTTTCAGGAAGAAGACTGCTCGTAAACAAAATTGAGTGATTCAAATTTTAAAGAGTGTTTAAAATCAAAATCATTAATAAAATATTTTCGTTTTCGTTTTTTTTTATTTTTTATTTTTTGAAATATAGTACATAATAATTTATGTTATTTATTACCATATTATTTCACTGTACACCTATTTTGTTTATTTTGTGTATTATGTAAGTATTTTTTTTATTGAAATTATTTTGTCTTTTTGACTTACAATTAATTGAGATTAAAATAAGTAAAAATAAATAAAAATTTATTTTAATTTATTGAAAATTTAATTTCAATTTTTTTTTTTTTTTTTATCAATAAAAAATTGTTTTTACAAATTTTAAGTGTCACACAATAACAATAACTTTTGTTTTGTGAAAGACTGTTTTGTTTTGTTCTTCGCGTTAAACTTTTATTAAAATTATGAAATTGTCCAAACTCCGAGTCTATAAGTTTATTTTCTTCGCCAACAAATTAAAATGCCGAAAGATATAGAAATTGCGCTTGCCATATTGGCATAATCATTTGTGTATTATATAATCCTTAATTACAAAATTAATATATTAAATTAACTTGAATTTGCTATTAATAATTTTTTTAAATAAAAATAAAAAATATTATAGATAATTTATATTAAATGATTTAATTTTTCTATTTTCAGAATTGGCTGGTGCTACTAATAGAAATGATAGAAGTTCGGAAAATGAAAACGATCCGTAGTTTCAATAGAAAATAAAAAAATTTTCCAATTATTATTTCTTGTAGTAAATAAAATGTGAATGACAATGAAACTTTTGTAATTATAAATTAAAAAAAAAATTGTATGCAATTATAATGCTATGCATGATTTGTTTCCTATTTAATTTTAATATATATTTAAATTTAAATTATATTTATAAAAATAATAATTTGTTTGATAGGAATAGAATCTCCTTTATAAATATTATTTCTTTTATTTATTTAATTGGAGATTAGAACTGAATCAAATTATATATTTAAATATTAATTATAAGTAATTTTTATATTTTTTAATATAAATCGCGTAATTGTAAATTATCTACAAAAAAAAAAAAAAAAAATATTCAAAACTACTAACATAATATCAGATAATATGTTATTCATTTTTGTTACATTTTCATTCATGTCGCATTAGATGATTAGGAAGGACATCTCACATCTTTTAGTATAACCACAACATTTCAAAGTTAATAGTTTCAAGAAAATTAAACGTTTCCTTAATTTTATTTTATATGATGAATATTTAAACAAGAAATTTATTTTATTTAATAATCATATCGCTCTGAAAAATATTCATAAGAGAAGTAATAAAACAAAATATTTAAGTCGTAACACTTTATAAAATCGTAAATTCATTTTAGTTAAAATCATTAAATGATATAGCAACCTTTTGACTCATATAGATTAATTCAAATTCGTAAAATTTTGTAAAATTTAATAAAATAAGGGATTAATTCTGAGATGTTGCGGGATTACTGAAGGTGCAATTTATCATTTACGCCTCTAGAACAAAATTAAATGAATGTGATAATAAAATTGAAAAAATGTACAAAAAATTTTTTTGTTAAATATGGATTATATTAAAATATAGATTTATAATCATTTAGATATTTCTGATATATTGTAATGTATAAAATACAATAAATTGATGTTTACGTAAATTTAATATATACATATTTACAAAAATATCAATTTAATATTTACAATATTGTATTTTTGTTCTATTTAAAAATAATATTAAATTGTTGTTTGATTTAAATTTATTAGTTCAAAATATAAAATGTATACAATTTATTACAATATTGTGAAAAAAGAAAACCTATCTCCAATTGTAGGAGAAATTAGGAAAATTAATTGTTATTTTAAATAGTTTTAATATACAAAAACATATTATATTGTTGAACAAGTGATAATAATTATAATAATTTTTTGTATGTTTATGGATGAAAATAATTTATTACATTAAATTTTTTAACATCGATTGCGTAAAATTTTATTTAGTATTATCTAAGAATTCGCTCAACTTTTTAATGATTTTATTTTATTTTTTGTATAAAATTTTAGGCTTTACTACAGCTTTCGTCAAAATTTACTAACAATAATATGAATACTATACCATGATAATATAACGAATAGGTTTATAAAATTATTCAAAAGCTATCTAGCTATTTGAAAAAATTCTGCTTAAAGAAACGTCCAGTAAGAAAAACAGTTATTTTGAGTTTAAAGACAAAAATCTCATAAAAAAAATATTGAATAATGAAAAAGTTATTTTACAATTGTTAAATAAAAATTATCAATTCTTACTTTTCCATCTATTAAAAACGAAATTAGAATATATGCTTTTTTTTCTTAATATAAAATTAAATAGAATAGTAATATGAAAATTTTTGCAAGTAAATTTAGATTTATGAAAATAATTTTACAAGTAAAAGCTTTTAAACCTTTAAGTAATTCTGTAATATATTAAGACTGAAAGGGGATTTTGTATTTTATTAATACAATTTTTAAAATGTTAAATTGTTAATATAATAGAAAAATAATTATTAGTTATTAAAAGAGCATAAATTCTAATTTTAATATTTAGTATTGAATCAATATAAATTAACTTCAAATTTTCAAATTTATTTTGCCAATGACTTAATTAACATGAAACACAATTTATAATATCATAAAATTTCAAAATAAATGATTTCCAAAACAATAATTTAAGAAAAAATACCATTAACATGTAAAATAATATTTGTATATATATACTATATTAAATCTAGTTGCAATTGTTATAGGTTATGTATGTAATTCACTTGATATTTTTCCTCTGTAGAGTTAGTTTTTATTATAATTATGTAAAATTGCGTGGTTGAAAATTGTTTGGTTTATTTTTTTTTTAAATAAAAAAAAAAAAATTAAAAAAATATAGTTTTAAATAATATTAATAACAAAATTATAAAATAAAAAACTTAATTTTATAAAAAAAAAATTTGTTTCAAATTTAGGTCTGTTTGGTATGTGAAAAGTTTTTAAAACTTTTTAAAATTTTAAAAAGTTGCAAGTTTTCTGTTTGCTATGCAAAATTTTTTGGTTTTTGATGGATAAATAGAGAAAAATGTGACGTTACAATGACGTATTTACTTCCCCTTATTTTAAAGTTTTAAAAAGTAAAATTTTCTACTTTTCAATAAAATGGAAAGTGTCAAAAGGTGTTGTTGGTTAATTGTCAAAAATTTTGAATAGTTCGACGTTAATTAAATGTAAATAAATTGATTTATACATATTAATAACAACAAAGAAAGGGGTTCAAAAGGGTTCTGAATGGGAAAAAATCAAAGCAATTTATAAAGCTTGTCTAGGACTATAAAGCTTGTCTAGGACTATTGTCTAGAACTATATGACAGACTTATGGAGAGAATCCAAACTGAATAAGAAAGCAAACTTCTACCTGCTATAAAAAAGCGAACTTCTAGTGACCAATTTTTACATCATTCCCGTTAAAGCAAAAGAAGCCCTCGGTTCCAAAAACAAATAAGTTAAAATCGAAAAAAATAGATAATCTCAGTGATAGGGGAATAGAAAGTCTGCTCATGGATCGAATCTATTTTAGGAAAAATAGGATAACATCTTCATTTGGTGCATCTAGGAGATCAAAGGGGGTAACATCTTTACTTGCGATTTATTTTTCTGTTTTAAATTTTCACAATCATTTTCCGCCAAAATTTTACTTATAATTAATATATCAGAATCCTCACCAGAATTACTTGTATCTAAGTCTCTACTTTTATCCGATTCACTATCGCTGGATAATAATAAGAAATTTTGAATTACTTTTTGCGAATACGACATAATGATTTTACAAAATTCATTAAAAAAATTTGTTTAGTTTTGTTGTTTATTTTTTGTTTATCTTTTTAAATTTCTTTGAAAATGACTGTCAAAATCAAAATACAAAAAGTTTTTCAGTTTTTCTGTTTGGTATATTTTACTTACAATTGAGAGGAAATGACAGTTTTATATCTCCTTTTTTCGAGTGACGTCACGTTGCTCTCTTTTTAAAGTTTTTACAAGTATATAAATTTTTGTTTTTGCTATTTCAATATCTAAAATACTTAGTCTGGCTCCAAAAAAATGTTCCTGCTGGCTCCTAAAAAAGACTTAAAATGTTTATATGAAACTGTTCGTCTGTATAATATATTTAGTCTGTGGTCTAACAAACAATATTGAATGCAAAACTTTGTAGATATCTGTGCATATAAAAGTTTTCAACGCTATACTTTGTAGTACTACAGTAATCTACAATTTTGAAGTCATAGTATATTTCAGCAATTGGTGCAACTTTTTCAACTAACTTTATTTATAAATAAAATAGTATTATCTCCCCAAAAATCATTTATAAAGCTTTAAAGTGATATTTAAAGTAAATAAATATTGAATACTCCAAGATAAGATAGATAAAGAAGGTGAAGAAAAATAAGCTCTACCCCAATTCTTAAAACTCTTCTATCCTTTTGGTGAACTATATTTTAAGATTATGTTTTTATAAATATCACACATATGTTAATAAGAAATTTGTCTTTCACGAAATTAAAAAAAAAGTACAAAATATTCTTAATTGATTTTTAATTTATAAAAATTATTTTAAAACCTTAATACGTTAATAACATTTAAAAAAAGAAAAGAAATTTTCTCACTTAACCGTTTTTTAATTCTGTAGATACTGAATTAATATTAATAGCTGTATCATTATCCAAAATAAACTCTGGTATAATGCAACCTTCTTTAGAACATTTTTTTTTCTTTCGATGCATGTATAAACTAGTAGGAGTAATAAATTGTTCACCACAAGAACATTTTATGTATTTTTTTGAGATATGAATTAAAAGATGTTTTATATAACTGTACTTTCCAGAGCAATAATATGAACATACTGAGCATTTATATATAAATTTAGAATTAAATCGTTCCATTAAATATTCTGGTATATTATCACAAGTTTCGCATATAATACTTTTAATTAAACGATTTGTTGGCCATTCATTATGTGAAGATTTTTTATGTTTTAAAAATTGCCATAAACTTTTAAATTTTGTCAAACAATTATTGCATTCAATTTCTGTAATATTATGTTTTTCCAACCATTTTTTTTCTAAATATATATGTCCATCATTATTAAAATGTTCTTCAAAATTTCCCATAAAAAATATTTCTTTGCACAAATGACATGATGAGTATATACTTGAATAATCCGTAGGTTGTTTTAATAAAATTATTTTATCCGAAGTGGTGTATTCAAATTTTTCAAAATAGTCGGTAAGTGTACGTTTATGATGGTATTTATTTCTATGTTTAACTAATTCACTTGTGTTCATAAAAATTAATTTATTGTGATTACAAAATTCACATTTGAATGGTTTTTCAACATTGAATTGTTTAATCCATAATTTTTCAGCAACAACATGGTAATCTTTGTCAAAATGAGCCCTAAAAATTAAATTTTAATAAGATTAAAAAATCAATTAGTTATAATTTTAATTATCACTTAACTTACATATACAATGGATTACTATAAAAATTTGTTTTGCATATTCTACACCAAAGTTTGCCTTTTTGATTGACATAATCATACTTTATATTCCCTTTGTCCTTTATTTCAATAAATGTTTCAAGAAATTCTTTTGTTGTATAATCTGGTAATGTGCACTGATCTATACTTCCACATTCAAATTTATTTAAATGATAAACAAATTTGCTATATTTTTTGAATGATCGATTACAACAACAGATATAAGGATTTTTTATATCATGAACACAATTTAAATGATCCTCATATATTATTTTTGATTTAAATATTTTTTTACATTCATAACAATAGCGATTTTCATCTAAATTACAATTTACTTCATGTTGTTGCATTTTGCGAAAATTTTTATTAATTTTGCCACATTTTGAACATAATAAACTTCGTTGCGTATGAAAATTTTGATAATGTTTTTCCAGATGAAAGCTACTATTGCATTCTTTTAAACATATGTGGCATACATGACTATCAATAGATTTTTCTCTAATTTTATTTTTTTTAGCTTCATCTGGAAATGGAAGTTCTGTTATACCATAATCACTAGAATCACTATCATTATCTGCTAATTCTGTCCATTCACAAAAATTTGAAATTGATTGATCTAAAATTTCATCACTTGGATGAAAATTATCGTGAAATACTTTCCCATTGTGATTATTTTCTGCGTCAATCCCTTTAAATTTCTTATTAGTATCTATTGGATTGAAAGAATTTATAATTTTTCTAATTTCATCATAAAATTCAGAATTTTTTAATAAGACATTATTTTCAATTTTTCCCATTAATAAATCCTCATATAAATTACATTGTATTCCAATTTCTTTTATTGGTGTTTCCAAATTTTGTGCGCAAATTTCTTCTGAACTATTTTCAGGAACAAAAACTATTTCGGGTTTAATTGGAAATGATGGTAAAATGTTTAAAGTTTGATCAAGTGTTTCATTAATAAAGAGTTGAGAATTGGTAGTTTCTAAAAATTTTAATTACAAAAAAAAATTTAATTGTTTGTTAAAAATTGTTAAATTATTACCTTTTACATTTTTTTCTTTATCAATTATCTACAAATAAATGAGTATGTTTTAATGAGTATGTTATAAATATTTTAAAATTTCATTTTACATTTTTACTTGTACCAAGAAAAAATTTGCATTCATTAAACCAACGCCATGAAGAAGATTTACTCGTTTTTTTCAAACATTTAAAGAATTTTTGTTTTAAATATAGAATTCGAAATTTCAAATGAGGAACTGAAATATTAATGTTTAATGAATTCGGCACTTTTTAATACAAACCAAATCATGCTTACGAGATAATGAAGGATTTAAAGATTTCCCAAATTTAATTAAAAGATTTCGTTTATATTGTGATTCTTTGTGTTTTGGATGTTTAATATCAAAAAAAAAAGGCTTATCTCTAAGAAATTGTATAATTCTATATATATTTGTTTTTTCCTCTTCCTTCTTTTAAAAACATTAATTTAAAATTAAAATATTTAAAAATCCTTTTATATTTAAATTACCTGTTCATTTTCTGTACAATAACTTGAAAATCTATTTTTAGATTTAAAAAAAAATTTACAATCATTAAATAAATGCCATTGAGATTTTTCTCGTTTTGATTCTGCAGCAAATTGTTTCTTTAAATAATTTATTCTATACCGGATTAATTTTCCTTGAAACAAAAGTTATATTTATTTCTTATTTTGTTTGCAAATTACAACAAAATAGTTTTACCTGGATAAGGAGGATTTAAATTCTTTCCAAAGTCTTGTAGTGCTTTATTTTTCAAGGCAGCGTTATAATATGAAGGATGTTCCCTATCCCATAAAAAAGGTTTATCGCGAATAAAATTAATTATTGCAAGCAAACGTTCGCCTCCTGCTAATGGTATTTCCTTTAAAATCATAAAAATGAAAATTATTTAACTTGGCTAATAACTTATTAAATTTTTATTGCTTAAGTTATTTTATAAGGTCAACAGCAGAGTCAATAATTAAATAAATATACATGTATGTATGTAACATTTTTTTTTTAAATGAATTCATCATTGTGTAAGCTTTTTGCTAACTTCATCTAGGCTTATTTTATTTCTTTAAATATGGAATCTAATTTCTCAAAATTATAATAAAACAAAGTTTTAAAAAATAACCTTAAGTAATAAATTAAAAAATATGCAAACAATACAACAATAAATAATTTTAAAAAAATGTTACCTCTTCTTCTTCAACTTTATTTATACTTGTTTCGGATTGAATAATATAATTAATACGTTGGTTCTCCACTTCATAAACTTTTTCTAAAATTAGTAACGAAATCAGATAAAAATATTTTAATTTGTTTTTTAATTTTTTTACCGTTAACTTGAATTTTTTTAATATTAGTCACTTTATCATTTTTGATTTTTGATGTGTTTTCATTATTTTTGTAATTTTCCGTGGAATTTGTTTCAGATTTTAGTAAGAATTTGCAGTGGTTAAATAGATGCCAATCAGATTTGCCTTCTTTAACAGCATTAAAAAACATTTTCCTTATATAATTTATTCTATAGCGAAATAATTTTTCTTGAAATTTAAAATTAAATAAAAAATTAAACTTTTTTGTTTATTGAATTCCTAAATTTTTTGTGTACCTGGAACAGGAGGATTAAAAGTTTTTCCATAATCTTCCAAAACTTTCTTTTTTAAGGCAGCATTATGATAGGAAATATGTTCTTTATCCCATAAAAAATGTTTATCTCGAATAAAATTAATCAATTTCTCTAAACGTTCTCCTCCTGATAATAACTTGTACTTTAAAAATATAAAATTAAGAATTAAATAGTAGTTTGTAAATATAAAGTTTTTATAATTTAAATTTAAAACTTTATCTCACATTTTCCTTATCAACCTCATTTGATTTTTTCTGGGACTGAACTTTAAAGGGTGTCGCATAATTTAAATTTTCGTCGTGATTTCTAAGATTCGCGTCATCTTTTTCTAAAATTAATATTAAAATTAGTAGAAATTTTTTTTTTGAATATAGGTCTTACTGTTTGGAATTATTTTTGTTGTTGTATCATCTTTACTTTTTATTTTGTTTTTATATTCTTCCTATAAGTAAAACAATATATTTATATTATTGATAACTTACATCTCCCTTGTAACTTACACTTCGCTCAAGTTTATGAATACTTTTTTCAGATTCGATCAAATCAAAGTCATCTTCATTAATTAATGTTTCATCTAAATCAAAGTATTTGTTTTTAACTGAATTTATTGTTGTTTCCGATTCAATAAAATCATAATTATCATCATATTCTTCAATTATTGTTTCAAATTCCAAATCATTGCACTTGTTGTGGGTTGTATTCATTTTTGTTTTTGATTCAATAAAATCATTATCGTAATCTTTATCAATCAGTTTTTCAGCATTTAAATCATAGTTTTGTAATTGTACTTTATTTATCGTAGTTTTAGATTTAGCCAAATCACCAACACCATTAATCTGTAAAACGATAAACTACATAAAATATAGTTCCAAAATTTATATCAAAATATAAACCAAATATAGCTGTTTTTTTTCTTACATTTTCTTCCTCAATTTTATTCATAAAAGTTTCAGAATCAACAAATTCATCATCTTCATTGGATTCGATCGATTCACAAACTATATCAAAATTCAATTTTGTGATGTTTTCGTGACCTGTTCCTAAAATTAAAAGTAAAAATTTAACTAAAGATTATAAAAATATATGTTTCATAACATTACCTGGATTTTGAATATCGAGTGTACTTAAATCTATATTACTTTGGAAATCTTTATGTTTCTTTTGAATTTTACATAATTGATTTCCAATTTCAGACTCTGCCTTTCCTTTTCTTTTAACTCCTTTTGAAATCTCTCCAAATAAAGATATGTACATAAACTGGCACTTATTGAATAATGGAGATACAATAACATCAGAGATTGTGTTTTCTTCTATTATCTTTTTAGTTTTAATTAAATGCTCTCGTATTGATGTTATTTTATCTAAAACTTCTTTCCCTATAAGATTTAAAATTAGTTAATTTTTTACCATTTGAAAAACCTATATTTTTACCTGTTTTCGGAGGTTTCAATTGATTGCCCAAAACTGCAACCTCTTTTATTACATTATAAATTTTATAATTTGGATGATTACGATTATAAAGATGCTCTTTTCCATGTAGATTTTCAAGTAATAAATTTAAGCTTTCAGTGTCCTAAAATAATTTGTTTCATTTCTACATCTATAATTACTTTTTATTTGTATTTTTACCCAAACAGACATAGTATTTCTCTGTTTAATTTATATTCCAAGAACGATTATCTCTTAAAAAAAAATTTAAAGGTATAGTCAAGTCTACGTCAGTGTTGTGAAAATAAGCGGCCACGGACCCTCTCAAAATAGTATCAAAATTGACTTCAATTAACCATTAGACCACGCGCGTCCCCTTTTTACGGGTTTTTATTTTCGAGGAATTAAATTTTTAAATTTTTCGCCACACAAAAATACCAATTTCTTTCTATTCTGATAAATTCTGATGGCTGATTGAAGTTTGACTATTAACAAATAACAACTAAATGTATGGACATTTGAAAGTATTGCCGTGATACATTTATTTTGTATAAAATTCAAAATGACATGATAAAAAAACAAACACAAAAAATGTTTAGGTAGTATAATTTACAAATAATTCAAATTTACACAAAATAAAACATTAAAAAAAATATTTGTAATCAAAATCGAAAATATTAAAATTAAAAAAATCTTAAAATAAGCTGAAACATTAAAAAAAGGACACACGCCAGAGAGGGAAGTGACAAGCAATCACCAAAAAATTTTGGATCGGATTTTTTTTACGGGAGTCATTCAACTTGACTCTACGAGTGGATGGTTAATGGTTAACTAAACCGAGACTCACATCAATTATCAGGCCATGAAGTGCAGAGAGTAAAAGCTTAATAATGGGCCAGCTTTTAACAAATTTACACGCACTCTTATGAAAAAAAAATAGGGGGCCGACTATAAATCTTGAAATAACAGAAAAACCATTTACTTCATTCAATTTGGTCCAAAGAGAAAATTAAAGTCGCAACTTTTTTACATAATTCATTAAAAAAAAATATTTTAAAATATAATATTTTCATTCATAAATATGCATTTAAAAAATTGTCTTCCCTAAAATTTTTTATTTTAAAAGATTCTTAAGATAAATTTCCTCGATATCTCAATAGTATACGTCGATACTACTTTCATACTTTAACATTTTACACGCTTATATGGCTATAATCGACACTCACATCAATTATGAAATTATTCATACGCGCGATACATGAGAATCGATTGCAATTCTCTCACAACTACATTCATGTGTTTTCAGTTCTTGGCCTGTTTATTTAGGTCCCGACTAAACTAACTAAAACAAAATTTTTTTCTACCATCAAAAATTTTTAAAATTCACTTGTCATTTCTGAAATTTGACATTAGATTTCATTTAACGCGCCTACTACTAAACTAATAGGTACCAATTATGTACTATAATAATCGGACTCAAATTTTTGATTACGACTATTAATAATCAAAAAATAACCTATGATTCTTATTAGATTATTATATTATTTTGGATTACTTAAAAATAATCTAAGTAATCCGGATTATTTTTCATTACTAGACAATTGTATAGAAAGTAATCATTATTTTTACAACTGCCCAACCTAAATAAGAACGTACGACGTTCAATGTATAAACGCCGAACTTTGATACGTTGACGTTTCTCGAAAGAAAACGCCGGCGTATGTTAATCTAAAATATGAAAGCTATGTTAAAAAAAAATAAAAACAAAAACATAACAAAAAACAAAGCTGTTAAAAAAACGTCATGTCAAAATTGGAAATTCAAATATTCAGCGTTTAGACGTCAAGTATTTCGATAGGGTTCATATAAAATGTATGGAGATCAGTAATGGAAATTCGAAATTTTTAAATGTATTGAATCAGAATCAAAAATTGTACTTTTTTGAGGCCAATTGTACTGAAAAATTTTTACTAGCTATAAACTTATCAAACTCACAATTAATAATTTACTATAAAAATAGGTTTCACAAATTTACAGAATTTGCAAATAAAAAGAAAACGAATGAGGTAATAATATAACACAAAATTACATTTATTTTCAAAATAAAAAAAACTTTTGTTTTTAGTTATTTGACCAAGTTATGAAGTTCTAAGTTAGTGTTTTTAATTGATTACACTTTTTGGCTATTTTGGTATTTTTATTACGCCGAGTAGAACAATTATTAAAAAGTAAAATAATCATTCATTTTTTGAATTCTATAATAAAAACACCAAAATAGCCAAAAATTGTAATCCCTTAAAAGCACTAAAGTTCAACTAAAAAAACCTGAATGGTAAAACTTTTTCTTTTTCATAAACGAAATAAGTACATATTTTTTAATCTAGGAGATCATTTTCAATCATAATTTCAATATTGTCAGTATTTATTGTTTGGAAAAGAATATTTCTTGCAGCTAAATAACTGTTGTAGCAAGTTGAATTAAATTTACTTCAATAAATCTCTCGTTTGAATTACCGCGGAAACTGCACTTGCAGTTGCTATTTTGTAACTTTGTTTTAATTAAATTTTGAACTAATATTTTTATTTTTGTACCAAAAAATGAATAAATATAGATTTTTATTGAAATTATTGGACTTACATTCTACTAAAATGTATTTGATACAATTGTATTGAAAATTCCATCACTGATGGACATGAACCATAGATATATTTATTAACTAATAGATGGGAAGTTAGGTATAGTCGTTTCTTTTCTTCGTTTTCCTATCTTAAGGTATTCAGTCAAAAAAACACATATGCATCTTATTATATGTATACATTTCGTTCACTTAGCTGTTTATATTTATTAAAATAATATAAAGCAGTTTTTCATACATAACCAGTTTCATTCAGAGATTTTAAGTTTTTATATTACTTAATAATTGATAAATGTATTTTGTTTTTAAAATTAAAATTTAATTTAATTAAGGTTATTCAAAATTTTAACTATTTGTAAAATAACAAAATAAGTGATAAAATTCTTAAAGAAATTAGAAATGAATTTATTTCACCTTTTAGGAACTTATTTCTGCTGAGGAAACGAAAGCAATACATAGGCACGCTTCACTCAGCTGTTTCTCAAAATTGGCTGAAAATATTTTCTTCACTGCCTATCTATTAGTAATATATCTATGACATGAACACATTTTGGCAGACGTTATACGTCGTAACTCGTACGTTCGTATTTAGGTTAGGTAGTCTTTCTTAAGTGTAAAAGTAAACACTATTTCCGATCCCAGTTTAGAATTTCGATAGGCCGAGGCTGGTCGAGACGTCACCGATAAAATAACGTAATAATATGTTCACAAACTCCGAAATCGAGCTGATTATCATGTACAAAATCAAGTAAAATGTCAAGTGTTCACAATCATTTTTTAAAATCAGAATTTAATTTTTGCCATATTTTTTATTGTATCAAAACAATAATATAAATATGCTAAAAATTAAATTCTTGATTTAAAAAACGATTGTGAACACTTGACATTTTACTTGATTTTGTACATTGATAATCTACCCGATTTCGGAGTTTGTGAACATACTATTATTGTTATGATTTTGAATACTTATTTTGACAAATAAAAACAAATCAAGAGTATTGAAAAGAATTTTAAATAATCAATACAAAAATCGAAATTTCATGGACGAACGGCGTGATTTTCAGAAAATGAAGTAGGGAGTTGATTTTCTTTAACAGATAAAATTTTGAAAAATGTATCAGAAATCAAGAACAAAAAAGGAGAAAATCAATTCAATTTTCGAAATCATCTCATTTTCTCAAAATCAAGTGTTTGTGAACATACTTAAGAATTTTTAAAATCAAATCGATTGACTAAATAACCGATTTTAGAAAAACAGATGATTTTGTTTACATATTTAAACACTACAATACCACATTAAAAAAAATATAGCTACAAAACTGCATACGCTATACTATTTAAATGTCAAGTTATTTTAAGTAAAAGTATTTCACAATAAAAAACAAATTGCAAAAACAAAATAAAAGTTATGTTAATTAAAGTGCCTTGTCTGATATAAAGAGAAAGTTTTAAATATTGCAAAAAAACAAATATGTAAATAAATTTTTAAATTAAAAATCGTGAACAAACAAAATTGTTTGATATTTGTTAAATTATGCATATATGTATATCATCAAGTTGTGAATTACTTAAATTTAAAATTGAAATAAACTTGACCTATATAGCCTAATTGCATTCCTATTGTTTTATAAGATTGACACCAAAGTACTGTAAATAATATAGTCATAAGGTAAGATATTCCTTCAACAATTTATTTAACGCTTATATGAAAAATTAACTAGTAGAAATAATTAAAATTGTTATTTTAATATTGATAATACAGCTATCATAGGAAGTTATGATTACGCAAACATTTATAGTCGATTAAACTAAAATACATAATTGATTGTTTGACATGTTTTTGAAAAATTGTTCAGATTTTTATTTAATAGGGAAATATTTTGATTAAACTTAACAATTTAAGTTTAGTTGAACTTTCTTTACAGCTTGTACATCTGCTAAACGTGTCCTTGTAATATTAAAAATCATGATCTAATCATAAAGAAAATAATTAAATATTTTTTATATTTTTTAGGTTCTAATTCTGTAATCCAACTAAAAAAAGTGAAAAACAAAATAATAATTAAAATCTTACTAAAATGAGCTTTCGTCAATTAATAAAATACAGCTTTTTTGGGGGTGTCTGTTTAAGTACAACATTAAGTTTAAAAAGTAATGATTACCAAATAAATTCATTAGGTGCCGTACGATTAGCTCGTTCAACTTTAGCTGTTTTCGATATAGCACAAATTTATAAAAAAGAAATTTATACTAAAGAATGGGATGAATCTTCCGAAGAATATCAGAAAGCTAAAAGTCGTGCACATACATGTGCAGCTGAACGGTTGTTAGAATTAATTTGTAAAAATAAAGGTGTATATATTAAAGTTGGTCAACATATAGGGGGATTAGAATATTTATTACCGTCAGAATATGTTAATGTAATGAAAGTATTACATAGTGATGCTCCAAGTAACCCTGTAGACGATTTATATAAAGTTATTAAACAAGATTTAAAAAAAAATGTCAACGAAATATTTGAATATTTTGAGCCAGAACCTCTAGGAACAGCATCATTAGCACAAGTTCATAAAGCAAAATTAAAAAGTGGTGAAATTGTTGCTGTTAAAGTTCAGCATCCCTATGTTAAAGGAAATTCAATAGTCGATATGAAAACAATGGAAATTTTAGTTAAAATAATGCAAACAGTGTTTCCGGATTTTAAAATACAGTGGTTAGTCGATGAAACAAAAAAAAATTTACCACAAGAGTTAAATTTCTTAAAAGAAGGAAAAAATGCTGAAAAAGTTATTAAAAATAAATTATTTACTCAATACTGTTAATTGATTATCTTTATTTTAGATTGCTTTACAACTTTCAAAATATGATTGGGTGAAGATACCAAAAATTTATTGGGAATTATCTACACAACGCATATTAGTAATGGAATTTGTAGAAGGTGGACATGTTACTGATGTTAATTATATAAAAAAAATCAAGGTTGATCCATTTGATGTATCAACAAAAATAGGGAAATTGTATTCTGATATGATTTTTTTAAATGGTTTTGTACATAGTGATCCTCATCCAGGAAATATTTTAGTTAGTAAAACTTCAAAAGGAAAAACTCAAATAATATTGTTAGATCATGGATTATACGCGCAATTGACAGATAAATTTCGTTACGAATATTCGAATTTATGGTTAAGTATTTTACGAGTTGATCGTGATGGTATGAAAACTCATGCTTGTAATTTAGGTGTAAGACCTGAATTATATGGATTGTTTACATGCATGATAGCTGGACGATCATGGGACACAATCACTAAAGGAATTGATAAAACTCAAAGAACATCTGAGGAAGTAATTTATTTTATTTTTAACTTTAGTATATATAACTTTTTCAATTCTAGAGAAAATTAATTCAACATAATACTCAACAAGTTTTGCCTCAAATTTCTGAAGTTCTTGAGCAAGTTGACCGTCAAATGCTTTTAATTATGAAAACTAACGATCTTATACGTGGTATAGAATCAACTTTAAAAACACAAAATCGAATGACAGCATTTTGGGTAATGTCTAAAAGTTGTACCAAATCCTCCTTTGCTGAAGAAAGAAAAAAAGTAAATAATCAAACATTTAAAAAAGCTCAATTATTCATAGCAGAAAATTGGGCTATATTTAAATTAAATCTCCATTTCATATTTTTAGGTTTAAAAAATTTTAGTTTGTTGTCAAGTTTAAAACAAATTTATTTCCAATAAATTTGTAGACTAGTTAAAAACAAAATAATTAAAAATAAATGGCTTTGTCAAATTTAAGATAACGGATTTTAAAAATTTAATTTAAATTGAAAATATAAGATTTCAGTTTTAAGCTTTACTTCTGAGTTCTGGGAAATTATTTTTGTCTAACCTCTTAAAATTGTTTTAAATAGTTTTATACTGTACATTGAAGTTGTACAATGTGTTATTTTCGGAAATCTTTAATTGTAGTTTTTATTCTAAAAACTTTATATAAATATTCATTCTTTTAAACTCTTTTTTAGTTTTATTTACATCAGTGTTAATAAACTTTTTGAATTAGTACTTTTCTCAAACGTCGACAATTTTCTTAAATTTTGTTTAATCGGATTGAATTCAAATGCTTTAAAACAATGTTCCAATTAATATTTTTTTAATTCTAAACGAAATTTTTAAAATATACTATATTAAAAACAAAAAACTTTTTTCCAAACTTTAAATTTTTTTTTTATTTCTGATAGATTCGTGATTTTTTTTTAGTTTTTATACAGTCTGTTACGTTATAAATACACAAATCCACAAAAGCAATTTTAATTAATAATAAAAGTAGCTTACAAGAAATATGTTCTTGGTTTTCTGTATGAGAACAATTTACGATTTCCTTTATGTTGTACTCTCTTACATAATGGGAATTTAATTTTGGAATCGTGGAACTGCTTAATATGTGGACGTCTTGTTTTACTAGCAGCTACTGGTTCTACTTTAATAATTTGTATAGAATGTGCCCGAGCACGATGACGAGCGCCCATATCGCGATAACATTGTGTTACAGCTCCTCCAACAGTTAAATCACGGTATTCACGGTACATATTATGTGTGCCTGATCGTGAATCATAACGTAACCAAATTCCAAAATTCTTAATTTTAGTAGGTGAAGTTTCATAAATCTGTTTAATAGAAACAATTTCACCAGTTGTTTTCTTGAATTTTTTTAATTGTCGCAAGAAATACCAAAAACGTGATTTGGCAACAATCCTATCTGGAGCAAAAATTCTCATTTTATAAAGAGGTGTTTGTGGCTCAGCCTCTGTTGGCAATTTACGGCCAATAACTTCGAATTCCTTCAACTAAAATAAAATAAAAGGAAGTTAATTTCACTTAACAAAAAATATCACGTTATTAATATTCAAAATTTATCAGACAGCCAAGAGATAAGTTTAAATCAATTAGATTTTCATATATGTTTTAGCGAAACATAAAAGGTTTCATCATTAAAAAAATATAGTTGATTCAATTGATTAATAGTTTACCTATAAATAAAAAATAAATATAATTAGACTTCTGAAAAAAAAAGACGAATAAAATTTTTTTTAGTATATTATCAGACAGCCAAGAGTAGTTGAATCATTTGAATTTCATACTTTTAGCGAAACATATATAATCATCACAATTAGAATAAGAATTTCGAATTTGCATTTTTTAAATCAGTAATTATAAAATTTGACAGTTGTAATGAAGACAAACAACACATGCATTTTAATTACGATATAATAAACGAGATTTTTAAATGTATTTCAAATTCTCCGGCAAAAGATAAAATGCAAAAACGAATTCTAGTGCTTTGACAAATTTAATTTAATATTTTTTGATAATTTATTTAATTTACCTGTCCCTTAGCCTTCATTTTTGTTGCGTTCCACGAGAAAAAGGAAACGGAAAGATCGAAATATGAACATGTCAAAAAGAAAGTCAGTTTTGTGAAGTACCAATGCTGCCATTATCTTATTTTAATTTTTGCTTTCATTTTTTCAAAACTTATTATTTTTTTTTATTTTAATTAAAATTATATTTAAATAATATTTATTTAATTAAATATTATTACGTATTACTATGGGTTCACTTAATTACGTACTAATCAAATTAAAAATATTAACTTTTATTATTTTTAAATTTTAATGAGCGATTGTCTGTTCAGACAAGGAGATTCACATAAAAATTGTTCCAAACTTTTTTTGAAAGTTACCATATGGAAACTACTTATTTTTATTTTTTATGCCCATCAAGTTACTGTCAAATTTGTTGATAGATTAGAAAAAGAACTGTCAAATAAGTCGCCAAATGAGCGCGTTTGTATTTTCATAAAATTTATTTAGTTAACTTGAATTTTCCATAATTGTTAAATTTTTATGATTTACAAAAATCAAAATTACATACTTTTGTTCTTAATTTGAAGTTTAAAAAAAAAGTAAAAGTAAGTTCAATCGTTATTTGGATTTGCTATCAAAATCTAATATCCTATAATACTTGAATTTAGAAATAAAAAAAAAACATTTTATTTCAAACAAGTTTAGGAAAATTACTTTATTTTTATTAAATAAATAAAACAAATGGCATTCAGAGGATGGAGTTCATATAATAAAGTGTCCGATTGCTCGGTAAAACATGTTGGTCCTTTAAGTTACACAGAAGATGATATACTGATTTATACCCTTTATGTTTCAACTGCTCTAAAAAAGGTATTTTTTCCCATATTGCAATATGATAAATACAAAATTAAAAATTAAATTTAATAACAATTTAAAAATTTAACTTTAATTTAAAAGAATAACTTATGTACATAAATGAACTCTCCTTTTATAGGCTGATGAAAATCGTTTAAAAGAATACTTTTCAACTTTTGGAGAAGTGGAAAGTGTTAATATAATAACTAGAAAGAATCGATCAGCGAACGGTAATAATCGCGGTTTTAGTTTTGTAAGTATTTAGTACAATTTATAATACTATTTTAGTTTAAACGTGTGTAATAAATGTGGCAAGTACATTCTAAATAGATATTCGAGATAATACATACATTGTTAAAATATTTCCATTTCAGGCTTTTGTTTGTTTTAAAGAGGCTGAATCAGCTTCAAAAGCTTTAAAATGTAATGTACATTATTTCTCAAATCGAAATATAATTGTCCGTAGCGCTGATAGTTGGAAACAACCTTTTCAAAAAAAACTACGGCAAAGTAATGAGCATCTTGATAATGAAAAACCTAATTCCAACTATTCAATATTAAATTTGAATGATGACTGTTTATTTATGATTTTTAAATATTTATCTTTTAATGAACAAATTAAAATGTCAACCCTTTGCACAAGATTAGAATATATATTTGAATTATTATATAAAACAACGAAAACCCTTAATATTGATTTAGCGGAATCATTAACATTAATGGATTTTCGTCAAGGTAAAAAAAATATATTTTTTCTGTTTTATAAAATTATTTCTATATGCGTTTGTAGGTTTACAAAAGATGGGCCACCATATTGAAAACATAACATTCAATTCCGGTTTATCTATGAAGAATTTTACGCGCTTTATAGATTTCGTTTCAAAATTTTGTCCAAACTTATGTAAATTACAATTAGATTCATTACACTTTAAATATAATGAGATTTTCCATAAAATCTCTTCAAAACTTCAAACTATCCGTCATTTAGAATTAAAAAATTGTTCAATAAATGATGATATGACAAATTTACTTTCTAATATTCCAACAATTGAATATTTAGATTTAACAGATAATTATGAAATAACTGGTTTATATTTAGAAAAATTTAAAAATTTAAAAACATTAATATTAAATTCGTGTGCCAATATTCAACCATCATTTTTTATAAAAATGTGTTCTAAAACAACTAAAATAAAAGAACTAAATATTCGTCGTTGTGATCGTTTAAATGCCTCTGCTTTTTCGGCTTTAGTTGAAAATTTAAATGATTTAGAAAATCTTACAGTATGTACTTGTTATCAAACAAATGAACTTGAAAGAATAACTCAATTAAAAAATTTGAAGCATTTAACAATAAATCAATCAAGTAATAAAACTGAAACATTATTTTCTAAATTAGCCGAAGAAAAAAAAGATAAATTAGAAACATTAAAAGTTACTAATTTTTCTCATAGTGATATCAAAGCAAATGCTATAATAGAATTGATCAAATTAAAACAATTAGATTTACCATTTGCTATGAATTGTACAGATAAATTTATTCAAGATTTATCGAAGCTTCATGATTTAAGAATTTTAAATATACCTGGCGTTGCATTAAGTAAAGATTGTGTTTTAAAATATATTAGTAAATCAGCTAATATTGAATTTATTGATTTATCCCAAAGAGATGATTATGATGAAGAGTTTATTAAGAAAGTCATAGAAGTTTTAAAGAAGCAAAATCGCCCTCAACCGTTAACTTTAAGAGTTGGATTCAAAGAAATATCAACTGACTTGAAAGAAGTAATTTTAATATTTTTTATTTTTAAGATTAAATAAAAATATCAATTTTTTTGTTTTCAAGGAAACCTTTATAAAAGAAAATAAGGATATTTTAAAACTAGATTCTAATCAAACAGATTATGTAATGGAAATGTTTGATTCAAGTTTTGATTTAATGTCGGATGACGACGATGACGATGATGATGATGAAAATATCGACTTTGATGATGATTTAGATGATGGCGATAGTGATCAGTTTGAATATGATAGTGACGATTATATGAATGCGTGGGATGAACTTGATCTTGGTATATATGCCAAAATAATATTTTTACAGCAATTAAATACTATTATTATAACCTAATTTTATTTATAGTTCATCTATTTTTTGTTGTGTTTTGTTTTATTAGTAGGATAAAATTTTCATACTTAGTTAATTTAGCTCTAATGTAGAAATTCAATGTTTTTTTTTCTCTAAAAATAGTTATACTCAGTCAATCAAGATTTCTATTATGAAAATAATTTAAAAAACATTATAAACTTCAACTTTATTAATTTCTTGTTTTGTGTTAATTTAGATTTATTGGAGTATTTCCGCGAAGTTTTACAATTTCTTCATCACAATACATGAAATATTCGAATATTATAAGAAGCTGAAGCGTACAAGATTTAACTATCATTTTAAAAACTTTTTTTTATATTAATTTACTGAACTACTTTCTATTAAGCTTCAAACTGTTATGTACTTACCTACAATAAAAAATTTTCACAAAATCATATAAACTTAATTTTTTATTAATAAAATTTTTTTAGGATAAACTTTAAAATTACAATTAACGAAATTTTCTTTAAATTTAACTGAAATTAATTTTTATTTCGTTACTATTTGAATAAAACATACAGACTCCTTAATAAAAAAAATAATAAATTTTTAACAATTTACTTAATTTTTAAAAAATTAATTTTTTGATTTCAGATTCATTTCCACATTTCTTAGCTGGAGAAGATTATAATTTATATTTATTTTAACTGTTTTTGTAAAAATCATACATAATTAAAAATTTGGTGTTAACATTTGAAATATATACATTTATATTTAAAATTTTTAAAATAATGTTTTATTTAAATAAAAAAAAAACTGAATTCATTCAAACCATTGATTTGAATGCTTTTAAATTATCGAAATAAATTGGGAATGACAAGCTTTTAATTATTTTAAGATTAAACAGATTTAGTTGCAATTATGGAAAATGTGATATTAATTTTTGGCATCTTTCAATTTTTTAAAACTACGCCAGTTTTACAACAGTTTAGATCTTATCAATGAAAATTTTGTCAGCACTACCCAGATTTGGCATCGAGGTTAAAAAATATAAATGAGAATTTTTGCAGTTTTACGATTCTGCTAAAATCTAATTAATGCAATTAATGTTAAAATCAAAAACACAATTTTCACTTAAGAAACGATGTTTATTTTTTAAAATTCATATTTAAAATTTCTTAAAACTTTTCTTTGCTCCAATACCTTTGGTTACCTTAAGAACATTGAAACGTACTGTTTTTGATAATGGTCTGCATTCACCTACTGTTACAATATCTCCAATTTCCACATCTCTGAAACATGGAGACAAATGAACACTCATATTTCTATGTCTTTTTTCAAATCTGCTGTATTTTTTGACATAGTGTAAATATTCACGACGAATAACAATTGTTCTTTGCATCTTCATTTTAACAACTGCTCCTGTTAAAATTCTTCCGCGAACTCTGACATTTCCAGTGAAGGGACACTTTTTATCAATATAATTTCCATCAATGGCTTCACGTGGAGTTTTGAAACCTAAACCAATGTCTCTATGACGGCGAAGAAGTTTTTTTTTCTTTAAAGCTGGATTAGCTTTACGATTTAAATTAATTCCAAACTGTTTTTGGAAAGCCTTTTCATTTTGTATATCAGCCATTATGAAGTACTGTTAAGCACTCACCTAAAAATATTTTAAATTATTTTCATATATATATAGCTATATCACAATTTAGCATTTTCTTTAAAGATATTTAAGCAATTCTTTTATTTATTTTTAAATTTATTTTAAAAAATTATTTTACCTTGTTTTCAACCACGTTATAAGCTCCGTGAAAGGAAAGAAAAAGAAGGCATTTAGGTTATGTCATTATAGATATGCGATGATGCTTAATAAATTTCCATAAAGGGAGACATCTATTGGTATAATTAACGACAAATAGAAAAAACAATTTAATTTTTTAGAATTTTTTATTTTTGGTTACAAATCAAATTAAAAATTTTTTCGTAGAAATTGTTCAATTTTAATTTAAATTAAAATTTAAAATTAAACAAATCGAACCCATATTAATTCATATTTAAATCAAAATAATTTTGAAACGTTAATAGCAAAATTCTCCAAGGACAATTTTTCGGCTTCTTCATTTGCATCTCCTTTTGTATCCTCAGAATAAATTATGACAGGAGATTTTTCATATTCATTAGTATCATCATCTAAGTGGCAAAGCATTTCGTCATCTTCATATGTAGGAAAAAAATACTCTGGCTTATCCCATTGTTTTTTTTCACCAAACATATAATGTTTGTTATCTTTTAAATGTTCTTCTAACGATTCTTTGTTGGATAGTCTTTGATTACAACTTATACATTGCAAAATGTGAACTTGACGTCTAACAAAATTAATAATTTTAACTTTTTCATAGAAATTTAAAGAGCTAGTAAGTTGATCAAAGTTGATATCATGATCGTTTAACATATGTGTTTTGATGTTATTGAAATCAATATTTTTATAAGAACAGAATAGGCATTTAATAAATCGATTTTCACCTTCCCAGTCAGACCAATCGGAATTTTCATCATCACTTGGAGTAAATCTAAAAATTAAACTTTTTAGTATTTAAAACAAAATGTTTTTAATTTAATTTTACTTAGTCTTATTATCGTTTTTCTTTTCATTATTTTCTTTTGCAATGTTGAGCTTGATATTATTAGCTTTAGTATTTACATGTATTTGTTGAGATATTTGTTTAAAATTCTTCATACGTTTGGGTTTTTCTGTTTTATAATTAATTAAAAAATATTTATCGTAAAATTTCAAATCAGGATTTATTCTTTTATGTCCTTTCTTTCTCATATGCTCTTTCAATGTACTCCGATCCTTGAAAACTTTCTCACAATAAAGGCATATTAAATTTTCCAATTTATTTTGTACGACATTTAATAATTCGTCAATATAAATTAAATTTTCTGCCTTTCCTAATTGAACAAAATGTTTATTGAACAAATGTTCTAAAAAATCTGATCGTAAACCTTTTATTACATCACGACAATGCATACATTCTCTGCAGAATGAACGATCAGTTCGTTCCAATTGATGTTGAGCTAGTACTTTTTCTAAACGTTTCAAATGTAATTTTTTACGTATTTCTAAATCCTTAGGAAGAATATCACTTAATAAATAATATTTTTCATTTTTTGATGCTGTTCCATCAGGTAATTGATCCAAAAGCATTGTAGTACAATAATGTTCTAATTCAAATCCTTTAAATTCTTCAAACCAATATAAAAGGTATTCTTCTAAATTAGCTATATCTTCAACATCTGCAATTACAAGTCTATGGATTAAAAATAGATGGGCTAAATAATCATCCTGATCCTTTGGAAATGTGTATTTAATTTCACATTTTAAACATTTAACTTCGATGGATTGATTATGACCTATTAAATTTTCTTCACTTTCTAACGTTAAACAAGATAATAAATCATTTGTTGGAATTATTTTATTTAAATTATTCATTATTTAAACAATTTATTAAAATGTTTCAAAATTAATAAAAGAAATAACTCATAATTTTGTTTGGAAATAGAAATGTCAAAAACAGATGTTTAAAAGAATTGAAGGAAGTCAAGTATTCAAAATTCAAATATCAAAATCTTTTCAAAATATTCAAGAGAATCCTAAAAAAAAGGTTTTCTCTATATTAAAATCTACAGTTAAAATCAGTTTGTTTTATACAAATTAAAAAAAAAAATTATTTTAATTTATATTTTAAATTTATTTTCAAATTAGAAAAAATATTTTTTTTATTATTGATTTTCTTTTTTCTTTCTAATTTCATTTAAAATTTCCTTATGGCGTTGAACAGTCTTATTTGTTTTAAATGAATTGCCTTGGAAGTTTTTCTTCTGCTTGTTTTGATGTGTTCGGGTAAAAAATTTATTTATTTCAAAAGCAACATCAATATAATTTGGAATATGAATTTGTCGAATATTTCTAGCCGGTATTGAAAAGTTATCTAATTCATATTGCATATTTTTTTGATCGATAAAAACAACCTATTGATAAAAATAACAATTACAAATGTGGTTGAGAAATAATTGGTATTATAATTTAACTTCTTCCAAAGTAATATTCATAAACCCATCAGCATTTATAATCCTTCCAGCAGCAGATGTTTCATTGTTCATATCTATAAGAACTGCCTTTCCCATTAATAGTAAAGGTACTGCTGCTAGCGTGTTATACGCATGAAATTTTTCGTGACGGGAAAGTCCAATCATATTATAAATATTCTAGTAATTGTAGCTCTTCAGATCACTTAAGACTTTTTAAATTAAGTATATAACTATTTAATTACGAAATTACACAAATAAACAAACAAATTGTCATTTAACTAATAACCATTAAATTACAATCATAGGGCCTTTCCACACGGATAGTGTCCTCTTTCGTCATTTTTTACTTTTACCTTCGTTTCATACCCTCTTGTCTATAAACTAAATTTGTGGTGGGGATTTTTAGGAGTAATTTTTTAAACCAAAATTTTAGAGTTTAAAAATTTAGTCCACTAACACAAACAAAAACTCAAATAAAAATTTTTATGAGGGTCAAAAAAATTTTATGTGTACATACGTTTCATTCTCGTTTGGAAAATTAAAGAAAAATGTTTTTGAAACGGTCGCAGCAAATTTTTAAAAAAGTAAAGTGATTTTCGATCTTTCACTTGATGAAATTATTAAAATATATTCTATTGACAAAAAGAAATTATGTGCACAGTACAGTTTATTCTATTTCTAGGTACATACATATATAATATATATTATTTAAAAATTACAGGCAAAAAAATCTTATGTTACTTAAATACAAAAAAAAATGTATTTGTTTTATGCGTGCTTTTATTTTATATTTATTATCTACCTCTCGCAACAAATTTTGTTTTAAAATGAAATATTTACACACACATATAAAAGTAACGACTATCGAGAGGAACAGTGTGGAAATAAAAAAAAGAGGAAAGTAGTCACGAAACGAAAGAGGACACTACTCGTGTAGAAAGGCCCATAAATAGAAAACTCTTTAGTGTCAGATGTCAAAATATTCCACTTTGTTTCCATTTAATATGATTTTGAAGTTCGACATTTAATTATATCAATTATGGAATTTTTGAAGTTTATTTTTTTTTGCTAGCATGGAATTGAACAGATGACATTTAAAATTCGTCGCGTAAAAAAGTGATTATAAATAATTATAAAAAAATTTGGAAAATTTGCATAGAATATTTTTTTCTTTGTTTTTTTTTTAATTTAAAATTTTTGTACTAATATGTAAAAATAGCAATATTACACATTGTTTATATTTGAAAAAATTATTTTTAATATATGTATTATATTTGATTTCAATGGAATAAAAAATCAAAAAAATTTTCTGGTCAAAGTGTTTTAATAAAGGAAAAAATTGTGAAATAGTGATACATAAATGTATATATATACATGTGTATGTATAGAAATATATGAAAAATAAAAAATAAAAAAATTAAATATTAGTGCATAAATTATGAATATTTTGGAAAAAAATAAAGTTTAGGTAAATTAATTATCATAAAAAATAATAAGTAAAATAAAATAATAAAAACTAAAAATAGAAATATTGATAATTTAATTAAGGTGCAATAAAACAGACAACAGGTTTAAAAAGAAAAAGAAAACTGCGTTCTTCAATATTTTGTATAATTTAGCTTTTTTGTTTTTGGATTAATAATATTTTATTCACAAAATTGTGATTATATTTTAATGAGTAATATAAAATATTAGTAGATATTTTTATCCTACTGGGAATATTTATATCAAAATTGTAAGTATTTTTTTAACTATATAATTAAAATATAATTAATTATAAAAACATTGTTTCAAAACAATTTTAAATGTTAACAGAAAGTTTTCATCTCTAAATAAAATTTTTAATTTGTAAATAAGTAACTACCAGACATAAGTACGTATTTAAAACAAAAATACCTTTTCATTAATTCGGTTGAAAATTAAAAAAAAAAATAAAATGTAAGAAATAAAAAAATTATTTTCTTATCTTTTAAATAACTAAATTTTTTTCTGTAAATAACAGATAAGTAAGTCAATAAAATTTCTTGGAAACTCCTTATCTAAATAAAATTTGAATTCACTTTAGAAAAAAGAATTTATTTTTAAAAGCAATTTGTTTTTGTTAAAAAAGAATTCTTATAATGTACCGATAAGTTGATGATAACCATATTATTTTTTAAAATTTTATCTTATTCTTATAATAATAAATAATAATAGTTAACAATAAATTTTGTTAATATTGTTTATGTACGCTATTACCAGAAATTACGTACTATTAAAATTATTAAAAAAAAATAAATATTTCATTATGAAATTGTTATTTTATTCTTTTTTTTTTTTTTGCTTTATAAGTATTTTTAATTTGTTTCTTTCTTATTAAAGATTTGAAATTTGTTACGAAAGAATGAATGCATATAAATTTTTATACCTACATTAGCTTTTATAGCAGTTTCTATATAAAATTATTATCTTTTCCATTCTTTGAGTTTGAGAATTACTGGTTTCAAAGTTTCTGTAAACTGTAGCAGAAATTCATAATAGCGAAGCCATAATAATTTGTTGTTTTTTCTTTGTTATGTTACCTTTAACTGCTTTAACTAATTAAATTTTCTGATTAATCAGTTCTTAAAATAAATACATAACTACTTTAGTTACCTATTTATTTATACTTATTAATAATTTTAAAATACTTTTAGCAATAATATTTAACAAGGTACATAATTCAGATATTCATTCAATTATGTTTTTTTTTCCATCAAGCATAACCTAATTAGAACAAAAATTACTTCATAAAAGTAATGAACTTATATAAAAAAAAAATTATGTTTATTTAAAAAATAGTTTAACTTCTAACCTAAATAATATTGAATAAAATATCAAAATACGTAGGTAATGTATAAAATTAAACAAAACAAAAAAAAATAATAACTAGTACCTATCTGTAAGGGTGCCAATAATTTATAATTTTAATTTCTATTCATATAATATTAACATAATAGGTATATATATACATAAATACCTGAATACATTTTTTTTTAAATATTTTTTTAGATTTTGATTAATTTATTCTAATTTAAAAGTCATTATCCTGTACTAAAAATATTTAAAAAAAATTCTTTATTCGCTTTCTATGATCTTGGGGAAATCCGCCTAAAATTATTTTCGATTTTTATATGTTTTTATTTTTAATTTTTATACCTACCTATAAAAAATATCTAGCTAAAAATTTGTTTATATTATTAGTTATATATTATACTTATAATTTAATTAGATTTACCAAAACAAAAAAAAAAAAATTATAAGTATGAATGGAAAAAGTAAAAAACTTTTTTTTTGTATTGTCTTTTTATTTATGGAATTCCATTTTTTTTTCTCTATAATTAATACATAGTCTAATTTTCCTTTTTTCTTTATATAAAACAGTGTTTCTTCATCACAATAAGTAAGTAGTAGTTAACTATGTTAAAACTTTTTATAAAAATATACGGCATTTTTCACAAATACATGAAAGTTTATATACATACCTACAAAGTTTAGTCTATTTTGTGCCAGCGAAACTCCATTTTGACATTTTTGAGATAATAAAATAAATAACTTTATTCTGTTCATATTTCCAAATTAATAAGTAGGTAAAACTGGAATTCTATTTTTTGCGAATTATTTAAAATTTTTAAACAAATACATAAGTATGTAATGTTCAAATCTATTGTTATCAAAACTATGATTTTTTCAATTAATAACGAACGCATTTTGTTATAAAAACCAATATTTCAATATTGAAATAAAAATCTAAATCAATATTACCATTATTGAAAAACATAACTAACAAAATTCTTTTTTTTTTTTATGGTGGTTGAAAATAAAATCTTTCTGTATCCTAATGTCAAAATATATTTAATTTAAAATATTTATTTTAAATTTTAATAGTTATTATTTTTAAGTTTAATACTAGTTTTTGACGAAAAAAAATCAAAATTTTTATCAACGAAAATTTAATAATTATTTATTTACTAATTAAAGATAAAGGGATCAAGGAGATTTATTATGTTAGTCTAAATAGTTTAAAAATATATATATAATACCAGAAGTTATATATATATATATAATAATACTTATAGGTACGAATATATTCTTCCGAAAACTTTAAGTACGTTGAACTAACAAATTTTATTATTGCAAAATAATAAAGTTTGAACACCATTTAATTATTGTTTCTGATTACAAAATAACGTGTAGCTTTTCTGTTGTTTAAGTGTAGGTAATTTCAGAATTTTTTAAACAAAAATATATACTTATTTAAAAAAAAAAAAAGGAAAATGAAAAGATTTTTTCCTTTTTCTTATACACAAATATGTAGGTAATATATAAATATAAGTAAGTATTTAAATAATACTACTTATATACTAACATAAATAAAAATATAAGAATTGTTATTGTTAATTTGTTATGTATACATACATATAAGTAATAATTATTTACTTATATAACTGTAGGTATAAGTGTAAGTATATTTATTTTATAGTCGATACTCGCCACCACATCAGCCTACACAGTTAAGAGGTTTTATGAATTTTCTAAATAATTTTTTTTTTTTTTTTTTTACAGTGATAGGTTAAGGTGATGATGTTTTTGCTTTCGAAATTTTATTAATTTTTTTTTTTTTTTTGTGTCTTTGGAAAATCACAAATTTTTTCAAAAAAAAAAAAATAAATGTTCAATACCTACAGTAAAAATTGTTTTATAAAGGATATATATTATTTTTATTTTAAATGTATTTATTTTTTATTTACTTAATATAAATTTTAAGATATATTTAAAAAATTATTTTTCTTTTTTCCAAGAATTCTGAATAATTTTTCTCTGTTGTATAGTGAAATTTATTATTGCTTTATGAAATATAAATATAATAATATAGAGTTAGGTACCAGCTATATATTAAAGTTTATAGTAAATATTGCTCTACTAAATTTTGTGGGTTTTTTTATTAATAATAATAAAATTTGTTTTTTTTTTTTTTTAAAAAGTTCGAAATCTGAAAGGAAAAATTCAATTAAAAATGTTTTCTGCAGCACTATAAACTTACTACAGTAAACTGAATATATAAATAAACAATTTTTTTTAAATATATTATAAGTATAACCTGGTGTAAGTATTATTAACTAGGTAACTTATATTACTTACTTAGATGTTTTTAAATTAAAACGATTATGATTTAATTTTTCTTTTGTACCTAGCTACATACAATCATAGCTCCTTCGAAATACTTATATTTTTACACGTTCTTGCACCTAAGTATGATGACCTTATAAAATTTTATAAAATTCTTTATTATTTGCAAAAAAAAAATAAAATGAAAAAGTTTAAAAATACAAAAGTTATATGAAAGCATTTCAAATCAATCAGTCCAAGTTGGCCCACCCAGCATTTATATAAGTATAGTACGTTATAATCGTTTTAACAAATATTAGTTTCAATTCAAACAAATTTTCTATTCATCTTTTTACTTAAAGAACAATTTTGACATTTTTTTATTTAAGTAACTATATAAATTTAGTTCCTTCAAATAGTAAAAGAAGTAAACTTCTTTAATTAATAAAATTACTTGTAAGTGCGTAAATATTCTTAAGTATAAATTTTAAATGGAGGTCTTGTTAGTGTTATTATTTAGTCTTATTTTTTGTTATTAAATATTTGGCATATCAACCGAAGGAGCACGCCATTTTAAAAATTTCATGTTCGTAAATCATGTTTAAAAGGAAATAAAATAAATTGAAAAATATGATTTGATTAATTGTAATGATCTTACGACTAAGTACTTAAATATTATACATATTGTAAACCATATATATTAATTTTCAATATAAAAGAACAAGAGCTTCAAAAATAGTAATTATAATTATTTTTTTGTTTTTAATACTAGTTACATAATTTACTCTTTTTTTTTTTGTTAGTTTATGTTTTATTTTTATGTCTAGTTATTACTTCTTATTTGATTTTTATAATTCAAAATTAAACTTAAAAAAGAACTTTCATAAGCTAAAATTTTAAATGTACGTGACTGGCATATAGCTACTCTCTTTTATAATTTACAATTTTACTTATCCTTATTGTAAAGAATCAAATGTTCAATTTTTGACTACATTTAATTTATTAACATAGGTTTTTTTTTATTCTTTTATAAAAAACTAGTTATGGGAATTTTAGAATATAAGTAGTATTTTATAATCCATACATTGGAAAAATTTGTATGTAAAATTACTTAATTTAGTTTATTTTTTTTTTTATAAAGCTTAAAACCTACACAATTTAAACTAGTTACCTACTAAACATACAAAGTTAATCAACACGTACAAAATAGTGTATAACAACGAGTTGCATATTTTTAGGAGATTCGTTAATTATTTATAAATATACGTATCTATATCTATAAATATAGGGTGTTCAAAATTGAGGTATCATTTTGATTTTGCCGCCATTTTTTGTCTACCTGTAATTTTTATACGAGGTTTCTTTAGGTATATTCTAAATACATTCCGGTTAGTTAATATGGAACGTTACACGAAGGAACAACGTGTTTTTGTTATTACAACATTTTTTGAAAATGGTAAAAGTTTTCAAGATGTAATTAGGAAATTTCGAACAAAATTTGGTAGAGAAAATGCTCCAAGAAATCATGCCATCAAGCTGATGGTTGATAAATTTCTAGAAACTGGATCTGTTCTTGATAACAGAGGCAACATTTATCAACGTAGTGGCCGTTCAACCGAGAATGTAGCAGCTGTGAGCAGAAGTGTTGAAGAAGATCCAAAAATTTCCATTCGTCATGGTTCGCAGCAATTAAACATAAAACCATCCACATTATTCAACATTTTGCATCGTGATCTCCATTTAAAGGCTTATAAGATCCAGCTGATGCAAGAATTAAAACTAACTGACCATGCATTACGTCGGCAATTCGTTTCTTAGGCAATCGAAAAACAAGAAGAAATTGAGAATTTTTTTAACAAAATAATCTTCACCGACGAAGCTCATTTCCAGCTCAATGGCTACGTCAATAAACAGAATTGCCGCATTTGGGGTGAAGAGAATCCAAGGATTATCTTAGAGCAACCAGTACATCCACAAAAACTTACGGTTTGGTGTGGTTTGTGGTCAGGAGGAATCATCGAACCATATTTTTTTGAAAACGCAAATGGAAATACGATTACGGTCAATGGAAATCGCTACAGGGAGATGATTCGAGATGATTGGAAGCCTGCCGATGTAGTAGAGGGGGCCACTTGGCCGACATAATTTTTCATTATTAACCGGAACCTATTTGTAATAAATTAAAATAAAAATATATTTAATATTTCAAAAAAAAAGTCTTTTTTTATTAAAATTAAAATGATACCTCAATTTTGAACACCCTTTGAATGTAACTTGTAATATCAATATTGTAATATGATGATTTTTTTATTTGCTTTGTAAAAATCATAAACCTTATTAATAATTTTGATCATTAGTAATTAGGATTATAACTTTTATTTAGTTAATGTTATCTATTAATTATTAAGTATATATAAAAAGTATTTTAGAAAGATTTTTTTTATGTATTCTACTTATGAAGCTATTTTTTTTTTCATTTTGTTTTTTTTTGTCCTTTTCATTCGTATAAGAAATATAGGACATTCACTAAATCATTAATTATTATTCATTTTTCTCTGCTTCATTTTCTAAAATGATTTGGGTTCACTAAGCCTTCAATTACTCGGCTCTAGTATGATGCTATAAGTATTTATTATATATTTCGAAATGATATTAATTATATTCTTATATCATAATATGTACTAGTACTTAAGTACTTATTTTTTATTTAATTATATATTATATTAATTATAAGTATAAGTTATAAAGAAAAATTTACAAGTATTGTATCTTATTAATCAATATATATGATCCAGCGGGGGTTTGAACCTGAGGCCTTTCGAATGAAAATCTGATGTTTTAACCACTACATCATTGCCTGAACATATATAACTATACGTCCTTTATCTACCTATTACTTAACGTTATTTTAAAAAATTTTAATTAATAAAAATAGCTATAGTTTAATTATTTTAAATAGTACTTAAGTATACTATAAAAAGTATTGTTTAAAAATAAATTTTTATTAAAATTTTTACAATAATTTTGTTAAAGAATACATAAAACATAAATATTTATGCATATCTACTAAACAAACTTGTAATATATACTTAACTAAATAATAATATATTAATTTTTTTTTTATATATTTATATTATGGATATTCTTTGAATATTTATTTTTATTTAAAAAGCGAAACAATAAAGTTCATAAAAATAATTTTTTTTTTTCTTTTTTGATGTGGAAAGGTATTTTTATCTTTTTTTTTTTAAATTATATTTTTGCATACATATATTTTAATGAAATGAAAAACATCTTAATTTGAAGAGGCGTTTCGGAATTTTTGAACGTCAGAGATAAATCTGACGTCATTGTCAAAAATTATAAAGAATACGTTTTAGGTGCCTAATTGTACCATAATAGTAGTGGTATAAGCTAATGTTTTCTTTTTTATTTACTGGTTATACTTATTTTCTTCCTTTTTTATTAGAATTTACTTATTTATTTATTTATTTATTTTTTTAAGTAGTTTCTTGCAGATTAACAGATTAAAATATATTTTGTTTTGTATTTTAAATAACTAAGTATGTGAAAATTTAAAAAAATCTTTTTTTTTTAAGTAAAAAAAAAATAAAATTTTTAACATACTTTATTCAATAATTAAATATTAATAAAAATTTTTGAATGAATACCGAATTATTTTGTTTGTTTATTGCTTTTTTATTAAGAATATAAAACGATAATATTGTTTAATTTATTTATTTACCCTAATTATTAAACCTCGAACTTACTTCATAACAGAATCAGCTTAAGAATTATTAAAAAAAAAAATATTAGTAGTAGTTATTAGTTACCAGAAAATTTAATTACGAAAAGTTAATTTTCTAATTCAAGCATAATGTAAAACAAACGTCAAAAATCTATTAAACAAATATTACTTCATTAGTTATTTTTTTCGGTAGAAAACAAGTTTATTGTTTTAATTTAAATAATTAAATATTTCAAAATAAAAATGTAAGTAGTTATAAGTAACTAAGTAACAACTAAGAATAACAACTAAAATGAAAAATTATGTGAGCTATTGAATACTAATAAAAATATAGCTCAATCAAGCAATAAAATTCATATTCTTTTAGAATTTTAAAATACTTTTTACTTTATACATAACTATGTACTTATATTCAAAATAAAAATATTTATAAATTATTACCTGCTATATACTTCTATTTAATATATATTAAGTATTCTTTTATTTTTAACATTTAAAACTCTTCTTTAATAAATTCATAGGCTTTTTTAAACAAAATTAGATAGAATATAATCAAATGTTTCCAAAAAACAGAGGTGCCAGTACGAATTTTCAATTGTCAACGAAAAATAGAATACTTAACTAAAAATTATTGTAAATAGTTACATAACGTATAGCTAATCTTTCGAACAAAATTTACGTCGGAATTCAGAATAAGAAAAATTTTTAATATTAAGATAATCTTCTTTCATATAAGTAAATGTTTAAAAAAAATTTCTTTAACTTAAGTAGTTTATGGATAAGTTTGTTTTTTTTTTTTCGAATACTTAATTAACCTGTGACTTTTTTCATAATAATCTACTTATTAAGTAATATATATAAATATCTTTCAAGTTCAATTTCCCGAGTTCTCAGCTTTAATTTATGTTTGCATAATTTGTATCATATTTTTTTTAATGTTTTCAAGATAATTTTCTTATAATATAAACTTGCAGTAACTATAATCTATTACTATTAGCAAGAATATGTATTGTTATACTTACGTATAAAAAAAAATAAAGAACTAACTATTGAATTATTTAAATATCAAAATAATTAAAAATTGTCATCTAATTAAAATCTGATAAAGCAATAAATATTTATATATAGGTATAATATATACCATTATAAATTAACAAAATCTGCATCAAAATAATGAATAAAAAAAGGGTTTACATACTTATAAGTAAGTATTCTTTATTTGTGAATACAGAATAATTTCTTTTCCTACATTTTAATTAATTTTCTAAAATAATTATATCATCAAAGAACCATTCATCTGTACCTTCTATTTTAATTGCCTATTATTTTTAATTATTTATCTTGATACATTTTAACTTTAAAAACGCAATATATGCTTACTTCAGATACTGTTTATATTTAAAAAAAAAAAATTCAAATGTTTATTATTTTAGGCAGAAACCAATCGTTAATAATAATTTAAAAGCAGCTACATATAAAATTAAAATTTAAGTTACTGCTAAAATAAAGTCGATTTTAAAAATGTCATTAGTAAGGAATTTTCGTTTGTAAAATATTGTGTAAGTCGTTAATAACGAGAAATAATAACTATTATTATAACTTATGTTGTAAGTAAGTATTATTTATTTTTTTCAAAAGAGAGCTTTTATCGTACAAAATTTTTAAATTTTGGCAATATAAGTATTTTCTTTCTTTTTTAGCACATTTCCAAAAAAAATTTGAAAAAATGTGCTTATTAGTTTCACTCTGTCCGTCCGTCCGTCCGTCCGTCCGTCTGTTTACAAAACTTCTACACCGTTAAAGATAGAGAAAAAAAATTTTAACAATAGGTAGGTCTCATAAAAAAAATTATTTTGTGGAACAACTTTTTCATGTAGCCCCCCCATTACGGAGCTACAGCCCCTCAAACTTTGAAAAAGCCCTATTTTTAAATGCATATATCTTATGTTCTGCTTAAGATTTTTTCAATCTGAAAACGTCATTCGACAGGTATTTCTTTTATCTTTGTAAATTAATATCAAAATTATACAATTTTTTAAAATTTAGTATTTAAATTTACCGTTGTGAAAACCAAATTTTGCATGATTTTTCTACTTTCATAACTCCGGCACGCTTCTAGATAGAAGCTTGAAATTTTGAGGCAAGAAAGAACTTTTAGAAATAGTATAAGTTTGCTCAGAAAATTTTTTTGGACCACCCCCTGTTTATGAGCTATTAGGGCTTAAAAATTGAAAATTTGCTATTTTTAAACACCTGTAACTTAGGAACCTGTACACATTTTACTTCTGCAAGATATAAAAATTAAAGCTACAATAATATATTTTTACGAGTGTTAAAGGTTTATTTTAATTGTAAAGGGTTCCAAAGTTGCAGCTCTTCAAAATTACGAAAAAGCCCCATTTTCAGATGTATATATCTCGGGCTCTGCGTAATAATTTTGCAATCTAAAACCGCCAGAAGATCGAAAATTTTATTATCTATATAAAACAATATCAAAATTATGTAATATTTTGTAATTTACGATTTAAATTTACCGTTATGTGAAAACCACATTTTGCATGAAATTTCTTTTTTCATAACTCCGGCACTCCTTTAGATAGGAACCTGAAATTTTGAGACAAGAAAGAACTTTTAGAATTAGTATAAGTTTCCTCAGCAAATTTTTTGGTAGCACCCCCTCTTTAAGAGTTATTACGCCTCAAAAATTGAAAATTTGCTATTTTTAGACACCTGTAACTTAGGCACCTGTAAAAATTTTTCTTCGGCAAGACATGAAAATTAAAGGTTCAATAATATATTTTTACGTGTGTTAACGGCTTTTCTTAGTTATATAGGATTGCGGACTTACGGCCCCTCAAAATTTCAAAAATGTCTTATTTTCACATTTTTTCTTATTACATGAAATTTTCAAATTTTTGTGCAAGTCACAATTCTAAACAGTTTGTATTGAGTTTTGGAAATGTGCGCTTTTAAAAACCGTTGGTTTACATTCTACCTTGTTTTTTTTATCAACTGAATTGAACCTATACAATTCTATTTAAAAATTTTAAATTTAATTAAAAAAATAAAAAAATTAAAATTTTAATAAAATTTGAATTAATCTTCAAGTATCCATTAAGAAAATTGTAAACATATTTGCGTTTCATTAGTTTTAGTTGCCTATTCAACGAGTGTAGATGTAAATTATTTCATAGACATAACTAAGATAATTGAATGCAGTGCGTAGTTATATCTATAAATTATATAAATTAGGTTATTGCCTTGTTTTGTAGTATTTATTTTCGTATTATATTTGTATTTATATTCTATTTATATTTTTCATATGTACTTAAGTACTTATTATACCAAATAAATAATGTATAAATTATGGGCATTTACTTATTTTATTTTCTAAGTTGGAATAGTTATATTCAGAGTAAACTATGACCAGCTCATTTCCATAGTTATGTGGTGACAATAATTCTCCTCACATCAATTACTAAAACTTTACTTGCTGCTTAATTTGAGAATGAATATATAAAACAAACGAGTTTTAATAAAAGATTTGATATAAATTATAAGATTATTTAAATAAATAAAACTTAGTCTTTAAGATAATTTAAGAGAATAAAATTGAAGTCTAAAATTAAGAGTTTTGTGTTTTAATTAAGTACTTAAGTGTTTTTAATTTTAACGAGTTGTGAATTCCACACTTATAAATCTTGGGGTCAATCATGAAAGTCTTGTGAGTTAAGACTTTTTTCTTCTATGAAAAGTCTTTCAAAAAAAGTCGCACAATCATGAAAGTCTTATGAATTGAAAAGAAAAGACTTTGTTTTGTATGGAAAATTTTTGATGTCAAAAACATAAACTGTATCTTATTGAAAATAAAAACATTTTTATATAAAATTTTGTGGATTGAAAATAATAAAAAATAAAATTGGGAAAACTAGTTTTATTTGGAGTTTCATTTTGGATGAAGAGATTGAAGAAATTGAAAGGGAAGTAAATACCATTTTGTACCGTGAAAGAAGATGCCTAAGAAAAATTTCAAATTTTTGGATACATAGATAAAAACAAATTGAATTTTGAAAAAAAATTATAGTATACATATAGTATATGTAGGTATTTAGGTACTCACCGATTTTGAAGTAGAATTTAAATTAGTAAACAGAAATAAAAAAATTCGACTTTTAAGCCCGTCCCAAAAAACGGACCTTAAAAACTAAAATGCCACTTTCTGGAACTTTTTTAAATTTTTTATTTCTATTTAGAGTATTGGGAACTAGATCTTTTAAATCAGATCGGCCCGACTTCTGGTTGCTATGATATTGATGTTGTTCAAAGTCCACAGCTAAAATGCGTGTGACTTAAAAAGTCTGAAATTATAAAAAAAGTCATACAAATAAACATTCATGATAACGAAAAATAATGACTTTTTTCTTAAAAGAAAAAAATCTTTACCCATGACTTTCATGATTGACAATTAATGACTTTTTTCTAAAAAAGAAAAAAGTCTTAACTCACAAGACTTTCATGATTGACGACCCCCTTGTATTGATTAGATAGATGTGGCAGTTAATTCATACAACAGAATTCATTTCATGTTATGGAATTTGTACAATACACATTCCAAAGTCATATGACAATACACATAGTGTGAAAAGATCTTTAACAAGCATTTTTAATTTCACGGTTCTTTTTAGCGAGCGTATAATAACAAAACCAGCCATATAAAAAGCGTAGATATAATAAGAAGCAAGTAAAAATTTATTAAGATAAAAATTAAGTTTAAATTAAACAATCTCAAGTTAGAAGAGGTAGTTTTATTATACTGAAAAAGAATGATAAGAAACGAGTAAATAAATTTTCATTTTTCGGTTTGGATCTTTTTTTTCATCTTTCGGTTTGGATTTGGATTTTTTTCATTTTTCGGTTTCGATTTGGTTTTTTTCATTTTTCGGTTTGGATTGATAAATTTTCATTTTTCGAAAATGTTGGCACTTAATTTTTAAAAAATATTATGATATTAATGATAATTAATGATATTAATTAAATGATGAGTATGCTGTATAGTTATTATTCGAAAGAAATCACGAAAAAGTTTTAACTCATCAGAAAAAAATAGTTTTGATTTAAAATGTGTTCTTTAAGTATACTCTTATTTGCGTTCAAAGTCAAAATGAAACATACACAATTAATCAGGATTGAGATAATAACGAATAATATGTCATCAAATATAAATATTTGGTTACCCTATATTATTATTTAGTATGTTGTTTGTCAAATTATATATCAAAAGAAGAACATGCGTCAAATTTCATTAGCTGTATACTTAAAATAAATCGAATATAAGTAAGCACTTAAATATGTGTGTGAAAAAAAATATTTATCTGTTTATCGTTTATCCTTTAATTATTTTATTCAGTTACTTAAAACAAGTATTTTTTAAATACAAAATAATTAATGTAATAAAATTCTAAGAAGATTTTATAGTACAAAAAAATAAGCTCTAATCTAAATGATTACTTAGTTCTTTTAATATAACTTAGTATCTTTTAGTATGTATTATATAACTAAAGTTATTACTTATTATGAATAATTTATTCTTATACGTTATTTTTAGATAAGATATAATAATACTTTGTGAGTTAAGTATTTAAACTATTTATAATTTTGTATTATTTATGTATTTAATTTATTTAATTATAGAAATCATTTTTTTTTTAAACTTTCATACATTATTATTAATTTTTGTTTATTAATATATTTTTTATAATAACTACATACTTATTTTAATAAATGTATAATATATACATACTTCATTTTTTATTAATGAAAATAATGTATTTATAAATAATTTGATAGAAAAATTTTAAATCGTCCATTTCGAGTGTTGTTTAATGCTTTTATTCTATATGGAGAACATGTTTTATTACAAAAAAAAAATGTAGATTTTGACAGTTAATGAAATGAGTACTTAGGTCTTTTTCAATAATTTTTTCAGCTTCCTAAAATATATATGTTGATGTTTGTTCTTATTAGTTACCGAAAATTAAAAATATCAAATAAGTACGTATAATAATAAATTAAATATTTGGGGTTTAGTTCGTAGCGCCAATGTAGAATTCAAATTAAAGATAATGCTCATTTTTTTGGAAAAATGTAAAATCAATTTTTTTCAGTTCATAATGTTTTCATAATGAATGTAATGTTTTCATAATGAACTAACAGAAAAAAATGAAAACCAAAAACAAATTTGCGATGTTACTTCGTGCGTCGTTAATTCATTACGGCATAAAAGTAACATAAAATATGATATATATAAAAGCGCTAATAATTTATATATATATACTTATATAAATTATTAGCGCTTCTTTATCTGATGATATATATATGTATATAGTATATATATATATGTATTTATTCTGTCTTAATTTATGTGATAGTTATTCAGATATTTTTTAGTAAAGGATTAATTTATTTATTTTTAATAAAAATATCAATTAAGTACATACTTATTTTAAAATTTTACAAAAATTTATATTAAAAATTTTTACTTTAATTAAGTACATATTTTGATTGTGTAATTTATCACTCTTCATAAGAATAACTATAGGTACCATTTTGTAAATAATTTTGAATTGTTTTGAATAATTATAAAATAATAACTTTATATTGTTTTACAATTATTTTATATATTTTATTAATAGTTGGGGAGCATCGGGAATGATCGTATTTGTTAATGCTGTTTTTTTTTTTTTTTTTTTTCAAAATCTTCTTTTTCTTTAAAAATCACACTAATTACTTACATACTAGGTCTTTTTTTTCAGAAAATAATTAAGTACACGTACAGAAAAAATATATAAAGTGTAATAAACTCAAGGTTTTGTCCTTACTTGTACTCGAATATTTAACTTACTTATATATTTTGAAAATTAATTTATGGAAAAATATGTAGAAAGAATTCCCAAAAAAATTGGAATTGATTAAAATTAATGAATTGGGGAAAAAATTGGGAAATTTATGATAAAAATTATTCACTATTATAGCATTACATACTGAAGACAAATACGAACTTTTTTCGGATTTCAGGATTAGTTATATAAATTAGAAAGTTTCAAATTTCGTATACATTCCGGATTATGAACTTTTTTTTTGTATTATGATTTTCATTATTTTGTGCTACCGAATTAAGAATGTATGACATAAACCTTTTAAAAACCGTTCTTTTTATTTATTTTAATTTTTAGCTTATATTAAGGTTCACAAAAAGGACGAAAATCTTATGATTGTAAGATTTTTAAATAAACGTCATTAACGTAAAACGAGCATTGTTATATAGATAATCCTTAGCAATAAATTTTACTATTAAATACTTAATAATTATTAACATATGTAAGTTAATATATTTCTAATACTTTAGAGTTAGTCATTATTTTCTGAGTTTTTATTGTCATTCAAACTTTTTAAAAAGAATTTTTCATTTTGTCAGAAAAATATTCATAGTTAATTGTATTTTTACAATTAAAAATTATTGTTTATTCTACTTACATAAAATTTATTTATATTTACTTTTAGTTATTATTATTAACATTTATAACAAATTGAATAAATTATTACTTTATCAAATTTCATATAAATATATATAATTATTTTCACTTATATAATATATATGTAATTTTTTATATTTATTATAAATAAATACTTATGTATTCGTATACATATACATATTAATATTTTAAAAGAAAAATTTTTCAAAGAAAATAATTCTAACAAAATTAAAATGATAGATTCATTCATTCATTCATTTGTTAGATATGCTACCCACTTAATGTTGCCAAAATTAGATATATGTAGATCACAAAAAAAAAAAGGATGGGAAAGCATTTTTAATTTTCATTTATTTATTTTCTTTTCATAAACTACTTGTATAAATATAGATATATATATGTACCTATTATAAAAATATAAGTGAAAAAAAAAATTTTTAAATTTTCATATAGATAAGCGATTAAACATAAAAATTAAAGCCTTAATTTTTCTATGTTATAATATTATAACTTTATAAACATTGTTTTATTTTATTTTTTGTCTAGCTTAGTCTAGTTTAGAAATATTTAATTTAATTTTTAAATTAAAAACAATAATATTTGGTCAAATATTTAGTCTTTGTTCTAAAGAATAGTTTTAGATTTTGCTCTTTCAGGTAGGTTTATTTTATACTATCAACGAATGTATGTACATATATATGTTGGTATAATGTAATAAAATAAAGTCGTTTTATGTACATAACACAAAAAAATTTTAAAATCTCTAAGTAAGTATTATTATTTTGAAAATTCAAATTTATTAAAAGGCAGATAATATAAATTTTTAAAGAATATATAGTGGAACTACTAATATAGTAAATCAATTTTTTTTTTGTATTTTTTTGCAAGAGTAGGTGGTAATTTCGTAAGACGTCAAAGAGATTAACGCGCGAATATTCTTTGGTAGTGTTGGACTTCAACTAACCAAACGTCACTTCCCTTTTAAACGACAGATTTTAGGTTAGAACATATGGTACAATGTATTGTTTAGTTTTGGGATTGGGAAAATAGAAATAAAGTAAATATATATATATATATATATATATGTATAATTTTTTAATTAAAAAATTTAATTAAACTTTTTCTCTTATTTTTTTTAAATACTTATCATTTACTTTAAAATCTTTTTATATGTATTATATACGTTATGATAACTTAAATTACAAATAAAAATTTAAAACAAAATTTTGTTTAATAAATTAAGAAAAATTTCAAATACCATATAATACTTAGTTTTAGTCATTCCAAAGGCCTCTGGTTTAAACTCCGATTGGGTCATATAGATTAATAAAAAATAATATAGATTTTTTATAACATATAATTAACATAAATATATAAGTATTAAAGTATAACATATAATTTGTATAATATAATTCAACAAAATATTATTAAATATAAACTATAAGTATATAATTAATATGTATATAATAAAATAAAAATAAAAATATTTTTTGTATAAGATAAAAGATGTAGCTCGAATAAGAATATTTACAATTTGCATTCAATAGTTTTCTACATTAGCTACAACTGAATAATGATCGGCTTGTTAAAATAATGTTTCCAGAAACTTAGACTTAGTTAAATATGAATAATAAATTACTTTTGTCTTATGCTGCCCATACACGGCGGACTAGGTTATTAACTTGGTACGCGGTCTGGTTTTAGAAAGATACCACACCTATCATCCAACCGTTGTAATTATGTACTTTATAAATATTTTTTATTATTTTCTCAAATCAAAAAATCTCAATGTTAAAATGACATTTAAGTTGTACAACTTGCCCATACACGATACAACTCAACTACAAACCAAAGACTCCGCCCACAAAAATCAAAATTTTTTGATATTCTTCCAACCAACTTTTCAACCATCAAAATGGTTTTACAACTTGCCCATATACGATGCAACTTATCAAGTCCGCGTACCAAGTTTTCAACCTAGTCCGCCGTGTATGGGCACCATTAGACTCATTATTGTAATGGAAAGGAGAAAAAAAACCATTAATTTAATTCGGAAATAAAAATTAAAATATATATGTAAATATGTAATATACATATTTTCTATATTTTATATCTATAACTAACTATATGAATAAATAAAATAGGTAGGTGCATAGTTATATTATTTTGTTAGCTTTTTTTGTGTACAAATCTTATATATTCTTATATATATATATATATATATATATATATTAATACATATATATATATATATATATACGATATTAAATTTATATTAATAGGATCAAATAGTTTAGCCCACACACATTTAATATTAATTTTTATATTTTATGTATTTATTTATATATACTTAAGTATATAAAAAATAAATATAATAGGTACATATAATGTTATAATAAATACATACATTGTCTTTTTTTTTTGTTTTTTTTTTTTGATATAGAAAATTTATTGTAAATTTTGTTATGAAGAAGAAAAAACTAAAAATATAAAGAAAAAAAAAATTTTTTTTTTTTGTTTCTTATTGTAAACAAAACTGTTTCAAAATGAATGAAATTTTTTGTTTATAAACAGAGAATTTTTCAGGTACTACATGTATATAATATATATGTTTAAATAATTAAAAAATTTTTATCTATTTAATTTATTTTTTTTTTTTGATTACTTAAGTACCTATTTCTTTAAATTATTCTAAAGTTCTTGTTTATTAGTTGAAAAAAAAATGTTAAAAAAAAAAATGTTTTTAAATTTTTTACCAACTGATTCAAATCTAATTTATATTTTTGGTTTAAAATTAAATAGTTATTAATAATTTTAATAGTTATTGTACATATTCATATATATGAAAAGTTGGTAATAATTAGATCTTCAAAAAAAAAAATATTTGTCGGATATTTGGATTTTATATTTTTCTTTTAAAAGAATTAATTTGGTTTTTTTTTTCAAATAATTTGAATGTAATGAATGACATATGTAAATATTTTATACTTACTTAAAACAAGTTGAAATTTCCAATGAAATGTTAATGAAAACATTTAAAAATTGCCATTAATTATTACTTATTGATATTAAAAAGAATTAACCTTATTTACATTACTGCGAAATTTTTCTTGCATAAACGTTAACTTTAAATATGCAGGTACGTACTGGGTACAAAAAAAAAGGATTCCAAATTTCAAAATCCTAGTGTTGCAAAATCCCAATATTACAAAATCCCAATATTACAAAATCTCAATGTGCATTTAAAAATTTAAAATTAATTTCAAATTTAAAATAATGTTTATTATCAATAAAATTAAACACCACGAAATTACAACATTGTCATTTCTATTGCTTTCAATGTTATTGTTATCTAGAAAAACATTTTTGTTTTTTATTAGACATATAAAGCTTTTGGATTTGAATAAAATTTTTGTCGAGTTATTAAATGACTGAACGGCTGTACGAAAGTTTCTAAAATCAAAAACGAAAAAAGTTCCCAAAAAAATTTAAAAAATTTCTCGTGTTTTAAAATCTCACGTTTTAAAACTAAATTTTTTAAAAATATATAAAAATTAAATCTGATTCAGAATCTCGTATGAAATAAACATGTATTCTGGAAAAAGGGCCAACCCTGATTTTTGACTCTTTCCTAATTCAGAATTTCGCATATATATATTCATAATATATAAATATTCTGTAAAAGAGATATAACATTTGAACATTTGATTAACATATTGAAACTGTAATTTTGTAACCAACTCTAAAATCTCTCCTAATTCAGATAAATGCATAAAAAAGATTAATAGTTCCTTGAGATTTTATAACTTGGAATTTTGAAATTTGGAATTTTATTAGCTAGAATTTTTTTTTTCGGGATTTTGTTTTATTTGGGATTTTGTATCGTTGGGATTTTTTTTTTTTTTGGTATTTAGGTGGACTCCCATACGTACTTAAGTATACTTACTTACATATATAGTTATATATATTTTTTGTGTTGTCTGATATTTATTGTTTTCATATTTCATTTAGATTTTATGGGGTAGTAGCACCATAGCGATCCGTTAGACCTAGCTAAACAAAAAATATTCTCTTACAAAATTATAATTTTAATTATCCAAGATTAATATCATAAAACTATGACAATATGACAAAATAAAACAGATTGGCGGACGGACGGCAGGCGGACGGAATATGTATTCCAATTTTAACCGACGGCGATATACTTAGTTAAATGAGTGATACCCCTAATCTGAAGAGTTGTTGGTTGGTTGGTTGTTATAAGTGGTATCGCCGCTCATGGCAGTGACCCCAATTAGCGCGTTAGCACTAAGATTAATTTAATGAATGAATGAAATTAATTTATTTTTCCTCTTGAAAAGTGGGCAGTGACCTTTGAATTTGTTAGATTAAAAAATAAAAATAGTTAACAAAAACGCGCATAAGTATACTATATAAATATAGTTATTGTTAGATAGAAAAAAATATTGCTTTCCATATCTTAAGATTTTTTATCATTATTTTTACAAAAAAAAAAAGAAAAAATAGTTTTATTTCGGTATTGTTTGAAAATCTGATATTTTTTTTTATTTGAGAAATTATTTTGTTGAAGGTTTAAAACTAGAACCAAGTGTGAAATCATCTAATTTTATGGCAAATTGTTGCATTATTTTAACTGCAATTTAAATATTTTAATAGTCCAATATTATATATAGATCTAACAGATCATTCATTCAAAATTGTTTGGTTTAAATACAGTATTATAGTTGTTACAAACAACAACTTGTATAATTGCATAATTTATAATTAGATACAAAAATGTTCACATACTTAGGAAAAGTATAAAACATAAAACGAAACATGGTTCTTCTACTGCATTAAATTAGTTATTAATTTTTTTTTTTATTATTATTGCTATTTTTATTGCAAATGTTTTGTTTTTAATTTCTCAATTTATAAAACAAGTACATATAAGTATGTATTAAAAAAAAAAAAATTAAAATGAATAAAGTTCAATTAATTTTTCGTTTTTTTTTTTTTGTTAAATTTTTTTGTATATAAATATTATTTTTTTTTTTTTTGCTATTTGTAATGTATTAAGTTAATAAAACTGTATTATTTTTGTTTTTTTACTTTATTTTGATTGTTTATTTAAAAAAAAAAAAAAATTTAGAAAAATTATAATTTATAATTTTGTACCTATCATAGTCGTTTATATTATAAATTTTTTTTTTTTCTTTTACTCCATTTGGGAGCATAGGGTTTCTATTTGAAGTTTGCATTTTTCTCTATTTGTTACTATACTTGTATTTAATTCCAGGACATTCCACATTCCACATCATCTGCTTAACTCTTTCAGCACTGCTTTTCACCGTGTCGTTGTGAGTCTTCCTCTTTTTCTGGACCCTCCTTGAGAATTCCTACTTAGCGTCATTGTAATGATGCAATCTTCACTCTTTCTTAGTGTATAGTCGATCCATTTCCATTTTCTTCGGCTGATCTGCTTCACTAATAAGTATTATAAATTAAATATGTATAATTTTATATGGTTATGCTAAAGTTCGGTGAAAAAATCGTACGAATGAAAAAGTCCGTTCCACATTCGAATAAATTGTTATACTAAAATCCATTCGGCAGCAAACACTTTTTGCAGATGTCAAAGTCATATGTTTCGTAAAATTTTTTGTACCTATCTAGTGTTTTTAATAATTTTTTCGTTGAACAATGCACCGATTTTAAACAAAATATTTTTAAATTTTTAAATTAGCTTTACTTTTTTTTCTTTTAAATAAAAATTATTTTGCACTAAGTAAATAACATTTCCTTCTTAACTTCTTAGTGCTTGCTTTCGAATGTCTTATTGTGTCGAAAGAAATTTCATTCATTTTCCATTTCGACAGACTAACAGCATATATACAAAAAAAAAAAAAATTCGAAATAAAAAGAACGTTTTGCAGCCGTGAATATGATTTCAGCATACTATATATGTATGTAGAATTTTAATTCATGGAAAATTTCGACGAACTTTCGACCTTATTAAACTCTTTTTTTTTAAGTATAATTTTAACCTTTTTTAACTCTTTTTAATTTTCATAATTTTTTTTATACCTATAAATAAATATTTAATTAATAATCTTTTTATTTTTCTTAATAAAGTATTTATAATTTTTATCTTAAATATCTACCTATTATAAGGTTTTTATATATATGATCATAAAGAAACTATACTATATAGAGTAGTGAGAGTGTATTCATCTAGAACAAAATTTTTTGACCACTTTTTCAATTTCATTTTATCTAAATTTTCCCACACACCAATGCATACTGTAATATACATACGTACGTATAATGTAATAACATAGGTACATACTTGCAAAATGAAAATATGTAAATGTGATATATGCTTCGAAAATATGAAAAAATGTCGTACTTGAGAACACAGTGTAAAATTTAATATGTATTTACTTAAAATTTAGTAAGCAATCGTGTTAAATTTAAGTTTTTTGATTTGATTTTCATCAAACCAATTGATTTTTAGTATTTTAATAGATTCTAGGAAAGAATATATATTAAGAAAAAAATAAAAAAGTTAGAACAGAAAAGAATAAAGTTAAGTTTTTCAAGTTTTAAGTTTTTAAAAATTAAAAGCTAAAACAATACAAAATAATAAATAGCTATAAAATAAAATTAAATTAGTTGAATTAATTAACATAATAGTAATGTTACAAAACATATAACAGAAACATTAAACAAAAAAATATACTAAATAACTTAATTCAATTATTCAAGACAATTCATAGTTTCTTCAAAATTCAAGTAACTGGACCATTAAAAATATAAAAAAAAATAAATATAAGTACATGCAAAAAAATTTAGATTCGCACTTTTAAGCACTTTAATAAATAAATATGCTCCCTTAAATTTTTTAATACCAAACAAAAATAACAACAAAGAGAAAAAAAAAGTCCGCTCAAATGAAAAAATTTATAAAAATATATATATGTACTTACAAAATACATATTTACATATATACGAACATTCATTCAAAAAAAAATTCATTTAAAAGCATGCATATATTTTTATTTTTTATGTATATATGTGGCTATTTGCACTATTTGCCTATGCATTTCTATTTCTACTTCTTTTCTCTGTTCTATGTGAGTTCTCTATATAGTATAGTTTCTTTATGATATGATATAATAATTTTTTATAAATTCATTTACTCTATAATTAGTTGGAACAACGTTATTTATTAATTAATACAAGAACCTCATTTTATCTTTTTTATAGAAATAGCGTCGCAATAACAATATAACTATACCAACGCCCACTAACTATATGTATGTACAAAGAAAAAATCGATCAAGCACAGGTGAATTTTGTCAATCCTTTCTCTTTTTTTCCAATTGATTTAAATATGTATTTGCATTTTTTTTTTTTTATTATTATTATTAGTAGATATATTTATTATAATAGATATATTATGAAAATGACGAAGAATGACACAGTTTTTTTTATGTCCTAAGCACTAAAAACATTTTTTTTTTGTTTAAATTTATAATTTTGGGAATTTTTTACTCAGCATCCATGGCATTTATCTAATAAAACAAAAAGTAAAAAAAATATTAAAGTAACACAATATTAATAATTAATAAATATATGCTTATCTAAAGAAGAAAAAACAAATTAAAACAAAAGAGCAAATTATTACAATAAATATAATATAATACAATATAATATACAATTATATACATTAGGTACATATAATATATGTGCATATATATGTAAACAAAAACTTTATTTCAAAATTTATCGTAACTACAAACAACTACCTATAAGTACCAGAAAAAAATTTATTCAAAAATTTATCATGTAGCTTCAGAAAAAATTTATCAAAATTCTTTGAAAAATTTTAATATATACTTAAAACGTTGATCATTTTTTTTTTGTATTTTGTATAGTTAATTAGTTTTGTTGGACCTATAAATTAAAGATTAAGTTAAAAAAATTAAATTACATACTATTATATTTATATTAAAAAAAAAAGAACAATTCTGTAAGTATACCAAGAAATATCAAACTATATAAATTTAGAAATATTTTAATACTTCTGGTTATATAGTTATAATAAAAATTATAATAGCAAAATTTTATGATTAGATTTGAAGACATGATCAATAATGTCGTTTTCCTTTCTGAAAAAAAAAGTTTGACCTAACTAAGTGCAAAACTGAAAAAAGTAAAACCTATTTTTTCTAGTTTTGCACTTTTTTTTCAGTTTTGATCTGAAAATTTTTAAGAATAGAACAGAAGAAGGGCAACATTTTTTTTTTCAGTTTGCTGCACTGATTTCTTTATCTACAAATTATATTTTACTTATTTAAAAATGTTTAAACTTGTTTCTAATCAAAAATAATTTTTTTTTTTGTTAAACTAGATATTTTTCAAAACTCAACCAAATACATGAAAATAATGTATTTTTATATTGTCATTAATTACTATTTAACTGACAGTGACAATTATATACATATAGTTTTTAATGTTGTCATTCTGGAGAGTGCAAAACGCATTTTATTGCCCCGTCAATATTTTCAGGTCAAGTTTTTAAAAAAAATGTTGCTCTGTGCGAGTTTTGCCCTAAATTTTTTTCAGAAAAGAGCACGAACATTTTTTTCAGCTTTGCATTTTTTTCAGAAAAGAACGGAAAAATGTGAACTGGAAGAAAAGTGTAACCCCAGGTCAAAACTTTTTTCAGAAAAGAAAACAACATAAGATTGTGCGCTCGTATATATTAAACAAATTTAATTGGGTCGGTATAATATCTCCTAACATTCAACTACATTAGTTGATCGACTGGAATCTCTAAGACAAAAGAAACGAATGGAAAGACCTATACATATTTACCTGAAGAAGAGTTCAGGATCAGATCGATAGAAATAGAAAATCTTGGGAAGAAAATAAAAGAATATCACAAGATAGAGGAAATTAGAGAAAATTTGTGAAATAAATACATGTTGTCTAATAAGCAATAAAACAGGAGAAAAAAATAATTGTTATTTTTTTTTTACTAATTTTGTCTTGTCAATTTTTTTTATATGATTTTTTAATACATATAAAATTTAAGATTTAATCACATGGTTTCACTTTGTTATTTTGTATGTTCCATAATCGATTTAAGACTGCAGTTATAATATTATAGCTATTATTGAAATTCATCATTAAAATTCGTTTCAATAAAAACTTAAATTTTTTTTTAAGTAAGGTCGGTTTATCAATCAGAAAAAATGTTTCAGTAAAATTAAGTATCAAATCAAAATAAAAGTAATTTTGTAGTTAGCTTGCATCATAATTTTTATCCACATGACAGACAGAAATGTGAAGAAATGAAACATATACATATATCATTGGAACAATCCGAAAAATGATAAAATTGAAATATTAAAATTGAAATATGAAAATTAATAGATGAGTATTTGTTATTTAGAAAATGTTGAAACATTAAATCAACCTTTTCGTTAAATTTTATATTTCTATGCAGCAAAAAAAAAAAATTGAAAAATTCCAATAAAGTAGCTATAATTATAATAATAGCTATAATTGCATCCTAATAGAAGGTTACTGGTATTCATATCTGGTTTTAATCAAAAAGTTATAATGTTAAAAAGAAAATTGCATAATTAAAGGAGTACAGCTTCGTTTTTAATAACAAAGTGTAATATTTTACAAATAAAAAGAATTAATTACTTATTTATTTATTTATTTAATAAAAATTACTATTTAAAAAAAAAAATAAAATAAAATATACTTATTTAATTATATTAAACAATATTCTCGTTCATGAATGTGAATATAAATTTATTTTTTTTATATTAATATTAAATTTTTAATTAAGGCTGTTAAAAAATATATACTATAAAAAGATATTAAGATAATTAATTCAGAAAAATCATTAAAATTTCTTGTCAAATTTTCAAAATACATAATTTCAAAAAGCATATGATTGCAAAAATATATCTCTGTATATACGTATAAATTAAATATATATATATACAAAATATAATAATTATAAATTGAATTTGAAAATTTATTGGTATTTGAAGAATTTTAATGTATTTTTTTTTTTTTTTTTTTATATATTTTCTCTAAATTATATACATATACATATGCAAGTATATATAATGCTTAAAGTTTTTTTTACAAGGTCAGATCTATTTTTAAAAAAAAAATTTTCTTTCTTAGGAGCAAAACAACACAATTTTTCCTATGGCTTTTTTTTATTTATTTTGGATTCAAAAAAAAAAAAAAAATTAAAAAATATTGAAATAAAAGAATATACATACCGTTTAGACGATCAAAATTAACATAATTTCGTTTTTGTTTAGGTTGTCACTTACCTATAATTGTACTTGTTGTACAATTTATTGTAGTTTTATAGTTTTTTTTGTTCATTGTTAATAAATTAATAATAATATTTAATAAAAAAATATTAGAGTTTCCTTTTTTAATAAAAATTAACAAATCAATTTATTTTCAATTAATTTAAGCAGATAAGTACTTTAAAAAATGTACAAATTTTAAATTTTAATCATGAAAAAAAGCACATTTTTAAATTATTAATAAATAGGTAATATATGTGCAAAATTGAAAAATATTCTCTTTTTTTTTTACCTCTAAATCTTTAATATTTTCAAAATTAGGTACTTATTAAAAACATTAATAACATTATTAATGTATACATGAAAGTTGAATAAATACAATTTAATTCTAAAAAAAAACTATGGAAATTCCATTAAGAATATTCTCTTACCTTTGTCGCATATAAATTTTAGGTCATAATAATATTTTTATTTCCTTATACTTAATTATAAATTTATTTAAGATGCTGTAGCAAAAATCATTTTTTAATTGAGTTTCGTTGATTGGTTGAGTTAAGTTGATTTAATTCAAAAAAATCGATAGTCGATAGTATTGTCGCGAAAAAAAAGTCTTATTTTTTCATCATAATAGACTTTGGATTAATTTTTTTTCTTGACTTCTCAATATTTAAATAAAAAACAAAGATACAACTATATAATAAGTATTAACTAATTTTCTGTATATTAATTATATGTATTATGTTTGAACAAAAAATGTTTTAGAGACTGGCTCTGGAAACTAATGTTAGAAGGTCCGTTAAAATAAATTTCTTAATAAAAAATTTTAATAATAATATAATATTAAATAATTATACAAAACAAACTCTTTTGATAAATTTAATACTATAATTAAAAAAATAAGGATTTACATTCATAGTATTTATTTTAGACTTAAGTGTTAACTCTTTTAAGTACTCCGATTAGTAAGAATAATAATGACAAAAACTGAATAAGTATGAAAAAAGTAAAAATTCAATTAAAAAGATACACAATATATTTTACATTAAGTACATACGTAGAATATATTTATCTAAAATATATTTGTTATTATTTTTCTTAAAGATTAAGTATCTTTATAGACATTATCAAGTGGAAAAATTGCATCAATATTTATAACAGGCATTGTATTTATTTCAAGTATTTTCATATTCTACAATATCATTAGAAATTATTATAAGTGTTTTCATAAAAGGTGAAACCGATGAATATACTTAATATGTTCTTTGAGAAATTAATTTAATATATACTTAGTAAGAAATTAATAATATTCAAGTACTTATATATATATATATATATATATATATTATATATATATATATATTATATTATATATATATATATATATATATATATATATATATATAAATATTCTTAATATCAAAATAGTAAAAAATAGTTAAAAAGCACATTTAATAACTTTTTTTTAAAAATAAATAAATAAATTTTCCCATAAGTATAGTCATATTTTTATGTGTAAAATAATTTCACAGTCATTCAAAAAAAAAATTAAAGATCATATTTTATTAAAAATTATTTTACTTTTTTTGATTTTTTATTTTATTTAACAAAAGAACATTAAAAAAAAGGCCAAATTTAAAAAAAAAATTTTACTTTCACGTAAAATATTAAATACAATCTTTATATAAACTTAAAAAAATTAATATCGCAACACTATTTTATGTATATTACATTTCTTATTGTTTTTTTTTTATACTTAGTAATATATATATTGAAACTTCCTTGCTAAAAATTATTGTTTGTATCCAAAAGTGTTATAGTATTGTTTAACACGAACAGCATTGATATTAATGAAACCAGTTGCATCTTCTGATTTATAATTACCATGAGCATCCATTGATACTAGTTCCTGATTGTATAATGATTTATTTGATTCACGTGCAATTGCATAAGCAAATCCTGATTGTAATTGCATTAAAACCATACCATTTACATTTTCCTGAGATAATTTTAAGCATTCTTTTGTAAAATCAGCTTCAGGACTAAACCAATATCCATTATAAACATAATCAGCCATACGATCACGTAAATATGATTTTAATCGATAAACTTCACGATCTAAACAAAATAATTCTAAATCTTGATGAGCTTTAAATAAAATTGTACCGCCAGGTGTTTCATATACACCACGTGATTTTAATCCAACAAAACGATTTTCAACAATATCAATACGACCAATTCCATAATGTCCACCAATTTCGTTTAAAAATTTTAACATTTCAAAATTAGTATTATATTTTTTATTAGATTCAATATCATCAATTTGAATAGGAAGACCTTTATTAAAATAGATTTTAACATGATGTGGAATTTTAGGTGTATCAGCAAAGTTTTTAGTCATTTGATATAAATTGTTAGGTGCAACAGTTTTAGGATTTTCTAAAATACCAGATTCATAACTAATATGCATTATATTAGCATCCATACTCCACGGTTCTTTTGGTGTAGCACTTACTGAAATATTATTTTTTTTAGCATATTCTAATAGATCAACACGACCTTGAAATTTTTTGCAAAAATCTTCATCGCGCCATGGTGCAATTATCTATAATAAAAATAAGCTTATTAAGTATAGATACATACGTATATATACATTCATATATAATTTTACGAATACAAAGAAAAATAATTGAAATTAATAATAATATGTTCTTATACACAACGAAATTGAAAGTCAAAAAATGGGTTAGTTTTAATTTTAAAAAAATGTAAAAAAATATAACTTACCTGAATTTGGGGATGTAAAGCAATTGAGCAAATTTCAAATCGAACTTGATCATTTCCTTTTCCAGTTGCACCATGAGAAATGTATTTAGCATTTAGTGATTTTGCAATTTTAATTAGTTCAGTTGTAATACATGGTCTTGCTAAAGATGTTCCCAATAAATAACGTTCTTCATAAATTAAACCCATTTGTATAGCAGGCCATATATAGTTATCAATAAAATCATTTTTAATATCTGAAATGATAACATCTTTTGCTCCAATTTTAAGTGCTTTTTCTTTAGCAGCTAAAAAATCCTCACTCTGTCCAACATCTGCCATAAAACAATAGACCACATAGCCTTTTTCTAATAACCATTTTAAAATACAGCTTGTATCTAAGCCACCAGAATATGCTAATACAACTTTCTCAGCCATTGGTTCCAAACTAATAGTTTAAAAATTTTATTAAAATTAAATTTTTAGTAGATCTGTTGATAGTTTTTATTAAAATAAATTAATATTTCATTTGTGTTAAACGTTTACCCATGTCTAACAATTTATTTTTATTATAAGTCTGTTATCTCAGTCAACATTTAACCTTTTATAATTTATTTTTTATTTACCATTTAATATTCTGTTTTGAATTATTAAAAATATAAAAAGCAAAGCTTTAGAATTTTTTAATCTTCAACGTAATATATTATTTGTGAAAAGACTTTTATTTATTTATTTATTTATTTATATATTAATATTCCAAATCACATAGAATAAAAACTTTTATTTATTTATTTATTTAATCTAATATTAATACAATAAATTGTAATAACATCAGTAAGACCCTCGGCTACAAAGGCAATTTTGGGCCTGGCTATTAAGTTTTTAATACATTATATTATGCTACTTACATTATATTTACAATAGTATTGACATTATTTAATATTCAACTTATCCTATATTTTAAATTTATTTTAGTTAGTTAAACATTTTAAACATTTTAATTTTATTTCTCTAAATTTTATTTTAATTTTATTTTAATTTTTATTTTATCTTACCTTTTCCTCTTTATTATAAGCAACTAAATATTTTTATATAACGGTTTATAAATGGTTTCCCATATTTGGAACAATTTTGCAATTTCCTCTATTATAGCTAAATTTTCTTTTTTAGGTTTAAGTGCTTCGTTGACGGTGATCGAGTTTTTTTCAAGCACCCTTCTAACTGATGCTAAACATTCTAGAAATATGTGTTTTATTGTCATTACATTATGACAAAAAATGCAAAATGGTGCCTGAGTTTTTTCAAATAAATAGTTTTTGATACTTATTGTGTGGCTTAATCTAATTCTAGCTACTTTTAGATATAAACTTAGCTACTCCGAGATATTTAACAACTTTTTTCTTTGCAAGGGGTGAATTATCTGGTGACTTTATAGTAAAACTTTTCCAATTTTTTGTTATGTCTGAACTTGTTTTGTCCACCGTATTACGAAATAGGATAGTTTCACATTTATTAAAGTTTACTTTTAATATCCAGATTTTGCAATAATCCAATATTATGTTAAACATTTTTTGCACTTTGGATTGTATGCTACTTACTGTGTCATTTGCCGAATAGAATATAATATCGTCCGCAAAAGCTAGTGTATAGGTATTTCCTTTTACTCGCTCTAATAAATGTAGTAGATCTGCCATATATATAGAGAAAAGAATCGGTGCGTTAACTGTGCCTTGTAGTTTTGAGAATTATATAGAAGGAATTTATTGTTATACAACATGCTCTGTATGAGCACTATTAAATGGAATGGAAATTTGTATTTATATAACAATTTATATATTCGACCATCCAACCAGACCGAATTAAAGGCTTTTTCAAGATCAACCATACAGGTTCCAACCCCGTATTTTTTATTTATAAACCAGCAGATATCAGATGTTAGTTTGGTTATAGTATGAATAGTTCTATGCTTGTATCTAAAGCCAAACTGATTTTGAGGAATTAGATTGTTTAAATTAACAAATTTTGAAATTTTATCGTTTATAACTGTTTCAAATACCTTACTAATGTTAGGAAAATCCTTTAATGAAATTATTTGGGAAAATTTTTATATAGCATATTTGCATTTTTTTTTACAAAATATATTATAATTTATATTGCAAGTTTAATTGCTAAAATAATTTTGAATTAATTTATTTATTTATTTCTATATATGCATATAAAATAATAAAATATTTTTAATAAAATTAAAATTTCAGGTGTCAATTTGCATGTATGATGGCAAAAAATGGCGGCTAGACCTCCAAAGCCGCCGGAAGTAACGACAATTAATTGTGAAGAAGATGAAAGTTCATCATTAATAGCAGGAATAAATCAACATAATTCTAATTTACCTGGTAGTAGTTCTCCAACGCTTAATTTAATAAAAGAGAATAGTTCATATTCTGATCAACAAAAACAACAACTGCAGCAATTACAGCAAGAATTATGTAATTCGGTAAAGAAATATAAAAATAGATGTTTAAAAGTAACAGCAAAAAACGATTGCCCTTGTACAAATATAAGTATAATGCACTTATTTCATGAAATGAAACAGAAATTTCCAACTGTACCTGATAATATTGTTAACCAATGTGTAATTAGCAATTGCCATGATCGTGATAATTGCATAAGAAGCTTACAAAATGAATTAAACTTGCATTCGGTAACATCTCAGTCTTATCCATCTAATGCCCTACGTAATCAAAATATTTCAAATAATTTTCAAGAAACACCAGTATTGCAATCACAACAATTAAATTGCAATACTACTTTTGAAAGTAGTTCGCAAAGTGATCATCAAAAAGTTGTAATTAATAATAATAATAATAATAAAGTGTTAAAACCAACAAGACCTGCTCCAGTTCCCCAAATAAATGTTAAGAATTTAAATTGTGATGTTGCTAAAACTAATTGTAATAATAAACATTCTGTACAAAAAAAACCGTCAGTGCCATTAATCAATTATCAAATTCAACAAAATTCAACTAGGCTTTGTGACAAAAAAGACGCAACTGACAATAGAATAAGTACATCTCAATCACCACCGCAACGGCCCACAACATTAAAATTTCGTGAGCCAAATGAAAATGATAATAAATTTCATCATAAAAATGCTCAAGAATCATCATTGAATAAATTAAATAATATTCAACTTAAACCGGTACGTAAGGCACCAGCACCACCAATTTCAATATTATCTCCATCTGACGGTAATTTAACACCCTTAAGTTCTTCTTCTTCTCAACATGCAACACCAACACCAACTTCATCATCACAAAAAAGTTTTCCAAATCAACAAAATTTTCCAAATTTTGATCATAGTTATAGTTCATCAATACAAAGTCCATTTTCAGATTCAGCTGAATCTGAAGTTTCTGTGAGCATTTCTTTATCACCAACATTAGAACGTCCAAAAATGTTAAATACAAATTGCAATGGTAATATAGGTAAACAACATGCTCAACCTCAAACACCAAGAAGAATAACATCAATTACATTACAACCTGAACCACCATATACACGTGATTTTATGTTACAAAATCCTTCTCCTTCATCACAAAGAAGTTATACATCATTAAATTTAACATTACGAAAACCAACTAGTACACCACAATCTCCAATTGATATAACAGCTGGTCCAGGTTTAACATATTCCAGTTCAAGTTTTGATGCTGGTCGTGGTTTACAAAAAAATTTTCATATAAGTGTTAATGCTGAAGGTGGTGTTTTTCGTGCAAGTAGTATAAGACCAAAAAGTTTTTATATGCCACCAATTCCACATTCAGAAGAAGAATTTCGAAATATTGAACCGCCCAATGTATTACGACCAGCTTCATCAGAACAAAATTTTTATAACAATATAATAGATATTCCTTGTGATAATTTTAATAAAAATATTGTATTAAATTCACCGTTAAAAGAAAAAGGATATAATGGTGGTAAGTCATGTTTTTTACTTAATATTATTAAGTATGTATATTATAGGATTTCTTCAAATTGTCATTAAATTTAATGTTTATTAGTCAGAGCTTCTAAAAATTGTTTTCTTGTAATTAAGTATGAATTTATAAAATCTCTTTCTTTATATAAATACACCAATTAAATTTTAATACTAATGATCTCGAAAGTTATGTATGTAAATAAAGGACAAAAAAAATTAAAAAACAAAAACAAAATTAATAAAAAGCAAGTTGAAAAAATTTTCATTCAAAAAAAAAAACTACATAATTTAAAAAGTAAAAATAAAATAATAAGAATAAGAATATTTATTTTTAATTTTTTTTTTTGTATTTAAAAACAAAAATAAAGGAAAACAAAAAACTTTTGCTAAAAATAGCTTACAGGAATGCAATTTATAAAAATAATGACGTCACTGAAGAAAATAAACAATATTTATAGGTAAAAGCTATAATATAAAATAAAACTGAGAACTTTAATTTTGTTTTAAAATATTTTTTTTTACTTTCTTTAAAAAAAGTGTTTTTCTTTTTATATCATAATATTAATTTAATTTAGTTTATTCCCTTGTCACATAAATGTAACAAGGAAATTATGCGGCCTTTCCTTTTCAGACGTGGCTGTAAATGTCGTAAGGGGGAATTATTCTTACGATGTGTGAGATTCGAACCCACAGTCTCTCGGTGTTCACAGGGTATTTGATATGCTCTTACCCGCTAGGCCACAGAGGCTCCCACATATAATGTTAGAAATTATATTTAAATAATAAAACTAAAAATTGAGTAATTTTAGATTTTATAATTTATTATCAAATCAAATCATTAATATTACAAAAATAAATTTTGTAAATCAAAATTTGCAAAAATCTAATTATTTTTTTTTTTAGTTTATTCCCCTGCCGCATAAATGTGAGAAAGAAATTCCATATAGCCTTTCCTTTCCAGGTGTGGCTGTAAATGTCGTAAGGGTAATTATTCTTAAAACGTGTGTAGAATTCGAAATCGCTGTTTACAGGATATTTGATATGCTCTTACCGACTAGGCAACTAACGCCCCCATTTAATGAAATTAAATTTTTAATTAACGCAAATTTAATTTTTTTTTTGTTCTTGGCTTAAACAATCGATTGCTAAATGATAGTATTCGTGCTTTATTCAAAAAGTGAAACACTTAAGAAGAAATTCCAACTTTTTTAATAACATAAATTACTAATATTATTTATGATAATATGTTCTAATAGATAAGATTAAAGTGTCGTCAAAATTCATAAAATTCAATCAAAATTCATATGTGAACTTCTAAAATCCTAAGAAACTCAACGACAACCCTTTTATATAAATTTTTCTACGTTTGAAAGCGTACTACGAACCTTAAGTAATGATTACTGAAATGTTAGCTCAATCTTCATTAATAAAAGAAAATAATTAATATTTATATTGAACGAAAATGTTTAAATTAAAAATAAATTTTTTTTAAATTTTCGTTCAATATAAATTTAATTAAATTTGTTTAAATTTTTCATTAAGAAAATTTTACATTTTTATCGTGTTTTATTAAATAAATGTCTTAGGGTTAATTTTAAATTTGAAAATTTTGTTTTTATGAATATTATATATATTGATAAAATAAATTCTGATTTCTGATTTTTTTTTTTATCTTTCTTTCAACTTATCTATTTTAATTTCGTCGTTAAACAAAAAAAAAAAAAAAAATGAAACGGAAATTCTTATGTGATTATGAAAATTGCAGAGAATATCTTAAAATATTTGATTTGTTATAATTGTTTTCCCATTTGCATTTTTTTTTTTTTTTTAATTGTATTTTAATGATATAATTACGCGAAAGTTAACGAATGTTTTTCTTCATTAAGTAAGTAATTAAAAATTTTTAAATTAAAATAATTGAATAATAAATAAATATTTTATTGCAAAATGTTTTGCTTATTAAATTTATAACTAAAAAATTTAAATTTTTAATTTAATGAACTTATACTTTAAGTAAAAATAAATTTTACTCAAATATGTATTTATGCAATTCAAAGAAGTGAAAAGAGATAGTTAGGTTCGAAAATTTGATTTAAGAAATGTTTAAAATAATTAATCCTACTGATTAAAAAAAATACCTTTGAAAATCATTTGATCGCAATTTTTTAATCTAACATACATATACATATATGTATGTATATATAGAACACTTTTTTTTATCTTTCTTTTCTTTAGAAACATTTTACTACATATTATTTTTAATTTATTATGATAATTTAATAAAATGTGTATGTGTTTTTAAAATTACCCTTAATAAATCAAAATATTTCCAAAATATAAAAATTATTTTTAAAGAATGATGAAATAATGATAATTTTAAATAAATTTTGACTAATGTCATTTTCCTAAATAAGTTTATTTTCTTTTTCGCTCATTTAATCGCACCTATATAAATATTGTTATTTTAATATATTTATGTACACACATACATTAATTTAAATAATTTTTTTTATAAACATTTTGTTTGTGTACTTACTTTCTAATGATGATTATGGTACTAATAAGTATTTAATTTATTTTACCCGTTTTCAATATATGTAATGTTTTTTTTTTATATGGAGTTAAGTATCATAATTTAAAAAATTTCTCCTTTATTTTTGATATTTTCAATTTTATACCACTTTTAGTTATTTTGTTTTGTTACAAATAGAAAAAAAAAAAAAAATATTTTTTGCTTTTTACATTTTCATAATATTGTCTGGTTATCAATGAAAAAATAGAAAAATCTTACATTCTTATCAAAAGGAAAATTTATCTAATCGAAATTGAAACAGATAATAATTTATTCATTTTTTTAGGAATATCGTACTATTTCAATAAACATTTAATATTTCAATAATAATGAAACATTCATGGTTTTAATTAAAAAAATGTCATCAATATTGTTTTAAGATCTATTTTTTTAATAACAATTTAAATTTTTAATTATTTTACTAATTTTTTCTTTTTTGTTTAACAGTTAATTTTCAATTGGTCGAAAGACAAAAAATTCGGAAAGAAGAACTAATAAAAGCAATTGAAAAAAATAGGAAAAAATTACAACAAGTACAAGATGAAATTCATATATTAAAATCACCAGATATTCCTGGTGAATCAGAAAGACTGGATAATGATATTGAAATACTACGTAATAATTGTGAACACTTTTTCAATGAAATTGAAAATTCTAAAAGATTAGTTGGTAAGAGTTTTTCAATTAAAAATAAAAAAAGATATTACATATTATCATATACATGTACATATACATTTTAACAATTTATATGAAATTAGATTTATAAAAAAAAATTATACTTTTAGGTCAACAAAATACTTCAAATGACGTTGAATATAATAGTAGTAGAAGTCAATTAAGACAAAGGCCACCACGACCACCACCACCACGTTTAATAACTTCACACACAACTAATAATCCAGTTGAACCAATAATTGAATCTTTAATTTCAATGTCCCCTACTTCATCATTAATACAATCACCAGGTTCTAATATTGTAAATGCTGAGATGCAAACTGGTAGCATTAATTTTAATGCAGCAACAACAATAAATAACTTAACAGATGAAGATGGTCCACAGTGGTCCTGTAAACATTGTACATTCCTGAATGATCCATTAATGATTAGATGTGAAAATTGTGACTACGATAGAGAAATTCCTGGTACATTTTATACTAATCATAATTTTAATAATATTAACTTTAGTAATGATTTTCAATCAGGTTTTACTAATAATATTAATAATAGTAATAACATGAATAATAACAATAATAATGTAAATGGAATAATAACAACGTCAATAACACAATCAACAACTACAACATCACCAAATTCTACAACATTTATTGATAATACTAGTTTTGAAAATAATAATTTGCCAGCAAATGCAACAACAGCTTATCATTGCTTATAATATTAATTTTGTTTTAATTTTGTTATGTCTACAAGTAATAGTGTTTTCTTAATGTTTTTCTATTTTATTTTATTTTTTTTTATATAAATTATGCATTTTATTAGAGAAAAATGAAAATTACTACAATAAAGTTTACAGCAATTATTAAAACTTTGTATTTAAAATATATACGTAATAAGCAAAGTATTTAAATGTTATTTTAGAACTATAATAAAGAAATATCCACTTTCTTAAAAATAAAATTTTTTTTTTTTTTGTAACAGATTGTTATTCTTATTTATTTTCTCCTATTTAAAGTACTTTTCTGATCTCTTTATTGGTAATTAGTAATTATTATTAATTTCAATCTAGCACACAACAAATTTGTTTTATTTTATTTAAATATTGTTATTTAAAATATTATCAAATATTATATTTATTATAATAACCAAAAATAATTGAGTTTAAAATTCTAATAATTGTATATATTTAATAATTATTTCGAAGATTTTTTTTTATGAATTATATATTATGTGATATCGGACAAGTAACGAGACATTCTAAAAGAGACAATTAATAAGAATTAATGACTATAAAAGATACAAAATAAAAAATTAGCGTTAATTATATAAATTAAAAATATATAAAATATATAATTAGTTTTAGTCTAAAAATTTAAATTATTTTTACAATAAAAAGACAGGAAAAAAGTATAAAATACTGAAAACTGTGGTATAATTATATGCATTATTATAATTATATTTATTCAATAATAAAGTGAATGTTATATTCTTCAAATATTTTACCAGTTTTAAATTTATTATAATATTAACCTTTGTATTAAATTATATAATAAAAGATAATGTGAAAGAAATTTTTTAACTTGTTAATCAACATTCTTGATAAATATATCTAAAATCCTAAAAGTAGATTTTGTTTTTTTTTTATTGCAAAGATAAAATATTAAAAATTACATCAATATTGTTATTATTATAAATTACATTTTTCTGTTTCATATTGACTTTCAATATTGTTTTCTCCATTTTTTAAAAATAAATTCTGATATATGACTTTTTTGAATTCTAGTAATGTTTTTTGTGAATTTTAATATTTTAAGAACATTAAAAATTATTTAAAGTTTTGTTTGTCTTCTTAACAGTGTGTTAGCTTTATTAATTTTAAATTTAAGATGTGTATTATTATTAAATTGGTTAATTTTGTTTACATATAAATATATACAGTTATTGATATCCTAAAAAATGTATAAATCAGTTTTGGATATAATTAAATATGTAATTTTAAATTAATTAATTGAAATGGCTTAAATTATGTAAAAATTAAAATTATGTTGTCAAAAATTGTAACAATGTTGCATAAAAAAACAAAAAATAATGCATTAGAATGGAAATTTAACAAACATTATAAATGCATTTAACAACTCATCAATGTTTTAATTTTATATATATAAACAATTTCTTTTGTTTCGTGTATTAAATTTTGTCATCATTTTTGTATATGAACATAAAGTAAAAAAATTTAAAGTTAAATATTTTTCCAGTTTTATTGTACTTACTAAAAAAAATCATATTTTATATAACAGATTCGATGGTTGCTCGACATGAGAATATTCATATTCATTTATCACAAGGAGAAAATAGTAAGAATTTTTTCCTTATTAAAATATTTTAAAAAATGTTTAAGAGGTTTTTTCATTTTTATTAAAATTTAACTATTATTTTAAATAACAATTAAAATACATTTAAAACTGTTTTATAAAATAGTAGTTACGATTTAGAAAAAAATGATGAAATTAGTTTTGAATTTTAAAAGTTCTATAAGTAATACATATATACTTTTTTGACCAATAGGTCAAATCAATTAATCAACAAAAAATTATTTTTCTTTTCAGGAGTTGTTCACTCATGGATTTTATCATAAGACAATAAAGTATAGTACATGTATATCTCTATATATATATATATATATCTTTATAACTAATATTTCACTTATTAAGCAATATTATGTAATACATTTAAAAAAAATAATTTATAAATATTAATGTTAAAAAACTGAAAAATTTATAAATATTAATATAAATAAAATGATATAAATAATAATATATATTTTTATTCATATTTACATGTATAGATATTCATATGCATTATATAAATAAATATTTTTTAAATAAATTAGATTTTTAAAATAAACTGAAAAAAAAATTAAATTTTTAGTGTTTTAATTTATATTTCCCATTAAATTTGTCTTGATGTATAAATAATGAAATTTTCCTACTCAATTATTTGTGTTGTACGATAGTAGTTCATCTATATTTTTCTTATAACTAGTTGCATATCAGAATTTATAATGGTAAATTAATAAGTAATTAAATTATTCACCTTAATAATTTTCATTTGAAATTTATTTTGTAATTTACATTTATTTTTCTATAAAATGATTCGTAATTAATATTAAAAAAATATTTTGTAGAACATTTTACATTCCATCTTATCTCAAATAATATAAAAGTAATTTATAATTATTTAAATAGCTGTTCCTCTTTCCAAATTAGCTTTAATTTCAGCAGTGTGCTCTCCATAAAATCTCTCTAATTTTTTATTGAATTTGGAATTTCTTTCATTGATGAAATCTACATCAGCATCTGCATTGTATGTTCTTCGTCTTGAGAATTTACTTCTCCTATCAATTTGTTGTTCTAAATCTTTAACCATATTATCTACAGCGGATGGAGAATCCTTTATCATGTTATGTAATATTGTATTTGGGCCACCATAAAATGCTTCACCTAGTTCTTTCTTTTGTTTTTCATATTTTGTCATGTCTCTTGATGGCATATTTTTAACAAGTCTATTATACTGACGTGCTGTTTGGGATTCATAACTTGCAAACCCTATATCTGGATTTTTCTTTTTTTTCTTCCTTTCAATTTTTTCTGCGTCAATTGCAGATATATCTAAAAGTTTTAAACGATCGTAATCGTCACCATCAGCTTCTGCAGCAGTTCTTGCTTTTTCGTCTTCTAAAATCCAATCAGCTTGCCTTTTTCTTGACTCCCAATTTTTAGGCCTAACAAAAGAAATTTTTTTAGTTTTAAAATATATTCGTTTTTCTGGTAGAGTCGCTTTTAGATGGGTCAACTCCTAATGCCTGTAAAATTCATAACAAAAATGTCGATGTATGAAAAAAAAATTTTTTCGGGATAAATAATGCAAAAAAGTTAATTTTTTCGGCAAATTTATATTTTAATGGTAAAAGACTATCGGTTTGCAATCTATTTTGGGGGATGCAGGTCACTTGGCCCACCATTTAATAGTATTATTATATTAAAATATTGCATGAAAAGTCGAAAATTTTAAACTTAAAAAATGGCAAATATAAAATAAAAAAATTAAAAAAAAATTACACACATCGAACAAGAAAAGGTTTAAATTTTAACAATCACACCATCACAAAGCATTTTACAGGCATTAGAAGTTGACCCACCTAAACGCGACTCTACCGCGTTTTTCATATTATAAAAGTATAGATATATATATAATGATATATATGGAAGCAATTACTATTTGCCTACATACATACATTAAAATCAAAAATATTTACAATTTATTTCTTGCATCTTCTGCAATGACTTCTTGATGATTTTGTACTCTTGCTTCATTGCGTAGTTTATGTAAATTTTTTAAACGTTCTTTCCGTTCCTTAAGCTTTTCATTGCCAGTTGTGGATTCCATAGTTATTTTTTGAAAAGATTAGTAAATTAAGTTTGTTTTTTTATTTACGTTTCACATTGAATTAGAAATCAGAAATTAGGTAAATTAATTTTTAAAAACGTCAAATTTCTTTGTCGTAAATGTGAGTGACATTGACAATTGACATTTATTATATTTAAACATATATTGGCAGCAAGAAAAATATTTTTTTCAATCACGCTTGGAACATAATGAGTGCAGTCATTACAAGTACTTTCGTCGTTACAAAATGGTTGTAGTGTTAGTTATTTAAGTATTGATATTAGTAGCTGATTAGCCAAATCAAAAATACGCTTCAAGACTGACTATTCGGCTATAACACTCCTTTAACTAGGAAAATCGCAGTCTCATGTAGATGCATCTAGCCAATAAATAACAATGTTAATCAAAAAATCAACTCTTAGCCAGATCGACATTCTATATATAAACATCAGGAGCATGCGCAATGAACTTGACGATCTATTACTTATAATTAAATCTAATAATCTGAACATTCTAATACTAAATGAAACTTGGATTTACTCTAATGAAATTGTTTTCATGGATCTAACGAGTTACTCTGCTAATCACTCATGCAGATAAAACTCAAGAGATGGAGGTAACGCCATTTAGGTTACGAGTGCTCCAGCACACTCATTCATTAAAATTCCGGAGGATATTGATCCTTTATATAATACTATTGGAATTGAATTGATTAGCGCCAACCCAAGGCTTAAAATTTTTACTATGTATAACCCGCCATATATTAGCAAAAACAATTATATTAACACACTTGAATTATTGCTACAATTACATAAGAAAAATTGCATTTTTGTAGGAGAAGCAAATATTGATTATTGACCTTCTTCTTAACAACATTCTTACCGATAACTTACAAGAACATAATTCAATGCAAACATTTTTCAATAGCTAATGACACATCTATTGATAATGTAACCCGTCTCAGCTCTGTCAACAATAACAATGAACCCGGGGGAAGCATCCTCGATCACGTATTGCATAACACTACAAACAACTCAATTAGCATGGCTCTCACAGACCACCCAATCAGTGACCACAGATTAATAGAAACATTAAAAAGATCAAAACTCAACTTGAGAAAATGGAGTACAAAAACGTAGAAAAACGTACGAATTGATTGGACCGAATTCAGGAGACTGGGTTGCCTGAAAATTGCAAATGTCTCCACGTATGAGCAATTAACACATTGTCTGCAAAATTGCAAAAAAAGCGTCATCCCAGCGAACCATCAGAGTAAGAACTGACAATTCATGAATTACACCTAAGTTATTGAATAAAATAAAAGTTAAAAATAAACTATTTGCAATTACCAAAAAAACATCCCGAGAATCTAGAAATCCTACAGAGATACAAATTGACCAAATGTAAGCTGAACCAACTTGTCGAAGAAGCCAAAGAAAAAATAACCACGAGTTACAACAACTAAACATTATCTAATAAACTTTAATTTTATAAAAAATTACAAAAAAATATTATTATATGTATAACAACTCAAAAATTTTCATTACGTGGATGCTTTTTTTGTACGAATTTTCAAAATTTTTTGAAAATTTTTCTTTGCGAATATCTACTTTTATTTTCAAAATATAATTCTTTCAACATATATATGCATTTTGAGCAATTTTGAAATTTAATATGTATAATCATAAATAATCCATATGGGCCTTTCCACACGGGTAGTGTCCTCTTTCGTCATTTTTTACTTTTACCTTCGTTTCATACCCTCTTGTCTATAAACTAAATTTGTGGTGGGGATTTTTAGGAGTAATTTTTTAAACCAAAATTTTAGAGTTTAAAAATTTAGTCCACTAACACAAACAAAAACTCAAATAAAAATTTTTATGAGGGTCAAAAAAATTTTATGTGTACATACGTTTCATTCTCGTTTGGAAAATTAAAGAAAAATGTTTTTGAAACGGTCGCAGCAAATTTTTAAAAAAGTAAAGTGATTTTCGATCTTTCACTTGATGAAATTATTAAAATATATTCTATTGACAAAAAGAAATTATGTGCACAGTACAGTTTATTCTATTTCTAGGTACATACATATATAATATATATTATTTAAAAATTACAGGCAAAAAAATCTTATGTTACTTAAATACAAAAAAAAATGTATTTGTTTTATGCGTGCTTTTATTTTATATTTATTATCTACCTCTCGCAACAAATTTTGTTTTAAAATGAAATATTTACACACACATATAAAAGTAACGACTATCGAGAGGAACAGTGTGGAAATAAAAAAAAGAGGAAAGTAGTCACGAAACGAAAGAGGACACTACTCGTGTAGAAAGGCCCTATAACGATTAACGATAGCTATGAAATATGAATTTGACGTTGTGTATAACTGGTATAAAAAATATGTCCAGTATTACCAAATTGGCATATATTTAAATATTAGAAGAAGATTTGACAACTTTCGACATATTTATACTGATTTATACACTCGGAATAATGGAAGTAATTGCACAAATTTTCATAATTTTATGAAAATCGTAATTTTTTGTTCAATCAGTTATATGTTATAAACTTTTCCCTTCATTTTTTATTGTTTTGTATTATAATTAAACTGCTTTTATAAAATTTCAATTTTATAAAAAAGTTTATGAAGTAATTAGATATTTTACTGGTAAGTAAAAGTTGTGGTTATTTTTTCAAGCATTAAAAAAAGGATTTCCCAAAGTCCCAACTAATATTAATCATTTCAATACTTAAAATATTTAATTTTTGAAATTTATAAAATATGTAATTTCTTTTATAATTTGCTTTATTTGATAAAGAAAGTTTGATAGCTTCATTATAATTTTTTTTTTATTTATCTCTACGTTTTTTGATAAAAATTTATTTTTAGATGAAAGTAAAATATACATATGTACATATGTATGTACACAATTGTATATTTTGTATGAACGTAAATACATATGCAAATAAAAGAAATACATAATTCAGTTCTGTTTTTAATTTTATTTTTTAGTTGATTGGAGATCATTTGGAGATACTTAAAAGTTCAAGATGTTGAGTTGTTTTAGTACATTAAGTTCACCGAGTTTGGGTGAAATGGAGCAAACAATTAATTTATTAGAACGTGGAACTATTATAACAAAATTATATCCTAAACATCGTCCTGAACAAAAAAAATTGATTTTGGTTCGAGAAACACGTCAAGTAAGAAATACATGCAATTTATATTTGCATCTAATATATAATATTAAACAAAAAAAATTAATTAAACTAAACTTGTTCTAAATTTTGTCTTTAATTAGTTATTGTGGTCTTCTGCAAATGCCAACACTCGGACTGATTTTGAAGGATCATTAGAATTAAGAGACGTCAAAGAGGTGCGTTTGGGAAAAAATTCGAAGGAATTTCGAAATTTTATTGATGATACGAAAAAATTTGATTTAGGGAAATGTTTTGTTGTTCTGTATGGTCAGTCTTTTAAACTTAAAACCTTTTCAGTAGTAGGTAAGATATTTTATTATTTTTACAACTTAAATTAGTATTTCTACAATTAAATATACATACATGATTTTTTCCAGCTTTTTCAGAACAAGAATGTGAAAACTGGGTAAAAGGGATTAAATACATGATGTGTGATACAATTAAAGCTCCGTATTCATTGCAAGTAGAACGTTGGCTTAGAAAAGAATATTATTCAATTGAAAATGCTAATTTACATTCCAATTCAAAAGAAGGGTAAAAAAAACAAAAAAAAAAAAATTTTAACAAGTAACATTTGAATTTTTAGAGGAGCTGTTACAATTAAAGATTTTAAATCTTTTTTGGCTGGTGTAAGTTGTAAAATTCCAACTAGTAAACTTATGGAATATTTCCCAGATGATGATATTCGAAAAAAGAGTGATCTTAGATTTGATGACTTTTCAAGATTGTATAGAAATTTATTACTTACGCCAAATGTAAGAATTTAGATTTAAAATGAATCTTATATGTAATTATTAAATACATAATGATTTAATTTTAGTTTATTGAAGATTGCTTTTGTAATGGATTTCCGTATTCCAATGATGGACAAATTGTTTCTCTAAAAGAATTTCAATCGTTTTTGTTGAGGGAACAGAATGACCCTTTAGGTAGAGATGAAAACTCTGTATCAAATTTCATATGTAATTTTCTTCAAGATATTGAAAGAGAAACTCATGATCCGTATTTAACTATAGCGGAAGTATGTGAAACTAATATTAAAATCTTTCCTTTTACAAGTTTTTTATATTTTAGTTTGTTGATTATTTATTTTCTAAACAAAATGAAATTTGGGATAGTCAATGTGATAAAATTTATATGGATATGAAACAACCAATGTCACATTATTGGATAGCATCTTCCCATAATACATATTTAACAGGTGATCAGTTTTCTAGTGAATCATCAATAGAAGCTTATGCACGTGCGTTACGTATGGGATGCCGTTGCATTGAACTGGATTGTTGGAATGGACCAGATAATTTACCTCATATATTCCATGGTCATACCATGACATCAAAAATTAAGTTTATTGATGTTATCAAAACCATTAAGGAGCATGCTTTTGTTACTTCCGATTATCCTGTTATATTATCGATTGAACAAAATTGCTCTTTAGAACAACAAAGAAATATGGCCCAAGCATTAATTGATGTTTTTGGAGAAATGCTTTTAGTTCAGCGTGTTGATAGAAATGAAACTTGGTTACCCTCACCGCATCACTTACGGAAAAAAATTATTTTAAAACACAAGAAGTTGCCGGAATTCGAAGAGGGCGCGCAAATTAGATCTTCTGATGAAAACGAAAATATGAGAAATGTTTTAAAAGAGGGAAAACTATTTTTTAAAGATCCTGTAGATAAAACTTGGAATCTTTGTCAATTTGTTTTAACACAACAGGAACTGATTTATAGTTCCGAAATAGAAGAAAATCGTGATGATGATTTTGACCAATCTTTTCCCCGTACAAAGGAAAATTTAATAAACGATGAACTACATTTTGGTGAAAATTGGTTTCATGGAAAATTAGAGGGTGGACGAAAAGAAGCTGATGATCTTTTAGAATCATATAAGCATTTAGGCGACGGAACATTTTTAGTAAGAGAATCTGCAACATTTGTTGGTGATTATAGCCTTTCCTTTTGGAGAAAAGGGCGGGCTAATCATTGCAGGTGACTACTAAAGTGATTATTTTTATTCACTATCTGTTTTAATATTTTGTTTTCTAGAATTAAATTAAAACATGAGAATGGAACTACTAAATATTATTTAATGGACAATTTTATGTTTGACAGTCTTTACAGTTTAATAATGTACTACCGGCAAAACGTACTCAGAAGTTCGGTAAATAAAAGAGCTTTTATAATTATATAAATCAGAACTTATAATTTATTTTAGGAATTTTCAATCATGTTGCGAGAACCAGTTCCACAACCAAAGAAACATGAAAGTCAAGAATGGTTCCATCCAAATACAACAAAGGAACAGGCAGAAGCTGTGTTGATACGTTTAGAAATAGGCTCTTTTCTTGTACGACCTAGTGAACAAAATACTAATGCTTTTGTTATTTCATTTACAGTAAATAACAAAATTAAACACTGTCGTATAATAGTTGATGGTCGTTTGTATGTCGTTGGTCAAACTCAGTTCGAAAGTTTAGTCAGTTTAGTTAATTATTACATGAGAAATTCACTTTATAGAAATATAAAATTAATGCATCCTGTATCAAAAGATGCTTTAAAAAATAAATTAGCAATTAATACTGCAGTTGTAAGTTTTTATTGAAATTAAAAATTTTGTTTTCAATGGGTTTTTTTTATTGTTAGAATGAAGAAAACGGTAATAACGGATGTTCTAGTTATATGGACCCTTGTTGCACTGATGAGCGTGTTACATGTAAAGCATTATATTCTTATCGTGCGAATAGACCCGATGAATTATCCTTTGCAAAACATGCTATAATTACAAACGTTCTTCGTGATAATTCAATGTGGTGGAAAGGAGATTATGGGGGATTAATACAACGCTTCTTCCCTGCAAATTATGTTAAGGTAATTGAATCAATCAATGATGATGTATGTAGTAATGTAAGTGATGATGCAAGTGAATGTTGTACAAGAACAGATTCAATTGAAATTCATGGAGCTGTTGCTTCGTTATATAATTCTAATGAACCAGATATACTATTAAAAATGCATATACAAACACCAATGATGCAAAACAGTTTTGAAATCGGCTTTGATAATCGAGATTTAGCTTTTGAGTGGATTCAAGCAATACAAGCTGCAGCTCAAATAGCTAGTCAATTAGAAAATGAACGTCGTAAAAAAGAAAGAAATGCACGTGTTGCCAAAGAAATGTCCGATCTCATTATATATTTTCGTAGCGTTCCATTCCGAGAAACTAATTGGGTATTTTATGAAATGTCTAGTTTTCCTGAAACTAAAGCTGAAAAGCAATTTTTACAACAAAATACGACTTTATTTTTATCATATCATCGACAACAGATAAGTCGTGTTTATCCTAAAGGTCAACGTTTAGATTCATCTAATTTTAATCCAATAGGCTTTTGGAATGTTGGGTCACAAATGATTGCATTAAACTATCAAACTGGTGACAAACCAATGCAATTAAATCAAGCTAAATTTCGTGACAATGGTGCATGTGGTTATATTTTAAAACCAAATTTCATGTTGGATGACAGTTTCGATCTCAATGATCCAACCACATTAATCGGAGTACCAGAAAAGTATTTTACAATACGTATCATAGCTGCAAGACATTTATGTCGAACTGGTAAAAATATTCCAAATAATCCTTTAGTAGTTATTGAAATTTTAGGAGCCACCTATGATAGTGGTATAAAACACAAAACCAGAGTTTTAGGTAAATTGTATTTAAAATTGAATTTTTATAGGTGAAATGGTATTTGAAATTTGTTTTAGATAATGGATTTAACCCGTTTTGGAATGAAATTTGTGAATTTACTGTCCGTAATCCATATTTTGCTTTAATTAGATTCGAAGTGCAAGATGAAGATATGTTTGCTGAACGACATTTTGTTGCTCAGGCTACGTTTCCGGTAAATGTTTTTTAAGTAACTATTTACTTAAATTATTGTTTTGTTTTTATTTTAGGTTAATTGTTTATTTACAGGATATAGAAGTATACCACTAAAAAACAAATTTAGTGAAGAGTTAGAACTAAGTTCTTTATTAGTACATATTTCGTTTAAATCAAATGGAGATGATGAAAATTGTATTACTAATACCAAAAACATAGAAAGAATGTTAACTAATTTAAGATTAACCTAATAACTTCTTTTTGAAAAATTGCTTTTCTTTTAAGAGTATAGATGACCAATTCCTTATATATATCCTTTAATATTTAATATATATATATCTTGTATAAATTGCAATCGTACTTTTTTTTATAGTAAAATATTATTTTTTTTTATGTAATCTTATTTAAATTAATTTTTAAAGTTTAGGATATAAAGCAATTATAATTGTTAAAGATATTATTAAGACTAATCAAATAAAGTTTATTAATAAATAAAACTATTGTAAAAAATATATTGGTTAAGTATAACATTGAAAAAAGTATTATAAAAAACTAACGTCATATATTATATACAATGTTGTTTATTTGAATTTAATAATTTATACAATATTAATTCAATCTTATATTATTATTTATTACTATTATAATAAGTGCCTTATATTTATATATTTCATGAAAGCAATGAAAAAAAACATTTAACATATTATTGCAAACAAGGAATTCATAAATTTTGATAAATAATCAAGGTTCAAACCAATAAAATAAGGATCGAATCAATGAAAAAAAAATTTATACATCCAAAATTAACTTTTAACTTCCAATTTATTATTTTAAAAAATATAATTAAAAAATTAATAATTATCATAGATTTTCATAAACATATCTTTTCAAAATTATTTTCCTATATAAAAATTTCTTTTAATTATTTAAGTATTTAAATTCCATTGACATATTTTAACTTAAATAATTATATTTTTGTGCCATATACACACAATTTTTTTTTTTTAATATTTTATTGTAAACAATAAATAATTTTCTTATTTCATTTTAGAGATTAAAAGTTTACAGAAGTGACCAATTATTGAATTTTTTAACATAAAAATTTTGGTTATGTATAAGCACAAATAATTGCATTTATATTCATTTAGGAAATAAGAAAATAATTTTATAAAATAAACGATGTTAAAAAGAAAAATAGAAATAGACTGCAGATAAAAAAATTTGTAGATTTAAAACAAATAAATTGAAAAAACTAACGAATATATTTTCGTTCTCATATAATAAATTGAGATTTTGAATGTTTTTTTTTTTTAATTACAATTTTATTACTGTTATTTTGTGCCAATAGATAGGAAGAGTAATACATATTTGTGTTTGAAAATCCTTAAATTTGATTTTGAAATTAGAAATTTTAAGAAAAAATTTCAATTTAGCAAATAAATTTTGTAGCTTGCTTTAAAATTTAGAGAACACTTATAAAATATTAAATTAAATATATACAAACATTTGTTTGCGTACAAAATTACTTCTATTTTTTTTTTTTATGTAAAATTTACATTATTTATTTGGTTGTAGTTTAAAATTGTCTAATATATTTTGTTGTCTAAATCAGTTTTATTTTATATGAAGTGTTGACATTCCTGTTCAAAAAAAAAAAAATGTTCGAAACAACGAAATTTGTGAAGAACAACTTTATTTTTTATGACAAAATTATATTTAAAAAAATAATTATTTGTTTTTCAATATATATAATGGTAATTAGTAAAATATTTTTTTTTGTAATACAATTTTAATTAGAAATATCATAATATGATAATAATTGTTTTTTATTGGGTTTTAACCCGATAGACGTTTGATTTAATATTTATAGGTTTCATAATTAATTTTTTGAAAAAATTATAATAAGATATACAATTTAATACATTAATTTTTATATGATAAATCAATTAAATTAATGAAAATGTTTTGCAAGACAACAGCAAATATTAGTAAATTTGCTTAAATGCACAAATAATAAATGAAAATTTGTAATTAATTATATTTGTAAATCTTTAATTATGTTCACATAAGTTTATTATTTTACTGAAATAAAAATATAATTTATATATTATATTAAATATAGTTTTATATGTGCAATTAATCACGTTTTTTATGTAATATTTCGCAAAATTGCTTTTATTATTTGTCAATTTAAAAAAAAATATTGTGAAAGTTTTTTTTCTATTATTTTTAAATTGGTAAAGTTATTTTTATGTTAATATACTATTTCTTTATTGTATGTATAGAAGTTTATATAAATTTTTTTTTTGCATAGTTTAATTGAAAAATTATTTCTATTGCTAAAAAAATTATAAAAATTAAATCGATGTTGCAATTATTGAAAAATTAGGTGTTTTATTTTAAATTAAGTACTTGCTGATTTGCTAATCAAATGGAAATCGAAATTTAAAAAATTAAACCTCTAGAATATGAAATCAAGAGAGTATCTCTACAGGATAACATTTAAACTTCCCTTTTGGTAAATTAAACTGTTTGATGTAACAAAAGCTTTTATTAGAGAATTCGTTTTTAATATTAATATTTCACTGAACAATAAATTCTGTTCAAAATTCCGCAGAGGCTAATATATTTGGTTTACTCGCGTTTTATTTTTTGTTTTCTTTTTAATTATGATTCCTTTTTCACCCTAATTAATGCATAATTAGTGATGAAACAAAATTTGAAAAGTTAAATAAAAAAAAAATGCATTTTTATTATTTTATATTACATTTTATTTACCAAAATAAACGAAATTAAATATGATATTAGATATAAAATACAAAATAAAGAAAAATTTTCAACATTAAAGCAAAAAATAAAAAAATTGTCTAAAAATATCTTTCTTTTTTATTGTAATACAGCTGCATTTGCAACGACACTAGGATTATTAACAATTTCACCTAAACTTTCCAATACTTCTTTACGATAATCATCGAAATCTCCATCAATCTTAAAAAAAAGAAGGAATAGATTAAGTAAAAATAATAAAATAATAAAAAAAATTACTTCATTTATTGTTTGATCTTCAATGACATAAAGGGTGCAACCTGTTTCTCTAATTAGGCGCTCATCGTGAGATACTATTATAACACCACCTTCATATTCGTTTATTGCTTCAGCTAAGGCATCAATTGATTCAATGTCTAAGTTATTAGTAGGTTCATCCTATATATATGTACAATTTTTTTTTTAAAATAAATTTCAGTAATTCAATTTTTAATCTAAAGATCAATTCTTGTTATAAAGTAGAAAGTCAAAATAATTTCAAGATCAATTTTTCGTTTTCAAATTAATTATAAAGTTTACAACAGTGTAGCAAAAAAGAGGACGACACAAGGTGACAAAAGTATAAAAATAACTTACAAGAATAAGAACATCAGGACCACTTAAACATAATTCTGCTAATGCAACTCGAGCTTTTTGACCGCCGGATAAATCTTTCATTTTAATTGTGTGTGCATGACTAACTAAACCAAACGAACCTAATTGTTTTCGTGCTTTTTCATGCTGCAAATCAAATAAACGTTGCAAATATTCAGCGGCAGATTCTTCAGCTGTTAAATGTTCCCCAGAATGTTGATCAAATCTTCCAATTCTCTAAAAATTGTTTTTTTTTTTTATTAATAAATTTTTTTAAATTTATCTTGCTAAATACCAAACGATGATTTTTCCTTAATTCACCTTGAACTGGTGATAAATCACCAACAAGTAATTTTAAAAAGGTAGATTTTCCAACACCACTATCAAAAATTGTTTATTAATAATTTTTTTAAATATATTAAAAATAGGTATATACTTGGGTCCAACTATAGCAATCCTACTACTTAAATCAATACCAAATTCAGTTTTATTGAATAACGGTCTTTGACCTTCAAAATTGAAATTTACATCTAACAAAAAAATACTTTTATAAATAATAATTAACATATTTTTTCATTACTTACTATGAAGACCTAAGATTGGTGGCTGAAGTTGTGAAGGTTCTGGAAACCGGAACTTAACAATATATTCTTTAGGTCTTGATAAAAGTTCGGTTGGTCCATCTTCATCCTCGTTTTTTTGACCTTTGTTTCTCCCTTTTTCTTGTTTCCTTGTTAAGACTTCCTTTTGTTTTTTTTCCTAAAAAATAAAAAATTAAACTTTATTCGAAAAGTATTCGTTTAATTATTTTACCGCTGCTTTTTTAGATTGGCCATGTGCTTTCAATTCTCTAATTCGTTTTTCCTGTTTTTCGTATTCTTTAATCATTTCTCTTCTTTTCTGAACGTACATTTTTTTAAACATTGAATAATTTCCTTTATAATAAAAAAGCTTCTTATTGTCTAAATGAATAATTTCATTACACACATTGTCCAAGAAACTTTGATCGTGAGATACTATTAATAAGGTTTTTTTCCAAGCTTGCAAATAACTAAAAAAATATTGTTTTTTATGATATATCACTAAAATTATAAAAAGTTTTTATACTTATCAAGCCAAATTACAGCATTTAAATCTAAGTGATTAGTAGGTTCATCAAGCATCAAAAGCGTTGGTTCTAAATACAGAGCTCTTGCTAATGACACACGCATACGCCAACCTCCAGAAAAATTTTTCGTTGCTCTATTTTGCATTTCAACAGAAAATCCCAAACCTGCTAAAATTCTTCTAGCTCTAGGTTCAGCCGAATCTGCCCCAATAGCTTTAAGCTCTGCATACACTTCGTTTAATTGTTCTTGAACTTCCAAATTATGATTTTCTAAAATCACACAAAAACATTTTAATAATTATTTCATTAAATATTCATAAAAAAAATAATTTTACTTTCTAATTTTGCTTCGAGATCTGAACATTCTTTTAAAAGTTTATTTCTTTTAATATCAGCCATTAGTATAGTATGAACAGCTGTATTGTCATCGGCAACAACTTCTTGTTCACAAAGTAATACATCTATATTAGGCGGAATAGCAAAAGCTCTTGAAGATATATGTCTAAGCAACGTTGTTTTTCCATGTCCATTGGGCCCAACTAGACCATAACGCCGACCATTCGCAATTAATAAATTTGCATTAACAAATAAATCATTTCCTTTCGCGGAAATTGTGAAATTTTCAATTTTGATATCGACAGCGTTTTCTAATTGAGCTTTTTGTCCAGCGGTTTTTTGCGCTTGAGACATGGTAAAATTACTATCTAATTCAGATTGTCCTTGTCCTCCCTTTTTTGTTAAAGCTTCAACTTGTTTTTCATATTCCTGTTGTTTTTTTAATTTCTTTTTTTCTTTATGTGTAAGTTTTTTTTCTTTAAGTTGGGTAGAATCAGAAACCTGATTTGACTCATTTTCATCATCATTTTGCCCCTCTTCTTCATTATCATTCACTTCTTCATTTTCTGGTTTTTTAACTTCTTCTTTAATTTTTGACATTTGATCAATTATTTTACTTTCCGCCTTCACTAATTCAGTAAAATCATTCTTTAACTCTGATTCAGTTGGCTTTAATATTTGATCAATTTCAGAACACTCTAAAAACAAGTAATTTTTTAAACAAAATAAAAAAAATTAAATAAAAAATATGTCTACCTTCTTCTTTGCCAACAATCACATAACTTTTTTCATCTTCAGATACTAATTCATCTTCAACGTCAACATCTAATTCATTTTCGCTCAATTCTTTATTTTTCTCTTTTTTATTTTTCTTTCCCTTTTTAACTATTTGAACTGTTTTCTCTTCTTCAGAATCCTGCTCTAAATTTAAATCGACAAATTTACTATCAACTTGATCATCTGACCAATCGTCCTCGAGTTTCTTAGTTTTTTTTTTGCTTTTTTGTTTTTTAATTGGTTGATTTGATTCGTTTTCTTCATCATCACTTTGCTTTAGTAAGTGAATTGTTTTACTATTATCATCTGACCATTCATCATCTTCTTTTTTAGTTTTCTTGTTTTTTTTATTCTTATTACTCTTTTTGGAAGTAGTTGGCTTTGTTTCATTTTCTTCATCATCACTAAATTTATTATTAACTGTATTTTTAATTGTATCATTGTTGTCGTCATCACTCCAATCATTACGTTTTCCTTTCTTCTCATTTTTTTTCTTTTTACTATTAGTTGTTGAAACTTTGTTTGTTCCAGAAGAATTTTCTTTTTCAATTGTTACATGTTTCTTTGAATCCTCGTCACTCCAATCATCATCTTTTCCTTTTTTACCTTTTTTGCCTTTTGGAGCGACGGATTTTGAAACACTTTCTTCTTTTTCATCATCGTCGAAATCTAGATTTTTTTTACTTTTTTTCTTTGACATTATATTTTTTTAAATTTATAAATGATTTATTTACAATTATTTAAAGAAAATAATAATTTAATTTAGGCAAAATTTAAAGAAAAAGATGTTTAAATCACTTTTCCTAAAATTGCAAATGTAAATTAATTGCAACGTGCTTAAATGGTCTGTTCTAAACTATAGTGAAAACTAAAACGTCAAATGTAATAAAAAAATAATGTCAAAACAAAATTGACAAATATTGCGCGACGTATGCAAAGAAAATATAAACTAAATAATTAATACTGAAACAGAATCTTAACTTCCAATCTAATCTTGAGTGAGGTGCATCATAACAAATCGTTAAATCATAAATCCCAGTAATCAAGGAAATCCATACAAAATGTATAAATTTTTAAACTTAAAAATTCAATAGAGCTTCAGTAAGAAAATTAAAAAAAAAACATTTTAATAATAATAAATTTTATTTCAATTAGTCTCATAACATTTCTTCCTTTTTCAGAGATTATTTTAAACATTTTAAAACATTAAAAAATAAACGTAAACTTAATACATAATTACATATGTAATCGATGTTTTTTTTAAATTAAATTTAATAGCAATTTGTTATTTTAACTTTTATGTAGGTGCAAATTAAAAAAAAATAACAAAAACAGAGTCTTTTGAATAGCAGGATTATTAATTTTTGAAAAGCAGTTAGGTAACGTTTGAAATACTAGAAATATAAAGGAAAAGGTATTCAAAAATATTAAAGTTTAACATCTCAATTTTATTTCTGTTTTCGTTTTAAAACTTGACTTTGTTTTTTAGATCTGTAATTGTAAAAACAAAATATAAGAAAAAACGCATAAAGGGTTTTTTTTTATGCCGAGTAGAATACTGAAATTTGAATTCGTATAGATGCACCGCAAGAATTTGGCTTAACATGTTAGAAGTTAAATACGTTTTGTCTCACTTTGACATGTTGGAAGATAAGTCAAAACGTGGTTCGATGTGCGAGAAAAACCAAAGTTGACATGGTTATAATGAAATATAACCATGTCAACTTTAGTTTCACTAGCTATAGACGGCTTTTTCCCTACCTATAGAAAAATAAGTATAGCAAAAATCACATGTATTACAAATTTTATCAGAATGAATAATAAATAAATAAATAAATATTTGTAACAACGCGTTCCTACATAAAAGTTTAAAAATAAAATAAAAATATTTTATGCTAGCATGATGCAGCAACTATATAGAAAATATTTTCAGTCAATTTTGAGCAATAGCTGAGTTCCCGTGCTTATTATGTTTTCTATTTGTTTCTTCAGAAATAGTGTCCTAAATGTGAAAATAGTTTTGTTTAATTTTTTTTAAGAATATTATATATTATTTATACTTGTATTTTAGAATATGTATACATTTCGTTCACTCAGCTGTTTATATTTATGAAAATGAATGCAGTTTCAACCAGTTCTAACGAAAATCATAACCAGTTCCAAGATTTTATTAACCAGTTCCAAGATTACTTAATAATTGAAAAATTTTATTTTTAAAATTAAAATTTAATTAAACAATTTAAATAAAAAGTTATTAAAAATTTTAACTACTTATTAAATAACAAAATAAAATAAATTAGAAATGAAACTATTTAAACTTGGAAACTATTTCTGAAAAAAATTAAATTAATACAAGCACTGTTCACTCAGCTCTTCCTCATAATTGACTGCAAATATTTTCTTCATTGCCTATATATGGGTATTGGCTAATAATAATATTGTAATATGTCTATAGTTAGTACATAAATAAAAAACGTAGCCTTTTAAAAATTATTAAATGTCAAGTCAACCTACGTTCAACAGAGTTTGAGTTTGCGTAGATAGATATTTCGACATTTTTATTCACTTTTGCGAATTTTACATATTCTCAAGTTGCATTTGAATAAGTTTTTATTAATTTTTCACAATTTTGAAAATTTTATTTAAGAAATAATAAAATATTTTTTAATAAAATTAAATACAAAGATATTGCTAGTCAATTGTTTTGATTTCTTTCTAAAAAAATAGAGAAATCTAAATTTTAAAATAGTAAGTTATATTTTACAGTTAATTAGTCATTTTATACTGTAAATTATTAATGTAATCATAACTACATATTAGTACCTATAGTAATATATTAGTTTTTAATTTTGAAGGTGCATAATTAGACATGAATCTTTGTATTGGTAGTCTAACATACCTATGTATAATCAGCTGTGTCATTGCGCTGCCATTAACATTGGGTCAAGATATAAGTACAGATAAGAATAATAAACCAATTGCAGAAACTACCGTACACGACATAAATGCTGTACCAGTTACATCATCAGCCGATATTTTACCAACTACTATTACAACAAAAACAACTACAGTTTCTAGTACCAGTGTAACTACAGAACCTACAACAGCTGACACTACTACTTCAAGTACTGCTAAACCAATAACAACTAAAGAACCACCAATAACAACCTCTACGACTCCTCAACCACCACAACCTTGTCATAGATTTGATGGACCATCATTTATAGGTGGAACTATCTTATCTATGGGTTTACTAGCTATAATTTTCATTTGCTATAAATTCTATAAAGCTCGTAATGAGAGAAATTATCATACACTGTAGATATTTCCAAAGTCTAAAATATTAAAAAAATAAAAATCACAAAAAATTTCATTTAAATAAAGTAATTCTGATCTCATACATATTTCAATCAAATACATAACTATGTCAGTAAAAAAACAAAATAAAACAGCTTCTCATATTATTTAAAAATTTCTCAAAAATTATATATTTATTGTTGGTTGGTAAACGTTGATTTAATAGAATATATTAGTTAAAAAAGCAAATACATCATCCAAATCTTAAAAATATAAATTCCTTTAGAAAGTAATAAAGTGATAACTTCTTTATATAAAACTTGTTTTTGAATCTCATTAATATTATACATTTAAAAAACAATGAGTGGTGAATCTCAAATTTGGTTTAAATATGCAGTTGATTACGGCGAATATAATCCAATTCGATGTGGTTCAATTGACGGTAAGTTTCTACAAAATAAAACTAAAAAAAAACATGTTTTAAATAGAATTCAATATAAAATAGGGATTGATAGGGGACCTCATGATCGTGCAATAATAAGGGCTATAAATTCAAAATATGTTCCAGATAAAAAATTAAAAGGAAATCCAAAAAATACATTATTTATTGGGAGATTGGATACTGGAACTACTGAGGTAGTATTTATACATTTTTTTTATAAAATTTTTATTTATAAAAATTTAAAGGAAAAATTAAAACAAGAATTTGGTCATTATGGAAAAATAGTTTATTGTAAAATTGTTCGTGATATCAACACCGGTATTTCGAAACGTTACGCTTTTATAGAATTTGATAATTATCATTCGGCAAAAGAAGCACATAGAAAAATGAATTTAAAGAATTTGGATAAATCTGAGATAATCGTTGAATTCGAATTTGGCAGGTATTATATAAGATAAAAAACTTATTTAGACAAAGTAATAAGATAAAACTATATTTAAGAACACTTAAAGGATGGAAACCTCGACGTTTAGGTGGAGGATTAGGTGGTCGTAAAGAATCCGGTCAATTAAGATTTGGTGGCCGTGTTCGTCCATTCCAAAAACCCATAGATGCAACTAAACCAATCAACCTTAATGAAATTCATAGATTACATAAAAGAAATAGAAAAACATGAACTTATTATAGTTTGTCAATTGCTTAATTTTACTTTTAAAAACTATTTAGGAATAAAAAAAATAAATTTTATATAAAAATTGTTTTTATTATAATTGTTTTTTTTTTCCTTCACAAATACTGAGATTTATTTCAAAAAAATTTTGTTATAAAACAGCAAGCTTTATAATAAAAAAGTTAGACAAACTGTTAAAAATGCTAAATTACTTTTTTTTTTCAACAAAACAAGCAAATAAACATTTAACTTATGATTTCCAAAAGCTCGGATTCTGTTCCAATCTTCTTTGAAAGTTTGTAAACCATGTTGTTAGTGTTGATAGGGGTACAAAAGTTTCATTTGGATTAGGTACCATTTGGGCTTGTGTTACAGCGAAGCTTGATGAAAAATTGAAAAAATTTTCTAGCATTTTTTGACCAAACTGCAAATATGTTGTAGGGCTAGACTAAAATGGAAACACAAATTTAAAAAAAATTAATAAAGTGATTAAAACTTACAGCAGCTGATGTCATCTGAACGACACTTGCCTCTGATTCTATAGATACCTTAAAATATAAATATTGACTTTCTATTATTCTTTAATTGCGTTAATAACTTTTTTTGAAGTATTTGATTTTCAATTGTAATAATAAAGTTCTATTCGAATACAAAACAAAAATTATACATATGTACAATATTTGCTTTATATTTTTTGTTTTTCTAAAACTTACCCCAATTTGTGCAATATGTGATATAGGTTGGGCTCCAAAAATATTTAGTGGATTATTTGAATTTTCTAATTCATGCAATTCTACAAAAAAAATTGCATGAAATATGAATAATATAAAATATTTGTTTAATTGAAAGCTTACTTTTTAAGTTTGATATTTTAAAAATAGCTGAAGGCTTGGTATTTGAAATATAACCTAAATATTGCCAAGAAGGCGGAGCATTAGGATCGGGCCAAGAAAAATATACAGCACCTTTTAAATAATACATTTAAATTATATAAAATGTTTATATTTGCTTTATATTTTAATATACCTGCCATTCCAATTGGTAATGGTGTAATTCCAGTTAAAAATACCACAATATGATTGACATTGTCAGCATCAGCTATATTGATTAGGAACTTATTTTCTCCCACTGTTTGAAAATCAGTTTCCGGCTAAAAGCAAAAGTTTAAATGTAAAAATATATTTATTTTAAAAATAAATACTTACTAGTCTACCAGAGACAATAACACCCAAAGAATTTGTCATTTAAAAGAAAAATTTGAAATACATATAATTGAGTGCAAAATTTTGAAATTATGTATGTATATATATATAAGTTTTTAACGTCTTAATAACAAAATTAAACTATTATTAACTTATTAATATTAATGATTAATGTTATAGTAAGTATTACAATTATTAATAAACATTAAACACCTTCTGGCTCCTTATAAACAAAATTTGCAATTTGCAATGCACTTTAATAATTTTTGACTTTTCATGGTCATTTTAGCCTAGGAAAGCAGAAAGCAGTTTCGATTAATTTTGCCGCTACTTGAAGGTGTGTCAAAATTAGTGTTGTCGTTTGTGAAACAACTTTGTTTCATAGGTATGTATGTGTATGGTTTATTTCATAGTATACATAGGTAGTATGTATTAAACATGATTAAACTTTTGTAAAATAAAAATTTAAGGCCTTGCTGGACTAGTCTTTAAGGTTTTTAACTATTTTTGTTTCTAGGAAGTAATAATGAAATGTTACGAAAAACGTATGAGAAAGATAGAGGCAGTATCACAACTTTTTTCCAATAAAAATTGGGTCTATCCAAATAAAAAAGTGGTTGTATCTGAAAAAGTAATTGAATCGAAAAAGTAGTTGTATTCGAAAAATGTATTCCTTGTACTCAGTAAAAATTTAAAAAGTTGTTAAATTCCAAATTCACTTTTTCTTGTAAACAAATAAAACCACCTATATACTGATTATTGGGACAAACCAGACGAGTATTTTCTGCTTTCGTTTTCTGCAAATTTTTCTTTCGTTTCATTCCCTCTTGCCAATAAACTAATTTTGTGATGGGGATTTTTGGTATTCATTTTTTAAATCAAAATTTTAGAGTTTTAAAAATAAGTCACAAAGTCACAAAGTCACACAAAGAAAAACCCAAATAAAAATTTTTATGAGCCTCAAAAAAATTTTGTGTATATGCACGTGTTATTATTATTTCGAAATTCAAACAGAAAAGTCATATATGTTTTTTATATCCTCTATCGATTTAAAACTTATTTTCAAATAAAATATTTACACACAATAAAAGTAACGACTTCAGTGCAGAACTGTATGGAATTAAACGGTTTGGTTTGGCCGTTGTTTGGCCTATTGACTTATATACACAAAGCCACCTTTATACTGACAAACTGACATTCACGTTTTTTTTAAAAAAATGGTCGCCGTAGAAGTTATTATGACAAATGTAAATAAAAGTTATTTTGCTTTTGTATGAACTTCTTGAAATATGATATGAAAAATTTTTTTCTTGGGTATTAAAATTTTAAATAAGATAATTTCTAATTGGAAAAAACAAATTAAAAACAAAAACATTTTACAATTTTAATTTGTATATGTATTGGTGAAAATTTATGAAATGAGATTTCGCTAAGAATTATTGTGTTGCGAGTTGCGCCCGAAAAAAATTCTCAACCTACATACATAAATTTTTTGTTGCTCGTGTAAGGTATTTACGAAAATGTTACAGCTCAGGGACATCCCTTTCAAATAAATATATTATGTACAATGTACATCACAAATAAATTTTATGGAAAGAGGGTAAAAGACTATATTAAAAAAGATGCAAATGCAACTTCTCTAATATAGCGCTTTGAAAGAAATATACAGTCAAAATAAATATTTCTTATTAACGCATTTATTATAGGGTGATTTTTATAATTAAAAATATTTAACGTTATAATTTAATTTATTTCATAATAAATCATATCTCTAAAGTTCTTCCCTACAGCTGCTTACAGCTCATTTGAGTATATACAATTTTATTTCATAACGTGTACCACAAAGTGTCAAGTTAAAGGTTTAAATTTTTGGTAAAAAACAAATTTAGAAAAAAATAATAATAACATGTTTGAAGGAAGCTTAAAAGTACTAAAATGCAAAACTATTCAAAAATCAAAATAAAGATATATTACAAACTATAAATACATTATATAAAATGTAATTCTTAATTATATACATAACTATGTATGTATGTAGGTATTAATTCAGTTTTTTTTACTATACCTCTGTAATTTTTGGGCTAGATAAATGACATTATGATTCTGCTCAAAATTCAGGGGAGGAAAAAGGGATAATGAGCCCTAAAAAAATCAATTAATATAATGATTATAATTGATAACCGTTATTTTTTGAATAAAAAAGCTTTAAATGATATGTTGTTTTTTTTTATAAAAAGTTGATTTTAATTTCACGCTTAAATAAATATCGTTCTTTAAAACCTAGAAATCTGGTTGATAAAGTATAAGATAGGAAATTTATTAGGCTTTTCAATTTGGTACCTACTTCATTTTATCTTTTAGAGTTTTGTAGATATAAAACTAAATTAAATTATTTAGGTACCCAAAAATTTTTTTAAGCCTGATATCTCCCAAACGGATGAGAATAGACCTCAGCTCCAAAAGAATTGTTTGTTTTGGACATCAGAACAAAACAACCCTTCATTCTATGGCAGGTTATTGGCGAAACATCCTGTATATTTTCTGCATACAAAATTTTTATATACTTATGCACTTTTCACAATTTTAATAAATGTAAGTATAAATCTTTTCATATGTATAAAGGTATAAATGTATCATGTATTATGTATGTATTGTGGCCTAGCAAGAAAATGTTTCGGCTTGGGGTTCGTGGTTGGTAAGGTTGGTATGATATTATACTTTGTCTAATACATAGATTTACACTCAATCATATCATAAATAAATTCATTTGGATGGTATTTAAAATTACATTATAAAAATATATTATAATAGTGTTGCTTTTTTTCCTTAATGAAAAAGCTTTTTTAAGTATGACATAAAATAGCTTGAAAAACATTCGAAAATTTCAAAAGTTAATTTTATTTCAAATTTATTTGAAAGGTTTAGACAGTTTTGTTTTTAAAAAAAATTATAAAATGCTATCTGCTGAGTTTTTTTTTTTTATTTTTCATATAATTTTACTTTTCTTTAATTTTTCTAATAAAAAAATAATTTTAAATCGTTACCTATCGTAAGTAAATTCCTAATTGATAAAAAAACAGAAAGAAAACGATACCGTTTGACATCTGTAATAGTAAATTTTAAAAAACTCATACTTTGCTCATACAAATTTAAAAACTTTTTTGATAAACGCTAAAGCTTTCTTTTTAAATACGTTAAACGATAAGTAATGACATATGTAATAGATATAGAGAATTTTTATTGTTAAATATCGCATATCGGAAAAATTTTGACAATCGTAATAAACATGATTGTAATAAACAATAAACATGAATGGTAATAAAATCTATAATCAAAATATGTATGTATGTATAATAAAAATTAAAAATGTTATCTATACGACTAGGTATATTTGTCTATGGTAATGGTATGGTATGATTGTGTATCATGTGCATATAATATACACATACTTTTCATTCTTTTTTTATTTATTTGTGTTTTTACCACATTAATATTTCTTAAAAAAAATTTGAAAATTCCTTAAATAAAAAATTTAAAAAAACAATTGATTGTATCACTATTAATAATAGACGCGCTAAATGCAAGTATATTGAATATAACTCTCAGAATATTGAGGCGAGACTAATCAATTAAAGTATGATATGTTTATTCCTCAAAACTGTGAAAAGGGTAAACAATTATCAATAAATTATTGGTTGCATACCCAGTTCATAAAAATATGAATAAAATAGTTCAATATCAATAGAATAGCTTTGTTTAGGTTAAGTTAGTTAGGGGATTAAGTATAGTTCTAAATTAATTTTAAGGCCGTACAAGTTTTATTTTAGTAAAAAAAAAATCTAAAAAAATTTTTGGTTTAACAAAAATTTTCCAAAATAAAAAAAATCATAATAAAACTTTATTTATTATAAAAATAATAAATAAGAATATGGATATGTAAATAATGTTGTAGAAAAAACTGAACAAATTAAATTACTGTTAAGGCTTTATTTCTAAGTAAATTAAGAAATTATATTAGTTTTATAAAACTTTTTTTCTAATTGTAAACAGAATGAAACAAGAAAATAAAATAAAGGTTAAAATAAAAAAATATATGTATGTAGTTTTTATTAATACCTATAATGTATTTTTAAATCTTGTATTGTACCTTGCACATTGCTTAAGTAATTTAAGGTGAGCATTGCTATTTTCTATTATATTTTTATATTCATTTATTGGTATCAATATGTTAATCTTATCAACACTATCAAAGCAGTTTTAGTATTATTCTTTCACATTAAAAATGACTTTCCTTTATTTTAAAACTAGATTTTTGATAGATTTTCATATAGAATTTTAATGCTTTATCAATATTCGTGACATTTTAAATTTATACCAGCCATCCAACTTATTTGTAAATGTTGAAGTTATAAATAAATTCCTAAACACTATTTCCCTTTCAAAAATTCTTCCCCCAGCCTTCATCCCTAGAATTAAACTGCGCATTTATGCTGAAGGTCCCCTCCTAAAGTCTGGTTTTAAAGATGTTGTTTTTAGTTGTGGTTATAGTTAAACTGTTAAATACTATACGAAGGAACCAATATCTATTGATGATTTTTGAAGTTTCTACTGAAAATATAAAAACAAACTAAATAAATAAAACAAATTCTTGATTTGGAACGAATGTTATATTTTATTTAAATTCAACTTTTTAACAATATTATATAAAGAATATTAGTTATATTAATATTTATATAAATATTAATTTATTTATTGTATTTATACTTTTATGTATATTAAATATTATATAATATTGATTGAAAATGTTTTTATTTGTTCAAATTTCCATAATTTAATAAAATGTTTCCAAAAATAAATCTAAACAGCTTGCTGCTCACAATTTATAATTTTTATAAACATTTTCTCATTAATAAACAAAAATCAAAAATAAAAACAAAAAATAAAATATTTTATTAAAAATAAATAAATTAATTACATTTTTGTTAAAATTCAATCCAAAATAAAGTTTGTGAGAGTTTTCATTCAATGCTGTTTAATCATTTTGGTAATCAGATTTTTAAAGTTATTTTAATCGTTTGTTTGCATGGAAATTTTCATTTTCTTTAGTAGTTCATATAATTTTTTTGTTTTGTTGTATTTTTTATTTATTTTTATTATTATTAACTTTTATTTTTATTTTTGGGTTTTACTTTACCCTTTACTTTGTGTGTGTGAATTTTATGATTTCGATATCAGTTATTTTCACAGCCTCTAGCTTAACATATTTTTTTATTTTTATTGTAAGTTCTATAATTTTTTAATGTTAATAATTTTTTACATATATAAATTTATAAATTATAAAACATACATATATTTATATAAAATATATATATATTTTTTAAATAGGCTTTTTTAGAAAATTAATAATTTATTTAAATAATACATAATAATAATATATATTCATTTTTGTTTGTTAAAAAAATAATAAATATATTTAATGGATAATATAAACGGTTGCTTATTTTATCTATCTAGATAAAAGTACCTAAATTTTAGTAAAACTAAAGAATGTACATACATAGTAAATGTAAGTTTCATTTTGGTAATATAAAAGATTTTGGGCCCTATTGCACCAACCACTTATCACTAATCAAATAATTAAATAAACATTTTTTTGATAGGTTTTTGTTGCACCCAAATCATGTTTGGTAATAACAGATAGGCAATGGAGAAAATATTTTCAGTAAATTTTGAGAAACATCTGAGTGAACCATGCTTATGTATTGTTTTTTAGTTTCTTCAGAAATAGTTTCCTAAAAGATGAAATAGTTTCATTTCTCATTTTTTTTTTAAGAATTTTATCACTTATTTTGTTACTTTACAAGTATGTAGTTAAAATTTTGAATAACCTATGAATTAAATTAATTTTAAAAACAAAATACATATATCAAATATTAAGATATATTTATATTACTTTATATTACTGGTATTTATATTACTTTAGATATATTTGACTGAAAACCTAAAGATAGGAAAACATAAGAAGAAAAGAAACGACTATACTAACTTCCCATCTATTAGTAATATATCTATATGGTAATAAGTTAATAACTCAAGAAAGTTTTTATTAGCAAAAAACACTCCACTAATAAAAAAAAACTGATTATTTGATTAGTGATGAGTGGTCATGGTGCAATAGGGCCCAGATCTATAGTCTGCATAATTTCTTCCAATAATATTATATTTATAAGTCAAAGCTTTAAATTTAACACATATTTGTTTAATACTATTTAATAAGTTTTCGTTATTTATAATTTTTTTTGAAATACAATGTATTTTGTATTCGTTTCGTAATGATTGTTTACTACATTTTACAGTTGGGGGAGGAGGGAGGATATGAATAGCAAATGAATACGGTTGTAAATAATACAGTGTAATAATGACCATTAAAATAAACTTAAACATTATTAAACATGATCGAAAACAATCAAATTCAAAAAATGTTTGTAAACAATCCTATTTTGCAACCTTTGTTTATGAAAATAAATGCTTCCATTATTACTTATACCTTACATGTATGGAAAATCTAAATGAAGAAAATCGGTTACGAATTTTTGATTAGCAAATGACAAAAAATAAAAATATGCACATAAGTATGTATTTTTTATATTTAATTGTATTAAAGAAAAAAACAAAAAATTATTGTATTAATGGAATAACTCCAGTGAGTTAAACAAATTTATCTCTAAGTTAATTTCAACAGTATCTTCTAATGTTATACAATATTTATGTACATGCTTAAAATATGCATATTATGTATTATATTATTACTATTATTAGGCATTCACTATTTGAATTCGAGCCAGTAAATTTTTTGTTTATAATTTATAAGTATGTAACATGAAATGTAATATTATTTTTAAATGACGGAAATCAAAATAAATAAAAAATTTAAATAAATATAAAGTAATAAAATTGTATATAACAAAAAATTTGATTATGATATATTCATATAATATGTTTTTAATTTAATAACTACTATATCATATAGTTTTTTTTTGATACAAAAATTACAAAAAATGTTAATAAACTGCATTAAAAAAAGAACTAACATATTATGTTACATACATTTTTATATTAAAAAAAATTTTTTTTTCATTATTAAAAGCAATTTATGGATAATTATGAGCATTTAAAAATAACAATTTTTTTTTTCTTTTTATATAAATTTGTAAAATTCTTTTTTATGTAAATAAATTATTTATTAAAATTTTAAAATAATAAAAAAAAAAAAAAAATACTTTATTTTATAAATCTTACAAAATGTATAGGAAAAAATTTATTTATATATTATAATTTTTTTTTTTTTTTTAGCTTTGATTGAATGAAAATTTTGATTTGTAATATTTATTCATAAAAATTTTTTTAATTCTTAAATGTTAAATGATTTTTGTTTTTATTTTATTATATTTTTATAATAATAATTAATGCAAAATTATAAGTTTTATTTTACTTAAGGCATAAGAGGCATTACATTATATACATATATATATTATTTTATTTTATTATTTTATTTGTTTATACATACATTTATATATAATTTTTTTTTTTACGTAATTTTGTTTCTATTATTTATTTATATTTTTATTTTTTATGACAATCTTTTATAAGATATTTTATATTAATTAAAAAAAAAAAAACGAAAAAAAGAAGCATTAATAAATTTGAAAGAAGAATTGAAATCAATTTATTGTTAAAACTATACAAAAATTAATATATTTATTAAATTCAAAAAATTATATTAAGACTATATACATATATAGTGAAATTATCACTAAGGGGTATTTTGACTCTTATTTATATATAGTATTCACTTATTAATTTTTTGAATTATGACCATTTGCTACACGGTTTAATATTATCATGTAATTAATTTTTATTTAATTGTCAAATATTGAAATATATTTTACTTTTCTATAGAATTTAATGTTTTTTATTAAAATATTTTAATTTTTAGGTTGTATCTTTTCATTTTCCTTTCATTTTAGCAAAAATTTTATAATATATGTTTTTATTGAAAATTTTTTCTTTGTTATTGCTATTTCATTGTGTAGTTTTTTATTATATTAAGTAATATTTTATCACCATAATACCAGCCAGATATCTATATATGTATGTATATAAAAGTGAATGTTTGTCTGTTTGTCTGTCTGTTTCTGATTTATAGATTCCTAAACTGCTTAGCCGATCATTATGAAAATTTATATATAAAGATTTTTGGGTATGGGGAGTGTTTCTGGGCTAATTAATTTTGCTCTAACGGAGCGCCAAGATGAGGCTGTGGTGCAAATATTTAAACTTTAAGCTCTAAAATAAAAACGGTTTGACCGATTGACTTCAAATTTTGTATTAGTGTTGCTTTTTGACAGTGGAATTGATTCTATTAATAGACTTGAAATTTTTTAACTCATATCGGCACGACGATTGAGGGGCGCAACAAAACGCACCGGGTATTAGCTATTTACCGATATATAAATATATTATAGTAATAATTTAAATTTTAATTTATTTAAAGTTAATTTTTGATATTATTATTGTATTTGTAGGTACGTACATTTAATTCAGTCAAGTCTAATTTCTGTTGAGATAAAATGACAATTGGTACCTTAAAATTTTAAATTTTCTTTAAATTTGACTTTTATGTTATGGCATTTGACTTTTATGTTATTATTTTCATATATTAAAGATATATGTACATTAAGACTTTAAAAAATTGAAATGTCGCATGTTTCTATAATCTTAAAATACTCAGAATTTTTTTTATGGCATTTAAATATACTTATGCATTAAATTCAATCTATGGGAAGCACAAAAACATGATTTATATTAATTTTTGTATTTTTTTTTTTTAACAATATTTATCTGACTCCAAATCAGTCAGCATTTTTTATCTTTCGAAAATTATTATCTTGAATTTTCACTTGGAAGTTTTGAACTATTATTATTTTTTTTTGTTATTGGACGAAAAGATTTCCAATGTAAAAAAAATTTGATTTGAATTTTTTTATTTTATTATGTTAATGTTATTAGATAATATAATGTATAGTAATATGTAAAATGCAGACCATAATACTTATTATCAGTAAACGGGTATACATTTTATTTTAGTTAAATAATACTTTTATACTTAAATCATTTACAGTTACTTGTATATAGATTTTATAAACTTTTGAGTTTTTTATCAATTTTTTTTTTTTAAATTTAAAAATTTAACTTTAAGGTTTGCTAGAGGGCCATTGATTTCTAATTAAATAATTTTATATAATCTCATATTTTATAAGTTTAGGTATGTAATATAATATATAGGTAAGGTAAAGTTTTATACTTCTTTTTGGGGTGGAAATTATTTTAGAGATTTGTTTTAACAAATTTCAACAAGGTTTTTTTTTTTTTTATATATGCTTTTTTATTTAATGTATACAATGTTTTATATAAATATATATTTTATTTTATTTTTTATGTTTTTTTTCCTTTTTATGATTTTTATTTTTATAAAAATATTTAACATAAATTTTATTTTTCTTTTTTTTTATATATAACAATGATTGCTTAGGAAAATTCTTTTTTTTTTTATAAGCATTTTTTTTTTATACTTTTTCTTATAATAATGTAACAATGTTTTAATTTTTTTTTTTATAAATAATTTTTTATTTTATTCATATTATTTTTTTCATATAAATTTAATATTTTTGCTTTGTTTTAATTAACTTGTTTAAAAATAAATTCTTTTTCAAATCGTTATAATAATTTTAACGTTTTTTTTTGATTGAAAATTTCGCTGTAATTTATGAAAAATAAAAAAAAAAAAAATTCAAAAATTTTTTTTTTAAAAAATGGAAGTCTCTATATTTAATGTAATAAGTTTATTTATATCTTTTTTTTTATACCAGTATATGTATGCATGAGGTTCAATAAATTTTATATTATATGTAAAATATAATATATATACTTTTACTTTGGTATATAAATGTGATACAATAGATATATGATTTAGATGTCTAAAAAAAATCACGAAAAACTAAAACATGCTTCACAAAAAAAAAATCATTGTTTTTAATTTTTAATATTTCGCAAAACATTTTGTTAAAGAGTTAATTTAAGATAATGATTTGTATGAAAACTAATAATGATATATTCAATATTTCGTATTATTTGTAAATAAAGTCGTCTTAACATTTTAATTTAGCAATATTTTATAAAAGTCGTCTGAATCTTTAATTAAATATGTATCAGTGTAATATAAAAAATATACTGGGCTTAATATTTAATATAACTTGAACAATCTATTGAAAATGGGAAAATTTATTTTAGGAAAATCATTTCATCACTAAATCACTACTTTAGTGTTAGTACTCATATTTTTTGTAAAAATTTGTGTAAAATTTCTCATCAACTGATAAATTATATTAACTCAAATGATAAATACGAGATAAAGATAAAACGTTATGTGTAATGAGAATCAGGGTTTTGTAACTTTTTAGTTTGACAAATTTCCTATGCATATGAAATTAATATATCTATATACTGATTTTTCAGTATCAACTTGTTCTTGATACAAATTGAATGAAATATGTCAAAGCTGTTTCAATTGAGCTTGCTAAACTAAAATTTTCTAGAACCTCTAGAAAAATATCTAGGAATCCTCCTGTCAAATAATAAATTTAAAAATAAAATCAAGTTTAATAATTAAAATATCTTTATACTTGTTTTTTTCTAAAGTAAATTTTTGCATTTTCAATAAATTTTTAAAATTGATATTTGATTTTAAAACATTAAAAAAAAGTCGCAACACGAGAAAAGTTTTATATGTGTTATGAATAATCAGAATAATGCATTTTTTTTTTTTTGAAATAGTGGAAACTAAAAATAAAATATGATTCCTTATGAGGGATATTTTCGTTTGAAAGTGATACTAAATTAATATCTGATATATAGTCAAATAAGTAAAGTGCCAACATTTAATTAGCTCTTAATTTTAATAACAATTCAAATATGTATATCGGTATATTTAATAATTTTTAGACCAAAAAAGAAACTTTAATAGAAGATAAAATAAATTTCTATATAAAAAAGATAGCTTATAGGTATATAATAAATTTAAATATTTCGGCATAAAAGTTTAAAAATATTTTGAAACTTAATAAGTACTTAATTATTAGATTATGAATTTGAAATTTAAAATATTCAGCTTAAATTTCATATAATAATTATTTTTACTTATACGTATATAGAAAAAGTTGAATTAAGATAAGATAAATTAAATTTTTAAATGATTTATTTATGCGTAACACTAAATAAAAATGTTAATAATTTTTATCTTCAAAAATTTTGTTGATGATATTAATTTAAGGCATTTAAATATTGGCAATTAAAAAAAAAATCAATACATGTTATGATAAAAGTTATTCGTTCTTATATTATTTATTATGTTTTAATTATGAGAAGCATTTTTAATATTGATTATTATTAATAAACTAAATATTTAATCAATAATCGTTTCTGTTGGAAGATACGCGCATAATTAAGTTGTTTTTTTATTTTATTTATTTGTTTTAGTAGTATGTAATTAAAAAGTCTTTTATGTTCATTTGAATGCCAACTTTTACAGGTGGTTTACATTTACCATTTTTGTAATTTTTTTTTTCTTGTGTTTTATTTCTTTTTGTTTTTATTTTAATTTGTTGAACCACTGCCACTACTATTAGACTTTAATATTGATGCAATTGGTGTTGTATCCAAATCAATTGCTGCTTGATGACCCTCTTGATCCATTATTGGCGGTAAAACATTTTCTTCAAATTGTCCAACAACATTACCTAATTATTAATATAATATGTAAAACAAAATATAAAAATAATAAATGATTTAGATTCTATGTACATTTAAATTTATATACGAATAGGTATATATTATGTAATCTTTATTATAATATACCTGGAGGATAATAATATGCTACAACAAAAATTTTCCCTGTTCTTGATGTTGCTTTACCAACACCAAAATATCTGGATCTACGCCATACGATTTGTGTAAAATGACCGGCATTTACATTAGTATGTAATAGACTGGGCTCCTTAAAATAATTGTAACGCCGAACTTTTTATATATATATAAAAAAAAAATAAGAAAATAATATTATTAAAATATTTTGAAAAAATTGACAATCGTTTTTATACGAACAGCAATAAATTTACCTGTGCTATACCAGTAGGAAGCTACCTCTTGACCTAGAATTTAAAATTAAAAAAAATTATTTATTAAAATTTTTAAATTACAATAAATATTTATTTTTCATTAAATTTTTATTATTTTATTAATATACTCTTAGTATAAATTCAACTTATACAACAATTTAAATTTATTTAAAAACAAATTAAAGCTAAGTTGAAGATAAAGAAATGGTTTTGCAATTTAACCGTCAAAAGAATGATCGTCCATAACATAATATACTTTTTCGATATTATTTTCGAAATTATATTACCTAAACTTTTTTATAAAAAAAACATACTCGTAATTTCAACTTCAATTTGTTTCACCTTCGTAAGAATGTTGATATTTTTAGGCACACCCAAAAATGTTTTAAAAGAAAAACTAAGTATAAAACCAACAAATTTTTAAATTTTGTTTTAGGCTAAAATATTAATTTAAAGCTACAATTTCTTAATATGTACTTTTATTTTATCTTATAAAATATTTGCTTCAAAATGTAATTAAGAGTAAAAACGTTGTTGTAAGTAAAATTTTCTAAATATAACTTTTAAAGTAAATCTACCGTTGTAAGTAATTTATTGGCCAAATACATTTGCCTGTTTATGCATGATATACTTAAATATTTGGCTTTAGTAACTCTATAAGACTCAGCCAGCGGGTTTGAATGCGAGATCTTTCGAATGAGAGACCGGTATATTAACTACTACACTATTGGCTGGATATTCAAACAGTATGATGAACCCAAGACAATTATATTTTCATTTTATTTTTTAATTGTATTTATTATTAAACAGTACTGTATCATATTTGAAAAAGTTTTGGATTGATAATCGTTAAGTGGTAGGTTAAAACCTGCGTTGGAAGAATCATATATAAACCATATTTGCAGAAATAATAAAACTCACTCAAATTATTTTAAAATACAGAAAAATTAAAATATTAATATTATAAGCAGAGTGATAGACTATGAACACAATAACGGATTCGTACGGGTATTTAAGAGTTGACAGGGACAAGTGTATTCTTCCTCGTTTATAATTTTTAAATATAGAATTATGATCAAAGTATAAAAATATTATTTATCTATACATAACATTATATTTTCGTCATTTTTAAATTTAATAGCAATTTTTTTAATTTAATAAATCGGTTTAAGTCTCTAAACTAAAAAAAACGCATGTACATATATTTGACCAATTGACAATTTGACAATATAAGGGGTGTTCATAGTTGTCACACCTGCGCAAAAAAAAAGATTTTTCATTCATAGTTGTATGTTGTCAAAAAATCTGCTAAGTTAAAAAGCAGGCGCTACAGTTCATAGTTATCAATGTTACATCAGTGTCGGGTAGATTTTGCAGATATTTTAGTGCGCTTGCAATTGCTTGCATTATTTATAAATTTAACAAAATGGCTTCAAAAAACATTTACATAAGTAAAAAATTTAAGTTTATATACATAAAATGAAATAAATAAATATAAATTCTATCTATATATATGTAATTCATATGATAAAAAAAAATATATAATTGTCAAGTTAATAAAATTTGTTTTATTTTTAGGCAAATAAATTTAGAAAGCTGGACTGATGCTATAATTATTATTAATTATTAATTACTACAAGATTAAAGATGGAAAATGAATTTTCTTTAGGAAGAAGAAAGAAAACTGTTCTCTTCTTTCGTTTGTTCTATTTATTATATTTTGAAGAATTACTCGTCTCCTTTTTCTTTTTTTTAGAGAAACTTCATAAAATGAATTTGGATCGTCATAATTATTCAACAATTCCATTAAAATTCGTAAACCATCATTCATTTTTATTTATTTAATATTTACACTCCAACAAACGAAAACTGTTTAAATTGAAATCAGCTCAAACTCTCAAACACTAGATAAATTGACATTGCATGCGCATGCCTCTATAAACAACAATTACTGCAAAAAAAATTTCTACGCACATGCGCATATTTTTTGTTCATAGTTATCAGGTAAAAAAATATGCCAGACGTTGACGCATATTTTTCTGCAACTATGAACATAAGCATAGTTTTAACAAATTCTTTTTTTATCGTTCGAAAATTATACTAAATATACAGGACAATCAGTTTAAAAATAACCTCTTGTTAAAAAGAAATTTTTTTGTTTAGTATAATCTACCAAAAACCATGCACATTTCTAGTTTATAAACATTCTATACAATAAATTATCAAATTAATAACGTAAGTTAACATTTTTAATTTTAATGAAATATGTATTTCAGTAGATTTTACAGTAGATACATACATATGTATACATAATATACCATATTTATTTTTTAAGTATGATTTTTTTTATGTATATCCTTGAAGTATATTAGCATTAGTTCGTTTAATATATTAGATATTTTCATTATCCAGCAATTTATTTTTGTATTTATTTGTTTTTGTAATTTTTTATATATTTTTTTTATCACAAGAATTTAGATCATGAAATCGATTTTTATTATAAAAATAATAAATAATTTGTTTTTTTTTCTTTTTTTTTTAAATTGACAAATTTCGCAAATAATTTATTTTTCAATCCTTTTGATGTGTCAGCAAAATAATGTTTTATGTATACACCCGCAAAAGTTTGTTACTGCAAGAGTTTTGATCAAAACTTAAAAGTTCAAATTTCAAAAATTTTTAAATGTATTTTAAATAATAAATAATTTGATGTATGGATATAATATATAGGTACCTATATTTAAAGTATGTGTGGATGTATTATGTATTAGAATATAAATCAACTATTAGTAAAAAAATAATTTTTTTTTGTTAAATCAATTATGAAATTTAAAAAATATTTTACTTTTAAGGAAAATTTAAGACTTATTTTTTTAAAATTTAAAAAAAAAAATTTTTTTATTGCATTTCTCTGCCACATAAATGTGGACAGGAAATTACACAGCCTTTCCTGTTCAGGCGTGGTTGTAAATGTCGTAAGGGGGAATAACTCTTACGACGTGTGTGGGATTCGAACCCACACTCCCTCGGTCTTTACAACGTATTTTATACGCTCTTACCCACTAGGCCACCGACCCCTTTTAAAAATTTATTTTAAAATAACTTTTATGAATTTTCAATATACATTTTTGTCTTATATTTTGACAATGTCATTTTATCACTAACATCGTCTAAGATCATTTGAATTTAAAATTAAAAAAAAAAAACTACTGAAAGCAGGACTAACTAAAGCATTGTATTTTTTGTCGCACGACTGTATCATATAAGAGTAACCCAATATTAATTTGATTAAAAATTTTTTGTAATCATTCTGAAGAAACTAAATCTCAATTAATATTATTTTTGATTATCTTTACATATTTATTTGTTATTTAATTTATTTTTTCAGAATTTTTATAGAAAATAGATCCTTATTTATTTAAACTAAATGGAAAAAATGGCAGGGGGAAATAAAGCTTAGAGCAATAAGACCTAATAGGCCTTATTTCACATTTGCGTTGAGAAATAAGGCTTAATTTGTAAAATTTCGCGGTAGGTTATTTCTCATTCAAAAGAGAATTAAAGCCTATAGGCCTTATTTAACTTTAGAAATATTATTATTATATTATTCCAATTACAAATTTGTAGCCGACTGTAAAATCCGAATATTTTTAACAGGTTTCAAACAATTTTCTATATTCTGGTCAGCCCTGTGACCTTTCGAGCCACTCTTTGCATCTCTCTTAGCTGATCCCTTCACACTTCTCTTGAAGGAATTGGAATTGTTGCCTCTGTTACCGTGCCGGCGCACAACAACGGCGCCGAGAACGCGGACGAATCGGCGCGGGGTAGCAGTCCTTATTCCTTCAAAACAATTTTTTTTTGTTTTCCATAAAAATGTTTAAATTTTCACAAAATTTATTATTATATTTCACAAAGAACAGTCAAAATTGAATACTTTTGTAGTATGGAAAGCGCTGAAACATTATTTTTTACCACCATGATTTCGAATTCTTTGTAATTAGCAATGATTTTAGAGTTGGCTTCAAAATCAGAGTTATTAGCTTTTTGCAAATTATTTATAAATATTCTAGAAAAAGCTGTAATCCTGATTTTGTAACCAACTATGAAATCCCTTCTGCTTTAGAGTCCCGCATACTTACGTACATTTATATTTCGGAAAAAGAGGCAATCCAGATTTTTTAACCAACTCTAATAACTGAACTAAGTTCGACGAAATTATTTCATTAAAAAGTGAAATAAGTTTGAATGTTGAATTTAAACGAAATTTTTCATTTTATAAGTTGTCGAACTTATTTTATTATGAAGAAACACTGACTGACGAACTTAAAGAAAAATATTAAAAAATGTTATTATTGGATTTTGAATAATTGAATAAATTACAATTAGGCTTTAATTTCATTATTTTGAAAAATAATTAGGCATTATTTCACTTTGGAATAAGAAATAAAGCCTAAACGCGTAATTTCGCGATTTAGGCTTTATTTCTCATTCCAAAGTGAAATAAGGCCTATTAGGCTTTATTGCTCTAGGCCTTATTTCCCCCCGCCGAAGAAAATATACGATTTTCTCATACTATTTCTTAACACTTTTATAGTAAAGCTTGTAAACACATGGAATGTTTTAATAAGAAATTTTACAATAGTAATATTATATTACAGTAAAAGCTCCAATAAACGGACACTCAAGGGGGACTTATTTAGGGGACTACTTGTCGCCTAGTATTAAAACGTAAATTTTTTGTTTCCATTAAAATTTAAATGGGAATTTCCCTATGTTTATTTCATAGGAAAGAATAAGTTGTAAAAACAAATGCATACTTAAGAAAAAAAAGAGTAAAAATTCTTTTATAGAACTGTTTATTTGAGTTATATGTCCGTTTAACGGGGATTTTAAACTTCTAAAAGTTCAAATTATATTATCCGTGTCCGCATGTGGGAGAGCTCGCTCACTAGAGCGGAGTTTGTATAAAAATGTTATAAAATAAATTTTTTTTTTCTAAGTGAGGAGGGAATTTTCCAAAGACACCAAGAATTGCCCCTTGCTACTGTCAGATTCTTATTGATTAAATCCACCCCTCCTTTAGCCAATATAATGACCCTTACCTGTTAAAGCAGTATATTGGTAGGGATAGGAAAGGGTAGGGAATAGGAATTGGAAACATTGAATTGGGAGTGGGACTATAAGGAAACTATGGATCCGCTTATTATTATTATTATTATTACTATTAATTATACGATATACATTCTTACGATATGAAATTAACTACTACATATTTTATTTATATGACCTGACCGGGGTTTGAACCGAAAACCCTTCGATTGAAAGGCTGGCAACTTAACCGGTACGCCATGAGTAGGATAATTCCTATCATGTTTCATCAGATTCACCTTCCATCAGATGGTTGTTAAAATTCTGTTCTTTTAAAGGAAAAGTCCGCTTATTAGAGTTATCCGTTATGAGAGCTTAACACTGTATATGTCAGATATCTTTAACATTATATTTGAAAACATTTATAAATAAAAACATCTGGAATTTTTCCGGATTTAATAAATTTTAGGTATTTTAAATTCTTTAGAATATAATTCATAACAAATGTATTTCCAATAATTATATAAGATTCTATCATTAATTCAATAATATTTTTCAGTTTTTAATTCAGCTTTAAAATTTCAGATGCTATATGAACAGAAAAAATAACAACAAAAGATAAAAATTGTTATGTTATATAAAACAAAAAAAAAAAAAAATAAAACCAATAACAAAACATTAGTATGTGTATGTGGAGTAAAGGAGACTAAGTGTCTCCTTGTAAGGAATATAATATTTTTATAAGATGTTTTCTTTATTTTTTGTATTTGTAGATTATTTATAAGTATATATATACATATATATATAATATTATATCTAGCTAATATCATTTTCTTGTGAGATGATTCCTTTATCAAAATACTTAACATATTTTGTTTTTCTTTATTATGTTCTTTATTTGTTGTTTAAAAATATTTTTTTTTAATATCTACTAGACTTAATGTCGATTTTAGAGTGTAGCTAATATAAACAAGAAGTAGAATGTGGATTTTTTCTTTTTTTTTCTGGTTTGTTGAAAAGTTGTTTATATAACCTGAAGTTTATTTTACCTTATTCATGTTTAATTTAAATTTTTCTAATATTACATAAATTATCTGTTTGTCGTTCAACAAAATTTTTTTTATATATTTGTAATTGTTAAAACTTTAAGAATTTTAGATACGTAATAATGATTAACAAAATTAAGTGTGAAATTATTTTTATTTTCTTTTATAATGTTTTTGTTATTCTTGGTTTATTAATTATTAATTTAATTGTATTAAAGAAATTATTACGACTTGAAACTTTCAATATTATGTACAAATATTTTTTTTGAATTTTTTTTTATTGATTTTAAGTTTAATCGTATTTCTAAACGAAAAATAACTTTTACATTTAAATTGGAACTTTGTGATTCGATAAACAATATAATAAATTAAATTGGTAGTCGAAATTAAGTTAACTCTTTTTTTTGTTTTTTAGATATTATTTATTTATTTATTTATATTAATATTACAAACCTTACACGATATTGCAATACTATAAAACCATCGGCTACTAAGGCCATTATAGGTCGAATACTATTATTAAATTATACACTAATATTATTTATTTTTTTTATATTATATATTTTATATTTACGCTATATTTGGTAGCAAGGGGGATTTGTTTTCAATTAATAAAACCTGCTACCTATGCAAGATTTGAACCCGCACTCCCTCGGTTAATAAGCCACGTGCTTAACCACTAGGCCATCATGGCCCCTTTTAGATATTGTTTTTTAATATAGAATAAAAGAGAATGTCAATTGAAGAAACTAAACTTAAAGCATAAAAAATCTTTTTGATTTAGTTTTCTCAATTATATGATTTCAATAAAGTTTTATTTATTTATTTTAATACTAATTAATTATTTATAGATTAATTAATTCATGTGCCTAAAGACTCAACTGCCTCGGCGTTGGCCTTTTAAAAGAATAAAATTCTTTTCTATTCCATTTTACGATTGAATTGCATACTTATAGGATAATCAATAGAGAAAATAGGTGAAAAGGATTATAATACTGTTATTTTGATAACGATGAAGTATACACTTTATTTTTAATGTTTTTTCTTTTATTACATTTTAAAAGTTAAGGTATGATCAAAATATCAAAATAAAGGTTATTTAAAAAAAAATTTCCCATTGCATTTTTTTCTATATTTTTTTTTTTGGAAAATTTATATTTTTATTTAAATAAAGTTTCAAATGTTCAAGTAAATATACAATAAGTTATAAGTATATGAAAAAGAAGTTGTTTTTATAATTTATATTTGTTAAAGCTTTGAAATTTAAAATGATGCCAAACAATAAATTAAATATGATTTTGTTTGTTTTTAACACGTTCAATATATCAATTCAACATCGTTGAACACTGTTATAAATTTATTTTTAATTTACCAGATATATAGATACGAAAGTAAAGAGATGAGGTGTAACGGTAACTTTACTTCATTTTCGCTAAATATTATTAAAAAAGATTTGCAAATTTAAAATTAAACAAATTAAGCAAATTAGTTAATATTAGTTAATTAGGTGACTTCTTAGATTTACCATAATTATATATAAAAAGAAGGAAGAGAAATATTATTTTTATGTATGTATTTATTTATTATATTTAATATTTATACTAGATAAAAAATATTTCTTACCTGTTAAATCGGTAACAAGTGCACTTATGGGGCAACAAAATAAATTTTGTCCAAGACTTTTCTCTGATCTATAATAAAATTCATTCGTACTTGCTAGATGATTTGCCCAATTTTGTGCATGTTCACATAACTGTTATAAATAAAAATAATATAAATACTTATAATATATGATATGTATATAATGTATATATGTAAAAAATTTAAAAATTTTTTTTTATATAATAACTCGTTTTTTTTATTTTTGAACAAAAATTTATTAAGATGAGATATACTTAAGAGAAGATATCTGAGCTATAAAGAACATATCTTTAAATTTTTCAATTTATACTCAAAAAGCAGTAAATACTTTAAATATTTTTTTTTAGTTATTTCTATTAAGTTAGCATAATTAAAAAAACATGTCGTTAAAGTATAGATAAAATAGATTTATGGTTGAAAAGAAAATAGACTAAAAGAAGGTTTTTGTTTTTAATAAATATCTAAGTTTTTCGGAACAATAAATTGCTCTCGGAAAAAAACCTATATTTTAATAATAAATTGCAATTAATATTCAAATTAAGTTTTAATATTATTTTGTTTTTCATTTACAATTATTTTTTTATTCATATTTCTTTGAATAAAATCATATTCACATTGTTTTATATTTTTCAATATTTAATTAAAAAGTAAAAAAACAAGGTAGAATGTAAACCAACGGTTTTTAAAAGCGCACATTTCCAAACTCAATACAAACTGTTTAGAATTTTGACTTGGACAAAAATTTGAAAATTTCATGTAATAAGAAAAAACGTGAAAATAGGACATTTTTGAAATTTTGAGGGGCCGTAAGTCCGGAATCCTATATAACTAAGAAAAGCCGTTAACACGCGTAAAAATATATTATTGAACCTTTAATTTTCATGCTTCGCCGAAGAAAAATTTTTACAGGTGTCTAAAAATAGCAAATTTTCAATTTTTGAGGCGTAATAACTCTTAAAGAGGGGGTGCTACCAAAAAATTTTCTGAGGAAACTTATACTAATTCTAAAAGTTCTTTCTTGTTTCAAAATTTCACGTTTCTATCTAAAGGCGTGTCGGAGTTATGAAAAAAGAAATTTCATGCAAAATATGATTTTCACATAACGGTAAATTTAAATAGTAAATTACAAAATATTGCATAATTTTGATATTGTTTTATATAGATAATAAAATTTTCGATCTTCTGACGGTTTTAGATTGCAAAACTATTACGCGGGGCCTGAGATATATACATCTGAAAATGGGACTTTTTCGCAATTTTGAAGAGCTGCAACTTTGGAACCCTTTAATACTAAAACAAACCTTTAACACACATTAAAATATATTACTCTAGCTTTAAATTTTATATCTTGCAGAAGTAAAATGTATACAGGTTCTTAAGTTACAGGTGTTTAAAAATAGCAAATTTTCAATTTTTAAGCCCTCATATCTCATAAACAGGGGGTGGTCCAAAATTTGGTTTTCATATAACGGTAAATTTAAATACTAAATTTAAAAAAATTGTATAATTTTGATATTAATTTACAAAGATAAAAGAAATACCTGTCGAATAACGTTTTCAGATTGAAAAAATCTTAAGCAGAACATAAGATATATGCATTTAAAAATAGGGCTTTTTAAAAGTTTGAGGGGGTGTAGCTCCGTAATGGGAGGGGCTACATGAAAAAGTTGTTCCACAAAATTATTTTTTTTATGAGACCTACCCATGGTTAAAATTTTTTTTCTCTATCTTTAACGGTGTAGAAGTTTTGTAAACAGACGGACGCACGGACGGACGGACAGAGTGAAACTAATAAGCACATTTTTTCAAAATTTTTTGGGAAATGTGCTAAAAATCTAGATATATAATATATAAGAAGAAACCATATGGAATCTTTTATTCTATTTCAAACAAATGAATATATAAATTTCTTTATAGCTGCAAGAATAAATTTTCGAAGAAAAATACATATGTATATGTTTTCTTCCATAGTATTTAATTTTAAAATGTCAAGTCAGCGCATATATATATGTTGAAGTCAAGTCAGCGCATATATATATGTTATATATGAATCTCAAAAAATTAAATGGTATAAAACAAGTACTGAAATAAAAGAAATAATATATTTTAAGCAATTTGATCCTATATATAAATTTTGAAGTTAACATCAAAATGTTTATAATTCCTTTTTGTTTAATTATATAATATAATATATATGTAGTTTAAAATTTGAATCAGTAAACGTTCATCTTAAAATTTAGATTTTACCTTAATTTTAAATTAAAAAAAAAATTTGAGAATTTTTAAAATAATTTTTTTTTTTTCTTGTTAACATCTCATTATTAAAAATATTATAAGATTTTCAAGTATTATTATAGTTAAATAACAAAGGATTCTTTCTATCAGATTTCATACTATATTTTATATTTTTTTCTCAGTATAAAAATTTTTTTTCAGTATAAAAATTTTTTTTATGATTATTAAATTCATTCAATATCATATATTTACAACATATATTATATACATATATTAAATAATACATATAATATTATACATATCAAAGTATATGAAAAAAATATTGTATTTTAAATTTTTTTTTATATAATAAAAAGATAAAAAACAATAAAATGATAAAAATAATAATAAAAAATTGAATTCTTTTGTCCCTTTTGTTTTTTTTTTTTATATAAAATAGAAAATAAAAATCTGTTGGGAAGAAATTTCTGTTTTTTTTTTTTGTATAAATAAGTCATTTAGAAAAGAATACTAATGCTATTTTATTTGGATATTTCCAATGCAGATGACTTTGTTTTATTTTATTTTTTATTTTTTTGCTTATATAATATATAAGAGAAAATAAATGACAACAAATAACAACAATTCTTTTATAAATGAGAAATAATAAAATTTATAATACTTAATAAATAAGTAAATGGAATATGTTAAAAAGTGGTTTAAAAAAAAATTACTTAAAAAAAAAATAAATAAATAATAAATGAATATATTATTATGTACATACAGAATACAAAATATGTATTTAAAATATGAAATATTTTTTCAAAAGAAATTTTCTTTTTATTGATTGTATAACTGTCTTTTTTTAGAGTAATACTGATTTTTATTGTAATTATTATAAATTAAAATATTAAAGAACTAAGAATAAATTTAATTCAAATAAAAAAAAATTTCAGATTTTAAAAATTGTTGTAACATCTAGGCCCTTAAAGTCGTTGGGTTCGTTTTTTCAAACGTATTCAATAATTTTTAGCATTCTACCGTTATTTCAGATCTATGCAAACTCCCTTCCATGATAGATTTGCAATTCGAATGCATATTTATACATTTTTTTTACGAATTTCTCTACGGTTTAATTTACTATTGAGGGTGTTGCGATTTTTTAATATAAAAAAATCTTTATAATACATGTTAAAATATCATATATTCTAATATGCATATTAAACAAGGCAGAATACAAAAGAAAAATTGTGTTTAGTGATGAAGCTAATTTTTGGTTGAACGGCTACGTAAACAAGCAAAATTGCCGTATTTGAAGCGAATACAATCCTTAAGAAATTCAGTAGGATCGATGATCAATGATTTTTTGCTTCAAAATTTGAATGATTTCGGCCCGGAAGTGTTTTGCTTCAAACAAGATTGTGCTACACCTCATACTGCTACCGCAACAATTGATTTATTGAAAGAAAGATTTGGTGATAACATTATTTCGAGAAATGGTCAATTAATTGGCCTCCATGATCATGCGACATTACCCAACTGGATTATTTTCTTTGGGTTTATGTGAAGCCATTGGTTTATGCTGATAAACCAGAAACAATAGACGCTTTGGAAGCCAACATAACCCGTGGTCTAAACAAATGCGGTTCCTAAGAGCTAGTCGTGGTGGATATATGCCGAAAATTATTTTTAAAACCTAAATGTCATAAAAATATCTTTCAAATAAAAAAAAATTTGACTTCAATCTTAATTTAAATGTATTTTATTTCAATTTAAAGGTCTATCATTCTAAAAAAAACACCAGTTATTATGAAAGAAGCAAAATTTTGTCTTCACATAACAATGTAAATACTAAATTGCAAATTGTATAATTTTGATATTAATTTAAAATCTAATAAATAAAGCTAAAATATTATTGTTTGGTGTTTTTATATTAAACAAGGTAGAATGTAAACCAACGGTTTTTAAAAGCGCACATTTCCAAAACTTAATACAAACTGTTTAGAATTGTGACTTGCACAAAAATTTGAAAATTTCATGTAATAAGAAAAAACGTGAAAATAGGACATTTTTGAAATTTTGAGGGGCCGTAAGTCCGGAATTCTATATAACTAAGAAAAATCGTTAACACACGTAAAAATATATTATTGAACCTTTAATTTTCATGTCTTGCCGAAGAAAATTTTTTACAGGTGTCTAAAAATAGCAAATTTTCAATTTTTAAGACGTCATAACTCTTAAAGAGGGGGTGTTACCAAAAAATTTTCTGAGAAAACTTATACGAATTCTAAAAGTTCTTTCTTGTCTCAAAATTTGAGGTTCATATCTAAAGGCGTGCCGGAGTTATGAAAAAAGAAATTTCATGCAAAATGTGGTTTTCACATAACGGTAAATTTAAATAGTAAATTACAAAATATTACATAATTTTGATATTGTTTTATATAGATAATAAAATTTTCGATCTTCTGGCGGTTTTAGAATGCAAAAATATTACGCAGAGCCTGAGAAATATACATCTGAAAATGGGGCTTTTTCGCAATTTTGAAGAGCTGCAACTTTGGAACCCTTTACAACTAAATTAAACCTTTAACACACGTAAAAATATATTACTGTAACTTTAATTTTTATATCTTGCAGAAATAAAATGTGTACAGGTTCCTAAGTTACAGGTGTTTAAAAATAGCAAATTTTCAATTTTTAAGCCTCTATCTAAAAGCGTGCCGGAGTTATGAAAGTAGAAAAATCATGCAAAATTTGTTCCACAAAATTTTTTTTTTATGAGACCTACCCATGGTTAACATTTTTTTTCTCTATCTTTAACTGTGTAGAAGTTTTGTAAACAGACGGACGGACGGACAGAGTGAAACTAATAAGCACATTTTTTCAAATTTTTTTTGGAAATGTGCTAAGAATGTTAAACAGAACTTAAAAAACAAATTTGAATATATGGCTTTTTTAAACTTGATGGGCCTTAGCTAAGCCATAGTAAGGTTACATAAAAAAAATTATCCTAAACTGTGTAGAAGTTTTCCAATAGACGACGGGACAGCGTAAGTTTTGTAAACAGATGGACTAATAGTAAAATTTAAAAATTTTTTTTTTTGAAAAATTAACTAAAAATTCTATTGTAACTAGTTGTAATGCATATAAATAATAAACTATATTAAATTAATAATAGTATTAATATTATGACTACAGTCTAGTTGAACAAATCTAAAAATTTTCTCTACTCTTATTTGGAATTGGGGAAAATAACAAAATAATAATTATTATTATATTCAGTTTTTTAAATTAATTTATAAATTTTAAACTATTGTATTTGGTTAATTTAAAGTTAGTGATTGATGTACAAATATAAAGTTATGGGGAAATAAAAAATAGATGATTTAAATACATTTTAGTAGGTTAGGTTAGCTTAAGGAGGCTGCCAAAATGACACACTTAGACCGTGTTTGGTCCATTGTGATACCACATTCTAGTATACAAATATATATATTTTTAAATATATTAAAAAATAAAAAAATACATATATATATATTTTTAAATGTATTATAGATTTCCTAAAGACGTAAATTAGTTTTTATAAAAATATATAGGACAAAAAAAAATGCATTTCATCATAAATAAATAAATTATACGCATAACAGAAAAAAAAAGAAAAAACATTGTTTATTTTTATATAGAAAAAAAAATATGTCATTTAAATTTTTATTTACAGTATATTCAAAAATTTTGTGACCATATTTTTCTTTTTAAAAATAATTAATGGTTACTTTTGTTTCTCGTATTCTTTCATTAGAAGGACGGCAAATATTCGATTCTAGAATTTGCTTTAACCTTAACGTTTTGAACTTACATGATTTAAAAAATTAAAAATTGGAATTATGGTTGTTGGTTTGATAGTGTGTGTATTCTTTTCTTCTAAATATGATAATTGACTAAAAAAGCCGAAAGATTTATTACTTTTGAATTAAAAACAAGATAAAATTAAAACATTTTGATGTAGACAAGTTTGACAATCAAATAAACACTAAAATACACATAGCTTCAAAACATTTTGGCTTAAACTAAATTCTGCATACGTTATTTGTATACTTGCTTTGATTTAGGGTATGTTTGGAAATTGTAAATTACTATATTTTTAATAGTTAATATACTAAAATTACTTTAAGATTTGGCTTTTCAGCTGATTTTTATACTTGTTCCATTTTCAAATAATTTTCTTTTATATCTCTGTTTTATTAATCAACAGTGCATATAGTATAGGCTTATTCTTTTTAAGTTAAACATTAGTTAGTTAACAACTTTAATATCTGCTCAATTATTACACGTCTTTTGAGTTTTTTATTTGCTAAAAATTTTCTTTTCGATATATAGATATATGTATATACGTATATAAGTAAAATTGTGTTCAATTTGTTTTAATATTTGTGCGTGACAATTTGTTGTCTATTTTGATTTACCTAAATTTAGATACATTTTTGGCAATATTTCAAAATATCTATACGTGACATAATTTTGAGCTATTTTTTTTCTTTTGAGTTATTTTTTTTTTAAATTTTAAAATTTATAATTCTCAGTATGTATTGACAATATCTTACAATTTAAATATCTTTAAAAATTCTTAAATTTAATTTTGAATAATTTAGTGTTATCTAAATGAAATTACATTCTATATACATACATATAATATGAGAAAATATCTATATATTAAATGTGAAAAAATGTATCTATTTTTATTTAAACTTTTTATATAATAAAATCATATAAATAATTTTCTTGTTATTTTTCGTTTTTTATTTTTTTTTTAAACCAAAATTTATCATTTAAATTTAAGATCAAGAATATAATGCAATTAAAATATATGCATAATGAAATAATTATACAATTAAAAAATATTTGTTTGAAGCAATTGAAATAATTATTTAATTTTATATAAAAATGTAATAAGTGGATGGGGGTGCTCTTAAAACTTAAATACTCAAAACTTTTTTTTTTTGCTTGTTAATGATGTGCTCTAAAAATTTTCAATTCAAAAAATTTATAAATTATCATTTATATAATTAAATTTTAGAATATTTTTCTACTTTTTATTATCGTTTTGTTTGTTTGTTCTTTAATAAAAACGAGAATAAAATAATTTTATATAATGAAAATGAAAATTTAATAAATGACGCTTTGTTTAGATAAAATTAATTAAAAATTTTATTTAAAGATTGATTAATTTAAAAAAAAAAAAACCAAGATTGAAAAATTTAAATGATTTTTTGAACTTTACCTCTGGTGAAACAGTAAGAGCTGATGCTCCATGTCTAGCACGATATTCATTGTGCCAACATAAACAATCTAAAATAAAGTCTTTATCTTGCAATAATGGTTTTGGTGATTCTTCTCCATTATTCAAGTCACGTCGAGAAGTAATCTGAAAAAATAAAATAAAAAGAATTTTAAAGAATTTTTATTAAATTAAGAAACTAAATAAGGTAAACAACATATTTGTTGTTTTTATTTAATAAAATTTTTGAAATGACTATAACCACAACATTTTCTTTAAATTTTAGATAGTGAGTAGTTGAGTAGAAAATCTCCAAAAAATTGACAAATTTTTAGGCCATTTTTTTTTAGTATAGTATTTAGTTACTGTGTGTATTTATTAAATTATAAAAGAATGTATTTTATTAGATCTAACACCCAGAAAATGTTTTAATAGTAGATATTTAATAAATAAATTCATCATTAATTCTTTTAGTCAAAATGATATTCCAATAATCGCTATTACGTTATAAAAATGAATGTTATCACATATTTGTATAAATTTTTCATCGAAATTCGAAATCATTAAGTTTGAACATTTAGTTTTGTTTTAATCTGTTTTAAATAATTTATGAATTTTTATAACTTGATGAAAATACCATTACAAAAAGTCCATTATTTTACATTATCTTTTCACATTATTTTTTTAATTTATTTTTTCTCTATAATAGCTTTTTAGCACATTTCCAAAAAAATTTTGAAAAAATGTGCTTATTAGTTTCACTCTGTCCGTCCGTCCGTCCGTCCGTCTGTTTACAAAACTTCTACACCGTTAAAGATAGAGAAAAAAATTTTTAACCATAAATAAAAATAATATAAATAAAATAATTTCTCATAAAAAAAATAATTTTGTGGAACAACTTTTTCATGTAGCCCCCCCATTACGGAGCTACAGCCCCTCAAACTTTGAAAAAGCCCTATTTTTAAATGCATATATCTTATGTTCTGCTTAAGATTTTTTCAATCTGAAAACGTCATTCGACAGGTATCTTTGTAAATCAATATCAAAATTATACAATTTTTTTAAATTTAGTATTTAAATTTACCGTTATGTGAAAACCAAATTTTGCATGATTTTTCTACTTTCATAACTCCGGCACGCTTCTAGATAGAAGCTTGAAATTTTTAGGCAAGAAATAACTTTTAGAATTATAAGTATAGGTTTGCTCAGAAAATTTTTTCGGGCCACCCCCTGTTTATGAGCTATTAGGGCTTAAAAATTGAAAATTTGCTATTTTTAAACACCTGTAACTTAGGAACCTGTACACATTTTACTTCTACAAGATGTAAAAATTAAAGCTACAATAATATATTTTTATGTGTGTGAAAGGTTTATTTTAGTTGTAAAGGGTTCCAAAGTTGCAGCTCTTCAAAATTGCGAAAAAGCCCCATTTTCAGATGTATATATCTCGGTCTCTGCGTAATAGTTTTGCAATCTAAAACCGCCAGAAGATCGAAAATTTTATTATCTATATAAAACAATATCAAAATTATGTAATATTTTGTAATTTACGATTTAAATTTACCGTTATGTGAAAACCATATTTTGCATGAAATTTCTTTTTTCATAACTCCGGCACCCCTTTAGATAGGAACCTGCAATTTTGAGACAAGAAAGAACTTTTAGAATTAGTATAAGTTTCCTCAGAAAATTTTTTGGTAACACCCCTTCTTTAAGAGTTATTACGCCTCAAAAATTGAAAATTTGCTATTTTTAGACACCTGTAACTTAGGCACCTGTAAAAATGTTTCTTCGGCAAGACATGATAATTAAAGGTTCAATTTACGTGTGTTAACGGCTTTTCTTAGTTATATAGCGGACTTACGGCCCCTCAAAATTTCAAAAATGTCCTATTTTCACTTTTTTTCTTATTACATGAAATTTTCAAATTTTTGTGTAAGTCACACTTCTAAACAGTTTGTATTGGAAATGTGCGCTTTTAAAAACCGTTGATTTACATTCTACCTTGTTTAAATTCTTTTTTAGAAAATTCTTAAAAATACTTAATACCAATACATAATCAATAATCTGTGTTTGTTCTTTTAATGTTTTATGAAAGGTGTGTGATATTAAATGTTATCTCTTCTTCTTTGTTTATTTTTTTAAGGTACTAAAGCATTACATCAAAGTAAAATAACATTATAGAAATAATATGGTTTTAATTTTTTTTGCCATTCGTTTAAAAAGTTTATACAGAAAGTTAAAGGCACTCAACAAAATAAAATAATAGTAATGAGATAAGAACTGACATTAATATGGAAAAAAAAGGGAGTTGTATAGGTATATTATATTGACATTATTTTCACTTTATCAAGATAACTATAATACTAGTATTAGAAAATCATAATATTCATATAAAATAGATAATATTATTGATAGAATAAAAGTATGTTATGTTAAAAGCGAAGGTTATTGAAATTTTTAAAATTTTATATATATATACAAATTTAAACTAAAATTTCTTCTATAGAACCATCCTTTTATAAAGATATTTTTTTATAAAATTTTTAAGTTTAAATTTAAAGTTATATATTTAAAGAATCCTTTCAGATCTATCGTAAGGATTCTTCTTTAGAGTTTATCGTAAAGCCAATTTTAACAACCTTGATTTCTTTTGTATTTCAAAATTAAAATTTACTTTGAAAATCATTTTCAATTAAGATCAAATTAAAATTTAATTAAATTTTGCAATGAATTTTGCAATAAATTCATTTTTTTTTGTCAATTCGAAAACTAATTTCAGCTAATCGAAAGAAATTTTTCGTTTAATTCTAATATTACAAAAAAATAAATTAAAATGTATATGTAATAATAAAGAAAATATCCAAAAAAACAACGGATGAAAATATATAACACAAACAAAGGTTGTATGTAAAATTTAGTGTTTTACACATTTTTAAATCTTTAATATAAAGGTAAATAATTAGATAAAAAGAGAGTAAAAGAAAAAACAGCTTTTCTGACAACTTTGAAAGAAAAATCTGTAAAAAAAAAAAAATTGTCAACAATTAAATGACATTTTCTTCGTTTAAGTTATAATTTTTGCCTTTAAATTTCCACTTAAATAAATTGGTTCAGATGTCACAATTTCATATATATAGGCTTCAATTTTAGAAGGAATACAAAAGTTTTCTTTGAGGTAATTTATGCTTATATTCTTATTTTCCACCTCCACTTTCTCTCTCATTCAGTCAAACTTACACTAACGGCGCTCAAAAAGTTCAGCTAGTGTATGAACAAAACAAAAAACACATCAAAAATCTGACTATAGAATTTAGCTGCGTTTCTAAGATGCCGTAGTACTTATGTTTTGTAATTGTTTTTTTTTTATACAGTTCAAGAAAATTGCTGTTTTTTGACATTTTCGGATTGAAAAAATATTCAGTAAAATGTGTAGGTTAATAAACTATTTGAATATAAATAAGTTATCTTTATAGATAAACGGACGGACGGAGAAAGTAAAACTAATAAGTAGATTTTGCAATTGTTTTTTGAAATGTACAAAAAAGTTAAAAAACAATGTAAAAAAACAAATAAAAAAAAATGACAAAGAGAAATAAAATGCTTGAATGGCTTGAATGTTGCGTACGTGCCGGTCTGTTAAATAGACATGATGTCCTTGATATTTATTATATTATTTAATGCCGTTTCTTTTATGTATTTTATCTTTTGTAATTTTTTCTTCTTGTGATATTGTTTAAAAAGGAATAACAAATTTAAGTGAAAGAAAAAATAATCAAAGAAGAATGTATACATTGATCTGACCGATTGTAGGTTATTTATTTATTTCAAGTTTAATATGCATACATTAGAATTTTTTAAATGCAGAAATCTTAAATCAATTTAAATTAAATATAAAATTAATCAGATTAAAAAATTGTTTACTTTAGTTTGTTTTTTTTTTTTTAAAATTTTTGAAATTAATTATTTTTCATTTCAGAGTTTATATTTTTAGCAAAATTATTTCTTTTTGATTTCGTTTAAAAACTTATTTTTTTATTATAAGTTTAAAACTTATTTCTTCATATTAAAAAAATTTTTAAAATTCGTTTTAATAAAAGTATTATGTATTACTTTTCTAAAGTTTTAGTTGAAATGAAATTTTAGTTGTTTACATAAACTTTTATAAATATAACTTATATAAGATTTGAATATATTTTTATTGGTTGAATTACATCTTATTTTCCTGTAAAATTTATTAACTTTATCCTAAATTTTCTTAAAAATTTTGAAAAGATTTTTTTTTTGGTAATAGTTAAGGTGTGTTACCTCGATTAATAAGCCACGTACTTAATAATTTGTTTGCAATTAATAAAACTTTTAATATTATGTTATGTTTGCGATTATTCCATATTCCTATGTTCAAATATAGTTTTCTCTGTTGAAAAGAAAGGATATGCTTTTGCTCATATTTCTATAATTAAAAAATTTTAAAATATTTAACATAAGAAACGCAAATTTTGGCAAGTGGCATCTTAATAAAATGTTCACTCTTATTAAAGTACAACAGTAAATTAAAATATGAAAATTTGGGAAATATCCCTTAAACAATATCATTTCACAAAAATTTTTAAGGACATTATAAGCGAACTTTAAAAACTTAAATTTACGGTATTGAAAATAAAGAATAGTATGCGTACATTATGAAGTAAAAAAAAAAAGAACATAAAGAAAAGCGTTTTTATTTTGATGTTTTTGGCAACGCTTTTTGCCGAGTGCGTCTCTTGTTTTCTCCATGCGTCCATGATTTCTCTATTTAATTTAATGATAAGCTTAAAGTTTGCTTATATTTTTTTGCGACAGGTGTCCTATATTTCTTATAATGTATAGAATATATCTATTAGTACGATTACTATAGGTGTGGTAAAAGGAAAAAAACATTTAAAATCAATTGAAAGTCAAAATTTCGCTACGACGAGGTGTTGAAGGTATAAAAAAAGATTTAAAAATTAATTTTTCTGAAATAAGAAAAATATATCTATTGGAAGAATTCTATTAATTTTAATTAATTGTCTATTAAAACATTGAGAAAAATGTAAATTAAATTAATTAAATATTAAAAATTTTTTTTATATATTTTTTTTCATTAATATTTTTAAGTAATTTTTTCGTATTCGTAAGATACCTCGTAATTTTTATTTTTGTTCTTGGTAGTTTTGTTCTTTATTGTTCGTTTTGACTTTAATAATGGAATTTTTTTTAGAATTTTTTTTTTTCAACAAATTTTTTTAACGATATTCATTATTGTTGTCGGTGTAATTTTATTTAAGATTATAATCATGAATTTCCGAAGAACAAAAGAAATTTTGTCTAAAAAGAAAATATAATTTCTAGAAGTGAAAGGGAAAAATAAAAAAGAAAAATAAAAATATATATATTAGTATTTATAATAAGAGGCGAATAAAAGGATAATAGTAATAAATTAAAAGAAATTTGACAAGTAAACAAAAAATATTAAATTAAATTTTTTTATTACGAAATCTTAAATAATAAGGCAGTATGTAAAACTAAAAGTTTTTAAAGGCACACAATTTGAAAAAGATAATAAAAACATATTAGGATTGCACTACTTTTGTATGATTATTCATATGTAGGAAAACATTTTGAAAACTCAAGAGATACGTTCTTCAATTTTAAGCAGAGTCTATATATTTAAGAACATCCGTCAATATATTATGTAAAAACATAATATTGGAGTTTTGGTTTTTATGCATTTTACGATAAATTTGCACATATATTTTTAAATAGTCAATTTTTAAATTTAAACCTCTAATAATTTTCCAAAGGAAAAAAGTATAAACATTTTTTCTGGGATTTTTTGTTTATTCTTAAATATCTCCCTCCTCTTAAAATTTCAAGGGTCAACTCAACAAATTTCAAAAAACAAATAATTTTATATTGATTTATAAAACTTAAAAAATTTCTAGATTGAAAAAAATTTAAGCAGAACTTTACATATAAACTTTTGTACATTGCGCTTTTCATTATAAATAACAACATGTACATAAAAAAGTTGTTGTTCCATAATTTTTTTTGTAAGAAATATCGTTAGTTAAAATTTTATTTCTCCATTTTAAACGATGTAGAAGTTCTACAATCAAATGAACGGACACCAGGCAACAATTTAGCAAATTTTTAAATTTTTTTCGGAAAATCGGCTAAAAAATTAATCCATGTGCCCTAAAAGAATATTATTAGCTATAAATATAAGAAATTAATAAATAAAAAAATGGTTTAATTTATTTTATTATTTTTAGTAATTTATTATTACATAATTAGTAGAATATGTATTGGTAAAAACAAGGACATACTTTTATGATCTTTTTTAAATGTCAACAAAACATTTAATTATTTAGCGAATTGAAAATTTATTTAGAAAACTTATTTATCAATATATTTTTTTATTTTATTTATTAAATTTATTTATTTATTGTATTATGAGTCAATTTTATATATTATAATATTCTTGTTTAAGGACTAGAAGGAATTTTGAATTGAAATTTTATTTTTATTATATAAAAGGACAATTTTTAATTATTTCACTTGCAAAATAAATTTCTATTTATTGATGCAATAGGATGTAATTGATGCAACTTAAAAAAAAAGTCATTTAGAAATTATTTTAAAAATAAAGTTAAAAATTATTTTTGGGTTTGAGAAGTCGTAGTATAAATTAATAATATTACATGTAATAGAATCTAATAACCGGTTGTAGTTGAGTGTCAAATTTTTAATTTCTAATAAATCTTAAGATGAAAATTTTGAATCTTATTTTGTTAAGAACCTTTAATATTATCGCTCCTGCTAATATCCCCTTGAATAAAAGACCGGCTTATATAAGATCCTATATAAGCTATCAACACAATGTTACATTACTGTGGGTTCCGGAACAGGAACATCACAGAAAATGAACATGCTGGTCAATTAGCAAGGAGGGGTTCCAATTTGAATGCTTCACTGGAAGAACAGGTGGATCCACCTCTAAACAGCGTTAAAAGGGATATCTTTCTACACTTTTTATCCCCAGCGAATAGAAGGTGGAAAGAATTTACCTCATGCCGTACGACCAAGAAAATATGGCCGTCGTACGACAACAAAAGAACGGACAACCTATTGAAGCTATCTCGGCGGGACATAGCCAGAGCAATTGGTGTGTTCACGGGACACTTGGCCAATTGGCGAACATGCGGCAAGATTAGGTATTAGGTGGTGAACAGAACAGAATGAGAAAGAAACCATTCTACACTTCGAGTGTAAATGCCCAGCGCTGGCCAGGATCAGAAGAGTAGCTCTCGGTAGCCTTGAATTTAACGATCTTAGCGATCTAGCGGCTAAGCAACTTGCAGAAATGCTAAGGTTCCTGAATGCCGTGAAATGGATCTAAAATTAAATTCTATATTGCCTAAATATAAACCTTGTGGTCAAGGTAGTGGTAATAAAAAGGTGCTAACGCGCTAATTATGGTCTTGTCACAGATGAGAGGACCAGCCACGTATCCCAACCAACCATAAGATCCTAATCAATTAAAAAATAATATATACTCGTAAAAAATGTTGTTTAAAAATTAATTAAATTTTTTAAAACTATATATTATTTGTTCCTTTGTTTAATCCTTAGTACATTCTACTATTACCGTAAAATGTTCTTGAATAAATTTTTAACAATATATTAGAAATTTGAATTTTAAACTTTTTTAAAGTTCTTAAATTTGTCATATTTTACAATTTAATTCACTTAAATAAAATGGAAGAGAAATTCTAAAATATTTTTTAATCCTTTAAAAAAAATCAATTATGCACGTATATAAATGTAAATGTCATTCAATAGTGTCAGTTGCTTCCAAATAGAAACAACAAACAGTTTTACAATTTTATAAAAGAATGCAAAAAATTTAAATGTCAGTATTTTTTCACTTTACTTTAAAAAGAAACAAGGTAGAATGTAAACCAACGGGTTTTAAAAGCGCACATTTCCAAAACTCAATACAAACTGTTTAGAATTGTGAATTGCACAAAAATTTGAAAATTTCATGTAATAAGAAAAAACGTGAAAATAGGACATTTTTTAAATTTTGAGGGGCCGTAAGTCCGGAATCCTATATAACTAAGAAAAGCTGTTAACACACGTAAAAGTATATTATTGAACCTTTAATTTTCATGCCTCTTGTTTCTTTTTGCCGAAGAAACATTTTTACAGGTGCCTAAGTTACAGATGTCTAAAAATAGCAAATTTTCAATTTTCGAGGCGCAATAACTCTAAAAGAAGGGGTGTTACCAAAAAATTTTCTGAGGAAACTTATACTAATTCTAAAAGTTTTTTCTTGTCTCAAAATTTGAGGTTCCTATCTAAAGGCGTGCCGGAGTTATGAAAAAAGAAATTTCATGCAAAATGTGGTTTTCACATAACGGTAAATTTAAATAGTAAATTACAAATATTACATAATTTTGATATTGTTTTATATAGATAATAAAATTTTCGATCTTCTGGCGGTTTTAGATTGCAAAACTATTACGCAGGGTTTGAGATATATACATTTGAAAATAGGGCTTTTTCGCAATTTTGAAGAGCTGCAACTTTGGAACCCTTTACAACTAAAATAAACCTTTAACACACGTTAAAATATCTTACTGTAGCTTTAATTTTTATATCTTGCAGAAGTAAAATGTGTACAGGTTCCTAAGTTACAGGTGTTTAAAAATAGCAAATTTTTAATTTTTAAGCTCGAATAGCTCATAAACGGGGTGTGGTCCAAAAAAAAATTCTGAGCAAACTTATACTAATTCTAAAAGTTCTTTCTTGCTTTAAAATTTCAAGCCTCTATCTAAAAGCGTGCCGGAGTTATGAAAGTAGAAAAATCATGCAAAATTTGGTTTTCACATAACGGTAACATTTAAATTACATTTAAATACTAAATTTAACATAATTGTATGGGGTTACATGAAAAAGTTGTTCAACAAAATTATTTTTTTTATGAGACCTACCCATGGTTAAAATTTTTTTTCTCTATCTTTAACGGTGTAGAAGTTTTGTAAACAGACGGACGCACGGGCGAACGGACAGAGTGAAACTAATAAGCACATTTTTTCAAAAATTTTTTGGAAATGTGCTAAAAAAACGGGATATTTTTTTGGGGAAAAAAATATATTATGCATATGCATATGTGGTAAAGGAATGATTGATGATTAAATATTTACAAGTATAAATTGAATTTTCGTACACGTTCATTTCCAATTTCATATAAATTTTATTTCATTGTTTTCTTTTGTGTTTTTTGTTGTTTTTGCGAATTTTGAATATTCTAATTTGAAATTTGTAACTATTTTAGCGTAATCAAATGCTTGAATTTTTTTCCAATTGAATATTTAAAATTGTCATATTTTTAGAAAATTTTCAACTTAATTACATATTTTATAGGACAATTTTTAACTTTTATGTTAAAATGAAAATTTTTATTTTAACTCGTTACGTTCTTTAGATAATGAAAAATAAAAAATGGCAAATATTTCTATTGATTTTTAGGTTTCTGTTTTTGTTTTTTGTTGTGTCAATTATAAGATACAAAAAAATTGCATACATTCAATGTTGCAAAAAAAATTTTCAAAGGAACCTAATGTAAAAGAAAATTGTTAGTACATATTTTTAAAGTATTCTTAAGAATATTTTTAATAAAAAAAAAAAATATTCATAGCTATAAACATAATTTGCAATTTATTTTAGATATATTTTTTTTAGTGGAATTCACTTTAAAAACTATTTTTTCTTTTACATTAATAAATGGAGGCACTTTTCTGAGACCTAACCTAGTTTATTTATAATGTTATTTATTTCATTCAACTTATTTTTTAGACTTTTATATAATAAAGATGTAGAAATTTATTAAAATTAAGTTTTAGTATGAAATGGTTAAAAAAGAAATAAAAAACACTTAGAATAAGTTGAATTAATTTGAATAACCACTGAAATTTATTGGGATCCGGATATAGAAAACCGGTTTATCACAATTCTGTTTTATCAAAATTCAGGTTTTTAAAATCCTGTTTACTTTTAAATCCTGATTTTTTAAAACCCGCCGAGCGCCGGTTATCTATATAAAAAAAATAATTGGGGTAGATTTTAGAATTAGGTTCAAATTGAAATTGAGATTTAAAAAAAAATCGGTGTTTAAAAAACAGGATTTTAATCGTTTCGAAATAGCAGAGTAAAGTTTAATCTGCATATGAGTGTGGTAGTTAATCCTATAACCACATAAACTCTACTCAGAGTACGAAACGAAACGCATTTTTTTATATAATATTTGCTTACTTTAATACTTATTCATATTTATATTAAAGGCGAAAAAAAAGACAATGAAAAACAATGATTTTTATAGATGGACTGATCCTTTTAGATTAAACTTTACATTACAGTTAAGTTTAGATACAAATTTTTGTTCGAAAAGAACTTGTATAATACAATTTAATTTTGTTTGTTTTTTTATATATAAGAGTTAAAAATAAATTACTTTAATCCTCAAATTGTACAGATATAGGATATGTAAGTACTTTTTAAAAGTTTTGCTTTTAATACAAAAGTTAAAAGAAATTAAATACGCAAATATACCAAAGTTGTTCATCAATTTAAATAAGTCATTTCGAATTTATTATTCTTTGACTATTTAAGTTTTTTTTTTAAGTATTTTTTTTTCTTTATTCATGAATTTGTAATATGTACTTATTTGCAAGGGATGTCTTTTACAAATAACGAGTTTCCTTTACTAGTTTTTAACATAGTTTTAATTCAATTTATTCATTTTATTATTATTTTGTTTTTTTCTTTTTTTTTGGTTGGAATTAAGGTATGGGACAAGTAAAATAGCTTTTTTTATTTTATGGAAAATGGAAATAAGTTAAATGTTTGTTAAAAAAATATATGAATGTATTCAGAATATTTTTATTTTTTGAGTTTTAAAAAAACATTTTTTTTTAACAATTTAGTTTTAAATAAAAGAATATCATTTAAACAAAATGTTAATAATTTAAAGCAATTAGAAGTGAAAATAAAATGAAAAAAGTTATTTTAAAGCGCTAAAAAATAAATTTATAGTGCATAGTGCATAATGTTAAATTTATAGTGTTAGGTTCATATGCACTTGAATATTGGATTTTAATAATAATTAATATGCTTATACTGAAGTTCGTCGAAATGTTTTAATGAACAAAAATTCCACAAATGGTATGCTGAAATCAGAATTTTATTCACGGCTGCAAAACGTCATTTTTATATCGAAATTTGTGAATGTGTATGCTGTAGTCTGTCGAGATGGAAAATGAATGAAAATGAACGAAATTCTTTTCGTCACAAATTAGTCATTCAAAAGTAAGCACCAAGCAGTTAAGAAAGAATAATTTTTAGTTTTTTAAAAGAAAAAAATTATAAAAATAATTATTGTTTTCATAAGAAGCTTCTTTTTTTTAAAGTTATGAATTTAAACATATTTTTTTTAAAATCGGTGCATTTTTCAGCGTAAAAAATGATATTTTGAGAACAAAATGTTGACCGCTATAAAATTCATCATAGATTTATAAAAATTATTTTAAACATATTTCACTTTTGAATTATTTTTTTATACTGCACAAACACAAAAAAAAAATATCTACCAAACAATACTAGATACAAAAAATATTTTACAAAATATATGGCTTTGACATCTTGCAAAAATTTTTTGAAACCAAATGAACTTCAGCATACCAATTTTTTCGAATGCGGAATGGACTGTTTTATTCGAATGATTTTTTCACAAGACTTCAGCATAATCATATTATATTGATAAAATTGATTGCATCATTTAAAATTGAACTCAGGACCAATTTAAGAAGTTAGTATTGAAATTTTTTGAATACATACTGTCAAAGTGATATTCTTTATATATGTGAACAAAGAAAACTTTCAGTTTAAGTTTTGAATATTCTTTAAATATATTTTATATGGTATTTCTTTGATTATCATATTAAAATTCTATTAATTTAAGGTAAGAGATAAAATTTTTCTTTTGTATATGTAAACAAATGTTTGATATTTCATATAATAATTATCGGAAATAGTTATTTTATATTAATCCTACAAATCTTAAAAGAAAATTGTATTTTTGTAAAGATTTTCTTTTTGTAAAGTTTTTTAGCTAAACATTTTTGTATAGACATATGGTTTTTAATGATTTTAAACAGTAGACTAAATTTTTTTAAAAACAAAACTCTATTAAAAATAAGAAAAGTAAAATAAGTATTGGTTTACGATAGGTAAAAGATAACGAAATATTTTATTTCATATTTGATATTTGATAAAATATTTTATAAATTGTATTAATTTCAAAAATAATAATTGAATAAATATTATACTATGTATGGTTTCTATATTAATATTAATATTTATACTGAATTAAATACGAAACATATATAGATTTTTAGGTTCGTCATCTAAATGAGGATTAAAAATGTATTAAAAATATATATGTACATTATACATAAATACATACTATACAAAAAAATATTGAAAGATCTAGGGTCGGAAAAAAGATTTAAAATAAAAAATAATTGCGGTATGTTGCTCTTTAATAGATTAATATAAATTCTATTACGACTTTATAAATCATATTTTATTCTAAAATATTTTTTTTTTACCTTGAAGAGATCAGAATTTTTTTTTATTTCATTTCATTTAAATTAAAAAATAAAAAAATTTCTAAAATCACAACTCGGATCATCAAAATAATTTAAGTGAATTTAAGAGACACGAAATAAAGAAAAAAATAAAGATAAAAACATTTGTGATTCTATGAACGACAAAATGCTAAAAATAGGTAAGTGCTTACCAATGAATTATGGTTTGAAGTAATATATATATATATATACATCTATATATATACATATATAAAAATATAATATGTATATTTTTTAATTAAAATAAAAATCCAAACAGGATTTGTATATTTCCTTTTCTATTCCTTCATGTATAAATTATGTGGGTTGGGTGTGAATAAAAGAAAAAAGTATATTATTTTTGTATATACCCATAACAAGTGAACCATATCGATATAATAATATGTAGTTGATCTGTTCAACATTGAGATATTTGATTGAAATATCTTACTATAAAATTAAACATTATTTTTAATTAGAAAATACTTATTAAAATATTAAGTGAAAGTATTTATTTTTTATTTAAATACAAATAATCACAAATCTTTCTGTTATGCCAATAACTGATACGTACATATAAAGAGTGGAATTAACTAAAAATCTCTTAAAATTTGAATTATTTGGTTGAATAAGGAGATCTTAAGAAAATGAGAAATTATTTCTTCTTTGAGCAAAAGGTTCCCACAAAACCTTTTTTTTTTAATAGTCGTTTTCAAACATTTTTAAAATCCGTTTTAGCTTATAAATGTCTAAATAAAAGGACTATAATCTTGTAGAATTAAGTACTTCAAAAGTACTACAAATTGTATAAGAAAAAAATTAATGTAAATTATTAAAAACAAATAAATGTTGAATATAAAACTTACAGGTATAGGGGCATATTTTTAAAATTATTGTAATAAATTTACCATTTCAAAAAAAAAAAAAAATTAATGCAATTTTAAGAACATCTGAAAAGTGACAAATTCCAATTTAAAAAGTTATTCCGATGTAATGGTGATATAAAGTTTTTCAATATTACTTTCATAATTTTTCTTTTTACTATTTTTAAACGATATTTTTAACGAAATACCAATTTAAAGTAACTGTCATTAATTTGTTTTACGACAGTTCATTTTTAGTTTTATTTTAGTACATATTTTGATTTATGGAAATGTTTTTTTTTTATACATTTTTTTTATAAACTTTTATACGTACTTTGTTAGCAAATTATAAACAAACACGCAATCCTTAATCCTCAACTGTTGTTGATCTACTACATTTTTTTTCTACAATTTCTTTTTTGTTTTATATTTTATAAATGAAAAACTTTTTTTTTTGTGACCATTGCACAAACAATTTACTATATGTATTTTATTTACCTTAACATAATGGAATTTTATTTTTAGAGGTAAAATAAACAAAAATGTTATCTAAAGTAATTTGATAAATAATTTTATGTCTTTTGTTTCTTCGCTTTTGTTGTTTTGTATTTGGAAATAAATGGAAAAACAAATTTTTTTTTTTCTGTTACGTTAGTATATATAAGGAAATTAATAAAGTTTTAGATTTTTATTTTACAAAAAAATTATTTAAGTTTATTAAAAGACGGTTTTTAAATTTTTTTTTTACTTGTATTTTTAAAAATTCATTAAAATTTTAAATTTAATCTTTTTGTATTATGTGAACGACTTTAAGTAATTTTAAAATTAAATTATTTATTTGTATAACATGTATTTATGTACAGTACAAAATTAATTTATTAATTATGTATAGTTAAGTGTAAATCATAACTAATTATATGACTTAAAGGAATTTGTATATAATATAGAAACTTATTTATTTTCAGAACATGAAAAATATGGAATCTAAAAGTGTTACTAAAATTTTATAAAGTTTTATATTAACAAATTTTTAAACGTTCCGTGTGAATATCCTACTCTTGTTCGAAAAAGAAAGCAGCTTACGCAGAAATTGTTCTTAAATAATTGTTTTTTTCGATTTGTTGAAGGTAGGTTTAATCGATTTACAGTGCTTTGTAAATAGTTTAATTAACAGGAAATATAATTAAAGACGTCAAAATGGGTCTATAAGTTGGTTTAAGTGTGTATCTGCACACCTTTTCTACCTTCTTACCTGTCTACGTACAAAAATAGCCCATTCTTTCAATCTCTAATTACTTTTATTTTTTTATCTCTTCATAACCTTTTTTCCAAAATCCATTACTATTTATCCATCCATTAAATCCATTCAAAGAGTACTAATAAAGAAGTTTATATTTTGACTATATGTAGTTGGTATTTTCTATATGTTTTGATTAATAGTGATTTTTTATTTTAACAATATATAACAGTAAAATAAATTCAAATTTTTATTAATAATGTATACTATCAAAAAAATTATTAAAAAAAAAATTAAAAGTCATTTAAAACTGTAAAAAATTAAGCAAAAATTTCAAAAAAAAGTTAATTAGAAAAATAAAATTTTTGTTATTTAACTAATTGATGGGCTAGGGTTAAAATTCAACCAACCCAAATCTTTAGTATATCAAAGGTCAATTACACACCCTATAAAAAAAAAACATAACGAAGCAAATTTTTAATCAAGATTTCAAGGTTAATAATATTACCTTCCATATTTTGTTTCTTTTGTTAATTTTAGCTCGATTAAAAAACAGGATTATAAATGTTATACTAATTATGATTTGTTTTAGGCACAACTAACAAGGTAACAAAATTAAATGGATTTTTTATTATAATTTTTAAAACAATAAAAAATTTAACATTAAAAATTATTTTATATAATAGCATGATTATTGAAACTAATTTAAGTTTACTATTAATTAGAGTAGGCAGCGGCCTGAAATACTCAATTAACACTGATATATAAAGTTTTCTTAAAAAAAGCACTGATTGAAATTTAAGGTGATGAAGTTGTATATGTGTTGGTTAGCCATATTTTAATTGAAAAGAATTGTTAGACACTAATTTAAATTTATTGGGGTTATTAATAGAATTGAGATGAAGATTAGGGTGAACATTGTTTTCAAAAGCATAATTTGGTATTTTTAAAAATATCTTCAAGTTGTGTACCTTCTGGTTAATTCGGCTGATCGATTTTGATTATTGATAGTAAAAATCAACGGTAAAATTTTAGGTTTTATTTATATTTGTATTTTACATTTTCTTAATAAGTCGCCACTTTTAGGTTGTGAGAATAAAAAAAAAGAAAGAGAACATAGAATTAACAGTTAACATTAAGTTTCATAGTAACATTTATGGAAATTTTATTTCAAGTAACAAATATATATAAATAAATATATGTATATATATATTTCATTGAATTTATTTTATTTAGTAAATTGGAATTTTCTTGTTTCCTATAAAAAAATAAAAACGAAACAATCTTATTAACATTAATGAATAAATTTATGAAACATGCTAAAAAATCATAAAAATTGAAATGTAAGTATTAAACATATTCTCTATTTTTAGTTTTTTTTTTTATTTAGTTATGCTTTAAGCATTTATTAAAATAATGAGACCGAAACGAAAAGAAACTTTATTTGAAATTCGTAAAAAAGTAAAAAACCAAATGTAATCATTTTCATTTATTTAAAAGAGTTATATTTTACTTTTTTTAAAACGTATACATATACTTTGAGTGTGATCGTAAGATTTCTAAAGATTAATATATATGCCATTAATATAAATTGCCACCCACTTTTTAGTTATATTAGGGTAGTTATATTACTAGGATGAATTGGTTGTAAATTTTTCGTTACAAAATAAAAAAAAATTTACATTTCTTAAAATATAATTGAGTTATGTTTTTTTTACACTATAGTGTTATTTTTTTTTTTACACCTATAGTGAAAGTAAATCCATACACAAGTAAAGTATTTATGAGATTGTAAAATTTTTGAATCGTATAATAAAATAATAAGCTTTTTTATTTTATAAATTTGTATATTTCGATATTTATTTTTTTTTTGTTTTTAGATATATATAGATTTTTATGTTGAATAAAATTCATTTGTTTTTTATTACTTTACAAACACTCTTTTACTATTATGGATTACATTATTTACTTTGATCTTTGATATTTAAAGCAAAGGATATAAATTCTTTTTTAACTATAATTATTGTAGCATAACTTATATATAACTAGTTTTATTTTCTATTTATACAGAGTGCCCAAAAGTCGAAGGTTACAAAATTCAAAAAAAGGTAATAGGAGAGATAAAAACAAACTAAAACTTGTTCAAGAAGGGAGGTCTATTTTAAATTATTTCAGAGATAGTAATTCTATATAAGAAAAAAAAATTTTAAGAAAATTTCAGTGAAGATAATATTTAATTATCTCAAAAACAGTAAAAGATACAATAAAAATCATAAGAAGATAAATTAAAGCTATGATTTTGATAATTTAGAAAATCTGATCATATATATACTAAAAATACAGTTATTTAAAATAAACATTAAAAAAATATCAATATTTTTCGACTTTAGAAACTTATAACTATTCAGCTGTGAAAATTTACGATATTAGTATGAAAACTCATAGTTTCAGCTATGTATACCTCATAGATTCAGTTGCGATACCTTCTTAACGAATCTTATACGTTGTACAAAGGGAAGATATTATTTAATTTTTAAAAATTTAACCATTAAATTTTTAATTTTCGTTAACAATAGACCAATATCTTCGGAAATTATTTTTGCTTATTACGACCTGCCCAATCACCTCCTTCCTTCGTGACCTTTGACTTCCAGACACGCTGTACAATAGATATTTAACTATTTACCATTTACATAATTAAGTTGAATCTATATTATATTAAGTTTAGTATTAATTTTACCTTTACAATTTTTATATTTCATTTTCATAGATTTTCTTATCAGGAAAACGTGTTTGGAAATAAAATAAAAATAGTATAGACCTAAACAAAATATATATACATATGTACAGAATTACGTCTTAAATGAAATATTGAAATGAATTTTATAAAAGTATTCATAAATTAAAATAAAAATAAACAAAAATTAAATATATTGTTTAATAAAAACTATAAATATATATAAAAAAAAAACAATTAACTAAACAAGATTGTAAATTATTCTATAAGGAAAAAAAAAAAAAAACAATTCCATAATTATTCCCAAGAGATAACTTAAGGCTACTATTAAAAAGAAAAGAATAATAATTGAATTTCGAAATATACAAGTACGCATATGTATTGATTAAAAATATTCAAAAATATTGTAATTGTAAATAATAGTATATTTGGGATTACATATTTCCATTATTTTTATAACTTTTATAATATAATGGTAGAAATATTTGAAATATGTAAATGTTTTAAAAGGATCAAAATCAATGAACTATAATTGAAAAAAAAAACTGCCTAAGATGTTTAAATGTCAAAAAATTTAATCTGTTCTGGCATTTATTAGTTTTTCAACTATATTATAAAACTAGGTACAGTAATGCATATTTACAGGATATTTATAACTAGAGTGGCACATAATAAAATCATTTGATTTTAAAAATTATCCTATAAAGCTAAAATATTAGTTACAAATTCATTATATTTAATAACAATGAGTGACAATTTTCACAAGTCCAATTATCAAATATATCAGGTTAATCTGAATTTAAAAGAATTGAGATCAATTATACCTAAACTTACGAGAAATAAATTAAAAAAATTAAATTTTAAATTGAAAATAGAAGTGAAATGTTTACTACATAAAAATAAAAAATAAACATTGAAAATATTTAGAATAGTATTGATTTAATTTGATGACTTAATTAAATCTTAAAATTTTCTACATATGTTTTTTTTTTGTTATTGATTGATTTATTGAATTAAATTGTTATTGACGAATTCTATATATATCAATATCAGGATATACACCTGTAAAATAAAGTATCTTTTATATACAGAATTCATATATTATGTTATCTTTGAAATGAATCAATTGCCTTGAAAGTATATTATGTTGAAAAATGTACATAAAATATATATATATATATATATATATATATATATATATATATATATAAAAATGTTTTAAGAAAAATATATCACTAAAAAATGAATTTTATGAATATTAAACATTCAATTGAAATATGTATTGGAGAAAAGCTAAAATTCAATATATTAAGTTTTATACGAACGCACTTCATAAGTTTCTACAATTTTAAATTTTTTTTTATTTTAAATGATATTTCATTTTATTTTTAACTTATTTTTAATGTAATATCAATTTTCAAAATTTAATTTTAAGAGAATTGTATTTGTATTACAATTACTGAAACTTAATATCATCAGCCAATATAACAAAGGAACCTTACAAGGACTAAAAAAAACTAGGTACTTAAAAAATTTTTTTGAATTATAAATCAGAACATTTTGTGAGTTTCCATGCAGATAAAAATTACCTTTATGTAATGTATTGTAACAGTATATAGAAAAAAATATTTTATATTTTTTTTTTAATGCATTTCTTTGCCACATAAATGTAACAAGGAAATCAGAAAGTAAATTTCACAGTCTTTCTTTTGTAGGCGTGGCTGTACATGTCGTAAGATGAAATTACTCTTACGACGTGTGTATGGGATTTGAACTCACACTCCCGCGATGTTTATCGCGTAATTTATACGCTCTTACCCACTAGGCCACCGAGACCTCCAATATTTGTATAAGCTTAATATAAAATTCAATGATTGAATTAAAAATATTTTTAAGCAGCCAAGTAAAAGACTGGTACTGTAAGTAACTATACAGTAACATGTATCATAGGAAAGCTTATTATAAATTTTCCTTCCATATAATCTATACGGTAAAGACTTTTTGAGAAAATGAGAATATTTAAACAATTTTTCTGATATTATTTTGTTCGTACTAGTAACCTTTTCAAAAATTATTCAAAAAATATAAAATTAATCAAAAATAATCTAAGTAAGTAGCACATAAGCGTACAAAAATTTTTCGATTTATTTCGTTTTATCCATTTAGAAGGTTGAAAAGATTTTAAGAGGATTAAAGTTTTCCATTGAAAATTATACAAAATTTATGATAAATGATATAATATAATCTACAAAATATTTAGTTAGTATTTTTTTGTACTTTGTACTTTTTTGTTATATATTTATTGAGAGTAGGTGTTCTTTTAGTTTTTCTATTCGGACATTGAATTTATAATAATAAATAATGAAAAAATTAAGTCGTAATATATAGGTAAAAGAGTTGAATAGAAAAGAGTAATAATAAAATTTTTTAAACAAAAAGTATACTTCTGTTAAAAACAGTTCACTTCACATGGAAACAATTATATTTTCATTTAATATATAAAATTATATTTTATATGAATTTCGTTATACATATATTATATATAAAATAAAAAAAGGGTCCTTGAATAAAATGTAGACAATAATATTTCGTGAAAAAAAAAAAATTGCATTGGCGCCAGGATGTACAATTAGATTGAAAGTATTTATATATATATTTTTTATAATATTTGTTTTAAGTTTTTTTTTGTTGCATGTCCATGTGCAACATCACTAAATTTTCTAAGAGAAAATGAAGGCAACAAAAAAAGAAATATTTATTTATCTCTGGGAAAAAAATGATGCAAGAGATGACTTCCGTTATTTTTTTTTCTGAAGCAGAATGTTAGTTAAATTTTCAAGTACATAATATTTTTATACTTGTACAAATATAGTACAAAGTGTATAATAAATTTCTCACTACGCTTCTGATACCTTAAAGCAGACGAGATAAATGGAAAAGTATATACATATATATATTTTTTGCTCAATATTGAATTCTGAGTCGATTTAAAGCTATATGTGTATTCGTCCTTTTGTCCGTTCGCACAATAACTTAAAAAGTAAATCGAACTAAGATTCTGCAATTTTTATTATTTCATTGTTATATAAATGCCAGTTTTGCTATTTAAATTCAACAAGTTTGATCGACGGATTCAAAAAGCTGCCAAACAATTTTTTTTATTTATATGAGAATAAATCAGTGCTCAATTAAGTTGAATATCTAAAACTTAGTCATAAAGAAGTTAAATTTTATGCCAACAACCTTTCCTAAAATTTTAAATTTTTTATTGATCTGACGTAACAGGTTCGGATAACTACGAAATTTATATCTTACTTAGGTACTTAATAAAGCTAGATACTTGAAATTTTGTAAAAGATGATAAAGTTTTATGGCATAGCAACTTTTGGTTAGTTTGGTGCAACAGGGTGGAACAGCTGTCATAAAACTCCGAAATTTACATAAATATATCTCTTTAAGAAGTCACATATCTTAAATTTTCTAAAAGAAAATACGATATATATTATGTTTGGGAGGTTATCCTATAGTTGACACAGTTAATTCTTCACTCTTCCTCGTTTTCTATAAAATTTATTTATTTAATTTTATAATATGTCTGCTCACCTTCAACTGTAAGGGGAATAAAAGTTACATAACACTTGTTTTGGGTTATGACAGTTTATTAAATTGTCCAGGACAGTGTTTTTTGTTTTATGCTTTTTTTCTGAGAAAAGGAATTTATTTTCTCTTTGCATTAAAACATGTAAGAAATATAATATTATGAATGTACTTTCGACAATAATTCATGTTTATGGTAAAACCTTTAACATTTTATATTTTTTTCTAAAATAAAAAAGCAATTTATTTTGTTTGCATAATTGAATTTTGCTAACATTATTAAATAGATAGGTCAAAAATTGGTGTTGCCCCCAAAATTATGTAATGGTTTTTAATTTTTTAGAGAAAGAAACTTAGTGGATCTCATCTTAACGAAAAAACACTTGAAATCTTGCGCAGTTATTTATAATTGGGGAAGGAAGAAAGAAGAAATTTGTATACAGGACATTAATTAGATAAAATAAGAAAAGTATTGATTTAATTCATAATTATTTATTATTATTGTACTTATAAAAAGGATTATTTATTAGTTATTAATTTGATTTGAAACTTAGTGAGAGGCTAGTTAATAACTTGGTTATAGACGACAAAAGTGATGGTTAAGTAATTTAGTGTTTTTGTTTATTACGTTTAATCAACTGATTTACTTTTAAGTTTAGATTTAAAGCGTATAATAAAACGTATCTTTTAATAGTAAATCTTAATAAAACTGATTTGATAATGTTTAAAATGATTTTTGTTTGTTTTGAAGTTAAAATAAAATAAATAAAAATTTTAATAAAATTTGGAATTTTTAGTTTATTCTTCTGTCACATAAATGTGCAGAAAAAGAAATTACACAGCTTTTCCTTTCCAGATGTAGTTAGTCGTTAATTATTCTCAAGTATTGCCATAAGGAAGAGGCAATAAAGCAGTTTCATATCCTCCCTATAAATTTCCTAAAGGAATCTAGGACATTTAAAAACTACTCTACGGATTATAGGGCACTCAACAAATCTTTATTTTAATATTTTTAGTTTAGTGGTTAATTATTTGGCGGTAGTTTTTTTTTAGAAAGTTTTTGGCGCCATTTATTTTCTGATCACCTCTACAAATTTGTATATTTATATGTTTTATATGTTGAGTAATATATGACTTTATATTTATTAGTATATTTGATTTTTGAGAAATATTATTTAATGTTAAATTGAAACATTGATTTGATTTTTTTACACGCTACCCTTTCCTTTTTGCAAAATTATTGTAGGTTTGAGTTATTGTATATTTTCCTTGAGTTCAAGGAAAATATGAATATAAAGAAGAATTAGCAAGTAAATTAAAGACAAACCTGAATAGGTTCGTTTTAAAAAGTTGCAAATTGTATAATAGACCATTTGTATCAGAGGGGAACAAGTTGGATGGACATGGAAGCATTTTTCACACTTTAGCGGTTCTCACAATAAAAGAGTTTCCATAACCAATTTTAAATTCAATAGTGTAGAAATCAGCACTTGAGGCTACCCTAGTGTTGCGTTGGAATTGTTTAAGTGGAGGCATTATTGATTTCAATTCAATAGAACAAGTGTCATTACCTACAAGATATCTATAAAAGAGAGATAAAGCTCCAATATTTCGACGTGAGTTAAGAGGAGTAAAGGTTCCTTGAACAGTAGGGTCGCCAATCAGATGTAAGGCGCGATTTTGTCCAGGTAACCTAATGATGTTTGAGCAGCGCCATCCCATATGTGAGAATTATACTCCATCTTAGGTCGAATATATGCTTTATAGATATTGGCCAAATCACTAAGGCCAATTTCCCACACTGGCCAAATTTTTTAATTATAAATTAATTAGAAAACAAAACTTAATTGATTATAGCATAAAGTTGAATTAAGCAGTTATTATAGGCAATTTTTACATTTTTTACATATCAATTTATATTATATTTATATATATATGTATATTATATGTGTATGTATGCACATGCATTATATTTTAAATTAAAATGAATTTGAAAAAAATTTATTTTTATACTTTTAGCACTATTAATAATTAAGTTATAAATAGTGAATATAATTGGACAATGCTCAAATTTTTTTTTTTTTTGAAATTTTGGAGTAATTTTTAGTGCTTGAAAATGTTCTTCATGAATCATGATGAGAATTTTTGATCAAATTTATAACATTATGATCTAAAGTGATTATTCTTTTTGGCAAATTTCCAACTTATTTTTTATGGACATGCACATTTTCCTTTTTTTTTTTTGTCACATCGTTGTATTTTTAATTTTTTATTAATTTTTTTTCATTATATAATTATCTAAATGACCAAATATTTTAAAGTTATATTATTATTTGCGTGTTCGTTTTTCTTTTCTTTTTATAATTTTTGTATGAAAGTAACCTTGACTTTATATTTCGTTTTATTATTCGATAATAATTTTTTGTTTTTATCTTTATTACACGCAAAAAAATTGTAAATAAAAAATAAATCTATGGATTAATGTAACATATTAACAAATTTGGGGAAAATATTGCCGCACAAAAAAATTTTGATGGAAGTGGTTGCTGGGAAAGATTGTTGAAATGCAATGGAACCTAAAGGAAAAACCATAACGGAAATTAGTTAAAAAATTTTAATATACAAAATTTCAATGGTAAAAAAACTTAATAAATAAATATATATTTAATGTGTTAAATGGTTAAATGTGTCTTAACAGTTTGACGGAACATCACAAAAAATGATTCCAGAAACGCCTTTAAGAAAGAAAAAAAACTCCAAAGATTAGTATAAAGTTTGAAACTATTCGATTGAACTTAATAATCATCAGGACAGAAGAAAAATATGGGAAATCTTTAGTAAATGTGAAACATGCCAAAAAAATTTAACAAAGCGAAGAAATATTAGTGCTGATCTGTTCTTCTACTTGACAAATAAGAGATTGTAAATTTAACTACAATCGAATGTGTGGTTTAATATAGCGATTAGCAAATAAATAGTTCTTTTATTATTTATATATATACTTATTTTAGAAACGGAGGAGTGTGTTATATATTAAGACATAACAATTTCATATATATGTATAAAATTTGAAATATGATGGAGTTTTGTTTTAATGTTAGAAATTAAGATATTAATGTTAAAATTAAAATCTTGATATTTTCAAAAATAAAATTAAATATATTATAAAGTTTTTTCATACTAAAATTTTTTCCGATCAGTATTGTTTTGCTTATAGTTTAAAAAGAAAAAAATGAAAAAACCAATAATAAATTAAAACTCTATAGATAACATTAAAAAAAAAATTATAAAAAGGAATAAAATTTCTTTTAAACTGAAATGTTATGTATATGCTAAACTTGTGAAAAACCATTATTTTTAAGACTTTTATGATTGTCTAATATAAAACAATAATATTTAGAATAAAGAAATTAACTGTAAATAAAATATAATGTTTATAATGCAGGTAATGTTTGTGTGAGTGTTTTTGTTTTGCATATTTTCAACTAATTTTAATAATATAATTAAGGGTAAACTTAAAAGTTTATTCCAAAATTAAATTAAAAAACAAGTTAACAATCTCTAGTTTTTGGAATATCAAAATTATAGAATCAATTAATTTTATAAAACATTTTTCAAAAAACATTAAGAATTTGCTTATGCTTATTTTCACACGTTCATCTGTCCGTTCTTTTTCAAATATGTATATCTCAAGTTCTGTTTAATATTATTTCAATCAAATAATAGAAACGTCAAACAACAGGAAATTTTTTAAGCTTTATAAATCAATATAAAAATTATGTAATTTTTTGTATGGTATATACAAATTTACCTTTATATAAAAAACAATATTTATCAAGATTTTAATTCCTCCATATCTCCGAAAAGTTTTTAGTCAGAACCTTTGAAGAAGAGAAGCAAGAAGATTTTAAGATTTAGCATAAGTTACTTCAGAAATTTTTTTTATATTTGACTCCTGTTGAAGTGTAGGTGCTATTATGGATCAAAAATCGAACATTCTCTATTTTTAGTCATCTTTAACTTGAGCTTCAGCGCAAATTAATCGTATAAGTAACATATCAAAATTTAAGGTCCAATATTATATATTTTCATGTGTTAGCGGCTTTTCTTAATTATATAGAGTTTCCTTAAAACTCAAGAAACTGTTTCTTAATTATTCGCATTTTTTTTTAACAAATAAAAATCTAAGAAAAATTAAAAATGTTTAAGTATAAATAGTCACAATTCTAGAATACTTCTTATTGTCTTATTAAAAATTAACTCCTTCATAATATTTGATTAAATTTGTGATATTTGATCAAATATACTTTTTGAGGCTGATTTTTGACTTAATTCTTAAAACCATAATAAATTTTCTTTTTTCATTAAAAAATTAACATTAGCAAAAATTCAACAATATAAAAACAAATTTTAATTTCGCACATTTTGTGCTTACGGATCCCGTCTTTTCACATATTTTAATTTTCTCAATAATTTTCTTTCCAGATTTTGTTACTTTTAATTTCTTTTAATTTCTTAGTTCCAGATTTAGTAATAATCCCACAAAAATGTACTATTCGACAAGAGATATCACGAATATAATAAAGTTTCTTTATATAAAATGTTTGTTTTTACTTACCTTTGGCAATAATGGACGGTTATCTAATGGCTCGGATTGTCCAGTATCATTTGCATTTGGATCATCTGATCCTTTTGCTTTACGACTTAAATCGACAGCAGCTACACGCTTTCTTAAATTAGCCATAACCATGGCTTCTTCCCTAAAAAAAAAAATAAATAAAAGTCAATAAATTAGTAATATGTAGATATTTATATTTTTATAAATAATATACTAAAATAGTATTTTTATTTTTTTAAATACATATATTTTTAGCTTATAATTAGTTATTCCTCTGGATTAATGCAAATAAATCTATATGAATATAAGCTGCGAATATATTATTTTTGTATTGTTACCCCATAAAAGAATTTTTTATGACTATAAAAAAGAAACTTTAATTGTTGGGTAAAAAGAACAAAGTTGATATATATACAATCAAAGAAAAGTTTATAACAGGGTGTAAGAAATGTTTTGCTACACATTTATTTTCAATATACTCCGTCCTAGTTTACTTATATAGTTTAGCAAGTAAAAAATTTCTAGAATTCACTTCACTGAAAACTGTTTAATTTTTGGAGTTTTTTAAATACATTTGTTTTAAAAATCATTGATAATAATGAGTGTATATTTCCTAATTTGCGAGTTTTTACAATTGAAGTGTTATGATTTATATTTTATGAAGCATTTAAATAATATAATAATAAAAAAAAATAAATCATTTTATATTACGGAAAATGTATAAATGTAAAATATATATAAAAAAAAAAACATGTCATTCGTAAAAATGCAATAACTTTTAAATAGTGTAATAAAAATTTTGATAGTTTAGAATTTAAATTTTATATTTTAATAATATTTTTTTTTTATTTATTTATTATTTCATCCCAATAGAGCTCGCATATATTTGCTCGCATATATTTGCTCGCATATATTTAATATCAAAGAATAATAAAATAGTTATCCTACAAAAATAAAAATGAATAACAAAACTACACAAATAAATGTTTAGATAAATAAATTTGATTTTTTTTTAGTTTTAAATTAAAAAAATAAAAATTCTTTTTAAAATTATAAGATTTTTGATTGTCACATTAAGATCAAAACAGTTTGAATAAATAATGATAGTAGACATAAATGTCCTTTCAAAACTTTTAAAGTGTATTACAAACACTACATATTATTTAATAACATATAAAGAGATTTTTTTTTTTAAGTATAAGTAATTTAATTTAAATGTCCATTTTCAAATACTTGACTATTAAATTTGATGGAAACTTAAAAAAAAAAAAAAAAAATTTAATTGAAACTGAATTACGAGTATAAAAAAACAAAAATGATTTATTAATTAATATTAAAACATTTTGTTTTATTTTATTCAAAAACTGTATAGTACTTGCGAAAAAAGGAATAAAAAAATGTTTTTGTAATAATAATAAGCAAAATTAAACTTGCAAGGAACTGCAAATTAAAACGCAATTTAGTTGGGTCGATTCATTAAAAAGGCTTATAAAATAAAATTTTTACTTTGAATTTTTTTATTTTCCTTTTTACTATTTAGTTACCATATCAAATTGAAAAGTATTGTAATAGTAAAAAAAATATTTTGTTTCTAGAACTAATATTTTGGACTTATGTGGTAGTTGTATCGTAATGTAAAGTTTTTGTTTTCAATTTTTCTGCAACGTGGAATAAAATGTTAGTAAAAAGTTATATATAATGATAAAATTTGTTTTTGACAATCAAAATTAGTTCTTAGAAAAAAAATTTGGATGCAATTGACGAATGGCAAAAAAAGTGTAAATATCCAATTTCGCTATCGTTTTGCAAACTCTATACTTTAAAAATTTAAATGATTTCTTTTCTAATTTGAACCTAAAACTTACTTAACTTCATAAATTAAATGTGTTCGGTTTTGGTGTCCGTATCTAAGTGAATGAGTGAACAATTTAGCAGGTTTTGTTTCAGATAAAATCGAAGAGTAAAACTGTTGAAGGAAACTAAGGAGCAAATGTAAAATTCGGGTTTAGAAAATCTAAGTAACTTCTGAGAAACTATAACCGAAAAAGATAAGAAAAAATAATAAAATCCAGTAAAAATAAACAGAGAATTCTAACAGGGATACTTAAAGAAAATTAGAATAGAAAATCACGATACATGCAGATACTGTCGAGAAAAAAAAGAGACTCAAGTACATATACACAAAAACTGGGGAGCTTTACTCCGACCAATATAAGAGCATATTGCTTTGTTGAAAATAAACTGCCAACAATAAATTCTCTGCAAATCTTTACTTTCTTAGAGGCAGTAAAGCTGAAAGAATTATTGTAAGTGATGGCAAAATAGTAATAATCTAGTGATACATGCACGTAGTAATATAGGGGGAGCACCATAGATCTACATCAAAAGGTCGGAGTATTACTTATACCCATTAAAAAATAAACAAATCTAACCTTTGTGGGTGAAATATTATGTGACTTTATAATTGTGCATTATGCTAGTTAATATATATAATGAACTCAAGGGGAAAACACTTCAGATTTTTCTATTTTTGAACTATTTATTATACACATAAAAAAATTTTAAAAAGATATTCTAAAACTGATTTTTGATTTGGAAGATTTCCTTTTCTTTTTTGATTTTTTATTATAAAAATTCTAATTCTAAAGAATCCTTATCATTAGATATAACTTTAATTTTCTTGAAAATCTAAATATATAGTTCTAATGTAATGCAAAGTATTGGACGTTTTTAATAAATTTTTGAATTAATGGTTAAAAAAATATTGAATTTTCTAAAAATGTAAAAATTTATGGTATGTTAATCATGGATATGAAGGAAAATTGATGGAAAATAAATAGTTTTAAAGTTATCTGTACGCAAATTAAGAATTGATTATTTTTTGATTCTTAAAGTTGTTATTAATGTTGTTTGAAATTTTTCAAATTATTTTATTTGTTTTTTTTTGTTGTTTTTGAATAGTGCGAATAGTATTATGTTTTAAAAAAAAAAATGTTGACTATTATTTGTTGTTTAAAAATGAAAAACTTAAAAGAATGGAATAAAAATTAAATTGAAACCTGTTACGTTCCTTACATTTATTTTGAATGTTATTTTATGTACTATAAAATTATAATAGAGTACTATATAATAGGTCTAAGAAGTGTTTAAAAGATTTAAAAAAAAATTTTTTTTTTTTTTGTAAATAGAACGCGATTTTTCAAAATTATTCTTTATTTTATAGTTGGTTTTTTTTTTTATTTAAAAGTCAATGAATCATCCGACTACTTAAGCACAATATGTTTGAAAGTTTTTTTTGGCGCGGTGCTACTTGAATGTAATAATTTAATATTATTGTTTACTTTTAAATTTTAGGAAAAAACGATTTAATTTTGTAATGAATTTTAAATATTTCCTATTTTAACTCATATCTTTAATTTATTAAAACAAAATTTAATTTATAGTTGATTTTAAAGTATAAATAACAGTATTTGAAAAAAAAAAAAATTTTGTGTTAAAATATATAATATTACAGAACCATGAATTAAATCCTTGCAAAATAAAGTTCCGGGGTTTTGTTTCTCATTAAATGAGAAATAAGATAAGTTTTGTCCATAGTACTCAAATGTGAATAGTCAATTTATTTAAATTTTTAATACCAAAAAGTAAAATATTCTGGAAATATAATTTTAATACCAAAAATTATATTCTGGACAAAGACAATATTAATTTTTCTGATTTTTTAATTAAACAAAATACAAAAATATATGAACCATATTGTATTTTGCTAATTGCCTGGAAAGGTTGAAATGACAAGATAATGCCACGATGATTTATTTTTCAAGAAATCATAGATTAAACTAAAATAACCTCCTCCTCCATTGGTAATCAAAAAGAAAACCAGGAGTGTTATTTTTCATTAAATGTGAATTAATAGCGTGGCAATTTCATTTTGGCGGGCGTTAATTAATGACTCTTAAAACAACATGTAATATATACCTTTTTAACTTTAAGTGAAGAAATTTTAATTTTAAGTGAAGAAAATTTTTTTATAAAAATTTTTTAATACCTAATAAAAAAAGATCGTGGCAGAAATTTTTCAAAAAAATATTTTTTATAGAACTAGGAACTAAAGCAAAGTAAGGTCCTAAATAATGTATTCGAGAAAGTGTGTCATAAAACTTTATACCTGTCAAATGCAGGCAAGTAAACAAACCGATTTCTTTTTATATAGTTATACTTATAATCAAACAAAACAAATATTTTTCAAAGGAATCATTTTTCCATATAGTGAGTCATATAATAATATGAAGTCTAACTGGTTGAATGCCAATTTATTATAATCAAGTGTATTTGTATACAATTATATGTAGGAGTATAAAATATAAGAAGAAAAAAATACGGTTCCATTAAAAGACAATTTGATGACCATTAAGTCGCCACAGAATTAAATTGGGAAATATTTTACCAATTATAATAACGTATAGTGTATGTTTTTTTTTATTGCATTACCCTTTTTATTTCTTGCCAAAAATTTAAAAAGAATTGTGTCTTAATAAAAATGAAAGATAATAAGAAATCCTTATATATTCTATTTATGTAAATGTTTTCAAGGATTTTGTTGGTAATATCTGAATTTGAAATGAGTTAAAATGATCCTGACAAATAGTCAAAATATAACAAATGAAATATTCATTTTTAATGTATAATTTATACTTTTGTTATTTTATCTTATTTGTTTACAGATCATTAAATTGATATATTTTAATATGTATTTATTGCAATAATGTCATTATTTTAAAGGATAAATTTTAAGAAGACTTTATATATTATTTATACCAGTTATAGCGGAATAATTTTAAATACAAAAAACGTGCATTGCAAAGATTAGTTCATATTTGCAAAAATTTCAAAAAAAAAAAAATTTCTCTTATGTTTATATTAGGTAATATATATATATATTAACTTTTATATAAATCGTATGTTTTAAAAAAAAAATTTTTGAAATAGAAAATAATCTTTGGAAATAAAAAAAAATAAGTTTAGTCAAAAATTATTATATCTTGGTAAAGCCACCTAATCACCACATTATTAATTAAATATCCAATTGATTTGATACAAAAATCTTAATATTATAATTTATTTATTGATATTATAATGAACAAATATATAATGTAAATATATAATATATTGTTAACAAAATAAATAATAGTATTTAATCTATATAATGGACTTAGCAGACGATGTATTTTAGTATAAACATTTAATTCTTCTTTTTCATTACTTTTATTATGTAATATATAGTAGATATGTATATTAAATAAATAAATATTATGTGTAAACAATATTGTTTTTTATTTGAGATTTTTTAAATTCTATTATAATATATATTTTATATATAATATATATTTAATATTTGTATAGTAAAAGCAAAGTATTGAAATAGCTAAAAAAATTTATATAATAAATTAAAAGTTTTTTTTGACATTTGAAATGCGAAAATGCAATTTTTGAAATCATATAATGTATGTATGTTTGTGACTCGTCATTCTATGTATATAGGCATAGATTTTTCTTATAGACATTGGGTCGAATGAATAAAACTGAGCTTAAATTGAAATCTTACTTTTTTAAGTTAAAACTCATATTAATTTTATATCGATAACATTATATTCCTAAAAATTCTTGTTCTACTTAAATAAAGATAAAAAAAACTTGGCAGTTAAAAAATATTTTAATTATAATTAAATAAAATTTAGTCTATACTTATTTTATGCCAAAATTTTGTTATCTATCAAATTTTGAAACAAACTTGACAATCGCAACAAGTAAGAAGCACATAATTCAATATAGAAGAATGTAATGTAATATAATCCAAAATTTCAAATTTATTTGTTATTATAAGATATATAATGTTGGGCTTTGATATCATCCATATCTCTCTTTAAATATTTGTAGATGCATACGAAAAAGTTAAGACAAAAACACTTCCGATTTATTTACTATAAAAATTGTCAGTTATTTTATTTATATATCCGAAAGTATTTCTTGATTGAGTCGTCATCCATTAATATTATTAATTTTTGGTTTTAATAAATATATCATTGAATGATTCAACTTGACAAAAATCATTAAAAAACTTCTTAAAACACTCTTTTATTTTAATCATTTTAGTTGATATGCTTTTATTTATTTTGGATTGATATTGATTTTGAAAATTTGATTGATAAACAATTGAAAAATTATGATGAGTATATTTTTATATATTTCAATCATTTTTCAAATTTTTATGATGAGTTAAACGTATAATAACGTAATAAAAGAATACATACATAATAATAATTTTATATCAAACCTCTGCAAGAATATTTTAAAAATATGTGAAAAAATGAATCCTCAATAGCCTATATAATGTACAAGGTGATTCGTAAATAAGTCATTAGCATAACCCATCTTTAACTCCTAATTAATTCCTCATTAACCCTTAATGTGTAGACAAAAGTTTTGTATGGGGGTTAAATTGTCGACTCGCAATAATTGAACTGTGGGATTTATCTCCTGTGGGGTAAAAGCTGATTTAATGTATAGTACATACCAAATTAAATCTTGGTAAAGAGGCTATTTGAAGCTTTAAATACCTAAAAAAATGTTCATATTAAGTTACTAGCAAAATGACATTTTCTTTTATCAAAAATTAAAAAAATTTTAAATTTTCAAATGTTTTAGAGCAAAAACTAAAAAAGATAGAGATTAAAGTGTATCAAGCACCTTTCTCATGCTTTTTAAAACATTTTTCAGAATGCTTTAAGCGTGTTTGTAATAGAAGGTATGGTCATTTTATTCAAAACAAAGAAAATTGTATCAAATGTCCTTTAAGGTCTCACAGCTCCAAAACTATTGGGCTCACGATGGTTTATGTCAATGCACTTACTTACGAATCACCCTGTATAATGCGATGTTAAAAGAAAATGACCAAAGTATAAATTTTTAATTTATATCCTATAGTATTAGAGAAATAATAAAATCAATGGTAGAATGTGTCTGTCATACAGATAACACTCATACAATATGATGATTCAATTGAAAATTCAAAATCAATCATTCTGTGTAATAATATATAATTTACGAATTAGTAATAAAAGAAAAATGAAATAAATAAAATATTTTTTTGGAGGTGTAAATCTGTACTGAGAACTGTTATGCCAATAAAAAAAGAAAGGAAAAACATTTTTTTTTCTCAAATGTTCATTGTCTCTTTAATTGAGTTGAGGGTATTAAGTGTATTTACTATTTGGATCATAAAAAAAAAAAAAATTCGATTTTTGTAAAATTTTATAAACAAAATAGAAAACATAGCTATATATATACTATAACACTATAAATTGATTTTTCTTTCTTTCATTCATTCAAATTTCAATTCAACATAAAAATATCTTTAAGTACTTGTCAAATTGATTAGATTGTTGTTTTTGAAATGTTCTATAAAAAGGCATATTATCTTCTTTTTTTTTCCTATTTTTTGTTATTTTCTTTATAAGAATGACGTCTTAACAATAAAAATTGGATATTTGAATAGCATGATATTTATAATTTTTGATATTTGCAAGTTTTATTTTCTATAGAACGTTTTATTAGGCAAAGTTTTATGGATAACAATTCATGAATTCAAAAATTGATTGATAATAAGTGTAAAAAAAAGTACAAAAGTAATAATTAAATAGATTTATACTTTATACTATTTAAAACAGTAATCCAAATAGGCAGCAAATAAAATGCATATATGAAACAAATTAAAAATGCTTATATTGATAATAGATATGATGGGAAAAGAAAAGTGTTTGACAGCAGTCCACTTTGACGATACTTAGAAATCCATAAGTGTTATGTCATCATCAAAAATTTTTAAAACTTTATATTTTACAAAAAATTATTTAGAAATAAAGCAAAATGTGAAAAAGTTAATTTTTTTTTTAAAGATACAGTAGAATATACATTTTCATTTGGTAAACTTTATCTGAAATATTACAAAAAAAAAAAAAATTAGTGGTAAAATAAAAAATAAAAAATTTATTGCCATTTGTTTTTCATCTACTATATGTGTTTGAAGTTAAAACAAAATTAATATTTTTACTCTTAAGGTAACATATTGAGATCCTTCAGATTAAGATATTCTTATGTAATAACTTATAAATTTATATTGTTAGGAAATACGAAATAAACCAAAAGTTTTTAAAGTCTTACATTTTCTAAAAGATAGTAAAAACTGAATATATAGATAGAATATTGTGACTTGTAAAAAAAAATGTACAAAATAAGAGGCGCGCTTTTTCAAATTTTAAAGAAAGTCTTAAATAATTAAATAAAACTGTCAACACAGAAAATTTTTAATTTTTAATCGGGGAACAGATTCTAAAACAACAGGGGAACAAAAAAAAAATTTCGGATGTAACTTATGCTAATTGTGAAAGATATTTTTTCTCTCAAATTCAAGATTCTATCTAAAAGCCTTCCGAAAATATGAAGAAAACAAAATCTTACAAAATTTTGTTTTTATACATAATGGTAAATTTAAATACCAAAAATTATATAATTTTGTTATTGATTTATTATGAACTTAAAAAAATGTTCTGTCGTTTGGAATTTTTAGCATGAAAAACTGTTAAACAGAATTTCAGATTTACACATCTGAAAATATTTCCTTTTTAAATTTTGATGGGCTGTAGCTCCTTAATGGTTGGGACTACATAAAAAAAAATGTTATACAACATTTTTTTTTATTAAAGATAGGTGTAGAAATTTTGTTAACAGGCGGATGGACGGATAGAAAAAGCAACATTTTAATAATTAATAAACAACATTTTCAAATTTTTTTTTGAAAAGTGTGCTAAAAATAATTGGTATTTCATAATTTTGTACGTTTACGTACAGTGTCTTAAAGGGGAGATTTTATAGTTCCCAATACAATAAAGTTGGCATATGTATCTATATATTTCCGAAAAGTTTTTGAAAAATTTTAATATTATAATATGTATGTATTTTACTATTATAAAATAACCACAAATTCATTTTAATTGCAAAATTTATATCCTAAAACCTTTAAATTTTTGATTAATTGTTCTATATTAATTTTCCTTTTTCACTCAAGCATTCATTCATTTTATAATTCATGAAAATTGAAATAGTAAAATGCCTATTTTGACTATTTTGAGTATAGGAAAAAAAATGAAAACTATAAATTGTTGCTAAAAAAGAATTTCATATAGTAATCAATCAATCAAATCAATCAATATTTATATTTAATAAATATGTATATACATATATATTCATTGTTATGTATACACAAACAATAAAATAATATTATATTATTATAAAAATTTTTTTTTTGTAACATTTCTTGTTATTATTAGCTATTGTTGCATAACGAACAATAGATATCTGATAATAAAGTTCCTGTAGCAATAAAACGATTCTTTCTTAAGTAAACAAAAATATTAAAAATTAGGTTATAATTGAGTTACGGTTAATAAAGTGAAATTAGTGGAGTCAATTAAAAATGATTTATATATATAAGTATGAATGTTTTGTTGGAATTAATTTTTGTTTTAGAGGAATGGAAAAATTTGTACGAGTCTTAAAATAAACACAATGGCATATTTATTTATAATAATATTAATAATGTAGAGTTAAACTTACTCTATTCGATATATTTATAGTTTATATATATATATATATATATATATATATATATTTATAGTCTAAAGAATGTATATTACATTCAACTTTAACTTTATATAGGTTTCAATAGGTTCAATATGTATACTACGAACCTACAGTTGATTACTGATGTGAAAGATCAGTCTGCATTGTATAAATGAAAGAAGAACAAAAACTATAAATGATATGAAAAAATCAGATGCTTCGATATGAGGATATTAAAAATTAAAATTTTCAATATTCAAAATGAATATCAAAAGTTATAATTTTAATGAAAAGAACTTTGTAATATTGTAGAGAAAATATTACACAAGATTTGATCATTTCTGCAAAAACTACAGAAAATATTACACAAGTATATTGTTCTATTTAACTCTTGAACTCTGATTTGAATAACAATTTTTGTCTATTTAGATTTTTAGCATAATCAACTATTAGGGTGTATAAATATTACACAAAAGTGAGTATTGTGTCTGATGTCAAAATACATTTGTATAGTAGAATGACATTTCATGATCCCATTTATATTACGAGTGCGAACTTTTCTTATAAAATATATATTGTGTTATAAAAATATTAAATGACATTTTATGACTCTAACTGTATTATCATCAAAATAGTGTCAAAAAAATCGCTCAAAAAAATAATTATATATATAATTTGTATCATTTATGTCATTTGAGCGTGATCTTAATATATAAACTCTTTGTACTGTATGCAATTTTAACTTTTTAAAATCTAAATTTCTTTTTATATGAAATATATAAGTTTATATAAAATCTTTTTATATGAACTTATAAATTATATATTATGCATTTATATAACATTTTGTATATTGAGCTTGTCAATATATTAATACCGATTATCCTAAAATTATAATTACAAATCAAATTAATTGATTACAATATCCATACAATAGAATAGTTAATTATATATACGAATACTATAGTATCGATAAAAATGAATTGAATAAAATGAATAATGATTATGCGAGTAGGGTTTAATTACAAATATATATTTTTTTTTTCGGAATTTTTATTTCGAATTCTAAAAATATATTATTTTTTTAAAAGGGATAATTATTTTTTTTTTTGTCTATTTCTTTTATTAATTACTCAACTCAACTTAATAATTTGAACTTTTAATTTCTTTGAGAAACAAATTAACTTTGAATAATTCATTTAAGTTGAAATAAATTAAATCTAATAATTAATTTATTAAGAAAGAAATTTTTTTTTTACTTTTTAAGGATTAATAAAGTTTTAACATTACATTTTAAAATGAAATTATTTTGGAGGGTTAAAATATCATTGAAACAAATAATCTAATAACATTTTCAAGATAAGCTTAATATTCTGATATCCTGTCAGTAAAGTATCTTTACCTATATTGAAGTTGAAAAGGACTAATGCGGGAGCAATAAATTTTGAGTACATATTTGAATAAATTTAAATGAACTTTTTTATTTATAAAAAAAAACCATTTAAATTATAAAAAAACATAAATTTATAAAATAAAAACATTATTATTTAAATAAATATGTATATATGCCAATAATAATAAAGTTTAATTAACGTTTATTAACATATTATTATGTTATTTTGATGTACTACACATATATACAAAAATAAATTCTTTTGTAAATGAAAATTCGAAATACAAAATAAAAATTGACTAAATAAATATTAAAATAAAATGAATATTAAACGAACATAAATTTAAAAAAGAAAATGAAGCAAAAACAAAAAAAAAATCTCAGATTTTATTTTTGATTCATTTGAATAAAAGTTTTCATTAAATTAAATATTAAAAAATTTCTATAGAAAAACCAATCGTCCAATATTGTCGAAAAATTGTCAGGCTTTGTGTATTTTTTTAAAAATTACCATATTTTTTTATCCTTTTTAATTTTTTTTTTTTTTTTTTACTTTTTATAACTTTTCCAGTTCATTAGAAATTTAATACACTTTTTGTTTTATTTTAAACAAAAGTTGTTTGAATTATATAATAAATTCGTGTTATTTATTTTTTTTATTATTTGGTTTTTTATTTTATTTTTTATTTTAAAAAAATTGGAAAAAATATTTTACTTCGTATATTAGGGTTGAACTTTTGATATGAGCGAAGATTGAGAATAATATTGTTAATATAATTTTTGAAACTGTCTGCTTTGTGTTAAGATATTTTTTTAGGATTTGTTAAATTTTTTGGAAGTTTTGATAAAATTAAACATGAAGATTTTTATTTTAAATAATAGAAAATAGAAATACCTTTTGAATAGAATTGTACTATATTGAAGTTACAATAGTAAAACAATGAATATGTCCATGTAAAAGATGTGAACTTATCCAGTAATAAGCTATAGGTATAGGTAAGTAGGTAAGTAGATTGTGCAGATATGCATCATTTTGACAAGTGTAAAACCGTTGTGATGCCCCGGATCAGTATTTCTGCTTATTAAACCATTCGAAGCTTTATACAAAGCTCTGTAAATTGACTAAGTTCACCTCCAACAGATCGAAAAAGTTATTTAAGCAGAATTTCGCCAGAATTTTTTTCTTTTTAGAGCAAGAGCTAGGCGTTCACACAACAAGTGAAAGATTGATTGCTCTTCCTCTTCATCTTTGTAGCTTCTTCAAAAGTTATATAAGGGAAGTCCTAGCTACATTAATACCTATAGATTATAGAACAATACACCAGCGCAATTCATTTTGGGGTCATATGTATTGGTGATTGATGTCTTCATTCAGATAGAAATTCATACTCCTTATAATTTCATATCTTAATTTCTTATATATAGGAGATGTAAGTGTAGAAATTTTTCTTAAACAAAAAAGTAAGTACAGCCTAATCAAGTTGAAAGAAGTAAGTATATAACTAAATAAGCATTAGTAAGTATATAACTAAACGTGTGGTTAATATCTTAAAGCAGTATAAATAGTTTAAAACTTAAAAAAAAAAAAGATAAAATTAAATAATAGATTGTAGAATATCATCTTTCAAATTTAAAATATTTTGTACGTGTCTATTTATGTGTCTAAAAGTTTCAGTATTATAGGTATAATAACCTATATTTGATTAATTAGTCTAGCCCGTATAGTATTAAATTTTTATTCTGCACTATTTTTATAAAAGAATGTTGTATGATGTTAATTTATTTATTCTTTTTTTAATAGAACATTTCTCAAAAATATATAATGACATGAATACATGATAAAACAATATTGAACAAAAGATTTATTTAAAACAATATAGGTACTATATAAAGATTTAAATTTATCAAAGTCATCAAAATTATATAAATAATATACCATAAATTCTCTGATTACAATTGAACTTGGATTAGGTATACCATAATTTCTTCTACAATTGAAAATCTTCACTAAATTTTATTTAAATATTTCAACGTACCTATTATAAGAAAAAAATTTTCCAAATAAAAGAAAATAAAGAAACTATATTTATATGTTTATATAATAAATCTATATAAACATGACATCACTTATAAATTTCTCATGAATATCTTTTTACATATACAAAGTATCTATATTCAAATTTAGTTTTAAATAATGTTATTCTTAGTATATGAGTGAATAGTTTATAAAAACTTACCTACCTTCCTATGTTTTCATATTAGATAAATTTCTGTATTGTTGAATTTTTCTAAAACCATTCTTTAAAATCCTATCAAATGAATACTTTAAGTTTTGTTTTTTTTTTATGATTTTAATAAAACATTAGACACGTGCAATAAAAATTTAATAATATACTCGTGCGAAAGATTTGAAAATTTTTTGTTTTTTTTTTTCTTAAAAGAAATTTTGAATTTTAATATGTTTTTATTAAAAAAAAAAAAAAAAAGGATTTATTTGAGAATACAAAATCTTTATTCCATTGTAAATATGAAAATAAATGTGAGTGAGGAATAGAATAAAATAGAAATGTACAATAATAATATGTAAATAATATAATAATGTACATCGTAAAAGTTGAAAATATATAATAGAATTACTGGAGTAACTATACAAAGTTAAATTGAATTCTAATGATTATAAATCCAACAAAATTATTATGATAAAAGTTTTTTTTTTTTTAAAGAGATTATGTTTGAAATTATTGGATTTCAATTCATTTATATTTTGTTGAATTCTTTTAAAAAAATCTTATTTATTAATTTTTTATCCGTTCATTGTATATTGTTACATGAAACTTTTTAAAAGTCTGAAAACTGGAAATTTAAAATTTTTGGCTCCAAATTATTCTTAAAGAGAGGGTGATACAAAAAAAATTTTCGAGACAACATATACATAATTCCAAATGATTTTTCTTCTCTTAAAATTTCAAATCTCTATCTTAAAGGGTTACAGAGATATGGAGAAAGAAAAATTTTGTAAAATTTTGTTTTCATATAACGGTTTTATTTTAAACAACAGTTGTTTGAATTATGTAATAAATTCGTTTTATTTATTTTTTTTATTTATATTGTGCCATAAAACTTTTTAAAAGTGTCTAAGTTATAGGTGTCTGAAATGCTATCGTTTGTCGTTTTTAGATTGATAAAATATAAAGCAGAACCAGAGGTAGGGGCATTTGAAAATAGGGCTTTTCTCTAATTTTGAGGCCGTAAAATCTTACATAACTAAGAAAAGTCGTTGACACATGTAAAAATTTAATATCGAATCTCTAAATGTTATATCTTATCAAAGTAAAGTTTGTGCAGGTGCCTAAGTTACAGGTGTCTAAAAATTGTAAACCGAAAGTGATGCAAAAAAATTGTCAATTATTTTTTGAAAAATGTGCTTAAAATACTAAGAATTCAAATCATATTATTCTAAGATAGGCCTTCGAAGAACTTTAAAATATATTTTTTTATTTTTTAAGGTTTGAAGCAAAGCACAATAAGAACCCTATATTGGTGATAAGTTCTTAAATTTAAATTATAAAAATCTTGTATTTAGATAATTTGTTTATCATTTAATTTTTAAGGATTTTCTACTATACAATATACTACACATATCAAAATTTAATAAACAAATGAATTTTGGGACTTAAACGGATGTATTAGATACTTTAATTCAAGACCTACAACAATTACAATAATTGAAACAATTACAACAATTTTAGAATTGCAACTTTCTCTAACAATCTTTTTATTTTTCTTCAATACAATAGCAAAACAATATAACTGATGACTTCGTCGGTGCTATTTTAGAAACTATGTAAAATTACATTTTGCCATTATTGATTTCCGTTGTAGATGTAAAAGTATATTTTGCCATTATCGCTTTCCGTCCAAATTCTCTTTTTAACTTAATTCAATAAATAGAAAATTTAATCTCATAAAAGAGAGAATCTTCTTTTGAATACATTTTCGTTTTTTTCAATTACCTTTTGTCAATGAACCTTCACTCGTAAAATATTCCATTTATACATGTACATATTTTCTTTTACCCAGTATTATCTAAGTATCATTTTATCATATATCACATTGTACAAGGTTTCATCATTTTATTTTATTATTTCAAAACTTTTCTTAAATATAACCTTTATTATGCATTAAATATTTTATGTTATTCTATTCTCATCATATATTATATACTATAATATATGAAATGTAAGACAATAACTTTTGACCTCATCCCATCCCATAAAAAAATTTGTTTTTTTTATTAATAGAAAAGTGCAATCTCAACCTTTTTTTCTATATCCTTTATATAACTGCGAGTAGCAAAGTAAATGATAGCTATATAGTTTTTATCTACCTACACATAATAAAACAAAAAAAAAAAGTCAAGCAAATAGCATCACTAACAGACATAAACTTAATATTCAAAAAGTATTTTACAATTTTTTTTTTATTATTATTTTATTGCATTTTTATTTAAAATTTTATTATTAGAGAGCCCAGAACATTCGTTATGCATTCATTCACAGCCAATTCATTTATTCATTCATTTATTAATGGTTTAAATGCTCAACGATAGTTTTTGTGTTTTTTTTTTTTCTTTTGTTATAGAGTATTTTATTGTCATCAAATCATTGTCATAGTACTTTGTACCATTTAAATCCTTGACATTTCAAGGCATTCATTTTTCTACACATATACAAGGAAGAAATATATCAGAAGAATTAGAATTATACATTTTAAAATGCGGGTGAAATATTTACAATGCAATTGGAAAGTTAAAAAAAAATATATATGTATATATAGAGAATGTAATAATAATGAAAGGGGGTATGCATTAAAGAAAATCATGATTTTTATTATGTAATATATACATAAATACTGTATCTGATAAAACATTGAAATTAAATTAATTACAATAATATTTTCAACGCTTTAAAACTTCGGTTAATTTTATTTTATTCGGATTCTTTGAAGCTGTACCAATTACACATCTTTTAATTACGAAAATCTAGCTACATATTGACATGTGATCTTATAAAAATAATAGTAGAAGGAGTCTATAAATGTAAACCAACAATTTAAAAACTTCTATATAAAATCTTAATGCCTACTACATGTTCGATAATTTAAAAAGGATTTTGACATCTTTATTTTTAAATTTCTATCAAAGCTCGTAACCAATTTCGTCCTGTAATATGTAACATTCTTAATCTTGAATCTTTCAAACTAATTTCTTTACAGATTACTTATTTCCAAACCAAATATGTAAGCATTTTTTATTAAAGGTCACATAAAGGTAATATTATTTAGTGTGAAAGGAATGTGGCTTTTAGGCTTCGATATATAATTTAATTTAAATACAAAAATATTATAACTTCTTTCCAGTTAGTCAGTGATAATTTTTATTAAAAATTCAATTCATTATATTTTGTCCGATAATGTAAATGCATAATTTGTATATAATGTTCTTAAAATTCAATTTTCCAAGCAGGACAGTTATAATAAAAAAAAAAAAAAAAACTAGAAATTTAATCCTTTTAAGGACTTATTGCTTGATATTTTTAAAGGCCATTTCTTAAGGTTACCCATGAACAATCAATATTTTGTGATCCTGTTCATGGTTTTTTTTTTAAAGATTTTCTCAAATTAAATGATATTTAAAGTTTAAGTAAAATTATATTTTATTAATTTTTTTTTTGCTGCTTATACATATTTATTTTTATAACTTGTAACTTTTGTCTTTATTATATTCTCTTTATTTTTAATGCCCCTAAAAATATTAACAACTTTTAGTTTTCATTAAAATAAAGTGATTTAAATTTTAAGAAATAATGAATTGAATAATTAAAAATAATATACTTAGTGATTTCTTCTTAATTTTATTCTTTTATGGTTTTATAATGCTGTTGTATATAAACATTTAAGAAAATTTATATATTGTTTCTATAAGTCAATGGTATAAATCATCAGAATGGAGTAATAAAAGAAGTTAATTATAGCACCTTGTTTAATAATACTTTACAAGGTGGAAAATGATTGATAAAAAGATACATGTTAGGGACTTCATATTTATAACATTCTTCCGAATTGACTTTTGTTTTTTTTTTAATTTAATTTTAAACATCAAATTTTTAACTGACGCCTTATAATCTTTAGAATTTTAATAACTAAATTAGAGTCAGTTTCGAAAGACCTAGTCAAGATATTGTTCGTTTTTTTCATTCACACAACTTTAAAAATTTTAACGGTTCCAATTAAAGTTATAAGGATAAAATATAATTCTATTACTATTTACCAATATGTATATATAATGTTTTCTTTAAAAACAAAGACATAAGAACGACATATAGCCCATGGCTTTCAAAAAAAAAAAAAAGTTTGTATATCTTATACAATATTTATATCGTAACCTTGAAAGTTCCAAAAAAGATAAACAATTTAAAACTTTAAAAATAAAATTTCAAAGCACGTTCTGTTATATTTATGATTCGAGTATGTACTTGAGTATCTTTAAATTTTTTTTTTTTGTCTTTTTAAGAGGAATTCTTTCCTTTACTCAATAAAAAAAAAATGTTTTAAAGTGTTTTTGATTTCTTAATTTTATTAAAAAACAAAAAAAGGAAGGAAAAAGGGAAGCTTAAAATAAGAAATTTAACAATACAATAAAAACATTAAAAACCCAAAAATTTTCTCATCCCTCTTTACCGGATGCTATATAAATTTACTCAAAAAAAAAAAAAAAAAAAATAACAAAAATACTTTGAATTAAGAACAGACCTAATGGTGCCGGTTTTCATGGTTGATTCATATTAAATAAAAAAAATATTTATGTATTTATATATAAAAAAGCAGCAAAAATCGGATTTTCAGTGTCAAGATTTCTTTATTATGCCAATAGAACCACCCATTTTTATTTTTATTTTTTTTGTTTTTTTTTTTTTTTTTTATGAAAAAAACCAAAATTTTAAATCTGCCTAAAAGACAACTGGAATTTTTGTTTTATTCATTGAAGGAAAAAAAAGAGTAGAAAAGTTTTTAATTTATTTGTCGGTTTTACTGACTTTAGAAACTTAAAATTGAATAAAATGGATTCATGTAGAAACCGTTGTATAATTTTTGATTTAAAGCAAAATAAAAAAAGAGTTTCGTGATTAAAACAGTAGTATTTTCAGTACAAACTATACGCAATGCAAATTGTTAACTGAAAAGGAGTAGGTTTTTGGTGTTTTTCTTTGTCAAGGCTAAATCTTATGATGTTTATGTTTTTGAGCAGTTAACCAACTCTTTAAAAATTTTTAATAAGAGATTAATTCTGAGATGAATTTTTATTTATGTATAATTTTGATGCCTTTTTATTATTGTGTAATAAAATAAATCAATTTAATAAAGTATTTGATGATAGTTATAAATCTCTGTCTTATTTGTTCCGTCTACATAATTATAAAAAAAAAGGGCAAAAGTCACTAAGTACTAAATGAAAACAAATTTTTAAAATCTTGAATTTGAATAGAAATATAAATAGGATCAATGTACAATATAAAAAAATTTATACATGTGTATATACATATTTGTGCACAAGGAAGCGATAAAACAAGAAGAATCATAGCACTATTTTGTATATAAATATGTACATCTTTATTTTTGTCCTTGAAATTTTTAGTGTATCTATAGATTATTCATATATTATTGTTAGGTTTGATTTTGGTTTCAAGACACAGAATAAAAAGTTTTTGTAGAGTAACCTAAGGCTTTGATAAATCTTTTTTTAAAATATTTTTTTTTTTAGTTTAAAAGTAATCAAACAAAAATTCTTTTATGAATTTTCCTTTTTTCTTTTCTTAAAAAAAAAAAAAAAAAAATTTCTAAATACATATTTAAATAGGACTAGGCGTTTATTAACTTGAATTTTAAGGGAAAATTTGTTAATATTTAAAATATTGTATAAAAGAGAAGAATTTTCGTTTACAAAGATTTACATTTAATAAAAGTGAAACAAAAATAATGCCGACATGATTATTTAAAATTTGTTAGAATAATAAATTTGTGATTTGAATGAATTATTCTTCTACATCTTTTTTTTAGATATTCAATTATATAAGTTTTTTTTTATTAAAGGCAGAAAACCCTTTATAAATTTTTGGTCATTTACAAATTTTGTATATATATAAAAGTTTGTATATATTAATTAAAGGAATTAATTATTTAAAAAGAGGAATCTTACATTATTTTTCTAATTTGCAATATTTTAAGAAGCATGAATCTGTACTTATCTTAATTACATACATACTTATATCTTATAAATTAAAGAAACAAGTTTTTTTTTTTTATTTTAGTAGTTTCGGATTTTTTTTTAATTAATTTTGAAAAAAAGTTTGAAAGAATATTTTGGCTATTAAATTAATTAAATTTAAAACTGCTTGAAAATGTTTTTTTTTGTTTTTATTTGGTTAGTAATATAAAATAATAAAGAGGAAGAAAAGTTAAGTGTTTAATGGATTTCAACCATCGATTTCATTTAAGATAAATATACATACATACATATATATTTTTAAAACTATAAAAAATTGATCCATTATTTTTCTTCTTCAGTTAAAAGAAAAGCTGACTATAAAAGAAGTTTTTTAAGAAATTGATTTCTTTATGAGTACAAAAAAGATTATAAGACAAAATTACCAGATTATCATTATGTATTACAGAACGGCTTTTAAAATACTTGTCTGCTAATATCATAATATTAATTATTTTTTCAATGTGTTTACTTTGCTGTTTTAATGCTATTTTGACTTTTTCCTTGTAAGATAATTAAAATCTAGTAATTTTTAAGGATATATGGTAACATTATTTTTGGAATCGAATACTTAAGTTTATTATTTTTGCATTTTGATTAAAGTTTGGTTGGTAATTTCATTTTCTTCTTCAAAGTATTTATAAAAATTTTTAATTAATCAAACAAATTTTTTTTTTTTTTAACTAGTCGCACGTGTGTGTAAAGGATGGATACTCAATACTCTAAAGTTATTTGTATTCTCGTATAAAATGTAAAATGATAAACATAAATGGAATTTCTACTTTTATTTATTTCACAGATTTTCTACTTTTATTTTTAATACATAAAATATTAAAGTTTAATAAATGCACTCAATATAAATAAAAAAAATGATAAGATAATTATCTTGGACACATAGCATGACGTCCACCATCAACAGGAAGACTACAACCAGTTGTAAAACTGGCAGCATCACTTGCTAAAAATGTTATTGCTTCAGCAACTTCACTAGCTTCACCTGCTCTACCCATAGCATGCGTAGTTTTTGAATGTTCTAAAAATTTCTTATAAGTTTCTTCATCCATTCCACCACGTTTATGTAAATTGGTAACAGTAACTCCTGGATTAACACAATTACAACGAACACCTTTTGCTGCCAACTCTAATGCAACACAACGTGTAAATTGATCAACAGCCATCTTTGATATATTATAGGCTAATACACCAGGAAATGAACGAATACCATTCACTGATGAAACATTAACAATGCAACCTTTACTTTCAATTAAATGTGGCACAGCTAACATTGTTAAATGATAAATTGATCTGATATTGGTATTCATAACACGATCATATTGTTCTAAACTTGTATTTTCAATAGTGCCGACTTCAATAATCCCAGCATTATTTACCAAAACATCTAATTTTCCATATTTATTAATTGTTTCTTTAATAATTTTTATATTATCTTCTTCTTTTGTTAAATCACCGGTAATTACTAAAGGATCTAGACCACTAGTTTCTTTACAATCTTTTGCAACTTCAATTAAATTTTCTTGTTTACGTCCAGTCAAAGATAATTGAGCGCATAATTTTGAAAATTTTAATGCTGTAGCTGCACCAATTCCAGAACTTGCACCAGTTACCAAAACAACTTTACCGGCAAAATTCATTACACTACTTGTCATATTTCTTTTCGTTTTCTTTTTGTTATCTAATTAAAATTATACAATAGGTGTGTATTCGTATTTCAGTTTTTACAAAATTCAATTATAAATGCTTTTAAATTATGTTTTAAGGGTTGTATTTTTAGTTAAATAAAATATATACTAAAAATACAAAATATGAAAGATATAAATTATTAAATGTAAAGAATAATAAATAAAAATAAAAGATTCTTTTTAATAAATGATTATCTTCAAATCAAATGAAAATAAAATGGCAAACTAAAACTAAACTACTAGTAAAAATAAATTTACTCAATTTGGTTTGTCAATTGAAAAAAAACCTTTCACTCACGTCACAACTCACAAGTCACATATCAATTATCATATGTTCAATTTGAATGACGTAAAAAGTCAAAAGAATATCATGTTGTCAATTTTGTATGAAAATGTAAATACTTTTTAATGATTATGTAGATCTTATTTTCTGGTAGTGAGTAGAGAAACTAAAATTATTTATTTTATTGCAATCAAATTTAAAATTTACTTTACTTGTCCTTGAACTTAAACTTGATTTGATTGAGAGATAACCAATCCAACGAAATTATAATGTACAGTTAAAATTATTTTTTTTGCTTTTTATTTTAAATATTAATAAATTTATTAATTTAAATGGATTTGTTTTTTTTTTATTAAAAACTTATTTAGATTATGAATTTGGTTTTTGTATTATTTTGTATATTAAAATATAGTAATTATAGTTTGTTTTTTTACATTTTTGAAAATGGTTTTTAGTACTGCTGCTAACTGTGATAAAAGTCTCGAATTTGCTGAAATTGAATAATAAACTACATTTTAACAATAAAAAATGATTCGATAGTAAATTAATCTTTACTTTATTAAAAAAAAAAAACTTCCTCTTAAACAAATTAAAATTTTTTGTTAAGGCATTTTAGCAATTTAAATAACTATTTTATTATCATTAGTAAATTATAGTATGTACAAATGAAATATATGGTGACATGTTGGCTGCGAATAAAATCAAAACAAGAATAGTAAAAAGTAAAAAAAACTAAAACATAAAAAAATTTGAGAAGAATCTTCAGTTTTCCATTTATATAAATTTTATTTAATTAAATTTTTTCATTTCTCTACAAAAGAGATTATTTTTCGTATTTTATAAAAAAATCTCCATATGTTTTTACTAGAAAACTTAAAATAAAAACAAATAGTTTTCCGTTAAATTGGCAAAATTTGATAAAAAGTATTTCTGCTGTTGTATGCGTACCTCGAAAAGTTAATTAATAAAAATATATTATTTTTATTGATTGTATTAAAATTTAATATTCTATCCACAGAATGGGGACTATTCAAAGAATTCAAAGAAGTCAGAGCTTGTTAATATTATACCATATTATACTTTCTTTTTTAAGTAAAAATAATGTTTCTTTTTTAAATAAATTAATGTTTCTTTTTCAAAAACATATTTTATTTATCTATAGTTTCAGTAATTATCTCTCAGAAGAACCTACGTTATTGATTATATCGATATTTTGTCTTTTCTTTTAATTACATATTTAGAGCTAAATGTATAACACTTTCTAAAAATAGTTACATATATACAATGGACCAAATACGGTCTAAGTGTGTCTTTTTGGCAGCCACCTTAACCTACATATATACAAAAAACCACAAAATAAAAAACAAAACAAAAACAAAATTAAGCCACTCATTGTTGCTAGAGACGAAAAAAAAAACAATAAATTCGTTTTCCTTGCAAACAATGTTACCTTCTTAACTTAACTAATTAATTTGAGACATAAAACTACAACACAACTGCTACATATTTCTAAAATCCCCAATAGATACTACTTATATGTGCTTATATCAATGAATGAATGCATGTAGATACATACATATCAATATATGTATGTTGAATCACCCATTCTATAATAATATATCACCAGATATCATCATATTTAATAATAAATAGTTTGTCATATTTAAAACTAATGACTTTATAACTTATATACACTTTTTATTTTCTTTTAATCTGTTGCTGTTTATTGTGGTTATACTGATGCTGTTGGTTCCTGCCATACAACTATACAAGTTAATTTTGATGCTAAAAATATGCTTTTTTTCTAATAATTTTTCTTCTTGTCATGACCAGACCAGAAATAGTTTAACAGCTTTTTTTTTTAATTGTTTCCAAGTGTTATATGTATGTCTAATCTGTATATACAGTATGTATGTAGGTATGTATATAAAAATGTGAAAGGATAAGAATATTATTAGATGTTGATATACATATATAGAATATTTGAAACAACAAACAAAAAAGAACATCACTATAACAAAAAACTAAAACTATTATAAATTATTATTATATTAATATAAAAAGTCCTTTAAGAACAATAATTTCTAATGTACATACATATATGTACATATGTATGATGTATGAATATCCATTTATATGACTACGATATATAATAAGGTTATGTTTGCACATATCTGTATATTTCTTTTTATCCAATTATTAATTTATTAATGGTTTTTTTTTAAATATATTTCTAAGTGGAAAATATTGTTTTAATATAGAATGGTATTATAAAATTGTATTTAGGATTATACGATATTTATTACACAGTAGATAAATGACGCAAAAGTGAAATTTTAATATTACGATAAAGACAAATTTTAATTAAAAAAAAAAGTGGGTGTTACATTTTATTGCTGCTCCATTTTTATTTTTTATATTCGACATTTTGGACCGAATATGTAGAATACAAAATACAAAAAAATTTATTTAATATACCGTACAATCCTGTATATGTTTTTACAAGTTTTTTTTTTTTAGAACGAAAAAGTAAATTTTTTATTGAAATTTGGGAACTTTTATAGGTGAGGGTAGGTGGGAATCTCGAAAGACACCAGCGAGATCAACGCGCGAATTCTCTATGGTAGTGTTGGACTTTAACCAACTAAACACCATCTCCCATTTAAACCAAATATTAGATTAAACAAACCAAACATTATGATGGTACAATATAATGTTTGGTTTGGGGTTTGAGAAAATAGGAATAAAGGAATATGAATAAAATAAATATGTGCGCGTATAATGTGCAAAATTAATTAAATCAATCTAGTTTTTAATAATTAAAATTAATTTTAGTTATCTCATTTTCACTTTTAGTATTGGGTAATAAAATTTTTATTTTAAATGTTTTTAAATATATATAATTTTAGTATCTGTATGTACATACATATTAAATTTATATAATTATATTAGTTGTTTGCGGTAATTGATAATATGTTTCTATTAGAAATCCTAGTTGGATAATTATATATCATTATAGTTCTGGTTTTAATAAAATATTATGGTAATTTTTTATATGTATAAGATACAAAAACAAAATTAAGGAAAATAAATTGAACTATAATGAATAATGATAATAATAATATAAAATAAATAAACATAATTTTAACTAAATATAACAGTTATGTGACATGAATTTTAATAATATTTATATTAAATATGTTCCGTATTCTTTCATTTTAATTAATTTGAATTATTTTGTTTCATATTGTTATTTTTTTTTTGTAGCAATAAAAGACAGATATACATATATTGGCATAAAATTTTAAAAATCTTATTAATACAAAATAATTACATTTTCAAATATTGTGACATGAGTGAATAAATAAATTTATTACTATAATAATAATATAATTTTGTTTTACTAATTAGATGAAAAATAAATTTTCTTTTTGTTTTTATTTTTTATTTTTTTATTTTGATTATGGTAAACCTTTGAAATTGATTATGTTTGTTAATTAGTATTAGTCCATTATTAAATAGTTTGCTAATTTAATATTTCAGTATAACAAAGAAAAATAAAATAAAAAGTGCTTCTTATATTTTAAAAATAAAAACAAAACCAACGTTTGTTTGACTATCACCCTTACGTGGAAGTTGAGAAACTAGGGGCGGTACAACATGTAGTTTGTTCTAATTGATAATCCTCTACAATGGTAGAAACATGTGTACTACAACAGCGTAAAAAGTATACCGTTCATCGATGTGATATGCAGATAGAACATCAGACTAGAGAAAACAACTGCGAAAATGTTAGTAAACGATCACCATAACTGATTATGGTGTCTAACTCATTAATCAACAGACGCGACATACTACTAACCTAAGTTATATAAAGCGTACGTTTGTCCTTGTTGCATACTTCATTGCGATAAGGATTTAACATAAGACAGGCATGAACAAATTAGAGGATATAATTGCACTGGACAAGGTAGCATATATGTATAACATGTTTAATAAAGATTTCAAAAGCAACGTCACCATCCGTCAGAGTGGCATCATATGGTTACATAAATATTGGGAAACTTAACACCAACTCTGGTTGAAAAGGTTCTTTCACGTTTTGAAAGTACATTACGGACCTAGAGTCTACTGAATACTGTCGCGTTAATTCTGCCTTTATCAATAAAAAAAACAAAAAACGTCACCATTCGAAACAGAGCTAAAACATCAGGCAGGCTTACTCGTCCATGTAATCACTTGGAAATTTTAACCAGTAAATTTCAAAAACATATGAAAAGCCTCATACTTTCGGTCACTAGAATCTTCAATGCGCTTCTATTACACATAAGGAGCACAGCAGAAATTAAACAATTCAAAAAAAAAGAGTTCTAAAATTCATCCGATTTCATCAAAACGATGAAACGACTAATCAATGTCATATCACTATAATATTGTATAAAATTTAATTGTTACTTAAGCATCTCAACAGCATGAACCTATCTCAATAGCAGGACCCTATTGTACCAAGCACTTATTACTAATGAAAAAACCAAATAATCATTTTTCTTGATAAGTTATTGTGTCACTAAACCAATTTTTCATAATAACTTCTGATAAAATTAACATTGTGTAATTTTGATCATTACTAATTTATTGGTGTAATAGGGCCCAGTTATTGAAATCGATAGATGAAGCATTATTAATATTGTTTTATCTACCAATATTATTTCGTATATATAACTTGAATTGACAAAACCCTTTTCATTAATCACAGTTCTGTTTTAAATTTCGATTATTAATCTTAATAATCGAAATAAATAAATTTAATGAAATTCATATAAGTTCAATCAACTTGTTAAACGTGTTCTTTATTTAAAATTCTAATATCTTAAAAAGTGAATAACATTTTAATTACTTTAATTATACAAAATAATTTAAGTCTCACGATGTCGTTATAATTATTTGAACGCACGATTATTTTGTAATTTTTGTTATACAAAATTGTTTTGTTGTTTTCTTTTTTCTTTATTCTTTTAAGAATGTTTTATTGATAGATTCTGATATTGGAAGGATTAAAGAATGAAGGTGTGATTCATCTATTTTTTATTATTTTTTTTTTTTTTGCCATTTTTATTTTTATTACTTTATTTACTACTCGACTTTGATTAATTTAAAACTATAATTTAAAATATTGATTTTGGATAAAAATTTTCTTTTTAATTTATTGTTGTCAGACAAAAACTTTTTTCTTTTCTTTGTGTCTAAGATTGTTTTTATGAATGTGCTTTGATAATAAAACTAAGTATTACTATACAAAATAAACTTTATAAAAATAACGGTAAATTATTGCAAATTTAACTTTTTGTTTCTTCTAATTACAAAACTAACTTTTTATATACTATATAGGTACTATATAAGAAAATAACAGTAAAACTTATAGACATGACATTTATACTATATGTATTTGTATTTAGGACCAAAGAAATGTCAATTAAAAAGTTAATTAGATAGTTAGTTAATTACATATAAGTATTTCATTTTGTATAATTTCGATAAGGGGAAACAAAAAAAATAAAAAAAAATATCAAAATGATTTTATCAAAAAAGAAAAGCAAAAAAACAGTTTTGTTTTTTATTTATTTTTTATCTGTATTTATTTTTATTATTGTTGCAAATATTGATTATAATAGTAATGATAATGATACCGATTAGTGATTATTAATTACATACATATATTAATAATAATAATGATTATAAATAATATAAAACATTGATGATGGTATTGATAATGATGAAACGTGATAGAAAATTGTGTGAGAATTATCATTAAAAATGAATTGAAAAAAAAAAAAAAAACTTGTTGACATAAAAAATTACAACCTTTTCTATACTAATATAAAAATCTTAATAAATAATTTAATAGAGGTGGCGGTGGCGGTAAGTGTTAAGTGGTGGTGATACACTTGTAGATTGTCATAGTTGTCGTCACTATGAAATTATATTTATTTATTTTGGTTTTTATATTTTATTCCTTAATAATTACATTTATAATATTATTCATTTTGTTTTTTTTTTCTTTAGGTTTAATATTAATATTAAAGTGAATAAAAGTGTTGTATATAATTTATTATAAAACCGAAAAAAAAAACAATAAAATAAACAGGATCGGATCAAGGAAAATGTGAAGGAAAATTTAATTCAAATTTTTAATTTTCGTGTTTATTTGTTTAATTATTATTTGTTATGTTATATTTTGACAATTCAAATTTGATTGACGGAAGTTCTTAAGGATTTTCCAATGTTCAAAGATTTTATTTAATATTAATTATAAAATTTGTCTTGTTCAGAAAAAATGATATTAAAGCACGTTAGTACAACCTGGTTTGCTTAAATAATAAATAGAAATGACATATATCTTGAGAACATTTATTCAATGTTCAATGACTTAACTGTTCTGACTTAACGCAGTTTCGGTGGCAAGCGAATTAATAAAAAAATATAACTAGCTATAACAAATCATTTTGATCAAAAAAATAACTTAAACACTTTATATAATATTATTTTTGGAATTACAAAGGATAAACGTAGATGCCAGCGCTGAATATATATCAATGAATAACATTTTTTTTTTTATATTTTCACGCAATCACAATTATACATTTTATACAATAAAAACACAAAATAAAAACCAACAACAAAGAAATAAAAATGAAAAGTAGACAGGTGGGAAAACTTGCATGTGATTTAAGGTGTGTTACAATTCATTTTAGTATTTATCATAATCCTTAAAATACTTTCATATTAAGTAGATATATATATATGTTAAAAATATAGCTTAAGTGGTTATATATATGTATATTTTAATATGTACTTATAAAGGGTAAATAACAATATATATATATATATAAAAAATATATATGTATATATATAATGTGTGATGAAAATGATATGTTAAAATCATGATATCGTGATTAAACATTTATTTTAATATTCATATTTTTTTTTTTTTTTTATGTATTGCTATTTGTTATTTAGTAGGTGATTATTAAAAAATGAATATACATACATATATAACATTTAATTAAATATATAGTTAAATAACTATTATGTATCTGTCATAAAAGAGTTGACAGGTGATAAATAATAATAGGTGATATATTACAGAAGTATAGACTACATAAATAATATACAAAATTTTGTATAAAAATATAAATTTTTAATTAAAGTTGATTATTTTGAACATTTTAATTATTATTATCAATATTTCATTATTCATTATTCTTTTTTTTTTTTTTTTTTTAATTTTCGTTTAAATTTATTGATGATCTAATAAATCTGTATATTTACCTATACCTATACATACACAGGCAAATAATTATTTAAAAATAGGGTAACCGATATAGTAACTATTAAAAGTGGAATATATGACAACCTTTATCATCTAACTTTCTCTTATTTGAATAGATTGTACTTTATTTTTGTTTTTTTGAGGGTAGATCGGAATCAATAAAATATATTACAGAGGAGTGGAATAAGTATGAGTCCTCTATGAGTTTATGGGACTTTAATACACTAAACGTCAACTCTCTTTTTATATTAAACGATAGAGGCTATATAACCCTATAAGAAAGTTAAATTTAATTTATGTACTTTATATAACTTTTTGCTATGAGCTAATAAACAATCGAAGGAAATTTTTTCAATACATTTATGACAAAAAAATTAGATACAAAAATATGTTTAAACTTCTTAAATTTTCTTTCTTCACGCTCCAGCAGAAAAGCTTTTGTTCATTATAATAAATAATTTATGAAGAATAGAGAAATAATTGAAAGTAAGGAAACAGTTAGAGAGTTGACATTGTACAATTTCCAAATAAATTTCATATAAAACTGTATAACAATTTAAAGGAAAAAAAAAAGGATATTTTAACAAAATTCAGTTCAGAATTATGAAAGACAATTAATAATAATTAATATTATATTTATTTAATTTTCTTTTGTTTCAATAAAAAAGATGTATTTATTAAAAATTAGCGCACTTAATATTATAATATTAACTTTGTGATTTTATTCAATTGTGAATTTATATTTTATACCTTATTGTATGAATTTATAAAAAAACCAGTTAAGTTCTTAGTTCTTCGTTCGTTCTGAGTTCTTAAATTATTTTTTTTTAAATCCATCCTTTTTTTGACATTTATGAAAATTTTCCATTACTTTGATCGGCCTAAAACTGTCATTGTTTGTGTCGAACAAGCGATGCAACAAACTATGTATTAAATTTTAAAACTCAATAACATTGTTGGTTTTCTTTTTCAAGTATGGTATATGCATTTTGTTATCCTTTTTGAATAGATTATTGTTTTATTTAAAGTTTTTCATTCTTTAATTCGTTAAAGTTTGTTTAATTTTATATTGAGCATTTTAAAAAATAATAATATTTTGTTAAAAAAATTGAAAAAAAATTTTTCAACATTCTTAAGGAGGATAATTAAAATTTTATTTTAAATTTTGATGTCAATATTATGAAATTTTGAAAAAGAATGTACATATATACAAAATTAATTCGATCAGATGCAATTATTCAAAAAAATAATGTTTTTTTATTAAATCTAAATAAATATTTTTCCATGTACAACTTATTTTTCTAAATAAAACTTTTCAAAATAAATTACGATTAATAATTTTGCTAAAGTGTAAATTTATTTTTGAAATTGTAAAAAAAAAAAAAACATGTCAGACAATAATTTTTTTCTTTATTTTTGTTTTGTTATTGTTTAATTATATTTAATTAAGTATCATGTACATTTTGAATGAAACAAATTATAAAAACAGGAAAAAAATAATTAAATTTGTTATAAGAATGCAGTAGATGAAAAATGTTAAAATTTTAAATTTGGAAAATTAATTCAAATTTAAGTTAATAACTTGAGATTATCCTACTCATCCTTGAGTACTTTGGTACATTTTATGTTCTAGTATTGCTAATGATCTAGTATCTTGGCACATTTCTATTCTTGAGTATTGCAAATGATCTAGCAATACTCAAGAGTAGAAATCTCATTATTGCAATCGGGTCTTCTATAAAACATATATTTTTTAGGAGTTGTCGAGATAAATTAAAGTATTTGCTAGGGGTTCGGTCTGAAATATATTAATTATATATTATTGTTAAAACTTTTTAAGCCGAAAAGAATGCTAATATATTAAGCATAATTTATAAGCTAGATTAGATTTGATATTTTCTATATGTTTTTGTCTATATATGAAAACAATATAAATATATATATAACAAATACAGAAATTTAAATTAAAATATTTTTTCAATTTGCAGCAAATTAATTTTCATCAACATTTTATTGTAAAAACACCACAATTTTGTTTTATTTTAACACAAATTTTCTTTTAAAATTTATTTGAATTTTTTTTTTTTTCGAGATATAATTCTTTTCATTCTTGCATTAAATATAAAATTATTTATTTTTTATTTTTGTTATTTAAATATTTAAATTAATGGTAATGAATTTAACAACAATTAACAAAATGATATATACATAAAATGTATTAAGTATATACAATATAAATTGCAGGATGTCCACTATTTAAAAAAAAATATATTTTAATATAAAACAATTAAACCTTTTCTATTTTGAAAAAAATCTATTTTGAAAAATTTTATCTTCAAAAATTATTCAATCATTTAAATGTTGTTAGTTACCAATTAAGATTTTAGTTAACTCAAAAGAAGAATTAAAGTCAGTATAGTTTTAAGATCAATAATAATATTTAACTCTCTTATTTAAAAATCTGTATTAGTTTATCTTCAAGCAAGGAAAGCATATTTTTTGCGTTCAGTTGGAAGAGATTAAAGATTCAAGATAGTCTTCAAGTTATGGATATACATATATAAGTAACTAGAAATAATGTCGAATCGAATTTATTTCCGTTTCGATGCGGAATTTTCGAATCGCGAATTTTGAGAATTTGATCTTTTTACTGTTTTGAAAAGGAAATAAAGTCGAATGCCGATTCATTTTTTTTCTATATTCTCGACAGCTATATTCTCGACTCTATATTCTCTATTTGTCAATATCAAAAGATAAAACGAAATTTTCGAAAACGGAAATAATGCCGATTCGACATTATTTCTTTTTAAAACCGTATAATAAGGCCTAAATCTAAAAATTCCCGATTTCGACTTTATTTCTTAGTGCATTATTTTTGGTCACCGATATATATATATATATATGATTGCAATGAATTACATTTTCTAGTTATTATAGGTAATAACTATATACGACTTTTAGTTAACGCTATAAATAGCATTTAAAATTTACTTCTTTCTACTTTTAATGTCATAAACCTAAGCAACAACGGTTTATTGAATTATCTAAGACTTCCATTTTTTAATATTATTGCTGTACCCAAAATAAATGTTGTATTGTTATGAATTGTATGAATTGTTATTGTATGTATGATTATGAAAAAATGAACTATTTTTTGGAAAAAAGAGTTCCAAATTTTTTTGCAGATATTAGTAAAAAATAAATATTAAATAAATAAAATATCAAAGTTTAGTTACAAAATCAGTGTTTCAATAACATGGAGGGAATATGAAACTCGCGAACATTATTGGAATATTGTTTTATTTCCGTATATACATATATAAAAATATATACATATATATATATATTTTTGTTTCTGATATTTTAATTATTTTTATTGTTCTAAAGTATTATTATGATGTATTACTCTTGAGGCAACCTGTACATAGTAAAAAATATAAATTCATTAAAGTGATGTGTCTAAAATTGAACACGATATTTACCATAAATAATTTTTTGTATAAAAATAAATCAATTTACATTTTAAAAATCAATGTAATACATTAATGTTTAATTAGATCTAGAATAAGAACATGAAAAATATTCGTTTTAGTTTTTTTTTTCCTTTTTATTTTCAAAATCTTAATTCATCGTTAAATATAAATAAAAACAGTATTTAAGTAAAACAAATAAAAATAAAAACAAAAATTATTTCTTAAAAATAAATTTTATATTATTTAGTTTCAGTTAATTTACAAAAAAAAAAGCAAAAATGAAGCGTCTCGAAATCCCATTTCTTAAAATCCCAAAGTTACAATACTACAAAGTCTCAAAAATTTCAAAATCATACAATTCCCATTTAAAAAAAAACCCAAAATTACAAAATCCGAAATACAAACTCTCAAAATTGGAAATATTAAATGAAATTTTTTTTTGTTACCTAAGTAAAGTTAAAATTTGTGAAGTATCAGCGTTTCAATAAAATGTTTAGTGGTTTGGGGCAGTAGTCCTCATTTCCTTAAATACTTTTTTAATATGTAATTAGAAGGAATTTTGAAGTTGGTAACAAAATCTCAGTCATATGCTTTTTCCAGAATAATATATGATGCTCATATTTCGAATATAATATATTTTCTAGATGTTTTTTGTTCAAGTTTTTTTTTTTTGTAAATTTCAATGTTGAGAATTACGATTTTCTCGAGAATACGATTTTGCTTTTTGGGATTTTCTAATTTGGAACTTTATATTTGAGAATTTTGTGCTTGAAATTTTAAGAAATAAAATATTGTTCCCAAGCCAAAAAAAAAAAAAACCAATACATACAACCATCAAATTTATTTATTGAATTTAAAATTAAATTTAATTGAATTGAAATAAAACTAAAGAAGGAATATAACTAATATTTTAGCATTGAAAATTCTTTACAAAATATTTACTGTCAAAAAATGATTGATATTTACGTTTGAATTCAATAATAATCAATCAAATTTAAATATATTATATGAATTTGGTATGAACCATTAATTTTAAAAATGGGCTGATAATAATATATTGTTTTCATTTATTAAAAAAAAAAAATACATATTTAATAAAAGAAATGGTTTTTATTAAAAAAATTAATTTTAAAAATATTATATTAATTATTAATTAATTATTTTCAAACTAGGAAGACCATCATTTAAAAACTTCAAAGGATGAACCTCATTCATATAATGTTTATAAAGAAAAAAACTTTCAATTTCTGAAATTCTATTATTTGATTCAATCCGTTTTTATTACAAATTTACAAATTTAATCTGTGATATATATGAGCACAATTTAAAATTTTTGATTGTTTTATAACTTGCTCACAAAACTACGAAATAAAATTTAGATAGGCATAGTAGAAACAAATTTATGCGCCGGATATGGGCAAGAGGCAGAAACAATACTTTACCTTCTGCATCAATGTCTGAACTTGAGTTTATAAAGTCGAAGAATCTTGGGAGAAGAACACTTGGAAAGCTTCTATCAAGGGAGAATGCTCAATCATGAAGACATAATACTTTTCGTGAAGGGTACAGATTGGCTCGATGAGACGCTGTAGGAGGCGAGCGGACTATTCAGCAGAGGAGTACAACCGGTCGCAGCAACATTAAGTATATTATTTAGTACAAAATCAACTCAAATGTCAAGTTTCTACAATAGTTTTTACCCTTTATAAAAAAAAAAAAGGGTTATGAAAAAATTTAAATAATCAATACAAAATTTCAAATTGCAGGAATTTAACTTCGAAGTGATTTTGAGAAAATCCAGCACCAATTTAGATTTTATTTGACAGAAATATCTTTGAAAAATGTATGGGAAATGTACACATCTAATTTTCGAAATTCACTTTAATTCTCGAAATGTTTGTGAACGTACTATTAAATATTTTTGATTAATATTTTGATTAAAAACAGATTGAAAGTTTAATTTTGTATACAATATTTTTTTTTTGTTTACCAAAAAAATTAATCTTTACAATTTCTTGAAAACGAAATAAGGATCTGTTCAATTAAACGAAAAACCGAAACATAAAAACATGAAAGATCTAATCAATTATTTTGAAAATAAAAAAAAAAAATTTTGAAATAAAAATCTAGAACTAAAAAAAAAAAATAGAATATTTAAAAAAAAAAAAAATTTAAAATAAAATAAAAAAAATTAGAAATTTATATAACGAAATAATATTAGGTTTGAAATGACTTCACGAAGTGTACAAATTGTGATGTTAGGAATTAATTGATCAGATATGATCAGATATATATAATTATAAATAAAAGTTTTATTATAATCTATATATATGTAATATAAACTTAAATTAATTTGTTTGAAATTAGTTCATATAGGTATGTAATAAATAAATCTAGTTCATTTAAAATAATTCTTTTAAATCTGTTTTACATCTGTTTTATTGTATATATATATAGATAATTTATTTATTTTAAAATGTTTTCTACATTAAAACATTTTATTTATATAGAATGCATTCTGCATGAAATATCAACCTTATATAAAAACTTATAATAATAAAATTAAAAAAATAAAAATATGTTCTTTAATTTCACGTTAATATTTTAGATATCTATACTATCTATATCTTGAGATTTTTTGCATCATCATAAATAAATAAAATTTATTACATTGTTAACACTCCATAAAAAAAAAATATGAAAATATCTTTTAATTTTATTTAAAATTATATAAAAATTTAAGTACGTGTAAAATAAAATCACAAATAAAAAAAAAATGTTTTTTTTAAGTGTAGGCAGAAATTTTATTTCCGAAGAAATAGATAATAAAAAAATTAATTAATAATTTTTGATTTTATACCATATACCATTCACTCATTTAAAAAAATTTATTTATTTTTTTCGTCTAATTTTTAAAGATCACATATTAAGATCTGTATAAAATAGAATGATTGTCATAAAATATAGAAATATTTTAAAAATCTTTTATTTAATTTTATGTAATTACTATGTAATAATTTGTTATGTATAAAATTATATATAATACGGAATTAAAAATGCATTAAGATTTTAATAACTCTATGGAATTAATGGAATCCTCTTATTATTCTTTTCATTTTACTTTTGAAACCTTCTAATAATAATATTAATAAAAAAAGAAAAACAAAGTAAAAAATTTATATAAAAGCAATTAATCATCATAATGACTACAATTAAAAAACACATTATATCCACAAATTGAATATATGGATTTATGTTATCATGTATTTAATATAATCAATTAAAATAATATTATATGATTAAAATTTAAATAATTAATAGTATAAAATACTTATAGCATTAGATTTACAGGATCTGACATATTTAATTTTAGATTTTTATGCTAAATATAAGAAAATAAAAAGAATCAAACTCCTAAAATAAAACTGCTTATCATTTTTTATGGTAACCACTCCTCTAACAACTCTTACCACTCCTAAATTAAAATTGCTGAGTATTTTTTAAAGATGAAACTGTTGGTGGATAATCATGTATATGTATATCAATTCTTAATAAATAAATTAACTTATTTATTAAAAATGTGTAAAACCCATTTAATAGTGGTTCTATTTAGTTTTTTTTTTATTATTTTTATATTTTTTATCTTCATTATTACCATACTACCTTATTATGCTAGTTCTAGTGTTAAACACTATTCAGGATCCATATAGTGCCCTTATTTTTTAAATTTTATAATTTAAATAAAACAATAGGCTTTAGTTTCCTTCATGTTTAGTATTCTTTAAATCGTTTAAGAGTCGACCTTTTATTTTTTTTTATGATTGATTTGTATATTTGAATTTGGTAAAATATAACATATTTTATATTAGGATACTTCACGTAAAAGTGCATCGAAGGAAAAAAATTTTACTTTACTTGAACGACGCAATGCAAAATATAATATGCAAAGTAAAAAATTACAGATGACAGAAATGTTAATTGGTTTAGACTAGAGAAATGTTTACTGGTATCTTGCCAGAAATATTGATTGGTATTTTTAAAAAATGTTAGTTTATTTGATACCTATCTGAATAAATATTTAGTTTTCATTTTAAAAAAAAAAATATAAGTTTTCAGTTTTCATTTTTGGAAAATAAATTATTTTTAAATATAAAAAATACCAAAAAAAGTTTTAAAAGCATTTTTATAGATTATTTAGTCGAATGGGCTATTTTTATTTGATGCACTGCCAATAAGTTACAAAATCGAACTTCAAATTAATTGTAAACCGTAAATAAATTCTAAAAACGAAAAAACAAATTAAATAATAAACTTCAAAAAAATTTTCTCGAGTTAATTTCCTAGAGCAAATAAAATATGCAATAGGGTAAAAAGTAGAGGATATTTTAGTCTCGGAAAAATATTTTATTATATTTTTTATACATAAAACAACAGTAATTTCTGTCAAAAATTGCCTCAAATCCTCCACTCCTCCGATGCAAGACTAGTTTGCACTTTTAAGTGAAGACCCCTATTATTTATTTTCATGAATAATTATTAATATGTCAAATTTTTGGAATCATTTTCAGTTGGTCGAAATTATTTTTAATTAAAATTATCTTAGTAAATACACCAAAGTATATTCTATTCGATTGTAATCATAAAGGTTAATAATATAATAAATTTTATTTTCAATTATTTTAATGTCGTTTTTCTTTTTCATTTTTATAATTTTATTTTAAATTTATTGTTATTTCTATATTTAAATTATCTCTTTTTAATTAATTTATCATTTCATTTTGGAAAAAACATACATGTATAACACATATGTATATAAAATTAAAAGAAAAAATTTTAAAAATTCATAAAGCTTTCATGAAAATATGATGAATGAATTGTTTTTAAGATGGATATTTAATATTTTATACTTTTAATACATTTGTTATTCTTATTATATTTATATTCTGGTTTATTATTTATATTTACACCTTAACTATAACACCCATTATATACATAATAGGTATGTATTCCATATTTTATGGTGAATATGAAATATAATATAATAAAAAAATCATCACATTTGTTTGTTATGTGCATAATATTATTTGTGAATGTAAATAACTTTATATACATATATATATATAAAGGTAAGATTATAAAAGATTTTTTTTTTTTTAATTTTTTTTGAAAAAAAAAAAAATACCTACACGTAGTGTAATATTTTTTGCAAGTTTATATAACATCAAAACAAAATGTATAACAGTTGTCCTTAAAATCTCATACCTTATAATATTTAAGTAACATGTATACAAGTATTAGACTAATACACATATGTATAATATGTATATATATAACAAATTAAATTTACTTTTATTTTGAAACTGTCTTGCAAAATAATGAAATGTCCGTAACACGCAAATTTAAACAAAATATGTATATACATTTACGTACACTATACGTATATACATTTTTCCTTTATTATAATAGTATGTAGTTCATTTTTATTTTATTTATTGTACCTTACTTTAAGAAGTTACATTACACCTCTTTTAACATTTTATTACACTGTTTTTTATTAGAAGAAGAAAAAAAAAATGTGTCAACCTTGATATCAAAATTTATTAATTTTTTTTTTTTAAGGAATTTTCATTTACTTTACGTATCTTTCTAAAAGAATGAACCTTTTAGTTAAAATTTAGTTAAATTTTAGTTAGTTTAATTTAGTTAGTTAATTAGTTTTAGTTAAAATTATTTTAGGCAAATTTTTGGTTTATAGTTTTATTTAATTACAGATTGCTTTTATATACAGATTTCCGTTATATATTATCTGTCAATTTGGCGGTTATAGTAGAAAAGAATGAAGTTAAGAATAAATAATTTCTTAGAACATTAAATTTTAAATTTTATTTGCTGCATACTTTTAGGTAAACAAACAATACTGTCTATATTTCGTTTCAGATAACTTGTCAACATATAAAAAAAAAATAAAATTTAAGAAAAAAAAAAAATTAAATTTAAATTATATTCATAGACGGAATTTTTTTTATTAAAATGCCCGATTGTCCTGATGACTAACGCATTCTACTTTCTTGTAATTTTTATAAGTAGTAATATAAAACCTATAATTAGATTTTAGTCCATGTTTTATCAATAGACATATATGCAATGTAAATGCATATATGTCTATTGATATGCATTTATATTGCATATATGTCAATATTTTCTTTTTTTTACTACTGTAAAGGAATTCGCAGAAAATAGTATAATATTGAAAATTATAAAACTAACAAAAGTGTACGATCCCGATGACTAACAGCAGCAGTTACTTTTCTCATTTAAGTTTTTGTTAGTAAAATACCGAAATATTAGTGAAATATTGCACTATAAAAGGGTTTTAAATATGCAAATATTTGCAGAATAGAGTTAATGATACCTAGGCTAAATTGATAAAAGAAAATTTCTAAATTTTTTTAAATGTCCCAATCACTAATATGGAATTCTCAATATCTAAATATTATGTATCTATTATTTAGACTAACAATGGTGTAAAGGGGAGTTTGTTGAATAATTACTTTCTCAGTCATTTTGCTTCTGAAAAAAAAACTTGCTACCTGTGCAGGATTTTAACTCATACTCCGTTGATTAATAAGACAAGTAAGTAATGTAGTAAGATAAAAAATATATTTTTATGTACTATACATAATATATTATATAAAGATTTTTACCCGGAAAAACAACTAATTAATAATAATAAAAAACAAATGGAAATATTTGATTTTTTTTTTTTTTTTTTGGTTTTGCCAATTTTATAAAAAAATAATAAAAACAAAAATACTGAAAAATACAAAGATAGGATTCAAAAGCACACCTTCGAATGAAAATTATTTATTGTGGTATAATCAGTAATGAATGAGTCTTCCAAAAATAAAATACTAATTATCTTTAGAATTGATGTTTTTAATTTTTTTCTTTTTGTTTTACTTTTTGTTCATACTTTTCTTCATACTGTATAGGTGGTATACATATAAACATTTCAAAAAGTTTTATTTTTATTCGTAAAAGAAAATAAATGAATTATTCGTGAATTAAACAAATGATAATTTAATGCATGTATAAAATAATATAGAGGTTTTTTTTGTTTTTCAGAGTACGTATTGTATTTAGTGTAGTAATTTTTTTTTATAAGAAAAACTGATTAGAATTTAAAATGAAGTATATTTATCCGTTGATTAATAATAGGAGATTAGTTTTAAGACGTAGATCGTAATTTTTTTTTTATAACTGTAAATAAATCGTTTTTAATGAGAACAAAGAAAAAAACTAAGGATTTATTTTAATTTTACTTTAAAACTGTGAAAATTTTGATGAAAGTTTACAAAATGCGCAAAATGAATGGTTCTTTTAATAGAGTTTAACGAAGCGAACTACTATATACACTCTATAGTAACAGTCAATATTATACTTTCAAAGAAAATTTTAATAGTGTCAAAAATTTAAAAATTTACTGAAAAAAACTTCTTGATGTTAAAAAAAATATTTTTTTAGAATAAAAAAAAAAAAATTTGGCATGCGTTGGATGTAAAAATAATCTTCATTGAATATAATATAAATACTTTTTTAGTGTTAAAAAAGATCTTAATGTAAACAATATAAAGTATATGTATATAAGTATGTTTTAAGATGAAAAAATATAAAAAAAATTATTTCTCACTTACCTTCTGCGATTCGGTGCAACCATTCTATTCATACCACTTGATGGTATTACGGAAATTGCACTATATTCTGGTGTTGTAAATTGTAATTTTTTTGTATTAGCGGCTCTTTTCATTTTCGGTGTTAAATTTAAACCAGTCTTAATTGATTTATTAATTGGTGTTAATTCAATATTATCGGAAGTAGCAAAACTTGTTGAGATTGCCATTGTTTATATAAGAAGACAAAAAAAAAAAATCGGTAAAAATATAAAGAATTAAAAGAATAAAATTTAAATTCTTTTAAGTCGCAAGATTGTTTTAAATGTCAATAATGAAGCAATTCTTTTTAGTTTTTATGATTTCTGATTGATTTTATAATTGAGTTTTTTTTATGTATTGCAGTTTTTTTTTTATATATTGAGAATGAAATTTTATTTATTTATTTTATGTATTTATGGTTTTAGGCCTTTTTCTTTAATTTTAACAATATTACATATATTTTTATTTCTTTTTTTAATATTTGATTAATTTAATTTTAATTTAATTTTTTTTTTAACAAATTTTTTATTTAAAAAAATAAAAATTAAAAAAAAATATTTTATTAACTAAGCGCACTTTAATTTTTTTTTTTTTATAAATGTTTTGTATATAAATCTTAACTTAATTTTTTTTTTTTATAAATTTTTGCTTTTATAATTTTTTGCTATTGTTATATTATGTTTTTTTTTTGTCTATTCTAGACTGTAAATTTCTCCTTCTCTAAATGATTTAATATTTTGTTGAGGTGAACCTTTACTTTTTATGCCTTGTGATTTAAAAATAAACAGAAAATACTGAAAGAAAAATGAATAAATAGCAATTTGTTAGATACATTTAAAAAAAAAAAATATATTCAATAAAAATTAGAGTGGTTCAAAAAAAAAAAAAATGTTGAAATAAAATATCAAATATGTATATATATAAAAGTTAAATTTTCTCTATGCGGTCGACAAAAAAAAGAAATATGGTTGAAATAAATAATGTTGAATTTCTATGTTCGAAAAAAAAATAAATAATTAGAAATATTTAGGAGGTTTTACTTTTGAATAGAGCATAGAATCAGGGTTTTAATAATTTTATTTATGGTGTAATTCTGGATGGATTCATGTAAAAAAAATTATATAGAGGGATTTTAAAATTACAGGGTTTCACAAAAAAAATAGATAAATAAAATAAATACAATGCAAATGGGATCATAAAAGAACTAACTAGTTTTTCCAAAAATATTAGAATATTAAAATTAGAATACAAAACCTAATTATTACATATATATACTAATAATAATAGCTGCTATAGTGACAGTGGGGTTGCCTTCAATTATTACCACATGCAGGAAATTGTTATATATACTACTGCATGTTGTAACCGTTGATGGTTGTCATCACTGATATCATCATCAGTAATAATAATAGGCGGATCAGTTCCCTTACAATTCCACTCTCTAAATCAATGTTTACGGATACTTGTCCCATCCCTACTCTTTACTCAATATACTGCGTTAGCAGTTATGGGTTTCATTTAAGAATCTGATACTATCAAGGGGGTATTTTTTGTCTTTGGAAGATTCTTACCTTCTTTAGGAAAAAAATAGTAATAATAAAATATAAAAGTAGCTAAAATTTTAAAGAAAACATTTTAATTCCACATTGTTTTTTTAACATTTCATTCGTTCATAAAAAACCTAAAGACAATTTTACAAGATTACTTTGATAAAATTTTATATTAATTTTAATTTTCTTTTATATGAAAAATTTTCAATTAATCCTATAATAAGATCAGTTAATATACTTGTAGTACATTTAAATCCTTACAATTATTTTTTTTAAACTATACGGTGAAACATTTAATTTGTGGACCACCTTAAAATTTAAAATCCTTTTAAAATTAATGTTTACCTTTTCAATCTTTTCAACTAAAAATTTTTAAATATTTATGTGATAAAACAATAAATACGTTTGTGATGTTTCTTAAGTTTTCTATGAAAAAAATAAAAAAACAAAATATTGTGTGTATAATGTGTTAGTGTGCTGTTAAAAAACTCCTTAGAAGCTTTATATTATGTATTAAGAATTCTGGTTTATTTATTGATCGGTCTTTTTTCTTAAAGAAAATTGAAAAAAAAAAAAAATTTAATGCTAAACATGGTTTTGGTTTTCGTCAATTCTTAATTTAGATCTTACATATTTTAGATTTAGAATACATATTTTCCAACTTTACTTTCAAAGTATAAATTTGTAAAAAATTTCTTTTAAATTGCACAAATTTAAATGACAAGAATTATTTTGTAGATATTTTTACTCTTAATCGTTCACTTTATTAACAAATTAATTGATTCAATGAGTTGCCTATAAAATGAAAGAACTTTAAATTAGTTGGGATAATCACATATTATATATATTTATATGAATAACCACATATATATTTAATTTCCAATGTTAATTTTGTATTTTATAAATTGTGTTTTTGTTTTCCTCTAAAATATATATTTAATATTAAGGACAGCCGTTTTTTGGGTATTTAATTATGATGACTAGGTTTTTTATGCTTTAAAAGTTTTGTTAGTTTTTTTTTTTCTTTTAATAAGAAATTATAAAACTGAAAACTGAAAATCAAATAGACGTTAGTTTTACCATTTTTTAATGTATATTATAAGTATGTCTGGTCACGCTTTTATTTTGTTCTTCTAAACAAAGAAATTATGTTAAAAAATTTAACATTTAACCTTGAAAAGGGAATTTTACTATTTTGTACTTTAGTTTTTCCATGTTTTTGGTTTTATTTTAGAGAATATATATAAAAATGCGTATTCACATACATATATATATATATATATATATATATATATATGAATAAGACTTGAATTTAAAAGTAACATTTTTCAATTATGACCTTTTAAATCATTATTTCAAACATTATAAATATTTTATCAATAAATATTCTTTTAAGGTTGTAATTAAAATATAGTATGTGTGTTAGTTTTAGTAAATTGGATCATTGAGTTTTATTAAGGTGAATCGGCCAATTACAAAATGAAAAAAACGTAAAAAAAGAAACTCTTATTAGGGTAACATAACACTAAGTATATATAGCCTATTTTATATTTCAAATTTTGAAGTTGTTTTAAATTTATTTTGCTCTATATGCATATGTATAAATTATTATTTTATACCTTACAATTTTCATGTATATACGATATATACATCTAAGGAATAAAAAAAAAAAAAATTAAGTGAAATAATCGCAAATATAAAATATATTTTTTTTCCATTGTCAAGAATTTACAAAAAAAAAAAAAAGAAAAGTTTTTAGTAAAGTTACTCTGAAGTTATAAAAGAAATGGAAGCTTAACAAAATTTATTAAATAAAGTAGACAGACATATAATATAAAAATATATATATATTTTATAAAAATTACATTTTACATATAAATATGATAAATTATTATACACAAATATATGAAAAAAAAAACTAAGAAACATTTTAACATTAATTTTTTCAAATGATAAAAAGATTTAATCAAAATATGGCTATGTACCTTTCAGATAAAATGATTATTTTTCATTTTTTAGAATAATAATTTTGGCTTTTAGAATAATTTTGACAATATTATTAGAATTTAAACTAATTATGTACATTTGATTTATTGTTAGATTGATAATGATAAAATATGTACGTATTTACAAAAAAAGACAACCCAGTGCTTACGCATGAAGTTATACTGAAGGCCACTGTAACATTTTTATATCGATAAAAAGATTTAACATGGAAAATTAAGATGTTCATGGAAACAGTAGAAAGAGTAGAGATATTATAAGTACATATATAATAAAGTATCCCTGAGAAAGACTATCTTTTTTTTAAGGTGATAGCTAAAAAACTTAACAAAAGTATTACAGAAGAATTGTATGATATGCTTTTGGATTATGATAAATTTTAAGCAACCAAAATCATCCTCTTTTAAAACCAAGCTTTAGCTGAGGAGCTAATACTAATGTACAGTTTTTTTTTTTTTTTTTCAGTTTTTATTATTAATTTAATACATGTTTAGAATACAAGATTCATAAAAAAAACTTAAAAACAAAAAATAGAATACAGTTTCTGTAATTTAAATTAATTACCCACTTGAAGTTCTTTAAAATATTATTTGAAATTAATTTTTGCTTTTCATAAATGTATTTCTGGTTAATGTTACGTTTTATAACGCAATTAAAATTAAGATTACATATGGATGTAAAAATTTAAAATATCAAAAATTATCCTTCCCTTATTTACTTCTTTTAAAATTAATTCTACAATTCTAACCTAAAGTAACCTAAAATTGTCCTAATCTAATCCTACAAAATTTAATTAAACCATCAAAATTGTGTTTTGATGATTTCAGAATTTTTAACCCTTCCGGAAATGTCCATGCTAAATTTTAAACTTTCATTAATTCTGTTTAAGCTGTTAATTATTATTTTATCGGTTACGCGTCTATTGAAATGATAAATGAGTGGCACTTTTTCATTGTTTTGTAATTATTCCTTTTTGTCCAAGAGAACCTCCACACACTCCATGTACAGTTCGGCTAATAGAATAAGGATGTTACGTAAAGAATTCTTGAAAAAAAGAGATTTAGAAAAATTACGATAGTGTATAGAATGGGTAAGAAAATTTATAGGATTAAGGATATTTATATATAAGATTTAGAGTGATATAAAGAAAAATATGATAATGATATTCTTAAACTTTACTGAGAACTTTTCCTAACGATCAACTTTTTTATTAGGTTTACTTTGTTTCGGTTTTTCTAACAAAAAAATTACTAAATTACATTAACTTTATTAGGAAATTTTGAAAATAAGAAATTATATATTTAAGTTTTAGATAAATATTAGATAATAATTAATTTTCGCATTTAAAAATTTCGTATAAAAATTTTTTTTTATTTAATGTAATATTAAAAAATTTTACAGCAAAAGAAAAAAAAAAAAAAACAGAAAATTTACATTCTTAATCACTTTTTCCTTTCTTCGCTATATACACTCTCTTTATTTGCTTTAAAGAAAAGAGCCCGTCTAATTATAGTTCAATGTTGATGGTGGCTGATAGCAATGAACTAAATATATATATATTTTTTTTGTATTTTGCTAAATAAAAACCGTCAAAGGGAAGAAACGAAATGAATAGCAAAATTTTAAAAATTTTATTATTAAGAAATTGTATACGTGTTCATTAATAAATTGCGTGAGGTTTTGCCTGTTTTTATATTGCAATTTTGCAATTACATTTGGTTTTTATTTTATTTATTTTGAAAAGGCAAAAAATATATATATTATATAGAAAGAAAACTGAAAAATATAAAAACTCTTTATTACAATGGCTTTTTAAACATATAAAAGCTTTAAAAAAAAATGTTTTTTTTCTTTTATTGCTTATAACCGCATGAAAATTGAAAATGTTCTGTATAAAAAAGTGTCAAGTTTTTGATCTCATGTTTATAATGCATATTATAAACATTTGAAGAAGGTAATCACAATTTAAAAAAAAAAAGAAAATCTTTTACGATAGTAAAAAAATTTGAAATTTATTATTTTCTTGTTAAGTAAAAATTCAAAATATTATTCTTTAAAATTTATTTTATATAATAAATATTTTCTAAATTAAAGGATTTTGATTTATGACAGTTCTTTAATGAAAAAAATTAAAAATTTCTCTTCTAAGAAATATTATTCAAAGTTTAGTTATATTTAAGGATTAAATTTTTCAACAAGAATATTTAATGACAACATATTTAATTTTTAGACTACAGAACAAATTATAAGAAATTTATTTTTTAAAGTACTAATTGAAATGACAGATATGTGTCGGAAAAAAATCCAACACACATTTTTAAATAAATAATTCTAAGTTAAAAGTTAAAAAAAAATTAAAAAATTTTTTTATTTTTATTATTTTTCAAAATTTTTTTGGCCTTATTACCTTTTACTAGTTTATCACTTGAAATTATTTGGATATTTCGACACAAAACACGTATCCATTATAGTATCCATAAGTATGCTTCTTAATAAACTTTTGTTTGGATTTTACCGATATTTTTCATCTAGTCGTTTTTTTGTGTTTTTAAGTTATTTTCGCGGGAATTTTTCATTGTAATTTTGTTTATTTTATATATTTATTTTAATGTATGTAAATAAATAAACTTACCGGGTTCACCACGTATTTATAAAAACCCAGCAATTGATTCGACGATGTAGCGACGTTTTGAAGAAGATTCTTCCTTCATTATCGATATATAAAAACACTGCAATTGATTCAACGATGTAGCCACGTTTCGAAGAAAATTATCGATAATGAAGAAAGAATCTTCTTCGAAACATCGCTACATCATCGAATCAATTGCGGTTTTTTTTATATATACGTAGTGAACCCGGTAAGTTTATATATTTACATTAAAATAAATAAAATAAAAAAAATTACAATAGTCTTTTTTAGCTCACAGAAGATTTTCTTAAATTTTCTTATAAGTAGTAAGACTTGTTCAAAATTAAAATTACGAATTGTTTAATCATCAATACTACTTGCTTACTGAAGAATTTCGGTAGTATTATAAAAAGAAATATTTGCTTAATTTTATAGTTTTTAAGTATAACGAACTTTAGCATTTAAATGAAAACTCAATATGAGGACTGTATTTCAGTTTAAAAAAAGACCGATGTCATTTCATCGAAATTTTTATAATTCTTATATTAATTTTTTCAAATTTTAAATTTTATAATTTTAAAAATTACATATACCCATTTTATTGCATTTTTCCTTTTAATATCAAAATGTTTAATTGGATAAACAAATAAAAGTGGTAATTCCTTTTATTAAATTAAAAAAAAAAATACTATTTATAAAACTAAAAATAAATTGAACATAATTAAATTCCTATTATAAATTTAAAAATTAATACAGAAATAAATTCCATTTGTAAATAAATTTTAAAGAAAAATTAATTATACAATGTAATACTTAGTGTAACTATTTAATTAATTATAATAGTAGAGCAGTAAAAAAAAATTGCGTAATTAGATAATTTGATGATTCAATAGTTATTAACAAAATTGTTTTATTTAAATTATTATTTATAGGATTGCGTTATTACATATACTGCAATGAAATTTATTCCCTAAGTATATAAGTTACTTTCCTGAAAGAGAACGTATGCATTTGGATCTCTTCAAAATTTACATTCAGTCACAAGGTTGTACAGCTACATAGACAGATTGAATATTCTCAATCCTTACCTCAAACTCTGTTTCGTATTTTGCTAGCTCGTCGTCGACTCATTTTCTGTAATATCCTTATGCCTTGGGACTTCTTCAAGTTGATAGTGTCATGTGCTGAGAATATTTTCAATACTTCTGGATAATCCAATACCACCATAGATTTGGTGCTAAAGATTTGATTGCCGCTTCACTATCAAAGGAAAATGCAATTCTATTAGCTGAAAGTCTTTTAACTAATGTAAAGTTAACAGCTATATAAATTTCCAAAACTTTTGCTTAGAAAACAATGCATTGTCAGCCAATTTCGTCGAAACATGACAGTTTACTTCCGCAGAGAAGATTCCAAGACCGTTTTTGAAACCTATTTTAGAGCCGTTTATGAAAATAGATATGTCGCTTATGTTAGCATACGAGGTGCCCCATTTAATCTTAATATAGCCTATAACTAATAAAGATTGAACCCTAAGTTCTAAACACAAGTTATATATATATTGGTTTCTATTATCAGAATTTCCAAATTGCTCGATATCTCAATATTAACTTTAATAATTTTTTGTAGAAAAAAAGGAAAATTTATAAAAATTTAAAAATATTTAAAAAATTACAAATTTAAACATTTTAATTTTATAATCAAAAAAAAAAAAAAAAACATTTAATATAAATTTATATAATGCAATTGCCTTAATTAACCACAGACAGGAGATTACAAGAGAAAAAAATGTTTAAAGCAATAAAATGGAATTTTTATATTTTTGCATCCCTTTTTATTAGAATTTTTCTTTCATCCTTTTTGCTGTACATTTTTATATGTATACATAATTATCAGAGTAAATTCGTTAAATAAATGTTTATAAAAATATTTGCACAAAAATATTTATAAAGTAGAAAATGGATTAAAAATAAAATTGAATGTCCTGTTTTATTTGCGTAGGTGAATAAATAAATATTGTATGTAATGTAATTATAATTTATTTTTAGATCTCTTTTCCAAGAATTTTATTATAATGATTATTATTATTGTTATTTAATCTTTTTTGTTTGTTTAATTTTTATTTTGGTGCAGAAAATTGATTTTAATTGCAGAAATTTTGAATAAAAAAATATTTTTGTCTTTTTTATTCATCTTAAAAAAGTTTTTCTTTCATACGAAAATTTTTGTCCATTCTTCATTATTTTTAATTTTTTTTTTTAGATTTTTTACAATGAAAATTTTTCCAAAATTATTTCATAACTTTTTACTTTGTTTTCTTTGCCTTTTTTATAGAAAGTTAAAACGTAAAAAATCTTAATTTTATATAATTTTAAATGTATATTTTTCAAAAATCTACTTTTAATAACTGTCCTATTATTATCCGCCTGCAGTTATGCAAAACAAAAAGTGCAACTAATTAACAATTAATTAAAACTCAAAAGGGGCTTCGGTAGCCTAATGGATAGACGTGTGGTGTATTATTCGAAGGAGTGTGGGTTTGATAACTGCACAGGTCGTAAGTGTTTTTTTCTTTATATACCCCCCTTACGGCCAAATATAATGTAAATATATAGTATATAATATAAACAAAATAAATAATATTAGTACATAATTTAATAATAGTATAAAAACCTATAATGACCTTAGTAGCCGATGGTTCAATAATATTGGATTATATTTATGTATGTAATATTAATATAAATAAAAAATAAATAAATAAATAAAACTCAAAATATGACAAGCCCATAATGGCCTTAACAGACGTGCGCTGTATTAATATTATTCTTATTTTTTATATAATATTAGAAAGTAAATAAATAAATAGATAAAAATTAGACGAGCCATGTGGTTAAGAACATGGTGTATATTAACCGCTATGTGGACCTTTAATTAATTCCTTTAATTGAAAGAAAAATTGCAGGAAAGTTAATTTTTCGTAACAAATCTTCCTTGCTACTTTTAGTGTTGAAGGAGGTATAAAATAAACTTTTGCAAAAGTTGCAAAATTTGTTGAAAAAATTTGTAATCTCTTAATAAAAAATTTGTTGGCCGTTGATTTGTTAATAAAAATTATTTTTGAAATGTAAAATGTGAACATAAAACTAGGAAGAAATTAGGTTCCGTCGGAATTTTGTTATTTATTATTAATAAGGATAAAATTAACCTATGTATCTATTTTAGAACAGCTTGTTTTAATAAAGACATTTAGTTATCGAACTTATTTTAATTTTTAAAAATATCTTCTTATAAAAATCAATAACTAATTTTGTAGATTTAAACTATTTTAAAAATTTATTATTTCTAGGTGGTTTTAAATCACAGATTTAAACATTTTAAGATATAAAATTTTTTCGACCTAACTATGAGAAAATAAAGGAAAATAAAAAATTTAAATTGGGAAAAAAAATTTGATTTCGTTAATTGGAGTTCAAAAGAGTTGAATATGTACAAAAGTATATGGAAAAGAGTTCAATTTCCTTTTTTACGTTAATAGGATTTTAATCATAAAAAATGACAAAAACTTTGGCATATAGAATTGATTTTTTTTAAAATATTGTGTTTATAAAACGAATGTTAAATAAATACTTAGAAAATGCAAAAGCGTAAATTTTACACAGATTTTATAATATTGATAATTTTTTTCAATATTTTATTTTTTTTAATTTTAAGTCTACTTAAAATTTTACTTTTTCTAATAAACCACAAAAGTAATTGTCAATTTCATCATTAAAAATGTTAAAAAAGCTAATAAGAATATAGTGATCGACAAAATTTCAACTATAGGTATGTTATTGTAATAGATATTCTTTTTTAAATTAGAAAATTAAATTAATTATATAAATTGTAACATAAATAAACATCTATAAATATCATTTTTCCATTATCATTTTGTGTTAGTATAATAAAAGCCTTGTTTCTAAAGAATAAATCTCGTTTTAAATAAAGGCACACTCATTACCGATTATAAAATACAAAATAAAAAGTTCATAAAAATAGTATATAAAAATTTAAAATCGGTATATATTTGGTTATATATACATATACATACATATATATATTATAAATGAGAAAAGATTGAAATAAGTATGAATGTTATTTAAAACCTATTGAAATTTAATATTAATATTAACAAAATATAACCAGTTTTAAACATCCGCATGAATATTAATTAACCTTATAGTCCTCAAAAGAAAATAATATTACAAATCAAATGTTTGAATGTCATATTAATTAACTGGTATTATATATATACAGATTTTAAATTAATTAAAATCTTAAAATAAAAATAATCACTTAAAATTTTCTAATACATATAGATTAAAGTCTATAAATTATGACTGATTGATAGTTCAGTTATAGTGATTCACTTAAGTTCACTTAAGAATAACAAGTATAAAATAACCAACTTCTAACAAAATAATATAAGGATTAGTATATACTTTCATAAAATAGAATTAAGATAAATTTAAAATGATTTCCTGACGGTACAAGACCCTAAATTTTACACAACTATTTATAACTGGGGCAAATAAAAAATAAATAAATAAATAAAGAATCACATAATGATTACTGATATGGTTGTTTAAAATTAAATATTAGATATATCTTTTCTTACTTTAAAGGAAAAATTATTTCCAATTTAAGTACAAGCATTTTCTTTTTAAATACACAGTTTCCTTTATAATTGCAAATACTTTTTTTTTTTTTTATTTTAGAGCAAATTTTAAGTTGAAAAAAATTATTGCTAACTGAACTTTATTAAAAGTTTTGTTTGATTACAAGTGTATTGATACAAATTTTATAAAAAAAAAAAACTTATACAAGATATGTACATTTTTTGTACAGCTTTTATGAACATTTTTTAAAGAAAAATACATAATTATGTACTTATAATAATGTTTGAAAGCAAATACATACACCTAAAACATAAAATTTGCAGTTAAAAAAGAAATACTTGCACTTAAAATTAATTATTATTTTAAATCTTAATAATTAATTTTAAATCAACACTTGTTTAAACAAAACCAATAAAACTTGAAATTTATTAAGCGCGAAATTTAAAATTAAATAAAACTTGAAACTTACGAAAATCTACAAAAAACATTAAAGAAAAAGTAAATAGCCCTGCTTAGTCACTTAAATTATTTGCAAATTTTTTTTAATTCATACGTTACTTTTTGAAATTTGAAACGGGTTTTTTGATAATACAAATTCTCTAATAAAATTCAAACATTTTTTAAATTGACAAAGACAATTATTTAAAAAAAATATTTAACATTAAAAACAATTGTGTAGTTAAAATGATTTTCGTAAGAAAAAATATATTTTTTTTTGTTCAGGAGCTCATTTTTTCCCATAAAAAGTGGGTTGGGATAATCTTAGAAGTATTAAGAAGAGCCGGGATGACATCGTATTCCATCCCGTCTCTCTTCGAGCACTGCTTTTAACAGATTAGATATAAAATAATGTTTAAAGTAAATGTAGATTGTATATGTGTGTATATAAAACTTTAAATTAATTAATTTATTTTATGTTTTTTTTTTTTTAGTATCTTTTTTAAATCTGATATTTTGATTTTAATTTTTAAAATTTTCTTTTGTTTTAAATAAAAAAAAAAAAAAGATTTTTCTACAAGTGCCTGCACTTTATCGAATTCCTTTTAAACTTAAAAAACAAAAAAAGAAAAATCTTATGAGTTCATATGAGAATTTTATTGACTTACCATGTACATACATATGTATATATATAATTGTATTTCTATAACAAATTAAGAATATTTCAAGCATTGGAGTTATATTATTCTGTTTTTTTTTTTTTGTTTGTTTTTCTATTTATTTATTTATAATGAGTTATATTTAATATTTTTTTATTAATATTAAAATAAAATCAATTTTTATTATATTTTATTTTAAATAAAATAAATACATTATTATCTATTTTCTATTTTTTTTTTGTTTTTATGTAATTTTCTTCAAAAATTGTATAATTTACAATGAATGAAACCACCGTAATAATACAAAAAAAAAAACAATAAAACAACAAAATATTTCTTATATGTATGTATGTATGTAATGTATAATAAATATATGAATTACTTATTATTATAAGCACGAGCCAAAATTCCCTATGGATTTATATTTGCACGTTGTTTTTTTTGGTTTTTGTTATTCTTTACTTTGTTACAGCCAAATACAACAACAATTTTTAGATGAATTAATAAGCAAAAAAAAAGAGGAAAAGAAGAAAAAATTTTTAATTTATCTGCAACACAATACAAATAATATTTTTTCTAGTTTTTTTTTTTTTTTTTTATTGTTTAAGATAACAAATATTTTTATCTGTCGGTATAGTAAGTATATACATATATTTGCTTTTTATATTAGTTTATCTGTTTTTTTTTTTTTTTTTGCTATTTTAAATGAAGTCCTTTTAATTTCTTTTTTTTTTTTTTTTATTTTAAATTTGAATTGTTGTTGTTGTTTTTGCTATTATTATAATGATTATTTTTTTGTTACTTATTTTTTATTGCTTTACTTTTTTTTAATAATAAACGCACAATTTTATCATTCATTTAATTACGATTCACTGTTTTTATTTCTTTTTAAAAATTTTAAGTGGTACTTCTTAGTTTACATTAAAAGTAATAAAAATAAAAATTAAAACAATTTTGTTTTTTTGTTTTTGTTTTGTTCTTTTTAATTTTTTTAGTTGTAACAATGTTTTCTTTTTAATTAATCTGATAAAGTTATCTTTTTTTTGTTTTGTATGTTTTCGGTAATTAAAGAAAAAAAAGCCGTTTCTTATTCTAATTTTTTTTTGCTTTGGGATGGTTTTTTTTTTTTTTTTTGTTTTTTTAATTCAATAAATCGTAAATTAAAAGTTCAGTTTAGTACACAGCATATATATGTATATAGTAAAGTTGTTGAGGAAAAAATAACACAACCAATAGGAAAGTGTAAATATGAAATGAAGGAAAAGGAAGAAGAAGAGTTGAGCTTTTTTGAAAAAAAAAAAAAGGCTAGAACAAAATTATCAAATTAAAGGTTATATTTTTTTTCTTTTTGCAAAAAAAAAAAAAATAAAATAAAATAAACAAATATACAGTTATATTTCGATTTATTTGTTATTGTTTTTCTTTAGTATTTTTTATTTTTGAAAAGATTTCCTTTTTAAATTATTGTTATATTTTTTGATTTTGTTTTTTCTACTTTTTCTAGTTTTTTTTTTTTTTTTTTTTGGTTATTTTTCCTCTCTAGATGTTTCGCTTTCAATTTTCAAATTATAACTAAAGGGTAATAATTTCTCTGTTACATATTTATATACTTGGTAGCAGAGCAAATAAATCCTGAAAATGTGAGAATATATAAAAGAAAAAAGAATAAAAAATATAAAACAAAAATAAAAACAATACGTTATATTGACAAGGAATAATAACAAAAACGTTAATAACAAACAACAAAATAATAAAGAAAAAGTTAATAGCGAAAAATGAAAACAAGGAAAAAAAAAAAACAAAATAAAAAAATAATGAAAATTACGAAAATAACATGAAAGAAGAATAAGTAAAAAATAAACTTTAAAAAAGATATTTTCTGTGTATTATAAGGGTTAGGAAAATAAAATTAATATTTTTTGGATTGATTTTTTTTTATTTATTTTCTTTTTTTTTATTTAAAACCTCGATTTACATTGCTGGTTAGGATCTAAGAATAAAAATTTCGATTATTTCGTTTATAATGAATTTTTTTTTTTAATTTTTTTTGTTTTTTTTTTATGAATGTATTATTTTATTTATTTTTATTTTTTATTTCACTTTCAAGTGCTAATAAATGAATATTACGTTTTTATTTAAATTTTCGTTTTGTTTATTTATTTTTTCTACTCTTATTTTCAGAAAGGAGAAAGTTGAAATAAATGACTATTCCTATGTTAAAATTTTTTTTCACTGGGTGTAATGTAAACCTTATTTTAAAAAAAATCTTCAATTCTTCAATAAAAACTTTTGCTAAAATTAAGAAAATAATTTTAAAATTACCAAAATTAACTATTTACAATTTTTTAATATAAATAAATTTGTATACCTATATATTATAATATTATAAACGTAAACGTTTCTTTCATACGTCGGAAAATATAAATATTTGAGTATATTAAAATAATAAACTGTATATGAATGTATAGGTAAATTTGTATTGCTCTTTCTAAAATCTGTATTTTTTTTTTTTTGTTTGCTAAATTTTATTTTATTTTTTTTTTTTTAGTTGAGTTTCAAACATTTTTGTTTTTGTTTTATACATCAAATGACTGCTAACCTTTTTTTTTTTTTCTAAATGAAAATATTTTCCTTTTGTACATATCATATCAAAAAATGTTCGCTCTCTCTATTTTGTATTTTATATCCTTGTATACAAATATATACAAATATATATGTATATATATTTACACTTTTGGATACCCAGATGTACATAAGTATATTTAATTCATATTCGCTTAAAGAAAACATCTTACAACAAATACCAAAAAAAAATAAAATAAAAATAACAGTAAAAATTAAAAATTTCACGATGGTAAAAAAAATTATCTGACCTATGATACTAAAAAAAAAGAGGACTTAATTCATTCATTAATCAAAACAAAAAAAAAAAAAAATAACTAAAAGAAAAACAGGAAAATATGGAAAAATAAAATGTTCGCTGCGCCTAGCTTTGCCTGTATTCTTCGTTTTTTTTTTTTTTTTTTGTTTTAAACATTATTATCTAATTAATTTTCATGTACTCGGTTTCGGTATTCGGATTTCTATATTGACAAGTATATATATATATAATATATATACATAAACATATCTATTTATTATAATACTATATAAATTTGTTTGGTTTTGTATTAGTATTGAACATACATGCAAGAGAAATATTACCTAAGAAGAGAAAATGATTTGCTGGGTTTTTATTTTGTTTTTCCTTTTTCATTGCCATGCTGCTGATAGCTGATAATGTGCCGCCTATTACAATATTTGTATTTAAGAAGAATAGGTATATAACTATATAACGCTTGACGTAAAAGCTTTCTTTGATTTTAGATAAAAAAAAAAAAACAAAACAAGAGAAAGAGAAAAATAAATGTAGTGAGAGAATGAGAAGAAGAATAAATGAATGATAACGGATAACAAAAAAAAAAGCTTTTATGCTAATGAATTGAATGCTGCATGAAAGAATTAAAAAAAAAAGAAAAAACAAAAAAGTACAGTACAAGAAAGAAAAACAAAGTGGAGAGAATAAACAAAGTGAATTTTAGAAAAAAACTAAGGGAAAACTAAATTTTACATTTTTAATTTAATACTTAAAATTTGAGTTTGAATAGAAATTTATAACGAAGCTACAAAATCAATTTAGTGGATTAAATTTATATAAATTCAATTTTTTACTTTATGAAATTAAGGCTATTTTGCATCATTCAATTTGATGCCTTGTTGCCATGAACAGCCTGAAATTTTATTTGTACATGTATATCAAAAATGGGCTTATGAGTTTTATCGATCAGTTGAATTTATTGAGAAACAAAAATTTAGTTTAACTTTTAATAATTGGTAATGAACCGTAAAAAGCCGAAAATTTAAAATAACGACATTAAAAGGCTTTCCTTATAAAAGTTATCTACTCAATTGTATGTTAAAAGATACCGGAACTGATGCTAAAATGAAATATTGTTTTGTTTTTTGCGATTTTAAGTTCTTAAAGACCTACAAAATGCTATTTTAGCATTTAATTAAAGGAAAATTAATTGAGGTATATTTATCTGGTACTAGTGATGGCACTTGATAATATCGTATATGGATGACTACGATTGTGAAGCTTCAAAGTGAGGATTTCTATGTTCTTACTTAGATGAAGTTGTTGGTAAGGATAAAAACTATACCATTATGAATTTTCGATAAGGGTTAGTATCACAAGACGGTATATTTCATTTGACTGCATTTAATTTTCAACTGTCAAATGAAATACAGTCAAATGATAATACAGTCAATGGCACTACAGGCAATACAGGCATATGATACACTCCCTAACTAGAAGTATGATTATAAAAATACAAAATAGCTTAGGGTATAAGAGTTTCTAAAATGTAGCAGGATGCTAAGAGCTTCCCTATTTGCTCAGAGCAATAATAAAAACTTAAACACATTTTTTTATAAACGTCTTATAATATTCATAAATTCAAAAATAAAAGAAAATATTTATAGGTATATTTTTTATTACATGGATTACTAAAAATATGAATGACATTTAAGAATGTTAAAAATAATTAAATTCATATTTATTATATTTAATTATATCATATAAATTACAAAATAAAATAAAAATTCATAATAAACGAAATATATGAATAAAACATGAAAATCGCCAATTCATTCAAATTTCTACTATTTAATTATTTTATTTATACATCTGGTTTATAATCTTTTATTTGATTTTTTATTTGATTGCATGTTAGTAGGTAAAAAGTTCCAAGGCATTTAATCATTTCAAAATAATTTTAATCAAAATCAAAGGAACAAATTATTAAGTATATATATACAAATTTGTTAAAATGATTTCATAAATTTGAAAGAAATTTAGTAATAATCCTAAAATATCACCAATTTAAATTTTTTTTTTGTTGTTTTTTATAAACACAAGCACACTTAAGTAGAAGTGGCTTAATTTTGTTAATTTATTCAAATTTTATACATATACGAAATATATTAATAATGTTAACTGCATGATTTGAAATTATTAATTAAAAAAAAAATAAGGATATTAAAGTAAATTCAAATTCAAAGTATGCATATAGTAATTCTTAATAACTATAGGATCTTATTTATGATTCTAACAGTTTTTTTTTTTTTTTTTTACGAGGGAGTTGGGAAGCATTAAAAGCGATCTAGGCAACTGCATGAAGTTCCTCTAAGGTAGTGTTGAACTTTAACCAACTAAACACCACCACCACCTTTTTAAACCAAACTTCAGGATGGGATCTTTAATACAAAATGTATAGTTTGGTTTTATGGATAAGGATGTAAGAAGGATTTTGGAGAAAATTAGGATTAGGAATTTTGAGATTAAGGTGGATGGGTATGAAAGGTTGGAGGGGATTTTTGAAGAAAGTTGCACCAAATATAAGTAAATTGTAATGTAGCATAGTGTATGTATTCTGAAGAGTTCATAAATCACTTTAATTTAATTCAATTCTAGATTCTTTTTTAATTCAATTTCAAGATTTCCTATACTTATATTAAACCTATTGCCCTATAAGCCCTATTGTACCAACCACTTATAACTAATAAAATATTGAAATAATCATTTTTTTTTTTTGATTAGTTTTTATTGCACCAAAATCATATTTGGTAATAATAAATAATTTGATTAGTAAAAAAACACTCACTTATCAAAAAAAAAAAACAGATTATTTGATTAGTGGTAAGTGTTTGGTGCAATAGGGCCCTAATATATGTAATTTTTAAATACTAAGAATTTTAATTCACTAAAACCAACTAATTCACAAAACCACGATTTTTAATAATGATAAATAATGATAAAAGATGTATAAAAAAAATGTCTTAATCGAATCAACTTAAATGATGGACTAATTATAATTCGCGATAGCAATAATAAACAATGGTACCTATATTACAATAGTATTATTTACAACTTTACTAGTTTTTTTTTTATTTGTTTTTTGTAAATTTGTCAAAAAAAATGATTTAGAATAGACTCCCGTGATTAAAACCTATAAATATACAAATTCTTATTAAATTCACATAGGTTATACGTTTTTTCTAAAAAAAAAATTAATATATTAACAATGAAAAATCAGGTGGTGTATAAAACCAAGTGCTTTATATGTGTAAATTTTCCTTTATTTTATAAAAAGTTTTTAAATTTTTTTCTTAAAAGTAAAATGCGGAAAATTTAATTTAGTTTCTTTTGAAAAATGAAAAGAAAACTTAATGTTAATTAGTTAAGAAAAACCTTTTGTGATAAAATGTAATATTTGTTCTAGATGCTCACAAATAGAAAATTTTCATTTTTTTAACACTCATAATTCTTGTAGGAGCCTCAGTGGCCTAATGGGTAAAAGCGTATAAGATACTCTGTAAACACTGAGGAAGTGTGCGTTCGAATCCCACTCACATCGTAAGAGTAATTCCCCCTACGGTCTGTACAGCCACGCCTGAAAAGGAAAGGCTGTGTAATTTCCTTGTTACATTTATGTGGCAGGGAAATGCACTAAAAAAAAATTCTTATATGAAGAGGAATTCAGAAATTTTTTTCTAAGAAAATTTATGCTATGTTAATATACATAGTGTTCAGCATAAGAATACAAATATTTCAGCAGTTTTCGGAGAATACAAATATTTCAGTTTGCGGAGACTAAAACTAAAAAAAAGGGGAGTCTATTATCAGTCCTTATCGAGATATTAGGACATTTATGTTTTTTTGCTTTACATTATTAATTAAATTACTAATGAGCCACATTTTCCACTAAAGTTAACTTACTCTTGCTTGAAAGGTTATTTTTCAAAATTTTTTCTACTGAAGGATTTATTATCCTTGAATATTTACTTTTTAAATTCGAGCTAAAACAGATACGAACATTTTATATTTTTTAAAATATTTTTTTTTAAGTACCTAAAAGATTTTCTTTCAAAAAATGCCCTATTCCCTATTTCCTTAAGCCCCAATATCTCGAAAACGAATAAAATTTTTTTCTAGTTTTAGTCTCAGGAATCAGATCCTGAAATATTTACACACTTTTATCTGGAACACCCTGTACCTGTTTATTAAATAATTTTAAAAGATAAAAGCTGCGAATTTGATTAATATATAACAAATATTTCACTTAAAGCATTTAGGACATATGGTGGAAAAGTTTTAGAAAATTACGGTTACATTAGGTTTATTTATTAGTTTTCAGAACAGATAAGAGCAGATCAGGTTAGAACAGAATAGAACAACAAACAAAAACCCAAAAAAAAAAAAAAAAGTTGTCGAAAACAGACCTGAAAAAAAAACTAGAACAGAACTAGAAACTAGAACAAAAGTGTAACTTAGAACAAGTTAGAACAACTTAATGAACACAAATCTAGAACACTTTCGAACAAAAGAAACACGTTTCTAAAACTAATAAACAGCAAAACTTTTTTGCTCTAGGTTATTCTAGGTAGAACTAGAGCTGAGACTAATAAACACGCCTATTATATAACGATAATTTTAAATACACACATACATATGAGTAAAATTTGAGTTATAACTATTGCTTTATAAGGTTTTTTTTTCGAATTATGTGGCTGACTAATAGCCCCACGATCGATTGAATTAAATAAAATGATTAATACATTATAAATGAATACATCCATTACTTCATCAAACGAAATAAAAATTTAAGACGAATTATAGCAAACAAGTCCATAGACACATATTGAAGTAAATAAGCACATTTTCTTCTTAAAAATGTGCTAAAGAGAATTTTTTAATGGTAAAAAGTACATTAAACAAATAAAAAATTTATTTTCACAAATTATAATTTTGATTTTTAATCAACAACAAAAAAAAAAAAACAATATTTTCTTAAGACCAATAATAAAAGCAAAAAAAAAAAAAAAACAAAAATATATTTTGAATATTGCGTTTAATTTTACGAAAACTCTAAAGGTAAATTTATGTTGTTAATTAATTTCTTGTATAATAGACTAAAAAATTAAATTTTTTAATTAAAGCCTAGTCGCGTTATAATGTTTGTTATAAAGTAAAATTCTTAAATTGTTTTTTACTGGCATGCCGTAAATTATAAAAAATTATATATAGTTAAAAAAGCTTTAATTATATCACATTTTTTTTTTTAATTATGTTTTTTATTTCAGCGACCTTTAATAAACACATTTAATGTTTTATCGGAATAATTCTATAATAAAAATTGAACAAAGATTTTTATATATCGATTTTTGGTTTGATTTTTTTTTTTTTTTTTTTTTCATTATAAAAATTAACTTTTTTAATGATAAAAATAATCCTTATATAAAGTTATCCTTGAATTTTTCGCATTATATTCGTATTAAATGTACAAAGAAAAATTATTTTAAACTGAAACACTTTTACTAATATTTTTTTTTTTTAATCTTTTCGATACTTACATTGAAAAATATTTACTTTGCATATTATTTATTTCAGTAGATAGTGGATCTATATAGATAGTGGAAAACTTTACATATATTAAGTATAGTTATGGTGTTATGATATTTTTAATAATAATTTTGTATAACAAATATTGTTACATAATAATATGATTGTTATTTTAACAAAAAAATAAAGGTTTCTGTTTTATAGTTCAAAAAAAAAAAAACGTTCTGAAGATGGTTAAGAAAATTAATATACATTATGTTGTATATAAAAAACAATGTTGCATATTTGTGTGGGTTGCAATAAATAAATTATATGGATAAATTCTTTATCTATTTTTACCGGCTTTCAATTCAATTTATATATTTCAACTCAAAGTCTTCAAGTCTTATATAACAAGAAAAAAAAAAAGAAGAAAATTCTTATCTTTTCTCAAGGATAATTTTATAAAAAGTTTATTCAATTTTTGTAAAATTGCGCATTATATGTAATATACATATACTCGTAATATATATATATTAATTCCTATCATATATCGTACGTAGGCATAATATACATATAGTTATTTCATATTTTTAAAATCATTTATACATAAATGCTTTTTCTTTTTTTATAAATGTATCTCTTATTTATTTTAACAATTTGTTCAAGAATAAAAATAGCAATCAGATACCACAAGAAAGAAAAAGTTAACATGTACGAAACTCTGGCAAGTGCATGGTTCACTATATCAACTCATAAAAATAATAAATTTTATTTAAACAAATAAATAACTAATTAATTCTTGTAATTAAGTCTCTAGATCAATTTTTTTTAACTTCGTATATTTTGGGTTAATGGGTGGATGTTTCTTTCAAACTGGTTTGGATGAGATTAATACTTTTTACAGTAATTTTAAATTTTTTGTAGATTTTTGTGTTACGCACCAATTTAGGTAAATTATAGTGATATGTACAGGTTAAAGTTCTTAATGTGTACATATCTCTGAATAATAATAGAGAATTTTCAGTTTTTTGACCTCTTACAGCTCTTAAACGGAGAGCGATACAAAAATATTTTCTAAAATGACCCATACTTGTTTTTAGCAAAGAGGATCAAACTCCTCTTAAAATTGCAAGTTTCTAACTTAAACCGTTTGGCAGATAAAAGGGGTCAAGAATTTTACAATAATTGAATTTCACATAACGGTAAATTAAGACACCGTATGGCAAAAGTATATATGTATTATATACATCAATTTGTAAAGCTAATAAAAGCAGTTAACGTATGGCGTTTTCAAATGGAAAATATACGTTATAGAACTTGTGTTATAACAATTTGAATATAGGGATTTTTTAAACTTTGCGGGGTTGTAGCTCCGTAACGGGTGGGGCTTTACAGAAAAAAAGTTGTTCCATAAAATTAAATTTTTTACGATATCTATTCGTATCTAAAATTTCATGGCTCTACTTCAAACAATGCAGAACTTTTGAAATATTTTTTTGATAAATATGAAGATCAAAAAGTTAGTTGTCGAGAGCTACCCGAAGTTTTGGTCGGAACTCAGCCAAAAAAATAGGGAACCTACAAATTGATCGAAAAATATTTTGTGTTAATTTCAAGACTCTATAGCTTTTCTAGAGTTATCGTTCTGATGAACGGACGGACAGACTAAGCTAAATCAACTATTTTTTCGATTTCGATCCGGTCAATTCCTTTGAGAATATCTAGCTTGCTTATTTGTGTTAGAAACGAAGGAGCAATTTTATTATACTATCGTACGGGTATAAAAATCAAAATATGTATGTTTTAAGAGTTCTCGAAATAATAGTCTAAAAAACATAGACAAAATTATTACATACCTTATTTTCCAAATAGCTATAAATGAAAAAACAAATATCCACATACATATGTACATAAATTCATTACGAGTACATTGTGTATACATATGTATGTATGTATGTCTGAATGCATATATTTTTCAATGGTTAAACCTATTTAAACATACATACCAACATACATACGTAATTTAGTATATGTTCATTTTTTCAACTAACAAATTGGCATTTTTTAGACACAATTTTGATCCAAAAAAATTAAAAATTGCAATCCATATGCGTACATGTACAATTTGTACATGTATATTAACGTATATAATGGTATGTATATATCTTTTATAAATTAAATAAAAATTTTAAAATTGTCAAATTTAAAATTTTCCAAAAACAAGAATGACATTTTTATTTGTTTACTTATTGAACAATAGGTGGCAGGTAACTTTTTAATAAGTTTTATTTTATAATGACATTTACAACGGGTTTTTGTTTTAGATAAAATATTAAATAATATTTTTAACGAAACTTGTTTCCCTAGTGGCAAATAGAAAAAGCAATTGGTTAAATGGAAAATAAATTTAAAACATGTAGGTAGTTAAAATTTAAAATTTCATTAATCTGTAATAGTTGGCAGTGAAAAATGATTTTTTGAGAATATTTCATTTTTATTCGTATCAGTTTTAGGGAAATTATATGTTCTTTCATATTATTTTCTTTTTTATTTTTATTTTTATTTTGATTGGATTTGAGAATTATATTTTTGCTTTTGAATAAATTAAAATGGAAACGGAAAATACTTACAGTACTAATGTTAGAATTGGTAATTGGTATGAAGCAATTTGTTTAGAAGAGGTTTGATAATGATTTTTAATTATGTACCACCTACCTATTAAGGATTAAATTTTGTTATTCAAATCAATTTTTTTTTTTGCTAGGATGAAGTATCAGAATTTTTGAAAAAACGTGCACAAAATCAATTAATTGTACAAAAGACGCGATTTTTAATGCAAAATTTTTATAAAGAGTTAGAATTATCTCCATATTCACCAACTGTACGATTTGGTTTATCATTACAAATTATTGCAGCACAAATGAGAATATGTAAAACAAAAATGTCTGATGAAATACGTCCAGCATTATCAATAATTATAAATGAAAAAATGATTAATAAAACACAAAATATTAGTGAAAAATGTGAATTAACAGTTGCACCATCAATACGACCATGTGCTCGTAATAGTTTTGTAATTGAAAGGTAATTTCAGTAATAAATTAGGTAAATTATAATAATTTTCTATCTATAAATATGTATATCTTTTATTAAAATAGTGGTGATGAATTTGATCGGAATAATGAAACATTAAAATATAATCAAGATTTTAGAATACGATGCCTTTTAGCTGAGGAACAACCGTTATATGTATTTAGTACACCAAAATCAGCTGATCTAACAACAATAATTCAAAACAGTTTTTTAACATTAAATCGTGGAGAAATAAATTTACCAGTTGGATTGATTTTAGGAAAGGTTACAAAATTTTATCGTTAAAGAAGTTTTGTATATATATGTACATATATAAATTAAATTTACATATTTGATAACAGACATACGGAGCGAATATAGAGTAGGTTGCCGTCGGATTCCCGAAATTGGCAACCATAACGTGTATGATGTCGTGAAATTTAAAAAGAATATTGTTTTAAATAATCCTTTCAACATTCAGTAATTTCCTATATTCTCCAATTTTTATTTCTATTTTCCCAATTTCCAACCAAAACAGTATATTGTTCCATAGGTTCCAACATGATGTTTGGTTTAAATACCTTCCTTTTAAAAGTTCAACACTATTAAAGAGAATTCGCGCTTTGATCTCATTGGTGGCTTTCGGGATTCTCATCTACCCTCAGAATTTATTGAGCTTTGGATCAGTTGCTTCAATATTTACATCCGTAAAGTGGGTTTTTGTTTCATTCTGTGGCAGTGCAAAATTTTTTTACTGCGTTTTTGTTTACTGCGTTAGACCTCAATTTCATTTATTAACATGTTTAGGTTTAGGTTTTAAAATATAGTATAGGAGGACGTTATTTATAAAATTTTAAATGATTACCATTTATTGCTAAATTAAGAACTTTTTAGAAAGTTAACTATTACAATTCCGGCATTCTGAGAAAGCGTTTTATCTTGTGCCCTACAATTTTCACAAAACTTATTTTAGAGTTCAACTATAACATAAAAATCTGTAGTTTCTATTTATAAATTTAAATATTGCATTTATAGAATACTGGAAAAGGATCAATAGTTCCAGAAGGATATACACGTTGGAGATGCGTTCATATTGATCCAAATAAACGTTTTGAAACTGAAGGCACACCTGTTCCTAGTAACACACCATTATTAATAAAACATGCACCAACAAATCGTAATTTAGCTGCTGAAAATATTATGATTTCAACTCTATTCGGTCCGGTATGTATTCTCCAATTTTTTTGATTTAGAATTTTTTTTAAAGTGTACATTTCAGGAATGTCTCATCTCTGCTCAAACTTATAAAAATATGCATGGTACAGAAGATTGGCAAAATATATGGATGTTAAATGTGGGACAAGTACAAAAAGATAATTAAAAAAAAAATCATTATTTATGCTTAAGAATTCTTTTTTTTTATTATTTCGCTAATAAATCAATCATTTTTTAGCGATATAAAAAACAATATGGTTTTTTTTTTTTTTTAATTAAACTCCAACGGTTTCTTTAATCCATGGTCTAAAACTACCAACGAAAGTATACATAGCAGGACGTCCTGCAGCACCACAACCAAAACCCCAACTTACAACGCCAATAAGCTTTTCATTAACTGTTAATGGACCACCAGAATCACCCTGACACGCACTAACTTGACCACTTGGATGTCCAGCACATATCATACGATCTGTGATACCAGGAATGTTTTGTGAATTACAATAATCACGACTCCATAACTGTATTTTAGCATATTTTAATTTACTTGGTAATTGTAAATTACTATCAATTGCACCCCAACCACTTAATATTGCAATTGTATCAGCATCAAAATTATCATTTGCATCAACCATTGGAATTGGTTTAATTACATTACTAATTGGTAATGATTGACTTAACTGAATTATTGAAATATCATAATCATTTGTTTGTGCAGAATATTGTGGATGATTAATAAATTTAGCTGGTTCAATTTTAATACCATCTGCTCCTTGAATATCATTTGTTCCAGCAATGACCATCATTGATTGTGGATATTGATTAATTGTACAATGAGCAGCAGTTAGAATAGCTCTTAAATAATAAAAAAAAATTTAAAAATTAGAGCTTAAATAGCATGTATTTAATACTTACGTTTCGGAAATAATAGCTCCACCACAATGATGTCGACCATTTAATTGTAATGCAACTTGATGTGGAAATTGACCTGCAGTAGCATAATTTCCGCCAATAACACGATTACTAGCTGCTTGAGTAAATAATAATGTTGAAAGTAAAGTTAATACGAATAGCATTTTTTTCACTGTAATTTTACTTTATTAGTATGTTACTTTTCTAAATTTGATATATCAATTCCAGGGTTAATTCCTTTTATACTAAAAAATTACATGAAATTTTACAATTAGTTTTGTTTTATCTAAAAGACATCCAGTAGCGAATTGTTACAAATGTAAATAAAAATTGCCAAAAATATGTTAATTAAAAAAAAAAAAGTTTTTTTTTATAGATAAGCGGTAAATGAACCGAATTAAACTGTTGAAGTTCATTTTTAATGTGGATTAAAAGTAGATAGCAATTTATTATTTCTATTTCTAACCACTACAGAAAAGATTTTGTCACTGAGAAATGGTTAAAGTTATCGAAAAACTTATCTCTATATAGAAAAAAATTTAAATATATTTAAAATCTTATAAAAATATTTCTAACTTTCCTGAAAATGATATTTTACTAATTTAAAAATTTATTTTTAAGTGAAGAGTCCCTGATATAATTCAATTAAATAATTTCTTTAACTAAAAAAATTATATTTTATTTATAGCAATATAATAAAACAAAATACAAAAAAAAAAAATTCCTTAGTTATTTAACCCCGTTGGACATAGAACGTTTTCTAAATTTTAATACGAAAAAATGTTTAAAGTAAAAGGGAAAATAAAAACATCTAAACATTTTAAAATCACTTTGAATTTTTCTATATGTCCAATTTTTCTCTACTTAGGGTTGTAAATACAACTAAAGCCAAGGTATTCGATAGTTAATGTACTAACTCTTAACGATACCCTCATGCGTAACAGTGTAAAATTATAAAATATAAAAGCAATTTATTTGTATGTAAGTCCAAATACATTGAAATATTTTGCTAACTACCCACTTTTAGTAACTTCTAATTTCTATTCTTCATTTTTCTACCCACTAATTTAAAAATCCATACCAAATTAAATATGGAATCCGTATTTACAAATTATGGCTAAAAATTAAAAAAAAAAAAAACAATAAGAAAGACTTCTCAATTGTAGTAATAGATATCGGTACTTTGAAATTTGATTTTATTAGTGTTTTTAGACTTGACTTGCATGAAGGAAACGCATCATCTAAATTACAACTCAAACTCTATTTCACACACTTCTTCTCGAATTCAGTTTTTATTTATTTTTGATTCCCTCTTTCTATAAACAAATTTTGTGGTAGGGATTTCAATTCACTTTTTTAAATCCAAAAATTTCTGTGATGAACGCGAGAAGGAACAAAAAGTAAAAGAAAAATAAAAATTTTTAGGTCAGAAAAATTTTGTGTACCTACAAAAAATAATTATTTTATTTTCCCCTTTTATTTTATACTAGATAAACCTGGCGTTAGCATACAAGCCTTTTCAAAATCAGAGCTCTTTCCCGGAATTTTTATATCCATATATGTGTGTCTATGCTAGATTTTGAAATTTCGGGATTTTGTTTTTCGGAATTTTGAATTTGGGATTTTGATTTGGGATTTGAAACATCAGTTAAGAATCAGAATAAAGAAGAAAATGATTGTATAAAATCAAAAATATTTATTATCCTTTCCTTGTCACTATCAATTTTTTAATAAAATTTAAAAAAAAAAATTTTTTAAAATAATTAAAAAAAAAAACAATTAATTTCGGTTTTCTAGACATTTTTATTTGTAATTAAATGTTTTTTGTTTTTGTTTTCAGTGTTTAAATATGATTTCCAGTTTATTTAAGATTTTGTTTATTTAATTTAACATTTTACATTACTATTTCTATTTTATAAATTATTATATTGTTTGTTTGGTTTTTGGATTTTTCTATATTAATTTTTATAATTTTTTTTTTTTTTTGTCCTATAACTTGTTGTTTTGGTTTTTATTTTATTTTTTTATTTATTTTTTTTTTATCAATTATTTTCTTTTTCCTTTTCTTTTGTATCATACTTATTAATTCATTTTTTCATTTTTTCTTAAATTTATCATATTTATTAAATTTATTATTTACTTTATAACTTTTGAAGTAATTATGTATATATATATATATATATATATATATATATTTATAAGTTTATATATTATGTATGTATTAATTACTATTGTGTATATTTAATATATGTAATTGTTTTTTATATATATTTTTTTTATTATCTTACTATTATATGTAATTTATATACAATAGTGTTTTTTAAACCTATTTGTGCAACATAACATAGTTAATAATAATAATAATAATAATTAATAATTCATTATTAATTAATTATATTTATTTAATTAATATAAAAAAAAAAAATTTGTTTTTTAAAATCGATATTTTCAATTATTTCAAATAATTTGTTTGCTAAAAAAATTAAATTTTCATGGAAATGACAGTTAAGTTGACATCTTGAAATTATTTTGGCATTTATGCGTATTCTACGTATTCTGTGTACACGTGCATAATATATTTGGTGATTTCACCAAACTGTGAAAGTTTAATCGCAGGAATCAGAAAGTTAATTTTGAAATGTTTAAATTTTAATTGCTTTTTTTTATTTTTTTTTTTTTACGAAATCAGATTAATTTAAATTAATTAAATACAGAATAAAACAATTATTTTTAAAAAACAAAAATTTATTCATGAGAACAATGTTAAACCAAAAAATAATTAAATAAAAAAATTTGAAATAATTTATTTGAAATTTTATTAATATTTTTGTATTTATATAAAATTACATTTTTTTTTTATATATATATTTTTTTTTGTGTAAATTTTTGTTTTTGTAATTTGTTTGAATGAAATTTTAGGTTAGGTTATTTTTTTTTTTTCATATTTTGTGTTTTTTATTTTTGTAATTACTTATGAATTAATTTTACATTTAAAAAAAAAAACTTTTTTTTTTCTTTTGGTTTTGGTAAAAAGCACATTTTTTGTTTTTTGTGTTTTTTTTTTTTTTTTTTTTTAGAATGACGACATTGACTTGTCTATAAATACTAAGAAAGCAGCTGTTGCATTAAGTCAAGAGACATAAGAATGATTTTTTTTTTTTTTTACAAATTAAAATATTATTTTATATTTTATTTAATTTAATTTTTTGATTATTGATTATTGATTTTCAATTAATTATTATTAATAATAATAGTAATAATAATAAAATTGATCAAAATTTGCTGAAAATATTAATTAATTTTTGGATTTAGAACCTAAAAATTGTTTATAATTTTCTTTTGTTTTTTTTTTTTGTTTTAGGGATGGTCATTACAATATTTTACGAAATTTTTGTGGTAATTAAATTACATAATATTGTTTGTTATATAGGCATTGAAAAATTTAGCGTCACTTTTAAAAGCTAAACGTTACCTTTTTCTTTTTATTAATAAACTATAAAAAATTTACTTTATATTTAAAGATACTATTAGAAGAATTCATTTATTTTATAAGATTAAATTTTTTTTTCGTTTATTTATTTTTTTTTTTTTATTAAGTATGTATGAAATTTTTTTTTTTAGCACATTTTCCAAAAAAAAAAAAAAAAATTTCTTTGAAAAATTTTTATTTTAAGTTATATTTTTAATATTTTAGAATATGTTTTAAGAAAGTTTTGGGTATAATGATATTATATAAATTTTTCTTGTATATGGTTCTATTTTTCTTTTCATTTTTTTGTTTTTTTTAATATTTATTTTGTTTTTTTTTTTTTAATTTAAATATTTTCTTTTCCAATATAATTGTTTATAAAATTTACTCTTATTAAATTCAACCAAAAAAAAAAAAAAAACAATAAATTTATTATTTTTTAAGTTTTAAAGTATATTTTAAGGTATTTAGAGAATCACATGAAGTGATTTTGATTTTCATTATATTGTAGATACTAATTTTAAGTCATATATTACATAATTTATTAATTTATAATTTAAATATTTAATTATATAATTTAATTTATTTTTTATTTTTTGGTTTAAATTTTAAAATAAAAAAAGGAATAAAATAAATAAAAATGTGGTATTAGAAATAAATATTGATTATATGAAAATATTAAAACTGGAATAATAAAATTTTAAATTTGTGTTTGATTAAAAAAAAAAAAAAGGTTCTGTTAAAGTTTTCGTTTATAACAAATTCACTGCAATATTAATTATAGTTTTAATAAATTTATTTTGTTTTTATATTATGTATACGAGTATATATATGTATATATAGTGATATATTATGTGTAGTATTTATTGTATATTTTCAAAAATTACTTTTTTTTTTGTTTTTTATACATTTTTAAAATATATGAATAAATTTATAAAAGTGATTTTTCTGATTTAATACTTATATAAAATTTTGTTTCGGTATTTTTTTGTTTTTTTTTTGTTTTGGTTTTTTTTTTTTTTCTGTCTGGATAATAAATAGTTTTAATAAGTTTTGAGGTTAAATTTAATTTTTGTTTCTCTTTATTTTTTTCATTTTATTAATTAAATTAAGTTTTTATTTAAAGTATTTTAAGTTAAATATTAAATTTTAATATTTGTATCAAAGTTGAAATATTTTTATAAATGTTTATAAAATAACTACTTTCCAAATTATTATCAATTATTTTATTAATTTAAAGGTTTTTTTAATTTAAAGTTAAAAAAATTCAAAATGTAATTACAGAAAAATCAAAAAAAAAATCAATATTTTACATTTAATTTTTAATATAAAATTTATTAATTTTAAAATTTTATTATTTGAATACAAATAAAAATTTTTTTGTTGTTGAAAAAAAAAAAAAACGTATTAAAATTTTTTATTTATACAGACCCATATATACTTATTTATATATAAGTAGGTATATATAAGTAAGATAATGGTATTGTAAATTTTAAAATATTTTTAAACAAAAATAAATTTTTATTAGAACCGTGCATTTTCAGCTTCATTTTTTTTTTTTTTCTTCACAAATACAAAATTTTATTTAAATGTTTTAAATAATTGAAAAAAATTTTGAAAAAAAAAAAAAAACAAAAAAAAATGTCATAAAATGATTGATATCTGTATTTTATTTTTAGTAATTTTAAATTATTATATATGAATTAATTGTTCAACTGAAATGATAACATATATATGTACTTTAATTATTATTTAAGTTATTATTTATTTAATTTAAAAAAAAAAAAATTTTTTTTTTTTCGGTTATTTATTTTTAAATTTTAAGTAATTAATATAGTTTTAAATAATGTTTTTTTTTTTTTTTTTACCGTTAATGTATAAATTTGAATTATAATAGAAATAAAAAAAAATTGTTTTTTTACAATTTACAACACAAAAAAAAAATATATATATATACATATAATATATGGTATATATATGTATGCATTTATGTATAATAAAATTCTTAAGGAAAATTAAAAAAAAAATTTTTTTTATTATCTTAAAATTATAGATATTAAATTATATTATATATATAACAATTTATTTAAATGTACAATAATTTTATATAAAGTTTAATTATATTTTTTATGTATGTATCTATTGTATAAATAATTATTTTTTTTTTTTTTTGAAAATTTTGGTTTTAAACTTAGTTTAATTATAGTTATATTTTATTTTTTTTTAGTTTTTTTTTCATTTTTTTTTATTATAAATACATATTTAAAAAAAAATTTTTTTTTTTAGAACTTTCATCATCTGTTTGTTTATGTATGACATTTTATATTAATTACTTTAATATAGTTTCTTAATTTGTAAACTTTAGAAATTTTATTATTTATTAAAAAAAAAAAACAAAATCTGTACATTACTGGACACTGAAATTTTTTGTTTGTGTTACTGAAATCTGAACAAAATTTAGTGAGATATTCAAAAATCTCACATTTCTGTGAACATTTTATTTTTTCCATTTTTTCCCATTTTTTTACTCAAAAATATGATTTCTTATGAAAACTTATACATATTAGATAAGATTCCGTTATGAAATACTTGCCAAAAAATGTTAAATTTTAATTCAAATTAAGTTTTTATAATTTTAACTTGTCATAAAATGAAATTTTAAAATTTTTTCTTTATGCATGTAAAAATATTAATTTTCTATTCAGATTTTTTTTTTTTTTTTTCAGAGATATCTTGATTATTTAAAATTTAAGAGTATCAAATTCTGGATAAATAATTTGTGTTTTTTTTTTTGAATACAATGAATAAAATAAAAATAATTGTATAACATTTTTTTTTGTATAAACTGTACATATTTTGAAATTTAAAAATTGAATTAATATTTTAAAATTTGTAATTTATGCTTTTTTAAATAAAAATTTTTATTGGTTAGAAAATTTTTAATTCCTGGTGGCAAATTCAATACCAATACTAATACATACAATATGTGATCTAACTTTTCGTTTTCCGAAAAAAAAAAACGGTTATGAGTACATTTATAAGAGTAGATCATCGCCGTATCGTGTAGATAATCGCCGATCGGCTTAAAAACCGACAGTTGCCCAGTTTCATATGCAAATTACAGTTTTTTTTTTTTTATTAATAAAAATTAAAGCTTATTAATATACTATTAAAAATTATTAATTGATATTCTATTAAAAAAAAACGCGCCATTTTCTTAAACGTTAAAGGAGGTGGTGTGGAATTACGAATTTTTAAATATCTATTTTATGAAATTTTTAAAATTTATTTATAATTAGTTCATTCATGCTAAGTCATAATTACTTATAACCTTAACATAAACTAACTTTGATTTAATTTTATTTAAAAAAAAAATATTTTTAATTTATTCATAAATTTACTTAATTTATTAAATTCTAATTGTCAAAAAAATTATTTTGAATACAATAAACATTTTGCCCAGTATAATGTACGAAATAAATGCTCTCTTTTAAAGCTTTTAAGAAACTTTTTTTTTTGTTTTTTAATAAAAAAATTGTTTGTGAACATTTTTTTAAAAATTAATAGTATAAATGAAAAAATTAAATTTTTAAAATTTCTTTTTACCAAATAATGTAAAATAAATGAAATTTTAATACAACTTTTGGACAAACTTGAAAAAAATTCATAGTTTTCGAGTTATTTCAAAATTTGTGACTCCCATTTTTTTCCCTCCTATATGGGACTCCTATTTTTTGCCATAAGACTATGTGTATTTTAATGACAAATAGGCCTCCAATACGGTTTTTTTTTTCGTTTAGTGTTCGGGTCTTTATTATTGAGCCCCGTCACTATTGTCAAATATGAAAATTATTAAAACAAAATTATTAAAAAAGTATTTTTTTCCCCCCCAAGACATAAACCTTTGAAAATACATACATTAATCAGGATATACTATAATCCTATAACCATAATCAATCATAAATTTTCAATAACATATTATGAAAGTTCTATTATAAATTTTATATTTCTTCAAAAAATGCATATTATTGGTATATATTTTCTTTTATTATTTTTGTTTTTAAAATTAATTCAAATAAAATGTTTATACTGTTTAATATTTAAAAATATTTTTTTTAAAATAAAAAAAAAAAAAAAATTAATCGTTGCAAAATTCCAATAATTTATTTTTTTCTTCTTTCATTTAACTTAATGCCTATATTTTTACTTAATTAATATATATATATATAATTTAATTTGAAATATATATATATACATATATATTTTTTTTTAATAATTATTAAAAATTAATTAAAATTAATTATTTATATATTTGCTCAACAAACATTGTTAATTATAAAAAAAAAAAAAATACTATAAGAATAATGAAATGAATTAATAAAATTAAATAATTTTTCTTTTTATTTATTTTTTTTTCTTTGTTTTTATTTTAGTTTTTTTAATTAAAAAAATTAAAAAATTGATAAATATTTTATAAAATCCCTAAATTTGAGTTACTGAAATTTTAATGTTTATTTTTTTTTTTTTTTACATAACCATTAGAATGTTAAATTACTTTTATTTATGAAATTTAATACGTATATATAAAAGTGAGGACTAAAAGAAAGACATTTAGAAAAAAAAAAAAAGAAAAAAACATTATTAAAATTTATTTTATAAATTAAGTAAATAATAAAAAAAGATCAAATTTAAAAATTTTATACTATGATATAAAAAAACATTCTTATTAGATTAAAGACAGAAAAAAATAATTAATTAATATACTATATGTATGTATGTATGTATGTATGAATGCTTTACAAATCAAAACAAGTAGATTATTTCAATGTGTTTTGTAAGCAATTCTCTCATGTATATAAGTAAGTATATATATATATATATATATAAATAAAAGATATTAAAAAATGTTAAGGGTTAACCATCAATATATTAGCCCAGATAGTCCAGATTAATTAATTTCAAAAATTAGAAGTAAAAGATACGTAAATCTTAGACAGAATATCTATGTATGTGTCAAGTGTTTCAGAATTAAAAGCCCAGATAATGAAAATATTATCATAAGAAAAAAAGGAACAGAAGTTAAGAATTGTAAACAATTTTTCAAAATTAAAAAAAAAAAAAAAATCTTTATAAAAGGTAAATAAAGGATATTTGATCTTTTTCGTATATACTAAGGTCTGTTCGTTCTAAATAAAATTTTATAAAATTTTATTAATATTTGAATTCGTTTAAAATTTTTTTTTTTTTGTTTTTTGAAATTGTGAGAGAGAGAGAGAGAGGAATAAAATTTTAATAATAAATTAAAATTTACTTTACCAGTGACGTTGACATGTAACTTGAGTTTTTTGTTGTTGTAAAAATTGTAAACAACAACATTTGCAGCTAATAATTCATTTTTTTAGACGTTTAAAATAGACGTTTTAGACTGTCTAAGGTAAATTCAATTTAGACTTTTTAAATTTAGACTGTCTAAGGTAAAATTAAGATATATGGCAGCGAGGATAACTGTAAACCTATTGTTCTTTAGGATGCTATGGAATTCAATCAGGTAAGTAAAAAGTCATGGACTACAAGAGTTCCGACAAAACAATTACTTTTAAAATATTCTTCGACATTTCTATTATTTTCTTTTTATTTAATTTTTATAAAAATTACACATGAATTTTTTTTATTAAAAAAAGTAAAACAACTAAAAATAAATTTTAAATTTCAACTGTCAAGAATAAAATTTTATACTATTGTTGGTTGTATTGAGAGAATTTTTTTTTTTTTTACAATTCTAGCAAATTTTTAGTTGTCAACATCGAACAGACCTTATATTGTCAATATTTTAAATATATCATTTACTTAATTTTTTATTTATATAATATATAGAAATACTGTGAAATTACTTTTTGTTATCATGACTCTATTGTATATATAAAAAAAAAAAATGGTGTAATAAATGCTTTTCAATATTTAATTTTTGTATATTTTTTTTATAGATGGAATGTATTAAATATTAAAATAATTTAAATTTTTATTAATATTGTAATTTTTTTTTTTTTATACATATTTATAATAAATATAATAGGTAATCTATTTAATTTTCTTATATTATATATTTAATACATATTTATTTTATTAGTAGTACAGAATATGAAATACAATTTGTATAATTTAAAAAAAAAAGGAAAAAAAAGTTTTTTATTAAACATTCTCAATATAAATATTGCAATCAGTGTCTTTCAAATTTTTTTTTTAAGCCCTCACTTTCTGTAAAATTGTTTTATTTATGTTTTTTTTTTTTTTTTTTTCATTTTTTCATTTCTTAAATTAAATTTTTAATTTTAATCAAATATAATTTTGTTTGGTTTTTTATTTTTGTTTTTATTTTGTTTTGTTATTTCTGATATATTTTTTGTATTTTTCGATTCCTTATTATTTTATTTAATTGTAAATAATTCATAGCCTTAAAATTGTTGTTAAACCAATTGTTATTATAGTTAAAATAATTGATTGACTAATTTTTTCATTACACCCATTACCATTTGAATTACTTTCAGTTGCTGTTACTTCACCAACTTGACTAGCCTGATTATGTTCAGCTGGTGGAATTGATTGTTCTTCTGGTTGTACTGCTGTTTCATCTTCTTCTTGTATTTCAACTTCAACATGTAATTTGATGTTTTGTGGTATAATTTCACAATAATAATTACCACCATCATCATTTGTTACATTTTGAATTAATAATGAATTATCATCCATAATTTTAAGATGATCACCTTGACCACTTGTTAATTGTTTACCATTTGATATAACATTTTCATCTTTATGCCATAAAATTACATTGCTTACTAAAAAAAAAAAACAAAAAAAAAAACACAAAATTTAAGTTATATAAAATTAATTAGGTACGTATAGATATATCTTTCATACTTTAACTGAGGATTTTTTTTACTTTAAGTGAATATTTTTTATTTTAAGAGTGAAGATTTTTTTTTTACTTTAAATGAATATTTTGTGTACTTTAAATGAAAATATTTTTATTTTAAATGAAGTATCTTTACTTCAGTAATTTATGGTTTATAAATATTTAATATACTACATAAATAAGTAACATAGAAATGTATAATATTTATATGTAATTTTTTACTTTAACTTTTATTATGTTAAATGTTTTCACTTAAAGTTAACAAAATTCACCTAAAGTAACAATGTCTTCAGTTAAAATAAACGCGATATACATATATAATAATATTTATTTGATTTTTACCTGTTAAATGTTTTGCTGAGCATCTTAACGTAACATTTGTTCCTAATTTAACATTATATTTTTCATGAGGACTTGGAAAATATGGTAAATGTGTTACAGTATCAGTTAATGTATTTTCTGTCGATTTATTTTCAGAATTTTCAATTGGTATATCATCATCTTCATTGTAATCATCATGCATATATTCAGATTCATCTTGATTTGTTGGTTTGGACAAGCCTAAAGATAACAAAAAATAATCAGAAAAAAAATATTAGTAATTATTGATAGAGATTTATTTTGATAATAGTAGAGGAATTTTAAATTAAATTATGACTGATATGAATTTAAATTAAATGATGAATATAAAAAAAAACGTGCATTAAGTTCCAATGTTTCCACACTGTAAATTTTAAAAGGTAAAAAAAAAAGTACATTAAATTGATTCGGGATTTTGAGAATATTCAGTAATGTTCGCCGGGGATATACACATGGAACTTAACGCAAGTTTATTTGTATGTTTAACGGTGCGGACACGGAATTTTGAAACTTTTAAGTGATGTTCACAGATGATATATGGGTTAAGAGATTTTAACATCTTTAAATTAATTAAATTGATTTTCCTTTTTTTTTTTTTTTAAAATATTGGGTTCCTTTGCTTTCCTTGAACATTTTTTTATTCTCCTAAAAAGTAAAGGTATTTTAGTACGATCATACTTTTTTCTGTTTTTATTCTGTTAACTAGGCCCTTAAAGTTGAATTATTTCAATTTCCGGTCTGACACTGTTTTATCTATATTCTTATTTAATGTTTTTTTTATCCATTGAAGTTATAATTCGATTTAGCTTTGTTGTAAGCATATATCGTACAGTTTTTAGTGCTTTTGCAGCCCATCCCTTTTTTAGGAAGAATTTCTATTAAAGTTTGCAAACATTTTTTTGCCTGTATATTCTTGGTTCTTGGTTTTTCTTAGTTTTTTTTATAAACCTTAATATAATATATGGGTGATTAATTGATTGAGTAACTAAAAAATAGGATTTTTTATATGTTGCATGATATTTTAACCCCATATTTTCCTTGGTACATACTTTATAAACTATAGATTTATAAGAAATTTTTAATATAACAAATGTCTTATTATATTATAATCAAGTTGAACATTTTATTTTTTGCTCAATTAATTTATTGTAAAAATCGATTACACGTCAGAGCAATGGCATTCATTTATAATTATTAATAAATAATAATATGTACATGAATAAAAGGGTGTATTAAAGTATAATTTAATGATTGTTTATATGTTTATTGCATTTCTTTATAAAATTACCATTTTTTCTTAAAAAAATCTTTTTGTTTTTTTTTTTTTGTGTTGTTGACAACAATTCAAATATTTTTAATAAAAACAAAAAAAAAAAAAAAATAAAGTCAATTATTAATTGACAACATTTTTAAACGTTCAATAATATGTTCATTTTAGTGGCGACAATAAAATAAAATTAAGGGAATAATATTAACAGTAAGAAAAAAAAAAATATAAATAGAAAACTATAATATAATAATAAAGGTACATGTATATATATATCTATACAATGAAACACACCTGAAATAATATTAGATATTACGTATTGCCTATGTTTTTTTTTTGCTATTGTTTTTTAATTTTGAAATTCAAGTGACATCGAACAAACAAAAATATAAAGAACGCAACTTTAACATTAACATCATAACTTTTGTTTTATTTTTCTTGTTGTTTTTTTTTTTGTTCTTTTAATTTTTATTCTACTGTTATTTCCGTCTCATTTCTTCTTTAGTGATTAGGGATTAAACAATATTGTGTATACTTTTATAATGCTATAATATGGATGATATTGATTGTTAACATTATTTTTAATGTTTAAAATGATGATAACTAATAATGATGATGATTTAATTTAACATTTATTGGTTATTTGTATGCGTATAACGTATAAAATATCATTTACCTTATATACATATGTACATACCTATATATAATATTGTATGAAATAACAGTATAATATAATGTTTTTTTAACTGTAGAATAAATATACCGAAAGAGACGATTTTTTTTTTGGCATTGCAATTAAATAAATAAAACAAAATATTACATATGTAGGTTTGTAAAATAGTGAATTTTCCATTGTATATATGTATTTTGAATATAATAGATCCTTTATTATAAATGTGGATCACAATCATTGTTGCCTAAAGATTTCTGAATAATTCTTACGAGTTGAAAAAAAATTTTTCAATTTAGAAAACAGATGATGTTTTTTTTTTTTTGTTTTTGTTTTTAAACGCAATTAATGGTAAATTGTATATGTTTAAAACACCAGAATATTGGCAGTGGAAAGTTTAAAAATTTAATGAAAATAATTTTTTTTTTTCAAAGTGAATATAATATGTAAATAGGTATGCATATTATGTATAAAAATTAAAAATTGGGATAGGTATTTTTATATTTTCTAATGGTTTAATGGTTTTCGAGCCTTTGAGCCTTTATAAACATGTATAAAGATTTAAAAGTTTAACATCAAAACAAAATCATATATAAAAAAAAAGAATTCCTAAATATAACTTTTCAATTAACCGTTTCATTTGTTTTTTTTTTTGCTAAGAGAGGCGGGAATCTTCTAAAGACACCAAGAGTTAACTCTTGGTAGTATCAGATTTTTACTGATTAAATCCACTTCCCCCTTTAGCTAATATAATGGGATGAAAGCCCTATCTGCTAACGTAGTATATTAGCTAGGTAGTAGGAATAGGAAAGGATAGGACAAGAATGAGGAAACATTGAATTGAGAGTGGGACTGTAAGAGAACAACAAATCCGCCTATTATTATTACTATTTTGCTAACAGTGACAACAGCCATCAACAGTTACAATATGCAGTAGTATATAATACCTTCCCGCATGAGATTACTATTTGAAGGCTGTAGCAACTATTATTATTGATATTGGAATAAATTATTAATATTATTATTGTTTACTACAGAGTCAGGATTCAGCACCATCACTGGATTACAACGTGTAAAAGTATATAACACCTTCTTGCATGAAATAACCAAAGATAGCTCCCCTGTAGCAGCTATTATTATTGTTATTATTGTTGTTATTATTATTATTTGGTATTAAATAAATTCCGGCACATGTGATGGATGATCTAGAAGTATATATATTCTGTTTGTAAATTTATATACTAGTGTATATAAATATGTATTATCAAAACTTATGAATTTAATAAATTTTCTATTGTAAACCTACAGTAAATTTGAAAAATTTGAATAACACAGAGATTGGTTAAATTAATTAATTTTATATACGACTACCTACGAACGAGTACATATTATATTGTGTACGTACATGAGTCGTAATTTAAAATAACATGTAAAATATATGTGTTGAATATTTATTTTCATATTAAATTTATAATTTCTATTAAAAAATTGATAATTGAAGAAAAAAAGGAAAAAACCGCAATAAATAAATTAGTATTGCAAAATTTTATGATTGTAAAAATCACAGAACATGTAAATAATCGGTTAGTTTAGAAATTATTAAAGAGCTGCCTATATTATACGGTTTCCACTTTTAATAAATTTCTTTTATAATTCAATATTTGGCAGACAATAAATGAAATATTTTGTAAAATAATATTAAATATTTGTTTAATTAAATATAATTGATTTAATTTTTAATAAATTGAGAAAATTGTTCCTAAAGTTCATGTAATGAACAGGCCTACATATATATTTACCATATGTTAATTGATTCTGATTGATGACAGATTTAGAATGGAAAACAATTCTTCATTCTTCATTTTTTTTTCATTTAAAGAATTTAAGAAATGCTTAATTTTATTTTAAGAAAAATCAGTGCGTGGTTTATACGAATGCATACAATTGAGCTTTAATTCAAAACCTCACTTTTTCAAACAAACCTATGAATTCAAGTGTAGTTTTTTGGTCGAATGCATAAAACTGACTAGCTTAAACTCAAACCTCACTTTTTCAAACACAAGCTCAAGCGTAATTTTTGTTTGAAAAATTAAGATTTAACTTCAAGCTCAGTTTTGTGTATTACAATCTTTGTTTGAAAAATTGCAATTTGAGTTCAAGCTCAGTTTATGCATTCGACCCAATGTATAAAATGCATAAAACTAGTCTTGAACTCAAATCTCACTTCTTTAAACAAAATCTAGAAGATCAAGCATAATTTTTGCTGCTGGGAAAAGAAAGAGATGAATTTAAGCTCAGTTTATGGATTCGATTCAATGTCTTCTAACTAATAATAGCTTACTTAAGAGTATAATAATTGTCCTATGGTATTATATATGACTGAAAATGAGTAAAGAATATTTTAGTTGGTAATTATGGCATCAAATCAGTAATAGAAAGTTTTATTTAGATGCCCGTTTATGTTTCTATGATGCTACGTATAGACTTAAATTATTTAGAAGTTTAACAGAAAAATTAAAAGTTACTGTTTATAGTTCCCATCAATACATTTTTTGACTAATTTTCTTTAAATTCAAATTAATAAATATTATATCATCTTTATGTCATAATTTGCTACATATTAAATTATATTTTGTACTTCATAATTGTTACGAATATTTTTCTTAAAATAATAAATTTAAAACTAAATAAATTTTTTTTTTACAGTTGATAGTTTACTTTTACTTTAAACATTAAATATTTATTTTTGTATCTCAATTTCATTTTCTACCAATTAAACAAAGTTATGAAAGTAAAAACTTTAACATAAATAATGAAATACATATTAAAAAACTAAATTTATATTTTTTTAAGTTTTTTTTTTTATTCAAACCATAATCATTTCATCTATACAATGTAAACCAATAAGAGAAAATTTTTATATATATACATAATACAAATATACATATAAAAGTTAGTTTATAATCCATTAAAAGCTTAACTCTTAACGTCTTTTTAACGTCTTTCAAATTATTTGACACCACCATCCCTACACTATCATCACTACTCTATCAGTAAAGAAGAAAAAAAAAAACTAATGATGAATAAAAAAGGAAAAAAAATAAAAACAAATATAATTTTACATTTTCTTTTTCCTCACTTATTATCCTTCAGTGAACTAAATTAAGGTAGAAATATATAAAAAGTAGTAGTGACACTATCTGAAATAGAAGACTTGTGTTATAAGATACTATTTGATTTTAAGCATTTTTTTGTTATCTATTTCGTTAAATTTTTTTTTTTTTAAATAGACATTAAAATCTTAAATCTAAAACTATTTACTATATATAATTTCAAAATTGGTTAACTTGTCTATTGTAAAATCGGATAAAACTTAAAAAATCATTTAAAATTTACGAAAAATAATTGTGCTTTAGAAATAGGGTAAAGCTATTAAATTGATTACAGATAATTGGCCTAATGGGGATATCAGAATATTCAAATATCATTATAGTAAGCCAATATCAGACAAGATCTTTGTTTATATTTTGCTGGGATAATTTAGAAGATATTTGCTAACACTTAAAATATATATAAATGGAGATTAAATAAAACAGATTGATTTGTATGGAGGTAGAATGATTTAATTTTGAAATGATAAATATATGGTGTTGTTTATTTCCAGTGGTCGAATTAATTTGTATAATTTTGAAATAATGAGGCAACTAATGGACAAACTAGAGACAAGCCTTAGGAGTTTCAAAACAAGTAGACACAGTTCTAAAAAAAAGTATAAACAAAACACCATCATAATTCTTACAAGAGATGTAAAAAAAAAAAAAATAAAAAAAGAGAACTCATTACTTATACATATTTAAAAAAAAAAAATTAATAACATCATTAACGTTAAAACAATTTTATAATATCTATATTTAAAATTTATATTTTATTTTAAATTTATAATGTAGAAAGAAAGAATTTTTTTTCTTGTCAAGGTTTTTTAAAGTTAAAATGAAAATTCTTCAATTTTGAATTTCTTTTTATGTTTTAGTTTAGTTTTTTTTTTCCCTCAACATCTCTTTTTCTATTTTTTAAAGTTTCTTTGAAAGTTTTTTTTTTTTCATTTGGAAGAAGAAAAACAAAAATAGTTAAGTAAAATGATGAATAAAAAAAGAATAGCTACTAGATATTTTTTACTATGTAGATATATATAATTTGTATCTTCAACACCGTTATTTTTTATTTCATTAAACTACAGCTGTGTTTTATAACGGTTGTATATTATATGTTTTGCTTTTTGTGTTTGTTTTTTTTTCTTTAAGTTTTAAAATTATATCTTTTTTCCTTTCATTTTTTATCATGATGATATTGATGTTTACATCGTCAAAAGGTGGTAAAAACCGAGTACCAAAAAACCACCCATAAGAAAAAGAAAATAAAACAAAAAATTTACACACATTATTAACTCAATTAAAATCCATTAGGACTACCACAAGAGGGTGTACACGTGGATCTCATTATGATGAAATATAAATAAATATACATATTTTATTATTATATTATATTATACAATATCTATATACTTAAAATAAAAAGAAAAAGAAATAAGTAGTGAAATATGAGAAAAAAAAAAAAATAAAATAAAATAACGCACACCTAAAAAGCATTAAAAGAAAGAAAAAAAAAAACCATCTTTTTATCAGTCTCCCTACAAAAAAAGAAAAACGAATAAGAAAATCTATGATAAGTTATAAAAACTAAATATTACCATACATATGTATGTATATTATATACAAAAAGATATTACATATATTAAAATAAAATATATTTTAGTTCGTATTGTTTAATATACAAAATATGTATATGTGTACATTGTTTTCTAGGTTAAGGACTAAATTAAGTACAAAATATATTTATGAGTAGGTACATATACATATATATATTTATAATGTTTTTTATTTACTTGAATTTTATTTATTCCATTTACAGGTTTATAATGATTCATTTTATACAGCTTTATATGTTTTTTTTTTATATTTTAATACATATTAATTATATAAAAAAGAAGAAAAAAAAAAATACAAGAAAAAAATCGCGTAAAATTTAACGCGCGAAAATGAATTTTTCTTTTTATTTTTCTATTTTTTTTTAATATCTTTTGACTTAGAGTTTATGTTTCTTTCAGCTTCGTTCTGTTTTCCATGTCCCTCTTAACAAACATCAAAAAACCAGATAATGATTTAAAATTAAGTTTTTTCTTTTCTTTATTTTAGTTTGTTTGTGTGTATATGATAAGAAAATCACTTTGGAATTTGATAGAAAAATATGTTACTGTTTATCGTTTTTTTTTTTGTTTTTTTTGGAAGACTTCTTTGGGGATTGGTTATAAAAATGTACAAAAAAAAAAACAAAAAGGATAAAGAAAAATAAAACAAACCGTTATTTTAGTTTTTTTTTTAAAATATGTTTTTCATTTATTTTTCAATTATAGATTTTTTTTTTTTCATTTTGATAGATCCGGTGTTTTTGAATTTTTGATGTTTTGAAGTTTTGTTTCGTTTTATTTTGACATATGTATGTCAAAATTTTTGTGTTACTTGAAAGTTGTTTGTGATAACCACACCTAACTGTTGCTAAATAATATAAGAATAATATTAAAATATAGAATTGAAATGGAAAATAAAAAAGAGGAAAAAAAAAAATGTTTTTTTTTTTCTTTCAAGGAAATTAAAGGATAATGAATGATAATTTATTTAACACGCATTTGATGTTTTTTCCATATAGGGAAGAATGAGAATTTTTTTTTTTTTCGTTTTCGTTTTCGTTATTTTGAAAAACATTATATTATACATGTTAAAATAAAATATATGACGTAAAGATGACAACAGAAATTTAATGGAAATGGTAATGACCTAAATTTATGTATTTTTTTGTTTTTTTTACTTTTGCTGTTGTTGCTGGATATTAAATTTAAGGACAAGAAATTAAATTATTGACTAATATTAAAAAAAAAAATAATTAAATTGAATAAATGTATATAATAGTAGTGTTAAGAATATTTTTATACTTGTTTTTGGGTATGTCAGATTTTAAGAAAGGTATTGTAGAAGTTTATTATAATACCTATAAGAAAAAATAAGAATGTAATATAAGAAAGTAGACGAAAAACATTAGTTTTTATTTGAAATGTTCAACTTTGGTTTACCTCGAAATATCACCTCTTATTTTTTTAAATTCTGGAAATATTCAAAAGAAAATATAAAACTATTGTTTCTTTAATATATGCTTTTATATATTATAGAGTTGATTAAATAAAATATTCAAAGTAAACATTTGAGTTTATTAAATTAATTATTCTCTATATATAAAAATTTTTTAATTTTCTTCTAGAGCACTTACATAGGTGCCATTTAATAGATAATTGTCAGTCATTAATATTTATTATTATTGTTGTATATATGTAGTACATATTACTTCGGTAGAAAATTTTACGTTATTTTATTATATTAGGTTATAAATTATAACAATTACTATATTTATTATTCGTAAGAGGTTTTTGATGATGCTTATTCTGGCAGATTAATTAAATAAGAGCAAAACATTAAATAAAAAATAGCATTTCTATATTACGTAAAATTTTATTCAAATATTTTATTGATTATATTTATATGGTTTTAAAAATATTACCTTGAAGTTATAATATTATAGATCTTGTTTAGTATATTAAAATCTTGTTTAGTACGTAAACACCAACTTTATAATATAATCTATTGAAATTTAAAAATTTGTTGTTTTAAACAAGAAAATACCGGTTTTAAGGATTTATAAATATTATCATATCATATTTTACACAATATATTATATCATTTCAAAATAAAGTCTATTTTTAATTTTAAATAAGTCATTTAAAACTATTCTGTATGATGTACGTTCGATTAAATATAGGCGCCTCAAATTATCCCTTGCTGGAACGTAAGTTCCAATTATCTGTAAAATATTTGCGTATAGTCTTTCATTTACCCTTTGAATTAAATAAAAAAAAAAAAAATCTCTTCATTTTAATTTTTAATGTTTGTTTACACCTTATTTTCAATTTAACACCATATTAGAACTAAAACGCATATGATTAGAAATGGTTTTTAGATTTAGATGACAGCTCATTTAAAGAGTTGAAAAAATTTATGTTTTACAGATATGCTTTATTTGAAATAAATTCAATATATAGAGGCTGTCATCAGTATTAACCAGAATCACAACAACAATTGAATTTTTTATTATAGAAGGATACAATACCACAACAATAATGTTTAAAACAACAACAACAACAACAACAATACAATAAGTCAAAATTATGTGGTGTTCTTATAAGATTTTTATTTTTTTTTTCTTTTTTCCTATTTTAGAAATTTCTATTTATAGGATATGCAGTATATTATATGTATATACATATGATATTCTCATATTAACTGTATTTTGTTGAAAATTTAAGAAAAATAAGTTGAACATTATAGTTTGTTTTGGTTCAGCAGTCAGCAATCTTAAGATAAATTTTGACACTGGTACTTTTTTTTTTTTTTTTGGTTTTTGTTATTTTTGTGTGTATATTTTAGGGAGGGTCATCGAACCAAGTATATGTCAAAAAAAATTTTTATTTTTTTTTGTGTTGGTGTATTTTAAACAAAACACAGCCGGGTTAAATTAAAAAAAAAGAAGATATTTTAATTTAATTTAATTTTTCTTTTCTTAATTTTTGAGTAAACATTTAAAAAATTGTGAATTGCCTGTGTCACATGTTCGTATTTTTTTTGTTTTTTTATTTGTTGTCTTTACAGTTTTACGAAGTAGAAATAAGAAAAAAAAGCATTGCCAGAAGTTTGTGAAAAATATATATGAATATTAATTATAATTTAAATAATAATTTAATTACGCTTGATAAATTAGAAAGATTAAGGTATATATTGTCCATTTATATATATTGTTTATCCATATATATTGTCAAATAAATGCATAGATTGGGGATCTATATTCAATTTAATATGTAGATAGAAATTAAATTGAGTATAATATTAAAACTACATGTATTATCAAGAGCTTTAAGGGAGAAAAATTGTATGAATTAAAAAAACATTATTGAGATAAGAGTGTACCTATACAAAAAGTAAAATATTGGAATATTATAAAATCTAATTTGAGTCTAATTTCCAACACTTATACTCAATTATCCATCTCATATTAATGGAGCCTCTGAGCTCTGATGTTGAAAAAATATTTAAAATGTATTTTACGAACTATGATTATGACAGGAGGTTATTTGCATTATTATTCTTTATTTTCTCTCATTAGATTTTTCGGAAAATTTTTTCCTATAATAATGTTTATCTTTAATAGTAGGTATATATTGTATAATTATTGGGCTATATTTAATATGGTATATTGATGAAATTAAAATATATATTCATTTTAAAAATTATTTTTATATACATACATAATATATATTTAAAACGAAAAGAAAATACAATAGAAACTATATATCGCAAAAAAAAATATGTCAACAAACTTTAACGTTAATACATAAAATTAAGATTTAAAATCAAAAATTTTTATTATAAATTTACAAGTTTTTACACAAGAACGACCTTGAAATAAATTTAAATACTTGATAGTTAATGAGTAATATTTTTTTTTTTCAATGTTGATTTTATCATCTGGTAACCTTGACAATATTTGATATAAGTACATTTTTCTTTTTTTGTTTTTTTAGTACAATTAACAACTTGTATAATTTTTTCTTTTTTTTCAAGAGCAGATTTTATACAAAAATAATTCAAAAATAAAAATAATTTTTTTTTTTTATAAATTCCTTTATATTATTATTTTTTGGGGGATGGATAATCGATTTAAAATTTCATTCATCCATAAATTATAATTTTTAGAATATATGTATGAGATTATTTTTGTTTTTTGTTAAAAAAAAAGAATATTGAAAAATAATTTAATATTTTTCCATAAACAATAAAAAAAAAAAAGATTTATAAAAACCACAAAAATTTTAAATTAGAAATTTTATAATAGAATTCAATTGAAGCATGTATTAAATTCGATATGTTTATATTAAAATTAAAAACATTTTAATAAAAAAAAATCTTTGATAAAAAATTAATAATATATATGTATAAAGATACTTAAACATTTTTAGATATATGTACTTCTAAACTAACATTAAAAATTAATTACAAATAAAAATAAATATTTTTAGATATTATTTTAATCTTTAACCAAACTATTCTAATTTTTTTTTTTTGTTTTAAAATTCTAGAAAATAATTTAATATTTAAGTAAGTAAATGGCTTCAGGACATATACTTAAAAACTGCGGTGCTTTACTCTAAGTAAAATATGGCAATCTAGGAGCATTTTGTTTTGCCGAAGATGAAACTACCAGAACTAAATCTTCTACAGATTTTTACTTCCTTAGAAGTATCAGTATAGGACACCTTGATAGAAGTATTCTAAGTGAAGACCAAATTCACAACACACAGTAACAGAAGAGACACAAGAAGATCTATATCAAAAGGTCACCGTTAAAATACACCCCTTCAATAATAATCTAATCTAAATCTAATCTAAGTGAGTGATAAGTTAAGTATTATGTTGAGAAAGAAAACTATCTAAACTATTATCATTTCTACAAGAAAGTCTAATAGGTAAGAATTTTTTTTTTGTATTTAATATTAATTAATTGATTTAATGAATTAGACAAGTGAATTGTCCCGCAGTAACCACAAATTTTGAGGTTAGAACTATTTTACTTATAAAATGTTATATTTCTTTAGATATCTATATTCAAGCTTTTTTTAATGACAGAAAAAAAACAAATATCATTACCAAAACAACTGAATGAATAGTTGCAGTAGATTTTCAAATATATAGTCCTTTGAAGATAGAAGATAACTTTGAAGTTTACTTTCTCATCTGTTAAAAAAATCTGGTTTCCAATGTTTGTAAATAAAAAGAGATAAAATTTTTTTTTAAATATAATTTTATTAATATAAATATAACTAATATAAATTTTAGTTATATTAATAAAACCCCATGAAAGATGGGATTAAAAGACATTAATTATTTGTATACGTGCAGCCTAAAAAATTAAAAATTTTTAATAAACTTTTTAATTTATTTTACTTTTTTTTTTTAATTTAACTTTAACTTAATTTTCGATTAGTTTTTCCTTAACTAAAAATAACAAAAAAAAAAAAAAAAAAATCTAAAGTACTTAAAAAAAGTATATAACTGAAAATAAAATAAAATGTTTTAAAAGTATTTCATGATCTATTGGCATGAAAAAATCGAAATTTTAATATAAATAAAATTCGATTTTAATTTAATTGAATATTTTTTTTATTATTATTATTATTAATTAAAAATGCCTATAATATAATATATTTAATAATAACATCAAAGAAATATAAACTAATAAAATGAATGCTTTTAATTACTTTTATTTTTTCTTTAATTGTATTTTTTTTTTTGTTTTTTATTACATTAATTTGGTTCGACCTTCAGCAATAAATTATTGAAAATTGAAAAAATAAAATTTTTTTTTATATTCTTAAATTACTTAAAAATTAATAAAAGATTTTATTATTTTATCAATAAATTAAAATTATATATTTATACTAATAAATCAAAAATATAATAAATATTACATTTAATTGGGCGGACAAGGTATAAATTAATGATATAAAAAAAAAAAAACTGGTTAAGATTTAATTTAAAGATCTGAACCAATAAGAATTTATAATAAATTATGTTAATTATTTTACTAAACAAATTGATAATATTGTATCTGTGGTATTTAAATATGATTTAAATTTTTTTTTATTCATTTTACCAATTACCAGGAATAAAATATTACGAAATAATGAAGATTTAATGAGAAGAATTTGTTTATTATTTTTTTTCCAGGGAAAAAGTTTCATTTCAAAATAAAATGACAATCTGGTTTATTTCCTTATTATTAAATTCAGGTATTTAGTTTAATGAATACTGATTGAAAAGAATATTCCAACCTTCCCAGAATAAAAAAAAAGTAAAAAAATATTCAAATAAAAATTAAATAAAAACAAATTGTTTGATTTGCCTTAGACATCGTTATGATTTACATTTGTATAAGAATGGAGCGGTTAGAGCGCTTTTATACCGTTGTACATTAAGTTACATTCAGTAACAATTGTTAATATTGTGTTAATATAATTTATAAACATTTATAAGTATTTGTACAAGCTTTTAAATTGCGACTATTATATCTTCTTACTTTTCTTGTATTGCCATTTAAAATATAATCAAATGTATAAAAGTAGTCATTCTATATAATAATTCTAATAAAAACTTCCTTCGTTATTTATAAGTTTTATACCTAAGTTTTTTTTTTTTTGTGTATTCCCCTGCCACATAAATGTGACAAGGAAATTACACAGCCTTTCCTTTTCAGGCGGGGCTATAAATGTTGTAAGGGCGAATTATTTTTACGACATGTGTGGGATTTGAAAACACACTTCCTCGGTGTTTACAACGTAATTCATACGCTTTTAGTCATTAGGTCACCGAAGCTCCATTTATAAGTTGGTGGTATAATTTATAAAATTTTCGATTTTCATTATTCAATTTAAAAATATACATTTTTCTTTGTAAATAAATTTTTATATTTAAAATAAGGGTTTTCTTAAAAAAAAAAAAAAAAAACAACCTTAACTCTAACGACAAAGTTATGATGAGGTAGAAATATTACAACTGCTAGACACAAAATATAATCAAGAAAAAGTTTTAAATTAAAAACACGTCAAAAGTTAGAATGAATAAGCGTTTATACACTACAGGTATACATAATAAGGGCCATCATATTATGTATATGTCCTTATTGGTTATATTGAAAAAAAATAAAGTTCATTAATTGAACCCATAACAATCTTATTTCTCTATCTCAGTCATGAAATTGCATAAAAATCTTATTTCGAAAGGGGGTTTATAATTTTTTAACATCTTTACAGACTACCATATTATATTTAAGAAAAAAAAAATTCTGTTTAATAAATTGATATATAATTATAGATTCTTTTTAATGACCGAAAAACTACTTGATCATTTTTTTTAACTGAAATACAAAGTATAGTACTTGTACTTTTTAAGTATTATACTTTTTTTTTCTGGAATCTAACCATTTAACCATTAGTATATCTCATAAATTTTAATTTAAAAAAAAAAAAAACTTCTTTTAGCAATTAAATACATAGTTCATATTTATGTTTTATCTTTGAAAATTAAAAATTCGGTTAATTGATAACACTATACCATTAATTAAATACTTTTCATTGTTTAATTACGCTTGATAATTAAAATAAAAGAATTTTATATACATAGAATTCATTTATATAAAAATTTGATTATAAGTATAAGCACTAATCTCATAATTTAAATTTTCTTTTCTTCAACTTAATGATCTAATTTTAATTTGAATATCTATCTTTTTTTTTTTTTGAAAAATTTATTAATTTCTTAGTGTCGGATCGTTAATTTTTATTTATTTTTCTTGCATTAATTTCCCCAAAAAAAAAAAACAAAAAACAGTGAATGAATATCTAAATGCAATTAATTAAAATAAAATTTTAAATTTAACCATCATCGGATCGGATCATATCAAAAGTTTTTTTTTTTTTTTGATTTAAATAAAATGTCAAAAAATTCGTTTATTATATTTTGGAAAGAAAAATTATCGGATGTGTTTCATATGTCATAAATGAAATGGTACGCAACGTATCTATGTATTTATATGATTACATTATGATATACCATATAGACAAACGTGAGTAACACACGTGCCGTCCCATATATTTCAATCAATGTCTTTGTTAAGGAAAAGTTTTAAAAGAAAGAACTAAAAAAAAAAAAAGTTTTAAAAGTTTTTCAAATAGTACTAATACATTCATATAGTACATATAATTTATAGTAACCAAATAGACCAAGCAAGTTACTCAATCAAGCAAGTTGAGTTTCCTGTCTCCCTCTTTAAAAATATGTAAATTTGTCTTCATCCATTACAAATACATATAGTTATAGTTTATTTTGTGGTATGATGTGGCTTTTTGTTAGACGGCTGCGTATAAAAATGTGCATTAATAATTTTTGGAAAATTACCCGCCACAATATTTGTCTATATATGTATATATATAATATTATTCATGGGTTTATATATACAATGCACCCATTAAAAAATTGGAAGAATTTTTTGTTTGTTGTTGTTTTTTTTTTTTAATTCACTAAATTGGAATCCAAAAAAGGAACAAAAAAAAAAAAAAATAACAGTTTGAATTTTGTAAAGATTTATGTACTTTAAAATAATGGGGGAGAGAGATAGAGTAATTTTGTCTATATGGAATGCAATTCAAATATGCCTATAAATATATGATTTGGTTTTAAGTTTTTTTTTTTTTTGTTTTTTCATTGTTGGAAACTGCAATTAAATTACTCAAATACATTCAAATATACAGTCAATAACATAAACGTTAGATAATGAATTCATATTCATAAGATTATTTAAACAAAAACTCAATTAGAAAAGTTCGAAATTGGAAGTGCAAAATAATTTGAAAGAGACAATAAAGATGAAAGAAATCGACATCAATCAGCAGAGTACGGAAGTGCAGACAAAAAAAAAAAAATGAGTGGAAACGAAGTAAAGTAAATTGTAAATTAAAGGTGGTAAAGGTTTCAAACACATGTCATTTAAAAAATTAATTAACTAAATTAGAGCCAACATTTTTGTCACATACTGTATATACTTTTTTATATTTGAAGAAATTTTTTTTTAAATTATTGTAAATGTAAAAACATTTGTCATATTTAAAAAAAAAAATGGTATATTAAGGCTATAGATTATATGAAAGCAACTAAAGCTACTAGGAAATCTATTGATGCGGGTCTAAATGTCTAATATAAAAAATTTGGTTACTGATAAATGATGTTTACATAATATATAAAAACTATTTTTGTCTTTGATTAGTGTTGCTGTTTAGTATTGATCTAATTTAAAATTATTATTCGTTTCTAAAATTTTACATGTATATTATAAAATAAAAATTAACAAAAACTTTTTTTTTTCTTTTTTATTGCATTTTTAATATATTTAAAAAGTAGTTGAAATGTAATTTTTCAAAATGTATGTTAACGATTATTTGCATGTTGAGTCACAACTTTATAAATAGGTTAGGTTTAAATAAAGTTAGTCATCTATATTGCGGTAAATATAATACCGTTATCAATTATATTTTTATACCTTTAGAAATTTTTATTTCATCTTAAGAATGTTGTAATTAAATGAAAAATTCTTGTATATTTTCTTGCTCCTTTCTTTCTTTTCTTCTTTGAAACTTATTTAAACCTATAAAACTTTGCATAATTTTATTCAGTACTGGAATATAAATTGAAAATTTACAATTCATTAATGCAGTAAAGAATGTAAAAAATCTACTGCATAAAAAGAATTTTGTTTTTTTTTTTTTTGTTTTTGAAATGGAAATGTTTAAAAAAATTTGAATAACTTTAAAAATTTTGTGAGAAAAGAAAATTATTTATTATTTAAAATTTATATATTTATTTTAATTCTTAATTTTATATTAATATTGTTTCTTTTTATGACAATAAAAAATTATGGAGCGCCGTTTTTTTTATTTTATAAATTATGATGGAATTAAAGAAAATAATTGTTATATGCATATAAGAATTAAATAGGTATCAGAGGAAATATTTTTAAAAGATTTAAATAGGTATATTATTAATTATTAAAATTTATTAAAAGGCTATATAAAATAAGATTTTCTGCCTGTAAGGAAGTCAATATAAAACGACAATGAAAGCAAAGTAAAATGAAAAATTTGTTATTATTAATCCTATAATAAGTCTTTCTCATTATACATCTATGAAAAGTAGCAATATACAAGTATATGTTACTCAATTTTTGAGTGAAAAAAATTATTACAATTTATACACTTTACATTTTTCTCGATCCCGATTTACACCTTTTCAATTTAATTTTTTCGATTTACATTTTGAGTCTTACTTAAAGTATTTTTTTTTTATTTTACGCTTTTTCTTCCCATTTACACCCAATTTCAATTTCTTATTGTCAATTATTTTTCAAATTAGACTAATTTTTCGTTTTACGTTAAATTTTTTTCCCATCAAAGTGAAAATTATGAAATGGGGACGTTGAAGACAACTTTATGAATTTTCATTTCGATTTAAATCTCTTTTATTTTTTTTACACCCATCATTTCACGAACCCATACTGGTCGTAAATCGAGACACAGTGGAACTACAATCTTTATTTTAATTAACAGATATCCTAAAATTATATCTGTACCAAATGCTTCTTTTTTTTTATGTCAAATAAATACAAATGTGTTAGTTAATACAATAATGTTTTAAATAGATTTTGATGTCAGGAAGTTGAAGAAATTTTGGAATCAGTAGGTTAGTATGGAAACATATACTTAATAAAGAAATCTAAAAAACGATATTAAAGTAAAATATGTCAATTCTCCTATATAAATTCCCAGGACCTAGGTCTTTTTAAAATAAAATACAACAGTAGGTAGGTATAATAATTTTAATTAAACTTTATTGAATGATAAAAAATTTTTTTGTGTATAAATTTATAATTTAACAAAATTTGTACTTCACTTCACTTCAAGAAAAACTAAAAAAAACTAAAACCAAGAAACTATAAAAAAAAATATATATATATTGTTAAAATAAAAATAAAAATATTTGTTTTCCTCCGCATTCCATTCTATTGAATGAAATCGCGATTAAAATGTATATAATGCAAAAAATATATGCAAGATCATTAATTACAAATTGTCTAAAGAAAAAATAAAAACATCTACTCTATGTATAATCAGATAAATAAATTTGTTGTTTAATTAATTTTGAGTTCAAGACAAGGCAATACAGTATTATACAGTATTGAGTATTTGAAATTCTTTGAATCTCAGTTAATTTATTTTTATTTTTCTTTTTGTTGGAATTTAAAAAATGTTTCTTTTATAATAAAAATGTTATTCAATATACGACTTGAGTAGATAAGAATAATTGTTGTCATCATTTTTTTAAATTCTTAAAAGTGTTCATTGATAAAAAAAAAAAAAGGTCATGATTGCTTTTACTTAAATTGCAACTTGCAAGTAATTAACAATTTAAATCAATTTGTATTACAGAAAGATTTTTTTTTTTTTTTTTTTTTTGTATATATAAAAAATTAGTACAAATAGATAAAGGTAAAGAAAGGTTATAGATAAATAAACTTATTACAATAATTAAAAGCTTTTATATAGACAGTTAAATTCAATATTAAAGATACTAATTGTTTTTATATATCGTAAAAGAATTTTGTAATCAATAAACCTATTTTTAAAAAAAAATATACAATGAAATGTTAGTAATATCTAATAGGTTTGTTTTTTATTTTCAGAAAATATATAATAGACATAGACCCCACATTGTTGTTTTTAACATATAATTCTACTTCAAAATTAGAATAATTTTTATATTTTTTTGAACAATTGGAGTAAAATATTTTCAATTAAAGATTAGTATAAAAAAGACTATACTAAGGTACTATTATATATATATGTAATCAGTTAATAATGTATTTATTATAAGTTGTAACGTGTAAAGAATTTATAAGTCAACGATTAATAAAAAACAATATAAAAATAATTATTATCATTTATATTATTTACTTCATATTCTTGTAAGATATATCTGATATCTGATTTATCTGATACTAAAAATTATGTAAAGAAGAAAAAATTTTCTTTAATAACAATTTTAAATCAAATTAATACATACATAAATTCGAAATACATTTTGTCATAATTTAAAAAATAAATGGAGTTGCATATCAATTGAATTGTTAGTTTTATTCAACGTCAAGAACAAGAATGACCAGAAGAAAATTACATATGGTATATGCAATATGGTAATATCAACTCAAAGTAATTAACTGAATGATTTATATTATAGTACAATACAATAAATTGCATACATACTATACATTTAGTACGTGGTTATAAAAATAATCTAATATAAAATTAGTATAATTTATAATATGCATTTTATTTTGTTAAGTGAATCTATCTATACATTATGTATACATTTATGTATATTTAATTAATATCAGTTAATAGTAATACTATAATATATACTCTGCAAAATATAAATGAAGACAGAGTGCCTTAAATATTAAAATAATAGAAGCGTATCAAAATCTCGTGCTTAAATCTCTGTCTCCAAAACTGACATTTTCCCGGTATTTTTTTTTAAAATTTCGCGAAAAAGTAGAAATTGAAAAAATACAATAATTGGGATTCAGTTTTTTTGTTGAGAAAAAAACAAAAAATTTTTTTTGAATAGACAAAAAAGTTTAAATATAAAATGTCGAAAAAAAATTGAATCTATTTTAAAAAAAATTTCGACAGTTTTTTTTTAAAGTATATTTTAGATTTGGTTATAAAATCAGCTCTTATATCAATTACAAAATATATGTATGTAAAAAAATCACGTAGAATTTTACAATCGGATACAAAATCTACGTTACAAACATATGTTTACAGGGGCTTTAGGAGCGTCAGGAATATTAAATGCGTTATTGTTGATCTATATAAAAAAAATTATTAGGATGGATTTTATAGTTGGTTACAAAATTATCGTTTTAATAACTTGTTTAAGGACCACAGCCATCACAGGCTACAGCCTCCCCTATATTAAATGCATTATTATTTGAATATGTATACGTAAAAAGAAATAATTAGAAGAGATTTTAGAGTTGGTTACAAAATCAGGGTTCAATAATTTGTTTAGCATTGACTTGGAGGCGGAATCCCCTCTATTCTAAGTTTTTTTTTAAAAATATTTATGTAAAATATATAGTTAGGATGATTTCAGAGATGTATTCAAAATCAGGATATTCGCTTTTCCAGAATATTTATTTATTTGTATATATGATATTCTGAATTAGCAGGGATTTTTCAGTTGTATTCAAAATCAGGGTTGCCCTCTTTTCCTAGAAAATATCACCAAAAAGTTCAAATGGAAAAAATACAAAAAAATATTGTATTTTAAAAAATTAATACTCAATTTTTCTTTATTATATATATATTTATTTCTTTTTCAATTACAAAATTAACATTTTTATATATCATTTTTAGAAACGCGAGATTTTGAAACACGAGATTTCGAAGCGCGAGATTTCGTAGCGAACACAAAAATAAATATGTTTTTTTTTTTTGTTCTTAAAAATCTAAACATGTTTAATGTAGATTACAAAATCACTATATCGACAAAGTTTATAGTAAGATTAATTTTATAGTAGAATTTTAATTTAAGCATTCGGAAAATTTAACGATTTTAAAAGAGATCAAAAAATATGAAGGATCAGATTTTTAAGATGAAAAAACATTTTACTTTTCGATCTAATAATCTTTACATTTCCATTATCTTTTTCTTATTACGGAGCTTTATCTTTATCTTTTTCTTATTACGGAGCTTTCTTTTTCTTATACGGAGATTTATTTTAGAGCCGCGATTTTTGTGTAGGATGTCATCATAATTCATAAAGTCTTTAAAAATTTAACTTTAGTTGCAATATTTCAAATTTCGATTATAATCGAATTGCGTTTAAATTCTATCTTCTTAAGTCTTAAACTAATAAAATTGCTTGGAATAAATTGAAAAATCGTTTTACAATTGTAAAATAAAATAATAAAATTTTTGTATTTTTGACTCTCCATGTATCGCAGAGTGTAAACGCTATTATACTTGTATATCCTTGAAAATGCAAAAGATTCTTTGTTTATTTATAATGATACAACTATAACTACAGTAATAAAAGTAAGAAGGAAAAAAAAAAAACGATAAACATTATGCCAACATTACTTTCATCGTAATTTTTTTTTTTTATTTTATGATAATGGAATGTAATTGAGGCTACTGTTGTGCAATTTAGCAGCACAATTTAAAACAAAAACAACAACGTAATTAAAATTGATGATAACTTTGAATGTGGTACAAATTAATTTTTTCGCATAAACATACATACATAATATACTTATATTTAATTGATTTGATATGAGCAAATTGGATTCTAAGCAACATTGAATCATCAATTATACCTTTTAATTTTTTTTCTTTTTCTGGATGCATGTGGACATAAATTGTTTTGAATCGATATGACATGATTGTAAATTATATTTGAATTTTATTCTTCTTTTAAAAACAATTTAAAAAGTGAACAAAAAAAAAAAAATAAAAAAGTTAAAAAAGTTATAATGTAATTGATACAGAAATAGAATACTGCAATATTGCACATTAAATGAATAAACAATGGATTGTGAAAGTTAATGCATATGGATTTGAATAAATTTTAATTTGAAAATTTTTCATTGTTTTATTAAATTTCTTTGCTTGATTATAGAAATAAGAAGAAATTTCAAGTAAATGTGAATTCTAGTTCTATGTAGATTTAAACAACATTAGAGACACACACCACATAAGAGATTTTAAGTGGTTGCAGACAATAAAATTCAGAAATCTAAAATATATTATAGTAATTTTTATATAGGAATTAAATAGAAAAAGAAACCATCATACTAATACACGGAATTAAATACAGTAGTTTACAGTACAGTATTGAAGTACAGTAGTAGTTAAATTTCTTAAATTATTTCTTATTACAAAACGTATGTAACATTCCTTATTACATATTTAGTATTTAATTTCCTTTTTTGTTTTAAAAGTGCATTTCAATTATATTACTTTTTTTTTTAAATACATTTCTCTGCCACATAAATGTGGACAGGAAATTATACAGCCTTTTCTATTCAGGCGTGGCTGGAAATGTCGTAAGGGGGAATAACTCTTACGACGTGTGTAAATTACGAACCCACACTACCTCAGTGTTTGCAGCGTATTTTATACGCTCTTACCATCGCAGCCCCACCCTATTATATTATTTATAGGAATAGAAGCTAGAGCTTAAAAAAAGGGAAAAAATTTCAATCATGAATTTGGCATTTTCCAATCATCTGTATTATCAAACATACCTTGAATAAAATAATAATTAATTAAATAAAGTTTTACGAATATTAATTTAGGTTAATTATATTTGAAAGAGTCATCTTAAAAATCAATGGGAGTCAACTATAAAAATGAGTCATTTATAAAAATCAATAAGACCGTCATCAAAGGTCAAGATGAACAACACCTTTCTACATATGTAAGAATATACTACATATTATGTAGTTTAGTAAAATCAGAAAATATTCAGAAAAGTTCCCAAAAGCATTTTTGACTACATAGATTAAATATTAAATTAAAATTTTCTTAAAAATAATACCTATTTAAAAATTTAATTAACTAATTATTTCCATATTTTAATTTTTTTAAAGTTTTTATTCCCTTATCAGGGAAATGATGATTTATACAAGCAACATCATCACTTAGTAATATTAATTAACATAAATTATTTAAGGACATTATTGTACTCTTTTAAAAAACATAACAGAACAGAAATTTTATAGTGATTCAGCTGTTAAAAAATATGACATTCCAGTTTATGATTTCAATGATTTTGTCATGACATTTTGTTTATAGCAATTTCATAAATGATATGATAAAAAATAAAAATGTCATAATTTTTCATATTTACAGAAAATGAAATTGTAAATTTTCTTTATTTTTTTTTTTAATCATGACAGTCATTTTATATATATACATATTATATATATATATATCAGTTAATTTAATTAAGTAGTAAGGAAAATAACTAGAAAATTTGTTTGCTTTGAAATGAATATGAAAAAATTCAAGGTGAAAATTATGAATTATGATGATAACAGAATTGTTAAATTGATTAAAAAAATGTGTTAAATTAGACAGAAACTATTAGAATGGAATAAGTTGCAAAACGCTGCAAAAATTTATTATTTATTACAGGTACAAGATTACTAATATTTTTCTTGATCCACTGCATTAAAGAATGTAAGATAATTTCAATTTTTAAGGAATTTATGTTGTTAAGTTGTTTTGTTCTTTAACCTGCTAAATATGATGTGGGATTAATTGTGTTCAAACACCTTAATTGTTCATTGATGAAACTGCATTGCATTGAATTGACTCAAACGATGTAAATCCAATTTTACAGCAGATAGATAAACCTTTAGATGGACAGACGGACTTACGAAGAGAATGAAAATTATAAGCATCAATTTTTTTATAACTTAGTTCAATTTGTGTCAACATAAAATAAAAAAAATATTATTTTGTATCATGATATTTTATAATTCACTTTAATAAAAAAATAATCTTAAATTTTTATTACAAAAATATTATTTAACCTTTTCTTTATTAGATTTCAATGAAGGATAATATTATTTTAATGCAATTTTTCTTTATAAATACTATATTTATATAATAATGTTTTCAATTAAATTAATTAATTTCGTTAAGTGTACATTATATATCCTGCTTTCATTCATAAAATTTTTAATGACAAATATTACTACTAAAATCCAAAATATTCCACAAATAAAAAATTTGTGTAAAAACAACAGTAATATCGATACTGACAACGTAAACGAAATTTATCGATTGACACAATGAGAATGACATCAATAAGCTTTCGTTCGACTTCGACATTTTGTAAAAGTTTTTCTTAACTCTTTGATATTTTAAGATTTCCTTGTCGAAAATCGGAGATTGGTGAATCCGAAATTAAGATTTTGATACTGTATAATGCTTCTTACACTGTTAGACAAATATCAACATTTTAATTTCGAATTCGCAATCCTGCGATTATCCATTTTCAAAGAGCCAAATTTCCGAATGCGTTTAGCCAAAGTAACACTATGCGGTAAATCTTAGAAAATCTTTAGTAAATCTTATAATATCAAAAAATTAAGAAAAATTATCTATACCCATAAATATTAAATTAAATTTAATGGTACGACAAATTGTCCGTGTTGTCAAGAGCTTCCTCTCAAATAATCATTGTCATTTTGCTGCCAAGTTTAGTTGTGAACTTATTTTGTATTCTATGTCTAATTATTCAAAAATCTCATTTACATTTTAGGTTTTAGAGAGGTTTCAATTAAACTTTTCCTCATTTTAAAAAATGTACTATATTTATTGTTTTATATATATTGCTATATTTTATTTGAATGATATCGTAATTTACTAATGGACAATCTATTAAATTTAAGAAATACAATATATAGTACAATATATAGTATATTTATTAATTAAATTTAATATTTTTACAAACAACAACACTTTTTTACTTTCAAAGTGTAGGTATAAAAGGTATTAAATATTTACAATAGTTAATATTAATAATACATTGTAATAAATGCAAATAACTTGTAATATTTTTAATTAATTTTCTTTTATTTAAAAAAATATCTGACTGACCGATTTTTGAAATATTTTTTTAATGGGCTTGTCAGCATTTTCCTGTTAAGGATTTTTTTCTTTATTCACTTTGAAATAATAAAAACAAATATATTTCAAAAATTTGTATTGTTCTTGAAATTCTTTTTACTTTTTAATCAAAAAAAAAAAAAAGAACAAAAATAGTAGTTTCAAGGATAAAAATTTTAATATTTCTTTATCAGAATGTTAAAATCAAAGCAAAATACAAAATAAAAGGGAACCCAAACAATATTGTTTAATATATATGTACACATATTTGCAAAAATGGCAACATTGAAATGACATTAATTGTCAAACAAAATGAATATCAAACTATTATCATAAGATTCTAAATAACTGTAATAAAAAAAAAAAATTCATTATCAATTTATTTTTATTAGTAAACAAATTTTTTTTCAAGTAAAATAATGATTTTTAAATAAATGATTTAAAAAACAAATTTAATGCAATTTTTGTAAAAATATTACTGGTTATATTACCTTGACGTTTTAAAATTGACTTCAGTATCATAATTAATACAGTTGTCATTATCTTTCCAATATTAAAAAAACAATTATTATTAATAAGGTATTCATTTATTTATGAATATCGAACTAAAAATACTCTGTGTTAATTTTTCTTATAACAAGCAGCACTTTTTTTAGTTTGTGCTTAGTTTTAGGTCAAGGAATGGTATTGAATGACTGAGAAGAAAAATGGTATTAAAAGATTCTATTGATTGACACAACCTAAATACATACATATCTATGGTGATCGCTTATATTGATCGCAATATTGAAATTATACGAAATTTATGATAGTGTAATATAACTAGGAACCTTAACAGAACATGTATAAAATGTTTGCTAATATTTTATGAGGTAAATTTCACCTTATTATTTCTCTAATATTATTCAAATCAGATTTTTCTTTTGCCAATTTTATCGACGAAACTCCTCGAAGAGTTTAAAATCTTTTCAAAATCTAGGATTTTGTAAAATTTCCCTCAAAATTTCGTCCTTAATAATGGGAAATGGTATAATGCTATAGATTATAGAATATATGTAGTATAGAATTGATTCTGGATTCTTAAAACGACATTTAATTAATAGAGATTAAATTTAATAGCTTAACACAAAGTTGAGTAAAAATAATTCTTATTAATTTGTGAATATTCAAATAATGCAATAAAATGAGAATTTGCTGTCTTTATATATTTTTTATTAAACTTTAAAAACAAAATTCAATAGAAAAATTTTAAATTTTAAGGAAATATTTTTGTTTTGTTTTTATTTATGTACCTGATAACTGATAAGTTTTAGAAAGTTTTCTTTGTGTATTAAATTTCGATGTATTTGGAAATTGAATAGTTTTGAAAATGAATGCAATATATGAAATCGATAACTAATAAAACAATACAATATTTAATATAAAAAAAAGTAAAAGACACGAAAAATAAACTATAAGAGAGCAATGAAATTGAAAATTTATTCTTTATTAGAATGTTAAACTGTCACGCATATTAAAGTGTTTTGTTTTTTTTTTTTGTTGTTGTTTTCTTTGATATAAAACTGAGACTTCTTGATACACTCATGAATATGTCAAATTGAAGGGGTTGCCACGCCTTTAGTTTATTTGATATGATTTTTGTTAGCCTTTTCCAAATTGTTTTCTCTTATTTTGTTTTTGTTTTTGTTCTTGTGTTTTGGTTGTCAGTTAAGAAAAGAGGGAATGAAAAAATTACAAATTTAATGTGATCAAACAATGGGGACATATTTTAGTTTTTCGTTTTTTTTTTTTTCAAATATAAAAACAGAAAATTAAGAGGGCATAATCAAGAGAAAATTTAAGAAAAATTAAACGAATTTTTTTTAAAAAAATTAAAAAAATTTTTAAATAAAATTGATAATATATTCAATTTATAGGAATTTTCTTAAAAAAATTAATAGTAGTTTCAGTTATATTATAAAAAATTATTCAGAATTGCCTAAAATTTAGATGCAATTAATTAGCATAAAACAATAGAAATAGTCCTTCGAATTTTGGAGAAAGGTAGCATAAGTAAAGTAAATTTCTTAAAATAGCGTTTCTCAGTGACGTTATTAAGGGAGTTAAATATACCCCCATAAAGTTTAATTTGATTCTTTGTATTTTTCATTATATCTTTTCAACCAACAAGCCTAATGCTTTTATGAATGGAAGGTTACAAGAATTCCTTTCTATAAAAGTTTATATTGTTTAATGTTAGCATTAAATTTTCGAATTTAATTCATTTAATTAAATGAAGAATCAAATTTGACTTATTTAATGACGTCATTGGGATTAGCCACTTTGGGAAACTTAAATTTAAGTCATATAGGCTCACTTTCTCAAAAGTTTCAAAATTCAAATCTTCTTAAAAATTAAAATTCATGAATTTAAATGAATTGGGCATATTTTGAGGAACTTATGATATTTTATTACTTATTAGATATCGATAGAGTCAATTCAAGCTAGGGTTTAGATGTTATCCCAATTTTATATTAAATATTTGTTATATTAAAATAATTTCAAATTAAAGTACATTTTATATCAAAAGAGTACGGTCTTTTATAGAGCCATAAAATTTATTTAGTTCAATTTTGTCAAATTTTTCTGTTTTTTTTTTTTTGATTTTTAAAGAATATTAAATCTTTAAGATTACTTTTAAATTATAGACAGATCAGAATACTGCAGTATATTAATTCTTCTATTATTATTAAATATTTTTTTTTTTGTTCTGGTAAATAAAATAGAAATCCGGAAATTTTTTTTCTGGATTTTAACGTGAAAAGAAATCACGTTCTAAAACAAATAAAATTGTATTTTATTTCAGAAATTATATAGAAAAATAAAAAATATATAAAATTACTTAAATCGAAAAAAACCAAAACAAATGAAACAATAAATTTTTTTTGTTTCATTTCTGTCCCTTATTCTTTTAGACTGGAGTTACAATTCGAAAGGTCTTAAAAGGTTTTTCATATGTATTTATACAATTCATAATTTACAATTTCCATATGTTAAAATAAGAATATGCATTTTCATACCACTAAAAAGGAATTGAAATAACAAAAAAAAAAAAAAACAAATACTTCAGCAAGATAATTTAATTTTTTTTTTTGTTTTCATAAAACTCTTGGGCTATACTACACCGGAGGCTGTAGCGTTATATTCCTTTTGAATTTCTATAGTCAAAGGATAATATAGAAAATATTCTAGAAAAATTACCATCCATTTCTACATCATATGCTTAACTAACTATATATATATATATATATATATATATATATATTATGTATTTATATATAAGTACATAATATATAAACCGACAATGAGTATTTCCACCGTTTTATTTTTTTTGAATATTAAAAAATAAATGTTAAAAAAAGAATAATCTAAATCCAAATCCGATTCTTTTATTTTTTTTTTCCTTTTTTTTATGAAATTCTTTTTTTTATGAAATTCTCTTTTGCAAAGGAAAAAGAAATATTTCAGTTTTTCTTTGCAATAAAGATTTTTCATTCAGATTTTTATTCAAAAGAAAAAAAAGATTTATAAAAATGTTTAACATATTATGAAAGGTTTGCGATTTAAAATAAAATTTTGTTTATTTTTCCGCAAATGTAGAACTTGTAATTTTTATAATGTCAATTGGTTTTTGTTTATAAAAAATTTATAAAATTTAAAAGTAAAAAATTTAAAAATTTAATAATGACTAAACGATATTTTTGTTTTAAAATTAAAAGTTAATTTTAGATAAAGAATTGATATTTTACTTAGAAGAGTCTAAGGTCTAAGAATCATTAAATTAATGAATATAATTTTCGAAATTATAATAAAAATTTTCCCTTACAGACAATTGATTTAATAAAAATCTATGCTCTCTAAATGTTTATATTCTATAATTAAATTTGATCAGATACCACTTAATAGATGTTTTTAATGTTGTAATTAGAGTTAGTGGTTAGTGTATTAAAATTGTGCAAGTTGCTTACGTTTTCATTTTGTTTTTATTAAATATTTTGATTGTGGTTTCCAAAGTACCACCGATCTCTAAAGAATATAATATGGTGAATTATTATTAGAAGATATTCCGAGAATACTCAAGTACTTCATACTAAATTTTATTATTTTGAATGAAATTTTTTTTTTACTGTCCTAAAAAATCACTACAACTATTTTTTATTTATTTTATATACTTATATATTTTTTTTTTTGAATATTTTAAGAAAATATAAAAAAAAAAAAATTTAAAAAAAAAATATGAACATTTCGTTTTTTAAATAAAAACTAAAACTATATTATATTATTTATGTTAGATTAAAGTGTCATAATCTGAATTATTAGAGCAATGAATTATGGTTTTCAAACTATTTATTATGAGGAAAAAGTTTTAATGTAAGAAAGTCTAAGCACAATTTTTAAAATTAAAGACTATAAATAAGAATGTATCCATAGTTGGAAAATTACAAAACATTTTTTTTCTAAAATTAGAAAGATATCAACCTAAAAAAATTTATTTTAAACCTGTACTTGATGGCAACGTCATAAGTTCGAAAGTGATAATAGTACAAATACTAAATCCCACATACATATATTTTTTTTTTTACATATTCTGGAAACGTAATTTTTTAACCAACTATTTTTTAACCCAGATTTTTAACCAACTTTTAACTAACCCATAAAATCTTTCCTAAATCAAAATTTTACTTACATATTCTGGATAAGGGTATAATATAACTAGATTTCCCTCTTGAAAATTTTCACAAAAAAAATTTTTTTTTTTTTACATTGTTGTTATTTTGTGATATATTTTCGAGAAAAAGAGATGTACATATTTCTTATACATATTTAATGAAATTTTATTTTATTTAATAAAACAAATTGTAATAAACTGACCTAATGGACCTTATTTTTAATTCGAATTCTTATTAGATTTGCTTTTGAAATATGTATGTAAGGAAAATAATCATGAAGGATTTGATGGTTAGTTGTAAAGATGTATACTTATTTTATTCTTTTTTATTTTTAATTTTCCAACTTATGTCATTTTTGTATTTCGTATAAGACTCAAGTACCTCATATTAAATTTTGTTGTGAAATTGAATGAAATTTTGTTTTATTAAACTAAAACATTACAGCAACTATTTTTATTTATAGATTTTCGTACCTATATAACATCACATCATAATTTAAATACATAATGTCATATAAGACAAAAATTTTTTCGTACTTATGTCATTTTTGGTTTTCGCGGACTTAACTATCGGAATAATGACTTACCGTTGTACTTTATACGTAAAACAACATAAGTTTTTTTTTTGTAATCCAGTTAACAGTTTGAGAAATATTTTTTTTTTATATAATATTCACTTTTACATAATCCCCTAATATTATATATTTAGTATTTTCTTCTTTAAACAAATAAATGCTTTTATTTTAACAAAAATGAAGAGAAATCAAATCAAAGAAAACATCCAACATGTTTCTTTCGCTTCTTTTTTATATTTTATAATTTTTTTTCTTTTATTTTCATTTTTTCGTCATCACTATATCATTATAATCATTTACTATCAGCATCATTCACATCATTGGGAAATTCCAAACGAATGCGTCATCAGTCTATTTGCACATATATATATACATTCATACATCATACTTTTTTTTTGTTTTTTCAAGAAAATCATATAGAAAAAGAAATTTATTGTTTAAAAAAAAAAATTTTTTAACTTCTATTTTCAGAATGACGAAATAAAACCAAAAGAAAAATTTTTTTTTTTTCTTTTCGCAACAAAGTTTTCCAACAAATTTACAACAATAAAAAAAAAATATTAAATTGATATGATGAATAGAAAAGTCTCAACACAATAAAGAAAAGAAATTTTACAAATAAAAAAGAAAAAAAAAATGGCATCAAAATTAATGGGAAGATGACAAATATAGTGACTGTGCGGACTTAAAAGATGGATTAGAGAAGGAAGTTTTTCTTTTTCAATGTTTTTTTTTTATCCTTAAGCACCGAATGCAGATTTTCATTCTGAACATAACCATATTTTAAAAAAAAACAAAATATATGCATTAAATCTGAATATATAAGATTATATTATTTGAATTTGGATATGAAAATATTATGATGACAATGCAATTTGTTTTATTTCTCTTATGAATTATTGGCTTTATGAAAAATTTTCGATAGGAAATTATGTACAGCGTTTTTTTAAAGAACAAATTATAAAACAAACTATTTTTTTTTTTGGTTTATTTAAATATTAGTGATGATTTTAATTGGATGCCCTTCAAAATATGGCACACTTGCTCAAAAGAATACACTTTTTTTTTAAAAGAACTTTAAAGCAAGTCGGTATCAACTAATTCAAAATTAGAGAAAATTGCGAGTTTTCCATTTACGAAAGCCTTATAAAAAATTTATAATTTACTTGATGATGACAATTTAAATACCGGACAAATATCGGACGCCCGGTAAATCAGTTATACATTACACAAAAAAAAACTATCACGCAGTATAAAATGCCTTCAAGTTATTTGATCTTGAAAAATTCAATAATATAAAATTTGCGTAAATTTAAACTAACTCGTAAAGGTGAATATTTGCATGAAACTGAACAGAATGTATTGATTAAAGTTTTAAATATATAATGTTTTAGGCAAAATGTGAAGTTTTACTTTTGATTGTAAAAGAAAAAAGGAAAACATTTTTATAACAAAAAATTGCTAAAAAAAAAGTTATTCATTTAAATTTTGGGAACAGTTTCATGGAGTAGAAAATATTTTAAATTTTCATTCAAGCAGAATTTGTTTGTTTATGTTGGAAAAATTAAAAAAAAAAAAAAAAACAGAAAGAAAAAAATTGTATAATAAAACTATTTGTAAAACTAACAATTTTCATAATAATAAAAATAATGGAAATAAAAAAAAACTTTTTCCTTTACCGATTCTTTGATTTTTTTTTTCTTTCTTCTTCGCCCTTTTTTTTTATCATTCAACTTTTTTTTTTATTTTTCATTTACATATACTAATATATATACTTATATCCTATAGGACATATATAAATATATGTACATATTTATTTAAAAATGAAGATAATAAAAGAAATTGAATTTTTTTGAGTGTTTATTTATGATTTAATGGTTTTCCTTTTATTTTTGACTATATAATATATTTGTAAATTGATCCGATATAAAAATTTTTAAAAGTATTAAAATAGTTTCATTCGTTTATAATACATTATACGGCATAATAATAAAATATTTAATATAATTCAGTAAAACTGTATAATTTTCTATATAATAAAATAAAAATTCTTGAAAAATTTTGAAAAAGTACTTAGAAATTAAATAGGATTTAGCTGGGGAAAAATAATTATTAGCTGACATAACAGATTTAAAAAAAAAAAAATTTTTTTTTTTATATGAATTAACAATATTATTCACATGCTAATTAATTAAATTTTACCTAAAAGTGAGACAAAAAAGGAATTCTTTCCTTTAAAATATAGTCGTACCATAAAGGAAGTAATCGCTTAAATCGCCTAAAGAGTATTTTACTCTATAAGTTACTGTGCATTTTCTGACGTAGAGGTTAACGTAAATACTCAATGAAATACTTCTCCTAGAGACCTTGCATATTAAAATAACCTGTGATACTTTTCAAATCTTTTAAAGACAAAAAGAACATTTTTATATTATTTTTTATATTACTTTTCTAAATTGAAGGTTAAAATAAAATAATGGTAATAATAATGATTTTAATGATGAAAATTGATGTTGATGATTACAATAATAAAAATGATTATAATTTTCTTATTCATTGAAAAAGTAATACTTAAAAAAGTAAAAATTAAAAGGAAAATCAATAAATAATTAGAAATTAATTGCGAATTTTCAAGAAAATTTCCTAAAAACGAAAAGAACCAAAAAAAAAAGAAAAAAAAAAATTATTGAATGTAAAGTATTCTTGAACTACTTGCTAGTTTTTTTTATTTAAGTTAAAATATGTACACAGTACTCATATTAATTATATGAAGAGCACTTAAATAAATTGTTTTCTTTCAAATTTCAATTTATAATGATGAAATTGCAATTAAAAAAAAATTTTTTTTTTCTTAAATTAAGAATTTTCTAAAAGACTTTTATATAGAAAAACCGAATCATAGAATTTTAAAGTATAACTGAAATAAATTATTAATATGAATATTGTGTTTGTACAAGTTTTACTATATAATTTGCATATTTTGGCACAAAGACTGTTTAACAATTTAATTAATTCAGAATATTTTTACCTTTTAAGATAAAAGGATCTAAACATTTATAACCGAACAAATCTAAATATTTAGATACTATTCTCTATAATTTTTTGATTATTTAAAATTTTACCTCAAGAATACTTTCTACAGCATTTTTTTGATACTTTTAATAGCAACCTCCTTACATTTTAAATTTATTTGTTCCATATGTGTGAATTTGTTTTGTGCGGATATTTTCTTTTATAGAACTTTGTGTGTGCGGAATATTGCGTGTGTCAATCTTTTGCTGATTTTTGATGTTTGTGGGGAATTTTCTGCGCGAAATGATCATATATAAATTAATCCCCTAACCCAATCATGTAACCCTAAAAAAAGATTTATATCTCGAGAATATCAAATATAAACAGATAACAAAAATTGTTACCCTATTTTTTGTCTCCATATTTGTGGTTTATTTTTCATTTCAAATAAGAGTCTATTTCGATAAAAAGTTAAACATGCAAGAACATTGTATAGATTTGAGATGAACTAAAGCTGCAAAACAATTATTTTATCTTGATTGTGCGAAGAACTAAAAATCACCATTAATTTACCCGATAACTAAATTAGAAACAGTCTGCAATCTTTAAAGAAAATATAGATGATCAAGAAAAAAGTTAAGAAATAAAATGAGAGGAATATTTCGAATAAAAAATTTTGTGTTGTTTTTTTAGTATAATTAAATATCATATAAAATTAATATTAAAGAATATTTCATAAATAAAAAAATCTAATAATAATATTATTTTTGTAATATTTCTTTATGTCCACACATACCCAAATAATATTTTCTTTCAGGTGAATATACAAAATCCGAAAATGAATTCATCATCATATTTAGAATGCGAAAATAAAAAATTTTTTTTTAAAAAGATAAAATTATTTAATAAACAAATATTTTGTTTATTTTATACACTCAAACTAATTTGCAAAATAAACACATTAAATATTTTGTTTAAAAAATAAATGAATATTAAAAAAAGTGATGCAACAATTTTTTTTTCTTTTTTTTTTCTTTGTAAAATTAGTGATGTTTGTGTTGTGTCAGAAAATTCCTTTTTTAAAATAAAAAAAAAAAAAAAACAAGAAAACATTATTTAATATCATTTTTAGTGTTTCTTTTCTTTTTGTTATATTGTTGTTTTTTTTTTTTAAATTATATAAGCAATAAATTTTGCAAAAGTGCCAAATCAGCTTAATTCATGTGTATGTACAATATACATATATGTTGTACATACATAAATGTTTTTATAGTGTCATTTGTGTAACCAAAAACTACATATATAAAACAAAAAAAATAAAAATATATAAACAGAATGAATCAACTATAAAAGACGATTAATGACATTTTAGAATGCAACATACAAAACACTTGAAAATACAATTGTAAAAAAATATTTTTATTGCGATTTTATCAGCAACAAAACAGTAATAACTACAACAACATATGAATAATAGCAGCAGTGTTAAAAAATAACTGCAGAATTTGAGAATGAGAAAGAGAAAATAAAATCAGTATATGAAAAAATATTCATATGTATATTAATGTGTGTTAGAAAATTGGAATTTATGTGTGCGCAAATACTATAAATTGGCCACACACGCGGTAATTATTATTATTATTTTTTTTTTTTTTATCAAAACGCAAATATATTAGCAAAATTAAGGAGAAACAAAAAAAAAAGAATCAAAAAGAAAAGAAAAACAATGCAAACATTTATGGTTGTAATATACTTTCATAAAGCGCAAATTTTTGCTGCTTTATAGGGAATCCACAATTTAAAAACTTGCATTAGTATTTTATATACGAAAAATTATATTTTATGTGCAATGTTTTTCTTCTTTTTTTTTTGGGTATTTTGTATTTTAAAAGGAATTTAATGGAATGGAAAAGGTATGATCTGTCTTTCGGTTCATTTTCAAAGAAAATTAATTCGCCTAAAATTATGCTAATATATGTTGAATTTTTGAATTTAATATCGTTGATATGGGGCTTCGGTAGCCAAGTGGGTAGGCGTGTGGCGTATTAACCGAAGAAGTATGGGTTCGATCCCTGAACAGGTCGTAAGTGTTTTTTCTTTACATACCCCCCTTACGCCCAAATATAATGTAAATATATAGTATATAATATAATATAAACAAAATAAATAATATTAGTATATAATTTAATAATAGTATAAAAACTTATAATGGCCTTAGTAGCCGATGGTTCAATAATATAAATTTTATAGTTTAGATAAATTAATTAACGTTTCCCAATATAAATTTTAGAGATTTGTTTAATTGAGCGAAGTAATGATTTTAAAAATAAATTTGAATGTACATATTATAAATTAAATTTTAAATATATTGTAAACTTGTTTGTACAGGGTCGTTTAATTTAGATTTTATGGGTTATATAAGACTGTACCTTAATGTGCAAATATATGTTTAAGTTATTTTAAGCAAAGTCATACCTTAGATTATATTTTCTCACTATCTCACGCTTATTGTGCAATATATCTGTAAATTATATTAGAAATTTGTTACAGGTTTTCTTGTCAATTAAATGCTAATGACAATATATGTAATTTTATAAGATAAACAATCCAGTGATGTAAAAATATTTTACATTTATTTTGAAAAACGTCTTAAATTTTATTTCAGCAATAATATAATTTAATTCTTTTTACTTTCTTTATTTTAAATTTAAGTGTAATAATTTTCGGTATGAAGTTTAGTTGATTCCTTTTTAAAAGAGGGCACATTAACGTAAAATGCATTAAATAAATAAAACCCGACAAAATGTGTTTTTTTTTTTTTTTTGATTTTTACTTTTTAATAAAAAATCGCGTAATGTTTTTTTCTTATATATTAGTTTTTTTTTTTATTTCTTTATAATGGAAATATAGGGTTGAAATTATGGACTTACATGTTTGCATACAGAAAGGATGTTATGTGGTTATAAAATTTTATGTACTAAAGGCACTGGAGGAAAAAAAGTCAATGTATTTATGTTAAAACGAGTAATTCCATTTCTTAATAAGTCTTTATGTGAGTCATAAGTAGAAAAGAAATAAACTTTTTTTTTTTTGTTCTTAATTAGGTCAAATTATGAAAAAAAGAGTTTTTTTTTTTTAGGATTGAACGTTGTTATAATAAAAAGGAAATGAACGAGGAAAAAAATTCTAAATTTATGAAAATTATCTCAGTTAGAGGTCTAAAATGTTATTAAAAATGGTGTATTTCAAAAATAAGATAATAAAATCATAAAGGAACACATGAGATGGCCCATAAAAATTTTTACAATATGCAATGAAAAATTTTCTTTCACTCTATAAATGGAAATTTAAAAAAAAAAATTGTAATTTCAAGTCAAAAAATTGGTTTGATACTCGTACATTTTGAGGTTGCCTCAAAACATTTGGAAATTTGAGAACAAAATGTAAAAAGTTTTTTTTTTTTTACAACATTTCTATTTTTTCTTTGTATTTTGTATTTAAATTCGATTCCATATTCAAAAATATTATTTTATATATTATGACCGGAAATTTAAAACAATTTGAAATTCTATTAGTAACAAAAAATATAAATAACATTTTTTTTAATGCAAAAAAATTTAAATTTGTTGTCCTAAATGAATAAATTTTCAGGTCATATACTTTGATTTCGCAATTCCGTATTATTGCTGATTACAAATAAAATTCTGTGCAATTATTTAATAAAATCTGTCCGGTTGATAATTCACTAAACATATGTTTTGTCGTTATGTATTAGAAAACAAAAAAAATTAATGCTAGATTTATTTTAGGCCAAAGAATTTAAATGAGGTGTTAAAGTATTAGGTAAGCTAAACATTCTGTTGAAATTTAAATTTTTTTTGTTTCAAATGTTACATGTATTAGTTAATTAGTAAATCTACTAAGAAGAAGCTTTAATGAATTATATTATATTGAGGGCATATAAAAAATATTAACCGAGAAATTACCGGTTCTCCTGCATAGATCGCAACTAATTTTTAACTGAAAAGAATTTTACTGAGATACTAATTTTTTTTTAATAAATTCTATTTCAAATTTTAATAATTAAAATTTTAGGAACATCATTTTGAAAGTGAAAAAAACGTTCAGTTTTAAAAAAAATATTTTAATGTATTTTTAACATAAGTATATAAATATTAACTATTGCTCGATTATGGTGTTCCTATATTAGAACTGTTAAGCTTAGATCGATTTTGTAATCTGAAAAGTTTTATTATCCCTAATAAAACTTTGAAACTATGCTTTATTTTATTGAATATTGCTCAAGTTATATTCTTCATATGTGGATAAAAATATGATTATTTAGAATCAAAAGCAAAATACCCTTTTTTTAACAAGAAAAAAGGAAATAACTAAAAATCCATGAAAAAACATAAAGCAAAACACAAATAAAAAAATTTGTTGAAAAGAGGAATTGAAAAACAAATATGTCAATTTGTCATGTTTATTGAAAGTTTCCAAAAAAAATTATGATGTCAATGAAAGAGAAAAAAAATAAAAACTTATAAAATCAAAATTCCATAAAATTTTACACAATATAAAAATAAAGTGGTTCGAAGGTAATTCTTATTATAGTGTTCTTAACAGTCATTTATTTTTAGCTTTAAATTTTTTCCTGATACATACATACATATGTATATTAGTTTAATTTTTCATTATTGGTATTTAACTCTCCTGTAATAAAATTTTTTTTTATTATTTTGAAAAAGAATTTTAGAAATGTCATCATAACAATTATTATCTCATTTATTTATGGTTCGTTTCAAATTCTCAACTTATAAATTTATCAAAATCATATCAAAATCAAATAATAGTTTTTTTTTGTTTTTTGCTTCTTGTTCTTTTATTTCATTTCAATTTATTATTAATTTATTAAATCAACATTTTATTATTAGTACAGTACCTATATATTATATATTATACATATGTATATTGAAAATTTATCAATGGAAGTGTTAAAAGGTGTACTATTTAAGTATACATTATTTAAACGTCAACACTTGATAATTGACATAAAAATTTTGAATTAAATTACAAACGACAAACGTCATGCTATTACTGTTATACTGCGCTGTCATACGACATATTCGTATCACTAAAATTTTAAAATGATGAAATTGCTTTTTCATGTTACTCTTATTATACTGGTTACAATTTTTTCCGAAATGTTACAATTATAATTATATTAAAATTTATTGGTAATTGAATCAACTTGACAGAATTTCACTCAAATTTACTTCTTTTATCTGTTTTATCAGTAAAAAAAATTTATGTTTTTATTAACATTGATTATAAAGTGTTATATAACATAAAAAGAATACTGTTTTTTTTGATGAATTTAAAAATTAAAAATAATCAATTACGCGTGATTGCATATTATGCATATGCGAAATTCTCAATTATGAGATATGTTAAAGTGCATAAAAATACACTAAAAAGGAATAATACATAAAAAACATTATTCTTTTTGGCGATTTTATTTTTGAGGATTTTGTTTTTGGGAATCTTGTCTTAGTCCAATTTTGTCTTAGAATTTAGTATGTATCCCGATTTTTTTACTTGGTAACTACTACTTTACTACTTTACTTGGTTTACTTTAGACAATTACTAGAAAGTAAATTTTTACAGAATGAGTATAGAAAATAATGAAATTTTAATTGAGTTTGGCATTTTGAGTGTTTTTTTTATGATTAAAATTTGCAATCTAGAAATAGGTCAAATTAAATGAAAACAGATAAACTTTCCTATATCTATATATAAATATAAATATATGTATATAATAAAATTATTTTAAAATGTCTTGTTCGATACATATACTTTTTACAAAATACAAGATTTGATTTAATTGAAAAATACAGAAGATAATGCATAATTTACATTAACGCATCAACATCGCTTTAAATTATTATGACATGATATTGAATAAAATAACACCATACCATCACATATCACATTTTACATCAGGTAATAATATATTGGATGGTACATTTATGACAAGATCATATTTTTTTTTATAGATAAAAGCAAGTAGTTTGATACAAGTTTTTGTATTTGACAAATTACATTTTGATTTGATATAGTAAAAGATATTAATGTAAATTTCAATTATGTATTCATTCTTTCTCGATTTACGTCGAATTTATTAATTACTTAAGCTTCTTTTAAAATATATTTTAAAATTTGTTTTTGTAACTCATTCAAACAATGAAAAAGACAATTTTTGAAAACTAATAAAATTAAAAACAAAAACAGAAAATTTACAACACAATAACAATATTTTTTTTATTTTTCAGGGTATTTGTTTTAAATAGCTGCTAATTCGATACCTTAAGATTAACATTCTTTAACACTTAACAAAATAATTAATACAATTTTTTTTTCTCTTATATTTCATTTTTTTTTTTTAAAGATGTCAATTATTTTAATTTTTTTTTAATTTTTGTAAAATTTAATCCTCTTTTCCGTTAAAAAGAACACAAAAAACAAACAACAATAAAAAGATTAAATTCATATAAATTTATACAAAAAAAAAAAAAAAATTCTGTTTATAAATCAGAATGATTTTCGAATAGTTATAATTTTGTAAAAAGAAAATTGAATAACAAAGCATAAATGTTAAAATCAAAATGAAGGAAAAATAAAAAAGATTTTATTTATGGTTCGTTATGCTCTTGTTTTGTACTTTTTTTTTTTTAACAATATTAACAGTTATATTTTCTATTGGCGTGGGTTAACAAAGTGAATATAATTTTTATTTTTTTATTTTTTTATTCTTGTCGTCGTCGCCCTTAGGTGTAAATGGTTGTACGAACATAGAACAGAATATAAAATCCTGGCAGCAGACGTGAGATAATGTAAAATAGAGGAACATGACTCTAGGCAAGTAATAAATTTTTGCACAAAAATAAAAATAAAAAAAAACAAAAGATTATGTGAAAATGCATTTAACACAATTTAATACAGTATAGTGTCATATTATAAGGGAATTTTTTGATCAAAGTCTAAAGGTAAAGTAAAGTCCTAATAGGTACTGTGGTAAAGGCAAAAAAAATTTTTTTGTCAAGTGATAAAATGTTATAAATAGATAAGGCAAGAGAAAATTTTCTAAAATTGATTAAATAATATCTGACAGTGATCAAAAATAAAGTTTCAGAATTCTGATAAAAAAAACACTAAATTGATCTAACAGTATTAATATTTCATCCTTCAAAAATTGTTTAAATCAAGAAGAATTCGATTTATAAATCAAGAAAAGAAAAACAAATTTGGAGCTATTTTGAAGCTCGTCATTATGCCCATGCACTGTAAATAAAGATTTTATTCTAAATTAAACAAAACGAAAAAAAAACAAAATAATCACTTCAAAAAAATAAATTATTATAAATGCATATTATATTGAACAAAGTCACTTTCTTAAAAAAATAATCAGTGATACACATTTATTTGTTTTTATTTGCAAACACTCTTTTCTCCCTCTCTTTCTGCTCTTTCAATCAACAAATCTTTTTTTAAATTTTAATTTTAAATAATCGCGAAATGTAAATCTTGTTTTGTTTTTATTCAATTTTCGTTACCACAATATTAAATTACAAAAAAAAAAATTCTACAATTACTTTGCATATTGTAGTTGTATATAAATATTCGCTTTTATAAATAAAACTTTTTTTTTATGATATATACATGTTTCTCTTTCTTTCTCTCTCTCTGCGTTATCTTGCCTGATAGTTTCCACAAAAAAAAAAAAAAAAAAATGCAAAACAAAACATGAAAAAAAAACTTTATTCTGCATATCATATAATAAAATCATTATTACCAGTTGCCACTATACTATTTGCAGATACTGACTCTTTCTTTTCACTGTTTTATGTTTTACCATCATTTTGTTCTGATAGCTTTTTATATCATCTCGAGCCTCCATTTAAAAACATAAAAAAACAAAAAAAGTAATAAAAATCAGAGAAAACTAAAAGTTTTATGAATAACCTTTAAGTTCTTGTGTAACTGTAAATATAAAGGAGCAAATATTGGAAAATGGCAACACATGGTTTTGGTTTTGAGGTGCCAGTAACTTAAATGGAAGTCCAAAAAAAGTGCCATGAAATGATCAAATTACAAATAATTTTAATTGATTCTCTATATACGTATTGTATTCTTGATATTAGTTAAGTTTTAAAGATACTTTTGTGTCACGTGATAAAATAAAACTCATATTAATAAGTGAAAGTTTGATACTTATATATAATATGATTCCGTCCTTCCTTCCTTCCCAAATAATTTTTATCCATATAGGGAACAAATGATAATAAATTAATATTTTTCGGAATCTTATCATCGTTATTGGATTTGTACCTTAGATTTTTAATTTCAAATTCAGATATTATTCAGAAAAAATATATAAATTTTTCAAAATGAAGATTGCAAAATTTTTTCTGCGAATTTAAAACAAATTTCGATCTTAAATCCTTTAAATTTAAATAATGTGTCTTTCTCCTGTGGTATATTTTTATCCGCTACTGTATTACAGTGTAGTATTGTAGTTGTAGTGTCTGGTAGTCTGAAGCGAAGCATATGAATATAAAAAATTAAATTTTTTTGTTAAATATAAAAACTATAGAATACAAATATATACGAGTATATAAAAAAAAAAAAAAAAAAACAAATGAGAATAATAATATGTGTTTTTTGCTAATGGCGAATATTTTATGACTTGATTTGGCGCGCAAAATAATTTGTTTCGTTTCGCGAAAAGAGCAAACAAAAACCAAAAAAAAAAAATATATAAACAAAGAAATTGTGCAAAATTGTTAAAGGGACCGTTCATTTATTTAATTTTTAATTATTTGTTTTGTGTACTTATATGTTTTTTTTTTCTCCGCATTTAGTTTCAAATTTAATTTTGCAAATGGTTTTACATAGCAGCAATACATGCTTATATGTATAATAAAGAGGAAGAATATGCGAGAATGTGATTGGAATATAGGATTTAAGATATTTTCAAAATAAAGCTGTTAAATTACAAAATAAACAGCTATAAATATTTTTATACCGGAAATATAATATTTATATAAAGAAAAGAAGTTACAGGAAGAATATTATTTGATATTTATCTTGTAGAATAATATCTATTATACAGATGTCATAAGAATTTAATTAAGTTTGTGTTAAAAATTGAAGTAAATTTGAGTTTTTTAAAAAATCACTATTATTAATATGTTAAAGTAGAAATTCTTTTGTTTTAAAAATGCTATTGCTAGAGTGCCAGGACTTAGTTGTTTTTATCTGTGGATTTGTTTTGTAGGATAAGACACAATATAAAAATTTTTTCTATACCAGAAGTCATTGAATTAAGGGTATCTGATCTGATGCCCGGCAAAAAATTTACTAAAATTCTTCGCCATCTTGAATTAATTCCTAATTTTAAATGTTCGTAAATTAAATTTAGTCGGAATTAAAAAATATTACAATGAAAATTTAGAATTGAAAAAATCGTGGAAAAGTTATTACTATATACATATCTGTTCTTCAATATAAAGAAAGATTCTTATAATATTTACAGGGTTAAAACAGTGTTGCTTAATTTTTTATTATTTTTTTTTCATACATGTATCAAAAAATTTATAGAAAATATTTTTCATTTATTTCATTTTTTTTTGCAATTTACAGAAATTACAAAAAATTTAAATTGTTGACACTATAAATAGTTTTGTGATTTTTTAGAGCATAACGTCTGTAAATATTTTAATATATGTATATGTTAAAAATATTAAGTTACTTAAATAAATACTATATATATATATACAAATCGAATATGATTTTGTTAATTATTTTATATTCGCCTAAATAAATATTATTTTTAAATTTACTCTAAGTAGTTATTAATTAAGTGATTAAGTGACTTTTGAATGAAAATCGTAACACAAGTTTTACACAAGTAAATTTTTTTTATATTAAAAAATTTTTATCAAAATTTTCTGAGTTTAATCAGTTTTATTTTTTTTTAAACAGATTTTAAATTGAAATCATCGGAATTAAAAGTATTACACGACAAAAATTGTTTTTTTTTTATAATTATAGCTACTTATAAAATAGTGTTTCCGGAAATCGACTTGAAAAGTATTGAAAATTAGTTTTAAGTACATTGTAGAATATAAAAAGTTAAAAGCTGATATTATTGGAACTAATGTTTTTGAATATGCAAATATAAGCATAGTCAATGGGCCAAAACCTCTCAATAGAAAATAAATATGTTCTGTATCTTAAAAACCCTTAAAAAATTGATAAGCACATTTTCTTTAAAAATTATTAAAAAGAAATTCCTTCGGTGTGAAAGAACTTTCAGTTAGAAGAACTACTTTTGTTTTCAGTATAGTTTTTTATTTCAACATCCGTTATTCAGTTATTACGTATGAGGATTAGGGAGTTTTAATGCCTAGTTATATGTAATATTAAATATTATTTTAATAAATATTTCATATGAAAAACTATAGCCTTAAGGTAAATGTACGATTATTTTAAGAAAATTTTAAGAATGTTATTATTATGTAGATTATATGTATATATATTTAAATGTTTTGCTTATATGTATAATATCATTTTCTTTGAAAAATCTCTTTCATATTTGTTTTAACTTAAGTTTAACTCTAATATGTCTACTTTTATATAAATTAATTTTTATATAAATATTCATATGGCATATGTACACATAAGTGTGTCAAGTTATTTAACATAAAATCTTGTAATAAACATAAAAAATTGTTACTTTACTCTTTAGAAGTAAAACAAAACAAAAAACGACAAATGACTTTAATCATAAAATAAAGTCATCGTTTTTATTTTTTGTGAAAAAAAAAAAATTCTAGTATGGTGTAAACATATATATATGTACCTATACATAAAAAAAAAACTCGCGACAGTAAAAATCTTCAAAAATAATATGAAGATATCCTTATTTTTTTATTTTGTTTACCGGTTGTTATTCCTCTTCTATTTCCTTTCTTTTCGATTTTTTATTTTACTTTTATTTTTTGTTGATTTTTCTGATGCTTTAGAACAAGTACAATTGAACTCTTTTAAAATTTTGTTATTGTTCTTTTTCTCTTGTTATTTAATATTCCATTTCTTTAACGAATTTTTTCCCATATCTTATCTCTTCTATTATAAACATATATCCTACTTTAATTTTTTTTTTTTTTAGATAAAGAATACTTACTCCCAACCCAATTAACATCATAATGACTTCAGTCAGCAGCTTACCTGTAAAAGAAAATATAAAATAAATATATATATATATATGAATTTCTATAGTAATAATAATAAAAATAATAATAAAAAAAAAAATTAGGTTAGTATCTAAAACTTTTAATAAAGATTTACGAGTATTTGATAAATAAAAACAAAAAAATAAATAAAAAATGGATTAATTTATTTTCATTTACAATAAAACTTAACTGAAATGAAACAATTTAATATTATGAAATATAAAATTAAGATAATATCAAAAAATAAAATCTTTTTTCTAAACTCAAATAAAAAAAAAAAACATTTACTAAATTTGAATTTGTATCAGAAAAATATAAATGATCCTAAAAGTATGCAAGCCTTTTATTTAAAATTTTAATAAAATTTACAGAATATTGTTTATTAGGGGCTTCGGTAGCCTAGTGGGTAGGTGTGGCATATTAACCGAAGGAGTGTGGGTTCGATCCCTGCACAGGTCGTAAGTGTTTTTTCTTTACATACCCCCCTTACAATCAAGTATAATGTTAATATATATAGTATATAATATAAACAAAATAAATAATATTAGTATATAATTTAATAATAGTATAAAAAATCTATAATGGCCTTTAGCAGCCGATGGTTCAATAATATTACATTTATGTATGTAATAAATAAATAAATAGAATATTGTTTATTAAAACTATAATGTTTAACTAACTAAAAGAAAATTAAAATATAGGATAAGTGGAATATAAAAATAATGTCAATACTTTTGTAAATAATATAATGTAAGTAACATAATGTAATGTATTAAAAACTTAATAGCCAGGACCAAAATGGCCTTTGTAGCCGAGGGTCTTACTGATGTTATTACAATTTATTGTATTAATATTAGATTAAATAAATAAATAAATAAATAAATTGTTTATTAAAATTATTAGATTTTGTTTAAAATTAATTATTAATTATTCACCGTTAATTCATTAATATTTAATAGAGAGACTTGATCATACTATTTACAATTTTTAAAATTATGTTTTTGTTATTTAAAAATCTTATTTAATGTTTAAGATCATCCTTGGCAGTTCGATTTTTATTCTAGCAATTCGTTTTTAAGTGCTCATAACAAGCTTTTTTAAAATCTTAAAACTTAGGCAAAACTAAGTCTGTCTTATGAGAGGCTTTTAAATTGTTAAAATAGCTCAAAAATTTCTAATAAACAATCTTTTGTTATAGATGTTTGTTTTTTTTAAAATTATATATGCATTAAGTAATTTGGTTAAATATCATGATCACTTTTTGTTTTGAATAACTAACTTTTTAAACTAAGTGAGAAATGGTTGAACCTTAAAAATTATTTAACCTTTACTTTTCCATTAAAAAAAAAGATTTATAAAAAATTTTTAACCCTTATTGTTTTTTTTTATAACAAAATGTTTAATGAATCAAACTGTACTATCAGTATCTACTGTTATTAAAAGAAACATCAAGATGGCGCAGCATATTTTTTTTTCTTTGTTAATTTTTCTCAGTAATTTTTTTTATAACTGTAATAATAAGAAATAACGGTATATCAAAGTGTTGTAATATTTTTTTTTGTTTGTCATAGTCTATTAATTTTAAATGAGTTTAAGAAAAAGAAAACAAACACCTTTTCAGCCCTTGAGCACGAAAATCTCAATCGAGTCTTGTTATATTTCTCTCTTGTAATAATTAAAAGAAAAACAAAAACAAAATGGCGACAATCAAAATAGAACATCATTTTTTCTCTATCTCTCATCCTCAGTTTTTATTTTTCTTTTGGGTAATGGAAAGGAAAGATAGTCTATAGAATATACACGTGAAGCAGATAAATCAAATTAGTTGTCATCAACAGAATATAATAACAGTACCTAAATGCTATAGGGGTGTAATATGACATATTTTAATATAATATAGGAAATAAGTTTATATAGAACTGCAGCAAAAAAGAAAAAGAAAAACGGATACGGAAATGTTTGTTCTGCTATCTTTTAAAAGGTTCAATGAATGGATGTACTCATATAAGGAATGTACGTAAAAAATAAATAAATTTTTTTTTTTGTTATATCGTCTTGTTCATTATTTTTGTTTCTCTTCTCCTTTTCTTATTAAGATAAAGGTGAAGTTTACGATAGTTAAAATTAATTATTTATTGAAAAAAAAAAAAAAAATAACAAGAGTTGACTCTAATTAGTTTTTGATTCATTGACATTTTATGTTAGGTTTAACTTAATTTTATAAGAACAAACATAAAAATAAAGTACAATTTAAATAATTAAAATAAAATTGGATTCAATTTTTTTTTTGTATATGTCAATACTTTTTTTGGTATTTAAAAAAAAAAAAAAAAGTATTAACGTATGTCAACGGTTAATAAGTTTCTTAAATAAATTTGAAGTAGGGTGAATATTAATTTTTATCGTTATATTGTGATATTTATCAATCGGAATAAGGTAGCAGATATTTATTTAAGTGATTTCTTAGATTAGTTAAATTAAAATCATTTTTTAATTAAAAAAAGTCTATGGAATCAAAAAAACACAATATATCTTAAATTAAAAAAATCAAATCTAAGGTCAAATAGGTCACAGATGGTGCCACTATAAATTAATTTTTGAAATTTTTTTTTTTTTTTTTTAGTGCTTTTCTCTGTCACATAAATGTGAATAGGATATTACACATCCTTTCCTTTTCAGGCGTGGCTGTAAATATCTTAAGGGGGAATAACTCTTACGACGTGTGTGGGATTCTAACTCATACTTCCTTGGTGTTTGCAGCGTATTTTATACGCTCTTATCCGCTAGACCACCAAGGTCCCATTTTTCAAATAATATAATTCAAAACTTTGGAGAATTATTGAAAACTATATTTCAAAAATTAAAAATTAATTATCTTTTGAAGTGTTCCGACTGTGAATTAATATATAAATATATTTATGCATAAAATTAAATCCCCCTTTCTTTACGAATGTGAGTCGTCTTGTTATAACAATTCTTAACTTTATTTAATCTTTTTAAATAATACTTTCACATTTATCTTATTTCGTTCATCTGTATTGTTTTATTTTATTTAATTTTCATTTTTGATGTCTTTCTTATAGATCTTCACAACAAAAGTAATAGTTTCAATGTAGGTACTTGTATCTTTAATATTTCGGGAATTTAGGATGGCGCAAAGACAGTTGTAAAGATTTCTTCTTTCATTCAAAATATAATATTCGAAAAAATAAATAAAAAAAAAAAATTTCTAAAGCTTTAAGATTTCGAATTAAGCCATTATTTATTAAAATCTATTAGATTACGTAAAAAATGTTTACGATACAAATTAATAGTCGAAAAAAAATTCCAGATAAAAAGTAGTTATTTTTAAAACAGAGAAAAAGTCCGTTGTTATTAAATACAGAATTATTATGTATACCTTTCTTTAAGTAACATGAGGAAAAAAATTCAAAACTTTCTTATTCAAAAGAAGATGGCACCTATTCTATAGCCCTGATTAATGCACATCATAACTTTTATTTTTATATTTTACTTATATTTTTTTAAACTACTCATTAGAGTCTTTTTTATTATGTTTTTTTAAGCTTTATGGCATAATTATTTGCATATATCAAATGTTATAATATAGAAATTTTAAAATATTATCCTAAATTTTATACAACATCAATCAATCAGTGTATTAAAAAGGAATAAATTTTCTATAGAATCTGTATTTTACTTCAATCTGAACAAAAAAATCATTTTTTACTATCCTTATAGATATTATTTGCATAACAAAAGATAATAATTTAACATGTGACTTATATAAGACATTATTGTAGGAGATTAAAATCATAAAAGCATATAATTATTTATACATATACATATAAATATTTCTATAATATCACTAGTATCTATTAGTATTTCTGAAGGAATTAAGATGATAAAATAAGATATGAAGACATTCATCATCAATTCATTTCCATTTATTTATTTATTTCTTTTTTGATTATTTTTTTAATTAGTCCTCTTTATTTTATGTACTTTTATTAAATAAAATTTTATTTTATAGAATCTATATAGCTACTATATTTTTTATCCAATTGATATTATTTTGTAATTGATGTTTATTCTCAAGTACCAACCACTTTAAATCATTTAAATTGTTTTTTTTTTTCATTTTGATTGTATACAGACATTAGAAATCCATGTCGTCTAATAGAAAATTTAATTGAATCGATTATAAATGACTAGAAAATAAATTTTTTTTCTTATCTTTTTTTTTGTCTTTTTGTAATTTATAACTAACAATTTTCATACAGAGAGTAGATGATAAAAATTATGGAAAAAAAAAACAAGGTAGTATGTAAAACTGAAGTGTTTTAAAAGTGCATTATTTTGAAAAGCTTTTTAGAAATATATTGTAACTATACTTTAGTTGTGGAAAAATTTTAACAAAGAAATTTTCATAAGTGTGCAGATGTTTCAAGTATACGAGTGTTCAATAAGCGTACCGTTGCTTAAAAATATCGAATTTTTGACTCCTAATATTTCTTCAACGGGGAGGGAAATACAAAACCTTTGGAGGTAATTTATTAATCTCAAAGATCTCTTACCCTTCTAAATATTTTAAGGCTCTAAGTAAATATGTTTCAGATAATCAAAGGAACAGTTGCACAATTATATAACGGTGAAATTAAATACAAAATTGCACAAAAATATTTTTATGTTGAAAAAATATTTTATGTAGAACCTGTGATATAAACATTTGAAAAAAGGAGCTTTTCCAACTTTAAGGGGCTGCACTGCAACTATTCATAATGCGTTGGACTAGATAAAACAAAAAGTTTTTCCACAACATACATTTTTTCATAACACTTATACATGGTTAAATTTCATTTCTCCATCTTAAATGGTGCAGAAATTTTTTGTAAGCAAAAGGACAGACAGACGAACAGAATGAAACTAATAAACACATTTTTTCAAACATTTTTAAAAAAGTACTAAAAAATGAATAAAGAAAAAGAAATCTGTAAAAGTGACTCTTTAATTTAATCAGGATTTTTAATATTTTTATTCATTTGAATATCAAATTATCAACAAAAACTATATTTTATAAAAACTATTCACGGTACAAATAAAAAAATACACAATAACTTTGTAGATAGTTAAAGCAATTAATGATGATTTTATTTCATACATGATATACCAAGTAATGAATAAGATTTCGTAATGTATAATATAATTATAAAGTTTTTAGTATAAGTCGGTAATAACACATCTGTCACAGAAAAACTTTGATCTGCTGCAAAAACTAGATGAGAAGAATATTCGATGCAATAGTAATTATTTTTAAGAGTATGATCTCGATTCAGTCGGATGTGAAAACATATAAAATTAATATTGAAAAGGTTCCGAACATAAAGTAAAGATCATGATTCTAAGAACCTTCAAATTATATAGTAAAAAGATTTAAGATATACAAGTTAGGAAGTTGAAGTTTATAAACAGAGTGTACATAAAAGTATAAACAAGAACCCTTATTAAACCTAAAATGAGTGAAATCGATATATATGAGTATAAATCGATAGTTCGATAGATAATAGATAGTGAGTCGAGTTATTCATGCAGTCAGAACAAACCAAATCAATTCCTCTCACATATTCTGGGATACAGGCATCACCATTTAACAGGGACTGTAGATATAATTTTCATTGAAATACAAAGAATTACAATCATACAGGAAATTTCAAAGATGAGTTCTTTTTTTTTATTGCAGGAAAAAAAAATTTTGTGTTTCATACTTTAAAATCATAAAATCATGGTAATTAAATGATTTTATTCTTCTTTTTTATACTTAAAATAGCTTTTATAATAACAATTATATTAGAAAATGTGAAACCAATTACTATTCAATTAAAATGTTATTTTATAATTGGCTGATGTTTTTTAATTTTTTTTTTTTCAAATAAAACCATAATTAAATTGTATAAATTGAGCACTTGGGATGCAATTCAACAGATCAATTGCATCCGTAAATGGTAATTATTAACTTGATTTTCTTTTGCATCATCTTTGCAATTTTATTTTATATTTTCATATATCTTAAGTTACTGTTACAGTTTTTTTTTTTTTTTTTTGTAATTATAGTATAACTTTTAAATGAAGTTATAAATGTTATAAATCGCTGATGATTTCAATATTGATCCATTTGGGATTTTTACTTCAATTACATTACAAAATAAATTAAGTATCTGATTATTAGAATTGTTTTTATTAAATATTATCAATTGGTATGGATTTTTTTTTTTCATAATTTTCATTTATTTTGATTAGTTATACTTTAAATTAATTAATTGGATACATAATTTTATGTTGTTTTGGTTATTATCATAGAAGAATATCTCTCAAATATATCAAATTCTTGTGCACTCACCCGTATATACCCGTTTAACACAAATTTATTTTTATGTTCCCCGGTGAGCAGGGAATTTTGAAACATTTGAGTGATGTTTATCCGTGATACACGTAGAACTCAATTTAAGTTTTTTTTTATGTTCAATGATGAGAATGGGACTAAACCTCTTAATTAGACAAAATAAAATATTGATGTAAAAATATTTTTGAGACCGATTGTAATATACGGATCAGAAGTTTGAACGCTGACTGTTGAAGACAAAAACCGACTAAGAATCTTCGAAAGAAAACTGATAAGAAAAATTTTCGGTCATAAACAAGATATACATGATATCTATCTTTGAATATCTAAGATTCAAAGAAGAATTAATGGCACTATAATCATGAAGATTCCAATCAATGAAGATTTATTTTAAATTGAATTAAATTATTAACATTTAATTTTAATTAAATTTACAAAATGCCAAAGAATTAAATGGGTGGATTTTGTTATACGAATGCCTACATATAGGGCACAAAAATCTGTCTTTTATACCAGAATAATTGACATAAGTTATAGACACCGTACTATAAGCAGATAGTTAGATAACATAGGAAATGATTTAAGGGTAATAAGTTTTGGGAACTGGAAAACCACGATAGTAGACCGAAAACATTAGTAGAGTGATCAGGGCCCACCATGTGCTGTACTACCAAAAGATAATGATGATGATAAATTAAGATGTGTTATATAAACTTCAAAATCAAAATTAGTATTGAAATATTAAATAGTATTGATATCCCAGAGTATATAAATTATGCTGTAACAATAAAATTTAATCAGCTTTTACAAAATCATATATCTGACTTAATTAAGTACCGAGATATATTTTTAGAAATGAGAGAGGTGTAGGACAGCTATATTGAAACCCGTTGTCCTGAACAAACCAAATAAAAAAGAAATTGTAAGGCAGCTATCTGAATTTGTTAAACCTTTGTTTTATAGAAGTTGTTGACATGAAACTTGACGTCTTTTCAAATTCCTATAGCTTTAACAGACACTGAATTATTTTCCTCCATTTTAATAGCGAAACTAACAATTTTATAAAGATAAAGTGGTAACAATTTTGAAAATTCTAACTATGAGTGAAAATCTTTGAGCATCTAAAATAATTATATGGTTAGAGATAATATTAGTAGAAAAAATAACATTAATTACTTTTTACAATTAGTCAATTGTAATTACAATTAATTAGTCAAATATAATTCCTATAAATCGTGTATATTAATATTAAAATTTCTTTTACTATACTATTGCTTTAATAATAATTTAATTTAAATTCCGATTAATCGATTTTTAGACCCATTACTTTAAATAATGATTCAAATTAACATAAAATCATCACCCTGTAATAATTAAAACATCATATCAAATAAAAAAAGACATACATTATTTTTTATTTATAACTTAAATCAAAATAGTTAAAAAAAAAACACACAAAAACCACATGATAGACATGTAAATTAATTGATGTTGACATTTTGTACTTGATTTACATTTTCCCATAATTTCAATGAAATTTAAACGAAAAATAACTAAAACCAATATTCCAATGTCTGACCTTTTTCAATAAAATCCAATCTTTAATGAATTTTTCAGAATGTAAAGAAATTGCTTTAAAAAAAAGATTTTATTAAATGGTTTGATTAGGAAAAAAAAAAAAAAAAATTGTAAATTGAGAACCAAGTTACTGAATTTTTATTGTGTATAAGAGATATAAAAGATTCATTTTATAATTGAATTGGTCACGACTATCAGATTTTTTTTTGTTTATCATAAAAACAAAATATCTATAGTAATTGAGGAAACATTTTAAATAATTAAATTTTTTTAATATTTTTTATTTATTAATTTTTGGTATAGTTATATTGAAACTTAAAAAATACTTTATATATATGTATGTATAGTTAGTTTAGATTGGAGCTAAAAATAAATCAATCTATCAATCGAAAATTTAAGTACAACTTATAATGTTGTGACATTTAAAATTTCTAAACAATTCTGACATTCAAAAACGTAAAAGAAAAAAAGGAACTTTTAAAAAAATAGAATAGAAAATGAGATACTTATCTAAAATGAATTGCTTTTATTTTAGAAATTACGTTTATGTTTATTACATTTATACACCGGGAAAACTCCTGTGCGAATTGCCATAATTACCATGAATGATGATTTAGATGAAAATAAATTTACGTTATCGTACTGGCGAATAAACTATTTACAAATTTGATTTTTTTTCATCAGTACCAGTTAAAAATGATTAATCATCAGAGAAGAAATCATTTGGAAAATTATTATTTTAGATGGACATATAACATATTTTGGCATTACGGCAGCAATTAGGTAAGAACCACTCGCTTTCTTATATTTTAATGTCTTACAATATCTACATTCCTAAGAGAAATCACCTGCTGTCCCCGATTTTGAAAAAATTTTTCTTCTAGGTAGATCACCATGAGTAAAGTAATATTTGCTTTTAATTCTAAGATGAATACAATTTTTGCTTTTTTTGCAAAAATATACATTTCTATTAATTTGCGTAATAAGTGGGCAAGGTGTCGCCATTTTTATTAGAAACAAAATTGATCTGTGATATGTATAAGTTAAATTAAAATTATTCATATTTAATTATTAATAAATTTGTTTTTTGGTATTATAACAACTATATCAATATTTGAATCAATAATTGAAGTTTTAACTAATTTAAAGTACAATATATTGAATATATGACTATAGAGTTTTATAAAATATTATAGCTTAAAAACTTAAAATCATGTATTTATATATCTGTTCAGGTGTATTCTCTAGAAAGATCAAAGTGTAATTATAATTTACGTACTAAAATATAAAGGAAAAAAATCATGTATACAAAGTAATTTAAAGTTTTAAAAATTGTTTTAAATTATTGTTTATATGGGGAGGGAGTGCCATAATGATGGATAACACATTCTTCAAGAATTTGAAATGAAATAAAATTGAAATGACAAAAACGAAAAAAAATAAATAATATTGGATATTTGAAAACAAAATAAAATGAAAACAAAATAATTTAGTAAATTTTAGCATAATCTTTTTTTTTTTTTGTTTTTTAATGTGAGGTATGATTAAACCTTTATCACATAAGGTTTTCGATTGTTTCAAACGAATCATCTTGTCAAACAAAATTATAACCATTTATCGAATATTTTCACATTTTACACATTATAGCCATCATATAAATCTTAAATTTCATTATTAGCATTTTTGAATAAGATTAAATTCCCAGTATGTACACAATGAAAACTCATTACTTCTTTTTAAAAATTTGTACTATTTACAGAAATTCAGACATTTACATATTTAATTCTATTCTAAAAAAAAAAAAAAATAACAAATAAACAAAATTCTTATTCCATTCAAAAGAAACGTGGTCTGATTTTTAATTTTCATCTTATTCATAATGTTTAAAAAAACAACAAAAATAAAAAAAAAAAACAATTAATAAGTTTTTATTGATCTTTTGACCAGTAAGGTAAAAAAAAACTTTTGATAAAATTACCCAAGAAAGCTTAATAGTTGCATATACTTGAAAAGAAAAAAAGGTTGGCAACATTTTTAATTTCTTTAATTCCAATGAATTGTTTTTGTATACTTTTTTCATACCCTCCTATCTTATGATATAAATAATTTTGCTTAAAGGCGTTTTAATTACATCTTCCGTAGGTTATAACCTATATAATAAATTGCCAAACTTTAAATTCCTATTGTTACAATGTTAGTCATAAAGAATGATAAAGTTTTAATCCCTATTCTAATAATATAACAATTCCTTAAAAACTGCAAAGTAACAACAATGAAAAGATCGTGATTTTTTATTTTACAAAATTCTATGAACTATGACTTAGAAATAAATTCTCTGATGGATGTTCATTATAGTTGCAAAAAAAAAAAAAGAATCAAACGAAAAGTTTAAGATTAATGCAGAACAATTTGCAATTTACAAAAAGATTATTGCAACAAAATGTAACAAAAGAGTATTCATATCAAATATTAAAAAAAAACAGAAAAAAAACAAAAATAAAAACAACAATGGTTCATATTTTTTTGATTTTGTGTAATATTTAGCGCCTTGTAATTTTTATTATTCAAAAAAAACGAATTTTACCATTAATTCAACACTACACTTTTTTTTTTTTTTTATGTAAATGCTAATTTATAAAGAAGGTGTAAATTATCCTATGTGTATTTTTTTCTCAAACAAAACCATCCTCAAAAGTGATTTAAATTGAAATTTTGAAAATTTGTTAGAAAATCGTTATAGTGTTTTATTTATTTATTTTTTTTTTAACAAGACTTTGATAAATGATTTTTAACAACTACTTCAGTATTGTGCAAAAAGTTAATATTAAAGAGTACTCGTTATGTTCAAAGAAATTGAAAAAAAAAAAATTATTTTACAAGAGCTTGTTAAAAAATTGATTTCAAAAGAAAAGAGATTCAGATTTTTTTTCTATACAATTGAAGTTTTTTTTTTTTTTTTAATATAATTTTCTTCCATGCAATTATGAAAATAATTCCAAAATAAAATAAAAATAAAGAAAATGGTAATAGATAATTCATAAAGGCTTACTATTCTGTACTAAAGCGCACTATTGATTTAAAACTAAAATAAACAGGAGGACAGGAAAGCCTTTTTACAAAAACCGAAAATGAATTAAAATTGAGTTAAAGAAAATGAGTCAAAAAAGGACGTTAAAGGCAGCGTCCGTGAACCTCAGAAGCAAAATTCTAAAATTGTGTTCAATTTCAAAAAATTGTATTAGAGATTAATGTATATGGAATAGTATAAATATAATAAATATATTTTTTAAAACATGAAATAAAGCAATATCTGTTAATTAAAAAATCATTCTTCAATGAAAAATTAATACTTAACAATTTTTTTAGTACCTAATTAATACAAAAAAAAGATTTCTAATCTTTTATAAAAATATTTTTTCATCACATAATAAATATTATTACTTAATTTTTTCCATAAAAATGTCCATTCACAAACAACATTCCATAATTATGATTTATTTCAGTGGAGGAACCCGCATGTATAAATATTATTGTATATACGTTCCATCATTAATTTTCACTGACATACCAAAAAAAAAAGGACATGAACAAATAAAACAAATAAATAAATGCAAATCTTAACATAAATAAAACAATAGATGTCCTTTTTTTCCAAAATTTAACTATATATATATAATCAATTTAATGCGATAAATATTTCTTATTCTTTGTTTTATTACTTTTTCTTAATCAAGAAAATCTAAAACAAAAACACGGTTAATAAAATATGCCGCTCTTAATAACAATTCAATTTTTCTTTTTTTTTAATGCATTTCTCTGCCACATAAATGTGGACAGGAAATTACACAGCCATTCTTGTTCAGGCGTAGCTGTAAATATCGTAAGGGCGAATAACTCTTACGATGTGTGTGGGATTCCGACCCACACTTCCTTGGTGTTTACAGCGTATTTTTATACGCTCTTATCCACTAGGCCACCTTGAGTAAATTTAATTTTTATCATAAGTTAAAAATCTTGATAAAAATAACCATCGATCACAAAAACGGAATCGCGAAAATAGAAAATAGAAAAAATATAAAACCATTGACAGTAGTTCTAAACCAATCTATTAAGTAGATTTTAAAACGTATATATACAGGAAATTTTTATTTTTGTTTTTTTTTTTTTTTGAGGAAGAGAATTTCAACCACAAATTATAGCTTTCATTCAAATTCAAACTGAAAACATTTTTAATTTATATATATATAAAGGATTTTGTATTTTATACAGAAAAATATCGAAATAATTTATTACTGCTGACTGAGAAGCCCTCATGCATAAAAACATTTAAATGTACCACAGTTAACTGCTAACCATTGTTCTAAAATAAATTTTAATTTTTTGTTATTCTTTGATAATGATCCATAAAATGGTGTCATTTCATCTGATATATTCTCATATATAGTCTAACAAAAAACAAAAAAAATAAAATAAGAGGAAAGATATTTAAATTTATTATATTTGTCCAGGGTCGAATTAAAGTTAGTAAACGATTATTTGTGCAGACTATCTTCAAAGTTTCAATATAATAATAATATGTTATGCAAAACCTTTTTTTTCTTGATATAAAATACATTTAGTTTAAATGGGTGGACTATTAAAATCTTAAAAACCAGATCCTATTTATTTAACATTTCCTATAACATGCACAAAACAAATGTTACAACTTGAATTTTAATTAAAATTTTTTTTTATACTATCCAAAATCCAAAGAAAATTTAAACCAAAATTATTTTCTTTAATAACCAGAATACAAACTGATCCCAAACCTGTGTTTTGTAAAATTAAAAAAAAAACAAAAAAAAAAATGCTTGAATTGACCACCAACACATCATTATAATGGTGGTTATAATATTTTAATTATTCTAATCCTATACTAAAATTATATGTACTAATGCTCATATTTTAAATAAATTCATTCACAGTACATGAAAAGATACAGTATATATCCACAGTATAGAATACGTACAAAACTTAATAACTGTGAAAAAGGATAAAGCCATCTGGATATTTTATTTATATATTTGTTTTCGTATATTTTCTGACATTTCTATTGTTCTCTTTTTGTTATTATTTTTTATTTTTGTTTTTGTTTTATTGTATCCTTAAAATATGTCCTTTCTGTTCTTCCTGTTGGTTTATCCTCTGAACAGAAATGATCTTGGTAAGTTTGAATGATTGTTATTGATATAACGCAATGGTTGATGAACTCAAAGAAAATGATTTTAAATTAAGTTCTAAAAAATAATGTTTTCGTATTTATATGTATATGTATATGTAGGTGTATTATACGAGTATTATAAAATACATATATGAATATATGTACGTTAATTTGACAATAGATTGAATATGCGTGAATGTCATGAACCTTTGTTTAGAATATTATGTTCTGGTTGAGTGGATTAATACCATATTTGGATTTAGTTATGTAATATGGACTTACATTTTTTTTTTTTTTGTTTATGGGTTTTTTTTTTTTTTGATTAATAGAAAAAATAAACAAATTCTTTGATATGTAAAGTAAGAATATTGTAATTCGTATTTGTAATGTAAGAATATTATGTATATACATTACGTATATATAATAGTGAAAAATAAAATAAAAATAATTAAATAGAAATGAACAGAAGTGAAAGAATTAGCATTAGTAATTAATTTTTAGGTTGATTTTAACTCGCTTAAAAATAATAAATTTTAAATTTCTATACAATGACTTAAACCTTGTCTTAAAGCTCTACATTTTTATCCTGTCGTATTAAATATTTTGAAATATATATATTGACTATTATATGTAGGGGATATTTCAATATAAAATCTTAAAGAAGATAGCGTGCAGTGGAGCAAGCGGTAGCATGTTATTATGATTGGGATACTTTATTTTATTAAGGCTATATAATTCTTTCTTAATTAAAGAATCACGATTTCGATTTTCCTCAGTTTTTCATTTAAAAATGAATGTGGAAAATAATAATAATATAATCTAACTCAAAAATACGACAGAAGTCGAAATTTGACGATAAAATCGCCTTAGCTTAAAGATATTATTATCAGAAAATCAAAAAGCTACATTATCAAAACAAAATACTTTTAATAGAACCGAAGAGAATCTGTAACAGTAACTCAAACCCATTCGAACCTTGAAAGAAAAGAAAAACGTTGGTTTCATTCAAAACTAATGCATAGAAAATTTTAACAAGTTATACTGAAGAAAAGAGAAAATTACCTTTTAAGGCTCTATCCTTCATTTAAAAGTTACAAGATTAAGAAAAAATGGAGATCTTGTATATAATCAGATTGACAAATTGATTTTCACTTTATCTTAAATTTGAACAGAACATTAATTTCTTCAAATATAATTTAAAATTTTTCTCAAAATTTTTTTTTTTTTTTGTTAAAAGTTACACCTTTATCTTTTTCGTTCATTATTTTTCTGTTTTTTATTTTTTTTTTTGTTTTACATTTTTGTTTCCTTCAAATTCATTGACCAGGATTTAAAGTTTCTTTGTTTTTTAAAAACAAAAAAAAAAAAAATTAAATGTAACAAAAATAAAAATTTTCGGGAACAAATTTTATACAAAAGGACCAAAAGGACATCTGTTTCTATTCTATTACAAGGTTATAATAAAAAAAAAATAGGCAACATATCAACAAACATACGTATGTATTTAAGGTGTATACATTGTAGATATAGTAGATACATAATATTTTAAATTCTTTGTGAACTGTACTGAACTAATTGAATGAATGAATGAATTGCTTGTATGAATTGTTTGAAAGTACCTTTTCTTGATGTGTAATCGTTTAAAAAAAAAAAAAAAAAAAATAACTACTATAAAAAATTTTATAAAGAAATTCACTTTAGTATAGAATATTATGATGCAAGGTGTGTATTTTGTTTTTTTTTTGGGTTCTTTTTATTTTCGGTGTCTTTTTTTTTTTAATTTCGTCTTTTTCTGTTCTAACGTAATTATTGTTGTAGATTGTAAAACATATAAAACAGGACATTAAATTTTAAATGAAAATGCACAATCATGAGTTTTATTTTATTTACTTTTTTTCTTTTTGATAAATTTTTTGAAAAAAAATTATATATATATATATATATTTATATATTGTATAGGTAGGTAAGTACAATTATATATTTTTCTTTTAGTTTTTGTTTTTCTCTCCTAGAGGTGAAATTTTCATTTTAAATTTTATTTTTTGTTTCATTTTAATGCTTTTATTTTTTTAAATCGATTGAGGATCATGTTCATGTTTTTAAGTATAGAATTTTATTCTTAACAAAAAGGAACAAAAAAAAAAAAGTACAACACATATAAAAATGCTAAAAATAAAAAGACAACTTAACTTTTATTGATATTTAAAAAAAAAAATGTTTTTTTTTTTTAAATTTAAAAAAACATAAAATGAAAATATTAAACTTTGAAAAGTGTTAAAAGAAAAAAAAATTCTATATTGTTCTATTTGAAAAAGGACACATACCTTTGTAGCATTAAAAACAAAATTTTAAAATAAAAGTTTTTAATATTTTTTTTATGTTTGTTTTAGAAAATAATCTCAATATTGAATAAATAGTAAAAAAGTAAAAAATTCAAAATGACCTAAACCAATTGGGTTATCACCAAGTAATAGTATCCTCATGTTATAATAGGCTCGTATTAAACTTATATTTTTTATCAGTTTTATTTTGTTATAGGTTTTCAATTTTAAATGTCCAATTATACAAATTATATTATGATTTTTTTTTACAAATCATATTTTCAAACTTTAATAGATTTTCTCAAGTTTTGTGAATTAAGTTTGTCTTGAAATTAATAATATTTACATAATATTAAAATTTTACATTTAACTCATGTAGAAAATTAAATTGAGAAAACTTCCATTGATTTTTAAAATGTATATTTTGATTTGAAAAAGAGAATATTCTAAGAAAATATTTCTTCATGGTTCTCAAAAAATGGTTCTCTATTTTACGAAATATTCAACAAAAATACCCTAGTTTGGAATTTCATCCTAGGTACACACATAGAATGGCATGTCATCAAAATTAGTTAAGACTGGTCAAAATTAATTTATAAATTTAAAATCGTTTTTATGTTTTTAAACAATTTTTTTTTTTGTCATAATTAACTACCAATAGACATTCTAAGTAATAGACATTCTAATATAGACTGAAAGTTCTATTTTATTTTTCTTAATTTTTTTTTTGTCTCTTCCTAGCCACTTCTATAAGCAGCATAGGGCATCCACTAAGTCATTTTATTATTCATATTTGACTAAGTTTCAGTTTCAGGAATCATTAATTTCACTAAGTCGTTGATTACTCGGCTGTGTACAAGATTGTACAAGATAATGTGACACGTTCAGTTTATTTCTACGACATCTATTATCATATACAAGAATTAAGGTTTATTATTATTTTATTATATAGCTATTACAATATGATACTAATTATAATTTATAAGAGATATATACTTATTTTTAATTTAATTAAATTCTACTAATTATATATTATAAGAAAAATGTATATTATTTTTTTGTTAATCTAGGTTAATCAGGTCATATAGCCGGGGTTTGAACCCGATACCTTTCGTATGAAAGGGCGGTGTCTTAAACACTACATCATAATGGCTGGATAATTTTTCATAATAGGTTTAAGAAAAAGTAAAGGAAACATACAATTTTTTTTTGAAAATAAAACTCAACTTTAATTTTAAAATGAATAAAATTTTCGTTGGAACTTTTCGATTGACTGCAATTTTACTTGAATAAAGTAAATAAAATACACCATTATACGAACATAATATCATATTTAAATATTTTATATTATATCAGTCATAAAATTTGTACTATATTAAAATAAAGTTCAAAAAGATTAAGAATATAATTATATTATGTACATACTTATGTATTTACAAAAGGTTTATTTATTTAATTGAAAATAAAATTGACTGAAAATATTGAAAATTGAGTTAAATTTCTCTTGAAAAAAATTGAAATTGAGCCAATTATCGAGTAAATATTTAATTCTTTAGATTATAAATAAAACTAAAATCTATAAAAAAATATATATTTTTATTAAGATACATTTATTGATCTAATTAAATCCTTTTCAATTTTTATTTATTATTATTATTATTATTAAGTAATAATAAATTAAAAAAGATAAGTGTACCTTCCTTTTTTTTACCCACAATTATTAAATTTCATTAAGTAAATTGATACTCAATACAAAAAATACTAAAAATTATTTATAAATGAACCAATGAATGAATGAATCAATGAATTTGTAATGAAACAACTCAATTTATTTAGAAGAATTTTTTTTTGTACTGTTTTTTTTTTTTTATTAAAAAGTAAAGAAGAATATAAATATTATCCTTTATTTTTCATTTTCATTTTCTTTATATATACATCGTTACAATTGTACAGATAAACTTACATAAATATAAACTTGTATATATCTAGTTTTATTATATATCCTTAATTTTCAAAAATTCAACTTCTTATCATTTTATGTACATACATGTGTGTATGTATTTTTCAAATTCAATGATATTGCTTCATGTCTGAAATTCATCTGAAATGGTTTTACTTAAATGGTGTGTAATCAACAATATGACTATAATATAGTTGTTATTTTAGTATTTAATATTGTCTTTTTACAATCTTAACAAAAGACGAATATATATGAATGGAATTCCAAATTTTAATATGCATTCAAAATACAGATTGTTTAAGAAATTTAATTAATTTAATTTATTCCTCATATAGTTTAATTTTAAATTTAGTTATTTTCATTAATCTGATTAAAAATTTAGAATCAGTTAATTGACGACAGTATTAAAGTAAACTAATATCTTTCTTCTTCTAATATAATATGTATAGAAAATTAAATAATAGATAATACATACACAAGATCTGTATATACCATATATATAAAAAATTAAACTAATGCAATTTTATAAAACATAATATCTACTTATATTATATAACCCACCCTGTTAATAGAAGATATGGAATATTTTTTTCATTTTTGTTTTAAACATTCTTTTCCTTTTACTTTTTATATATTAAATTCTTTCCAAAGATACTTCAGATACCATTCTCAAAATCAAAAAAAAAAAAAATAAAAAAACAAAAAATCGGCGAAAAAAAAAAAATTGTAATAAAATTGTTCTGGCAAACAATTCAATATTCTGATCCCGATAACTTTCAACGATTGGAAACTAGAAAATAAAAGAAATTGTAAATGAAATACAAAAAGAAGAATTCATAAAAAAAAAAAAAATTAAATTTTATTCAAATATTGAAAAAAAAAAAATGGTAGAATATGAAAAACGGAAAAAGGATAACAAGGATAATAAAAAGGATATCAAAAATGGTTTTCATTTTATTTTTTTTTATTTTTTTTATACTTCGAAGAATTTTTTTTTTCTTTTTTTTTTTTTTGCAAATACACGTGGATAATACACATATATAGAATGGTAAAAAAACAAGTTTTTTTTTTATTTTATTATATAGAATAATATATAAATAGTTCTTATCGGGAATAGAGTTATGCAATCCAGAATATATATGTATATAACATGTATACATATGTTTTATTTTCTCATATTTATATTATAACATGATATTATAATGTTGTGGATTTGTTCCACTATTTTTATTTTATATTATGGTTTTATTTTTATATGCTTTTGAGTAGTACTAAAGAGTTAAGCTATAAATGCATCTCTGTATTTTGTATTAATGAGGAGAAGAAATGTTAGGATAGTGAGCGCTACGAAATTAGCAAAAAATTTTGCTAAATATTGTTTTTTATATATGAGTTCCAATATTGGCAGTGCGTTTTTGTGAAACGTATATAAAAAAAATAATTAGGAAGGACTTTAGAGTTGATAGCAAGAGCAGGGTTTAATAATTTGTTTAGTATGAAGGTTTGTGGACTATTCTACAATTCGGGAGTAAGTTCTTTTATGTTGATTGATGTGTATATAAACTAATTAGGAAGGAATTTAAATTTGGTTACAAAATTAGGGTTTCAATAATTTGTTTAGCGGGGATTTGGGGGACGACAACCTCCACCATATCAAATTATTTCATGTAGAAATATGTAAGTTGCAAATAAATTGAAAAATGGAATAAAATTAAAAACAAAACAAGATAAAAAAAACAAGATTTTTAAAAACAAAATTTTAAAAAACAAGATTAAAAACATCAAGATTTCGTAGGTAACCCGTTGGAATAATGGCCAAATGTAAACAATTTATTCTGTGGATTTTGCTTAAAAAAATTTAGATTAAATTATTCCTACCTATAAATTAAAGAATTAGTGAAATTACTTTCAATTAAATTCTAATTATTGAAATTTTCTACAGTTTTACATTGTGAGTTATAAAGTGTAAAACAAAATTTTTAATATTCATTATTTCATACAACAATATCATATAAATACTATTATAAATTTATTATGTACTATCAATTTGAATTTAATGACTGAATATGAGTGTAAAATATTTTATTATTACTGCTTCCCGTCTTGGTTTTCGAACCAAGAACTTTCAATTGCTATTAAATCAATACTTTAAACCAAAAAAAAAATGGATTTTAAAATTAGATATAGAAACTAAAAAAAGGTATGAAAATATGGGCAAGGTGAATGGTTAAAAATTCTAAAATTGGATAAAGTGACACAAAATGAATTTATTTTCGTAATTTTTAAATTTCAAATTATTTAAAAAGTATTTCAATACTTTGCATAAAATATGATTTTAATGTTTTTAAAAAATCAAATATGAAAATATGAAAAAAATTATGAAATTAAAATTGCTATAGTCATTTAACTTTAATGAGATATTCAAAAAAAAAAAAAATATGAATACTTTTCAAAAAAATTTTAAAAAATAAAAAACTTTATATGTTTTATGTAAATATTATGTACATATATTTATCTATGTTAATAATAGGAAAAGTGTGAGTGAGTGTGAGTGAGAGTGTGAGTGAGAAAACAATGAAATAGTCGCGTAAATAATGTATTAACATTTAAAAATGTTGATCAGATTATTTTTCCTACATTATTATCCTGAAGGCATAATAATAAATGTCTAACATACATTATATTTTGTAAATACATATATGTATGTAAAAATATATAAATAGAAAATAGAATATATCGTTGTATATGTGATACATATTATATATATTTTTTTGTATAATTTTACCTTATTACCGTTATCTATGTACAAAAACCAAAAAAAAAAAAAAAAAAATTATGAACAAAAAAAATAATCTTAAAACTTAATAAGGATTAGGGTTAAAAATTCGAATTAAATATTCAAAGAAAATGGCGGCGACGATTAAGGCGAATAAACAAATTCTAATTTTTCTTTTTGTTTGTTTTTATATTTAAGAAAAAGTTTCGAAATTTTTTTTTGTATTCTCTTAAGGGTTTAGTAAAGTTTTAGTTTTATTTTGCGAATATTTTTTAACGGTATATTTAGAGTCTCTATTTCAAATTTAAAATTTTCAGATAACAAAAGTCATTTCTCATTTTAGTATCATGTTTTTGTGCTTTAACGATAAGAAAAAATTATTTATTCAAAAATTAATTTAAATTTAAAATATTTATTTAAAATATTAAAATGGTATTAAAACAAAATTGTGATTTCATGTATATTCTGAAAAGTTTCTGTCAAAATAAAATGATTAATTAATTAAAGATTAAGTTGAATATTGAAAGATATTAAATTTATAGAGATTAAATGTACTTTAAATTAAAATTAATTTGCAAAGATATATTTTCCAAAAATAAATGTAGTGTAGGGCAGATGACAAATATTAAAGAATGAAATTATACATTTTGATAGAAGGAAAGAAGTGTTCAAATTTGATAAAACATTTCATTTTACTTACTAAAGAGTCACTGACATATTTTAAGAAATATTTTATGATTTCATATTTAAAATTTATTTCATAAGTAAAATATTTTCTTCTCTGGTATTTCAAAATTCAGGCATAAAATCAACATATATGCATTAAATTGTGTAACTTGCAAGTTACTCATACCACATACATATGTATATGGAATCCCGTTCATGTTAAGGATGCAATTTTCATTAGAAACTTTCAAAATCCAAAATTTTATTATAAATTAAAAACAATATTCTATAAATCATTCAATAGATTAAATAAAAAAATTACCTTTTGGAAAATAATAAATATAATTTATTTTTTTTTGTTTGTTAGAAAAATCTAAATTTAAAAATAAATTAAAGTATTTTATTTATTTACATATTTTTTTTCAAAATTTTGCTTTAAAATACAAAAAAAAAATGTACATATTATTTTCAGATTTTTGAAGCAAAAGAATTCAATTGGCATATTTTACATTCTCGAAAAAAAACTTTTGAACTTCATTATTAATAATTTAAAAACTTTAAAAATACAAAACATATAAAAATTTTTAAATTATGTAAAAAAAAACAACCATAATCCAAATTATTATTTTTAATCCAAAAATAGAAAAATTAAATATAGGTACATAATTGTATTTTAAATTTTTTAATTTTTTATGAAATAGTTAAAAAAAAAAATAATTAAAATATTCCATCAATATAGGGTAAAAAAAAATAGCTGTCTGTTTCTTTCTTATTAATTTAATATTTGCCATATAGAGATTTCAAATAGCTAATAAATTAATATATTATTTGGCTCCGAAATATTAGAAATTGAACTGGCATATCGGGAATTGGTGCACTGATAGAGTCAGCAAGAGACAGAGAACGATACAAGCAAATCACACAAACTATCATATGACGCTAACATTCTGTTAAGAATAGGCAACACAAGAAGAAGAAGATTATTTTCAACGGATTAAAAGAAATTAAATAGAGTGTATTACAAAATAATAAAATAAAATAGATAACTTAAGATCATATAGTTTTTTTTTTAATTAACCACGTATATTAAAAATGTAACTTATTAAAAAAAATAACTTCTCCCAACGTGCTCGTGCTTTGGTATTCTGAGATTAGGTATTTAGTACTCAGAATGTATAATATTGTTTCAATCTCCTCATCAAATTCTTTGCTTAGATTACTTTCAGTCTTACCTGTTATCACGACTTGTGCTTATAGCATCAGGTAGCAAATGCTAATGAACGTGAAAAACATCAAATCCGTTCTGTTGAGTTTCAGAACTTCCTTTGCCTTAGATTCTGATTTAGATTTAGAAAGATTTTATTTAGAGTAAATATTATAAACAAATTTAATGGCCCTTTTCCTCTCGGATGTGGGCCAGTTCTTTGTCTTTTTTTTATTTTTTGGTTTAACCCAGAAATGCTTCGTGTGTACTGATTTCGGCAATCGAAACTAACTTTTTCTGACGCTGGTTTGGACCCAGTTTTTTTCCAGATTTTACCGCAGAATGCAATAAATCTGCGTCGACATAATTTACCAACCTTCGAGTTAGTATTAACTTAGCTGTTGTATCTGGCGTTTTTGTTTCCAGAGAAGGTTAAGTGCGCGGACATCCACTGCAGTTTAACAAATTTAAATAGATAGAATTATAGATAAATAAAATAGAATTTCTAAATTAGTTTTTAAAATTATTATGGTTGTTTTTGGTTTATTATAAATTTAATCTACCTATATACAATAAAGTATGAAACGCAAAAATGTTTAAATATTAAAGTTAACTAAATTTATAGCCATTACTGCTATATTCATTAATCCCAAATATACCTACTTAAAAAGTGTCTGTCAATTCTTTAATAACCCATAAAAAAATTAAGACATTTGTATTTCATAGATCAGCTATGATATATGTACATATGTATCTATTGAATTTTTTTAACTCTATATACATCATAGATAAATATATTATTATTTTGTTGATATATAAAAATATATATATAATATATATATATATTTTATTAATTATAACAAAAATTCAAACAGGTTTTTTTAATAAATAATTTCAATACAAGATGATTATAAATTTATTATCAGTAGTAATAAAACATCCATACTTCATTTCCACCCCTCCATTATCGTAATTATCCACCCCATAATGTAACGGATACATATTTATTTTTAGGAATTTTTTAATTTGTTTAATTTGCATATTTCATTATTATCAAATTAAAAAAAAAAAGGAATACAACAAAATCAAAGAAAAATAATAAATTTAAAATATCTTTATTTAAATCTGATATCATTTTATTTATTTATTTATTTATTTTTTTTCTTTTGATAATTTAAACATAAATTCGATTTGTTGGTTATTTTAAATTTTTATTTTTTTTTTTGTGTTTTTGATTTTTATTGATTTTTCTGTTATAAAAATATAAATATCATAAAATCGTTGCAACAGTCATAGTCTAGACAATAAATTCCCTTGTTACATTTCCTTTGAATATTTCATAGTAGAATCTATATAAACGGAACATTTTTTGGGAATTATAATTTTCATATTATATACATACAATAATTCCAATTTAAAATTTTACAATATTTTAAATATTTATTTCCATATTTAAAAACTTAAAACTCTTATAAAAATATTTTCTTTATGATTCTATTAAGAAAAATTTCACTGTTAAATTTTGACAATTCTTGCTATGTAACTAATTATGTACATATTAATATATAATTATATATTATTTGTTATATTTTTTTACTTCAATATGTCAATAACTCGTAACGGGTAAATAAAGTAAAGCAAACTTAAACAAGGCAGAATGTAAGCCAACGGTTTTTAAAAGCGCACATTTGCAAAAGATAATACAAACTGTTTAAAATTGTGACTTGCACCAAAATTTTAAAATTTGATATAAGGAAAAAAATGTGAAAATAGGACTTATTTCAAATTTTGAGAGCCTGTAAATCCGGAACCCTATATAACGAAGAAAAACCGTTGACACACGTAAAAATATATTATTGGAGCTTTAATTTTTATATCTTGCCGAAGAAAAATTTGTGCAGGTGCCTAAATTACAGGTGTAAAAAAATAGCATATTCTAAATTTTTGAGCACTAATTATAGCTTTTAAATAGGGAGTGATACAAACAATTTTTTGAGGAAACTTATACTAATTCTAAAAGTTCTTTCTTGTCTCAAAATTACAAGTTCGTATGTTAAAGTGTGCCGGAGTAATGAAAAAAGAAATATCATGCAAAATTTGGTTTTCACTTAACGGTAATTTCAAATAGTAAATTACATAATATTGCATAATTTTGATATTGTTTTATAGAGGTAAGAAAATTTCTGGTCTTCTAGTGTTTTTCGATTGACTACTACGCAGAGCCTGAGATATATAGATCTGACAATAGGGTTTTTTTGCAATTTTGGAGGGCTGTAACTCTGGAAGCCTATCAAATTAAAAGAAACGATTAGCACACTTAAAAATATATTACTGGAGCTTTAATTTTTTTTTGTCTGCCCGTAGAAAATGTGTACAGGTGCCTAAGTTACAGGTGTTTAGCAAATTTTCATTTTTTGAGCTCTAATAGCTAATAAACAGGGTGATCCAAAAAAAATTTTCTGAGTAAACTTATATTAAATTTGAAAGGTTTTTCTTACTTCAAAATTTCAAGCTCCTATCTAAAAGCGTCCGGAGTTATGAAGGTAGAAAAATCATGCAAAATTTGGTTTTCACTTAACGGTAAATTTAAATACTAATTTTAAAAAATATATACATATAAATATATAATTTTGATATTGATTTACAAAGTTAAAAAAATTCCTGTCGAATAGAATTTTCAGATTGAAAAAATGTTAAGCGGAACATGAAATATACGTATTTAAAAATACGACGTTTTCAAAGTTTGAGGGGCTGTAGTTCCCTGATGAATGAGGCTGCATGAAAAAGTTTGTTCCACAAAATTAATTTTTTTATGAGACCTACCCATCTCTTTTTTTTGCTCTATATTTAACGGTGTAGAAGTTTTGTAAACCGACAGATGGACGGACGGACGGACAGAGTGAAACTAATATGCACATTTTTTTAAATTTTTTTTTGGAAATGTGCTAAAAAGAATTGCATAAGTCTCATAACTTATAAATTGGTAAGAAGCCCCAATTACTTTTTGCAATTATGTGCTTTTTTTTTTAAATCTTAATTGAAGACATAAGGGAATAAAAGTTCCAAAAACGAAACGTAAAAAGTTTAATAGAAGAAGATAAGAAGGAATTTGCATAGGTATTTTAAGAATATTTTTTAAAATGTATAAAATAAGGGTCAAACTTTAAGAAAACAAATAACTCAATAAAACGTGATGACTCAATGAGTAAAAACTTTTATTTTGAGCTTCTTTTTGCTTTTGATAATTTTATATTTCAAATAGTTTTTTAGTTTTTTTTTTTTGAAAGATAAAAATATGTAAAAATAATTTTACTTACTTATAAAAAAGAAATACAAAAATCATAATTTAAAAAAAAAAATGTCTGTTGACATTTTTGTCACTTATGTCTTCAATCTTGTAAGAAATTTAAAAATGTATATAAATTTAAGGCCCAAAACGAAATTTAAAAGAAAAAAAAAAACTTTTAGAAAACTTTTCTTTTTAATTTTTATTTTTATTGTCTTTTTTTTTTTTTTTTTTGTGAAAATTGGCATTCCAATATATATTCCTCAGCCAATCCCATAAACATTTATTTTCATTAATTTTCGCCTCTATTTTTTTTTTTTTGCTTCACAAAAATATTGATTTGACTCATTTTTATATTTGTTAAATTTGTTTTTATTTTTTGCATTCCTCGACCAACCCATTTTCTTTAATGTCATCGTTATCGTACCATTTTCATGATTCATTCATTCATTCATATATTCATTTTACACATTCACTCACTAACTCTAACTCATTCACTTTAAATATAAACTATATAAAATAAAATGCACGAAATTTTATTATCCTTATTGTAAACTCTTGTACATACATTTATACTTTCATATATAGAGATACAGATTCATGTATTTTATATAATATTATGACATGAATGTACATGAGTAGATTTTCCTGAAAATGTTTAAAAATAACTGTACGGACGTGTATAAGAGGTAATTGATCTTATCTAAATAGTATATTATAACTGTAAAGCTATAGAATATTAAATTCCATACAAAAAGAAAAAAAAAAAAGAATATATATCAAAGACACGAAATGGGATCCCTTTAACTTAAAATTAAAAAAAACAAAACCAAAAAAAAAACGAAAAACAAAATAGAAAATAATAAAATTAAATTAAAAGGACATAAGAACGACAAACGAATGTGAATAGAATAAATTCCATAGAGAAATTTTTTTCTTTTTTCAGTTTAGTTCAACAACAAAACTACAAACAATTTCACAATTTATAACTTTTCTTAGAGTTCAATAAGAAAAATGAAAAAAAAGTACATAATAAAAAAAAGTAAAAAAAAAAAACTAAAACATAAAACGTGGAACAATAATAAGTGGATTAATAGCCATGCCAAGTTGGCTATTGTCACTACCACAATACTTTTATATGTTCTAGTATATTTATTACTCTCTATTACACTTTCTTACAATCATACATATATATATATATATAGATACATATATGAACATATAATTGTATAATATTTTATATGGAAAAGTTTTTTAAAAAGGATCCATTCAGTGACGGTGTGTAGTATATAGTTGGTAATTGTTGGAAATTTAGTTTATCAGATAACAAATCGTTTTAGATATTTATTTATTTTGAGATTAACATTTCTGTATATATCTACTTTCCAAACATATTAACCCATTAATAACAATTTAGTTTATAGTAACACCAACAGAAAACAAACAAAAAAAAAAACAATTTCAATTTCTAAATATTGCGATTAGTTAAATGAATATAAGGAATGAGTTTAGAGATTAAACCCAAAAAAAAAATTGGGTTATTTTTAATAGTATCTGATTAAGGATTTATAATTCATTATAAATTTCCTTTTTTATTGTTCTTTTTTTATATTTAAAGTTCTATTAAAAGTTTTCTGTCACATTAATTCATATTCAATTCTCATATATTTAACTTCTGGTTTCAGAAAATATTAATTTTTGTGGAGTCCTTTGAAACATTAACGCTATTTCAATTTAAAAAAAAAATTCATATTATTGATATATTTTGAGTGGGCAATAATCCTCCTGAGAACTTTGGTATGGTACGATACAAATATACATGATTACGTAAACAAATGATTTAATATATAATAGGTATATAACTGGTAAACTATGCTATAAAATATTGCATTTAAAAGTTTTTTTTTTTTTTTCATTCCCATTTTTAAAATTTCTGGAACAATAAAAAACAATTTTCTAGAGGGGGAAAAAACGGATATCAAAAATTAGTGAAAAATTCCATTTTATTGTAGACAAATAACTCTAGAAAATGCAAAAAAAAAATAACAAATAAAAATAAAATAATAATAAATAAGAGCAAGCATAAATATATAAGCACATAAAATATTCTAGAATTTTATATTTGCCATAATATATAATTTTTTTTTTTTATATTTGTTCATATATAAATAAATATATGTATGTATATTATGTGAATGTGAGATGTTATCCTTTCATAATAACAAAATATTGTCTGGAGCAATTTAATGTTTTTTTTTTATTTTTTCTTTTAAAGCAAAATTTTAGCAAACTATGTGAGAATAATGATTCTGTTTCCATTTTCTATCCTAAAATTTTTTTTTTTTTGTTTTTTTTTTATAACCATGAATTCATGAACAATACAACGGAATTTAAAAGAAGATTTTAATCGAATTATTGTTTCGATGTGATTCCTTTTAATATTCTCCATTTTGCTTTTTTTGTTTTTGTTTTTTTTATTTTTGCTATTTCCATGTTTTGTTTGTACAGATTCGTGTGTTTTTATGTATACATATGTATATCGTGTGTATATAAATGAAGTGTATATGCAAAAAAAGAAAAAAAATATGACAATGAAAAAATCCTTTTTTGGTACGCCTGTTTGCATTAAAAAACATAAAGTTTTGGGCATATAATTAGTAACCCATTTGAATAATGATTTTCAGGCGTGAATAATGATGGTAGGCGTGTGGCGTATTAACCGAAGGAGTGTATGTTGGATCCCTGCACAGGTCGTAAGTATTTTTTTCTTTACATAACCCCCTTACGACCAAATATAATGTAAATATATAGTATATAATATAAACAAAATAAATAATATTAGTATATAATTAATAATAGTATAAAAACCTATAATGGCCTTGGTAGCCGATGGTTCCATAATATTGCATTACATTTATGTATGTAATATTAATATAAATAAATAAATAAATAAATGATTTTCAATTAATATCTTAAGTGACATTGTGACAGAAAAGTGACACATATAACAGCAGTTCATATTCTAGTTTTCTTACATATAATATTATGTAAATGATGTCTATTATAGTTGACATTTATTTTTAAAAATGCTATAGTCGGGATTTATTTTATTTTTAGCCTTTTCATAACTCTTTCATAACTTTCTTCTCTAATTTTTAATGTCCAAAACACAAGATCTTCTTAGATGTTTGTTTTTTTTTTATACATTTCTTTATATTAACGTCATAGTCTTGGTTTTCGAGATTTTTAGATTTTAATAAAATTATCATTGCAAAAATGTATCATATTTTATTTTCATAACTGTTATTTGGTATATATAATTTTTTTTTTATTCTTTTAATTTATGCAATTGCTTTGCATAATAATGTTAATAATTAGGATATAAGGATGATAATAATAACAACAATAACCAAAAACAAAAAAAAAAACTCCTTGAACATTTTTGAATCCTGAAAATGAAAAAGTAAAAAGTTTGTTTATTTATTTTTTTTTTCTTATTTTTATTTAAACTTTTCCTTCAGAATAACTTTCAGAATATTGGATTTATTAAAATTTTTTAAATAATATTATACGTTTTCTTTTTCTTTTTATGATAAGGGGATAAATTGTTGAAAAACTTTTTCTTTTTTTATGATAAAAAAAAATATTTTTTTAATTTTTAAATTTTTTCTTATGACTTGATATTGCATTGGGTATTGTCTTAATAAATTTACCTTCAGTTTTATATATCTGAAGTTATCTGGTAATACGACAGTTATATTAATAGAAACTAAAATCGCATGGCACGTATGAGTGCCAAAATAAAGGAAACTGCTGACCTGAAGAAAGATAAAAAAAAATGATTACAATTGTTGTTAAAAAACTGGTATAAGTATACAAAACTACCGACAAAGCTTATATATTGTAGAATTGATGATTATCAAAAATGTCTGTTGACAAATGATTACAGTAAATATCCGTATAAGGAATACAGGATCTAAAGAGAATAAGATATCTAATAAAAAAAAGTAATTATTTTTAATATTTAAAAAAAAAATCGTTTTAATTTTTTAATCTAGTAAAAGAAAATTTTAAATTCAATCAACAATAATTATTAAAACTAAATTTATAAATTAATTGTTATGCCAATTTAAATTAAATGTTAAACAAAATTAATTACAAAGAAACAACAAAGTGATTATTAGAAGCATTTTTTTAATTTTTTTCAATTTTAATTAAGTAATAAATTAAATTTTGAGTTAAGTTTTCTAATAAATTACAAAAAAAAAAACAAAAACGCCAACATTTACCTGTCCACATTTTACTTAAGGGATTACATATAATAACAAAAAAAAAAAAAAGAAAATTAACATCGAATGTATGTTATTTGACATTTTCACCTTCCTCGAAAAGATAATAAAATAATTTTTATATTATTTTATTATTTTTTATTTAACATTTACCTTAATTATAGCAGTAAAAAGAACACAACTTTATTTTTTTTTTTAAGCAAAAAAAACGATCTCTCAATTTTAAGGTATATTTTAAAACATCAAAATAAGGTATTCTTAGATTATTTTTAAAGATAAAAAAAAAAAACTTTTAGGAAAAATTTGAACTGTTTTTTTACTTCTTTTTCAAAGAAAGGTCAAAAAAAATTTTTTTTTCTTTTTAATAGAAAAACAAAACAAAACTAGAAATTAAATGATAAATTCTTTTTGATAACATTTAGACCTTCTGCCACAAACGCAAAAAAAAAAAAATTAAATTGCCATCTATAAATTAAATTTATTTTTGTCTACAACAATTGAAATCATTTTACTACCTATTACTATAATTAATAATGTAACTATTATCGTCGTAACTATATACTAAAAGTGTCTGAAAGCAACTAGTGAAATCAATATAATAATAATACGTAACCGACATTTTTTTTTCTTTTCTTATTTTTTCATTCCCATCCTGTTGAAGTATATTTTGTAACATATAAAATATTAAGTAAAAGAAAATATCTAAAATAAAAGAAAGAGACAACCATATAACTGACACATTATTCTCTAAACGATGACTGAAATCTAAATGATAGTTACAAATGAATTTTTTAATATACAAAAAAAAAAAAAAAAATAGTAATAAGTATTTATTAACTAACGTTTTTAATCTATAACATGAATCTTATGGGTGAAATTATCATTTGCTATCTATATGTACATATAGTTAATATTTAGGAAGATTTTGAACTATAATGGAATATCGAAACCTTTTCACATGATCAAAATAAAATTTTTGAGTGAAAATTTTCTGGTATTTTATAGATGTAGTAAGTTTTCATTTTCAATATGTAAAATTTATATTTTAAGAATACAAAATTAAATGTCTTTTGTAAATAAAGAATCTATAAGATCGAAGAATTGCGCTCACAAGATGTTAGTGTAATTTTAATTGTTCCTTTTTTGTTTTCTTATTTACAGTTTCTTGGCTGGTTACTAAAAGAGTAATTGAATCATCTTTTACATCAACTAATAACACATGAATAAGGCAAGGATCAATATATAGATTTTAAGTAGTCAATAAAAAAGACGTATATTGAATATTGTATATATTGAAGAACATTGTTAAACTTCTAATAACTGCTCAATTTCCAACAAATTGATCACGTTTTTTAAATCTAATTGGAAAACAAACTTATAATATTGAAACTTGCAAATTTAAACGTGTAAAAAGTAATCTAATTTTTTTTTAAAAAAAAAACATATACATACATATAAGGAAATATATCTTCTTACTGTGATGATAACCTATAAATTTACACAAATAAATTATAAGACGATATAGAAAAATGTCCCAGTTGCACATATTATTTGATGGCATGTGGTGTAAAGAAAGTAAGAAAACCATTTTTCAGGATAAAAGAAAAATCCAACAAAAAAAAAAACTATAAAAAATAATAAAAGAAAAAATTAATTTTTTTATTTTATTTTCTTTTTTCTTTTTTTTAACTTTTATTCTCACTGGCGCCATTATTTAAGATATTTTGTCTAAAAGTTTGCATAAGAAATAAAAATTGTACTTTTTTTTTATGTTTTTTACTTATTTTTTTTTTTTTTGTGGCCGTATTTTTCTATTACGAATTTTTGAATGGGATTCAATGCTAATATATTAGGTTGTTCAATATACATTTATGTATGTGTATAAGACTAGTATAAGATATAGAATATTCTTTAGTATAGTTGAAATTCCTTTAGCATTTTTGATTCTGTTTTTTTTTTCCTTTTTTGATAATAATTGATTACTGTCATAGTATAATATATTTTTTATATATTGTATTATTTCAAATATATTAACATATACATTCTTACATCTAAGTAGATATTGTATAATGTACGTATTGATAAAAAAAATATTTATCTTTATTATTATTTTTACTTATTGGCTTTTACATTTAGATTGTCAATAAAAAAAAAAGACTTATAAAAATGTACATTTATTTGTGCATATTACATATTATGTACATATATTATAACATACAAAAATTTATAATTTAGTTTATATGTTTGTATTTGTATATCAAATCAAAAGTTTAAAATTTGAAATTATCTTAAATGCCTTTTTTTTGTTTTTTTATTTTTAAATGAGATTTTGTATCGAATAAAAATGGTCATAGATCTTTTTATTTCGTAATAAGTTTATCCCTACTTCAATACAATGAAATAATGAAGCAATTTTAATATTCTTATTAAATTAAATATATCTTGTTTAATTTTAATATTCTTATTGATGCCAAAATTATGTAAAAGAATTATAAATATATAGGTATTCATAATTCATAGCTAAATATTAAATAAACAAACTTAAATGTTTACTCTTTCGAAAAATTACACAGTTTGTTCGATTATTAAGAAAATTTACAATATGAAAAATCACAATTACAATAGCCATACAATTGCAAATTGAAATTAATAACTCTAAAAACTTGTGATTTTTTTCTTTTGTTTTGCGAGGATAAGTGAGAATCTCGAAAGACACTAAGGAAGGAGATCAACGCGAGATTTCTTTTTGGTATAGTGTTGAATGTAGATTTGTTGTGAATGTGCAAATACAATTTAAACCACCATAAATAATATTATTGTAAAGTTGAAAAGACCAAATCCTGCGGCATAACATTCTCCAATAGGTATTACTAATGAACATGAATCAATTTGCAGAAAATCAATATTTCAAGTATTAAGATCCGGCATTTTATTCTTTTAAGAACCGTTAAAAACAAGTTTTTTTTTCAGCTATATATTTAACTCTATTGTTTTTTTTTTTTGCTCATCTCATCTGAAGGGCTTTTCTGATTATACTGTTTTGTGGTTTTCTAAGATTTTGTGTGTTTTATAATATATTTTTAATTTCAAAATCTTTTTTTTTTTTTTTTTTTAACTTTTATGTTCAAATGATGTAAATTTAATATTATTTAAATTTAGAAATAATATTAATTTAATGAAAATTTTAAAATTAAATAATATGAAGTGTATATGTATGTAGGATATTACGAATATATATTAAACATTTTGTCTAAATCCATATGCTCCATATTAATTTATAATAAAATCCTTATTGTTTAAATCAATAAATTTTGTATTTTGTTAAAATTTCTTTAGAAATGAAATTTATTTCAAGCAAAATTCATAAGAAATTTAAACTTTTTTTTTTGTATAATAAAACCTATAAACAATTTTTTAAAACAAAAAAAAAAAAACTTTGAAAGGAATTTGCAAATTTTCAATTGTTTATTGCTTTTAGAAATTTCTAAAAACGCCAAACTTTTCATTTTTTGGCATAATTCCTTTTTTTTTTTATTATCAATAATTAATATTGTCAGATTTATTTTTTTGTTCATTTCCAAATTTAAATATTTTTCAATTTTTCGTATAGATTCTTTTTGGTTTTTTTTTTTATTTTTAGATAAAAATCTCCAATTACCATATGTTTATGATGGGTAAAAATAAAATTGTAACAAAAAACAAAACGTTAAATAAATATTTGCCTTAAAATTTGCAAAGTAAACAAAATTTAATTTTTCTTTTTGTTTTAAATGTATTATTTATATTAAATTACAGGTAGGTAGGTGGAAAAAAATTAAATGATGATATCTTACACCTAACTCAATGTAGGTATACAGTTGTGACATTTAAGAAAAAATATTTAGTAATGGTTTTTGATATTTAAAATTCTAAAAGTTACATTCTAAGTCAATTGATCAATTTATAGATTATTTAGTTCTAACAAAAGGCAGCTATTTGAATCTAAACAGCTTGATTAGATCTAAAAAAAAAAGAAAGAATTTTAAAACTTTTTGGAAATATTAGCTTTTTTTTTTTAAATTCATAATATGTTTTTAAAATGTTCCACCTATTAATTTAAAGTGAGTAAAAAGCTTGCAAAGGTTTTAGCTTGCAAACTATTGTAGATAGGAAAAAAATAAAGTACCTATATATGTATTAATATAATATGTTCATCTAATTTAAGTTGGTGTCAACATTTAATACAAAGCTACATTGAAAATCGGAAAAGAAAAAATAAATTTTTAAATATAAACTAAAAATAAATATTTTTTTGAAAAGCTAAACCTTAATTGAAAATATTACAAATATGCCGGTGGTGTGGTTAAGGAGATGAATGTGTATTGTTGTGCAAAATGCTCATTTGTTGCATATAAATTTGGAAAATGTAATCCAAAAATATAAATAATTGTTAAGATTATAGCTAACAATATAGAAATAAAATAAGACTTGTAAAAATTACTTGTTTGTACCTTCACTCTTTTTATTTTTACTAATTACATTTTTGTCTGGTACTGTATAAAAAAAAAAAAAAAACAAATAATATTATGAAAAATTTATTTCCTTAATCAAACAAACAATTTTCATTTTTACCTTCCCCATCATTTTGTATACACTATATTACACCCACAATTTAAATATAAATTTAATTTTTAAATAAATTATTCAATAAAAAAGAATTTTTTGTTTTATTAAATTTAATATTGAAAATTTGATAATTAACCCAAATTTAATCAAATACATAAAAAAAAAAAAAACAAACCATAACAATTTAACAACAAGTTTTAAAAAATATATAGGTAATTATTTATTCAGTTGAGTCTTCCGTACTCCAAAACAAAACAAAACAAAAAAAAAAAAGAATTACCAATTAAAGAAAAAAAATACAAAAGTACACAACCACTTAAAAAAGTGAATAATATTTTCGAACAGAATAGAACCAGCCTTATGATTTGCAATTCTATACATAAATTAAATAAAAAAAAAAACAAAAAAACAACAAAGTTCCGATCATAAAGAAAAAAGTTTTGGAATTTTATTACCTTTAAATCAATAGGTACCAATAACAAAAAAACTCTTCAAATAAAAAACAACACTAATGTGTAAAAGTATGCAGGGGGGAACATTTTTTAATAGAGAAAAAAAAAAAAACAAAACAAAATCGAAAACACACTTTTTTTTTTTTTTGAATTTCATTTTGTTATAGAGTAGATTGCAATTACGTAAACTCTACTATAATGCAAATATTATTTTAAAGTTCAGTAACTTTTATTTAGGTTATTTAATAAAAAAAAAAAAAAAAAAAGTCTTGGACTTGGGAAATTTTTTTTTTTTTTTTTTTTTTGAATAATTATTATTAAAATATGTACAAAAAAAAACAAATAAGAAAAAAAAAATAAAAGAAAAATATAAATGAAAAAATGAATTTATTTGTCCTCTAAATATCAATAAATTTTTCGTAATAAATATAATTATTTTGTTTCTATACAATTTTATTAAAGTTTGTGCTTTTATATGTTAATGCACCAATGCATTTCGTTATTAAAACAAAAAAAAAAAAAAAACACACAAAAACAGTTACATATAATTATGAATTTGAATATACTTATTGCGCTTTCTAAAAAATTATTCTAAAATTGAAAATCTTAAAAGGATTATTTATTATTTTTTCAAAAATTTAAAAGAATTTTTAAGTTAAAATACTAATAAGAAAGATTTGTAAAATTCGAGATACTCTAATTCTTATCTTTCTTAGAAACATTTCAACGAGAAAATGACAAATAAGAATCACAAATATAATGTTTATGAATTTATAGGAAGCATTAACTAACTCAAAAGAGTCTTGGTAGTCTAATGGATAAAATCATACAAAATACGCTGTAAATATCGAAGGAGGGGGGCCTCGGTGGCCTAGTGGGTAAGAGGGTATAAAATACGCTGCAAACACCGAGGGAGTGTGGGTTCGAATCCCACACACGTCGTAAGAGTTATTCCCCCTTACGACATTTACAGCCACGCCGCCTGAACAGGAAAGGCTGTGTAATTTCCTGTCCTCATTTATGTGGCAGAGAAATGCATTAAAAAAAAAAAAAACAAAAAATATCGAAGGAGTATATAGTGTGGCTTCGAATTTCACATACTTCGTAAGAATAATCCCTTCGTACGATATTTAAAGCCATACACCTTGAAAATAAAAACTATGTAATTTCTTTGCCATGGGGATTGAAAGGGGATCCTTGGAAAGGGGATTATACAAAAAAAAAAACCTAACACAACGGAAGGAAGGATAAAATCTTTTTTGTTTTGATTAAATTTTACAAAAGTTTTTAAGTTTTAAAAAAAAACTTTCATATTACAAAAATAATTTACCATTCAATATAACATGATATTATGTAATATTGTACATACATATGTGCTTATATTCATATCATTCGAAATATTGTATTATACCCTTCTTCAATTTTCATCCGTTTAATATTCAATTCAATTTTAAGTTAATATTCATTTTAATTTTTTCAGTACATTTTACAGAGAACAAAACAAAAATACAGCACCAACAATTATTAAAAGCGACATTAAATAGTTAGGTTTTTTTTTTTTTTTCAACATTAAAAAACACAACAATAAACTACAACGATGTTAATTTTTGCTGTATTATTTTTTTTTTTGTATATTGTTGTAGATGTATTGTTGTTGCAATTGCTAATGTTACTGCAATTAACCTAAACAAACTTTAGATCACCAATGAAATATCATTTTATGTTCCACTTCATTAATAAACAAACATGAACTCTAAAAAGAACAAAAATAACATTAACACAAGAATTTTTTTGTTTTATATGTTGAATATGTTGTTTGTTGTATATGTTGTATAGTAATGTAGATAAATATATACATAGATACATATTCATATATTTTTAAAATTTTATTCTTTTAATTTTTTATTAAATTCATATTATGGCAACACATTGAAATAATATTGTATTTAAAAAAAGTTCTTCTGAAATTCTAAATATGTATATCTGTGTTATTATATACATACATAATAGTTAACCCCCCTTCTTTCTTTCAATTTTATTTTATTGTGCATTGTTTTTCAACATTTTGTTTGAAAATATTTTTGTTGTTTCTATGTTGTAGATATTGGAGCGTCTATATTTGTACATCAGGGTACCTAGTTAGAAATATGATTGTATATACGAGATTGTTGTCAATTCTATGCTTATTGCTTAGTGCTATCAGAAAATGTGATAATCACAAAACGGGGTTGTAATAATTTTTAGGAAAAACTAAGGAAAATATTTTTAAAAAATGATTTTTTTATTTTAAAACTATACACATCGATAATTTTTTTGTTACAATGTGAAAACTATTTTGGTTTTTGTGGATAAATTATGGATTTTAAAATTATTCGCATATGTTTGTACATACATACATATATAATATTTACAAAATGTCGAAAAAATAAAAAAATTTTAAAAAAAAAAACAAAAAAATAATTTAAATTGCAATCATTAAACTGAGTCAAAAGGAACATTTTCATACTATATTTTGGTTTGGTTTTTTTTTGTGTCAGATTGTATGTTTGGAACACTACTTTTTCATTATGAGATGTTTTAATTTCAGGTCTAGAGCAATTCTTTGTGTATTTTTTTTTTATTATCCATAATATATATATATAAATGTATATGCTTAAATATACATTTTATTGTTGCATATGTTCAAAAAAAAAATTTAGGACCTAAGTTTAGTTCTTATAAAATAAATTGTAATAAAATACAATATTAAAAAAAAAATTAAATGTATGACGTTTGTTCTAAAAAAAAATAATTTTTTTTACAACTTCAATTCCTTTCCTTTATAAAGTTTCCACAACAATATGGAACTTATGGAACATAAAAAAAAAAGCAAAAAACTCTTGACCTCATAAAATGTTAACAAATATATGTATATATGTATATAGTTCAAGATATTAGTATTATTGTTAGGCTTTACTCCTTTACTCTTTTAGCACTATTCTGTTTTATTTTTTTTTTAAGTATAGAATTGGTTAAAATTTCATAAGAAGTAAAAACAAAACAAAAAAAAAAACCATGGTAAAAATTAAGAAAAAAAATATTTTTTTAATTAAATATGGAAGCTAAAAAAAAAAAAAACAAAAAAGTTAAATAAAAGTAAAATGGTTTTAAAATGGAAACATAATGAAATTTTAGTTCATTTTAATATATATTGAAAACTTATGTTGACTTTATGAGCTTAAGAATAATATTATAAAATAATACATGTTCGGTGGAAAATTCATTAATAAATTTTGAATCATTTTTAATTACCAATGAAAAATTATTTAAATTGAAAATGTTTAATTTAAATTAATATATTGTAGAAAAGTAGTATAGAATGACCAAAAAATTTTTACAAGAATTGAATTAATGGGGTTTGTAATGCAAATGAATTAAATTTTCGAAATAATCGAGTCCTAATATCATATAAAAAAACGACAAAAAATAAGTAATTATAATCTTTATGATCTTAAGAATTATACTCTTCCCCTCTATTTATTGTGATAGGATTTTCCTAAATACGCATTACGCACCATCAACAATTAAATGTTTTCCCAAATCAATCAACCACAGTTCATACTTTATGTATTACATAATTTTGTATTACTCTGTACTAAAAGTATGCAACATTTTTCTTTCAATGTTCATAACTAAAATAACATACAAAAATAATTCTTTTTTTTATTTTAAAAATTTTTTGTTTCTATTTTAAAAAACAAAAAAAAAAACATTAGGCGAGGTTCTAATTGTTGTTTTGGGACATGAACTTGTAGTTTAATTATATTTTTTCTTTTTAATATTTTCAGTAACTCAAAAAAGAGTAAAAGAAGGAAAGGAAAGACAGAGAAATAAATAGGTTTTTTTTTTTCGGATCTAAAACATTAAGGATAAAAAAAGGGAAGCAACCTTTGAAAAAAAAAGTTGCCCTTAGGTTTTTTGCGTACATGAGTTCGAAGCCACGAAAAACAAAAATTAACTCTTCTTTTATTAGTTCTTAGTTAGTTCTTTTTAAATAGTAACAAAATTCGCGTAGTTCAAATTAACCATTAAATGGACCAAATTAACCTTTTTGTTTTTTTTTGTTTCATTTCAAACATTTTGGCAGCATCAAGCACAATTTATTCCTTTTTCGTTTTTGTATTTAACATTTTTTTTTTATACTGATAGATTCTTCACTATGGTCACATCACAATTGAGTTTTTCTTAGGTTTTAAAATTTTATAAAAGTTTATGTTTTTATACACTAAAATTTAACTTAATGAGCAAACAATTTGTAATAATGATCAACGATTTTTTTCTCTAAAAAATCATTTCCATGAAAGCTGTCCAGAAAAGATGTTCAGGAATATTACACTGATACACTGATCGGAACATTTCTTTAGGGATCAAAAAAATTATAGTTGAATAAAGTTTAAATAGTTTAAAAATTGTTAGTATGTCACTAATTTACCCACACTACTGTTTTATGTCCTTTTTTTGCTTTCACATTAAAGATAGAGATAGGATTTAATTTAAAAAAAAAAAATACAAAATAGAAAAAGAAACTCACATAGAAATGGAATAGTATGAAAGTTGTTGGTTATTTTTTTGTTTTTAGTTGTTCATTCTTTTTTTCAGTTACTTTATTCATCATTGCTCTGCGTCATACGGAAGCCATTTGTGCGTGAGGAAAATTTTTTAATTACTTTCTTAGATTTTTTTCTTTTTCTTTATTTATTTTTTCATTCTCTTTGTTTTTATTTTTCTTTTTTGTTTTACAGTACATTTCAGAAAGAAAAATATTTTGTTTGTTATTTTCAAAAAAAAGAAAAATTAATTTAAATTTTAAATGGAAAAAATTGAAAGAATTGAGGGTTAAGAAAAAATTTTTAAATAATAGAAAGGTCAATGATGGAAAATGTTTGAGTATCAGTATGAAAATTCAAAAATTTATTAAATATCGTAAATATTGTAATACATTTGCTTTGGTGATTTTAAAAAAAAAAAACTCTGGACTTCAAAAAGCGAGTTTATATAATAATAAAAAGATACTATTTCATCAGCCTTTATATAGTATTTTATTTTTATTGAAGAAATTGATTCACCAATAAGATGGAAAAATATATGCAAGAAAACTGTATTCATTTAAGATATTCAAATAAGACAGTTAGCAGATAGAAACTTAATAAAAACTAACAAGTTCGGGCTAACAAAATTAACTATAAAACTTTAGGCTAAAATTGATTCACAAGAAATTGAAATTGAATTTCACTTTAGTGGAATTTTGTGGGCCACTATACTTTTACATATTAACACATTCAAAAATCAAGAATTGCTTATATATAGCTAAAACTTCTGCACCTAAATATAAGAAATACGCTTATTTATGCAATAAATAATAAACTAATAAACCTTATTCAAAGGGATATCAGAAAACTTGTGAACTTTTTGCCAGAACATTAACATGGTTTAAGAAAATACTTGTGGTTTATTCTACCAAACTAAAGTGTTACAAAGTAATAACTTTATTTGGAGAAGAGTTAATCAGTGCAATGCTCATTCGCTGCTATCTGTAAAATAATTTGTTCTTATTATATAAGTATAATTTAAATTACTGTAAGAATTTAATAAATATAAAAAAACATAAAATATTTTAAAAAAAAGAATATTCAGATTGAATTTTTATTTTCAGTCAAAATTTTGATTTCATATTGTATTGTATGGATTATTTATTTGGATAATTTAATTTCGCAATATTTTTAATTTTTTTTTTTTTTTTTTTGTTGTATATTTTAATAAATTATTTATTTATATAATATAATATTATATAATTTAAAAAGGTATTTATATTATATAATTAAAATATAAATTTTATTGTTAACAAACCATCTCTTAAAAACGAAAAATGGCATTAACACAAATTACTGAATCATTTTTATATGGGAAGGACTTGGATCAATATATGGAAAATCCGTATTATGTTGGACCTTTAACAACTCAAACAACAATGTTTATTAAAAATCGTCGTAAATTACATTTATTTGAATGTACATGTCCAGATAAAGTAAAAATTTTAGTTAATATTGATTCACGTATGAAATTGATTGGACAAATGATTGAAACTCTTGCGAAATTAAAAGAAAAACTTCAAGAAAACTATGAAAAACATATAAAAAAATTACAAGAAATAAATACAGAAGAATTTTTAAAAAAATTGAGAGCTGCAAAGGCTGCAAAAGAAAGTCAATGCAAGGAAAAAAATGATGATTCAGAAGAAAAAGATGATAGTAAGGATGAAAGTGATGGTGATGAGGGTGATTATGAAAATTCTGATTCTAGTAGTGCCCATGATACACCACCAAAAAAAAAATCTATCCCTTATAAACCACCATGTAACAAAAATCGTAGAATTCTTTCTGGTGGTTTAATTCACGGTACTCATCAAAGAAAAAGATCTAGACAAGAATATGATAAGATTATTAGAAAACTTGAAGGTAAATGTGATTATTATAAACGATCAACTGCAGAAAAAAAAACAAAATGTCCAAGTTCAAGTAAATTGACTTCATTAAAATCGGCTCGTACTGATACATCTTCAACAACAGTAAAATCAACTAAAGATAACGAAAGCAAAAGATCTCGCCAATATTCTAAACGTAGTAGACGATCAAGCCGATCTGGTGGTAGTATTGAAAGTCAAAGTAAATTTCAAGATTTATTAAATCAATTATTAAAAGGAATGAAGAAAAGTGAAGAAAATATAGCAAAATGTCCAGAAAGCGAAAAGAAAATAGTTTTAGAAGAAAAATCTGATAACATTATAAATTCGGAAAGGAAACGAACAATTGAAAAATTAATTAATACTTATAAGTTAAAAATGAATAACACTCAAATAAATGATGAAACAAATTCAAAATCAAACGATTGTTATGATGAAAATAATACTATTATTAATGAATTAATGGAAATTCAACAACAATCTCAAACAAAAATTGTTCAAAGTATTAATAATATATTAGATTCAATTATAGAAACAAATGAAAAAACTGATCAAAAAACTGATCGAGAAGTACGATCACTTGTTTAAGAATTTGTTATAATTTAGTTTGTTGACTTTTAAATTTGTAAATTAACTTAAATTTTTTTTATTTAAATTTTATGTATATCTTTTTTTTATTTAATTTTTGTATTTTGCATATTTTTTTAATAAATGACATTTTTTTTTTTACATACAAATCAATAAATATTCGATTTACTTGATACCAGTCATAACAAAAATTGTCACTTAACAAAAACTAACTCTCCCACTTCAGTTTTAAAAAGATTAATACCATTGGAGTTTGGAAACTTATGAACGGAAAGAACACCCCATTAATTTTAAATTTTGTATTTCTCGTGGTTATTCTTCTAGAATCGTTAAGCGCATTAAATATTTTTTAAAGTGCACGAAAGTATATGTGCATTACAAACTTGTTTAAAGAATTTCAGAAGAAAGAATTCATCGTTTTTATAAATTTATGTATCAGGATTTAGTCTAATTTTGGTTTATTTAAAATTATGATACTTTTTTCTTAAATATAAAATGTAGTGCCATCACTATATTATCAGAATAAATATGAGTTATTTGTCCCAGAAAATAAAATAAAATTGTTCGTTACGTTTGAAATTTATTTATTGTAACAGAATTTTGAATCCTAACTATTGAAATTTTTTTTACTAATCTATGACAAAAATTAATGTATACTTATTTTCATCTTATTTTTGATTAACATATTGGGGTCAAATTAACATTTTCTTAGTATGAAATTAAATAATTAAAAAACACGGTTCAATTTTTCATCGTCCTATGCATGCGCAGCGAGATTTTTGCTCCAAATCATCGGTATAAATATTTAAATCAGAATCCATAGTATAATGAGTTTTATGCTTTTTCTTTTTATTATCTTTTGATTTGGGTAATTCTGAAATTTTTTCAGTTACTGACAAACCATCAATTTCTTCACGTAATTTATTTTTAAATAAGCTTTGAATTGATAACCGTTCATTATCCAATTCATCATTTACGAATACATTTTGTAATAAAGCAACCTTAGGATTATCAGAGAAATCATAATCTGACATATTTGGTACATCCCACATCACTTTTTCTTCTTCAGTATTTTCGAATAATTGCTCTAATTCAAGATTTTCTTCTTCTTCTTCTACTTCGTCTAATTGAGAATCATCTATTACTCTGTCAACTACAGAAGAATTTTGTGTTCCTATAGAAGCGGTTGGTGATGTAGTGGTATCGCCACTTTTGATTCGCCCTAATTTTGATTTTGATGGTTTACCACCACCCTTTTTACGTGGTGGGTTTACTTCTTCTGGTGCTGCCTCTTCTTCATTTTTAGCTAACTCAGCTAGTTCATGAGCAGCTTGACAGCAACGGCGTATCAAACGTAATGCTTTAACTTTTTCATTATAATGATCAAGAAAAAGTTTGCCACGACTTAATAGCCAACAACATTGATCTCGTTTTAGATTCATACTAAGACATTCTAGATTTTCTTTGCATTTATCTTTTTTGGAAGTTTTTACTCCACAAAAATCTGGAATTCTACCACGGCAATATGGTTCACATACATGCATTGATAACATTTTCGACGTCATTTTTAAGTTTTCTTGCTTTTTCTATTTAACTAAAGCAAAGATAATTAAATTTCTGCAAAAATTTTATCAAACTCTCTTTAACAATTTTTCGCTCTTGAGATCAATAAAAAATTTTAAGTAATTACGCAAAAAAAAAAAAAACTAAAAATTTTGATTTCAAAATTAAAAAAAATATTTTTTTTTTTCAATTTTTGTATAATTTCCTTGAATTTAAAATGAAAAAATGAGTCAAATTCATAAGCTTTATTTTTATTCATTTTAATCAAATAAAAAGTTCGCGGGTTACTCAATTTTTTATATATATGATTTTTATTTATTTCAAAAGTTTTAAGTAGAATCTAGTTAGGTAATTAGTTATTAACCAAATTAAATTTTCAATTTTTTTTTTTATATTAAGTATATCGTTCAGATATAAATATCTGCTGATATTTTTTTGACCCTTTTGCCTTTAGCATGTGGGTCATCTCAGTATAAGTATTCAATTATAATTATATTTAATATTATTTATTATTTGTTTACATTATTTTATTATATTTTATATATTATTTTTGACCTAACAAGGGTCTGAGCCCGAGACCTTTCGCCTGAAAGACCCTTGACTTACGCACTGCACCATTGGTCAGATATTCAAAAAAATTAATATAAATTTTTATAACTTATTACGTACTTATTTCAATTTTCCACCAACAATATTTCATATTCATAAATGGGGCCTTCTTTTAATTCTAAATAAAAATATTATAAAAATAAATTGTTGTCTATTTTTTTTATCATTCATTTTAATTTTCTGCAAATTAATTTCATTAATTAAATATCATCTTAAAAACATATCACCATGCTAAGCTATTAACATAATTAATTTAAAAAAAAATTTAAAAAAAAAAACAAATCAAAAAAACCCATATGACTTGAATATTTTTATTATAACGGTATTAATGTTGCTGAAACATTCGGCAAATCAATAAAAAAAAAAAAAAATAGAAGACAAATTAGAAATTTTTACTGGCATCTCCTAAGAAGATGAGAACTTAATAGTTGTTTCTCTCTATCTTATTGTGTCGCAATTCATTATAATCTTCCCTCATTTCACGCTTTAAATATAATATTTTATCCTAAAATAGATTTAACAAAGACAAAAATGGGACTAACTATAAGTTAGCGACAATTAATTAATATTAAAATGCAACCAATAACAACAACGACAACAACAACAACAAATAAGTAAATATACATATAAATAAACAAACAAACATGCAATTAAATTAATATCTCATGCGATAAAATATTTTTTGAGTCATTTCAAAAACAACAACAATAACAAAATTAAATTAGTATCTATTGGACTCTATTATGTATATTATAATGAAAATGATGCACTATCGACTATATTTATACATATGTATGCATTTGCGTATGCGTATGTACTATAGTGCATTTGTTTCAAAGATGAAAAGAAAAAATCAAAAATAGAAAAATCTTAGATCAAAATTTTTACTTAAGATGATAACGTGTACATTCAAACTATAAAAAAATTTTATAGAATTTTTGTGTTCTCTTGATAGGAATATTATGTTATGCCAACTAAAAATTCACTACGATGACAGATTTTTTACTTTAATTTTTTTTTTTATTTTTGTTTTTTTTTTTGTTTTATTCTAAGACAACAGATTTCTAACATCGTTTATTCTAAAAATACACACATAATGTATAAATGATATGTGTAAGTTCGTCTATTGGTGCAAAACGAGTGTAAAGCAAAAAAAAAAGAAAAACTACAAAATTATGATAATCATTAAAAAAAAAAAAAAATTATGTGCATTAGAATTTAGAACTGCAAATGCGGCATGTACATAAGTACATTTCTATATTAATTCACTTTAAAATAATTAAAGAACGAAGAACAAAAAAAAAAAAAAATACAAAATAAATAAAAAAAATCTGTAAATACAGCATAATAATAATATACTATTGCGAATCATCATTATTTTAAAAATTGTTGATTATAATGATTATAATGTTGACTATGTAAAAATGTATTCAAGTACATGAAAAGTACCATTAAAAAAAATAAAATATATCATTTTTTAAATTGTTTCTTTATATTTAGTGCATCAAACTTTAACATGTTATATAATGTACATATATGTATGTATATTATTTTGAAATACATATAGGTATACAATGTGTATTAAAAGATGTTTGCATATGAATGGACTCTTAAAAAAAATTTATGTCATTACATTTTTGAAACATAAATTTTATTTTCATTTATTTAATACTTTACAATTATTATACTTGTACGTATACTTGTAATAAATACAGTCCAGGAGTGCAATTTTATTATAAAAAAATAAAAGTTAGGGAATGCTTCCGATAGTATTATAGCATATTATGTATATAATATAGCAAGTTGCATTTAGATATAAAAAGCATCAATTTTTTTTAAAAAATTTTCTTTCTTTATTTATTGGTAGTTTTCATACCAAATTTTCAATAGATCTTTAACGGGGAAAAGTACAAAAAAAAAAAGATTCTAATACAACTTTTATTAATTCTGATCTTTTTCTCTTAGAATTTGCAGATTCTAACTAAAAGTGTGCAGCAGGTATGAAGGAAGCAAAATCTTTTTCACAAAATTTCACATAACGGTGAATTTAAATATACTAAATTGCAAAAAATCTGAAAAAAATTTCTATCTTTCAGCATTTTTATATTGAAAAAAGTTGCAGGACATTTTTTTTAACTTTGAGGGGCTGCAACCTCTTTATGTGTTGGACTACATAATAAAGGTTGTTCCACAAAATAATTTTTTTTAAGAAGAATCGTGATTAAAATTACATAACATTGTTTTATTTTAAAGAGTGTGTAGACAATTTGTAAACAGACAGATAGAGAAACAGAATGAAATGAAATAAGCAAATTTAAAAAAAATTTTTTTTTTTAATGTGTTATGAATTCGCAATTAACTTATATTCTATACCTCTTATAGTCTTGTTCAATTTATTTTAATTTTATGTTTTTTAATAACATCTGCAACCAAAAGGAAAATGGACTTAACTTTTGATGTGAAATTTAATATCAGTTACGTGCAAATATTTAATACAAGGTGGTTTTTTTGTAACTTTATATCTGTACCGGGATTTTTAAATTTTAAGATAAGCCTGTCTGATGTAACATTTGGCAATTAAAAATTGCGCTGTATAATGTATAAATATCCAAGTTTTAATTCAGTTTTTTAAACAATCTGTTTATTTACGGATTAAAAAAAAAATCTTTCCATTTTGTATAAAACACAAAGTTCTCTTATCTTCTATATATTATATAAAAGCGAATGTTTATCTGTTTCTATGTGATTTATAGACTCTTAAACTGCTCTGTAGATCATCATGAAAATTGTATATAAAGGTTTTTGGGTACGGAGAGTGTTTTTGGACTAACTATTTTGCTCTAATGGGCCGTCAAATTCGAGTTGTGGTGCAAATATTCAAACTTTTTCCCTCTAAAATAAAAACTGTTTGGCCGATTGACTTTAAGTTTTGTATATGTGCTGCTCTTTGACAGTGGAGTTGACTCTATTAACAGACTTAGAATTAACTCATATCTTAACTCATATCTTCAGTTAAAAAGCCATATGTTTTATTTATTGAGAGGCGCAGCAACTCGCACCGTGTATTAGCTAGTTATTTATAAATTTTGAAGAGTTTTTTTTTACCTAGTCAATTAGAAAACATATAATATATTCTAACCATAAGCCTTGACAATGGTATTAATTTTAAGCCATCTCAAAAAAAAAATTGCATTAATGATGTGGCTGGTAAATCAATTTTCTCAATTTTTCGGAAGTTAATCCTAAAAAATCAATTTTAATATAAGTATTTTTAAAAAATATTTTGATTTAATTAATTGAATATACAGGTATTTGTATTTTGATACTATACTCGTAATTATTATATTTGAAAGTATTATTGCCATTCTTATTGCATCTGTTATTATATCGCTATTTTTAATCCTACTATACTCAAATTATACATATTTAAATTAATTTTGCACTGTTGATTTGCATTCATTTTAATTTAACATATACATACAAATAAAAGAATAAAATTAGAGAAAAACAAAAAAATATTGTAGAACATAGAATATTTTGCTCTGGTTAATGATTACATTTCCGGTGTTTTAACATTAGAACAAGGGTGATCTGTTTTTTATTATTTCGATTTTTTTTTCTTTTTATTTTAATATATAACAAGTATATTATGTATATATAACATAGATTTTAATGTGTGTTTTTTGTAACATGTCATCATTTATAAAGAAGTAACTAGCCACATTAAACCTATATATGTCATTTTAGAATAAAATGTAACATTTTATTTTATTAATATTAAATATTAGGTACATAAAAAGTAAACAAGTCACCATTTAATTTAACATTATGTTAAGTATTTGACATTTGAAAACAACCAATAAAATATGTTAAAATAAGTTTTTTGTATAAATTTTTATTTTATATAGTAAAAAAAAAAGGTATTGTAATCGTCTAATCGAAATTTGAATAAATCTTTTCGATTCTATGAAAATATTCTAAATTTTTCCGAACTTTAAAGTATCACTTTCCGATTTATATCAGTATAAATGGATATAACTATGTGGAATGTGGATATATTGTACAATTGTCAAGTATGTATTAAGATTTCTTTTATATTTTGCTGGAGAATACAAAACGGAAAGTTTAGCGATTTATTTTTGAAAATATTTTAAAACTTTTTATATATTATACCGTTTGTTTATTAGTTTTGAGAACAGAACAGGCCATCATACAATTAAACGTCAAACAATTTAAGATAACCTAGAATAGAATATCTAATGAACGCTCTTTTTACACTTTTTTATTCTATATTTTTAGTTGTCAAAATTGTAGATTTGTTTTGTTAGATATATCGGATGCAAGTTTAGTTATAAGTTTTTAATATATCAGATATAAGTTTTCATTATAAATATGTATATTATTCTATACTTTTCTGTTCTAGATCGTTATAAAACAACTTAATAAATACACCTATAATCTAATTGCTTCATATTATATACATATATAGTTATAGTTTTATGATATGAAAATTATGACAGTTATGTATAATTGTTTCTGAAAATGCAAAATAATATTTTTAAAGTTTTTTTTTTTTTAATTAGGTTTGTTCCCATTTTACTGCACTTTGCGTTTACTGAAGATTAGAATTTGTATATTTTATTATATTTGTACATTTTATTATTATTAGACGACGGTTTAATAGTCCTCATATTATAATTTGAATTGTATACGTAAAAGTCACAGTGACATAATTTTTTAATTTTTTGAAAATTCATTTTTTATATTCCAATTAAAATTCCGACAAATGACAAATGATTTTGAGAAATTAATTCGATTGATATTTTTCATTTGATTTATGGTATTGATTATTAATGTTTTAATACATATGTATATGAATAGTTCGGTATTTCTAGTAATATCAAAAAAAAATAAAAGTAGCGATAATGTTTTTTTTTATCAATTTTGACACTGACAATATTATAAAACTTGCTCTTTTTTTTTTTTTTTTTTTTTTTTTTAATTTATGGATTTGAGATTATAAAATGTGGTGATCAACATTCAGAAGAGACATAAAAAAAAACCAGAACAAAATTGTGATCTAATAATAAAGATTAAATTGGTCTAATAACTAATAAGTATAAAAGAAAGAAAATTCATTTGAAGTGTCAACTTAAAAAAAAAAAAAGATTGAGCCGAATTCAATAAGTTTATTTATTATGTATAGATTAATTGACTTTTTAGTATTTTTTTTTTTTTTTTTGCTTTTCTTTGTAGTATTAATTTAAATTTTATTGATGGATTAAATATTAGATTGAATGAGAGTTGTTTTTTTGTTTTTTTTTTAGACATAATCAAAATAAATGAAAGTTTTGGAATAAAATTTTCAAAATGAGTTCAAAACAAGATTTTATTATTATATTAGAACTGATTTTTTTTTAAGTCCAAATTCTCTTGGAAAATTTTAATAAAAACCGAAATTTTTTTTTTATGTTATATTATGCAACTATGCATGAAGTTTTAAATTCACTAAATCCATTAGAAATTATATACATTGGGTACATCTATACGTATGTATATATAAATTGATATAGAATATTTTAATCTTTTAATTTATATTTAAATACGTTTAAACCTTTACATTTTCATTATTATGGGTTACCATCACAATTTTACCTTGATGAATTCGGCGAAACTCATAAAAATAAAAATAAAATAGATATGGAAAAAAAAAAAAATTTAAGTTTTGAATAAAATGCAATAAAAATTGCATTCATCCTCCTTTAAAAAAAAAACAAAACGTCAAAGTGAAACGATTCATTAATGACAGGAAATTTCACTCAAAATATAAAATTAGAAATGTTTTTGTTTTTTTTGTTTTTATGACTTGTTAATAATTCGTTTTTTATTGATACTGTTTAGACAAATATAGTAAAATCGTAATAATGATGAAGAACAACTTTTAAAAGTTTGAAAAATTTGAATTACCTATACTTAATTTAAATATTAAAACACTACCTACTTATGTATATATATGAGATAATTTTAATCGCTATGACTAATGGCTATTTAAGATTATGTGTATATTTCTATCATCTTATTCTGTTTAACAACACTAATTTTTATTTTTCTTTTTTTTACGATCTTTACCATAGTTTAGTTATCGTTAAATATTACGAGATTCAATTCTAATACCCCATAAGATCTCACATATACCCACTTCTGGTATATAAAACTGTAATTCATTTTCTTGTTTTTAGATGGTGCGTAATCAATAATCATTAACTCCAAATCAACTGTTAACTCCAAATCAAATCTTAAAAATTAATAAAACTCAAATTAATTTGAAAATTAATATTAACAGTTTCAGATGGATGCAAAATTTTTCTAGTTTTGCAATATTTTGTTTTATTTTATATAAAAAATACTTCAATTTTCATAATATATGCTTAGGTGTTAATAATCACCACATAAATTTCATATATTTTTTTCAAATAAATAACTCAAATTTGAAATTTGACATAAATTCAAATAATACAAAAATCCAAAAAATAAAAAAAGCCCAGACAATATTATGAAATATTAAAAAATTATTAAATGTTATATAATTTTACAATTAAATTAAATTTTTGACTTAATTACGTCCCTTTGAATTCCCTCAAATTTAAAAAAAAAAATATTTATTTTTAAATTTTTCATTTTTTTTTTTATTTTTCTTAAAGTAAAACTTTTCCTGGAAAAATGAAAAAATAAAAATTACTGTATCTGACATATTTTTTTTGTTTTTTTTTTTCTATTTTCACACAAATTAATCTGTAAAATATGGCATATTTCGATTACACAAAAAAAAAAAAAAAAAAAAACAAAATAAAGATAAATGTCATCTTCCATACCCAGAATCATTAAAAAGTGATAAAAAAAAGAATACAACAAAGTGATTTTTTCTAAAATTAGCTTGAATGAAATTTTACAGTAGCTGTGCATTAAATCACAAATTATACAAAAAAAAAAAAAAAAAATTAAAACTAAACTGTTTAAATTTACAATTCAATTTACAGAACAGAAGCGAAAATATTGCGAAATTTTCAAAAAAATTCATTTTTTAAATCTAAAAAAAAATTTCTAAAAAATTTTCTTGCGTGGGTTTTTTATTTATTTTTTTTTAAAAGTTTATCCACCTTTTAGAATATTGCATATGATGATACAAAACACAAAAATTTTTTTCAAATGTTTTAGTTTTTTTTTTTTTTGTTTTAATTTTTCAAAAATTAAATCTACAAACTTATACGATTAATTTACTTTTTTTTCAGCCCGAAATTTTTAACCTCTTATTTTACTGCAATGAATTTTTAACTGCATTACAATGTATTCTTTCATTTTTATGATGGAGAAAACTCCGATTCCGGTAAACAATTTTTACTCATATATCACTTGAAAAAATCGAATTTATTGATTTCAAATTTTACGATATTGATATGATTTAGGACAGATGATATTAGACTTATATGTCTGTTTTATACCAAATATCTAATAATTTGGTATATCGCCCTAACCTCACAACAATTTAATTTTGTAATTTCTTTATACTAAAACTGAAAAATTTTCTTTTCGAAGTACGCTTAGTTTAATAAACCAAATGGAATTCTAATGATATCATAAAAGCGCCTCTAACAAAACCATTTATCTCATATAGATGAGCTGTTATTTTGTCATACTATTATTATTTTAACAGATTAACGCATATTAATTAGAACAAAAATGTTAAAAATTTAATTTTTTTATATAACAATATATCATTACAGATCCATTCGATCCATATCAAATCCATTCGATCCATATCCATATCTCTTATCCTCTGTATAGATTTTAATTTAAAACTCATATTATACATATTCTGTAAAATAAAAAACAACCCATTGAGTTGTACAGATCAACTTAGTCTATAACTAATGTAGGCATTTATGTTTTTTATTCTATTTAAAAAATTTTCTATATACTTCCAAAAATATTATCTGTAGACGAAAAAAAAAAGTTAAAATTTCAAAATTTCAAATATGACATAGGAATAATAAAAAATTAGAGATATATTGCTTAGTGGAGGATCTGATAACATATGGAGAATGACATTTAAATTGCTTTTTTCTTTGATGCATCAATTTTAAATATTATGAAATCAAAAAAAAGTTTTCTCATTTTCACCCAAAAAAATTGTCTTTAAAATAATATACATACCAAAATGTGTTTTTGTTATGGTTTATTTTCTTAATTAAAAATAACGATAGTGATAATTATATTATGCTAATCAAATTAGCATTAAGAAAGAAAAGTAATTAAATAAATCAAAAGAATTTGAAAAAAGGAAGATTTTAGAAAATTTTAAGAATAGTCACATTTCATTTTTAAGTAAAATTCTTTAAAATAACCGTTTCTTCTCTGTTGTTTAACATTTAATGGAAAAAATGCGGGTCAAATAATTATTACAATAACAACATCAGTGTACTCGTACTGATACATTGCCAGTAAAAAGAGAAAGAAAATCTAATACTATCATAGAAACCCTTAAAAATACTGACTTAATAAGTCACCTTAAAACATTTATTACTAATAATGTTTTCAACGGATTTATTCAATCATTGCAAAGAATGAATTTTAAAATCATATGCAGATGCAAACTGTTATTTGATACGAACTTAAAATAAACAAAGAGGGTCCCGCACTGTTGAATCGGCAATCAATACAAAATGTATTTTGTAAATAAATATAATCCAACAGATTCAAGTATAATGATCGATTTCATTTTAAAAAATCGAAAAAGCTTTTGATTATTTTTGCCAGTCATTAGGAATTTATTAAATGTCAATTGTATAGTAAGTATATAGTGTGTATGTGTGGATAAATATTTTATTGTAAATCAACCATTTGTGATGATTTCAGTGATGAATAAATACTGCAAAAGTCTGTATTCTGAAAGAATAATCCAAAAATTCAATAATTAGATTTATTATCGGAATATTGTATTTCTTTTGTTATTTTATTGTTGTGATGAAAGAGAAAAAAAAAATAACATTTAATGTTTATGTTAATGATTTAAAAAAAGATTATTGTTTTTCTTTTTATTAAGGATTAAAAACTAGGGTAGACAGTTTTTAAATTTACACATAAAAAAATGTTAAATTTAGACATTTTGTTTGTTTTGTAAAAAAATCATAATCGTTTTTTGTTTTTTTTTTTTTGATTAGATGGCTTAGTAATTTTCAAAAATTTATCTTTAGATGTCTTTTTAAAATATTTCGTAATATATTAATATAATATATGATGCGAACATAATTAAGTCAGAGCTATTTATAATAAGAAAACAAAAAATTAATTTTATAAAAGAGTCAAATATTGTAGAAGTTGCATTAATGATGATCACTACGATACACAACAGATACATCAATGTATTATGATGATGTGAAACATTTGACAATATTCAATAAATTTTTATTTTTAAATTTTACGATATTTTTCTTTATTAACGTTTCTTGTAACTTTAAGAGAATTAATTAAATTTAAAGTTTTAGTATAAGTATGAAGATTTACTGCAAAAACTCACTCAAGTAATAAAAAAAAATGAAATATATATATACATACATACATATTTTAGAAATAACGAAATTAAACATTAGAAGTTTATTTAAGAGAATATATCAGCCCATAAAAACCCTCCCACCTCCTGCCGCAGGAAAAAAATAATTAGGAATCTAATCAATTTTTAACAAAAAGGAAATAAAAATTTCGAGCAAAATTAAAGACGAGATCAATCAAAATATCCAATCCTTACAATCCTAGACGAGATGTTTTTTGATCCAAAATAAATAAATCTATAGTTAAGAAAAAAAGAGATTTTTACAGAATTATGGGTTTACAATTTTTGTACTGTTAATATGAGTAAAACAAGAATCGTACATTTTTATTGCTTGTTTTAAAAGTTACAAAACAAAATTTTTTTTTTAAATGATTTTATAAAAATATGCTGTAGTGAAAAATTATATTTAATTATTTATTGATTAGAATTTCATTTAAATTTTATTAGAGTCAATATAGTCTTCTACTAATTTGTCACATTTATTTACACCTATTCTAATCATTATGGTTTATTTAGAGCAAACCAGTACATCTCAAGAATAACATTATCTTTTACCATTGGCTATATTTAATCTTTTAAAGAAAATAATATAATCTTTAATTAGTTAATTTCTTTTATATCTCATAATATCGGACCTCAATAGGCCAATGATTTAACATCTGGCTTATAAACTTATAGGTAATGTATGATCAAATCTTACAAAGGTCCCGAATATTTAAAAAAAAAAAAAAAGCTGAAAAAAGTAAATTTTGATTACGACTTCGCTGGGATATATACGACGCTTTGGGATATATATTTTAAATCTAAATTAAATATTTAAAATTCAATAATAATATAATTTTATAATAAATAAAGAAATAAATAATTTGATCAAAATATTTTTGCAATTCTAAATATGATTTACTTGAATTAGGGTAAATTTGTCTTAAAAATGGCTGATACTAATTGAATCATATTAATTCTCATACGAGTTGTTACCCATATTTTATTAGATTGATGCTATCCTTTAATATGAATTTTGAATTTAAATTACCTGTAAAGAAAAAATATAATTAAATTAGATTATTTGAATAAATTATGTATATATTAAAATAATAAAATGTAGTATAATACTTAGTTTTATAGTATAGTTAAAGAGTACTAAATTTTTCTTATTTTTAAACACCTTTAATCTGTAACTTCAAATAATTTCTCATTTTAGTTCAAAAATCAGAAAATTTATCAAACTTCTTCTATTTATTAAATTAAATATCTTTAGAAAATGTAAGTTAAAAAAAATTATCAATTTTTTAGGAAATGAACACTAATTTTACTATTGAACAAAATATATTCTATTTTTGTACACCTTAATTTATCTAGTTTTATAGGTACGTTTTTTTTTCTCTTCATAATTTAAAAGTTCATTTTTATACCTGCCATTAATTTCTAAGGAAGTAAAATTTATATTTTTCATTTGTGAAGTAAACCATCAAATATAGTGTTGATCCGATCCGACAAAATATGATATAAGTACAACAATAAAGAATAAAATAAAATCAATTATTTTGATTGTCAACAATGACAGCTATCAATCGTTGTCAGTTTTTTTTCACAATAATTTCATTTGGTACATTTTTACATTAGATACGTATATTTGTTTTTTTTTACTAAAATTCTAAAAACATTATTTTTCACGAATTATACCATGAAACAAAACAAAAATTATGTACTTATTTTTAGGGGGTTCCTTAATGCTTTCACTATTGTTATATGCACCTTGAAAACTAAAAATACATTCACTTAATTTTAAATAATTATGTATGCTTGTTGTGTAGGTGTTGTCAACTATATAACAAAAACAAAAATAACAATAATTGAAAGAAAACAATTGTCAGAAATTTACAGGTACACAACAAATTGTTTAGTATTTTAAAATATAAAATTAAAAAACCAAAAAAAAAAAAAAAAATTTCAATTTCATTGCATTTCCGGAAAACAATTTTTTTTTATTTTTATTTTAAAAGTGATTTTAAACTATTTTAGTTTTAATAGTTTCTACATCTGTATATGGAGGGTTATTAAATTTCCTTCACTTTTTCAGAAAATAAAAGGAATAGATAAAATAATAGATACTATTACTAGACAATGAGGTGACCATTATTTAGTACTGCTTCATAAATGTGTTGTACAGAATATTTAAAGTTATGTTAATCTTTTCTTTTACTAACTTAAGTTCCGTAGATCAGTTAAACAGATGATGGTCTTTCTATGGTATTTAATCCTTATTGGATGTCTATGGTCTCTAATCTTTATTGCATTTCTATGATCTCCAATTCTTATTGTTTTTCAAGTTTTAATATCTTTTAATATCAAGATTATCTGTAGTATATATTTTCAAAATGAATTAATGATTTTCTTGAATCTCCAGTTGTTCCTTAAATTGACTGAGTCATCAAAACACTTTAACGCTTGTTGAAGGATTTTTAGAAATATTTTATTTTACTTCACTACTTTTAGTTTTGCATTATTTACACTTATTTAAACTTGCTAGATAACATCGCATTAAAAGAATAATATGATTTTAACTTAAAAATCAAAAAACAAAATCAAAAAATGATCATACCTTTAAATCGATTTTAAACAAAAATTTTCACTAAAGTGTACGAAGTATTTTATTTTCCCCAAAAATAATTTTAAATTTGGAACCACAAATACTTTAATACAGCATTATAAAAGTTTTTTTTTATTCATATTGGGAGTTTTACTTTACTTTATTATTTTTTTTTTTTTAAATGAAAATTTATTCAGATTTTCATTATATGCATCACAATAAAGTGCGATTATATTCAAAATATAACACCCGGGAATTTCTAAGCCTTAAAGTCTGTGGAATTAATGAATTTTTGTATTTGAATTTGAATTTAAATTTTATTAAAGGAAAAATGTACAGATAATGAAAAAAAACCAAACCAGAAAAATTCTAAAAAAACAAAAAAAATTGTATCATGCTGACACCATCACTATACACATAATACTTGGTTAGACAATATTTTGACCATTCACAATAGAAAAAAAAACAACTTAATTTTGATTTTACTGATTAAGAAGACCAACAAAATTTGATTTAAAATTCAAAAATATGGTAAATGGTAAATGCTATACTGAGTAAATTTTGGCATCATTTAATTAATTTTATTTTTTTTTTCTTGAGTTGGCATTTAATCATGACCTAACCTCAATCAAAATTTCTATTTCAAAAGAATCATCAAACCTAATTGGATTGTTTTGAAAATGATAGTACCCTTGATTTCTAGTTAAAATTTTTTAGGGTTGTCTATTTGTTGTTTTTTTTTTTTTTATTTTTATCTGGCGGAAATTTTAAAATGCAAACAAATAAATTACAAGCTCAGTACGTGGTCAAATATTACAAATATATGAGGTTTATATGATTTTGTTTTTTTTTTTTTTTGTTTTGAATTTTTGTACGTGATTGTATTGTATAGGAATCACATGTAAAATAAAAATTTTAAATTACAATTCACGTGTTTCTTTTCGTTGTTTTGGAAGATAGGGATAATTTTGAAATAGAATTGATTGTCTGTAACTATATATGGTTAAATATTTAAATAAACTTTTTTTTTGTTGTCATTTAGTTGAATAAAATTGTTATATGTATTAAATATAGAAGTGACAATTTGATATTATATTTGTGTTGTAAAAATTTGATATTATAAGTTTATTCGATTTTGGCATTAGGTTTTTAATTTCGCGTTGTCAATTTTAAATTAAAATCTTTGATCTTTTAAATGAAGATTACTTTTTGTTTTTCTTTCCTAAGGCAAATAGTAATTATCCAAAGACACTAAAAATGCCTCCTACGTTGTGTCAGATTCTTACTGACTAAACCCACCCCCTTTCAAGCCAATATAATGGAATGAAACTACTAACTGCTAATGCAATATAATGGTTGAGGAGTATGGATACGAAAGAATAGGATTCTAAATGGCGAAGTAGTACTAAAAGGGAATAGGGTATTATTATTACTATATTAATTACTATATTAATTACCTATTATAATTACTATATTGATATCAGTGACGAAACCACCAACAGAAATAACATGTTGTAGTATATAACACCTCAATGCATGGTGTAATAATTGAAGGCAGTTTCACTATGGCAGCTATCATTACTAGTATTGGCATTAATTATTATTACAATTTGCTACAGAGTCAAGACCATTAAGTTAGCTAAGAATTTACAAAGCAGACCAAAAAAGGACAGAAATTTCAATATAAGTAGATAAGCCAACACAACAATGTCATTGTTGTCAGAAAAACAAGGAGTATCTGATGTAAAATATTTACTCGAAAAAACGAACGAAAGAAGAGTTTCCCAAAAAACGAAATCGTTTTCCTAATATGTTATTACATCTCTCAATACTGAATTAATAATATAAAAGGCAGATTTCTATCACCCTTTAAGTCAAATATATATTTTTAACCAAAGCTTTAATTTAAAAAAAAAAATATTTATTTAAATAAAATGTCTGTTTTAATGAGTATGTACTTCATAAACGTATATGCGATACTACATTTTTATACAAAATAAAATCAACATGAAGTTTTTTAATTCACCCTCACTGTCTAGAAACTAGATTATGATATCTCATTTATAGTAATAACAAGAATAATGTGGATAAAAACAAAATTTTCTAAAATAAATTAATTTTAATTTTGATATGGTTATTTTACAATCTGTTAACAATATTGCAACATTTCAATATTTAGTTATTTTTAATTTACACGGTTTAAATGTTGTAAAAAAACTTGTGAAAAAGGTGTACCAAAGGTGTACATGGCATTTAAACTTCCATTTACCAATAATAAAAAAAAATAATTTTGGGCGGATTCTTAAATGCATATCAACATTAAAACATTCATGTACGATAACTTTTGCAAGTCTTACTTATAGCTTTAAATTACACAAATCATTTAAATTTTTAACAAAAATATATAACCTCAGTTGAACTTCAGGAAATTATAGAAAATTTTCTCCGCAGTAATATACCAGACCCTAATAAAACTATAATGTCGTTGCGTTTGTAATATACTTATATAGTTTTTATTTTTTACGAGCTAACGAAACACTATAGAACGGATTTCTTTATACAATGTTGTTGCAGGTTGGTTTGCTAAATAAGAGAAGAAGTGAAGGAGAAAAATAGAATAATAGGAGGGAGTTGGAAGATAAATGGCAAAGAACTTGAAAAGATTATTTTTAATTGTAAATTGTAGAATTAAATATTATCGATAGACGGAAAAACATTAAATGGAATCATATTCCACATATTAGTAACTCTCACAGCAAATAAGTCCCTATAATCATGATGATGATACAGAGTACAAACATTTTTAATGGTATCGTTTTTATTACCATTAGTAGTGATCCTCAAAAATTTCAATTTATTTCAAAATCTAAAATTATACAACAACCGTACAAATACAAAGTGCATCAATATTTTTGCTAACAATAAAATAAAAACCAAATACTCGTACTTATTTTTCAAAAATTTTATGGCGTTCATTGTATTCTTGTTTTTTATATACATACTAAAATATGTCTTCATGATGCATTTAATATATTAAAATTTTTTTTTTTAAATATAGTATCTATAATGCCATATATTTTTGTGTATTTTACAACAAATTGTGGGGAAATAAATTTTAGACTTTTTGTTTTTTTTTCGTTATTGTTTAATATAGATAATAAATTGTGGTCTACATTTGAAATCATTTAAAAGTCATTGTTTTTATTTTCTATAATGAAAATAAGGTATATAATTGGAAAACAGGAAAAAAAATATGCTTTCATTTTCATTAAAATTCAACCGAAAACAAAAAAAAAAAATCCAAAAATAAAAAGGAAGTTGATTAATTACAATAGGGAAATATTTTGATTGGTAATTATTAAAATGGATAAATATAAAAATACTTGGTTCTTCCTGAAACTTGCATTTTTATTTTTCGTTTTTATATATTATATATTAAAAGAACGATGACGATTGATATCTATAGTAACTAAGTAATTATTTTTTCAGACATATATAAAACTATAAGTTGTATTCATTTTAATGACCCTTATTAAAACTTTTTTTGAAGAAATTTTTTGTTACTATAAATAGGATACTTAAAAATAGATTCTGTAGTTTATTTTTCGTATATATGTATATAGATATAATTACAATCATAATATATAGGATATTTTCAATTTCTATTAGTCGAAAAAGCGGAAATTTTTCAAAATTGAAATTTAATTAATTGAAGAAGCAATTAACTATACTAAATTTTGATTTGAAATATATACAAACATGAAAATTGACATATTAATTTTTCATCAATTAAGTATCGCACAAAACGTTCAAATTTTATTTCATAGAAGATACATTCAATATTTATGTATTATAACAAAAACATTTGAATTGTGTAAATAGTGTTTTATAATTGAAATATAATTAAATTTGGATCGAATCATACCATTGAAAAAGTAAAAAATTTTTTTCTATAAGTATAATCGTTTTTTTTTTTTTTAAATATTTTCGACCATTTATTTGATAATACCTAGATCTTTTTGTGGTTAAGTAAAATTTACATCATCACCTTCAGATAAATGACCAACAAGTGAATACCAACAACTGGAAACATTTCTATTATGTGAGCAGTATAATATCTACAAACACAGAAGTCCAAGATCAAGATGACATAAACAAGAGAATAAAGAAAGCCCGAGCACAACGATTGAACGATTGTATACAATAATCGAAGAATTGTAATACAATATCGAAAAACTCATACATCTCGAGAAACACAATAAGATTATTTGGGAATATTAATATGTTACCTTTTAGTATAAATCAAGCTTCAGAAAAGTTGTACGTGTTGTATTCCTTAAACACTTTTTTTTATTTGCCTAAATAGGTTACAAATTGAAATTACGTCTTGGGTAACTTTTACGCATAATTTATTGTAGTTACAACTAAATAAGTTTAATAAAAATTTAAACAGTCTATAGAACAAATGTATATATAGCCTGATGGTATTTCAGAATCGAAGAATACAAGAATAGGCTCAATAAATAATATATCGTTATTACATATGTAATAAAAAAAATATTCAACATTAACAGATGGTCCATATTTGAATAATGTCCATCAGAAACGTCCGAATTTTTTTCTTAAAATTGTATTTGATCTACCAATAAATTAACAAATCTATTAAAATAAGAAAAAAAATTTGTATCAGATACTGATATACATAGAATAGATGCACAAATAATTAAAAATGTGTAAAATAAATTCCTGCATGACAATCTTATACAATAGCTATATACAGTTGAGTATATTTAATAATTTAGTGTTTTTGTGATTCTGAAAATCGTAGCTTAGTTATATTTAAAAAAAAAAAAGCCCTTATAATTGTTATATATTCTTTTTTAAGTAGTGAATCTTTAACTGATTCTTATAATTTATTTATTTAAAAAAAAAAATGTAAAGAAATAACAAAAAATAAAAAATTATATGATTCAACAAAAATTACATATCGTAAAAATAAATTAAAAGCAATATTATTAATATGTACAAATAACCTTGATATACTTTTTAATATTATTTTTATTCGTCCAAACTAAAATTATTAATTTTAATTTATTTAATTTTTACCAATTTATTATATTTTGTATATTAAAAATGGCTAATATATTACAAGTTGTCCTATATATATATATATATATACTAACACTTGATGTTCATAATTTAAAAAAAAAAACGTTTTATTTTTATTCATGAAATTTGAGAAATGATCATTATGTTATATTAAACTTACATTATTTAATTTAAATTTTAATATATATATTGTATGTCTTATTACATTTTTTCGATTTACTTTTAATTATAATTGTGTAATAATTTTTGTTTTTTTAACATATGTATTTTATATATACATACAATAATTAATTAAATATAAAAAATAATATTCAATTAATGTGATATTTTATGAAAATTATATTGTAGTATGAAATGAACCCATTTTATTTTATACACAAATTTTTATTTAATTAAAGTTCAATGAATCACATACATATTATGAGGGATATCTTATGTGAATTGACTGAATATTATGTGAAAAATTTTTCAAATAGATAGAATATTTCCAATGAATCGCAACATTTTCATTATTATTATTCATCATCAACATTACTATTATTATCATCAATATCAACAATAAACATTAATTTAACACATCAAGAAGCAACCATAAAATTTTGATTAAAAGAAGAAGCAACATATACATATATACAATTCGAATACAATTTGTAATTGAATCACAAAAAGATAAAAAAAAATATCATCTGATCCAAGGAGATTTGATCCGATCAAATAAAATTTAAAAAAAAAAAAACAAAAATAATTTTAAGCCTTTAGAGAAGCGACAAGTAAAAAAAAAAAAAAAACACTATCAAAAAAAAAATATTTAAAAAATTATGTGTGTTTGTTCAATATGTATACGTATGTATATAATATGTAAAAAATGTTCCAAGTTTCAGGCACAAAAAAAAAACAACAAAAATATAAGATTCACTTTAAAATCTATTAATGAAGAGATATAAATTAAAATGAACAAAAAAAAAAAAAACAAGCAAATGAACAGAAAAATTATTAATAATCAAGGGAATGAAATTAAAAAAAAACAAAAAAAAAACGTAAGGAAGTCTTCGCTTTTTCCAATTACAATCATACCATTTTAAACAAAAAGCAAAGAGTAAATATATAGATAAAAAAAAAAACATGTATATTGGAATGCAGATATTGGAATTAACTTTAAAAAAATATATATAAAAATATTGAATAAAAATTTTCAGTTGTAATTTAGTTAACCAGTAAGCCCTCATTTTCATTAAATTGATATATTATATGTATATATATACATTTTTTTGTTTACATATGCATGCATACAATTTTGTATTAATTGAGTAAAATGATGGTCGCCTTAATTCTACTCGTTGTTGTTTCATGACATAGGTATAATATATCATGATAGAAAATTTTGTTTATATATGAGAAATAAGTATCTAATAATAATAATATGTTTATTTTAAATTAATAAAGATTGGAATGAGACATATATTTTGTTTATAATTTTATCTTAATATTAAATTAGAAATAAACTTATAAATTTTATTCTATAGATACTGTTCAGAAAGTTATCATTTCCTTACATTAAAACGTCTAAATTTAACGAACTTCTGAACACAGAGAAAAGATATACTATATTAATACTATAAGTAGCATTGTATAATTCAATAGTAAAATAGTTTTCCAAATTTAAAATAACTTTTAAAATAATTTACTAACGATTACTAATCAACTACTAACCATAATTATATAGTTTGAATCTCAATAAAAAAAAGTTTTTTTGTGTAATACATCTCACATTTTAATTCTTATATAATATGTTTAAAAAATTAAAACTGCTCACTTAAAAAAAAAAAAACAACTTTAATTTTCTAAACTTTTCAATTTCTAATCCTAATTTTTTTTTTAATTCGAATAAATGAAATGCTACCCTGTTCAATATTTTTTTTTTTTGTAATGGTTGAATAAATCGAGTAGCCAAAAAACCATTCAGCCACGAGTTATAAATAGGATCAAGTATAGAACAAGAAAAAAATTGTTCAAATTATTCATAATATTGAAAATTATGTAAAAATTACAATGTATATATTTATATTACATAAAATTATGTTTTATGCTTCAATTTTTCTACTCTACTGTGTTTTATTTTTTTTTTGTTTTTATTTTTAAATGAATCATAAATTGAATAATAAAGATTTCTAATAAAACCATTATAATATAATCATAATTTGGTTGTAGCAATAGCAACAACAGAAAGACTGACAATATAGTAATAATAGTAGTATACTATATGTATGTAGGTATAACTCAAAGTAGCAACAGTAGTACGAATAGCAACAGTACTATTAATAACAACTTAAACATATCTTTTTATTCTGAGTCTATTCTGTATTCAATTCATGCCATGAATACAGAAATTATATCTATAGATTGTACATATTATTGTATATTTGTATAGTGTACACAGTATTCCCTTTTTTTTTCTTGTTCTATATTTAAGCAAGCAACTGATCACAGGTTTAATACCAGAAAAATATTTTTTTTTTTGTTGAATTGAACCGCAAAAAAAATATAAACTGTGAATGTTCTACCATTAAGTTTTTCTTATACCTACTCATAGATAAAAATTTTTTTTTTCAATCTATGATAAATTTAGTGTACGTGTGTGACCAAAAAGTGAGTAAAAGCTTTTTTAAGAAGTCAATTTTTTTTTTCTCTCCAAATTATATTGGGAGGGGGCCTCGGTGGCCTAGTAAGTAAGAGCGTATATAATACGCTGTAAACACCGAGGGATTCAAATCCCACACACGTCGCAAAAGTTATTCTCCCTTACGACATTTACAGCCACGCCTGAACAGGAAAGGTTGTGTAATTTCCAGTACACATTTATGTGGCAACGAAATGCCCTAAAACAAAAAATTATATTGGGAGGTAATATATTTTAAATATGTTTGGAATAAATTGTCTAATGATATTCATATTGATTTTTTTTTTCTTTGGAATATCTGAAATTTTTAAAAAAATTAGTAGAAGTTCGGGGTTTTTCGGGTACTCAAGAGCGTCCGCCTTAGATTTTTTTAATTATAATTAATATTAGGACATAATGATATTGTATGACGTTTTTCTGCGGTATAAAATAAAAATACTTTATATATAATAGTCTCTAAATAAATTTTTGCCTACTAAAAAGTTTTGCATATGTAAGGTGGGTACTTCATATTGTTCGTACAAGGTGCGGTGCTTTCCTATAGTCTGTAAAAGTCTTTATTCTAGTAAGAGTAGAAGAAATATATAAACTAAATAAATTTTTTATCTCAAAATCTCATATTACTCAAAATTTTATCTACTTTGTTAATTCAAATATTTGTCTTGTATACTTTGTAAAATAATTGTCACACATATAGAGAACAGTGACGTGTCAGAAGTCTAACTTATTGAAGTGAGCCAAAAGTCCTATGGAATTTCTGACTTTCCACTGTAAGACATTAGTCCCAAAAAAAATGATCAAAAGTCCCATGGGCTCATTGAAGTGAGTCAGAAATCGCAATTTTGTTTTATGTATATATGTATTGCGAGGATATATGTACATTGTATATCTACCCCGTTTTCCAAAATATGTATATAACACTGAAGCAAAAGTCAAATGGAACTTCTGACACGTCACCATAGAGAACCATTTTTAACTTTCTCTCTGAACCGGAAAATATTGATTTTAATTATATTAGCCAAATCGTAGAGATTGCTTAAGCAAAAATGAATCAGTAAAAATTGGCCATAATGCATGAAGTGAGTCAGTATACAACCATCTGGCACACCCAAATAATTTAAAATTATATATTTATTAAACTGTAAAAATGTTAATTTTCTCTAATATTACAATACTTTTCATTATTTTTATAACAGAAATTTAAAAGTAAAAAACTTTCAAAAAATATGAGATAAAAATAAAAATCAAAATAGAGAAAAAAAAAAGAAATTGGAAGTATATATATATATAAAATCATTATTAATATTCAGAAAAAATACCTATCGTAGATATGCATTTCATTTTTTCATTTTGGTAAGTATAGGAGCAAAATTCTGATCCATAAAAAAAAAAAAAAGACTGATCCATATTTATTTGTATGGCATCTATAAGGAAATCGAGAATTTAAAAAGTTTTTCGAGATTTTAAGCAAAGAAAAAAAAATAAAATAAAAATTTACATAAAAATAGAACACAAGTTATATAAAAAAAAAATTCAAATTAAAATTAGTTTTTTTTTGTTATTATTATTATTTTTTGTTGCAAAAATATTTCCGAGAGTACTTATAAGATTGTGCAAAAAAAAAAAAATAAATAAATAAATTAAAATTGCATATATTATAATATTAATATGTACACATATTTTGTGAATATATAAAATAAATATTAGGAATTTTTCAATCGATTCCTTGTACATATTTATTTTTTTTTTTCTATTTCATTTATTTTTTTTTTTTTTTTTTTTTAGAATTTACATAATATTGATTTTCAAAAGTTGTTCCAACCAATACCCACATCCTTTTTATATATTATATGAATATTGCTTATTTGATTTTTTTTTTTGTATATATTCATTTTTTCATTAGTATATTTTACCTAATATTTATAGTTACTAGTTATATAATTGATAGATATTACCACAGTATATATAAAAGGGCAGAATTCAATATTATTCTCAAATAATAATAATAATAATAATAATCTTGCATATTAGTTTTTAACAAAAAATCATTGAACCAAATCAAATAAAAATCAAAATACAAAATTAACGAAACTTAACAAAAAAATTAAAATTTCAAATATATTTTGCCCCAATAAATTTTAAAATGTGCATTCATCAAACTTAAGCGCATACATAATATGCACATCAATACATCACATTCAGCTTCAATACATAAAAATATGGTGCTCTAATATACTATCTATTTAATATCCTTTAGTTTTCTTTTTTTATTCTTTTGTATTTTTTTTTTTTTTTGTTGTTTTTATTTAATCAGGAATTAGAAAAAAACTTTTATAGAGCTTAGAACGAATAAATCATTTCGAAAATCAAAAAACAAAAAAAAAAAAAATAACAACAAAAAAAAAGATAAAAACAAAAATTTTCATATATACCTGATATATTTCAGAAATGATTCAGTAAAGTAAAATATTTATTTTCATTATTTGAAATTCATGGAGCCTGATATATACATCTATACAAATACAGTATTCATTCTATTAAAAAAAAAAAAAAATTTTTTATTTTTAATTTTTGAACTGCGAATCTCTATCTATTTTTTATGATAAAACTATACATATATATAATATATACTATATAGAATAGATGATATAAAAAAATTAGATAGTTTGTCTCAATAACTTTAGGATAATCCCTTTCAGATTTTTCATTTATTAAAATCCTAAAAATTTTCATTAGCAAAGTTAATAACAGACTTAACTTAAGTTTTGAATTGATCGACCTTGTTAAATATAGGTTCCTTTTCATTACATTCAAATATCATTTGATGTTTCAAAAATGATTGGATAACGCTATTTCGATTCCCTATTACTTGATGATGTAGAACAAAATTTACGAATCTATCATCATTTTTCGAGTCTTTGTGCTTTTTCTGAAATATAAATAGATGCTAAAAATTTGTAACTGTTCTGCAATAATATATTGAATATCATAGTACTATGATATACATGAAATACTTTTCCAAAACTCGTAATGTTTTGGAACAGTTTTAAATGTTTTAATACAATGTTAAAAGGTTTCAACAAGAGTTATGAGTTATTCTGAAAAGTTAATTTAACCTTAAATTTTTCTTATATAATTTTTCCATTAATAAAAGTTTTCAATAGCAGGTTTTGGTAATTAAAATTTAGGTTTCCTTAATTTTCTGGTATACATATATACATATATGTACAAAATATTCTAAACTTATTCTATTGAAGAATATCAATTATAAATAATCTTTCATTCTTCTTCTCTTTCTTTCTCCTTTTTCTTTTAAAAAAAAAATCTTTAATTTTAGGTATTATAATCGAAAATTTAGCATAATTTTTACACAATTCCAAAACAAAAAATAAAATAAAATAAAACTATAATCAATGAATAAATAAAAGATAGTGATAGTACATATCTTATGAATTGGAAACGAATTTGTTTGAATTCCTTTAGACAGATAGAATGAATGAATAAATTCAAGTTGACAGTTGAATTTAAACTAAAATTGTGATTATACTTTTAGTACAATTTTAACATATCATTTTGCGGTAGGTGGTTAAAATAGCAGGGGTAGTGAAAATGAACTAACAATATTCTAAAATGATGATGAAATAAAAAATTTAAAAATAGATGAAAAAAAAAAAATGGAAATTGAGCAAAAAAAATAAATGTAAAAATAATATTTTAAAATTTCTTTCTGGAAACACCTATTCCATGTTCTCTACGTGATGTTGCTGCGAATTGAATAGTAATAGCAGAAAAAATAAAAATAGAAACTTTAAGTATAGTTTATAATAAGTCACAATTTTTTTTCTTTTTCCAATTTTTTACATTTTTAAATTTTTTTCAACCTGTGACTAAATTGTGGGTTTCAAGTACTAAGAACAACAAAAATGTAAAAAAAAAGGATAAAAAAAGGATTTTTGTACTAAATTGGAATTTTTTTTTTTTGCTTGCTAACTCATTCCAAAACGATTTATATATTTTTTTTTTTTGGTACGAAAAAACTCATGACTCAATATTAGAATTGTTAAAGGATTTTAAAGTTTCATAAAACGACATCGTTATTTTTTTTTTAGTTAAAGTTTCAGTCTTATTTGTTAAATTAAATAGAAGAGTCTGAAGAGTTTTAAATATATATATTTTTTTTTTTTTTCAAATTATATATTTGAATGGTTAGATTTGGTTTGGTTTTATGGTCGCTGAATAACAATTCCACATAAATGGTTAAATTTTTTTTTTTCGCCTCCATGATTTTTTAAGAATCTTTCGATTTAACTAAGCGTTATGATATATGACAAATGATGTCTGGAGTTAAAAGTTAAGTTGGCAAACTAAATAAAAATAAAACAAAAAGAAAAACAAAAATAAAAATGAATGAATAAAAGAGATAAAGAATAACTTGATACGAAATATCAAAACTAGAATTTTTTTTTAAAGTTTTTAGATTGAGTTTATTTATGATGAAAGTGACAATTGAAGGTGTGATGAAAGTATGATGAAAGTGACTTAATCTAAAAGAGTCATATTAAACTTTTCAAATAAATTCATTTTTATTTTTCGTTTTATTTCTTGATTTCATTTCTAAAATGATAATTTTAATGTAAATTAAGATTAAGTTAATTAATGTTAAAAAAAAATTTTTTATTGGTCTAAAAAATATTTTTTAAGTAAGCACATACTAAAAAGTTGTTATTAGTTATTTTTGTTACTTAAGAAATGTTTTATAAATCAAAACAGCATATATTATATTTTTATTGGTAATTTATTGATATTAATTATTGGTTGGTTGGTTGGTATAGGTGGCTGGCCATCGCCACTCATGGTAGTGACAACAATTAGCGGGTTAGCACCGTTTTGCTACCACTTCCGTGACCACAAGGCTTATAATAGCGGTATATTACGGTTTATTTTAGATCCATTTCGTTGCGCCATATCTGCAGGTTACTTAACCGCTAGATCACTAAGATCGTTGAGTTGATGGCTATCCAGAGTTATTTTACTCGTCCTAGCCACCACTGGGCACTTATAGGTGAAGTGTATGATGGTTTCTTTCTCATTCTGTTTACCACAACTGCGGCATGATGAATTGAATGGTATACATAGTCTAGCCGCATGTTCACCAATTGGCCAGTGTCCCGTGAACACACTTTTTCTTCCGGTGGGATAGCTTCAATAGGCATGTGGCTAGTTCATTCCATCTTCGATTTGCTAATGCAGTGGGGCTACCTGTTGCGGTGAGGGTACTTGTTCCGTTATGGAGTTTAAATAAATTATTTTCATATTTTAAACAAGAAATATAATCCCCGAGGGTTAAGGATCCCAAAAATTTTTTAAATGAAAAAAAAAATATCCTTTTTGAGTATCTTGTTTTTGGGAATTTTGTGTTTTTGGCGAATTTGTTTTTGTGAATTTTCTACAAACAAACAGAAGATCGATTTATTGTTTTCTACAAACAAACAAGATCTATACTTAATTGATGATTCCTATAGTTGATGGCATCACTTAGGTATACTTATTCATTGCAATTGTCATAATGTTTAAAATTTGATTTCTATTAAATATTTTTCTTCGTACAACAAATATGTAACTTTGCCGGAAAATTTTTTATTTTTTATAATTTAAACAAACAAAATAGGATACTGGATCATTAAAAAACATAAAAAATATAAATATACAAAGAAGCACAGGTTTTAAATTTTATTCTACAAAAAAATAAGTAGGAAAAATCATTAAATTAATTATTGTTTATATTTGAAAATTCTAGAAAACAAAAAACTATAAAAGTTTTTTTTTTTTTATTATATATTACTTATATGAAATGATCTAAAAACAAAAAAAAACAAAAGAAAAATTTAATCATTAATTTTTAAATATAATATCCTATTTAATTTCTACATTTATCTTATTAATACAATAATATATGTCTTATATAATAAAGTACATAATATATTATATAGTGAAATTGTTTTTAGCTCAAGTAATTCGTGATTATTTCATATTATTGTTAAATTTTTTTTTGTAAAATTATCAGAAGAACATAACACACCCATCTTTAAATTAAAATTATTAACCTTTTTAACTTTTTATTTTATTTTTTATTTTTTTTTTTGATTGTTTCTCCCTAATTCTTTTCAATCTAGGTCACCTATTCTCTTATAATTTTAGTAAATCTTGTTATATAAGAATTTAAATTGCAAGTAATTCACAATTTAGCATTAAATTAAAAAAAAAAAAATAAAACAAAAAAATTTGCGCTAAATATTTTTTTTTCATTTGTTGCTGTTGTTGTTGTTGTTAGCCTCTTCCGGTAATTCACTCCTTTAAAAAACAAAATTTATTTATTTCTTTTAGTCATTTTTTATAATAAACATTTCCCATTTATTTATTTTTTTTTTTCTCTCTTCTAATTTTCCAATTTTCTTCAAATAGGTTTTTGCAATTTTCCTATTAAAACTAAAAAAAAAAAAAAAAAAATTTTAAATATATAACAAAAATGTTGTTTGAAGTGTTGCTTTAGTATAAAGTGACCAGATTCTTTTCTTTATCAACTATAATAATAGTAAAAAACATTTATTTAAAAAAAAACTTTACGAGTATTTTTAAAAATTTGGAAATTTGGAATGTTTTATTGTGTAAGCAAACATATAACAAAAAAAAATATATATATATGTATGTATATTATTTATATATAGCGTAAATATATCCTCCTTTAGCAACTCAACTCTTTACCCGCAACAAAGTTTGATAATTTTATAAATGATTAGCCTTTCTCCTCTTTTGTTTTACCTTCTAAAATTTAGTTTATACAAATCATTATTTTTTGTAAGTTTACAGGTTGACATACCATTTTATTTTGTATATTAATTGACATCCTGTCATCAACTTATTTAAATTATTTAAGGTGTAATCTACTCTTTTATGGAGTACTTATATTGTTTTAATTAAAGTTAATCCAATAAGACACCAGATTCTATAATAACAATTAATACATAAAATAAAAGAAATAATAAGTATGAAAAAACAGTACCGAATTTAGGAACATGAACATCAAAATATGGTCACATTAATCACTTAAATTCAAAATAGAATTAACAATGTATGAAATTGAAAAGAAAAAAAGTTAAAAGAAAACTGGAGTCTTATAATATTATACAAATGCATTTTATAATTTAATGTCTATACTCCTTTAAATTTTATAGAAATTTACAACAAAGACAACATTATTTCAATTGCAACAAATTTACCCACAGACCTACATTAGAATCGAATGTTTTCGAAAAAGTTTCATTTTTTGTTTTATTTTTTAAATGATGACCGCACAAGTGGTTTATTATTATAAAAACAAAAGGAAAATTAATTTTCTTATATATTATTAGTATATATTACTACATAGTACATATAACAATGTTATAAATATAGCTTGGAGGCAATATGGAACCCATATGTTCCAGATAATATTATATAAGTTAACAAAAAAAAAAAAAAAAAAAAAAACAAAGATGTCAGAAGAAAAAGAAAGGGAGAGGTGGGTCTGGTCGTTAAAATAAAAAAAAAAAACCAAAAAATGGCAAGAAAAGATCAAATGAATCAAGCCGCAATTTTCTTTTCTTGCTATTATATTGCTAAAAGAAATATAACCACAAGAGGGCGTCTGGAATATGCAGAAAACAGTCGTTTTATTTATTACTTTAAAAAAAAAATAATAATAATAATAATAAAGAAAAAGTGAAAATATTTTTAGTTTTGCAATAAACATTGCATTGAAACTGATCACCCTCCATCTTTCAGTGATTATTTGACTTTTAATCTTCTTTAAAATATAATCATACATAATATATTGTTATCTGATATTCGATCATACTTATTGCATATGTAAAATTTAATCACTTCATTTTTTTTCACTTCAATATTTATAAAAATAACAAAAAAATACATAATTTTTAATTACCGGAAAAATAATTCATTTTCTTATTATTTCAATTTTACAGTTTTTGCGTGATAATATGATAGAAATCGCAGTTCTATAAAAATTACCATTACAGTCTTAAAAATGTGATTAAATGGAATCAATTTTTTGTTTTCTTTTATTGTTGTGTTCAGTGATCCAAATTGATCGTGATACATAAAACGATCACTTGTGGTACAAAAAGTAATATCATTTTTTGGTTCATGCATTAAAATTAAATCATTAAAACAAAATTAACTCGGCATAGTAAAAAATTAAAACAACTTATTTAAATTTAAATATGTAAAAAAAAAGTTAAGAGAAACAAGCTAAACTGTGCGATGATGAAGAGAGATTAGTTTCATGAATGTTGTTCAGTTCTTATATTGAATCATAATAGACTGCTACTGAAATATGTAATCCTATAACTAATATTGGGAATATTCTCCACTGTTTCTAATTTTTTCTTATGAATACTGAGCAATATTGTACTTCATGCAATATTCCATGATTCTCATGCCTTTTCTTTCCGATACCTTTTCTTTCTCCTAACGCATGCGTGTGAATTCAGATATGTCAATATTAATTTATTCTAAAAACATGTCAATAATGATATACTGATAGATAGTATCTTTTTTTGTTATATTAAAAATTTACATTGTATTTTTAAAATTGGAAAGTATAACTAACCATTCGAAAAGTGGAACACTAGTAGCATACCGTGAATTGAATGAATTGTTTGTAAGGGTTTAATTTAAGACAATACCCAAAATTTAACAATAAAAACTAAAACTTAAACTTTTCTAAACTAAAGAAAAAAAAAGTAAATAAAAAAGTTTATCTATACAAAAAAAAATTTGATTAAATCAGTACTTAAATACCGTAAAAACTTAAATGACTCATGCATTTTTATTTTTCTTTTTAAACTATGATCTTTCATAAAAGTTTTTTGATCGTTTCGGTTTTTTTTTTTTTTTACTTTTACAAAAATTTTCTTTTCGATGCTCGAGCCATAAAAAAAAAAAAAAAACAACAAAATATAAAAATTGAAAGTCATTTTATTAAAATGCCGAAAAAAATAATATAAAAAATAAGAACTGGCAAAATTTCTTTTGATTATGATCGTAATTTTTACTTAACAATCCAATTTTTATTCATCATCATCGTCATCATCATCATCAACACTATATTCTATCATCACTATATATTGAAAGTTTAAATGAATTGCTTTAATTACTTTTAATTTGTTATGTTATCTGATTTCTTTTTGTCGTTCTATCATCAACATCATCATCACTGTTGCCATGTTCTATATCATTGTAACAAGAATCTGATTTTTACTATTCTCATCAAAAACAAAAAAAAAAAGTGGTTAAGAAACTAACACCAATATTCAAGTATACTTTTATATAATCAACATTTTCCTAAATGCGTATAGTTATAATTTTAGTTATTGCTCTGTTGAATTGTTATACCGATGGGATTAATTGGGAAAACTCATATTGTTTTTTTTTTTCTTTTCCGAATTTTTATATTATATACTTCTCTTTCTTTTACTTTGAACCTTTTAATTTATGTGTTCTTTTTACTTATTTTTTTTCGCTTGGTTTAATTTTTTCACTTTCTTTGTGAAATAAAATTTTATTTATTTTCTTTTTTCAAGGAGTGCCGATTATAAAATTTTTTGTTTTCCTTTGCCTTTTTTTTTTCTTTTTGAAAACTCATCATCATGGCTTTTAATTGCCTCATTATTTCATTCATCATAGGAGTCCCACATTGGTATTGAACTGAACCCATTCTTAATTAAAAAAAAAAAAAAATTTTTTTTAAATGAAAAAATAACAATTTTTTTTTTTTTTTATTAAAACAACTCCTGTTGTCTTATAAATTGGGCGGATGTCTATTTTTAATTGAAGTTATATATTAAATATTATATTTTTCAATATTTTTAAACTTAATATAGGTACATGTTCTCTTTACATTTTTATGTATCCAAAGACTACTATAATAGATGTATTAAAAAACTACTTAAAATATGGAACATAAAAACCCTTTCTTTTATAAAAACAAATTTTCAAATGAATTTTAGAATCATTCATTAATCATAATCAGGTATATTTAATCTTAAAATCATATATATATATATATATAGTAAATTATTTAAGAAGGCATCAATAAAAGGTATACCCCCTATCAATATAGTTGCACATTTCAAAAAAAAAAAAAACAGTTTTTGAGGGTTAATATAATTTTTCTGATTAATTACACTATTCATCAAAAAAACTTGAAAGAAATTCAACACATTGGTATTACAATCACATTGGTATTTTTGAATAAAATCACGAACATATGCAGATCAGATTATTTTTAGAATTAATTGTTTCGCATTTTGATCCATTAATCCGAAAAATCAACAATGTTATCTTTCTAAAATCATCGGAAATGAAAGTTCATGAGTTTAAGATCTGAAATTGATAAGTTCAACAGAGTCAATATGATAAGATTTTTTGATTGCAGATTTAAGAAATGTTTTGTTTTAATGTGCACACATTAACAAAAATTTATCTTGTTTATTTCAGTTTAATTCAAAGGTCTTTTCTTTTTTTTTTTAAAGCAAAAATCAAAATATTTTTTTTTATTCACAGTTGGAGATCATTTTAAATTTTGTTATGGTTTTAAAGCTGCGAGAGGTTGCATCTGTTTGAATCACGCAAATGTCAAATTATAAACTATTTGAGATATTGTTGCATTTTTTTTTTTGGGTTTAATTTTTCATTCGCAATAAATATGAAGTCTGGCACTAGTATAATTTTTGATTGAGTATTATGAAAATTTTTGTAAAAAAAAAAAAGAACAAAACTTTCTTCCCTGTTTTTAAATTTTTGGGATTTGTAAAGAAAAAGGGGAAAGTAATGAGGCAAATTTTAATTTTTTTTGTTGGGTTTTATAATCTTTAAAACATCAAAGACGTTTAATTTTATAGCATGTTCTTTTGAATGTCCAGTGGAATTTTTTGTAGACATGTCTATAGATTGGAAATTTGACTTTACAAATATTAAATTTAAAAAGTAAAAAGAAAAAATATTGACATAACCAGCAAATATATCATGATTTATTGCAAAAAACAATTGAAAAATATATATTTTTGGATGAACTCCAATTGCCTGTTAATTTCTTTTAATTGACAATTTTTATTCTTTTCTTTTCTCGTAATGTGTTGAATAAACATTAAAAAGAGTTTTAAAAAAACTGAAAAAAAAACAAAAAAAACAAATTCATATATGCTGATACACTTTAATTAAACTACTAATGTATTTTATTAAACCGAGCTGATAAATAAATACTTCAAAACTAATAATGTGATAATTTTTGAAAAAAATAATTATTATCAACTGAAAGTGTTATATTAAAACTAAAAGTGTGTAGTGTTTTGGATGGGAAAAAGGAAGATTTTGTAACTTACCGAAACGAATTAAACATACAAATCTTATGAATGGATCCTGGGAATTTAACAAACATTTTAGCAACTTAGCATTTAGGACAAAATAATTACAGTTACTTATGAATACTACATAAAGAAGAAGGTATTCCTGAGATACTCCTTCTTGCAAACTGGCGAACCGTTTATTCCAAAATAAGAAGAATAGCGCAATACAAAGAATCTAAGAAATCAATAAATGTCACTAATACAATGTAAGCTCCATTTATTTTATTAAAGAATCAAAAAAAAGAAACGACCTTCTGATTTATTATTCAAGTTTTTCAAACAACATTTTTATGGATGATCATCTTAATTAATTCAGCTTTTAAGTTTTCATCAATCAATTTTATATGTTATAATCTAAATGGAAATTCAACTAAATCAGAAAAAAAAAATTCCAATGTTTCAAAATCCTAAGTAACAAAATAATGTATTTTTATGCATTTAAAAATTAAAAATAATCAAAAATATTATAATTATTACTTTACATGTTTTGCTATTGACATTAAGTAAGTAACCTACTATAAAATCCCTCATCTGAATTGGGATATATATATTACTTATATGCTTTTACCATCAGGATATAAATGTATATGTAGATATGCGAAATTTTGAATTAGCAGGGATTTTGTCTTTGATTATAAAATCAGGATTTCAGTTTGTTTGTGGGACAAGAGGACAATTTTAAGTAGAAAATATGTTTTCTTGAAATTTTTTCTTGGGATTATGTTATTTTATACATTTGAAATTTTTGATTTTGAGATATAAGCCCTCAAAACTTTATAGACATTGGTTCATTATTTATCAAAATTCATTTAATTTCTTATTACTGTTAAATCTGGTCGATTATATACGATTCAGTTAAAAATATTCCTACCATTTTTTTTTTTTTTTTGAAAATTATTTTCATTTTTCTTGTTTACTTTAAAAAAAATTAAAGTATTTTTCTGCTATAAAAATGACTTTATAAAATGTTTCATATTTTTTTTTTAACAAAAGAAACTCAAAAAATAAAAATACATTTATCTAATTCATTAAATTTTCTGCTTTTAAAGTAAAAACTTCATTATTTTTTTAAATTCTATTTAAAATATTGAATTCGTTTTTTTTTTTTTTAAATCAATTTCTAATCAAGACAATACAAAGTTTTTCAAATTAAATTAAACTAATAACACAAATTTTGTCTAAATTGTTTGAAAAAAGCATATTGCCAATTCAAAAACAACATAAAAATAAAACAAAAAGAAAAAAAAAAAACAAAAAACTAATATTAGAGTGTTCATTGCAAAATAATTTCATTAAAAAGCATAAGAAAAGAAAACCAAAAAACAATGACTTAATTTTCAAACAAATCTTACAGGATTACAATGAGCAGAAAAAAGAAAAAATGGAAAAAAAAATGTAATTTGTAAAATTTTCAAATTAATTTTCCTTTTCTTTTTTTTTTTTTGTTTATTTGAAAAAAAAAAAAAAACAAAAAAAGCAGCAATGTTTCCAATTTAATAACCACAAATGTTTTCTCATCAGCTATTTTCTGTTTTTATATTTTCCTTTTACTTAAAATCCAGGAAACAGGAGAAAAAAAAAGATCCCCTAGAATAAAAGGAAAACTCAAAATCGAAAAATGAAGAAAAATCAAAAGTGTATTGTACTTACTTATTTGTTTCTTTTTTTTTGTTTTAACAGAAAACTGAAAATAACATTTAACTACTTTTGGTTGTTACTTCAATTTTTATTAATTTCAAAACTCATTATTCATTTTAGATTTTAATTTCTTATTTGTACGTTCGATAGTCTGTCAGTTATAGAATGGTTTTTATAATAAGTTATGAATGAAAAATTTACAATTCTTCTAGGAGAAGCATATTTTTATAATGTAATCACTTAAGTCACTTCAATCATTAGTTTTTGATTATCCTAATTTTATTTTTATTCACTTACATTTTCACTTTTATTCACATATTTTTTTTCTATGTCGAATTTTGCTCTCAAAAACTCAAATTAATTTAAATTATTTATATTAAATAGAGCTCGTATAGCTATGCTTATATAATGCTTAAATTTCTAATTTGTTTCATTTTCATTGCTTTAAGGATATTTACTGTATTCAATTTATTCAAAAGAACAACTCGTAAATAATCGGACATTTTGTTAATTTTCAGGCACTATAGTATGCCAAAAATGTATTTTCACTCTCTCTCTATACTGCAAACATTTTTCCACCTTTTAGTGTTATATTTTAAATATTATTTTATCAGGAATAAGAAAAATAACAAATAATTTTAATTTAATCTGTTATCTGACTAATAAATTTCAGAATAAAAAAATATATTTTGTATTTCTTTAGTTCTTTTTTTTTGTGAAATGTTTAAAGTGTTGTTTGTATAACACACTTAAGATATTTACATTAATATATATAATTGGTCTCAAGGGGGTTTTATTAACAATAATTTTTCTTAAAAATATGATTGTGATCTGTGCAGGTCTTTAATTCGTACTCCTTCAGTTAATACACCATGTGCTTAACTATTCAGCCGCTTAACGTTCGGCCGCCATCTTTTGTAACTATCACAATTCACAAAACTCTAACGAAATTTAGTTAAATGTCTAATTGCATATTTTTAGGAATAATTTTATATTACAAATGCAATATTAAAATTACTACTATTAAAATAACGTTGAAAAGTTTTTTTGTTGATTTTTTTTTAGCGTCATTGTAATATTGTTACCATAATGCCTGTAACTCGGTACTACTATTTTCACTTCGTGTTACTATCACTTCTTTTTCTTTTTGATGATTATTTTTGTCTCAATTTTTTTAAAGTGTCGGTTTATTGTTTTTGTTTGTTGTTGGAACATAATTTACAAATAATTATTTGTTATAATGATATATATATATATAGATATATATTATATAGTTATATTTATTTATAAATAACATAGCTTTTCACATACACAATTGTTTTTTTTTTTTTTTAAGTAAAGAAAATAAGAGAAAATTACTTTTTTTTTGTTTGCAAAATTTTTTTATTTTTTAAATTTTTGAAAATTTTCAATTAACTGGGATTGCATATATTTTTCGTAATTTTCTCTAAATTTTTTTTTAATTTTTTTTTTCATGCTTTGATTTTCATTTTCAGTTATTTTTTGTTGCTTATTTTGTTTGTTTGATGCTTTTTACTACATTTTACGTTTTTTACCTTTTTTTTTTTGGATAAATTTTGTTATTTTGCCATTAGCTTTGACATAAATATGTAGTTTTTTCATAAACAATATATTTATATATATATATAGTTATATTATTGCCAAATTATATACGGTAAGAATCCTTCATTTTTCATTACAAGATTTTAAACATTTTTCATTTTCTGTTCTTCAAAATAACATATTAAAGTGGGGATTGAGGATAGGAAAAGGAAAAGAAAACCTGACGTTTATTTATGTCTCTGACTAAATATTTTAACAAGAACAACAAAAACGAAAAAATAATAAGAATTACGAGTTTCATATGATGTTTTCTTGTTTTTCAATGCAAATTATAATTGAAAGAGTATGAGATGTTAGAGAAAAAGCAGGGGAAAAAAAACATAAATTCAAAAGGTTAAAAAGGATGAGCATTTTGCTTTGTTTTTAAGTAAAACAAAATAAAACTACAGATATTTTTCCAGGTATTTAACTTTTTAATTTCCTTTTCTTTGCACAATCCTGGAAAATTATCTTTTTATTTTTAATTTTTTTTTTATTTTATTGCCGATTCTGGTTTATAAATTTCTGTATTACATTTTTATTTTATATAAGCTACAGTATTAGACAAAAATACTATTTATACATTAATTTTTTTTTTATTGGATATTTTTAATTTTTAACTATAAAGTTGAAATATTTCCATCCATTGTTACTTAAGCCAAAATAATGTTCTAAAAAATTGAAATTATTTAGAAAGTTATAAAATGTTAAGAAACTGTAACGATCAATTGATCAAACCTATGTATACATAATAATATGATAAGTTGTATTAATGATAAAATTATAAGAACAAAAAAATGATACACTATAAGTAATGCAATTCTCAAAAATTTTTATTTAGTTTTGATGATTTAAATATAAATATTTAAAGTTAGATTTTTGTTATTTCAAAATTCATTTGATCGACGTATAGAAGCGATGTAAATCTAATTATAATTGTTTAACACATTTTTATTCAATACTGTATACATATATATATAGTTATGCGTATATAAATTTATGATTATGCAATTCATATAAATCAAGCATATAATTTATATACTTGAAAATAACAATTTTCCCACCTTTAAAATTAAATTTCGCAAAACCGGAAAATTACTCTTTAGATTTAGATAATAAGTTAGAACAATTTTGAAAAGTTAAAACTAAAATTTCGATTGAAAATTTTACAATTACTAAACACAAAGTATATTTTAAAACCATTGAAAAACCATTTTGTCCCCTCTAAAGAAGCATTCATTACAATTCTCTAAAGAAGACCGAATTTTTACATTTAACAAAGGTTCAAAGTAATGTATATATATAACTACATATATAGTTACGTATGTTTTGTAATTGTATAAAAAAAAATTAAAACTTTTATCTTACACCATAAATGAACAATATTTTAGCTTTAAAATTTAAAAAGTTGAGTTGTTAAGATTTTTCTATATTGATGAAATAAATTTTGTAATTTTTAAACAAAAATGGAAAAACCATTGGGTCCTCAGTATAAAACGGAACATCATTTCTAAAGTAAAAAAACAAAAAACAAAATCTACTCTACATTGTTTCTAAAATTTCATTCAAATACCTTCGTAAAAAATTTTATTTGAATGGTTTCAAACACAGAAATAATAGAAAAATTGATGATGTTCAAATGCCTTTTTCAAAAATTCTCCTCTCATCTTCCAGTATATTTTTTCTTAGATTTTTCATTTCCCAGACCTTCAATCTCAAATATTTTTCACAAAAATTTTCAAATAGAACTTTTTAAGCTTGAGTGGCATAAAAAGAAGACTGTCTAATGTCTAAAAAAAACAAAAAAAGGAAATACCTAAACAATAAGATAACAAAAAACAACAAAAAACAAAAGGAAAAAAAAAAGAACAAATATGATACAATCAGGTGTTTACTATAAAAATATTTTTCACTCATTTTTTCTTTTTTTACCTTTTTTGTTTTTGATCCTTCGGCTTCAGTAAAATGTACGTACGTACGTACGTGTTGTATTCATCAGAGGATGGCAATACGTGTATGTACAAATGTATACGTGTATTGGTATAACTTAAATATTTGCCTTAAACTTTCTATATATATATATACATATTGTAATAAAACAGAAATATACAAGTAAAGTAAAGGTTAAGCTCAAAAAAGAAATTTTTTTTTTTTGAAATTGAAATTTCATACAAAAATGTCTGATAAAGTGCTACTGACAATATCAGTAATTCACTTGTGGCTGCCTGACTGTACGTACAATACGTATATAGGATAGACAAGGCAGTATAACATATTATACTGAATGGATGGATTTTTCATGTTTTTACTGAAAATGTTTCAGTTAATTTTCATTTTGCTTTTTTTTTTTTTTTTTGTATAACCAGAATAAAACGTTTTTTGGTTCAAAGAATCAAAAAAAAAAAAAAAATTGGAAATAGACGTGATTTATTGAGCTTTTCCTAGGCAATTCATTCAACATTTTATGTCCGGGATTTTTTTTTTTTTTTGTTTTTGTTAGCAATATTTTTTTGTATTTGATGGAAGGCCATTTTTACACAGACTCCAAATTTACTCGAAAAATAAAAAAATTAAGGAAAAGCAAATTAGTTTAAAAATTAAGAGAGTGATATAAGAACATTTCCTTAAAATTTTTTACTAAGTAGATATTTACTATGTACATACTTATGTAAGTTTTACAATAAAATAAAAAATGTTAAAAAAATGTGTCTATATTCAGATCAGTAATAGATATCTTTAACATTATAAACATTTCTTTTAAATGTCTAACCTGATTATAAACACTTTGAAGTCCATAAACTTCTATAAAAAATAAGAGTATAAAAACAGATAAGTTAAAAAAATTTTGAAATAATTTTGAAATTTTGAATTTCATTTCATTCATTTTATATCCTACTTATTTCTGAAATCAGATTTGTCTTCTATATTCTGCCATATAAATTTTAAGCTATAATGAATTAAATTATAAACTTTTGGCAAAACATTTAACAGACAATAAAAATATAATTATAGATGTTTTTATTTCTATTTTATTTTTCTATTTAAACTCTATTTTATTTTAAAGATAATAAATTCAAAAGAAAAAAAAATTCAAGACAATAAACGATTATTTAAATAGTGTATTTTATAAGCAAAAAATATTTTTCTTCTTCTTTTTTTGTCAACTGGAATACTTAAATCGTACTTCTTTCTACATAACATCTATAAAAAGCTAAAATATAAATATAAAATTTAAAACTATAGTTATACATACATATAATATGTATATATTATATACTTATAGTTAGCAATTTGTAGTTCTAGTTAACCATTTGTAGTAAAATTTAAATTCAAAACGTTTTTTCCTTGCTCCTCATCTTAAAAAATTGTTATCGTTTTTTAAATTCAATATCGTAAATTAATAGTAACTTTAAATATCGTCAGTTTAATCTTTTCTTTTTTTTATTCCTTTGGAAATTTTCAAAAAATACATTGATTTATTAAAGTTTTAAAAAAAAAACAAATTTTAAGTTTTGTTGTTTTTCTATTTTTATAAACTTTTAAAAAAAAAAAAAATTTTTTTTTATTAGCTTATGAAAATTTTAAGAGTAAAATTTAAGTTTTTTCAACAACAAATTGAATCAACAACACAAAAAAAAAAAAACAATCTGTACATAGCAGTAAAAAATTTTAAGGATTGGTCGTTTCTATATAAATAACTCTATGCCTATCTTTTTTTTTTACCTCTGACAAAGATGTTAGTCATCATATAACAATTATTCATCAACAGAATCAAGTTAAGAGTGAGTGAAATAAGTTGAAATACTTAGGACTTTTGTTTTTTTTTTTTTAATGTAAATGAATCAGAGTAAAGGATCAGTGTTAAAAGTATATATAAAAAAAAAAAAAACAACAAAAAATTAAAGAATGAGACAAAAAGTTATTTTATTTTTTTCCAAATAGTTGAGAAAGAAAAATTTTTTTATATTTTTTTTTTCTTTATATTGTAATTGCTCTGACAGCAAATTTGTATAATATTTCAATGTTCCTATATAATAAGTTGACTAGATGACTAGTTGTATACTATAGAATAGATGTACTATACCTAGATTTTGTAATATAAGTGCGGTACCCATATAGTAAGGCAAGACTTTCAAGCCAGCTGGATGAATTATTAAAATTTGGGTGTGCAAAAAAATTGTTTCTTATGTTAACTATAATTTTTCCTTATTTTTTTTTTTGTTATACTTTTGATATTTATGACAGTTCTATACCTTAAAAAATTCGTGTTTTTTTTTTTTTTATTTTGGTTTTATTACAATATTTGACTATAATTGTTTGTATTTTTTTATAAGGAACCAAAAAAAAAAAAAAAAAAAAAAACAAGTAAAAATGATGTAATTTTTAATATTGTGTATATATATATTTCTATATGTATAAATATATAACAACTTATATGTATAAATATATAAATTATGTAATATTATCTCAATAAAAAATTAAATGGATGGAGATTTTGTGGTAGGCTTAGAAGATTTTAAAGGAAATATATTATATATATATATATGTTAAATGTATATTTATATTAATATTTCTTATATAAATATTTGGTGTTGGTATTCTTGATAATTTATGATTTAAATTGGTTGCGTATGGTTTATTTTATGAGCAATTATTTTAGACATTTTAATGTTCCAAATGAAAGCAAACACAAAAAAAATATAAAAGAAAAAGAATATCAGCTGAAGAATAAAAAAATATAAATAACTAGATATATTTACTATATTATATACTATATATTTACTATATATTATACTTAAATACACATAATATTTATATACAAAAAATATAAATTATATTTTGTTGAAATTATATAATGGACAATTAATCGCAGTTAATACGTATATAAAATTCAAATAAATTAACATAATTTTGTGGTTTTAACTGTTTATTCAGAAAATTGAAAATTAAAGTAGACATATATTTCCCTATGGAAATTCTTAAATTATTAAAATGTTAAAAAACAATAAAAAAAATATAAGGCTTTCTAATTAATTAGAAAATTATTTAATTGAATGCTAAAGTACAATTATTTACATTTATTTTCTACTTATATAAGGTCCCTTTCTTTTTGTAACTAAATCAAGCATTTAGCTTAAGTATATAGGCAATTAAAGTTTTCAATCAAATCAAAGTATGTATAAAAATGGTAAGTGCAAAAGTAGAACCAAATTCTAAAAAGTTATAAGCCAAAATATTCATAGTTGAATAGCAGACTCATTCGTTGCCAAAACAACAATCTATGTTATTGTAATGTAGCTAAATATTTGGAAAATTTGGAACAAAAAAAAAATTTTAAGCCGACCTCAATGTAGAAAAGAAAATATATTCAAATTGTAGAAATTTATATGAGCGGTATAAGGAGAGGATCCGAAAACTTATTTCAAGTACTTACTTTTTAAAAAGGGAAAATTAGTTTGAAAAAAAAAAAAACCTTAAGCATGCTTTTTTTTTTGTTTTAAATTGAAAAACTTGGAGATTAGTAATATATGTAAAAAATTCTTAAATCCTTAAACTTATTAAAATTTTTTTTTTCTACATAATATAATACTTATATATGTACATATATATACATAATTCATAGAATTTGTTAAAAAAAAATATTTCAAAATTTTTTCTCAAAAAAATTGAAATTAAAATATAATGTACTTTTATGTATTAAAAATAATAAAATTAAATTTTCTAAAGGGAGCAACATTTGTCATATATAGATATTGTTTTACATATTCAAATTTTCATTAAAATTTCATTGTTCAACACCCATTTTGTTATTTTTCTATTACTTATAATTCTTCCATTAAAATATTACTTATCCTGTTGTATTTCCCATAATGTTTTTTTTATTTAAAATAAATATAATAAATTAAAAACACGCGAAAAGTAACCCTTTTTTTTCTTGTTTTTTACCAATTTTAATACCATTATTTTGGATCAAAAACATGTAAAATCAGGCAAGAAAAAAAAAATAAAAAAACAAATAAAAACCGCCAAAAAAAAAAATTATTTTATTCAAAAATGTAATAAAAACAACATCAATGTAATCTCATTTTAACGAATTCATCCTGCTAAAAGGGGATAACCTTGAATTTCTTTGAGAGCAACAATAGATTGTTATACTTACCTCTCTTTTTTTGGTTTTTTTTATTTTTGTATTTTTGTGTTTTTTTTTGTTTTGTTAATTCTCAAATCATCGAACAAAAGCTAGAAACGAAAACAGTATAAAAGCAGCTAAACAAAATTATAAAATAACAATCTTAAGATTTATTGTCTCACAGGATTTAAACAGAACCTAAAGAAAAACAAAAAAAAAAAACACATTTTTTCATTTCTTTTTTTTTTTTTACAAAAGAGAGAAAAATGAAAAAATCTGAACTTAAGAACAACTATAAAATCAATCTGACTTAAACTAGACATAAATACATATATATGTTTTTATGTACATAAATTTCAACCCTATTTTATAATATACAATAAAATATATTGTACCTAATCTTTTATTGTTCATACATTAACACAAAAATCCTTTTATAATCATACCATATTCTTATATATTTTAAACAAAAAAATTCCTTTTTTGCATATACATAATTATGTATGTAATGTATATAACTTTTGTACCTAACTACATATACCTATCCAATGAACTCAACCAGAACCAATACAAACTAATACACACAGAACCTACTATGACACTTATAGGTTTTAATCTTTAACAATTCAAATTTTTTTATATTATATATACATACATATATACTTATTACATATTATACTTATTATAAATTATTTTTCATTTTTTTTTTAGTTCATTTCCTTGCCTTTTCATTTCAAAAATTTCATTTTTCAACCTTGAACTTGAATTTAGAATAAAATAAAACAAGCGATTCAAAGAGCATTTCAATTCAAACAAAAAAAATAAAAAGCACAAAAAATTTCCGATCCCAATGCCAATCTAAAATAGCTTAATGACGACTCATTTATTTATCGGATTCAAAGAAAAAAAATATGTATAAGTTTTTGTCTGATGAGGATGAGGAAAGTTGCGAGAAGTCAAAAAATGGGACGCATTTTTATTGAATTTTTATTTAAATTATTAATTTTAATTTAAAAGTAATAAAAACAAATCAAAAGAAAAGAAAAAAAAATATTGTTCGTTGATCTTTTAAAACGTTCTTCAGTTTTAGTTTTTTGCATAAAATTTCAAACTACACATACGTACATATTATATGAATGTATTTTTTTATTGAAATGCGACATACAGACAAAACTCATTTTATATTTTATTTGTTGTCTAAAACTTAATTTTGTTTGCTTTTATTTCAGTTTTGAACTGCTCAATTATTCGTTATTTTTTTTTTTTTTAATGAAAGTGAATCTTAAATTTATAGAACATGACAAAAATTTAAAATTAATCAAATAAATGATAAGTTAAATTCACGAATAATTCAAAATGATAAGTCAAATGAGTTAAATTTTATATATAAATAGTAAAGTTTATTTTAAAATTCTTTTGATTTATGTTTTTGTCCGGCCAAAAATTAATTTAAAATTGTAATATTAATCATAATATAGAAAATGACTGCTTAAGTCTACTTTTGTTTGAAATAAGATGTTCTTTGCATTGAAATCTAGTAGGTATAAATATTTTATTTGTTCTCATTTCAATTTTTTATTAGATTATCAGCCTTCAATATCTAATCTACAACTGTCTATATTTAACTTAAGTTTATATTAAGTATAAATACCTATCTTAAATATTTACATTAATAATATCGTAATCTAAAATCGAATAAAATTAAACAATCCTTTTATTAATAACCTATGGATTTATATAAATGATTAAATATGACTAATTTTATCGGTTAAAAAAGGCTCATATAATTCGTATCACGTTACAATTTTCACCTTAAATTTTTTTTCTTTTTATAAAATTTTTAAATTCATTTTCAGGGTCATATTAATATATATTTTTTTTTATTTTTATTTTTATTCTTCTTTTAACCTCTTTAAGACTTAAGTGTTCTTTTTATGAATATAAAAAAAAAAAAAAAAAACTTAAGTTTGCAATGATCCTGAAAAAAAAACAAAAAAAATTGAAAAGGCAAAAATAAAATAATATAAAATAAAAACGAGACGACCACGCACAGGAATTGATTTTATCAAATAAGAAAAATCCATAAAATATAAAACGAGTTTCCTTTTGAGAAAACAAGAGTAAAGCAATTCATAATCAAGGCAATCATTTTTAATAGAGTAATTGAAAATACATATAAATATATGTATGTAAGTATGTAATTTAATAATCAATACATAAATATATGTATGTATGTAAGTATGTAACTTAAAGAAAAACATAAAAAGTCGTAAAAAATGATTTTATTGCATTTAAAGTTTCTGCCCTAATATAATGTTAATTTAATATGAGAAAAAAAAAAAAAAAAAGTCCTATATATGCACTCCTTATGGCTTCCCTTAAATATAACTTATTAAAATTGAATACTGTTATAATTTGTTTTAAATGAATCAAGGCATCAACGACACTAGAAATACTTGTACAAATTAAGTATACCAATTTTTAGTCCTGACATCATTCGATCCTAAAAAGTAATAGCATACATATATATACATACCATATAGTTGTTAAACTAAAAATTATTTTGCATTCTCTGTTTTTTTTTTTTTTTTTTTTTTTGAATGGCTAGAGATTTAATTTACATTGCAGCACTATTTTAAAAAGTAATTTTTAAGTGAAAGAAAAATATGAAAACAAAAAAAAAAAGTGTCATGTATTATTAAAGCATTTTTTTTTTGTTTTGTTTTGTTTTGTAAAGTGGTTTTGCAATTGATTATAAAAATAAAAAATTAACAATAAAATATAGGTATCACTTCTAATTTTAATAAAATCAATATTATTTTATAGTGGAATATTAAATTTATTTAAAATATAAAAATTCAAATATTGAATGAAAATTCATTATAGCATAATTATTCTGTTTTTTTTTTTTTTGTTTGGTTTTGAAGAAAAAAAAAAAAAAACACAGATCGCAATAAAATATATATATATATACAATCCATCAGTTTAGAAGTAATGAATGATTTACCTGGGACCAAAAAAAAAAATTTCATACTTATTTATGCATGAAATCCAAAAGAAGCAAAAAAAGCAAAAAAAAAGACAAAAAAAACATAAAAATGTGGCGTGCAAAATGAATGGATATTTTGGATAATAACAAAGAGCCAGAACAACAAAAACATCAATTCTATTTTGTGTGAACAAAACATCAAAAAAAAAAAAAAAAGAAAAAAAGGTGAAAAGACTACTCATCCTCATCCTCATCGTTTTCTTGTTTTTTTTTTTCTGTTTTTTTGTTTTGAAATTTCAATTCCACTGAGATTTATGATGATCACTGAAGAATATACCCAGAAAATAATTTTTAGAATTTCATTTCATTTTTTTTTGTTTTTTTTGTTATTTGTCGCTCCTGCATTGTTTGTTACCAGTAAAATTTTATGCGTTAAATACATGTTGTAATTATATACATATATAGACATAAATATGGGATGAATTTCATTGGGAACAAAAGATAACAAAAAAAAAAAAAAATAAAACAGCAGCAAAAAAAAAAAAAATATATAAAATGAAATAAAATAAAAATTATAAGAATGAGATGAGATCATCATAATCAACATTAGAAGACAACAATAGTAACAAACATTCCATTAAATGATGATCATGATCGTATGATCAGCTGCTAAGATCCTTTTTTTTTGTTTTGTTTTTTTTTTTTAATTTTTTATCTCTTTTCATCTAATTCATATAAAATTTGATATGTATTTGCATGCGCTGTTTTTTTTTTTTTTGTTCATATACTTAAAAAAAGGTAAAAAAGAAACATTTTTAATTGGTTTTTGTCTCCTTTTTTGTTTAATTTGGTTTTAAAAAATGTATATTTGATATATACTGGTACTGAATATTAATTTTTTTTATTGATTTTTAATAATTTATATCCATTATAATTTTGTTTTTTTTTTTTTTTGAATTGAAGTCATGAACTGAAGGATATTAGTAATGAATGATTAACATTAAACTAATAATTTTCAGATACTTTAAAAATAAAAAAAAAATAAAAAAATAACAATTAGGTCATGGTTATTTCTACCCTTTTACAATAGTTTTATACATAATGTATATGTATACTTGTATATAGTTATGTGCTTAATAGTTGCAAATTTATCACCCTTGGTAAGCAATTAAGTATGTGTTCCTTAAATATTTTAAAGTTTTATTGACTGTACTATATACATATGTAACAACTAATGAATGAAAGAAATTTTTTTAGAGAAAATAACCTATGTATTAACATTTTTTTTTAAATTGGTTATAAACTGTGAAAAAAAAAATCGAAATAATTTATCAATGGAAATAAATTTTTTTTTGTTTTAAATTTTCTACATTACATAACCTTAAAAGTTCAATCACTTATTAATGAGAGTAATATAGAAAATAAAAAAAAAAATAAAAAAAATATTTTATCTAACACCTTAAATTAAAATCAAATTAAATTTAAATTAAAAATTTTTTGAACTCCAGCAATTTAATTTCAGAAAATTTTTAATTTAAAATGTTTATAAATATTAAAACATACCTCAATATGGTTTTTCTTAGACACGTCATTTGAACTTTTGCAAAATGTTTAAAGTATATTTATACAGATAATTTTCTCTGTTCTTTTGAATCTTCTTAATTTGAATCTTCTCTGTTCTTTTGAATCTTCTTAATACTTAAAAATTGGAATCTAATTCAGACGAAAACTTATAAACTCAATCTAAACTAATTGCGGGAAATAATTTAATATGTATTTAAAAAAAAAAAAAAAGAAGAAACTAAGTACAATAACATCTCATTAAAAGGAGGTCAATGAAATAAAAGAGTCAAAAAAAAAAGTTCAAAGTACTTAAAAAAATTTACATCACCATTTCATATTTTAGGTCTCTTCAATGACAGGCATCACCACCGGACACAATTACACCAGAATTTTATTAAAAAAAAAACTGTATGTGTGCACCTTTAACAATTAAGTATTAATGTAATTTATCTCTTTTTTCTTTTAAAGTCCAAAAAACCAAAATCATATTAATACAAACACACCTTTATTATTTTATGACTCACCTTAAAAAACAAAAACTCTTTTCTTTTTTACCTTTAAAAAAAACGTTGTAATGAGAATGACCATGTCGTCTACCAAAAATCAAACATATTAAAAGGTGTTAAAATTTTAATTTTTTTTTCCCCCAAATTAATAAAGGTGTTCAAATTGTAGATTTTTTCTCTAACAAGATTTTCATATTTTTTTTTTTTTTTTTCGAAATTAAAATTGTGAACAGTACTTAGTTAAAAATAATGATATTAATAATTTTTTGTTAAATATGTATTTTTTTTTTTCTTTCAGACTAAATAAATTTGTATTTTACATATTTAATTGATTCGGTTAATATGTACTTATATATATGTAGATTTTAAAAGTATGTATATTTAATATGAAAAAGGAAATGGTGAAATATTTAAAAAATTCTCAATGACAAACAAATAAAAATAAAAATCAGAATCGGAAATATTTTCTTTTATAATTATCATATTAAAGATAAATTTAACACTTTCTGTACTAAAATTATTTTGAATATATGTATGTAATATCAATAAATGGATATCGTGAGTCTAAAATAAATAGGAAATAAATATAAAATTTAAAAAGTTTTGATAGAAATGTTGTTGATTGTTGATGAAGTCTATATAAACAAATTTTTCAATAAAAATGAAAAAAAAAAAATATTGTTTTGACCCAAAAATAAAAAAAAATTTTTTCTTTCTATTAAGTACTTAAATAAATAAATTGACATTTTACTTTTATTTTAAAATTGGTTGGAAAATTGAACTATGAATTATAGTTTAGAATTCCATAAATCTCCATATAAAATAGTCTAAGATTTGAAATAAAAAAATGGATAAAAATTATTCTTAAATGTTATTAAATGCGCTTTCTGTAATTGTTTATAAGTTCTCTCTCCCCTATTATTTATGAAACAAAAAACCGTATTTAAATAAGAACATTAAATAAAGCATTTTTTTTTTTTGTTTTAAATTCTTTAAATAAATTAAATTTAATGAATATATACGACTATACGAGTATATTTCTCCTAAAATAATTGTTCTTAAACTCAATAGCGTTAATGGCTCAACAAATGAAATCAATTCAAGAATAGGATCAATTAACTTCAATTTTAACTATTTATTTTAGGCATTCTCCTAAAAACATCACTTACCCAAAATCACATTTTTTTAAAACTTATTTTCTTTAATAAATTATTGCCTTAATTATAAAATACATTAAAAAAAAAAAAAAAAAAATTTTTGAAAAACTCCTATTAGTTATTAAAGAAATATATCCTTCTTTTTTTAATAAAATTAAATCTTCTTCTTTTAAAAAAATTTATTCTCTAATCCATTTTAGATAATTCTTGTGAATTGAATGGAGTGAATTATACTCCATTTTAGATTTTTGATATTTTTGTTTGTTATTTTATTCAAATTCATATTATGGGGTTCTTAAACACTATATCAGATAAAGACTTCATTAAAGAAGACATTTAATTTAATGAACAAAAATATTGAAATATTTAAATTCAACTTGCAATTCCAGAAAATTCAAATAACAAATCTCCTTTCAATATAATTTTTAAAATGCATTCTTCTTCATTCTATATTTTTAAAATTGTATTTAAATTTGTTATTAATTTTATAAATTATTTAAGTACAATAAATTTATAATAATAAACTAACCTTGATTAATCAATCCTATAAGAACTAATCCGAATAATAAGTAAATTTTATAGTTGTATTCCATTTTTGTTGTTTTTGTTAAAGAAATTTTTATAAAAATTTTAAAAAATTTTTATTCAACAAATTGACGATGAAGATTAGCAAATTTAAAATTCAAAAAAACTTTTTTTTACTGAATTTTTAAAAATTTATTTGATAATTATTGTTGTAATTTATACCTATATTAAATATAGATATTATATACAAATATTAACAATTAAATATTAAAAATATATTAAATAAATTTTTTTTTATTTTATTTTTATTAGATAGGTAGGTATTTATTTTTTTAAATTTACATTCACAATCAAATTTCAATAGGATAAAAAAAATTTTTTTTTAATCAATTTGAATTGCAAATTTCAGAATATAAAAAAAATAATAATTCAAATAGGTATTTTCTTTTTTTATTACGCACTCTGCAAATATTTTATTTGAAATTTTAGCACTTCAAAAAAAAACTTTTATTTTTGTACTTTTTTTTTATTTAAAATAAAAATTTTTTTTATGGTATGATTTTTATTATTTTAAATTCAACACTTTTTATTCAATTGACCGCGAAAAAAAAAATTCAATTAATTTGAAATGAATACAATATATAACTGTAATTTTGAATCAAATTTCAATGGAGGAGTTTTTTTTTTTTTTTTTATTTTATTTTTCCACTTTTTCAATTTCAAATAGAACCGCTTATTTATTTATATATTAAATTCAAAAAATAACCGTATTTATAAGGATTAATAATACAGTAAAAATTCACTTTAAGAACCTTTCTGAAAGAGCTACAGAACTCAAATGATGAAGAGAATTAATTTTACCGTTTTATCAAGCCAAGTACCATTAAAAGAATATTTTTTCATTTTATGATATTATTGTTATTCTGCATTTTCTGTATATACAGTTAATATCATATACAGTGAGTGAACAGTTTTTCACTCACATAATATTTTGAATTTTGATTATCTATTTAATATTATTGAAATTATAATATAAGTGTGGTGAATATAAATTTTATTGATGAAAATTCTCCAAAAAATGAGTTTTTTTGGTTAATAGTATGAGTTGAATATCTGTTTTTGTACCAAATACCAAACTAATGTGTGTACATTGTATATAATAAAATCTGAAAAATTATAATTTATAATGGAATCACCAATCATCATTCATCATTAATTTGTTATACAGTAAATACAAATGAGTGAGTATTTTTTGAAAAAAGAAAAGGAGAAATTCATAATGAGTTTTTTTTTATTGTTGGTATTTTTGGTTAGGAAGAAGTTGAGAGAATAATAATTTTACTCACAATATTTATTTGTATTGTACAATGTACACTGTATATGTATATGTATTGTAATTTATATTGTATTTGAAAAAAAAATTTTTCTACCTTTTTGAGTAAATTATAAGAATCAAAAAGAAATTTTGGTGAACTTTTCATCTGTTGTTTTATTTCTCTGAATTTAAATTGATTTTATTTTTTTCCTAATAGAAAACAAAAAAAAAAACAAATTTACCGGGTTACCGGCTTTTAATTTCCTGTTGATCATTGGTTTCTATTTCTGCAAGCAAAAAAAAAAAAAAGGAATTGAGTTATATTTTTTTTATAAATCTAAACAAGAAAAAATGAAGAAATTTGAAAAACAAAAAATTGGTTTTATAAGATAACAAAGAAAAAAAAAATGAATCATTCCGGTGTACGTATTATATGATATATTTCCCATTCTATTTCTTTTAGAAGAAAATTTGCAAAAAAGAAAAAAAAATATACATATAGGTATAAATAAATAGATTCATAATAAACAAATTTTTTTTTTTATTCTAAGAAATCATTTTATTTTTAATAAATTATTTCAAAATATGATAAAAATTCATCATCACTACAGGTAAAATATCTACAGTTTTTAATAAATTTAAGTAATAAAAAAAAATGAATGTTCTTTTTTTTTGTTTGCACAAACCGCAAATAAAACATATGAGTAAGAGAAATGCAGATGACATATTATTAAATGGATGAATAAAAATTATTTTAGACACAGTGGTGATACCAATTAAAAATGAATAATACAATTTTTTTTTTATAGAAAATTTCTTGGAATCTGATAAGTTATTATAACTATTCATAAAATTTCGTTAAATTTAAAATTTTTATACAAATTTACCTTATAAAAGGAAAAATGGAATTAACCTTTGATTATTTGATTAAGCATTGTAAAATTCGTTATTATATGAAATCGTTCAGTTTAATCTAATTATAGGTTTTACAGAAAATTGAACAAAAATTTTATAAATATTTTAACCAAAATCTTTATTGTAAAAAAAAATTAAAATGATTGCAATGACATAAGGAAATTTCTAGGATTATTTTATTATTATAAAATTTGTATTAGTTTAAAGTTCGTTAGACATATAATAGATCTAATTTATAGGAACTCCGTTTACCGATACATAAATAATAAAATAAAATTTAAGAAAAAATGAAAATAAGATTTATTGATGTATTTTAAAAATTTTTAAAAGAGACAAATACTCTAGTAAACAAATTCTAAATATTTATTAAATAAATTTTCTATTTTTTTTTAAAGTCAATCTAAATTTTAACTTTAATTTGACCTAAAAAAAAACACTTACTTTCATTTAATTAATAATCATTTTTTAACAAAAACAAATTTTACTTCATTAAATTCTTTTGAATTTAAAAAAGAAAAAAAAAAAAATGAAATTTGCACCAACATGCATATAATATGCATTCTTTTATATGTGCACCACATCCATAATGCATATGTGTTATAAAACGTTTAAATTCTTTTCTTTTTTGTTTTAATTGAATATATTCATATATTATTTATAAATTACGTAATAAAAATATATTATGAACTAAATTCTAATCATATTAATACTATATACTATATTCATTTAATTCTATCTCTCTCTATCCTTGTCTTGGTTTAACTAAATAAGGATATATTGTATGCAATAGAATAAATTGAATGAATCCATATGGGTCATATTACTCTAAATTTCATTCTAATACAAAATAAAAACAAAAACAAAAAAAAAAAATAAAAAATTTTAAAAAAAATTCCAGAAATTCATTTTAATTCTCTAATATAATTCAAAGTATTTTCCTTTCATTTTATCATCCACAAAATTATTATTTTATATAAAAGAAATGCATATGACTTGCAACGTTATATGACGGCATTCTGATATTCTATGTACATATATACAAAATTTTTTATATATTTTTTATTTTATATTATAATGAAATTTAGCATACTAATGTAAAAGAAATCATGTCGTCCTTATAATATATATATTGCATTTTAAAACAAAAAAAAATAACAAAACCCCATTGAAAAAAACTAAGTTGGAACCAACTTTACAAAAAATTAAAAATTTTGCTTAGTTCCATTTCCAAATGAACTTATGGCGTATACAACACTATATAGTATTTTTTAATATACTGTATGTAACGCTCTATATCTTTAGAATTTATTGTATATAAATGTTGTAATTCTGTTCTAAGAAAAAAATAAAACAAAAATAACTAACCTAAATCAAAATCAAAATACATTAGGGGCAGATAACCTCATTATGTCATCGGTCATTCTATTACATTGCAACAAGCAACACAATACATTAAAAAAAAAACAAAAACAATACGTACAATTTTGTTGTTTATATATTACAATATGTATGTAAGTAAACTGCATTCTATGTATCGAAGAAAAGGGCATTATTATTAGGTATACACTTCTAATAAAAACAAAAAAAAAAAATATATAATAAATAAATACAACAATAAAAATTTAAACTGTTCTAGTTTAATAATAAATGAAATAGCAGTATATTTTTTTTAATCAAGTAAAGGTGATCGTTACAAAACATTAAATTTTCAAAATAAAATATTGAACTTTTAACATATTGGTCATTTGTGAACAATTTATTTTTCAAAGAAATGCAATTGTTTATTCTTTGAGATTTAAAATACCAAACATTTTGAAAATCCAATTTAAATTCAACCCATCCTTTTTTTTTGTTTTTTACTTACTTTATATACCGTTACTTACTTTACCTATACCTATTGTATTTTAAAATATTGAAAGTTTCCTGTTTTGAGTATGTATATATAGGATGTACGAGAATTATGATAAGGATAATATAGATTGTAATTTTTGATAGTAGCTATAACTAATATTGTCAATACGTGCATGTTGAATTGTATAGTGGAACTAACCACCTGATAAATTTCAATTGTAATAAATGAAATCTGGTTGGTAATAACCACGCGATATTAGGCAATATAATTTTTGATTATTAAATTGAATATTGAAGTAAAATATTAAAAAAAAAAAAAAATATTACTTTAATTTTGTACATATATATTACATAAATTCTTAACTAAAAGGATTTAAAAGGAAATAAATACTTGAGTTCTGGTTTCTGAATATCAAGGAAATGAATTTCTTAACAGAATAAAAATATAAAAACTAAAATTATTGTTTTAAAATACAGGAAATTTTTCAGATTATTTAAATTAGGACAGGAGTGGACAGGAATATACTTTTTTTTTTTTTTGTTGTTATAACTTTATAGTATTGAGTATTAAAAAGAAAAAATATTGAGGCCAGGAAATAATAAAGTAAAAACTCAACTCATAATAAATTATATAATGATCCATAAAGAAGGTAATTCTTAAATACTAATAAAAGTTTTAATTTTATGAAATTGGCAGTCAACCATAATAATAATAAAATTTATGAAATGTATATTATAAGAATATATAAAAAATAGAATTTATGTTATAAAATGAAGATCCTTTAAATGTTTTAGACAACTTTAGGAGAATTTTCATGAAATATCAATAGTGCAAAACATATGAAGTTATTTTGTTTCACACACACCTGTTAATCACTGTTTTTGTATTGATTTATATAGAAAAAAGTTCTCTTTGTTGGAAGTTGAAAAATATCCAAAAATTAAATCGTATAATAGATTATCTTTTTCAACTTTTCAATCTAACAGAATGCAAACAGATTTATAGATACAATTGATGATTTTTCAATTTTTTGTCACCTCTCTAGGAAGTAAATAAAACTGCATCAATTCTTTCACAACTGGACTTATTTCCAAATTGTTTTTATTACTTAAGTAATTTTTTTACAGTATGGAAAACTTTTTAAGTACCTATAGATAATATGTATATATTATTTATTGGATTAGGTATTATACTTATTTCAGATTACAATAGGATTAAATTTATAAAAATTATTTGAAACAATAAACGTTATTGGTTAAAAAAAAAATTTATTGGTTTATAGGTTAAAAATAGTCTAAAAAGTTTCAGTTTCTGTATATATATTATAATATATATGTACCTACCTACTTATAGGTACGTTTATTAAATGTTCAAAAAATAAAAACAATTTAAAAAAAAGTACATACAATTTTGTTTTTAAATATTTTATAGGAAAATTCATTACTCTGACTTAATTAAAACAACTATAAAACTAATATATATATATATATATATATATGTCCATGTATTTTTTAATACACATATTTATATATATAAGGATCTAGAAACATTTTTTTTTTTGGTTCATTTTTTTTTTATACTAACTATATATATAGTATGATGTATGTATTTTGTATTTAGTTAGTAAGTTTTGTTCTAGTAAAGCATTACCACTCTAGTAGAATATTTTATTGTTCTATATGAAACGGTTGATGTCACGCGTTATATTTTATGGTTTTTTGTTTTGTAGTTTTTCCTTTGAAAAACATTTTTTTTTTATACACATTCTTCAGAATAGGAAATTTTTTTTATTATATACAGAACTTTTATGGGATTTAATAAAATGAAAGTTATTTTTGTTAAATAATACACACCATATCTATAGTACAGGAAGTAACTAAATCATATTTTGTATATTATATAGAACAATCATTTTATAACGTTTTTAGATTATACAATTAAATTTGAAATAATAATAAAAAAAAAGAAAAAAAAAAATGAGTCCTAGGCTATTTGAATAATTATTTTTAAAAATATTTTTTTTTTATTCTTAATTTTAATTTTAAAATAGCTGTTGTTCCTTAAATTGATATAAAAAAAAACTATGAAAAAATGCATAATATTAATTAAAACATATGTACACGTACTGGCACGCAATCATATATGTAGGTATGTTCTGAATATAGATTCAGGACATTGAACTTCTAAATTATTTCTATTTGATTTTGTATCATTTAAATTTAATCATCCTTTAAATTAAAGAAATTTTTATTTTTTTTTTAAAAAGTCATAAAGGTTCTTAAAAAATTTAAAATAAATTAAATTGATGTCATTTAAAGACTATTGTCAAAAAAAAGACTATTGTGGTGATTACCTTATGATTATACTATGGTTATTTTGTTTTTCTTTTCCCTACTCTTCTTGGAAGCATAAAACTTCCACTTGACACCACGTCTCACGCTGTTTTGCGCTGATATTTTAATTTCAGGAGATTTTACATTTTCCAATTCTTGCTGAATTGTTCGGCGCCAAGTATTTACTAAGATATTAATCTGAGGCCATTCGCGCTATGTTTGTATCAACTAAAATATGGTTAATAATCTTAAGTCTGGACTTTTCAAGAATTTTTTTTTTCTAAAAAAAAATGTACAAATGGTTTTTTTACCGTGTCTATTATCGAAAAAAATAATTTTTTAAAAAAATTAATCAAAACTTACATTTTTTTTCTCCAATTTATTCATATTTCAACTAAATGAAAACTTTATTGGTTATTTTTTCTTCTCTGTTAATCTCCAGAATATTCGTTTATATTATGATTGGTCATGAATCTAAAGTATAGCTATGAAAAATATTTAGTATCATTTTCATCCTTATAAAAATAATTAAGGTATAGTAAATTACATTACATAAAAATTATACATATATGTTTTTCTTAGGCGCTAATCTAGATTCTTGAAAATTGCATAAGAATTTCCAAATGACAGAACAGCAATAAAAAGTGGAAGAAAATTCAATTTGTTTTATTTTTGGTTTTTATTATTTTTTATCTGTTTTCTGAACAATAAATTGTAACTTACAATATTCATTCTCTTTATTATCATCACATCATAGAAAAAATTGTTAATTTTTTTTTTATTTGTTATACACAGAATTTTACGGTTTATGATGAAGTCAATGTCCTTTTCAACCATGTTTACTTCAAAATTTATAAACCATAAGTAATCATATCTTAAAAAAAAAATCCCTTTAAAAATATTTACCAGATATTTTTAAACTTTAATTCAAGTACGTAAAAAAGTTATAAAGATTAAAATTAATTACAATGATTCATAGAGAAATTTGTTCTAAACTCAATATTGAGGAAACTGAATTTTGATCTTTTTGAAATATTTAATTTGAAATATATTACACTTTAAGATTAAAATGCAGCACTAAAAATAATGATTTTTAAAAATGGGTAAACGTTATCTTTTAAAGAAGCCTTCTTAATTATTTGCAATACGATAATACATTTTAGAGTTTTTGTACCTAAACAACTCATCTGAAGTGATTTCGATAAGTCGAATGAACGAAAAATAGGAGAAGATCAAATTTAAATACTAGTTGAAGAAAAGTAATAGTAAAAAATACTTAAATTCAGAACTAAATAATATATGTACATTTAATAGTAAAATTAGTCTAAGACTCTGTAGAATGTAGCATACCATATGGAGCATGAATCAATTGATCTATTTAGATAAGAGATTTGAAAATAATTTTTTTATCAAGTTGTAAAACCTTAAAAGTCTTAATTGATTTAAATTTCGACACTGAAGTACTTAAACATAAAACATTTGAAAGCGTTTTATAAATATCTACATTATCAAAAGATATAAAAAGAAAAGTTCCTGAAACACTGTTATTTTATTACATATTATTTTAATTTATGCGCAATCCATATGAGCAAATAGAATTATTTTTCATCTTTTCTATTATTTAATTTCTAAAACAATACCAACAAGAGCATTACTATATAAATATACAATTAACAAAATAAAAAAAATGCAAACAATACCATCACCACTATAAAAAAAAAAATAATTGAAAAAAAATCTTATCTATGGCTAAAAGTAAATATTGACGATAAACATACATATATAATTTTTTTTCTCCTTTTCATTCAAAGATCACTTTACATTCAGAACACCGTTTCTATGAAAATGAAACATTCATTAAAATTCTAATATAAAATGGAGCTTCAAAATAAAAATTTTCAAAAAAAGAAGAAAAATTTCAAACAAAAACAAACCAGTGTTTACTTGTATATGTAACAAATTAACGATTTCTATTAATACGACAAGACAAGACTACAATCGTTTCATTTCGATGGTGAATAATCAATGCCAAAACTCAAAGCAGTACAACAGAAAACACAAAAAAAAAAATGTTTTCATAAAAATAATTTTAATATTGTAACTATCAGCAACATTTATTGTTGAAGATTTTTTGATCCTTATGTAAATATGTGTATAAACATATACAGATTACATTTTTATAACATCAGAAAAAAGAGTCATTCACTCCTTTTAGTTTAAATTTTATAATATATACTTCTTCCTCTTTACTCATACATTGAATTCTTAAATACCAATCTGTGTCCCACAATATTTGTTTGTTTATGTACATATATATTCATAATATGCAGTTCCAGAAACTTTAAAACTGATAATCATCTTATGATGATATTAAAATGATTATACAAAAATGATGAATTATGATGCAACAATATGATATAATAGATACAGATCTTAAAGATGCAATAAACTCAACCTAGCACAAATATAGAAATAAAAAATAAAATGAGGAAAAATAAACAAAACACTAAAAATAATAAAAATAATGTTGATCTGAATCATATCTAAAGATATAAAAAGAAATTGTTGCTTTAATGCTTTGTTTTTTTTTTGTTCCCCTTGAATTAAAGTAGAGATTTTTGGCAGTTATTAAATCATAAATTCAGTTCATTGTCATTTTTCAAAATAATCTATTAAATTATAATTACCCTGGGGTAAAAAAATTCTATATACAACATAAACTATTTATTCATACTATATTAAATAGTGACCCTCAAAGAAAAATTATATAGAAAAAAAGGAAGAGAAAGAAAATTATATTCAGAGATTCTTTAAAAAATTAAATTTTTCAACTGTTAAATGATACATTTATCGATATGCTAAATTTAGAGAAAATATTTCTACATATATTTGAAAACTACCTGTACCAATTACTTTTTGGCACATTTTGAACCCTATTCGTTTCACTCTGTTCGTTCATGCATCCGTTTGTTTACAAAACTTCTGCTCGAACAAACCACCGTTCATCGTTTGCGATAGAGAAATGAAATGGATAACAATGGATAGGTCTTAAAAAATTAAATGTCGTAGAACGAATTGTTTTATGTATCCCCATCCATTACAAAGCTACAGCCACACAAAGTTTATAAAAAGTCCTATTTTAAAATTTATGTATATCTCATAGGTTCTACTTAAAATTTTTCCAGTTTAAAATTACCAAACGACAGGACAGATTTTTTTAAGCTTTATAAATCAAAATTAATGTAAAAAGTATACAGTTTTGAGCTATTAAGTATTTGGGTTCACCGTTATGTGAAGACAAAATTTTTCTGCCTTGATAAATACGTTACACTTTAAGTTAAAAGCCTTGAAAATTTTGTAAGAAAAAAAATCTTTCAGAGTTAGTATATAAGTTACCTCAGCTGAAAAAAATTATTAGGGATCAAAAATTGAAATTTAGCTATTTTTTGACATGTAAGTATCTGTACAATTGTTTTCAAAGTAATACGAAAAATATTAAAATTTCAACATTATAATTTTGCTTGAATATGTGTTAACAACTTTTATAAATTAAGAAAGTGTTCCTTAATTTTACATATTTTTTTTTTATACGTACATATATATAGAATTCTAAGAAATTTTACAATTTTTGGTGCAAGACACAATTTTCTAAACTGTTTTTATTTTTCTTTTGGAAAATGTGCACTTTTAAACACCTTTAATTTTAAATTCTACCTTGTTTTTATGTTTTAATGTTTAAAATTGAAAATATTAAAAGATTTATGAAGGGATCACATTTAAGAATTTTAAGATGTATTAATATTATTGATTTATTATTTTAAATTTTTAATCAATTGCTTATATCATGTTTTAATTCAAAACTACAGATATTGATACAAGAAATTATAAACAGTAAAAACTTTATTTTTTTTTTAAGAAATGAGTAATTTTATAGTGTATATAGAATGAGTGATTCTTTTATAAACAGTACCTAGATTTAAAAACTTGTTTGAATACAATTTTTTTTTTTATATCAAGTGTATAAATAGTGATTAATATGGTATTTTTATTCCTATATCTGACTAATTCCTTTATTATACCCTACACCTAAAGTATAGGGTATATTAACTTTGGTATGGTGTTTGTAACCACCAAAAGGAAGCGAGTTAGGTATAGACATGTATATATATTCTGAATCAGGATCACCGCCGGAGTCGATTTAGCGATGTCCGTCCGTCCGTCCGTCCGTACGCACGATAACTCAAAAAATAATGATGCTATCTTGATGAAATTTATATAGTAGGTTACTAATTACGAAAGAAAGGCTAAGTTCGAATCTGGACAAAATCCGTCCATGGGTTCGGATTCTGGAAGCTTCCGAATGATTCCGGCTTTTGGAGATAATCTCCGCAAACGAGATTATCTCCAAAAGCAACAAAGATAGAACCTTCAAATTTTGTACAATGATGTTTCTTCCCGTTCGATTTATGTCTCTGAAATTTAAGAGGATTTGGTCCATGGGTTTGGGTTTTGGAAGCTTCCGAACGAGCACCAGAGCAAATGAGATTATTTCCAAAACCAACAAAGATAGAACCTTTAAATTTTGTACAATGATGTTCCTTCCCGTTCGATTTATGTCTCTGAAATTTAAGAGGATTTGGTCCATGGGTTCGGCTTTTGGAAACTTCCGAACGAGCCCCAGAGCAAACGAGATTATCTCCAAAACCAATAAAGATATAACCTTTACTTTTGGCAGAATGGTGTTCTTTCATGTATGATTTAGGGCTCTGAAATTTAAGAGGATTTGGTCCATGGGTTTGGATTTGGAAGCTTCCGAACGAGCACCAGAGCAAATGAGATTATCTCCAAAACCAACAAAGATATAACCTTTAAATTTGGCAGGGTGGTGTTCTTTCATGTTTTATTTCAGTCTCTGAAATGTGAGAAGATTTGGTCCATGGGTTCGGGTTTTGGAAACTTCCGAACGAGCCCCAGAGCAAACGAGATTATCTCCAAAACCAATAAAGATAGAACCTTTAAATTTTTTATAATGATGTTTCTTCCAGTTTGATTTATGTCTCTAAAATTTAAGAGGATGTGGTCCATGGGTTTGGATTTTGGAAGCTTCCCAACGAGCCCCAGAGCAAATGAGATTATCTCCAAAAACAACAAATATATATAACCTTTAAATTTGGCCGAATGGTGTTTTTTCATGTTTGATTTAAGTCTCTGAAATGTGAGAGGATTTGGCCATGGGTTTAAATTTGAAAGAATTTGAACCGTGGATTCGAATTTTGGAAGCTTCCGAACGAGCCGCAGAGCAAATGAGATTATATCCAATACGAACAAAGGTAGAACCTTTGAATTTGGTACAATGGTGTTCTTTCGTGTTTGATTTATGTCTCTGAAATTTAAGAGGATTTGGTCCATGGGTTTGGTTTTGGAAGCTTCCGAACGAGCACCAGAGCAAATGAGATTATCTCCAAAACCAACAAAGATATAACCTTTAAATTTGGCAGGGTGGTGTTCTTTCATGTTTTATTTAAGTCTCTGAAATGTGAGAAGATTTGGTCCATGGGTTCGGGTTTTGGAAACTTCCGAACGAGCCCCAGAGCAAACGAAATTATCTCCAAAACCAATAAAGATAGAACCTTTAAATTTTTTATAATGATGTTTCTTCCAGTTTGATTTATGTCTCTAAAATTTAAGAGGATGTGGTCCATGGGTTTGGATTTTGGAAACTTCCGAACGAGCCCCAGAGCAAATGAGATTATCTCCAAAAACAACAAATATATAACCTTTACTTTTGGCATAATGGTGTTCTTTCATGTATGATTTAGGCCTCTGAAATTTGAGAGGATTTGGTCCTTGGGTTCGGATTTTGAAAGCTTCCGAACGAGCCTCAGAGCAAATGATATTATCTCCAAATGCAACAAAGATATAATCTTTAAATTAGGCAGAATGGTGTTCCTTCATGTTTGATTTATGTTTCTGAAATTTGTAAGGATTTGGTCCATGAGTTCAAATCTTGGAAGCTTCCGGACGAGCCCCAGAGCAAACGAGTATATCTCCACAACCAACAAAGATAGAACTTTTATTTTTAGTACAAAGGTGTTCTGTTATGTTTCCTTTTCTGTAACATTGGAAACTGACATTTGAAAGAATTTGAACCATGGGTTCGTATTTTGGAAACTTCCGGACGAGCACAAGAGCAACGAGCATATCTCCAAAACCAACAAAAGTAGAACCTTTAAATTTAATAGAATGGTGTTCTGGCAAGTTTTCTTTATGTTCCTGAGATGGATTCGATGAATTGGAGTGGCAATTCGGGTTGCTGACACAAACATCCCAAGGACTACCAATCTCCGAAAATAATTAAGATAGAAACTTAAAATTTTATACAAGGGTGTCAAGCATATCCCAAGCGGATGCCTCTTTTACGTTCTTGAAATTCGAGTTGAATAAGACAGAAAAGGGAAGAAGTTCAAGCAGCTGCCAAAAACACTTATGGATTGTTAATTTAATTCGAATTATTCAGGTGTAGGGTATTAATAAGTCGGTTGCATCGACTTACTGTTACATTTACTTGTTTTTTTTCCCGTTTGAATTGGCTAATTTTATTTCGAAGACATCAAGATTAATTCTTCTTCCGAAATCAAATATTATGCCATTAAAAATTTTTAAAATTTTTTTATCCAACTTATGTCACTGACCTGTCTATTTTTATCAATTAAAATTTTAAAGAAGACTTGTATCTTATACCAAAAAAAAAATTTCATTAAAAACAATAATAAAATATATTCCATTCATAGAAATGGATAAAATGTTTATTCATTCATTATTAATAAATGAAAAAAAAAAAAAATTAATTGAAATTCAAGCTTTTTATATTCATATGTTAATGACAATTTTTTTTTTTTTTGCATTTAAAAATTATGACTAAATAAGTAAGTCAATACAATATTTTTTTTTTCTATGTGCTTTTATTCAGTTTGACCCGACATTGTACTAAAATTTTGGAAATTCCAAATCATATCTTATGATTTATTAATAAACATTTGGTATATACGGATCCTTAATAAAACGTGACTTATGTATATATAGCTGGTTTTCTTTTATTAAAAAATAAACAATTATTTCTTGGATCTAATAATAATAACATATTATACATATAGAAACAACAACGTATAGTTAAAATATGTCGCGATCCAAATTTAAAAATCGCGAATTAAATTTAAATATAAAAAAAAAATTAATTAGTCATTCATTCTGTCGTTAAATTCTTAAAATTTAAAAAGAATATTTAGAGTGACCATATAGTAAATGAAAAATGAAAAGTTTCTCATTTTGAAAGGATTCTAAGTTCAATATAACTCAAATAGCATATTTTCTTGCAAATTATCTAACCAGTAAAAATATTTTTTATAAAAATAAATAAATAAAATTCAAATTAAATGAATTAAGATTCATGAATTATCTAGATTCTAGAGTACCTTCTCAATTATCTATACCTCCAGTTATCAGTTCTCCTAAATCTAAATCCCAATTTTTCAGAATTTTAAATCTTTATTTTTGCTTTAAGTTTTATTCAATTTTACAACGCTTTTTGATATAACAGACTTGAAAATTTGTACTTTCTATTCGGCTTTTTTTCTTTTTACTTTTCACGCGTAATTTCTCATTTTTTTTTTGTTTCAGTTTTTGTTTTTTTTTTTTTCATTTATGTTTAATTGTGCAAGTATAGTATGAAAAAAAAATATTAAAAAAACAACAGTTTTTAAACGGTTTTTCAGTATGCGCCATGTTAATAACCCAAAGAAAGAACTACCAAAAAATGATAATGGTGTGTTAAAATATAATTGACGTTACCAGATCACGTACTTCACGCATTATAAGTTTATATTTTCTTTACCTCACTTTTTAAAGACGTCCATTAAACAGATTTGTGGTAAATTAAATAAATTTTGAATTATGAATAAGCGCAAAATTATTTAGCAAAAATTTTATTTTTTTTATTTTGTTTATTCCTATATAGTTCTACTTTGACTTCAAATGGTGATCGTACAGTTAATTAATAAAACAAAGTTGTTGTTAATTGAAAATATTGGCGGAATTTATATTTTGGATAATACAATTGTTTTTGGTTTTTTTTTTTTTAATATTCTAGTAAGTAACTTTAATTTTTTTTTATTTTCTTTTTAATATAAAAAACAAATGGTGTCTTAAGTATGAATAAAAAAATATATACTTATTATAGTGAACGCTAATAAAACGTTTTTCTTTTTATTTCAGCAGTCTGAGTGACGGAATTAGTAATTAATTCCAATGCGTTTAAGATTGAAAACTGCGAGAAGAAAAAATAAATAATTTTTACAAAGATTTAACTACATAATATAACATATTATGTTTTTATAATCAAAAATAAGAATTTTGTCGAAGATATGTTCTAATCTGTTTCAATACATACATATGTATAATATGTTCTAATATATTTCTACACATGTATGTCATATACATGTCTACACATGTCTAATCAAACCAGTTTTAATTCTTCAAAAGTACTTTTTATCATAACATTGGCTTCTTTAATTCTTATTCATATAGTGAAGGACATCTAATTTTCTTTTTATATAGTTAACTGAGACTCCGTGACCTATTGGGTATCCCACACTCGTCGTAAGAGTTATTCCCCCTTACGACATTTACAGCCCAACCTGAAAAAGAAAGGCTTTATGTGGCAGAGAAATTCACTAAAAAAAAAAATAGTTAACTTTCAACACAACCCTTGTCTAATGAAATATTAAAAAAAAAAAATAGGAAAATGGCTAAAACCTTAAAAAAATCTGATAATTTTCATTAAACCAAAATTTATAAGAGTACAATATTATGATGATATCATAAAAAATAACTTTCTTTATTTTAAACTTATACATACTAAATCCTATAAGTTTCAATGAATGAGTGAGTTAAATATCTATGAGTGAGAATTAATATGAGTTTATTTTATTGTTTGTCACTAGTCACTACATACTCATTTTGAAGCTATAAAATAAATAAAAAACCAACACAATATTATTATAATATGTTAATCCTAATTTTAAGGAATTAATTGGTCAATGATAAAGTAATTTAAAACATTCTTCGAAATAATTAAAATATTATATTATTATGAATCATAGAATTACCGATTATTAAAAGATTAAAAATATAAAATTAAGTAATCAAAAAAAATTAATTTAGTAAAACTTCTTTAAAATATATAAAAAAAAAGAAAAAAACAATTTTAACCTTCTAATCTTCCTGTAATTTTTACCATAATTTTATTCTTTAGGTATTTTTTTTTTATGATTTAATGTTTGACCACCAAAATTTATCATTATATATAAATAAAAACTATATATAATAATATGTAAAAACTGTCATAATACCCCAAAATTCTTTTTTTTGTGTAATATCGTATCGCCATTATAACATTTTCATGTTTTAAACAAAAACAAAAAAAAAGAAGTTATTTAATGTTTTAATATCAGATTTATTCTTCTTATTCAAAAAAAAACAATAAAAAAAATTTTAAACCATAAATCCATTCAATGTTAAAATCCTATAATTTTCCAATTTTAGTTCTATATAATATACATATATATTTAACATAATTTTTGTATTTCTTTTTCCAGTTTTCCTTTTGTTGGTTATTAATGGATGGGATATTTAAGTAGATTTATGAAAATGAAAATTTACCTTGACTTTGATAATCCGATTAAAATCAGAATTAAAAATGAATACTTTTTACCTATATTAACTAATTGTGATGATTTAATTAATTTTTTTTTTTTTTCATATTTGTTTTATGAATATAGAGTTTAATAAACTTTACCATTGGTACAAAACACACATACATACATTTAATCATTGATGATAGGATTTTCGGTTGATATATCAGTCCGACTTACATAAAAATTTTGGAAAAATTTTTAGATTTTTTGTTTTTTTAATTTAATTTTTAATAATATAAGGGTTGGAAGAATAAAAATTTCATAAAGCTTATCGAGTCGAGTTAAATATAAATATGAAAAAAACAAAAATAATGCAAATTAACAGTGCAAACCAAAAGCCAGCATTCATTGGAAATACGCCAAATTGTGGACGTATAGATAAATATGAATTCAGAATATTTCAAAGACAATAAGGAGTGAAGCAGTCTTTAAATTTTTAGTTTTTCAGGTACTATATAGAATTTTAAGTCATCGTTATTATCTACAGTAAATTTACTATCAGAGATGCTAACATATTTCAACGAATGTTATATTATTTGAACCTTGATTGGTTTCTCTTGCTTTTCTTCTTTTGGATTTTCTAATTTTTAACATAGGTAAATTTTCTCTAGGCTACCCAAAACTTTTCAGTTTTAATATTGACTATTTCAATTTAATCAATACTCAGTTAGGGTTGTACTTTATTTATTTTTTAGTTTAATAAAATCTTTTTTTAAATCTTTTATAATAAATTTATTACGTCTTTGAGTTTTAGCATATAATTAACCAAAGTACCTTGAATATTAACGAGTCAATTTTTCCTTTATCCTTAAATAATCTGTCTTAATCCTCTTTTTTTATTTGGAAAAATAAAATTAGAAATTAAAATTTGGGGAGTGTTGTTTTAACAAATAAATGATTCAAAGTCAAACTTTATCCTTAAAATTCTTTAAAATAACTGTTCAAACCAAATAAAAGTTAATGAATCTAATAAAGGAATAAATTAAGGTGATTTAGATTACATCATCCTCTGTTTGAATTATATTTGAATCTTATTTATAAAATTCTACAGAAATAAAAACAAGTTTGTCCAGACTATAATAAATTAGAAAAAAAATGTCTAACATTTACATATACAATAATGCAATGCAACATACTAAGATTTTATGATGACATCATCATTTGCCCAAAATAAAAAGAAAAAAAAATGCGAAAATGATTCATAATTCTAAATAATTCCGAGCTTTTCTAAGAACCATGGGGGATTTTTTCTTATTAGAATTTACAAAATTCAGAAAATCGCAGAACACAAAAATAATTTTGTTAATTATATGAAACAAAAAAGGTGCAAACATGTGCGGTCTGATATTCTTTTATTATTGATTCAACTGTACTTAATAAATGATGATGGAATATTTTGGGAATGTTTATGTCTAGCAATTAAATTTTGTCAGTATTGTTATTTGTATTGCAACTATATTTTATGGATTATTTTAATAAAATTATGATTAAAAAAAAAAAACTATGTTTTAATAAAATTTGATTAGTGATTAAATATTTACATTATTGGCATTTTATTTTTTAACAAATTTTTTAAGTATAAAATTTGGTAATGAAGTCATTTAATTTTTTCATTATTTTTGTATTAACAGGTTGATTTGAAGAAATGAAAGGAATTTACTATACCTACAGATTAAAATCTTTTAAACGCCACCTCCCTATAAAACCAAACAATAGGTTAGAACTATTATATGGTACAATGTACTATTAGGTTTGGGGATTGAGGAAAATATGAATAAAAGAATAAGAATAGAGAAAATAAGTTACTGAAGTTACTGAATATTAGGGAAAAGTGTTTTGAACAAAAGTATTGATATTATTCTTTGAATTTAACCTATCGCTTGTATTTAAAAGAAAATCGTTCGTAGAATTTAGACAGAAGCCGGTTAAGGGCGTATTATTATATTTTGAATATTTTAAATTGAATTGGAAATTATTTTAAAAATATTGCAAAAAAATAAATATACTGACGAAAAAGAAGTCTTATTTGGCATTTGAATTTGTATTGGAAGCGAAAAAAAATTAAACAACTTTTGCAGCTGCGAGACAGCTGCTTTTATTCAATTTCATACAATTTAATACATTTTAACTCTACTTTGACAGCGTATAGCGAGCGAATAAAAGCTTTCATTGTAGATGCAGTATTAATTATAAATTTTCTTTTTTGGTGTACTTTTTTTATTAATTTTTACCCCGCCCCTGAGTTCTGAATATTAGTTTTAAAAATTGATAATATATTTATCGTCAACAACAATTTGCAAGTATGTCATACATATCATCAACAGCGAAACTTATTGCGCTTTAATTAAATTTTATGTTAATTTCTACGGTGTCCTTTGATTGTGTTATTTACATTGTCTTGTGAGTTCCGAAATTTTATTTTTCACTTCACAATTTCTTTATTGAAAATTTTTACTACACAACGAAGGTGAAATGCCAAAGATAACGTGTCGGTAATATTGTGCTAAATGCCAAATTCAATGACAAATGTTAATCAAATTAGCGGTATCATTATGTCTAAAACTTTTTTCTTAATTTATAGAACATTTTTGTTTTTTAGATATAATTTAAATTTCATCAAAAGTTGCTGTAAAAAATAACAATTAATGATTTATGATTTATTAGTTTTAATATTATGATTTAATTATTTATGATTTATTAGTTTTAATATTTTGTTTACGCCATTCAAATATTTGAATTGAAATTAATAAACAAACAACACATTAATTAAAAATTAAAATTACTTTACGTGAACAAAATTCACTATAAAAGTAAACATTCAATGAAAAATAATTAATATAATTTTATAAAGATGATTTTAATTTTAATTAAAGATTAAAAATAAAAAAAAAGTAAGAAAAAAGTTTTTTAAAATTTAAATATTAATTAAAGTTAAAATTAAAATAATCTTAGATGACAATCAAAATAAAACAAGATCAGATAGAGGATACTTTTATTTACAGATAAGTAATAATAAACAAGCAAAACTTAAGAAAATATTATTCGCTGAAATTCTTCAAAAATTTTTTTACACTACGTAAAAATAAGTGAAAATAAAAATAGTTTTAAACAGCCCAAGATAATAATTTAATATTAAGAAAATCTTTAGAGAAGTTTGTTCTATAGTCAGGGCATGTCTCATTAATTTTAATGTTTTTTTACTGGGATAGGTGTGAATCATCGAAAAACGCTGAAGAGGTACGATACAAGCACGATTCCTCTATGAGCGTGTAGGATTTTAACCCACTAAACATCACCTCCCTATTGAGAAAACAATAGATTAACGAACATTTAGTACTATTTTACTGTTTGAACAAGGGGTGAACGAAAGTGTTCACATTCTTCTTAAATCTATATAAATTAAAAATGTAATTAGCCCCAATTTTAGAGAACACATTAAGTGAAAGATAGTTCCACTTTTACGATATTGATGAATTTTACCTAATAATCAATTAAATAATTCACAATACTGAAATAATCAAAATTTTATCTTAAATTTACAAGGCCCAAAAAATTTAAAAATTAATTGATATCTTAACATTTTTAACATTTTACATGCACACAAACAAATTATATATATAGTTATCATAAATATAATCAATTCAATTATTTTGAATTCTAATTGTTTAAAATTTTTTTTATAAAAATAAATTTTCTTTATAGGAAAATGTGTCAAGTACAAAGTAAAAAGAAAATTCTTTTATAGAATTATAACAACGAAATTTGTTAATTCAATGTCACAAAATATGCTTACTTACAATACCAACACACTGACAAAATAATAATTCTAAAATAAATTTTCTTAATTAAGTGACCCCCCTTTGATTACTTCCTATAGAGCTAATAAGCGCATTTAACACCACAACATAATTATCATCAAATAAATTGTGTTATGTGGAAAATAAAAAATAACAAAAATGACACCATAAGAAAAATATATAAAATCCATAAAGAAGGACCCTTGATAATAATAGTCATGTCAAGTGTATTTAGTCTTGTCTTGTTTTAGTCTCATTTTGCATTTTTATCCTTCAGTTTTTGTTTTTTTATCATATTGTTAGCAACTGAATAACATTAAAATAAAACCTTTCCTCACTAACAATTTCGTTAATCATTTAAAAAAAAAATTTTTCCAGTTACATATAACAGATCTGTTAGTTTAAAAATGTATAATATGATACAAATTGTTGGTTTTAAAGTTTTCCCGCTAATTTATTTACATGATTCACAAAATAAATAAACTGTGCAATTTTTTTATTTAAAAAAAACGTAGATAATATTATAAAATGTAAAACAAAAAAATTGTTCCATTTAATTGTATGGTACAATGAAATAACGTCGAATGAAATAAAATAGAGTCGATTTTATTTTCATTTAGGTTTGGTAATAAAATTGATCAATTAATAATTCTATACCTTATGTTCAAAATTTTTTTTTTATAAATGAAATAAATTCGAATTAACTGTATAAAATCAAATTAATTTCAATAAATTTAATCCAAATAATATTATTATTTCTCATAAACATTTTGTATCTTCTTTTTTTCCACAATTTTTACAAAAAACAGGAATAAGAGTCCAGAAATTTCACCGAAATAAAAATTTAATTTCATATAAGCTTTTATATTTACACCAATTTTAATTGGTAATAAAATAAATTCAACTTTATATTGCCAATTTTTGGTATTGGTAAAAAATTCAATCCGATTTTGTTACATTTGGTGCAATTTTACTACAATAATAAAATAGACTATAGTCCAATAATGTATAGTACAACTTCACTTTTTTGAACAAAGATGAATAATTCAGTTTTTTTTTTTTTGTTACTCAAAAAAGTCAGACTTAGTTAAAAATAAATCATAGCTTAAAATTTGGTACAAATTTGAATAAAACGCATCAAAATTGAGATGATTAAGATTTATATATTGAATAGGTTTGACAATCAACCAATTAAGAGACTAGAAATACATATAAACATTAACACAACCTTTATGTAATTTTCAATATAAAAACCTAAGTGCGGTAAATTTAATGGCGATTCAAAAATTTTTTGTAAATTGTAGCTAGACAGGACCAAGGAGAAACCAATGGATTCTGGAGCCTTAAATTGATTGTAAACTTAAAATTAAATTTATAAATTTAAAAATTTTAAAAATATTTAATCAAATATTCAGAGACATTTTTTCGTAGAAGGTGAAACAAAAATATTTTGTTTGTTCTATCCTGTGTCAGCCTTTCATATTGAAAAATCCATATACTCTTTTGAAACTTTTCTATATCGTCAAAAATTAAAGCAAACAAAAGAAAAAGACAAAAATTATTATAATATTGTGGATGCAATTCCCACATTAAGGAAAAAGTTAACAATACACCATTAGTAGCAAAAAAAAAAAAAAAACCAAAAAAGAAGAAAAAAATAACAACATCCAGCAATATTGCATCAAGAAGAATAATAATGTGTTGCTCATAAAAAAAAAAAAAAATTCTTTTGTTGTTTTTTATGATAGTTGCTGTTATAATTTTTTTTAATATTCATTTTCAACTATACAACGACATTCAGGATAAATATAAAAAAATTCCCTGAAAATTTCCAATAATAATAAAGTTGTTATGTTGTACTGGGTTGAACTCATTAAATGTCGCGGTTTTGTTTATATATGTATATACATATATTGTATAGTTGTTAAATTTTGATGCTCTTCGAGGTTATTTTGGTATTTATGATGAAATAAGCATATATATATATAGCTATGTATACATATGTATATTCATATTGTCACATTGCGGCAAAATATGTTTGTTTTTTTAAAATATCAGAGTGAAAGAGAAGGAAAACAATTACATAAATTTATAATTGGATTTTTTTTTTTTTAATAGGAATTTGCAATTGTAGGACATAAAAGATCTAAAATTACCGTTAGTTTTAAATTTATTTTGAATATGTATTGCAAAATTGTAAATGTATATTTTGAAAAAAATTATGATGCGATTTCTTAAGAAAATGCATCAAAACTTAATGTAATTTTTCGTTTAAAAAAAAATATTATGAAATTAATAAATTCTTAATAATAATAATACAAAGATCCTTAAATTGATTTTTTATGATGATTTAAAGAAATGAAGTAATATTTACAATTACATATAAAATTTAAGATTTTAAATATGGATTATTTCATTTTATTTTTCTTCACTGGTACTAAATTCCGAATTAATATAATGTTAAGCACGTCATGTTCCGTATTTTGCTTTATACATACATACGTATATATCTAAATAATTTTAATGAAAAGTATGTCAATAAATATTTTCAAAAACAATAAAAATGACCCAAATTCATATGAATTTATTTTATATTTCATTTAAATATGTATATTCATAGTGCATACATTACATACATATTTAATATTTAATATATATTTAAATTAATATATTTGAAAGAAATAAATGCTTCAAGAATTTTCAATTTCATAAAATATTTTTTATGTATAAAAGATAAAATTTAAGTTTTAATGAATTTCTAAAATAGTAAAACCATAAAATGTCAATGTTATGCAATACAACGAAAAATGGAATATAAATTTTATATTTAAATTAAATTTTAGAATTTTTATCGATTTTACCGACTTTTTATGTATAATTAAATATTAAAATGCAATTATAGGAAATTTTTATATACATAATAATAAAAATTAAATTATATACATAATTTCAAATTTTTGTTTTTTTTTTAAGTTTAGACTAATTACAAAAAGGTGGTTTAAACAAAAATTTCTATAAAGCTCATATCAAAAAAAGTCAGTCATTTAAATTAAAAACAAGATAGTATATAAAACGAAAGATTTTTAAAGGTGCACATTTTCAAAAAGAAAAATTGTTTTATTAAGAAAATATTGTGCAGTAGCAAGAGACAATTTTGTTCACTTTTTAAAGAAACTCTATACACATACATATATATAATTAAGAACAACCTTTATTTATTTATTTTTTCTTATTATTCCTCTAGGGTACATAGGGCTTCCACATATCCTCTCCATTCATGTCTATTTTGCGCTAGTCTTTTTATTTCGAACCATGTTTTTCCAGGTACGTCACTTTCTCTGAAACGTTCTCTTTCAGGTTACTTTTGGTCTCATAACATTTCTTCTTCCTTGAGCATCCCAATCTAGCGGTGGGCAGTCCTCTGATGTTACTGGTGTCTTAAAATATGGCCAATCTACTTCCCCCTCTTTCTTCTTATTTAAACCCATTTATAAATACAACCTTTACAAAACCTGCAAAAATATAATATTCAAGCACTATAAGATAACTTGTGCTGATTCTCAAAGATTTTCCTGCTCTCATTCTTTCCTTCTTTCTCATTTATTCTGAGGTTTCAAAGTCCTACCTAAAAACGTTACAGAAATATACGAAGGAGCCAAAATTTAACAAAATTATTTTTTCATGTAAAGGTAAATTTAAATACTAAATTATAAAAATATATATACATATATTAATTTATAAAGTTTCTACAAATTTTTAATGATTGACGTTTTTAGATTGAAAAAATATTAGACAGAACTTGACAAATAAACATTTGAAGATAGCAGTTTTTTCAACTTTAAGAGGGTGGTACTCAATAATGGTTGAGGATAAATAAAAATGTTATTCCATAAAATATAAATTTTTATTAGCCCTATTAATAGTTATTCAATTGCTCTTAAACAGTGTAAAAGGTTTAAAAAAGGGGAACAGACAAACGGACGAACGGATAGAATGAAACGAATACGGAAAATTTTTCAAAAATATATTTGAAAAGATACCAAAAAGTCTTCTAATTAAAATTTAAACTTAAAAAATATTGAGTTCAGGATATTTAAACTTTGCAACCTTTATGGAATTCATTCGAATTTTCTGGTATATTTTCTATCAAATTTTTTAGGTCAAAATTTTGAACTTCAATTTTTAGTGAATTAAACTATATAAAAAAAATCTGAAACCTTTTTATGTAACAAACATTTATTAAAAATCAATAACTCTTCATTTCAACACTCATAAGTTCATATAATATAAATTTTCATTATAATTTTATGAGATGAATTAAAATGAATGGGGGTGAATAAATTTTGCTACAAAAGTATAACGCATTATATACATATATATATATATATATATATATATATTTTTTTTTGAAATTAGTGAAAAAAATATTAAAATAAAATTTAAGAATATTAAAATATTAATTTTAAGTAAAAAAAACAAAAACAATATACCTCTATTACAAAATATAACAAAAATTTTGAAATTATGCATCAGGAATTAAATTGACTGATTAACACTTTTATTTACAATTATGAAATCTTAACTTTTGTCTTATGCATTTACTTCTTTAATCAGAATTTCTGAAATCATCTGAATACATTCTGACCCCGTAGAATTTAAGAATAAAATAAATTCTTTAATTTCATTTTCTCATAACTCGTTAATGTCTGTGAAAGTAAAAGATCCTGAAGATTTTTAATCTGAAGCTAAGGCCGGACATTCGTAAAAAAAATTAGTGGTGGCCCTTGCACGTTACAACTTCTGGATTTTGTAAGAAATACTCATTCTGATGATTACATGATAATTCCCACCGGCCAGTGACCTATAATTATCGCTACGATTCTAGGAGTTTATTCGTTCAACTTCCTTTAAAAGTGCAAAAATTCTTTTTGATTGAACTATTGTTGTTTTTTTTTTTTTTTTGTTTTGATTAGTAAGGTGAACAATCATTTTGGTATGTATATTACAAAAAAAATTAGATACTATAAAATTGCTCCTAATTTAGAATCTCGCATACGCCTGATATAGTAAAGATTCTCAAAAAGGGGAATAACCTGTTTTTCTAATCACTTATATAATGTCTCCTAATTATGTCTTTACATGCATATTACGTAGCAACAAAACAATTAAAATATTGAGAGTTGCTATGCCCACAAATCCTTTTCTAATTATTTAAATTCTGATTTTGTGGATGCGGTGCTCACAGTAAGTTTTTTTTGCCTCTATCTTAACTCGGCTATATTTCGATCTAAAGGAAGGTTTTTCACTTTTCGGGAATGTTTTTAATATTATATACATATAGTCTATAGATTAGAACTGTTTCCTTATGAAATTTGTTTTTTTTTTTTGGAATCAAGTTTTTTCATTATTTTGAATTTTGTAACTTTGAATTTTCTTTTTTTTTGGAATTATGACACCATCCCGTATATTCTTTAGTATTAATTAATAAATTTACAAAAACAATACATACATATGTATATGTATTTTATCACTGAATAATCTGAATAATTATTTCTTAATTATATGATTTCGTTTGATACCCTTAAATTTATATAAATCTTAACCAAATTATTTTCATACATATTAAGTCTAGACAAATTTATATTTGATTACTTGATGATTTCCTAAGAAATAATCATCTTTTATTAAATTTCTTCATCCTTTTACTTTTTATATAAAATCAAATATGTATTCATATTCACATATATATATATATATATATATATAATATATATGTATTCATATAATTTTAATAATATTTTATACATACATAATATCAAAATATATAGTTAGGACATATTTATTTTGAAATTCTTGTATTCTGCATATATGATTTAATTCAGATATTAAATTGTTATATTGAAAGAAAATCAAATAAATTTTTAAACAAAAGGACATTTTCTTAGTTATAATAAACAATAAATTTCCTTATAATAAAGAACAAAATGGATACTATTTTAATTTTTAGAATTTTCACAAAATTTTTAGAAAATCTACATAATATGTATATTAAAATTCATGAATATTTAAATAAAAATTTTTATTAACAATTATATTAATTACTATATTCAAATTATTTACTCTATTGAAAATGATATGCAATTAAATGAAATTATTTTAAATAATAGGTACCACATAAGGAAGAATTTAAACAAACAAAAAAATATTTTAACTTTTCTCTTATTTACTAATAATAGTTATGTCATAATACTTACTTTTCTATAAAATATTTTAATAATTCTGCTGTTGACAAATAATTGAAATTTTTTTTCATTTTGATATCTAAATACTTGATCCTTGATGTTATCGTATTTTAAGACAAAAACTAAAAATTAATGTAATCATAATGATGTATCTGAAATATCTTTTAAAAGATAGATAATGTTTAAGGTATATTATTTTATTATATATTAAAAATTTTGAAAATTTGTATATAATATAGGGTATAATATTTACATAACCCTTAGGTGAATAACTAACAATCATTTCCTATGTTATGTTTTTTTTTCTTTTATTAGGTTCAAAAAAGCAAAATAAATTAAGCATAAACAAAATCAAATGTTCTCATTATGTTTTTTTTTTTTTTTCTTATTTATTTTTTTAAAAACTTACTACTATATTATATATACCTACTAATTTTTATAAAATTTAACTTAACCCTTAAGAAATAACAAGAAATGAATGAATGAATAAACCAGGTCATTAATATTATAATGTATCCTGTCATTTTCTTTTCAAAAAAAAAAATAAAATAAAAACGCAAGAAACAAACAAACTTCTTTAAAGTATTGTTAAGATAGAGTTTTTTGATTTTGTTGCTTCTTGCATTTTATTCTTTAGATATAAATGATAAACTGCAGAAAGCAGAGTAGGAGACAAAAAGAAAAAGAAAAAAGAAAATAAAAAAAAACGAAGGAAAAAGGAAAAAAACTTAAATATTTTTTTTTTCACTTATTTAAAATATGCAAAATACATGTTTAGAGGAAAAACAAGGAAAATTATTATTTCTCATTATATGTATATATATATATATAAATACTTGTTAAATACACATATTCAAAAAAAAAAAAAATTAATATCATGAACTAGATTTTTTATTATGCATTTTCTTTATTTTTTGTTTTTAGTTTTTTAATTTTCTTAGTTTTTCCTTTCTAAGTATATATTGTACATCAACTGCTTAAATTACATACACAAACTATACAATTATTTTATTCTATATACGGATAATTATAAAATTTTTTCAAATATACATATATAATTCTCAATTTTTATTTATTTTTCTGTATAATAATTATATATTAATTTTTATTTTTTTTTTTTTTGGGTTTTGATTATAATTATATAATGTTAGAAAAAATTTTGAAAAGTTTCCAAGGTTTCCAGACACACATATATATGGATTATTAAAAAATTTATAATAATTTTGATTTAAATTTATTTAAAAAACAAAAAAAAAGGTTTGTATACAAGAATGTTCTAAAAAAAATTCATTTTCAAAAATTCATGATTTTTATGTATTAAAACTCGTGTCTCCAATTGCATAGAAATCCATTACTCTATTTTATCTCTTTTCTTTTTAATCGTATTAAATCGTAAAGAGAGCGAAGGACACTACTTGATCAATGTATGATAGAATAAAGGAAAATGTATATTGTAAAAATGAAAATGTAATGAATAAATTGTAATAATTGGAACATACAATTGAAATAATGAAAATATGTTATATATATATATATATATATGTGGATTATTAAATTATATATGCGATAAGCTATGTAAGACGGTGATGGTTCTTATGATTTCACATGTAATTAGACATCATGCTTCTGAGATTATTACTTAACCACTTCTATAAGAATAAAATTATGGAAAACTTTTGAAAATGTCTATTTAGTAAAATTTAATTTGACAATTAAATGATTTAATTTCATAATTTCATCAAATTATAATTGAAACTGTCGTAGAATATACGCGGTTATTTATAACCCCGACCCCAGGCGTGATGTATTGTATAGTGCTAATAAAATAGTGTACAAATACATAAACATTTTCGACAGTACAATTACAGTTTTTCAACTATATCTTCTCTATTAGTTTGATATTTTTCTAGCTAATAATTCAGTTAGTATAATTTGACATTTCGAGTATGTACTTTAAAATGGTGAAAAATAAAAACAGTAATCCTCAACACTTATGTCATAAGTTTGTTTTTTGACATAATATGTTGTTCAGTGTTTTTTTTTTTTTTTTTTGTAATTTTAAATTTAAATTTAAAATAGAATATAAAATTTGAAAATAAATTAAATAAAAATGATTTTTTTTTTTAAATGGTTTGATAGTAAAAATGCCACCTATACATACATCACACAGATAGTCAGATAATAATACTATCTCGTCTGGCTGCTCGGTAAAAGGTTCTGCTCTAGAAGACTTTCTATGAAATTTATAAGCATGAAAATAGCACAAAATTGTATGTAAGCATACCAAAATTATATGAGTGGATTATGAATCAACTTTAAGTATATAAGCTAAATTGTATAGGGTCTATAATAAATATAATTTAAAATTTTTTATATTCTTACATTATGTACAATTTTTTTTTTTTTTTTTGTCAAAATCTTACAATACTAATTTGTTAAATTTTTAGTTTCTATAATTAAATCTTTAATATTTTCATGCTCTAATTTTTAAATAAAAATAATATGTATGTAAATAAAATTAAAAAAAATAAAAATAATATGTAGGTACTATAATATATTATATATACATTGCACAAGATTAAATTTCATTATAAATTTATTTAATTTAATTACTGTTTTCCACCTTGTCTTTTTTTTTATATATATAGTTTTAATAAGGTGAGAACAAGAAATGTAATATCTTTTCATTCAAGAACAAACAAGTAAAATAATTTTTTTTTTGTTTTTTGTAGTTTAGTTATAAAGTAAAATAAAAACAAAAGAGTTTTCTTAACATTCCTTAAAATCCAGTATCCTAGGAACTGTTATTACTATAAAAAGAATAAAATTGTTTTAATTAAATTAAATTTATCCTGAAATATAACACATCCTTATTTCTTTTTCTTGAAAAATGTTGATTATGAAAACTTTAGAAAACAAGTTTTTTTTTTTTTTATTTTAAATACAGTAAAAGAATTAAAAATTGTTATAATTCAAGAAAAAGTTAAAATTATTCTTTTTAAAAATTTGACCTGATTTAATCATCATAATTATAAATTGAATTTGAAATTATTGGAAAGTGTGGAGAAAAGAAGTAGATATAATTGTTTTTCTATAAAAAGTTTGAAAATGGCGAAAAATTATGGTATACGAGAGAATGGATTATAATATGTAAAAGGAAAAGGTTAAGTCATAAATGAATAAAGATATAAATTGTAATATAGTTTGTTACTTTCGAGTCTCGATTTTATAGCTTTGGTTTGGTTCAATAATGTAAAAATTAATTAAAAAAAGAATGATATATTGGAAAGATCTGCGTAAAATGAACATTAAATCTAATAATATTAAGCCATTCTGTTCCGACTTAAAAATGATATGAACAAACAAAAACAAAAACTATTGAAGTATATAAATGTAACAACATTTGGTTAGATTTAAACATCACATATTATATCACATCCGAATTAACCGAAAGAAAAAGATTTCAAATATTAGTATTTTTAATTGAAAAATTTTGTAAATTAATAATTATACATATATTGAATTCAGAATTACCTTCGTTTTATTTAATTCAATTTATACATAAATTTCAGTCTTTGAGTGTTTCATAATTAAAAAGTTTTCTATATAACTTTAATAAATATCCGTAAGAAGTATTTAACTTGATTATTATTAGTTTATTTTTTATTCTATACTTAAAATGTCTTTAAATTAAAGTTATGATGAAATTCTTTTGAATTTCTTTTTTTCACTATATTAAATATATATATACACCTTCCATCACATTTAAAAATTTTTTTAGAAAACTAAAAAAAAAAAACACTTCATTGATTTAAAGTTTTTAGAAAAATTAAAAAACAATCAACTTTAATTATATTTTACTCTTATTTTCTGGGGGATGGAGTCATAATTCCAAAAAAACCAAATTTCTAGGAAGAAATTACAAACAATGAAAAAATTTGTGAATTTCTAAAAAAATTAGATACGCAAAAAAAATGTTCTGTGGTATTAAATAAAACTCCACATTCCACAAAATGGAAAACAATGGAAATCAGGTTGAGGAAAACTAAAACTTTACAAGCTTTAAATAAATTTTTAGAAAATGTAAATGGTAAAATCTGTATTAAAGAGTATCTTTATATTTAGTTGTAACATCAGCGTTTCCATAAATTGTTTAGCCGGGAAATTGCGGGCGGTATCATTCACTATTTTAAATTCTTGGTTGTTCAAATATATATAAACAAAATAATTAATAAAAATTTTAGATTACAAAATCAAAGTTATATATTTTCAAATTATGTAAACGGTATTTCCAAAATCAAATTCTTTTTTTCGAACTTTGTACTCAACCCTATTCTCTACACATCATAATTTTATAGAATAATTTTGTTTAATAGTTTTGAGATTTTTCGCTACATATAAACTTTTCAAAAATATGAAATGCAATATGTCTTAAAAATTTTCCTTTTTTATAAATTAAAGAAATTTAACCTAAAACATATAGAATTTAAATTAATAATTTCCACATTCTAAAATTATTCCATAACAAAATGAATGAATTGAAAATGAAAAATGAATAAATTTATTAAGAATATAATTAAAAAAATTTATTGTTTACATTAATAATTACCATTCACCTGTATATGGCCAGTGTCGGTTAGGGCCAGAAAATTGGGTCTGGGTAACCATGAATTCAAGAATCTTAACGATTTACAGAAGTGAAAGCAACCTGCAGAAGTGAAAGTCACAATGGATCTAAAAATTAAATCCAATATAATTACCAATTGTGGTTACGGAAGTGGTAACAAAACGGTGCTAACGCGCTACTTGAAGTCTTTATCACAACAGACGGAACCAGCCACTTATACCAACCAACAAACCTTAATAATTATATTAAAAATATTAAGTAAGTCATAGTTATAAGTTTAGTTTTAGTCATTAGTTATAAGTCATAGTTTTAAGTTCAGTTGAACTATAAATAGATCACGAAAATATTAAAATTAGTTTTTATTTTTACATAGAAAAAAACAGAATTTTGAAATTTAATTGAATTAAGTTCCTATTTCTGCCGTTTTGACAACAAATTATTTCGTACATTGATTTACACTATACCTAGAAACTTACATAATCTAAAAAAAAACAATATCTAAAACTCTTTTATATTGTTGCATTGAAGTTAAATAAAACTGTCATTACTATTATAATAAAACATATTGAATTTACTTCAATTAGAAAACTTTACAAATATGTCGGCAACAAGTTTATCAGATTTACTAAAATTTTATTTTATTACTTCCCAATATTAATCTATCAATATATCAATTAAAATCAATTTTAAAATTCAAAACCGAACTGATAAACCTTTTCCCTCAAAATCAGATTTCCTTAATAATTTATGAAATTTACATGAACATAAATAAATTACCTGACCACCCTTTACAATCAAAATTTAATCAACATATTACCACCCGGCAAAACAATCTCTTTGTTTTTTTATTTTTGGGTTTTTCTTTTTATAATAAAAATTACAAATAAAATTTATAAGATTGAAATGTTAAATAAAATCTTTCAAATACATAAATTTTCTGACCGAAAATAAATCACTCATCAACAGAAAATTTCTTCAAATTTAATTAAAATTCCTTTTGTGTAAATCCAGCTAAAGAAAAACTAAGAAAATGCATTCCATGTCAAAATTATTTGAAAAATGTACATGAACAGTTGTATTTCATTGAATTATTTCAATCCCAACTAAAAAACACATCATCATATATACCTTTACATCTAATCATACTAAAAATACAAGTAAATGTTGTTAAATTAAAGAATACGAGGACAAAAGATATTGCATATGGATCATTACCATTGACTTACTTTAGAGACTTATAATGATTATAATGATGATGACACCTTCTGATGACACCTTAAATGTAAATGTACTGGAAAGAGTTTAAATAAAAAATTACTTTTTTATATTACAAATAATAAGAACTTATTACATTGTTCGTTACCTTTGATTTGAATTTATATAGAAATTTTAAAGTATTGCCAAAGTGTTTTTATTTTTGACTTTTATACTCCCAAAAAAGAATATAGTTTATGGGTATATGAAAATTGTTCATTTTTTTGTAATTTATAAAACTTGGCATGATAAAAACAAACTGAACTTTATGAATAGATACAGTTTCAAAAACTGAATCGATTTGTTTTATGTCTGTCCGTTCTTCTGCTATAATAACTATAATAACTCAAAAACTAAAAATTCTAGAGTCTGTATTCAGCCTGATCTTCAAAACTAACAAATGCTTATAATTTTTCTTTATAATATAATAAGCAGAGTAATAGTATATTGTCTTTCAAACATTTGAAAGGGTTCGTTCGTATGGTTCGTATGATCACTTATTTTGCTAGAGAAATGTATCGAGGCATTACATTATATAGAAAAGTAGTTGTTTCAAAAATTTGCTTCCACTGGTCCTTAGAATAAGATCATTATTAGTTTTAATCCAAATATTGCTATAAATAACTTATAAAATTTTAATTTTAAAAAGAATTCGAACTAAGCATAAATAACTTTTAGATTAAAAACTTTAGTTTTCTTTTCACTTTTGGCTTTTTATAATAAGATACTTGCTTCTAATTGTTTTCTTATATTGCACTTTTTAATTTTTAAATTTCTTTACCATAAAGATTATTTTTTGATAATGTACTCGTTTGTAGAAGACCATAGCTACATAGCTTTTAACACAGCTTAAAAATTAAAAAACACCCATATAAAAACAATGTATTCCAAATTAGTCTGGCAATACTTTTAATACTATTCAACTTCCTTTTTTTTTTTTGTACTTTTGCACTCTATAAAGATAGATTGTCATTTTTTACACGCATCTACAAATAAAAAGTACCTGTTCAAAAATTCATAACAGTAGTTAAATGTGTTCTATAACTATTTTTCTTATTGTTTATACTTCTGCCCTCACTTTACATGGTAGCAACTATTATTTAAACATTTAATAATATTAGTAATATGGGATTAATGACCGCAGAGATTAACGACCATCTTCCTTAAACAACAAAAATAAAAAAAAATTCACATTTGTTTTATGGCAAGAACGAAAACAAAAAAAAAATAGGAATAAAGTAAGAAAGAGAAAGAAAACATTATAGAATAAAATAGTTGAACGTGACTTAAATTAATTTTCGTTGATTTTTCTTTTGTTCTTATTATATTATTGTGGTAACTCTGATGACTGTTACTTTGGTTGACTACCTGATTATAGTAACTTTAAATTTATATCTCAACTTTTTTCGGTCGTTGTTAATAGAAAAAAAAAGAATGAAAGAAAACCTTAAGAACAAAAAAAAAAAACAAAAAAAAACTGTGAAATTAAGAAAGTGAAATTTTAAGTTGTTTTTCTTCTTTTATTTCTATTTTTCCATTTTTGAAATTTTGAAAAAGTGGGAGAACAAAGTCAAAAAACCGTTTATATAATTTTTTTTTTTTGTTTTTTTTTGGGAATTTATAGTTTTTTATAATCGCATGATCTAGTTGCATGAGACAATGATGGTGGTAATAAAAAATCTACACAACAAAACCGTTTTTAACACAAAAATAAGGAAAGAAGTGGAAAGGGAACCTTCGCGTTTTGAATGTAAAATGTACTTTGCATACTAAAAAAAAATACATTTTTATTTTATAATTTAATATTTTTGGGATGAAATTCCTATAGGTTTAAAAGTTTCGGTTAACATTCTGATTTGTAAAGTGATAATTTTTGCTATTCTTCGGAAATAAATTTCTAACAACCAATTGACTTTAATTTTATATGCTCTTGTTACCTCCATCCATAAAAATTCATTATCACATTAGTTTTCTTAAATTTTAATTGCCTTTTAGGTATATGGTAACATAAAGTCCAAATATAATCTATGACAGAGGTTACGTTACTATAAATGCAAATAAAGCATTACAATCAGAATATCACAATATTAAAGATCAAAAAATAAATATAATTCCACTTACCTTCAAAATTCAAAAACTTTTCAATACGCATTTAAAGCCTTTCAATATTTAAAAATTCTATTTAAGTCTAAAAGAAAAATAATTTTATTTATACCAAAACCAACTTCTTATATTAAAAGATGTTTGATATCGGATGATATTTCTAAGTTAGAGTTAGTAGACGTGCTGGATAGAAAAACATTCGGAGTCGGTTTTATATTTCCAAGGTTCCTTATACTTTGGAGGTAACTTCAAAAATCTCCTTGGATATTTAATTCCAATATTACAGAGTTTATGCAATATAAGAAAAATATAAGATTTAAATTTTTCTATTATATTCGAAAAATGATGATTAAAGCTTAAATTCCTACTTAGCATTCAAATCAATTCCTAGTAATAGTTCTACATTTCAAATTTTTCAATTTTTTGTATAAATAATTCGCTAACATTGTCATCTTATTATAAACATTGTAAAATATATAACATTATAATAAGAACCTCATTAAAATCTTAAAACAAAAAAAAAATGGTTTCAAATTTTTAATTTTATGATTTATTTGAAAAATCTGTTCTCATTATTGCTGGGAAAAATAAAACAAAAAAAAAAAAAAATTCATTGCATTTATTTTAAATTCCCTTTAGAAGCACTTCAATTGCAAAAGTAAATAGTACACAAAAACGAAAAATTTCAACCATTAAAACTTTAAAACAAGAATAAAACTTATGATGAAGGGCTTTAGAATAACAATAACTTAAGAAAAGTAAAAAAAAATCTAAATTAGCCCAGCAATATTGTTTGTATTGTTGGTATATAGACGACAAATTACTTCAAAAAAAAGAAAATAAAAACAAAAAACAAAATTTTTTAATGATTGAACGAATGAATGAATAAAATTTTGTATGAGAAATTCGGCCATAAAAAAATTCTTGGACATTAAATAAATAATAACAAAAAAAAAAGTTATGAATTGAATTTCTAATGAAAATTATATTTTAACCCATATATAAAGTTAATAATGTATAAAGTTTCAAAAAGTTCCGTTTAACAGTATAATAATATACTTTAAATTACAAGCAGAATTTTGTGTGGTAAGTTTTCGTTCTATAGTTTATATCTTTTTAAGGTAGGTTTTAAGCGCATAGGCTTTAACAAGACTCAAAAATTTTGTTATATCTTTAAAATATTTTTTACGAGATTTTGTAACGCAAAACTACAGAACTAATTCATTTTTAAATGAGGTTACGATTAACTTCTTCCAGTTTTCTTCTGTATAGTGGCAATATTGTTAAATTTACTTTCATTACCATCGACTTGTTTTCAAATAAATGAACGAATACAATTATCCATAATATAAATAGTATCATAATTTGTTATGACCTTTTTAACTAATTTACTTGCTAAAATATGTACCTACTTCTTCAATCTTAAGCAATAAATTGTATTCATAAAAATGTTGAATATTATTAAACCATTGAGAACTTCTGAAAAAAATATATGAATGGAAGTACTAGCATTCTGGTATGTCTGCCGATCGGACAATAACCTGCATTTGAATGCATTTTGAGATATAAATAAATTAAATTAAAATTTAAAAAAAAAAAACTTTAGATTGTTTCTATAGAACTGAAAGAAATAGACCTCTCACTCCCTTCCTACAGAATAGTTTTTTGTTTGTTTTGGTGTCCCAACTACACTATGGACATGGATTTTTTTTTATCGTTTTCTCTCCGTTAAGGAACAAATCGCTTATTATTCATATTGGATTAAGTTTCAATTTCTTGAATTATTATTTTCACTAACCTATTGATTACTTGAATGTAGCTATTGTTTAAGATTATGAAACATAAACATTATATTTGTGCTCCATCTATTATCTTTCACAAGAATTACTTATTTATTTATTTATTTTAATATTATATGTAAATATCCAACATTATAGTATAGGATATGATTTAATCGGGATTTGAACCAAAAGCTTTTCGATTGTAAAGTGAGCAACTTAACCACTATATGTCGTTGATCAGATTTCTATTCATGAAATATGCGGTCAATAAAAAACTTGAAAAATAGAGAAAAAAAAAACTCCACCGCTAAAAGGGTTAATATTAATAGCAACTAGTCTTTTTGAATAATGATTGATTTAAGAAAAGTACATACATATTATATACTACGTAGTTAAGTACTAATATTCAAGCTTTTCGTTTTTATAAATTTTTTTTTTTTTTTCTGAATTACATATTTTTTAGAATTCTTAATTTTAAAGAAAAATTTTTAAAGTACTGTCCAAATAAAATTTAAAAAAAAAAAACAAAATTTATTGGAATAAAACACTTGAAATAATGAAATAATGGTAATTATGTGACTATGTAAAAATAATTTGATTTAGATACGCTTTTAATAATTAACGATAAAGCGCATTTAAAATTTAATAAAGAAGTGTTTGAAGTTTTAAATGATTAGTAGAAATTAAATTGAATAGCAATATTTTGTAAAAGATTTATTGGTATATATACTTGATTTTTAATGAATTTGAAAAGTTTATTGCGTAATGGATTGCTCTCAAGAAATCATGAACAATTAAATTTTAATTTTTCGTTATTTATTATTTTAAACAATGTTAATTAAATTGTATTTGAATTTTATAATTAAATTTTATGGTTTTTTTTTTAAATGTAACCACAAAGTAATTCTTCTAACATAATAGCAAAGTTATACTTTAAATAATCATATAACTTGATATATATACTTTTGTCATTTAAGTAATAAACGAGACACAAAAACGTGAACTCCGACCGATTATTACGACCCAAAAAAGTATATAGTTTAGCTATTGATTTTCTACCCAAGTACTTATTCTACTTTCTTTGAACGAGTACAAGTACAAGTACAAGTACTTGTATGCAACTGTTGTCGTATATATAAGGTCAGAATAGTTTAACATTGAAATATGATAACTTCGCCTAAGTCAAGCATTCATTTTTCACAATTTTGAACCAAAACTTTTACCAAATTAAAGTAAATTTTATAAATTAAAGAGAAAAAGTTAGAGTTAACAACTTATTGGAAATACTAAAAAGCTTAATATTAAAGTAAAAAAAAAAATCCATAAACCATTTCTATATTATTGCAATCATATTTGTAAGAAATACCTTTATTTTATTTATTTATATTTATTACAATCAATTTACAATCGAAATTCAATTTTATTCAAATCGCATTCCATTGTATATATATATATATTCCCGTATAAAAGTTTAAAATCTTTTCAAACACCACCAATATTACAATTAGCATTTTATGCAATTTTACAATAAAACCAAAATATAAAATTTCAATAAAAAAATTTATATTTAATTTTTTTTTTTTTTTGCAAAACCAATAGTTTAAAACCACGGTTTTATATTCAAAAAATCAAAGAAAGGGGTTCTTTTCTTATATACAATATATATATTAATAAAATAATGATTCTTTATATAAGAATTAATTTCTAAAGAAATTATATCTATACTATTCATTTCTTTTTTTTTATTTTTCAATTTGTTATCTGACAATGTTAAACCATTAGAGTTCAAAACCTTTTTTTTTTATTATTATCTTTTATTGTGTATATTGAATATTATTAAAATTTATGACCAAATCTAGACAATGATTTTATTTTGCAGATCGGATCTATAGAACAAAAAAAAACATCAAAAACAAAAATGAAAAATAAATATAATAATATAAATATAAATATATTCATAATATATATATAAATACTCATATATATGTATATTAAATTACAAAATCCTTTTTTAAAAAATTTTTATCTTATAATTTATTGAATATTTTACCTATATCCAAACCTTTCTAATTTTATATTTTCACAATCTTTTTGTTTTGTTTTTTCGTTTTTTTTTGTTGGAATTAAACATTAATAAAGGGATGTCATCAAATGATACTTCCCTACCTTTTCTAATCTGTTTTTAGTCAAAAAAAAAAAAAAACTCACTTCTATAATTTAATAATTTCTTATTTGCTTAAATAGTATATCGTGTGAATATGAATTTTCATAATAAAATAATGATAAAATCAAAGAACAAAAAAAAAAAAAAATTAAAATCAATAAAAGGATAATAAAAGAAAAGGACAAGGAAAAAAAAAGGATTTCTTTTCACCATTCTAGACACATCCTATCAAAACAATCCATGATATAATATTAAAAAAAAATACTTTTTGTTTAACAAGTACCTATTATATTATATATACCTATCTCTTTTAATTTCTTTTCTATTTTCCTTTATTTTCATTTTTATTCGAACTCTCAATTTTCTTCACTTTCAATTTCATTTTATTTACCCCAAATTTCACCATTTTCCATTTCACTATATTCACCATATTAGTTTGTTAGACATGCAAACCGTGTAATTTCTTACACAGGATATTTATCTTTAATTTATTGACTTTTTTTTTTGTTCTTGTTTTTATTTAATTTTGTTATTCCTGTGTTTTTTTTTTTTTTGTTTTTTGTTTTATGTATAAATTATCCAGGCAGAACTTTATCCTTGAATAAAAAAATTGAAAAGTAGATATCCTGATAAACAAGAAGAAGGAAACTTTACAGGAATCAGGAAAAAATAAAAACAACGAAAAAAAAAAAAAAACTAATTTTAATTTTGACATAAAGAAAAATTTGGAAAAAACCAATTTTTTTTTTTCTTTCTTACTTCAACTGTCTTATAAAAAAAAAATGGTTTTGTTGTTGTTCTTTTTTTTTCTAAATCTAATTTTATAACTTCCTTTTAATATAAAATATAATTTGTTTAAGTATATGTGTAAATATACGTTCAATGTCTATTTATTCTCATTAAAAAATCTTGAAAGACTGCTTAAGGTCCCATAAGGTTTTCTAAAGATTTGCCAAAAATGTTGTTATATATCGGAAAAAAAAACAACTACGAAAACAAACCAAAAATCATGACTCGCTATAGATGTTTGTTAACTTGGTTCGAAAATTTTTCAAAATTTTATGTCTTTACTTTTATTCTCTTATATTTTTAAATTTTGTTCTTATTGCGCTGAAGTAAAAGCAGTTGTAACACTTTGTTTAACTTATTTGCTTATGGATGAATCAAATTTTAACAATAAAGGCTATGTAATCAACTGTAAAATTATTCAAATGATTGTGAAAAAACTTTAAAGAAGTTTTAGAGAAATTTTGAAAAGTTCTAGAGAAAAACACAAACTATAACCGTATCATTTTCAAATTTAACGAATTCATATATTATTTTAGGTGTAACACGTTTTAATACATGCAATTTTCTGTACAGTCTTCAATACTTTAAATAAAATACTAAAAATTTATATCTTATTTACAGCAATACAAATAAATTTCTTATTTTCTTTTTAACTCAATGTATCCTTGAACTTGAATTATAATAAATAAGGATTTAAAAATAAAAATTTTCTGTTCATCCAAAATTTGAATGAATTGTTGTTTTGTTTTTTTCTTTTTTCCTTTTGTTCTTTTTTGTGAAGCTAGTTATTTCATCAAAACAGGACCCTTATATTTTAATTCTAATCAAAAAAAAACAAAAAACTAAAAGCACGGGCATATAATACATAGGAAATTTACTAAGCTGAATAAGAAATGTCCTTTTTTTTCTAATTTGAACCCCTTTTAAGAACGTGATTTGATAGAAAAAAAAAATATATTTCTTGTTAAACGTTTACAACTTTTTAAATAATCAAAAATCAATTTTATGAATTAAGAAAATATTTTTTTAACATTTGAAATTTTTAAAGACTATAAATGTCAAAACAAATATTAATTCAGAAATTTCACTTGTTGCGTTTTAAAACATAATGTTAACAGACGGTATCATATCATAAATTATGACGAAATACATTTAATAGAATATATATATAATCGATGCCGAGTTCCTACACAAAATATTTTTAATTCGGTCCCTCTTTAACCAAACAAAAATAAAAACCCCTATATAGAAAATTAATTTTTCTAAAATCTTAAAACTTGTCATAAAGACCATAATAAGAGGCAAAAAAAAACAGAGATGATGAAAGATGTTATTCCAAGTGATCATGCAAAATAAAACAGTTAATTCTAGTTTAACAAAAAAAAAAATAATAATTTGGAATGGCGTAAGCTCTCTTCTTTAGAAAAATTTTATGTCACTTAATAGGTTGATTTAAAATTTTTATAAAACATACATAAACTTTTTACTATTGGTCAAACACTGCCTTTTCAATATGAGAAAATTAACTAAATGCCTCTTAACACTTTATAAAATGTTTTTCAAGATGTACAGTTCAGATTGAAATATCGACAATCAAAATTTCTCCAATAAATGAAACCTAAATTTTAGTATATTAAAAGTATCTCTTTCTAAAGTAACTTTTTTTTCCCCAATCACTAAACTCTCAATTGATGTTTTTGAGGTTACCAGCAGCATTAAAGAAGCAAAAAACGTGTTAACCGATGTTCGTTATTTCTTTTTTTGTTTGTTTTTTTTTTTTTGCTTTACTTGACGTAGCAAATTGCTATATTGCGGCAGTTGTTGTTGGTTTAATATAAAAAAGATCACAACATTTATTTTATGTATATACATAATATGTACACATATATGTACATATGTATTCAAAAATTATTTTCGGTTTAAGAAGGGTTTAACAAAATTTACTAAATTATTTTGTAAATTAAGGGGTTGTTATGAACATACTTGACCTTGAAACAAAATATTACTAAAAAAAAAAAAAACTATAATAGAGAGAAAAAAAATAGTTGAAGGATTTTGAAAGTTTGATTGTAAGGACAAAACAAAAAATCAACAATTATCAGAATAAATTTTACAAAGCTTATGATAATTGAAGGTTTCAAATTAAAAATTGATTAAACTTTTCTTTAACTTATTAATACACAATTAACACATTGTATAATTAAATATAAATAATATATGTATACAATTAATATTTAATTAAAATAAAATCGATTGATAAATTGATACGATACACATATATTTCCATCCATACGATACACATATATTTCCATCCAAAAATCAATTTTTTGCAAAAATTTTACTTTTGTTCTTAGAAATACAGCATTCGCCTAGAAATATGTTCGATAGTTAACAATTTAATTAAAAAATTATTATAATTTTCATTGAGGGGCTTCGGTAGCCTAGTGGGTAGACGTGTGGCGTATTAAGCGAAGGATTGTGGGTTCGATCCCTGCACAGGTCGTAAATGTTTTTTTCTTTATATGCTCCCCTTACGACCAAATATAATGTAAATATATATAGTATATAATATAAAGAAAATAAATAATATTAGTATATAATTTAATAATAGTATAAAAACCTATAATGACCTTGGTAGCCGATGGTTCAATAATATTGCATTACATTTATGTATGTAATATTAATATAAAAAAAAATAAATAAATAAATAACAATTTTCATTGATTTATTTAATTGAAAAAAAAAAAATAATATTGAACGGAAAACTTTGTCATATAGTTGTTAATGATTGTTTCCTGTATATGAAACCTTTCTCGCTGATCTAAGGTTAGGTTAGGTTAAGATGATGTATCACTTAGACCGTATTTGGTCCATTGTGATACCACATAGAAACTTTTCTATCCCACTAGTTAAAACCAATTTGAGGTTTTTAGAAAATTGTCATTCATAGAATGATTTATTGTTGTAATACGTTTGAAAGAAAATAATTAGAGGGAATTTTAGAGTTGATAACAAAATCACATTACAAAAATTTTTTAGATATTTTTTATTGAAAGTTTTTTTTTTTTTCTTTTTGAGGTTCTTCCGAGTAGTAAGTATATGTACTTCAATGGTCGAGAATGAGAGATTCAGCAATTTAAAATTTTTTAATTTGTGATTTTGAATTTTGTAACTTGGGATTTTGTGTTTAGGATTTTAAGAAATGGGATTCCGTCCTCAATCTGTTTAATAGTTTTATACAACAACTATACAGTCGTGTAATCAACAGATTAGTAAAACTCAAGTCATAGTCAACAATTCCATAAGCTCATCAAACTTATATGTAAATATTAAATAATAAATGACATAGCGAATAATATTTAATTTAGTTCACACAATTTATTAAAATGTATTATTCAATTATAAAATATTAAATTATATTTTTATTAATAAATCTTTAAAATTGAATTATTTTTATTATTATATACTAATTATACAAATAATAACTAGGTAGAGCATATATGTAAGTAGAATAATACAAAAAGATTTTTCATCATTTCATACCTATGTATACATATCTATATCTAAAATGAAGTCATAACATAGTTTAATAAACTTATGATAAATCTAATCCATATTCTAGAACCTAAAACAGTTTATTATCAAAAAAAAATATATTATGCATATTAAAAAATTTTTTTTTTACTAATTATTCATTGTTGACACTTAAAATAGATAATAGACGCATATCTACATAGATATCATATTTTATGAATATGTGTATATATATATGTATGTATTAAAAATATTTGCATTCCATTCCAATGAATTTCAATTTCCTTTAACTGATGACGATGATTGGATCTCCTCCAGAACTAGATAGAAGGAAGGAAAAAAAAAAAAACAAACAAAACAAGCCGACAAGAGAATGAAATAAATTGGTAATCATGATTAATTTTCATACTATGAAATAAATGTTTATTTGGGGTATACACATTTTGACACCATTATACAAATACATGACCTGTACCTATATAGAAATTATCTTATATTTAGAAGAATACCAAACACAATAATAATAACAACAATACAAAAACAACATTTGAGTTTGATTAATAGTTTGAATTATTGTCCAAAAATATCATCTAAAAATATACAATAAAAAGAAAAAATAATGAAATTTCATAGAGAAATTTAGAATAAAAATATTTTTATTTAGAATTTTTCAAAAAAAAAATATATATATATAATAGAGAGCCTATATATATATTTATCTTTTATATTTTATATACTATATTTCTAACACATTCATATAAACCTGCATATTTTGTATAATATGTATAAGAAAAAGAAATGCTTCTGAAAAAGATATGCTTCATCAATAGGGGTTAGAAAATTACATGAGGAGTAAGAAAAAAGTAATTATTCTTTTTTTTTTTTGTTTTTTTTTTTTTAAGAGAGGAAAGGCGAGAATGAATGAAAAGTTGATTGTGATTTTCTATCCCATTATAAGTCATAAGTCACTCCAATTTTATTATATTTGATAAATATATGTATATACATATGTATATATACACTTGCAGAACAAATATCTATATATAATAATTTTATTTTTATTTTTATTTATATTATTTTTTTGGCTAAAATGAGAAAAATTTTTTGTTTGATATTAAATATAATAATTTCCTAGGATATTTATTTCAATTCCTGGACTCATAACTTATATTCGTATTCATGTCTCATACTGATAAAAACATAACAAAATTATAGGTCAAATTAACAAAATAATCAATGAAAAAATATTTAGATTAATTTTTACTTCTTTTATAAAAATAAAGAAGAATAAAAACAATTTTTTTTTTTTTTTTTAGATTTTATTAGAAATATGTACATATAAAGTATCTTAAATTTAGGTAGGTATATATGAGAATTCGCAAAAAAACCACAATCAAAATTTGTGAAATGAAAGGACAAATTATTAGGTTTTTATCATGAAAAGTTAGTCATGTATTTATATATTTTTTCATTCCAACCAGTCTGTCATTGGTTACTGATCTAATCACCATAAGAAAATTTAAAAAAAAAACTGAAACCTCTAACTATTGGCGTAAGTTTATATAACATTATTCATTCATACAAGTATTATATATACATATGTACATACATATACATTTTTATAATTAAAAATTAATCAACTGATAAAATTTGTGAATAATTTATAAAACTTTCCTTTCCTTTTTTTTTTGTAAGAATTATTTAAATATGTAATCACATTTTTCAAAATTTTCTTTTTTAAAGTTTATTTGAGAATTTCAATTGAATTTCAGTTCAAAATCTTATGAAATTTTGTATTGTATATATAAAAACTATAAATGTATAGCCGGTAGCTCTCCTTCCTTTTCTTTAAAAGATTTTACATTAAAGTATATAATAACATTTTTATTTTTATTAATTATTAACTTCATAAATTATCCATTAAACATTATCAATTAACTCTAAGGATATTTAAAACCAATTATATGCAATTATTCCAATTAACATCATACACTTATGAGATATTCATATTTCAAATATCATACATATTTTATACATACATATGTATTTATATATATATATATAGATATAATATATAATTTATAATACATTTATAAACATATAAATCTTCGTAAAATGTGATACATACATACGTTTTTTTTAGACGATATTTTAAGGAGTATAGTGTCAAAAATCTTAGTATCAATACTTTTACATCAGTAAACTGTAAGAATGCGTTTGTAAGATTTTGTTTGTTTTTAAGTGCTTAGGGCATCTGTGGATCTTAATACGGTCCTGATTATTTCTTTCTTCCCTTAAAAACTAAAAAATTCATTCAATCTTTCATTCAAAATACTTCATTATCGACAATCTACCTACAAACATACATAATATAATGTATATGTATATAGAAAATTCTGAACATTTCTTTAGTGCAAATTGTTTTTAGTACAAAATTTCTAATTTTTTCGGCTTCATTTCTTACTTAGTACATATTTAAAATTTTCTGGTAATGTGGACAGTGGAATAAAGTATCTTTTTCAGATAAAATATGGTTTAATAGAAGCTTAATAACAAAACAAAACTACATAGTACATATACCTATAATAAAAAAAATTATGAGAATTTAATTCAGTTAGTCCAAGTTGGCCCATGCCCCACCCTATACATTATGTACATATGGATGTATATCTCAGGACTGAGAACTGAGAAGGCATCTCGGAAGCAAATAGAAGCAGGTAACTAAAGTTTCTGTGCATTTTAATTTTATACTTTTATAGGTAAGTAAGCCAGAAAAGCGTATTTGTCATTAATTTTTAATCTTTATAAACTTTGCATGTGCATCTATAATTAATAAAAATTTTAAAAATACATACTTAATAATTTATGTATAATTTTATAAATACATACATACATACATTCATATTATAAACTACATGCATATGGATATGTAATAAAGTCCTTCGAAAAAAAAACATTGATTTTCATTTGATTAATTAATAATAAAAATTCAACTTATATTAATTTATGCATGTGTGTACATAAGTATTATACTTATTATTAAATTTCATATTTTGACCATAAAAAAAAATGAAATTTCATGTTTTATTCTTTATAGATATTAGACGATGTATGTATGTACATAAGTATTTATAAAGGATGTATAATAGCCATATTTTAAAAAGCAGGAGTTCAATAATTAATATAATATTGCTAACATAAAATATTGATGAAGTAATTTTTTAAATATATGATGTATGTATGTACACTCATATGCACCTATGTATGTAATTATGTACGTATCTACTGATATTTTTGCTATCAGTTATCACTTATCAGTAGCAGTGACAGTAAAGAGAAATATTATTGTTCGAAATTGAAATGTTAAACAAGAATTTTATAAAACATATGTACATATGTATGTACATATGAATGTTTTTCATATTTGATTTATTGATTTATTTATTATTTAAAATAAAATTAAAAATTTGATTTTATTCAAAGTACCGACGCATAAATTTGGTATAACGTATTAATGTAGTAAAAATTATAGAATATAGATATACATATGTATACGTATAAGTACTATGTAGATAATACATGCATAGTTTACTAGTCCAAAATCCAGACTCCAAATAACTTTGAATGAAATTTAAGAATACATATACCTATAAAATAACTACATACAATACATACATAAATATCATTATCAAATTTCGTTTGATTTAGAATTAGAAACTCACAAGGGCTTCAAAGCCTCTACTTATTTTGTAAATATATGTACCTATGGTACATACATACATACATATGAAATGAATGTATACATATACATTATGTATCAAATTTATTTAAATTATTTTTTTTTGTTTTTAAAGTTTTTTGAAATAATATCTATCGTCTGGAAAAATTTTATTGTTAAATAATCTTTTCAAGGTCAATAAAATAAGATGGAAACCATAGCAACACCCTCTTAAAATAAATAAAAAAGTTAGTATTTTTGGGAGACCCTTTAATTTTTATAGAAAAAATAAATTGTTAGGGTTATTCTCTATATGGGATGAGATTTTTTTTTAACAAATAATAAAATATCAAACCTATAAAATACATATGTATCTATGTATGTATGCATATAATTATTATATGAATATAATATATAATCTATATACGTATACATGTACCTATGTAATATAATATGAGTAATAATCTAATATTTTATTCCATTAAAAATAGAAATTATAGGTAGCTACATAATTTTTTAATTTTCCATATTGAATGAATCCATTCGTTGCAGTTGAAAATAAAATTAAAGAGCATTTCGCCAATTATTAAATTAAACTATAATAAATAACATTATGTAGTTATTATAATCTTTGGTTTGAATCTTGCTTATTTGTATTTACTTTACTTTTACTGTTAAATATTATACAAATGTTTAGATACATTTTAATGCATGCATAGGTACATGCATACATTTTATTTTAATATAAAGAAATGTTAAGATATATTTTAAATTTTAAATATGTAATTATGTATGTTATGCTACATTAAACTCCTAATTCAAATCCTAACCAAATATCTATTTACAAGTTAGAACATAAGAGAATATAATTTTATTCTATTATTCTATTATAATAATTTTTTAAACATACACAGATTAACAAAGTTTTTAATTTAAATATATTGTAAATTATACAAAATGTTGTTTTTTATTGACTAAAAAGTGCTTTCAAATGCTCTAAGTGCTATGACACTATATAATAGGTGTGTGTTGTCATATGTTTTATGTTCCTATAATGTATAATGTATGTAGTATATTAGTACATTGTACTATCAAAGATTGTGCCATACATAGGCCATAGCACTTTAAATAATGTTTCTTACAATTTGCATATAATTTCTCATTAAATATTTTCATATTTTTCATATTTCATATTTTCACTGTTCAAATTTTTTTAACTAATTTTCCGTAAAAGTTTTTATATTGTATATATATTCATACAAATACAATATGCATTATTTACAAGTTGTAAATTAAAATTATTCTTAATTAATTGATGAGTGAGGACCGTTATTTATACTTTTAGTTATAAAGGAAATTTTAAAAATCCTATTCAAAAACATTTTTTAAAACGGTAACACTTTATATAATGTCGTAAATCAATGAGTTTATTCGTTAAAAAAATGTTGTTTTCTCATTTATTTTTAAAAAAATATAATTATTTATTATTTTTAAACAAATCAAATAAATATATATACAAATATATATAAATATATATACATATAAAAATTAAAAATAAAATGCACAAAGAATGTTATTTTTGACATATCACAAAACTAAGATGACGTCATACATATATCTGATACTGTCAAAAATTTTTGTTTACAATCTAATTTGTTTTAATTCAATTCAGGTGTTTGACAGTTGTTATCAATTTGGATTAAATAATAAATATTTGAGTCAAAATAACAAAACAAAGAAAAAAAATTAAATATTTAATTAAGAATATTATTTTTGATATTAATTAAGTTAAAAATTAATTAGTTTCGTAAAACTTCTAATTTTTTGCACAATTGTCTTATATTAGCAAATGTTAATTTATTGATTTTTTCAATAATAGATTTCATAAAAACTTTTGGTAAGAAAAATTTCATTCATTTTTAATTTGAATTTAAATATATGTACAAAAATACATTTATATATATATATATACATTTTCACATGTTAAAAAAAAATTTATATGTATATGGTATTGTATTTTTGTTTTTTCTTTTAGAAAAATTAATTACAAATATTTGGTTGAAAATGTCATCAATAAGTAGAAGTATACCAATAGCAGCACCAAGACGTTATCCAAGACCACAAACATCAATTGAAGATGATATGGATAAAGATGAACCTTTACCAAATGCAGAAATGAGTGCATCATATAGTGAAATATTAAATCCAGACATTCCATTCCAATCTAAAAATATGAAATATTCTAAACATGAAAATAAAAAAACAAGTGATTCAAATTCGACTGATGAAGAACCACATGCTAGTGGTATATTAAATAGTGAATCTATTTTTACATCTGATAAACGTCCTAGATCTTTAATATGTGATAATTCATTTCCATACAATTTGGAGGGTACAATTAGTAAAGATGGTGATGTAACGAATTTTGTCGCAAAAGATTTAGAACATAAAATACGTTTATCTAGTCCTAGTACTAGAGAATCACCATCACATAATAGTACTAGTCCATCTACATCTGGTATAATAACAAAACAGTTTTTATCATCACAAAATCTACCACAAATTGATTCGAATGTTTTGAATGATATTGAAATTGAAGCACAATATTTAGCAGCATCAGCTGATAATTTAATTGAAAATTTAGGTAATTTATTACATTCAATATCATCAATAACAAGTGATAATGTTGAAGTACATAAAAATGCTGTTACAAAATTGACTGATTGTATGGATGCTAATATTAAAATAATGTATACAATAATGGCTAAAACTGAAGAAATAACTGAATCTATGAAACCAACTGAACAATTAGCACAACGAATTCAACAGATTAAACGTTTTGTTGATATGCTAGAAAGTAATTTATAAACAAATTATACATATAATACTCATTATTTATTAGATAATCTGTAATCAAGATAGAATATATAGTACATTCGACAAAAATTCAAATAAAATTTAATTATTATGTTTAAGAATAAGAGAGAGATTATTGAAATTTATTTTAATAAATAAATTTATTTATGTTGTGCAGACATTTTAATATTTAAAAAAAAAATGTTTTAAGATTTAATTTTTTTGGGTAGCTATTTTATAATTTATATTGATGTATTAAATATGTATTTTTAATAAAAGTTCCATCAGATTCCATTTAATCTAACTTTTATAATTTTGTTTGGCTCAATAAAATTTGCAACTTTCATTATTGTAAATGTAATAAAAACAAAGGACAAAAATTTAAAGCTAAAAAGATTAAAAACAATTTAAATAATTAAAAAAAAACAAAAATTTATAACAAAAAGTAAATTTACTTTATTGAAAATATCAAATAATATTAATTAAGAAATTATGATTACATATAATACATGAATAATTGTTTTTTTTTCTACTTAAAAAACAAAAAAAAAAAAAGAAGAAAACTAAAATATATAACACATTTTTGTTTAAAAATTGATTTATTTGATTTGTGAATACTTTCTATTTTAAAAATTTACATTTACATTAATGCTTTTTGCATTATTATTTATTAATTTTTTTTTTTGTTTTATTCTGTTTAATTTTTTATTAAAATATTTTCAACTAAAATTTTAATTCTTCAAAAGTGATTAATACAAATTTTTTTATTTAAATTATAAATATCATACAATTCTTAAATTTTTTTTGGGTTATACTTAAAAATAAAGATTCTTTTTTATCTTTTAGAATTTTTATTTTTATTTAAAATAAAAATTATGTTTTGTTTTAAATAAAAAAAAAAAAAATTTCAGAATTTCAAATTTTAGAGAAAATATTTTCTATTTACTTTGAACATATTTTGGCTTTTATTGGGGGTACATCTACTCATATTTTCTTTTTTTTTTTTTATGTATTATGTTATCAATTAATTAAAATAATTTTTTTTTTTTTATATTTATTTTTAAAACTATATTGAAATATAATAATACTTTTATTAACTGTTTAGTTTAGTGTTATTATTTTTATTGTTAGAAAAACAAAAACACATTAAGAATTACAAGTATTAAAAATTAGACCAAAACAAGTATTAGGTAGTAGTTGCTCTGATTTGCACATAATGAATGAAATAAGTGATTAAGTTGTGTGATTTTACTCATACCCGAGGGTAGTTATGGCTGGAATGCATTTTTAATATGAAGAAAAGCAACACAAAAAAAAAAAAAACCCTTACAAAATTTTTAATTTTATTTTAAAAATAATGTAAATGTAATTAATTATTTTAATAAATTAGTTTTTTTAACAAAAATTAGATTTAAGTTTATTTACAGACACAGTTTAGTTTTAAATGTAAAAAAAAAAAAAAAAAATAAAATAAATATGTTATGTTTTACTCGTTTAGTTTTTTAAATATCTTTCTTTAATTATAATTTTTCTTTTACTTTGGTATAATTTCTTTGCTTAATACTTGCAATGTTGTAAATGTGTTTACTACGTATTTTTAATAATGATACAAAAAAAAATATTCAAAAATTATTTTGAAAAATATTTTTTAATGGTTTTTTTTTATATTTTTCAAATAAAATTCTTCTACCAAACAAATCATTAAATTTAATTATATATTATTTGCATATTATTTACACAGACACTGTTTAAAATTAATTCAAATAAATTTCATTTTAATTCATTTTAACAATGGCACCAATTATTATTACAATTACAAATTTTGTTACCATTTATTTTGTTTTTAAAAGTTTTTATTATTAATTTTTTTTTTTTGTTTTTTTTTTTTCCTTAAAATATAAGCATTATTTTTTGTTTATATTTATTAATTTTAATTTTATGTTCATGTTTGATTTATTTATTTTTTAATACAAGCTTTAAAAATACTTCTAGTTTTGTAGTTTTATTTATTATTAAAATATTTAATATATTTTCTTATAAATTTCAAATAATTTGACTTCAGATATTTGTGTTTTTCTTTTTTTATTCGTTAAGGCTTTTGTTGATTTTATTATTTTTTTTGTTTTGAAAATATAAAAAGATAAAATCATCAAACTCAAAAATTCAATACGTATTAAAAAAAAAAAAATAAAAACAAAAAACAAGAATAATAGTTAAGTTGATGGCAAAAGAAAATGTTTTAAAAAACTTTTAAAATAGAGAGTTGTTTAAACTTTCACAAAAACAAAAAATAAAAAATTTAAAGAAAGCGAAAGAATCATTTTTAAGAAACGTAGTTTAATGGGAATTGGTTTGCAAAAGTTTCACATAAAAAAAAAACGAAAGGTTATAGAACGGCACTGATGCATGTACAGGGTATTGATGCAGTAAACATACGAGTGTTTTATTTTTTTAATAAAAATTGAAAAGGAATATTTGGAATATTTTACCCCAAAATTGTTTGTAGTGACAATATTTCAATTTACTGATAACAAAGAAAAACAGAATAAAGGTGAAACAACTTTGCCATTTTTAAATTTATTTTATTTAGTCTCCTATTATTTATTATATTTTAATTTGAGTTTTTAAAATTTTATTTAATCTTTTACTATTTTAATTTGAGTTTGTGTCTGGGATCACGATATCAAAAAAAAAAAAAAATGATCACTAATTAAATGATTCTTCTGCTAACTTTTTTTTTAAAAAGAAATTGGAATAAAATCTGCTTTATCTGATCAAAATATTTTACCAATATTTTAAAATAAATTTCTATGTCAATCAATAATTTTTATTAAAATTAATTTACAATATTTTAAATATTTTGTTTTTTGTCTTTTTGTTTTTGATTTTTGTGTTTAAAAACCGAATTACTTTTAACAACCTATACATTACTTTATTTTAAGAGTAAAATTTTTTCGTTTTGTTATTATTTTCTTTTTGAATTTATTATAATTTTCTTTTTTTTTGATTTCAATAATAAAACTTTTAAATTTATATCAATAAATCTTTGTAATTTCTTTTTAGTTTAATAATTAATAATTGATAACGAATTTATAATATTTTCTACTAATTTACATATTTTTTTTTTGTGTTACTGTCATTTTTTATTTTTATCCACTAACATTTTTAAATTTTTCTTTATGATTAAAATTAAAATAAATTTTTCTTGTAATTTAAATAAAATAATTTATATTATATGTACATAAATTCGATATATAAAGAAAAAAATTAAAAAATAAATTATTGCAATAATGAAATCAAATTGATTTCTTATAAAATATTAATATACAATTACATTTATGTGATTTAAAAGAAAAAAAAAAGTGAGTTTAATTTCAAATATATTTTACCATAATTGCTTCTTTTTCAAATTGTGGTTAATACTAGCCAAACTATAATCTTAATTTTATAAAAATTTACAAAAAGAAAACAAAATAAACAATAAATTTTATAAATCAATAAAAAAACCAAAAATATTTAAATTATTTTGTCATACATTAAACTAAAAATTTAGTTCATCTATCTTACTTTACAAATATTAGCTCAAATGTGCAAAAAGTCTTTTTTAAAAAAGTTTTTATTTAAATTTCAAGGTTTTATTTTGTATTTAAATTGAGCTTTTTATTATTTTATTTATAAAAATTTTAAAAAATAATTAAATTTATATCTCAAATTGCGTATTTATTTATTTTATATATTAAGTAAATTAAAAAAAAACAAAACACAAGATATAATTTCAAAAAATAAATTCATAATATTAAATAAATTTTACATTGTGTATATCTTTATATATATAAATTTGAACTAAATTAACTAAATTTTGTAATAATACATAAAATATAAAATCATTTTTGTTTTGTCTGTCTAATATTTAATTTAATTTAATTTTTTTTTTATTAATATTAAATCACACTTTGAGTAAAAACTTAAATGTTTTCTTGTTATTTTTTTTTTTAAGGAAAAATAATTTAATTGATTTTCCTTTTTTCTCCTTAATTTTTTTTTTATACAAAGAATGGAATTTTACGAATAATTCTGATAATTTTCATTTTTTTTTTGTTTTGTTTCTACGTGTTTGTATTATGCTTATTAACTAGATAATCTAAAAACACACTTAAATAAAGTACAAAAGGATAAATTATTAGACAAAATAATTTATCAATTTAAAAATTCTTCATATAATTTGCATTAATTTAATATTTATACATTCATTAAATATATATATATATATAAGGTTTATTACGCAATAATGTTACTATTTTTATTTAAATCAGTTAATAAATCTGCATCCAAATCATCACCATCTAATAAATCTGTACATATGTCACCATTTAGTAGATGTGCATCACCACCATCAATTAAAATACCATTAGAATTTGCAATAGTTACATTACCACCACCAATACCATTCACTGAAACTGAATCCATTGATGGATGTGAATAATCATCACTACCTCGTTCACGTTCTCTTACAATATGTGGTGCTTCATTAAATTCATCTAATTCATCCATACCTAAAAAAAATATATATATATAATATTATTATAAAAAAAAATTTATATTAAATAATATAAAATTTAACCTGAATAATTTGGACCAGCCAATAATAAATATTGGCCAGCACGATTTGGCCATAATAAGCCTGTCATAACGCAATATGCTAAACAATCAGCAGAATTTGTAATACCCAATAATAATTTATATCTCCACATTGGACTAACTTGTAATGCAACTACTGCTACAATTGGTAAATATATAAACCATACAAGACTGGAAGCTCCTAAATGTAAAAGAAAATCTAATTTTTTCGTTGAATGATTGATTTTTTATACTTGATTTTTAATGAATTTGAAAAGTTTATTGCGTAATGGATTGCTCTCAAGAAATCATGAACAATTAAATTTTAATTTTTCGTTATTTATTATTTTAAACAATGTTAATTAAATTGTATTTGAATTTTATAATTAAATTTTATGGTTTTTTTTTTAAATGTAACCACAAAGTAATTCTTCTAACATAATAGCAAAGTTATACTTTAAATAATCATATAACTTGATATATATACTTTTGTCATTTAAGTAATAAACGAGACACAAAAACGTGAACTCCGACCGATTATTACGACCCAAAAAAGTATATAGTTTAGCTATTGATTTTCTACCCAAGTACTTATTCTACTTTCTTTGAACGAGTACAAGTACAAGTACAAGTACTTGTATGCAACTGTTGTCGTATATATAAGGTCAGAATAGTTTAACATTGAAATATGATAACTTCGCCTAAGTCAAGCATTCATTTTTCACAATTTTGAACCAAAACTTTTACCAAATTAAAGTAAATTTTATAAATTAAAGAGAAAAAGTTAGAGTTAACAACTTATTGGAAATACTAAAAAGCTTAATATTAAAGTAAAAAAAAAAATCCATAAACCATTTCTATATTATTGCAATCATATTTGTAAGAAATACCTTTATTTTATTTATTTATATTTATTACAATCAATTTACAATCGAAATTCAATTTTATTCAAATCGCATTCCATTGTATATATATATATATTCCCGTATAAAAGTTTAAAATCTTTTCAAACACCACCAATATTACAATTAGCATTTTATGCAATTTTACAATAAAACCAAAATATAAAATTTCAATAAAAAAATTTATATTTAATTTTTTTTTTTTTTTGCAAAACCAATAGTTTAAAACCACGGTTTTATATTCAAAAAATCAAAGAAAGGGGTTCTTTTCTTATATACAATATATATATTAATAAAATAATGATTCTTTATATAAGAATTAATTTCTAAAGAAATTATATCTATACTATTCATTTCTTTTTTTTTATTTTTCAATTTGTTATCTGACAATGTTAAACCATTAGAGTTCAAAACCTTTTTTTTTTATTATTATCTTTTATTGTGTATATTGAATATTATTAAAATTTATGACCAAATCTAGACAATGATTTTATTTTGCAGATCGGATCTATAGAACAAAAAAAAACATCAAAAACAAAAATGAAAAATAAATATAATAATATAAATATAAATATATTCATAATATATATATAAATACTCATATATATGTATATTAAATTACAAAATCCTTTTTTAAAAAATTTTTATCTTATAATTTATTGAATATTTTACCTATATCCAAACCTTTCTAATTTTATATTTTCACAATCTTTTTGTTTTGTTTTTTCGTTTTTTTTTGTTGGAATTAAACATTAATAAAGGGATGTCATCAAATGATACTTCCCTACCTTTTCTAATCTGTTTTTAGTCAAAAAAAAAAAAAAACTCACTTCTATAATTTAATAATTTCTTATTTGCTTAAATAGTATATCGTGTGAATATGAATTTTCATAATAAAATAATGATAAAATCAAAGAACAAAAAAAAAAAAAAATTAAAATCAATAAAAGGATAATAAAAGAAAAGGACAAGGAAAAAAAAAGGATTTCTTTTCACCATTCTAGACACATCCTATCAAAACAATCCATGATATAATATTAAAAAAAAATACTTTTTGTTTAACAAGTACCTATTATATTATATATACCTATCTCTTTTAATTTCTTTTCTATTTTCCTTTATTTTCATTTTTATTCGAACTCTCAATTTTCTTCACTTTCAATTTCATTTTATTTACCCCAAATTTCACCATTTTCCATTTCACTATATTCACCATATTAGTTTGTTAGACATGCAAACCGTGTAATTTCTTACACAGGATATTTATCTTTAATTTATTGACTTTTTTTTTTGTTCTTGTTTTTATTTAATTTTGTTATTCCTGTGTTTTTTTTTTTTTTGTTTTTTGTTTTATGTATAAATTATCCAGGCAGAACTTTATCCTTGAATAAAAAAATTGAAAAGTAGATATCCTGATAAACAAGAAGAAGGAAACTTTACAGGAATCAGGAAAAAATAAAAACAACGAAAAAAAAAAAAAAACTAATTTTAATTTTGACATAAAGAAAAATTTGGAAAAAACCAATTTTTTTTTTTCTTTCTTACTTCAACTGTCTTATAAAAAAAAAATGGTTTTGTTGTTGTTCTTTTTTTTTCTAAATCTAATTTTATAACTTCCTTTTAATATAAAATATAATTTGTTTAAGTATATGTGTAAATATACGTTCAATGTCTATTTATTCTCATTAAAAAATCTTGAAAGACTGCTTAAGGTCCCATAAGGTTTTCTAAAGATTTGCCAAAAATGTTGTTATATATCGGAAAAAAAAACAACTACGAAAACAAACCAAAAATCATGACTCGCTATAGATGTTTGTTAACTTGGTTCGAAAATTTTTCAAAATTTTATGTCTTTACTTTTATTCTCTTATATTTTTAAATTTTGTTCTTATTGCGCTGAAGTAAAAGCAGTTGTAACACTTTGTTTAACTTATTTGCTTATGGATGAATCAAATTTTAACAATAAAGGCTATGTAATCAACTGTAAAATTATTCAAATGATTGTGAAAAAACTTTAAAGAAGTTTTAGAGAAATTTTGAAAAGTTCTAGAGAAAAACACAAACTATAACCGTATCATTTTCAAATTTAACGAATTCATATATTATTTTAGGTGTAACACGTTTTAATACATGCAATTTTCTGTACAGTCTTCAATACTTTAAATAAAATACTAAAAATTTATATCTTATTTACAGCAATACAAATAAATTTCTTATTTTCTTTTTAACTCAATGTATCCTTGAACTTGAATTATAATAAATAAGGATTTAAAAATAAAAATTTTCTGTTCATCCAAAATTTGAATGAATTGTTGTTTTGTTTTTTTCTTTTTTCCTTTTGTTCTTTTTTGTGAAGCTAGTTATTTCATCAAAACAGGACCCTTATATTTTAATTCTAATCAAAAAAAAACAAAAAACTAAAAGCACGGGCATATAATACATAGGAAATTTACTAAGCTGAATAAGAAATGTCCTTTTTTTTCTAATTTGAACCCCTTTTAAGAACGTGATTTGATAGAAAAAAAAAATATATTTCTTGTTAAACGTTTACAACTTTTTAAATAATCAAAAATCAATTTTATGAATTAAGAAAATATTTTTTTAACATTTGAAATTTTTAAAGACTATAAATGTCAAAACAAATATTAATTCAGAAATTTCACTTGTTGCGTTTTAAAACATAATGTTAACAGACGGTATCATATCATAAATTATGACGAAATACATTTAATAGAATATATATATAATCGATGCCGAGTTCCTACACAAAATATTTTTAATTCGGTCCCTCTTTAACCAAACAAAAATAAAAACCCCTATATAGAAAATTAATTTTTCTAAAATCTTAAAACTTGTCATAAAGACCATAATAAGAGGCAAAAAAAAACAGAGATGATGAAAGATGTTATTCCAAGTGATCATGCAAAATAAAACAGTTAATTCTAGTTTAACAAAAAAAAAAATAATAATTTGGAATGGCGTAAGCTCTCTTCTTTAGAAAAATTTTATGTCACTTAATAGGTTGATTTAAAATTTTTATAAAACATACATAAACTTTTTACTATTGGTCAAACACTGCCTTTTCAATATGAGAAAATTAACTAAATGCCTCTTAACACTTTATAAAATGTTTTTCAAGATGTACAGTTCAGATTGAAATATCGACAATCAAAATTTCTCCAATAAATGAAACCTAAATTTTAGTATATTAAAAGTATCTCTTTCTAAAGTAACTTTTTTTTCCCCAATCACTAAACTCTCAATTGATGTTTTTGAGGTTACCAGCAGCATTAAAGAAGCAAAAAACGTGTTAACCGATGTTCGTTATTTCTTTTTTTGTTTGTTTTTTTTTTTTTGCTTTACTTGACGTAGCAAATTGCTATATTGCGGCAGTTGTTGTTGGTTTAATATAAAAAAGATCACAACATTTATTTTATGTATATACATAATATGTACACATATATGTACATATGTATTCAAAAATTATTTTCGGTTTAAGAAGGGTTTAACAAAATTTACTAAATTATTTTGTAAATTAAGGGGTTGTTATGAACATACTTGACCTTGAAACAAAATATTACTAAAAAAAAAAAAAACTATAATAGAGAGAAAAAAAATAGTTGAAGGATTTTGAAAGTTTGATTGTAAGGACAAAACAAAAAATCAACAATTATCAGAATAAATTTTACAAAGCTTATGATAATTGAAGGTTTCAAATTAAAAATTGATTAAACTTTTCTTTAACTTATTAATACACAATTAACACATTGTATAATTAAATATAAATAATATATGTATACAATTAATATTTAATTAAAATAAAATCGATTGATAAATTGATACGATACACATATATTTCCATCCATACGATACACATATATTTCCATCCAAAAATCAATTTTTTGCAAAAATTTTACTTTTGTTCTTAGAAATACAGCATTCGCCTAGAAATATGTTCGATAGTTAACAATTTAATTAAAAAATTATTATAATTTTCATTGAGGGGCTTCGGTAGCCTAGTGGGTAGACGTGTGGCGTATTAAGCGAAGGATTGTGGGTTCGATCCCTGCACAGGTCGTAAATGTTTTTTTCTTTATATGCTCCCCTTACGACCAAATATAATGTAAATATATATAGTATATAATATAAAGAAAATAAATAATATTAGTATATAATTTAATAATAGTATAAAAACCTATAATGACCTTGGTAGCCGATGGTTCAATAATATTGCATTACATTTATGTATGTAATATTAATATAAAAAAAAATAAATAAATAAATAACAATTTTCATTGATTTATTTAATTGAAAAAAAAAAAATAATATTGAACGGAAAACTTTGTCATATAGTTGTTAATGATTGTTTCCTGTATATGAAACCTTTCTCGCTGATCTAAGGTTAGGTTAGGTTAAGATGATGTATCACTTAGACCGTATTTGGTCCATTGTGATACCACATAGAAACTTTTCTATCCCACTAGTTAAAACCAATTTGAGGTTTTTAGAAAATTGTCATTCATAGAATGATTTATTGTTGTAATACGTTTGAAAGAAAATAATTAGAGGGAATTTTAGAGTTGATAACAAAATCACATTACAAAAATTTTTTAGATATTTTTTATTGAAAGTTTTTTTTTTTTTCTTTTTGAGGTTCTTCCGAGTAGTAAGTATATGTACTTCAATGGTCGAGAATGAGAGATTCAGCAATTTAAAATTTTTTAATTTGTGATTTTGAATTTTGTAACTTGGGATTTTGTGTTTAGGATTTTAAGAAATGGGATTCCGTCCTCAATCTGTTTAATAGTTTTATACAACAACTATACAGTCGTGTAATCAACAGATTAGTAAAACTCAAGTCATAGTCAACAATTCCATAAGCTCATCAAACTTATATGTAAATATTAAATAATAAATGACATAGCGAATAATATTTAATTTAGTTCACACAATTTATTAAAATGTATTATTCAATTATAAAATATTAAATTATATTTTTATTAATAAATCTTTAAAATTGAATTATTTTTATTATTATATACTAATTATACAAATAATAACTAGGTAGAGCATATATGTAAGTAGAATAATACAAAAAGATTTTTCATCATTTCATACCTATGTATACATATCTATATCTAAAATGAAGTCATAACATAGTTTAATAAACTTATGATAAATCTAATCCATATTCTAGAACCTAAAACAGTTTATTATCAAAAAAAAATATATTATGCATATTAAAAAATTTTTTTTTTACTAATTATTCATTGTTGACACTTAAAATAGATAATAGACGCATATCTACATAGATATCATATTTTATGAATATGTGTATATATATATGTATGTATTAAAAATATTTGCATTCCATTCCAATGAATTTCAATTTCCTTTAACTGATGACGATGATTGGATCTCCTCCAGAACTAGATAGAAGGAAGGAAAAAAAAAAAAACAAACAAAACAAGCCGACAAGAGAATGAAATAAATTGGTAATCATGATTAATTTTCATACTATGAAATAAATGTTTATTTGGGGTATACACATTTTGACACCATTATACAAATACATGACCTGTACCTATATAGAAATTATCTTATATTTAGAAGAATACCAAACACAATAATAATAACAACAATACAAAAACAACATTTGAGTTTGATTAATAGTTTGAATTATTGTCCAAAAATATCATCTAAAAATATACAATAAAAAGAAAAAATAATGAAATTTCATAGAGAAATTTAGAATAAAAATATTTTTATTTAGAATTTTTCAAAAAAAAAATATATATATATAATAGAGAGCCTATATATATATTTATCTTTTATATTTTATATACTATATTTCTAACACATTCATATAAACCTGCATATTTTGTATAATATGTATAAGAAAAAGAAATGCTTCTGAAAAAGATATGCTTCATCAATAGGGGTTAGAAAATTACATGAGGAGTAAGAAAAAAGTAATTATTCTTTTTTTTTTTTGTTTTTTTTTTTTTAAGAGAGGAAAGGCGAGAATGAATGAAAAGTTGATTGTGATTTTCTATCCCATTATAAGTCATAAGTCACTCCAATTTTATTATATTTGATAAATATATGTATATACATATGTATATATACACTTGCAGAACAAATATCTATATATAATAATTTTATTTTTATTTTTATTTATATTATTTTTTTGGCTAAAATGAGAAAAATTTTTTGTTTGATATTAAATATAATAATTTCCTAGGATATTTATTTCAATTCCTGGACTCATAACTTATATTCGTATTCATGTCTCATACTGATAAAAACATAACAAAATTATAGGTCAAATTAACAAAATAATCAATGAAAAAATATTTAGATTAATTTTTACTTCTTTTATAAAAATAAAGAAGAATAAAAACAATTTTTTTTTTTTTTTTTAGATTTTATTAGAAATATGTACATATAAAGTATCTTAAATTTAGGTAGGTATATATGAGAATTCGCAAAAAAACCACAATCAAAATTTGTGAAATGAAAGGACAAATTATTAGGTTTTTATCATGAAAAGTTAGTCATGTATTTATATATTTTTTCATTCCAACCAGTCTGTCATTGGTTACTGATCTAATCACCATAAGAAAATTTAAAAAAAAAACTGAAACCTCTAACTATTGGCGTAAGTTTATATAACATTATTCATTCATACAAGTATTATATATACATATGTACATACATATACATTTTTATAATTAAAAATTAATCAACTGATAAAATTTGTGAATAATTTATAAAACTTTCCTTTCCTTTTTTTTTTGTAAGAATTATTTAAATATGTAATCACATTTTTCAAAATTTTCTTTTTTAAAGTTTATTTGAGAATTTCAATTGAATTTCAGTTCAAAATCTTATGAAATTTTGTATTGTATATATAAAAACTATAAATGTATAGCCGGTAGCTCTCCTTCCTTTTCTTTAAAAGATTTTACATTAAAGTATATAATAACATTTTTATTTTTATTAATTATTAACTTCATAAATTATCCATTAAACATTATCAATTAACTCTAAGGATATTTAAAACCAATTATATGCAATTATTCCAATTAACATCATACACTTATGAGATATTCATATTTCAAATATCATACATATTTTATACATACATATGTATTTATATATATATATATAGATATAATATATAATTTATAATACATTTATAAACATATAAATCTTCGTAAAATGTGATACATACATACGTTTTTTTTAGACGATATTTTAAGGAGTATAGTGTCAAAAATCTTAGTATCAATACTTTTACATCAGTAAACTGTAAGAATGCGTTTGTAAGATTTTGTTTGTTTTTAAGTGCTTAGGGCATCTGTGGATCTTAATACGGTCCTGATTATTTCTTTCTTCCCTTAAAAACTAAAAAATTCATTCAATCTTTCATTCAAAATACTTCATTATCGACAATCTACCTACAAACATACATAATATAATGTATATGTATATAGAAAATTCTGAACATTTCTTTAGTGCAAATTGTTTTTAGTACAAAATTTCTAATTTTTTCGGCTTCATTTCTTACTTAGTACATATTTAAAATTTTCTGGTAATGTGGACAGTGGAATAAAGTATCTTTTTCAGATAAAATATGGTTTAATAGAAGCTTAATAACAAAACAAAACTACATAGTACATATACCTATAATAAAAAAAATTATGAGAATTTAATTCAGTTAGTCCAAGTTGGCCCATGCCCCACCCTATACATTATGTACATATGGATGTATATCTCAGGACTGAGAACTGAGAAGGCATCTCGGAAGCAAATAGAAGCAGGTAACTAAAGTTTCTGTGCATTTTAATTTTATACTTTTATAGGTAAGTAAGCCAGAAAAGCGTATTTGTCATTAATTTTTAATCTTTATAAACTTTGCATGTGCATCTATAATTAATAAAAATTTTAAAAATACATACTTAATAATTTATGTATAATTTTATAAATACATACATACATACATTCATATTATAAACTACATGCATATGGATATGTAATAAAGTCCTTCGAAAAAAAAACATTGATTTTCATTTGATTAATTAATAATAAAAATTCAACTTATATTAATTTATGCATGTGTGTACATAAGTATTATACTTATTATTAAATTTCATATTTTGACCATAAAAAAAAATGAAATTTCATGTTTTATTCTTTATAGATATTAGACGATGTATGTATGTACATAAGTATTTATAAAGGATGTATAATAGCCATATTTTAAAAAGCAGGAGTTCAATAATTAATATAATATTGCTAACATAAAATATTGATGAAGTAATTTTTTAAATATATGATGTATGTATGTACACTCATATGCACCTATGTATGTAATTATGTACGTATCTACTGATATTTTTGCTATCAGTTATCACTTATCAGTAGCAGTGACAGTAAAGAGAAATATTATTGTTCGAAATTGAAATGTTAAACAAGAATTTTATAAAACATATGTACATATGTATGTACATATGAATGTTTTTCATATTTGATTTATTGATTTATTTATTATTTAAAATAAAATTAAAAATTTGATTTTATTCAAAGTACCGACGCATAAATTTGGTATAACGTATTAATGTAGTAAAAATTATAGAATATAGATATACATATGTATACGTATAAGTACTATGTAGATAATACATGCATAGTTTACTAGTCCAAAATCCAGACTCCAAATAACTTTGAATGAAATTTAAGAATACATATACCTATAAAATAACTACATACAATACATACATAAATATCATTATCAAATTTCGTTTGATTTAGAATTAGAAACTCACAAGGGCTTCAAAGCCTCTACTTATTTTGTAAATATATGTACCTATGGTACATACATACATACATATGAAATGAATGTATACATATACATTATGTATCAAATTTATTTAAATTATTTTTTTTTGTTTTTAAAGTTTTTTGAAATAATATCTATCGTCTGGAAAAATTTTATTGTTAAATAATCTTTTCAAGGTCAATAAAATAAGATGGAAACCATAGCAACACCCTCTTAAAATAAATAAAAAAGTTAGTATTTTTGGGAGACCCTTTAATTTTTATAGAAAAAATAAATTGTTAGGGTTATTCTCTATATGGGATGAGATTTTTTTTTAACAAATAATAAAATATCAAACCTATAAAATACATATGTATCTATGTATGTATGCATATAATTATTATATGAATATAATATATAATCTATATACGTATACATGTACCTATGTAATATAATATGAGTAATAATCTAATATTTTATTCCATTAAAAATAGAAATTATAGGTAGCTACATAATTTTTTAATTTTCCATATTGAATGAATCCATTCGTTGCAGTTGAAAATAAAATTAAAGAGCATTTCGCCAATTATTAAATTAAACTATAATAAATAACATTATGTAGTTATTATAATCTTTGGTTTGAATCTTGCTTATTTGTATTTACTTTACTTTTACTGTTAAATATTATACAAATGTTTAGATACATTTTAATGCATGCATAGGTACATGCATACATTTTATTTTAATATAAAGAAATGTTAAGATATATTTTAAATTTTAAATATGTAATTATGTATGTTATGCTACATTAAACTCCTAATTCAAATCCTAACCAAATATCTATTTACAAGTTAGAACATAAGAGAATATAATTTTATTCTATTATTCTATTATAATAATTTTTTAAACATACACAGATTAACAAAGTTTTTAATTTAAATATATTGTAAATTATACAAAATGTTGTTTTTTATTGACTAAAAAGTGCTTTCAAATGCTCTAAGTGCTATGACACTATATAATAGGTGTGTGTTGTCATATGTTTTATGTTCCTATAATGTATAATGTATGTAGTATATTAGTACATTGTACTATCAAAGATTGTGCCATACATAGGCCATAGCACTTTAAATAATGTTTCTTACAATTTGCATATAATTTCTCATTAAATATTTTCATATTTTTCATATTTCATATTTTCACTGTTCAAATTTTTTTAACTAATTTTCCGTAAAAGTTTTTATATTGTATATATATTCATACAAATACAATATGCATTATTTACAAGTTGTAAATTAAAATTATTCTTAATTAATTGATGAGTGAGGACCGTTATTTATACTTTTAGTTATAAAGGAAATTTTAAAAATCCTATTCAAAAACATTTTTTAAAACGGTAACACTTTATATAATGTCGTAAATCAATGAGTTTATTCGTTAAAAAAATGTTGTTTTCTCATTTATTTTTAAAAAAATATAATTATTTATTATTTTTAAACAAATCAAATAAATATATATACAAATATATATAAATATATATACATATAAAAATTAAAAATAAAATGCACAAAGAATGTTATTTTTGACATATCACAAAACTAAGATGACGTCATACATATATCTGATACTGTCAAAAATTTTTGTTTACAATCTAATTTGTTTTAATTCAATTCAGGTGTTTGACAGTTGTTATCAATTTGGATTAAATAATAAATATTTGAGTCAAAATAACAAAACAAAGAAAAAAAATTAAATATTTAATTAAGAATATTATTTTTGATATTAATTAAGTTAAAAATTAATTAGTTTCGTAAAACTTCTAATTTTTTGCACAATTGTCTTATATTAGCAAATGTTAATTTATTGATTTTTTCAATAATAGATTTCATAAAAACTTTTGGTAAGAAAAATTTCATTCATTTTTAATTTGAATTTAAATATATGTACAAAAATACATTTATATATATATATATACATTTTCACATGTTAAAAAAAAATTTATATGTATATGGTATTGTATTTTTGTTTTTTCTTTTAGAAAAATTAATTACAAATATTTGGTTGAAAATGTCATCAATAAGTAGAAGTATACCAATAGCAGCACCAAGACGTTATCCAAGACCACAAACATCAATTGAAGATGATATGGATAAAGATGAACCTTTACCAAATGCAGAAATGAGTGCATCATATAGTGAAATATTAAATCCAGACATTCCATTCCAATCTAAAAATATGAAATATTCTAAACATGAAAATAAAAAAACAAGTGATTCAAATTCGACTGATGAAGAACCACATGCTAGTGGTATATTAAATAGTGAATCTATTTTTACATCTGATAAACGTCCTAGATCTTTAATATGTGATAATTCATTTCCATACAATTTGGAGGGTACAATTAGTAAAGATGGTGATGTAACGAATTTTGTCGCAAAAGATTTAGAACATAAAATACGTTTATCTAGTCCTAGTACTAGAGAATCACCATCACATAATAGTACTAGTCCATCTACATCTGGTATAATAACAAAACAGTTTTTATCATCACAAAATCTACCACAAATTGATTCGAATGTTTTGAATGATATTGAAATTGAAGCACAATATTTAGCAGCATCAGCTGATAATTTAATTGAAAATTTAGGTAATTTATTACATTCAATATCATCAATAACAAGTGATAATGTTGAAGTACATAAAAATGCTGTTACAAAATTGACTGATTGTATGGATGCTAATATTAAAATAATGTATACAATAATGGCTAAAACTGAAGAAATAACTGAATCTATGAAACCAACTGAACAATTAGCACAACGAATTCAACAGATTAAACGTTTTGTTGATATGCTAGAAAGTAATTTATAAACAAATTATACATATAATACTCATTATTTATTAGATAATCTGTAATCAAGATAGAATATATAGTACATTCGACAAAAATTCAAATAAAATTTAATTATTATGTTTAAGAATAAGAGAGAGATTATTGAAATTTATTTTAATAAATAAATTTATTTATGTTGTGCAGACATTTTAATATTTAAAAAAAAAATGTTTTAAGATTTAATTTTTTTGGGTAGCTATTTTATAATTTATATTGATGTATTAAATATGTATTTTTAATAAAAGTTCCATCAGATTCCATTTAATCTAACTTTTATAATTTTGTTTGGCTCAATAAAATTTGCAACTTTCATTATTGTAAATGTAATAAAAACAAAGGACAAAAATTTAAAGCTAAAAAGATTAAAAACAATTTAAATAATTAAAAAAAAACAAAAATTTATAACAAAAAGTAAATTTACTTTATTGAAAATATCAAATAATATTAATTAAGAAATTATGATTACATATAATACATGAATAATTGTTTTTTTTTCTACTTAAAAAACAAAAAAAAAAAAAGAAGAAAACTAAAATATATAACACATTTTTGTTTAAAAATTGATTTATTTGATTTGTGAATACTTTCTATTTTAAAAATTTACATTTACATTAATGCTTTTTGCATTATTATTTATTAATTTTTTTTTTTGTTTTATTCTGTTTAATTTTTTATTAAAATATTTTCAACTAAAATTTTAATTCTTCAAAAGTGATTAATACAAATTTTTTTATTTAAATTATAAATATCATACAATTCTTAAATTTTTTTTGGGTTATACTTAAAAATAAAGATTCTTTTTTATCTTTTAGAATTTTTATTTTTATTTAAAATAAAAATTATGTTTTGTTTTAAATAAAAAAAAAAAAAATTTCAGAATTTCAAATTTTAGAGAAAATATTTTCTATTTACTTTGAACATATTTTGGCTTTTATTGGGGGTACATCTACTCATATTTTCTTTTTTTTTTTTTATGTATTATGTTATCAATTAATTAAAATAATTTTTTTTTTTTTATATTTATTTTTAAAACTATATTGAAATATAATAATACTTTTATTAACTGTTTAGTTTAGTGTTATTATTTTTATTGTTAGAAAAACAAAAACACATTAAGAATTACAAGTATTAAAAATTAGACCAAAACAAGTATTAGGTAGTAGTTGCTCTGATTTGCACATAATGAATGAAATAAGTGATTAAGTTGTGTGATTTTACTCATACCCGAGGGTAGTTATGGCTGGAATGCATTTTTAATATGAAGAAAAGCAACACAAAAAAAAAAAAAACCCTTACAAAATTTTTAATTTTATTTTAAAAATAATGTAAATGTAATTAATTATTTTAATAAATTAGTTTTTTTAACAAAAATTAGATTTAAGTTTATTTACAGACACAGTTTAGTTTTAAATGTAAAAAAAAAAAAAAAAAATAAAATAAATATGTTATGTTTTACTCGTTTAGTTTTTTAAATATCTTTCTTTAATTATAATTTTTCTTTTACTTTGGTATAATTTCTTTGCTTAATACTTGCAATGTTGTAAATGTGTTTACTACGTATTTTTAATAATGATACAAAAAAAAATATTCAAAAATTATTTTGAAAAATATTTTTTAATGGTTTTTTTTTATATTTTTCAAATAAAATTCTTCTACCAAACAAATCATTAAATTTAATTATATATTATTTGCATATTATTTACACAGACACTGTTTAAAATTAATTCAAATAAATTTCATTTTAATTCATTTTAACAATGGCACCAATTATTATTACAATTACAAATTTTGTTACCATTTATTTTGTTTTTAAAAGTTTTTATTATTAATTTTTTTTTTTTGTTTTTTTTTTTTCCTTAAAATATAAGCATTATTTTTTGTTTATATTTATTAATTTTAATTTTATGTTCATGTTTGATTTATTTATTTTTTAATACAAGCTTTAAAAATACTTCTAGTTTTGTAGTTTTATTTATTATTAAAATATTTAATATATTTTCTTATAAATTTCAAATAATTTGACTTCAGATATTTGTGTTTTTCTTTTTTTATTCGTTAAGGCTTTTGTTGATTTTATTATTTTTTTTGTTTTGAAAATATAAAAAGATAAAATCATCAAACTCAAAAATTCAATACGTATTAAAAAAAAAAAAATAAAAACAAAAAACAAGAATAATAGTTAAGTTGATGGCAAAAGAAAATGTTTTAAAAAACTTTTAAAATAGAGAGTTGTTTAAACTTTCACAAAAACAAAAAATAAAAAATTTAAAGAAAGCGAAAGAATCATTTTTAAGAAACGTAGTTTAATGGGAATTGGTTTGCAAAAGTTTCACATAAAAAAAAAACGAAAGGTTATAGAACGGCACTGATGCATGTACAGGGTATTGATGCAGTAAACATACGAGTGTTTTATTTTTTTAATAAAAATTGAAAAGGAATATTTGGAATATTTTACCCCAAAATTGTTTGTAGTGACAATATTTCAATTTACTGATAACAAAGAAAAACAGAATAAAGGTGAAACAACTTTGCCATTTTTAAATTTATTTTATTTAGTCTCCTATTATTTATTATATTTTAATTTGAGTTTTTAAAATTTTATTTAATCTTTTACTATTTTAATTTGAGTTTGTGTCTGGGATCACGATATCAAAAAAAAAAAAAAATGATCACTAATTAAATGATTCTTCTGCTAACTTTTTTTTTAAAAAGAAATTGGAATAAAATCTGCTTTATCTGATCAAAATATTTTACCAATATTTTAAAATAAATTTCTATGTCAATCAATAATTTTTATTAAAATTAATTTACAATATTTTAAATATTTTGTTTTTTGTCTTTTTGTTTTTGATTTTTGTGTTTAAAAACCGAATTACTTTTAACAACCTATACATTACTTTATTTTAAGAGTAAAATTTTTTCGTTTTGTTATTATTTTCTTTTTGAATTTATTATAATTTTCTTTTTTTTTGATTTCAATAATAAAACTTTTAAATTTATATCAATAAATCTTTGTAATTTCTTTTTAGTTTAATAATTAATAATTGATAACGAATTTATAATATTTTCTACTAATTTACATATTTTTTTTTTGTGTTACTGTCATTTTTTATTTTTATCCACTAACATTTTTAAATTTTTCTTTATGATTAAAATTAAAATAAATTTTTCTTGTAATTTAAATAAAATAATTTATATTATATGTACATAAATTCGATATATAAAGAAAAAAATTAAAAAATAAATTATTGCAATAATGAAATCAAATTGATTTCTTATAAAATATTAATATACAATTACATTTATGTGATTTAAAAGAAAAAAAAAAGTGAGTTTAATTTCAAATATATTTTACCATAATTGCTTCTTTTTCAAATTGTGGTTAATACTAGCCAAACTATAATCTTAATTTTATAAAAATTTACAAAAAGAAAACAAAATAAACAATAAATTTTATAAATCAATAAAAAAACCAAAAATATTTAAATTATTTTGTCATACATTAAACTAAAAATTTAGTTCATCTATCTTACTTTACAAATATTAGCTCAAATGTGCAAAAAGTCTTTTTTAAAAAAGTTTTTATTTAAATTTCAAGGTTTTATTTTGTATTTAAATTGAGCTTTTTATTATTTTATTTATAAAAATTTTAAAAAATAATTAAATTTATATCTCAAATTGCGTATTTATTTATTTTATATATTAAGTAAATTAAAAAAAAACAAAACACAAGATATAATTTCAAAAAATAAATTCATAATATTAAATAAATTTTACATTGTGTATATCTTTATATATATAAATTTGAACTAAATTAACTAAATTTTGTAATAATACATAAAATATAAAATCATTTTTGTTTTGTCTGTCTAATATTTAATTTAATTTAATTTTTTTTTTATTAATATTAAATCACACTTTGAGTAAAAACTTAAATGTTTTCTTGTTATTTTTTTTTTTAAGGAAAAATAATTTAATTGATTTTCCTTTTTTCTCCTTAATTTTTTTTTTATACAAAGAATGGAATTTTACGAATAATTCTGATAATTTTCATTTTTTTTTTGTTTTGTTTCTACGTGTTTGTATTATGCTTATTAACTAGATAATCTAAAAACACACTTAAATAAAGTACAAAAGGATAAATTATTAGACAAAATAATTTATCAATTTAAAAATTCTTCATATAATTTGCATTAATTTAATATTTATACATTCATTAAATATATATATATATATAAGGTTTATTACGCAATAATGTTACTATTTTTATTTAAATCAGTTAATAAATCTGCATCCAAATCATCACCATCTAATAAATCTGTACATATGTCACCATTTAGTAGATGTGCATCACCACCATCAATTAAAATACCATTAGAATTTGCAATAGTTACATTACCACCACCAATACCATTCACTGAAACTGAATCCATTGATGGATGTGAATAATCATCACTACCTCGTTCACGTTCTCTTACAATATGTGGTGCTTCATTAAATTCATCTAATTCATCCATACCTAAAAAAAATATATATATATAATATTATTATAAAAAAAAATTTATATTAAATAATATAAAATTTAACCTGAATAATTTGGACCAGCCAATAATAAATATTGGCCAGCACGATTTGGCCATAATAAGCCTGTCATAACGCAATATGCTAAACAATCAGCAGAATTTGTAATACCCAATAATAATTTATATCTCCACATTGGACTAACTTGTAATGCAACTACTGCTACAATTGGTAAATATATAAACCATACAAGACTGGAAGCTCCTAAATGTAAAAGAAAATCTAATTTTTTCGTTGAATGTTCATATTTCATTGTATTGCGAAGTTCCCATAAGAACCACATCATGAAAGATGTTCTATATAAAAAAAAAAAAAATTTATATAAAAATTAATATAAAGAAAAAAACAACATCAATCCATATATAAAAATTAAAGATTTTTAAATTAATTACAACTATACCTTAAAACTAAAACAATCCAACCTGGCCATGTTTGGTATTCATCAATATCCGAAATTATATCAACTTCCGTCTAAAAAATAATAATTGTTTTAAAAAAAATATTCTTTAAAATATAGTTATTTAAATTTTTTTTTTACCCTATCCCAAATGTATAAAAAAACATGAAAAGCACAATACGGCACCCAAATTGACATTAATATTATCCATCCAGTTTTACTTATCTGTTGTCTTGTCACGGCCCATCCTTTAGCTAACAACAATAGAATTAACATAAATGATGTCTGAAAAATTATAAATAAATTAAAATTTAATATATTTAAATTGTTTTCATCTTTAAATTTCTTTTTACCCGACTAAAGATATCTAATATGTCTCCAATTGTTTGAAAATCTGGTTCACCAACACCATTTATGGCAAAATTAATAAAATGGGTTGTTATAAATGCTAAACTTACAAATTCACTCACTAAACTAACTGTGAATAATTTTGTAACTGGATGTTTTTGTAATCTAACTGCATAAATTTGCATAGGAACTAATACTATATAAACCAATAAAAATATCATATACATTTCTAATAAATTTTGTTGTTCAAATGAAAATTGAAATGTTAATGGATGTAACGTTGATGTATTTGGATTTCCATTTACTAAACGTATATCATAATTTATAGTTTGTGACACAATATTTGCATTTGTTAATTTTGCTGGATCATAATAATGCCATTGACATGTAGAACGATTTCTATAACATGATACAATTGAAACATACCAAAATCTAAAAATTAAGATAAAAATAAATTTAATATTTTTTTTTTAATTTTCGTTCGTTAAAAAATAAATTAAATTTATTATATCGCAATATCATTTTTGTGGTTTAAAAATTAATAAAAGGCAATTTTAAATAAATAAACGCTGAATGGTTGAGTGTAATACGGAAAAATTCCTTTAAAAAATATTAAACAAAATTTGAATATACTAAAATTATATGCATATGCAATCAAAATTTTTAATTCAACAAATTACCCATTAAATTGAGGGCAATAAAATAATTTAAAAGCTAATAAAATATTCATATTTCAATAATTTATTGAATCATTCATACTGTTATCTTATCTTTAATTAAAGGCCAAATCTCAGATGTTGAACTTTATTTTGATTTGATTAAATTTAAGAGGAAAAACCGTGGAAAAACTTAAAAAAAAAAAATTCAATTTCAATTATTTATATTTTTTTTTCAATTTTTCAATAAATTTTATTTTTTAATTAATATTATCAAATATTAAATTATTTCGTGTCGTGGTATAAAATTACAATTAGGTATTGTTTGTGTGTTAAATAATAGAAATTTTTTTCGTAAATAATTTTCATTATTACAACGTTTCAATAATTATGTAATTTTCATCAAGTATAAAAAAAAAAATAAAGTGATTGTAAACGTAATTAAATAAATTTACAAAAAATTATTTCCATATAGTACATATTTTTATCAACCATTAAAAAATGATTTTTTTCAAATCATTATATATATGTACAAGGAAATTGGTTTAAAAACTTGTTGAAAAACCGCTATTTGAAATTATAAACGTCGCAAAATTAATAGCATAAAGAAAAATATGAGATAAACAAAAAAGTAAAAGCACTACACAACCACCACTCTTTCCATAAGAATAAAATAAAGTACCTATATTGAATCTGTTTGTATTTATACGCTTGCTGTAGTATTGTTACATTTTTTTCTTTTTTAATTTTCATTCATTTATAAATCGAAATATTTAATACCCCTCTAAATATAGATTTATGTACCTGTATTTAATTCTAGGTGTTGTAATTATATTTATGAAAGATAAAATTCGACCCATTTTTAAATAACAAAGAAGTAAAAATTTTTAGATGTAAGCAAAAAAAAATTGTAATGTTGTGACAAAATGTTTTAGGTCATTAAAGAGAAATAAAAAAAAAAAATTAAACTCTTACCTTGGCTGATTTGTGTGACTTAGAACATATGTAAATTGATTTTCGGGCAGAACATTACTAACAGAGTCTTCATCTGTACATAATTCACCTTTAGGGCAAGGTATTCGTCTCAAATAATCTAAAAATCCAAATAATCAATATGTAACGTATTCAAAATGTTGATAACAAATATAAAGAAAATAAAAATCAATTATTTTTAAATACCTGCCATTGCATGATTATTACAATCGGGATCGTATGCAATATTTTTTAATCGTGAAAACATTTTTTGGCACGCAACATCACGGTCATAATATGTACGATTTTCATAAAAATCCAAAAAATTTATTTTATCTAATACAGCCAATGTTACTGGTTGATTAAATTTATCATCTGATGTTACATTCCCATAAATATATCCAAATTGTGGTTGAGTTAGATGTTCAGTCTTTTGAAATCCAAATTTAACAATAAATTTAAAAAAATCATCTGTATGAAATTTTCCAATTATACGTGTTGGACAGATTAAATTAAATTTTATTATTATTAATAATAAAATGATTTGTGCGATTTTTATTAACATTTTCGCTTTTCTTCTTTTTTTTTTTTTCTTTAATTTGAATATATCTTTTTAAATAATTAAACTAATATTATATCAATATTTGGTTTTTTGTTTTAAATATTTGTGTAGTTTATAATTTACTAAAGCAAAAAAAAAAGTAAATTAATTAAAAATTAAAACTAATATATTATTGAAAGCGCCGTAGCGCTTTTCTTTATCAATGCCCCCTTTCTGTCCTTTATTTTAGAAAAACACTTGGGACACGACTACATTAAATTATCAATATAATTAGATATTAATTAATTTTAATTACTTAAACAATTTTATTTATAAATTTCACATTTAAAATTATTAGCAAATAAAAATTTTTCGTTATGTATTTCTTTTTCTCACGTCGTAAGCGATGTGTTTTTATCCTTGTAGTACTAGTAGGCTTTTTTACCTTTTTAAAATAATAAAAAAAAAAAACAAAAATTCATAAGAAAAAAAAAATTCAACTTTCTATTAATTTTGACATGTTGATTTGTTCTGCATATGAGTGAAAGAGATAAATGTATGTTTCATAAATATTTATTATGGTTTTTTATTTTAATAAATTGACAGTTCAATCAACAAATTCAACATATAAACATTGCAAAAAAATTAATATTCACCATAAAAAATAAATAAAAGTGTTACCGTTTTGAATTGTAAATTTAAACAATACTTAGAAATTACAACTACATTTATTTATTATTTTTTTATCATTAAAAAAAATTATTCGATTCGTTATATTTAAAATAATTGATGAAATAAAAATTATTTATATACAATTTAAATTTTTTAAATAATATTTAAAATAACTTTAGGTATTGTTCAAATTTGCTTTACGATAGTATTCTTTTGCATTTGGTTTTTACATACATTTTCAGAAAGGAGTAAAAAATTCAAAAATAATTCCATAGTAATTATCATAGATATATTCTGTTTCCCAAGAACTGCAAAGAAGTACCATTGTAAAAAAACAAAAGTCTTGATAAGAGATTTTTTTAACTGACTTCAAAAATAAATTTAAGAGTTTAAGTTTTAAGAAGTTTTTAAAACCATTTCAATTTATTTTTAACTACTTAATATTTATTTAATTTAAAAAACACTTAAATTAATATACCAAATATTTTTGTTTGTAACAAACGGATTTTTTAAATATTATTCGTTATTTTCAATTCTATGTAATAATAATCCTTATATCTGTCTCTTGAGATACTTAAACAAAACATGTTTCTCTTGTAAGACATAACAACTATTCAGTTAATTCTTTCAAATTTCAAATAAAAAACTTGTTTGTGTTTTGAGTATTTTTTGTTTAAGAACAAATTGTACAGACATATTAAAATATACACTAATTAAATTTTAAAGTTTTAAATATTCCCTTCTATAAAAATGCTCAAATAATCGATTTACTTTCATTAAATTAATTTTTATTACATTTATATATAATATAAAGTATGTATATTTTATTTAGCATTCCTACATAAAAAAATTTATTACAAAATAATTTCATTCGATTTTTTAACTTTAGGGAACGTATCACTTAAAAAAGAATGAAAAGAAAAAAACCCTTTTAAATAAAACAATTCTATTTAAATCTTCATGTAATTGAAAATGTCCAAAATTTTATTGAGATCATGTAAATATGTGAGTATATATGTATAATAAAATGAATAAAATTTAAATTAAAACCTAAAAACACACTTTTTTTTTTATTATTATTTCTACACACATATTTCAACATTGTTAACAAAAAAAAAAAAAAAACCGACATCAACACATTACAAATATAATTATTAAAAATACGCTTCATACATATAAATATGTACATCATTTCCTACTATATTTCTGTATTTATGTTTCAAAACATGTAATACATTTTATTTCTTTATTATTTCTTTTTTATATTATTTATAAATAAATATATATTGTTACCCTAAATTCTCAGATATTACACCACGCACTAACACCAAAAATCTAAATGAAATAAAATCATACCAAAATCAAATCAAAAGAAAAAAAAAAAGGGAACACAGTTTTTTTTCTAATGTTAAATAATAATAATTTGGAAAAGTTTTTCCTATTTCCTGCCTGAAAATAATTTGTTAATAATATCGCACCGTTAAAATTTTCATGCGATGCCTTACCAAATTCACAAGTTTTTCACTATTAAGTAGAAAAACAAAAATGAAATGAAAAGACATGGAAAACAAAAAAAAAAAAAAAATAACAATATACAGAGAAATCCTTTCTTATTTTTCATTTAACTAAATAAATTGAGTTTTTTTTTTTTTCTTCACCTATATTTTGATCCTTTTTTGGTAGGTACCCTTTTAGTAGGTCCGCTTTTTTTTTAATAAACAAAAACAAAAAGAAGGAAAATGGGGGGAAAAAAATACAAAAAAATAAACAAATATTTAAAAAAAAAAAAAAATAATATTAACGGTTCCATTTCTGTGTCATATACTGTCCCTTTCTACACACTTTTTTTTTTTTGAAATTTGTACTGTTTTTGTTTTCTTTTGTTGGCTTGGTGGTGTTATGGTTAACTTATAAAGATGTATGAGCATATTTTCAAACGGGAAAAATATTAACGTTTCCTTTAAAAATATCGAACGTTATTGGTCTTTTTTTGAACTGGATGATCTGAGACAACAAAAAATTTTTGTGGAAGAGGGTATATTTTTAACGATTTCGAGAAAATCATATTAAAATATAATTTAAAAATTAAAATTAACATTATATTAATTAAAATTAAACATTAAAATTATCAGTTTCCAAATAAATGTCTAAATGAAATTCTCATTATCATCTTTGGAAATTCATAATATTTTTAAGTTGAAAAATTGTAATTTCATAAAAAACCTTACAATATTTCTTCTTGGTTTCATTTTTTATTAAACGGTAATACAATAACTCTTTTATATTAGGCGTTCTGAAATAAATATAGAACTAAAGTAGAGTTTAAGTACCTATTCAGTTTTAATTTATATTTATTTTATCTTGACTTTTGCATATATGTACATGGTACATACATGGTACACATAAATTTAACGTTTTAAAGAAAATTCAATATGAATTTTCTCACAAATGATTTTAGACCTCCCTTCCCACAAATGATTTTAGAATATATAAAAAATTAAATTTTTTCTTGTTTATTGATATGGAACCTTATTATATTGGTACAATTATCTCGAGAACCATGTAAGAAAGATCATCTCATGTCATGTAATTTTTTTCTCTATACCAGTATTACAACCAAGTGAAAATCATATGTTAAAAAAATTTAAGAGTACCGTTATTTATTATTGATCTTCAAGCTAAAGTAAACAGAGATTTTGTCTACCGTTATATACATAAATAATTTTTGAATATATTTTTAACTATTAACACAAAAAAAAAAAAAAACGAAAAAATATCACAAAAAAAAAAAAACTAACAAAATTCTTCTAAAAAGCCCACTTTACACGGTTAATTAGTCCTAGTAAAAGTCATTTTCCAAAAAGTGGTTTTTAAATATTTCAAAGTACATAATATTTCGCTTTTAGTTCAAGTTTCACCTTTAAAGTGTACACTAATTTACCGCATAAAATTATAAAAAGAAAAAAAAAACCAAACAAAAAATTAAAAAACAATCGTCTATATTATGCTCTTAAGTCTTAACTAACTGAAATCTTAGTTATATTTTAATGTTTTTGTTTTTTTTTTTTTGTCTCCTACCATTTTTAAGGATTTTCTTTTGAGGAAAAACAAATAAATGTTTGCTTTTAATGAAGAGTTTTCCCTTTCCAATTATAAAAACAGAAAAAAAAAAAAAAATGAATTCTTAATAAAAATTACACAAATGAATCATAAAACAAAAACAGAGTAAAACTTTTTCTATGTACATACATACATATGTATTAGTGCTGAGATTAAGATAAAGATCGTCGAGAATATTTTCGATTTTTGCTTTTTTTTTTTTTTTTTTTTTAATTTTTAACCATTAGTAGTAGTTAGCTTGTGTATTAAATATATGGCGGTCACTATTTATTTATTAAAAAAAAAAAAAACAGAAAAACACCAGTAAAATAAAAATGGGCTTTAAAAATCAGTCCTTGACCCAAATGAAGTTCGTGAGCATAATGGGGAAAAATTGAAAAAAAAAATAATAATAAAAAATTTAAAAAATAATTTTTATTAAAAAAATGGCACAAAATATTTTAGTATTGTATATGTATATACATACTTTGGTAGGTATTTTAATTTTTTTTTATTTTTTTTGAAGAAACTTTAATTTCTTGCTAACTTGAAAAACAAAAACTTATAGTTGATAAAATGTCCTTCTAAATTTTGATCATTTTGTTCTTTTCTTTGTTTACGTTACATTTATTTTTTATTTTTTTTTTAAGTTGATATTATTTATGTTGAAAATTATGAGTACATACCATTTGAAAACATTAAAATAAAATAAAAAACTTAATTAAAAAAAAAAAAAAAAATTCAAATATATATCATAGTAATTAACAAGTTTTATAGGTTATGTACAAGAATTAGAAATTTTTATTATAGAAAATCACATTATAAAAGCGTTTACAATTAAATTTTATGAAATTTCACAGTGTTCATGTTGTTTTTTTTTTTATTAAGTAGCTATATACTACTTAATTAGATTTTTTTTTTTATTTTTATTTTAGACAAATGATGGGAGTTGGGTGTTTTTAGAGTCTAGTTAATAAAAAAAAAAAATAAACTGAAATATTTAAGATTTTTTTGTTACTTTCAATTAATGCAGCTATATAACATTGAAGTAGTATATAGTTAGAAAGGCATCACTGTAATAAAGCTTATAAACTTTAATTGCTTTTAAGTAAAACGAATAGGATAAGAAAAAGTTTTGATTCTCATTTAAAATTAATTGATTATTATTTAAGAAATAAAGGAATAATTAATAAGGATATGACATACAATTAAAAAATATTTTAATTTTGGTGACATTCAAACAATAAACTGACAGATTAATTATTTTCTATGATTATAAAGGGCTTCCGACAATAGCTCTAGAATATGTCACAAGAGTAATTGTTGTTATCAAAATATGTATAAAAAGTATATTATATAAAAATTTTCGATACAAAAGAAATTTTTCCTAAAACAGTTTTTAAGATAATTGTGGCTAAAAAATCTACAAAGAATAGATTAAATTTGTATGATGTAAAAAATATTTGAATTTGATTTCGAATTGAAGTTTTAAAAAATGTAATAATGTTATCGTTTCTTAAAATATTTATATATGTTCTATTTAATAGATATTTTTGAAGTTTAAAGAACTTTTTAGGTCACATTATATATTTCGATCCACTATATAGTATATCATGTTAAGACTTCGGTCTTGGATTTGATTTGCAATAAAAGTAAAAATAAGGGTTAAATACCATCGGTAAATTTAATCCTTTAAATTTTCTAACCAAAAAAAAAAAAATTATCAACGACTTTGGGAAATTAGATATTCGAGTCAGTAAAGTTAAGTTTATTTTGAAGAAAAGGAAACTTTATAGAAATTTTTTTCTTTAAAGCTTGAAATCCTTTTGGAAGACATTGGAATCAGCTGTTGCTTTTTTTTCAATTATTATTTAACATTTCAATTATTTTGTCGTCGTCCCAACGAGCGTTTGTTTTATAAATGTCAATAAATTTTTTTATATTCTTAGCTAAATATCAAAGATTACCAGTTAAATGTTTACTTTAACTTATAAAATATGTCTAAATGGGTAAGTATTTTAAAGGTTTTTTTTTTTATTAATCAGAGTACTTGACTCCATAAAATCTTTAAAACCTTAGGTATATTTAGATTCAATTATTTTAATCAATTTTCTTATTTATGACTATATATTGACTATAATTAATTTTTTTAAATTTCAAAAAGAAAAACCTTTCGTTTTCTAAGAGAAAATCCTTTTGTTTTTTTAAATTCAATAAAACCCCTTTTTATGTAAGAAAATCTAAAATTTTTATTTAATTTGTAAATTTATTTATTACTCACTATATAAAACGTTATTTAATTATAATTTTCTATGAATTTCTATGAATTTCTATGAATCTAATGAGTAAATTCGTAAAAGGTACAAAAAAAAAAAAAAATTCATTCATTGATAGTTCAAAAATTAATATATATATACAACAAATTCAATTGTTATTCATAATTAGATGAAATTCAAATATGTGTGTGTATTTCGAAAAATTTTATCAGATCGTTCCAATTATTTAATAACCCGAAATTAAAGATTTAGTCATAAGGTGATAAAATTCTACACCTTAAATATACAATCAAATATATTAATACACAACTAACAATATACACATATACATATTAGTATTGGTAATTTAAAAAAAGGTGTGTTGGAATTTCCAATTGTAATTTATGGGTTAGTAATTTTTTTGCAATTTCATCAAATTAATAATTTCTTATTTTTTTTTTTTTTGTTTTTTTTTTTTTTTAATTTAATATATTTCATGGTAATTTTTTTCCTTAAATTTTTATGTGAAAAACTGCTGTCTCGCCTAATTTTCTGCATATTGAATAAAAAAATATTAGAGTAATTACCATTTAATCCTTCACCTAAAAAACAAAAAGAAAATATATTTGACAAAAAAATTTGATGGTAATTGGTAATTATATCAACATTTTGTTTGTTTTTTTTTTATTATTAATTTGATTTTATTTTTATTTTTTATAATAATAAATAAAATGGTTGTTTTAATAAATATTTAATTGACTTTATAATTTTATTTTAATGATCTTTATTTGAAATCCTGCGATATTCTTTACCTTTGCAAAAATCAATAAAAGTTATATAGAAAAAATTATTGTAAACTTTTAGGCGTTTATGAAAGGTGAGTTGAAATTTTTCAAAAAAAAAAAAATTCACAATCAGTCATTTGTTTAAAATTATTAATTAATAATTTCAGACAAAACAATCATCTTTTAAAATAAAAAATTTATAAAAAAAAAATAAAATTATTTTTTTTTACAAGCTAGGAACGGATTCCTTAATACATTATTATAGGTAAGGATAAAGGATAAAGGATGTGGAGAGAAATAGGATGTAAGGGGAGAATTGAAAGGTAAATTAGAAACGAACTTGTACAGGTTCTTTTTGAAAATATGCAAATTATAAAGTGGCACATTTCCATTAGAGATTAACACATTGGATGGAAGCATGTTCCATATTTTAGCAGTTCTCACAATAAATAAGTACCAGTTCCATAATCAGTTTTAAATCATCTAGGGATTTCCACAGTGTAGAAATTAGCACTTAAAGTCTCCCTAGTCATACGTTGCATACAAGATATCTATAGATATATAATAAGATATCAAGATATCTATAAAATAAGGATAAAGCTCCAATATTTCGATATACGTTAAAAGGAGTGAGTATTTGAAATCAAATAGAAATATTTTTCGAAAATTAAAATTCAATCCTTTTCTTTTTCATAATCATCGAAACAATTTAAAAATAAATTTCTTAACCATTAAAATTTGGGTCAATTTTAATTAAATATTTTTTTTTAAGTTTTTTTTTTTTTTTTTGTTTTGATAATTTAAAGGATTGGCTCATAAATTGGCTCATAATTCAATGGTGGAAAATTAAAAATTAAAAGTAAATCACGCTAAATTAAAATTTAGGTATATAAAAAAAAAACAGAAAATTTTAGCTAAAAAACTTGCAAACTAATAAAAAAAAAAAAATTTTCAATTATTATTAAAATACCACTCCTTGTATGCATTTGTTTGAACATTAGTCAACAAAACAAAAAAAAAAAACTAAAAAAACACCAACAAAATCATAAATTTAAAAAATAAAACATTTTCCTATATTTTGTAAAAAAAAAAAGAAAAAAAGTGGAACAAAAAAGGTTAATTAAGAAGCATGTTTTTTTTTTTTTTTTAAGTTTATACTCTAAATTCCTTTAAATTAAATTTTCTATTTTTCTTTTGTTTTATTGTGGTTCTATACATATTTGAAAAATTTACATAAATTATAAATTATTACCTTATCTAACACAATTTTAATATACTTGTGTACTTATTATATATTTAGTAGATGTATGTGTATCATGTATATTATATATACATATATTGAAGGTTAGTTAGGTTTAGTTTTTTATTTTCATTGTTTTATAAAACTTTAGATTAGTCAAATATTTATTTGCGGAGTCATGAATCCTGTTAGGAAGTTGAAAAATAAAATAAATAAAATTTAAATAAAGAAAAAACGATTTTTTTTTTTAAATTCATTATATGTAAGTACATGTACTTATTAAAATTACATTTAAAAAAAAAAAATAAAATTATACCTACCTTAAAATATTAAAAATTTATTTTAAGATTTATATTTATTCTATTTATTTTATATTATATCTTTTAATCAAATAATTAAGAAAAAAAAATTGTAATAATTGTCACGGAAATTTATAGGCATGAACAATTTTATACTAATAATTAAAAAATAAGACATCATTTGTATAATATTTTAATTAAATTTAATATATTATATTTAAAATAGTTTATTTTTACTAAATAGATGTTTTCAAATAGGGAAGTAATGGCAGAGATCTATGGAGAAAAACTAAATGAAAGATGATGAATGTAGAAATCCGAAGAAATAAATAGTGAAGAATGAGACACACCATCATAAGAAAATCGGACGAGAATATCGCAAAACAATCTTTCAAAAGGAACAGAAAGGGTGTAAGATGCGCAGAAAAGCAGAAAAGAACATGAAGAACAACCACATTTATTTTTAACCAAAAAAGATGACTTTTAAAACGCAGATGAAAAAAAAAGGAAAAGAGCTTTGATGCTGGACATTGCCCCTGTTAGGCATTAGAAAATAATCAATTTATATTTGAACTCTTAAACCTTATATGAATGTGAGACACTTATAACATGTTGTTATATTTATATTTTATATTGATCGTAAGTAGAATTATAATTAAGAATACAATTACTTTTTTTTTAAATTTTCTATTCATCATTAAAAATACTTGTAATTTATGATTACTTAAATGTTTTCAATTGTCGCTTAATGGTAATAATCATTAGACTGCCAAACTCATTTTTTTTTTAATAAAATTAATAATTATAAAGAATGTCAACTGTCATCAAAAAATTAATCATTCTAAAACAATTCACATTATTAATTTCCAATTTTTGGAACTAACATAATTGCTGTATATACTATAGACCGAATGCAATTAAATCTTACTTTTCAAACAAAATGTACATCTCAACTTGTAAGTTTTTGTTTGGAAATATGATATTTGAGTTCTAGCTTAGTTTCATGCATTCGTCTTATTATTTAAAAATTGATTTTGTAAAATATTATAAGAGGTTTTAGTCAATCGTTTTCAAATTTTTAATTTTTATTATAGATTTTGACAACAATGGTGGAAAATAAAAAAGGCAATGCAATTATGTATTAAGTTGTTTAGCGGCAATCAAATTCTTAGTAAAAGTTAGCAAATCAAAAGTGGTAGACGACTGTCGAGAACTATTAAAATTATATGATATTATAATATTTCAAAATCTAAAAGATTGAAAGGAAGAATCTAGCAAAGATTCAAACCTATTTTGTTTCGTATCTTTTATATAATTTCTTTTACTAAAATATTAAAAATTATAAAATGAAAGAAAAATAACTTATAATTTTAACAATTTTTTATTAATAATAATAATAACTACAAAACAATTTTAATTAGTAAAAAAAAAATTATATATTTTAATAAGTGTAAAAGTCCTTTAATTTTTTTGCCACTTTATATTTCAATCTTCATTCATTTCTATTGCTTTTGTTAAATTTTCTACTTTAAGTTGTAGCACGTCTTCTAATTCTGGTTGAACTTTTAATATATTTATAGCTTCTTGTAGAATTGTCATAGATTCCATTAATTTTTCCTAAAATTAATATTAATCATTAATTTGTTTATTTTATTTTTTTTTGTTTTCAACCTTTTGATATAATAAAGTTATTAAAATTTGGGTTTTACTCTTATCATTTTTTGTAAAAATTTAATAAAAAATATTAAAACTTACTTGGGTTGCTTCTTTTGTGTTAAGTCCATTATTAAATTCATTTTTAGCTTGAACAGCTAAACTTTCTTGTAAATCCAATAAAACTAAACCTCTAAAATTGCTTAAACCGGGATCAAAAAGATCAGCAATATCTAAAAGTTCCATACATAAATCAATTTTACGTCTAACAGCCGCTTCATTTAATTCTGTAAAAACAAAAGTAATAAGACAATATTAGAATTTTTAATGTTTCAATGAGGTTAGTATATTCGATAATTATGTACCATGTATTAAAAATCTTTCAACATTTCCATATAATTGTGTTAGAGCATATTTTATTTGTAATATATGTGTATTCTTTTCATGTAATGTATCCTGATATTTAACAATAAATTCTTCAAATTCTTTTGGTGATTTTTTATCTAAATTTTCAATTTCTTTTTGAATTGCTGTGTTACCCCATGCAATTTGTTTGGCTGGTATTTTATGTGGACATAATTCACATTTCCATGGAGCTGTATTATCAGCTGGATTTGTTGAAATAATTTTTCCAATTTTACATTTTGAACATAAAATTGCACCACAATATGTTCCTAATTCTGTTGGATCCATACATCTTTCACAAGTGCAATCAAAACATTTAGCTTGTTTTAAATGTTCTCGTCTCAGTATAGTACTTTTTAATGGTTGAGTATATGATGTACAAATAACACCACCTTTTGGTATATCTACTGTTGCTATAAATATAATATTCATATTATCATCAAAAATATGTTTTGTATTTGGTACACAATTATGTGACATCATTGCAGAAAGTGGAAACATTGCACGAATTTTAATATTATTTTTTGGTTGTCGAATTTCAAAAGA